>OY757014.1:150668757-152010007 GCA_963580285.1 Lucinisca nassula | reverse complement strand
TTCAGGATAAAACTCCCGGAAAAATGAAAATACCGTTTTGGGGCAAATTTTTGAAAAGCTGCGCTTGTATTTTCGTGTGTGCAAACCAGCGGAAAAATCCGAGTTAATCCGTGATAATAATTATACTGATAATAATTAATGCTTTGTCTAGTATTATTGGGGATTAAAACACGGTTCAGCACCTGTAGATGGGCATTAACAAATGAAACAGCCGTTTCTTGAAGTGATTCCAAAAATGAAAGTAAATCATGTAAACAGTTTATTTCCTTCAATCAACAGACCATGTTAGTTAACCGACTCGTGTTATAAACGCCGACCGTATTTGTCACCGACCAGTCTATTCTATTATTACACTGTATACACAAGCCTCCGGTGCTCTCGATAAGCCTACAATCTTCTGCGTGACAAGGTGTGAAAATAAGATTAAGTTATGGCTCTAATTTGCATTTATCCCCCAGTCATAAAATTTAATCCACAATCAGTGTGAAAATGATGTAATCACTCCTAAGATGTTTAGCTACATCTAACGGTAAATTATATGCATAACAAAAACAGACTATTCTACTGTCTCGTGCATGGTTATGTTTTGGCGCCAAAATAGCAGATACTTGGCGGGAAAAGTCGAACGTTTTTAATGTGTGTAAACAGCTTCCCGGGATAGGTCGGGAATTGTGGAAGGCACCGTTCCCTATCCAGCTCTATCCACAACCGTTTAGCTATCGAGAAAATCTTTTTTTACCGGTTGCAAACATTTATGCCCATTAAAATAAAACATTGAACATTAAACACTTGCGGGGTTGCTGTGGTGGGATCACGTCATTTTCCGATCGCGTGCAGAAAAACGGTAGCTGCTGTTTGTGGACGGTGGATTTCATGGCGATTTTAGTGGTGGAGATCATTGATGTTCGCCTTGAACTTGCTTGTTGAGCGGGTGTGAAAGTTTCGGATGGAGGGGTCCTCGTCTTGTGGCTGGATCATTAAATTATAAACTAATCTGCATTCTTTATTCTCTTTTCTCGCTAACCTGACACATTTGATCTTTTGAGTATATCGGCTGCAGCTTGTGTTAATCATGCGCTTCAAGTTTATATAACTATCAGTATCTAACTGTCTGCAATTAGTTTGAATTTGAAAAAGTACCGTTATTGACCGTGACAAGTACAGTATTATCTACCGTATTTTTGCACTTAAAAGTCGGAGGAGAATAAAGTTGTTGTGCTTGAAACTTGATCAAAACCTTTGATTATTATACCCGCTTTTGCGAAGAATAATCGGGTATATTTTTTTCCTGTCAGAGTCAAGTGTCTGTCAGTCTGTGGTTTGTATGTATGTGTACCTACGTCTGTCACGTTTCTATGGAATGGATCTCCTCTGAAACCGGTTAAGGTACACTTCTCAAACTTTGCCTGTGGATAGTACATGGGATGTAGATGGAACTAGGCTACTTTTGGCGTGACCTTGACCTCAACATGACCCAAAGTCAACGGTCAAAAGTATGATTTTGCCATATCTCTAAAAATATTCGAGTTACACTTCTGAAATTTTGGTTACTGGGTGGCCCTTGGAATATAGAATAAATTGGGCTACTTTTAGGGTGACCTTAACCTCACCATGACCCCAAGGTCAAAGGTCAAAAAGTATTATTTTGCCATATCTTCTAAACTATTGGAGTTACACTTCTCAAACTTTGGATATTGGATAGCCCTTGGAATATAGAATGAATTGGGTCACGTTTGGCATGACCTTGACCTCAACATGACCCCAAGGTCAAAGGTAATAAAGTATGACTTTGCCATATCTCCTAAACTATTGGAGTTACACTTCTGAAACTTTGCTTATTGGATGGCCTTTGGAATATAGAATATATTTGGCTACTTTTGTTGTGACCTCGACCTCAACATGAACCCAAGGTCAAAGGTCAAAAAGTATAATTTTGCCATATATTCTAAACTATTGGAGCTACACTTCTGAAACTTTGGTTACTGGATGGCCCTTGGAATACACAATTTATTGTGATACTTTTGTTGTGACCTTGAACTCAACCTGACCCCAAGGTCAAAGGTAAAACGTATGACTCTGTCATATCTTCTAAACTATGGGAGTTACACTTCTGAAACTTTGGATATTGGATGGCTGTTGGAATACAGAAACATTGGAATACTATTGGTGGACCTCATTATAAACCCAAGGTCAAAGGTCATAAAGTATGACTTCGGCATATCTTCTAAACTATAGGAGTTACACTTCTGAAACTTTATTTATCAGTTAGAATGTTCTTTGCAACTTTTTTTGTTATTGGATAGCCCTTGGAATATAGAATGAATTGGGCTACTTTTGGCATGACCTTGACCTCAACATGACCCCAAGGCCAAAGGTCAAAAAGTATGACTTTGACATATCTCCTCAACTATTGGAGTTACACTTCTGAAACTTTGCTTATTAGATGGCCCTTGGAATATAGAATAAATTGGACTACTTTTGGGGTGACCTTGACCTCAACATCACCCCAAGGTCAAAGGTCAAAAAGTATTATTTTGTCATATCTTCTAATATTGGAGTTACACTTCTGAAACTTTGGTTATTGGATGGCGCTTGGAATATAGACTGAATTGGGCTACTTTTGGCATGACCTTGACCTCAACATGACCCCAAGGTCAAAGGTAAAAAAGTATGACTTTGCCATATCTCCTAAACTATTGGAATTACACTTCTGAAACTTTGCTTATTGGATGGCCCTTGGAATATAGAACACATTGGGCTACTTTAGGTGTGACTTTGACCTCAAAATGACCCCAAAGTCAAGGTCAAAAAGTATTATTTTGCCATACATTCTAAACTACTGGAGCTACACTTCTGAAACTTTGGTTATTGGATGGCCCTTGGAATATAGAATCAATTGGGCTACTTTTTTGTGACCTATCTGGGCATAAATGATAAGATATGCTCTTGTGCTGAAACATTATACACCGGGGACACGGGTGGGGAGATGGGGGCACTGGTATGGCTAGGTGTTAGTTTGTAGGTATCTTCCCAAAGAAATGATTTTAAAATATTTATTAGTTATTTATCCATGAACAGGAGTGTAAAGAATAAACAAAAAAATGTTCAAAAAGCTCTCAGAATGCACCATTTTCTAACCTATTCTGAGATATTGCCACTGTTACATCGCGCCTTTGGCACTCGCCAATCCTCCTCGAACGCGCTGTCTCCCTCATTTTTATTTTTAAAACTTAACATGTCTGGTTAAATGCAATATTATGCAGATAACTAGGAAGAGATCTAATAAAGTTGAGGCTTCTTACACCTTAGAGGGAACGGTCCTCGAGAATGTGGACTCCATTAAATACCTTGGAGTGACAATCTCACACAACTTGAGATGGAATACTCATATTAGCAACATGTGTACTAAGGCAAATAGAACGCTTGGTTTCCTGAGGCGAAATCTTCATCAGTGCCCTCAGGATGTAAAAGAGGCGGCATATAAAGGTCTTGTTCGCCCAATCTTGGAATATGGTAGTTGTATCTGGGACCCCAGTGGAGTGGTCCTTAATGATGAAATTGAGAAAGTTCAGAATAGAGCTGCTAGATTTGTAACAGGCAATTACTGCTTTGAAACTAGGAGCATGACTGGAATACTTGGAAAATTAAAATGGGAGTCTCTCAAGAAAAGGAGAAAAGACAGTAGACTAATCCTTTTATACAAAGGTCTAAAGGGTGCTGCCAGCATTCCAACAGATGACCTTGTTCCCCCAGCTAGACACTGTAGAAATCACCATTCGTTGGCGTTTCAGACCCTTAGCGCAAGAACTGACATTTATAAAGAGTCGTTCTTCCCCAGAACCATTAGAGATTGGAATGCCCTTCCCGATTCGATTATTTCGTCAGCTGAAGGTGCTGATGATTGTGAAGCTAAATTTACCTCTTTGGTTAGAGCTAGGGACTAACTTCCCACATCACAGGTCCTGGTGTATGAATGTCATTTGACGTGTCACCAGTAACAATTCTGATTCTGATTCTGAGGGTTACTTCAGCACACCAGTTTTGATGAACAAGGGAGTCTCTCCTATAGGTAACAATTATATTGGAGAATTGGTAGGTATACAGATCGGGCTAGAATTCTTGGCTGATCTAGACTTCAAAGGCAGAGGAGTCCATATTCTGACCGATTGTCAACCAGCTATTAAGACTGCTTTCAGTACTGAAATGCCAACAAACAAGATTGAAACAGTTCTCAGTATCAAGGAGTGTTTAGCAAAGGTAAGGTATAGGGAGAATATTGTCAAAGTTCATTGGGTACCGGGACACAAAGATATTGAGGGAAATGAGTTGGCAGATCAACAGGCGAAGGCGGCAGCATCAGAAATGATTAAAAACAATGAGGTAAAACCGACCCTGGACAAGAAAGAAGCAGTACGGGAGTGCAAATCACAGGGAAAGGAAAAATGGGAAAGAAGATACAAGTGCTCAGACAAAGTGAACGTATTGCAGGAAATATTTGGGGAAGTGGGAAAAAGGATCTGCCATGGAGATAGGGACAGAAGGACTTTTTCTGCAGTAAATCAGTTGCTGTGTGGACATTCAATCTTAAATGATCACCAGGCAAAGTTAAACAAAGATCTGTCAAGTTTGTGCGAAACATGCAACATGAAAGAGAATGTAGATTATTTTCTGTTCCACTGTCAGAGATTTAAATCAGAAAGGGATACTTTAGAGTATAATGTTGAAGAGATTCTGGGCAGGGAGGAGGTGAAAATGGTAACAGACATTAACCTGAAAGTGTTGACAGGCATGATTGAAGACATTAGTAAGCAAGGAAGGAAGGAACTGACAGATGCACTGATGGAATTCATCAGGAGCACAAAAAGATTTTGAATTGCATTGTAATATATGTATCATGAGTTTTTCACATAGTGAAATGTACAAGTGACTTATTTAAGTACCAAGTGGCTATAGGCAGCGATAAAATGCCTTATAGATATACAACAACAACAACAGAAATCAATATTGATCTAAATGGCGTTCTGAAACTTTTGGCAAACCTAAACCGGATAAGGCTGCAGGGCCTGAGTCAATCAAACCACTTGTTTTAAAAGAACTGAGGGTAGAAATATCCTTCTGTTGTCCTCTTATGAGGTTTAGAAGTATCGGAAGAAAGAAAGAAATCGCTCCTGTTATCTGCCTGGGGTGCGTTTACTAACCGGAACGGACCGAAACGGACCCATTAACCGGAACGGACCTGCAATAACCGGAACAGACCTTTTTTCACCCCCCCGTTCTATTTGCTATTAAAAATATTTATGGAAGCTCCCCAAAACAGGGGGCCTTCAGTTAACGTCCGGATCCGAAGGAAGATGCACTTTATGACATTCATCCCTGCAAACGATGCCAGTGGAGTGTGTTCGGACACCGAAATTTTGTCGCTGCTGCCAGGGATCAAACCCGGGACATCTAGCATCAGAGCAGAGGCAAGTGCCCTTACCACTGAACTATCACGCTCCACCAGTTTCTAAAGATTTTTCAAACAGCAGGCAGATCGGTGCGTTGAATAACGGGAACGGACCCAATAACCGGAACGGACCTATTTTCGGCCTAATTTTCATTTTTCTAAGTATTTTTTCTTATCGGATTCCCAATATTCATATAAATATTAAATTTAGAATCTTGTGTCATGAAAACACACCTGTATAATTTCGAGCCCCATTATCCCCACTTTTTACATAGTAAAGCTCAGGTTTAAAGTAGTATACATTACTTTGTTTATTTCTGTTGAAAAACCAAAAAAATACCACAAAATAAAAAACAGACATTTTAAACAGAAATAAGAAAAATATCGTTTACCACCTGGATCCCCAGTTTTACTATTTAAAAGTGGGGCTTAAGTGGGTAAAAACTACACAGGCGTGTGTTCGTGATGATGCGACATATCATACCATTGATAGAGTAAATATCGCAGCAGGTATAATAGTGTCGTATAAATTAAGCAAAAAAGCTTAAAAATGGTATAGACCATTCAACTGTTGTAGAATTAGCTGAGAGCTTATACGCTGTCTGGTCTGGTGCTATAATAAGTAGACACTGTTCTCAATTCTCTTTTGATAAATAAAGCTTTTAAGAGACCTATTGCGCTATATACTGGTACCGTTTTCTGCTATAAAAGCATGGGCTAATTTCCTTGACAAAAATGTCAAATACAGATTCCAAAAGTACCGGTAATATATGGTGTTTTCCAAAGATAGGGGTTGTCGTGAACAGCATGATAAGAGTTAACAGTTTCTAAAGGCCAAACCCAATTACCAAGACTTCAAGGAACATGAATGAGACTTTACCCTTATGATAATGGGCCATGCTTTTTGCAATTGATCAAAACTTGACTTCCGGAAAAATTGTTGTCAAAATAATGTTCAGGTATAGCTCAGCAAATATCTGACATAAGTGCACTTGCCTCTGAAGCTTGAGGCCCTTGGTTTGATCCCTGGCGATGGTGATTATTTCAGTGACCAAACATGCTCCATTTGGCATCATTTGTGTAACATGTAAAAAAAAAATGCTAATCATCTTTACCTGGTCAGGGATGGAACACGGTCTGCCAGAGTGACAGGCCAACACTCTACCACATCACTATAAAAGCCAGCTTGTATGGCAAGGCAGTATAAGTGTGCTATATACCTATACCCTATGACATTCTTCCCATCCACAAGGTCAATTTTCCAATTTTTTGGGACTTTTACCTGACATTGAGATGAAATGACATCTCAAGCTGTACCATCCAAACAAACCAGTAAGGTTTATTTGCCGGGATGGTCCAACTCGCACCACTTTGCCTAGACAGGCTTAGACTGTCTCAACGGTTTACCAGTACTCATATGTGGCCGGTTTCAGCTCTGCATGGAAGTTCCATGCATATTATATTCATGCAGTCATCATGTGAACAAGTCCGTGAAATGAACACCCCCCATAAACCCCACTTTATATAGAGAAAAGTGGGGTTTACAGGGATATACATTATTTTTCCTAAGACACAGGCTGTGGGTACTAGTTAGAACTGCCTGAATGTGATATAAATAAGAAAAAGATCAAGGATTTTCATCAGAAAAGTAGCAATTTTGGAGATGTGAAGAATGCCCTATGTCGCACAGATGTGTTATCGTAATGACCCAGTCTATTTCTCCAAGCCCCGATGACTGGGGGCTCAAATATTCCATGGTACACATCCCTGCCCTGTTCAAATTATTTAAATTTCACTGTATGCATATACCAGTATTGTAAATAGAGCTGGCTAAACAGAGCTGAAAAGATAACTGATTATTTGTCCTGCCCTTGTTTTCAGTAACCCATTGTATACTTGTGGACTCCTCCATTGCTATATGTTGGACAAGTCATTTTTTTCATTCTTATTCTAAGAATGCCTGTCTTAATTGTAGTAAATTATTGATTTGCAGGGGTGAATGCAAGGCTGAGGTAGAGAATTTTCCCAAGGCAAGGTACAAGAAATTTGATACTGAGCTAGATGCTAAAGCATTTGTCTCTGGCTTTGACCATCCAGGTAGATCAGGTAATTTTTAGGACCTCTTTATAACATGGTTCAGTATAACACATTTTAGTTATCTCACAGTTGAAAGATGGATCCAAAAATTGTATAGACTAGAAATTGACCAGGGCATGTGCAGGATAAAAGTAGATGCAAATAAGGCTTTGGATTGGGCTGGAGTTGGATGACCCAGTCAGTACTATAATTTTATTAATCAAATAATTTCGTATTGGTCCAGTTACAGGTCCGAGGTCTGCTGTATTGGCACGAGGCCGAAGGCCGAGGCCAATACAGCTGACCGAGGTCCTGTAACTGGGCCAAAACGAAATTACTTGATTAATGTCAATTTCATTAATTGATGCAATTAAAAACATGATTTATGATTTTTTTAATATTGGTTGACCTTGTGTAATATAGGATAATTGATTAATATAATTTAAAGGATAGGTTGAGCTGTTCAGTTTACCTATAGCAACAGATAAGCTTCTTCTTTGATAACTGAAGGATACTTTTTATTGTCCTTCCTGCTTTGAAAAAGTGGGGGCTACCGTATTCGCCCTAATTACCGCATCGTGCCCTTAGTTTTTTCAAAATCTTGTCAAAAATTCGTGGTGAAAAATCTTCCTAATTAGTGCACACTTGATATTAAAACAATGGCTTCCGAGATGATGCATACTGATATTTAATTGGATGGAAAAGGATACTTAAGCATTGCCTTCACTGTTGAAGAAATAACGGTAAGTTTTTATTGGTTTACTACTGTGAGAGCTTCAAGGGGAGGTTACTGTAAAGTGTGCGATTATGCATTTCCTTTTCAAAAATAGCGTTGGTGTGCGCTTATAGGAGCATGTGCGGTAATTAGGGCGAATACGGTATATTGGATTTGCCTTGTCCTTCTGTGATTCCGTAATTCTGTAATTCCGTTATTCATGATAACTCAAAAACCGTTTGAGGTATTTTCATGAAACTTCACACAAATGTAAAGCACAATGAGACGATGTGCAGAGTGCATGATCCATAACTCTGGATTGCCTACTTTTGGAGTTATTGCCCTTTGAACATTGAAAAATGTTAACTTTAACCATTTTAATTCCATTATTCATGATAACTAAAAAACCGTTTGAGATATTTTTATGAAACTTCACACAAATGTAAAGCACTATGAGACAATGTGCAGAGCGCATGAACCATAACTCTGGTTTCTTCATATTAAGCTATGTTGTGGGTATTCATTAGAACCACCTCGGCAAGGTGGTTCTAATGAATACCCACAACACAGGTTTTTATTGAGAATTGACAAAAGCTATCCTTCAGTTATCACAAAATACCAAGCTTATCCGTTGCTATGGTTTACCTAGCCGCTCTTTCCCTGTGCTGACGTTATGCATAATCAGTAAACCAGTACAATTAACATTCTGTATTTCGCAACTGCCCAACCAAGATAGAACCCGCAACCTCCTGATGAGCATCAGTTAAACACACATTCAATTGAGCCACCTAGGATGGCTGTAATTATAAGTTGAGTGGGCAGTACTAATGCAAGAAGGACAACACTACTGTATTGGTGGCAGCCACTAAGGCTGACACGATTAATGGGATAATTGATTAATCAATAGATACATTCTACTGAAATGATTATCGTTACTGTTTTCATAAGAATCAATTATTTATTTAATAAGTAAAATTTACTACCTAATGTTGTGTCTAAGTTGGTTTGATGAGTGGCAAACAGTGTAGACCCTGATGAGACGTCACATTCTGTGGCATCTCATCTGGGTCTATACTGTTTGTTCAGGCCTGATTTTGCGAAAACATACAGCAATTATTACATGCAGTCACCATTAGAGTACACTGTGTATTAACACCGTGTATAATCAGTAATTTTAACATATCACCCCTATATAGGCAATGGAAATAACTGTGTTTTATTCTACATCAAATCACGGCAAGGAAAAGCGTGACGAGTGACGTCATTAAAAACTGCCAATTTTTGACATCACTAGTCGAATTCCTTGACGTTGGACGATGCAACGTCATTTTCTCACATCGAAAACTTTAGAAAAGAATAAAAATGCATGTGTTTCAGTCGATAATTTTAGCTGGATTTCTTCTAACAATGGCGAAAAGTTGTGAGATTTTGAAGGAAACAACAGCATTATTGCCGATTTTCAGCCTGTTAGAATCGAAATAGATCAGCTCTAGTTTGTGATTTGTTGAGTAAAATATCACAGTTTGTGAGGTCAGTTGTAAGTATACAAATCATGCGCGCTACATGCGCATGATTTGATCTAATTTATAACTGACCTCCAAACTGTGATTTATTACTCAACAAATCACAGTTAGAGCTGATCTATTTCTTAATTTTAAAATCTTGTTTCATCATGAAAATATCATAGTAGATGTAGGTAACAAAAGTTTTTATTATGTGTCACCAGAGATTCATTCAGATTATTTTCTCGCCAATTGGTGCTGTGTTCACTTCTTAGCTCACCTGTCACGTAGTGACAAGGTGAGCTTTTGGGATCACTTTTTGTCCATCGTGCATGCGTCCATAAACAACTGATCAGATTTTGACCAAACCTTGCAGGAATGATACTTAGGTATCCCATTTTAAAGTTGTTCAAACGATTCCGGTCCATTGCACATCTAGGTCACTGGAGCCAACAATAGATTTTTTTTACTGGAAACTTAAAAAAATCGACTTCTCTGAAACTGCTTTTACATTGACTTGTATAGGGAAAATCTTAAAAAAATTAATTCTCTGAAACCGCAAGGCCCAGGTCTTTGATATTTGGTGTGAAGCTTCATCTAGTGGACCTCTATCAAGATTGTTCAAATTATAGCCCTGGGGCTAAAAATGCCCATGCCCCAGGGCCATTAGGTTTTATATTGACTTACCGTATGTTCCCTAATTACCGCACATGCTCCTATAAGCGCACACCAAAGCTATTTTTGAAAAGGAAATGCATAAGCGCACACTTTACAGTAATCTCCCCCGTGAAGCTCTCATAGTAAAACGATAAAAACTTACAATTATTTCTTCCAACAGTGAAGGCAATGCTTAAGTATCTTTTTCCGTCCCATTAAATATCAGTATGCATCATCTTGGAAGCTGTTGTTTTCGTATCAAGTGTGCGTTAATTAGGTAGATTTTTCACCATGATTTTATGACACGATTTTGAAAAAACTAAGCGCACGGTGCGGTAATTAGGGCGAATACGGTATGTAGGGAAAATCTTAAAAAAATCTTCTTATCTGAAACTACAAGCCCCAGGTCTTTGATATTTTGGTATAAAGCTTCATCTAGTGGACCTCTATCAAGACCGTTCAAATTAAAGTCCTGGGGCCAAAAATTGGCCCACCCTGGGGCCCACTTGTTTTACATAGACCTATATTGTGAAAACCTTTGAAAATTTTCTTGTCTTAAACCAGAAGGCCAAGGTCTTTGATATTTGGTATGAAGCTTTGTCTTGTGGATTTCTACCAAGATTGTTCAAATTATAGCCCCGGGGCCCACAGGTTTTATATAGACTTATATTTGAGGAAAACCTTTAAAAATCTTCTTGTCTTAAACCAGAAGGCTCCGGTCTTTGATATTTGATATTTGGTATGAAGCTTCACCTTTTAGACTTCTACCAAGATTATGCAAATTATAACCCTAGGGCCAATAATGGCCCTCACTGGGAGCCCACTTGTTACACTATGGATCTGGTGAGAGAATCAGAGAGATCCAGGGCCCTCTTGTTAATGGAGAGAGATATATATTTTATGGGCATGCTGATGTAAAGCTGACATAGACAAAGCTGCGAAAAGTAAGCAGAGGGACACTTATGAGCCAACAACAATGACAGCTGACAGTGGTTGGGTATTTTTTGGCTCACCAAATGCTCTGGCATCCATTGTCAGTCCACAATTTCATATAAGTTTATCTCTTGTACCAGATGGCCAATTTTGATCAAAATTCAAGTGAAGCATTAATTATCAGGTTGGGAGAAAAGCTTCACAAGATTTTGAGGCTGATTGGCTAGGAATTCTCCTTGCCATGGTAGCACATAGCTCCCATAGACTTATAATGGGAAACACTCCAAAAATCTTCTTCTCTGAAATCATAAGGCCTAGAGCTAAGATATTTAGTACAGTCGAAATTTAATGGCTCAAACCCCTTGAACATTGTTTCGAGACAGCGGTACTTCGAGCCACAGAGGTTGCTGTAAGTGCCATACCAGGAGGCATAATGGAGATAATTGTCAGATATCTTTTCAGTGTTCTTTCAAATTATTGTACGTTGTCTGTACTCATTTGAATCCCCTCATCGAGGCAATTCTAATGAGTACATACACCATACATTTGCAAGAATGGGGTCGACTCATCCATGGTAAACGAGCCATCGGTGTTTGAGCCATCGAAGTTACGATGTATATTGCAACAGATTGGTTGCTAAATAAAGGTGACCACTAAGACATGTTGGACAATACATGAGCCTGCCAAGGAAAAGTCTGGTTAGATAAATGGGCTGGCTGGAATGGAGTCCTATAACCTAAATAGCATTAACTTGGCTGTTAAAACTCCAGACCAAATATTGCAGGTATTTTATCCCCACCTCCCCCACAACCACCATTTGAAGAATGGTGGAAAGTGCAGTGCATATAGTGTAACTCTGGTTCCGTCCGTTCGCATCCGAGATGGTGTTAGCAGTTTGCATTTTAGTTGGAGCCAGCGCATGACAAAGTAGAAGTAAAACAAAGATCAGGAATTGATACAATTAACTTACTCCATCCATAAAAGACACCAAAGGGAAAGAAATACAAACATTAAGCGACCAGACCATAATGGAAACCTAAACAAAGGAAGGCCATATGGACAGTTACTTTCCCACAAAATGGCCATATGGCCATCCAAAATTAAAAGACACCAGTGATACACACAGTAAGTAACAAACAACAACATGAATAAATCGCCACAGAAGAGCCGCCTTGGAACGGTCAGTGGAAGATTTCCACTGGGGGGCTTAAATCGATTTTACATGGCCACAATCCTTGCCCTTCCTTCCGTCGCGATTTACAAACCTACAATAAGACGTGCGTCCAACAAAGACTCAGATCAGCCTGTGCATCCGCGCAGTCTGATCAGAGTCTTCGTTGTGCGCTCTAAGGATAGTTTAGGGCCCAATGCTCCTTCATGCAGCAAGAGAAGTTTCTGGTTATACTTTATGGCTGCACAGGCTGATCTGAGTCTTCGATGGGCGCAAAGTCTTATTGTAGGTTTTTCATCAGGTGGGGGCATCTGTGTCCCTATGATATTTATTTTTAATTCCTATAAAAATTTACAGCTCAAGATATGGAGGAGTAAGGAGAATAATTTGGGGAGACTTCTTTTATTTTTGATCCATGAAAACATACATTGTGGGTACTTGTTAGAATCGCATAGAGGCGATCTAACACATACCCACAATGTATGTTTCAAACAAGAAAGGTCGGCCCCTGCCCATTGGGGCTTGAAGAAATAAATGGGCTGTATGATGCTTCCATGCAGAGCTGAAACCGATCGCACATGAGGACTGGTAAACCGCTAAAAGGATCTAAGCCTGCCCAGGCAAAGCTGTGTGAGTCAGTCCGTCCATGCTTATAAACCCTATTGGTTTTATTGGGCGACAGGGCTTGAGATGTGATTTCATCTCAGTGTCGGGTAAAAGTCCCACAAAATTGGAAGCAGCTTCTCCAAAAAGACCTCTACAGTGTTGACGGGGACGTTAAACATCAAATCAAACAAACAAACAAATGGAGGAGTGGGGATACTTCTTTTATTTTTTATCTACATATATAAACATAAGTTGTGGGTACTTGTTAGAATCGCCTCAATGACAAGTACCCACAATGTATGTTTCAAACAAGAAAGGAAAGTTGTCCCTTAATTATTCTTCTTTCGCTCATTATCTGAAGTTTTTTAATTTAATTTGTAGCCACTTACAGTCCCTCTAAAACATTCATGAAAAATACTGCCTACTCCCCAACAAAATCAACAGCTTCATTCAAAGCGGCAACCAGTACCAGTTTTAAGCCATCAGTGTCTACACCTCAGAAGAATGCTGGGAATTATAAGACAGAATTGATAGACAAGGAGATGGAGGTGCTCAAAGAAAGGCTTAAAATCCTAGAGAGAGAGAAAACATTAGCTGTCAAAGAACAAGAGCTGGAAGAAATGAAGAAAGCTGTTAACTCATCATGTGAGTATGGCATTCTTCAGGGGCCAGTTGTTCGAAGCCTCATTAGCTTAACGAGCTCGTTAGTGCTCAAATTTTTAACTGTTCTAGCAAGTACAATATCTAAAATTCTGGTATTTTTGCTGACAAAATGTGAGCAGAAATGCTCAAGCTGCTCACATTTTTCCAGCAAAAATATTAGCATATTGACTGATCAAAGTTTTAACGATAAGTTAACTAACGGCGTCGTTAGTTTTGAACAATTGGCCCAGATATCCTTGAAGAAGCCTCCAATCGATCTGTAATTCCTGTGGTACTGGTAAACCACTTAGAGGGTGTAAGCCTATCCAGGAACAGTAAAGGTAACTAACTAGCCCGGCATTACTATAACTGTTGACTGGGCTGTTAAACTACAACACATAACATAAGACTTGCCGGGTTCTGAACTTCACATGTGAAAGGCTAATTTTTGCAACGGAAGGATGGGTGATTATCTACAAGTACTCCAGTTTTTGTCCATCCCTGATAAGCAGTTGTCTTGATATAAGTGAAATAATCTTCAAAACCGAAAATTGGAAGAAAGAAAGATAGGTCATAGGTCTGGCTAAAACATTCTGTTCCAAATGTAATTTCCAGGCACAAAAGTAGTTTAGGTCGAGTACCAAAGCGTTAATCCAAAATCATTAATCCATAGACAAATGGCAAATATCAATGTTCAGATCAACAGACATGGACTCCAGAAGAGTGTAATCAGGCGTCCTAGGATAGTAAGCATTACTTGGTAAGCAAGCTTCGCCCACCATGCCTATCAACCTGAACAAAGAAAAGGAGTAAATGCAGAGAAGGGTATGTCCGAGATTTTGGAAGTCCTATGGCTTTCCATTGGCAAACACATCAGAAATAATTCTCGAAATGGCCACATTGTACGGATCAACAAGATCATGGTGTCTCACATAGAACTTCTTTAGTGTTGATGGCAGTTTGGTTTTTTGATACCCCTGGCATAACAACCTGGTAGTGAGCACCTTCCCACGTTCCATAAAGTCCTGATACTTGGAACAGGCTCTAGCATAACGGATTAACTGTGAAGCGTAAACTCCATATGCTGGTGCAGACAGGATATTACTGCTCAGGAAGGGAAAGTTAACAATGGGAAAATTGAAGTCATCTTGCTTATCACAAAACTGAGCTTTATGCACAGACTGAGCTTTATGCACATTATTCGTATGAGAAGTGTGTTGACAATTTCGAAAGTTCTGCCTCAAATACTGTAGGAAGATTTGTGGATAGATATAAGATATGACAAAGATGGAATTATAAGGAATGTATTATCATTTTTGTGGCTTCTATCAATGTGTTAACTTCGGCAAATCACTGGGCTTAATACTAAGTTTGTGAGTTATTTGCCAAAGTTAACACATTGATAAAATCCACAAGTGACTGGCCTGGGCTTAATGCTAAGTTTGTGAGTAATTTGCCAAAGTTAACATTGATAAAATCCACAAGTGACTGGCCTGGGCTTTATGCTAAGTTTGTAAGTAATTTGCCAAAGTTAACACATTGATAAATCCACAAGTGACTGGGCTGGGCTTTATGCTAAGTTTGTGAGTGATTTGCCAAAGTTAACACATTGATAAAATCCACAAGTGACTGGGCTTGGCTTTATGCTAAGTTTGTGAGTTATTTGCCAAAGTTAACACATTGATAAAATCCACCAGTGACTGGTCTGGGCTTTATGCTAAGTTTGTGAGTTATGTCCCACTGAAAAAGAGGTCTACTCTTAAAGGAAAGAATTTGCTCCGCAGGAGCAAATTCTTTCCTTAAGAGTTGACCCCTAATGACATGGGAGACAAAAATGACTTTGCAGGAGTTGCCTCCCCTGAAGGTGCTCCCATTCCCCTTAAATTTGGTCATCCACTAGTGGATTAAATATGCAAATTAGTTAGATATGTCCCGTAACGTTACACATTAGACTGCATTAACTTATGGGGGACTATTGATATTTTTATACAATTATTATGTCTCCCCCGAAAAAATTTTTTTCGGAGAGACATATTGTTTTTCCCCCGGGCGTCTGTCTGTCCGTCTGTCTGTCTGTCCGTCTGTCCGTCTGTCACACTTTCGTGTCCGCTCTGTAACTTGAAAACCGTTAGAGCTATCGTCACGAAACTTCGTATAAATATTAATCAGCATTAGACGACGTGCAGTGCGCAAGAACCATAACTCTCGCATTTATACTTTTTGAATTATCTCCCTTGGAAGTTTGTTGGTATGTATATATGTATGGGCAAATCGTGTCCGGTCAATAACTTTCTTATTTTTTGATGGATTTTAAAATTACTCGGCAGAAATATTAACAACCATAAGACGATGTGTGGTGCGCATGAGGCAGGTCGGTACCTCAAAGGTCAAGGTCATACTTAGAGGTCAAAGGTAAAAAAAGGGGCCTTTTTTTCGTATTTGGTCAATAACTTTCTTATTTTGAGATGGATTTTAAAATTACTTGGCATAATTATTAACAACCATAAGACGATGTGTGGTGCGCATGAGGCAGGTCGGTTCCTCAAAGGTCAAGGTCATACTTAGAGGTCAAAAGTCAAAAAAGTGGGCCTTTTTTTCGTATTTGGTCAATAACTTTCTAATTTTGAGATGGATTTTAAAATTACTTGGCATAATTATTAACAATCATGAGACGATGTGTGGTGCACATGAGGCAGGTCGGTACCTCAAAGGTCAAGGTCATACTTAGAGGTCAAAGGTCAAAAAGTGGGCCTTTTTTTCGTATTTGGTCAATAACTTTCTTATTTTGAGATGGATTTTGAAATCACATGGCAGAAATGTGAACCAATATAAGGCGATGTGTTGCGCGCATGACCCAGGTTGGTACCTCAAAGGTCAAGGTCATACTTAGAGGTCAAAGGTAAAAAAAGGGGCCTTTTTTCGGGTTTTGTCAATAACTTGCCTATTTTTAAATAGAATTTGAAGTTACTTGGCAAACATGTTAACTATCATGGGACGATGTGTTGCATGCATGATTCAGTTTGGTACCTAAAATGTCAAGGTCATCATAGAGGTCAAAGGTAAAAAAGGGGCATTTTTTCGTGTTTGGTCAATAACTTTCTTATTTTTAGATGGATTTTGAAATTGCTAGGCAGAAATGTTAACCACCATGAGATGATGTGTTGCACGCATGACCCAGTTTAATACCTGAAAGGTCAAGGTCATACATAGAGGTTAAAGGTAAAAAAGGGCCTTTTTTGTGTTCTGTCAATAACTTTCTTATTATGCCCCCAACTTTGAAAAAGTTTGAGGGGCATATTGGTTCTGGTTCGTTCGTCCGTCCATTACGCTTTTGATGCATAGCATAACTAAAGAACCGTGTATGCTAGGGTTTTGAAATTTCATATATGGATTCCTCATGGAAAATTAGCTGACGCGTATTTTTTTTCTCGTCCGGATTATGCCCCCTTAAAGAGTTATTGCCCTTTGAATTTTTTATTTTTAATAAAATCTTGTCAGCAAGATATCTCAAAAACTATTGGAGCTAGAGCCTTGAAAGTTGGTGATTATATTGATGGTGATGAGTAGATGAACTGATTAACTTTTGACAAAATTCCGAAAAATACTTTGTGAGTTATGGCCCTTTGTCATTTTGGTAATTTGTGCCCATTGTAATGTATGCTAAAAGTGATGCATGGCATAACTTTAGAACCATGTATGCTAGGGTTTTGAAATTTCATATATGGATTCCTCATGGAAAATTAGCTGACGCGTATTTTTTTTCCCGTCCGGAATATGCCCCTTTCAAGAGTTATTGCCCTTTGAAATTTTTTTAATAAAATCTTGTCAGCAAGATATCTCAAAAACTATTGGAGCTAGAGCCTTGAAAGTTGGTGAATAGATTGTTGGTGATGAGTAGATGAACTGATTAACTTATGACAAAATTCCGAAAAATACTTTGTGAGTTATGGCCCTTTGTCATTTTGGTAATTTGTGCCCATTGTAATGTATGCTAAAAGTGATGCATAGCATAACTTTAGAACCGTGTATGCTATAATTTTGAAATTTCATATATGCATTCCTGATGGAAAATAAGCTGACACATATTTTTTTTCTCGTCAGGATTATGCCCCTTTCAAGAGTTATTGCCCTTTGAATTTTTTGTAATAAAATCTTGTCAGCAAGATATCTAAAAAACTATTGGAGCTAGAGGCTTGAAAATTGGTGAATATATTGGTGGTGATGAGTAGATGAACTGATTTACTTTTGACAAAATTCCAAAAAATACTTTGTGAGTTATGGCCCTTTGTCATTTTGGTAATTTGTGCCCATTGTAATGTATGCTAAAAGTGATGCATAGCATAACTTTAGAACCTTGTATGCTAGGGTTTTGAAATTTCATATATGGGTTCCTCATGAAAAATTAGTTGACGCGTATTTGTTTTCTCGTCCGGATTATGCCCCTTTCATGAGTTATAGCCCTTTGAAATTATTTTAATAAAATCTTCTCAGCAAAATAGCTCAAACACTATTGGAGCTAGAGCCTTGAAAGTTGTTGAGTATATTGGTGGTGATGAGTATATGAACTGATCAACTTTTGACAAAATTCTGAAAAATACTTTGCGAGTAATGGCCCTTTGTCATTTTGGTAATTTGTGCCCATTGTAATGAATCCTAAAAGTGATGCATAGCATAACTTTAGAACTGTGTATGCTATGGTTTTGAAATTTCATATATGCATTCCTAATGGAAAATAAGCTGACACATATTTTTTTCTCATCCAGATTATGCCCCTTTCAAGAGTTATTGCCCTTTGAATTTTTTTAAATAAAATCTTGTCAGCAAGATATCTCAAAAACTGTTGGAGCTAGAGGCTTGAAAGTTGGACCATGAGTCATGTGCAAGACCAAGGTCCATACCTCCAATGTCAAGGTCATACCTAGAGGTCAAAGGTAAAAAAAAGGACAGTCAATAACTTCCTTATTCTTTGATGGATTATGAAATTACTTGGCAGAAATGTTAACCATCATGAGACGATGTGTTGTACCGCAAAGGTCAAGGCCATACTTAGAGGTCAAAGGTAAAAAAGTGCTTTTTTTGTTTACGGCCAATAACTTTTTTATTTTTCTATGAACATTTTTAAAGTTACTATGCAGAAATGTTCATCTTCATTAGATGATGTGTTGCACACAAGACCCAGCTCAATACCTCCAATGTCAAGGTTATACTTAGCAGTCAAAAACGGGGGAGACATCTGTGTTTTTGTAGAAAAACAAATTCTAGTTGTGAATTAAATTCATTTTAAATGTTACATGATAAATAGAATCTTGCATACGCACTCATGTATTATTGAATTTATTAAACACATTGAGGATAAGGGATAAAAATGCTCAGCAAACCCTCTCATTTTATCCTTTTCCTCAACTTGTTTAATCCATTGCATGCGGGGAAACCGCCAACTTTGGCCAACAGTGCAGGCCTAGATTAGATGCCGCATTCTGCCTGCACTATTTGCTAAGAGTTTTTTTCTGTCAAAAATATAATAAAAATGATAAAATAGGCCTGACACCCCTTATATGGCAAATGGACTTGTCCAACATATACCAATGGAAGAGTCCACTTGCATACAATGGGTTAATAAATGAGCCAGCGCATGACAAAACCTACAATAAGACATGTGCGCCCAACCAAGACTCAGATCAGCCTGTGCATCCATGCAGTCTGATCAGAGTCTTCGTTTTGTGCTCTAAGGATAGCTAAGGGCCCAATGCTCCTTCATGCAGCAAGAGAAGTCTCTGATTAGACTATATGGATGCGCAGGCTGATCTGATTCTTTACTGGATGCACATGTCTTATTGTAGGTTTTGCCATGCGCTGGCTCAAATTCAGTAATACATGAACACTCGTGTAAGATCCTGAATTATTTCTTCTTCAAGCTCCCAATCTACATTCATCAAGAGGCTCAACCTACATTTCACGAACAACAAAACATTCTCCTACAAATACACATACTAAGCCATACAGTAGACCCTTTTCCACATCAGCTTCAAAAGCAACAAGAAAGGTTAAAGTGTTGGAGTTTGACGAGGTCAGGAAACTGGCCAAAGGTATTGCTTTTAGCTTTTTGTGGGTATTTATTGAAATCACAACTGCACAAAATATGACTTAAAAAAATGGTGCACATTATGCAAACACGCCTATACAAATACATTGCCACCTTTATCACCGAAAAAATAAAAATTTTATGATGAAAAATTGTGATATTTTTCATATTTCTGCTCAAAATATAGATTGTGGGCACTCGTTAGAACCACCTCATTGAGGCGGTTCTAACGACTACCCACAATCTATATTTTAGAGCAGAAATAAGAAAAATAAGGTATACCCCCGGAAACCCCAGTATTTCTATATAAAAGTGGGGTTCAATGGGGTCAAAATTATAAAGGCGTGTTTTCGTGATGAGCTCGGACAGGACTATTTACATGTAAACAGAATTAGTTTTTTCAGTGCTTGATTGATTTCCATCAGTCAAGCTGTTCAGTTGTTCTGTATCCAACAGCTGACAGGCAACCGGTTATTGCAGTACAATGATTGGCTGATTCATGACTATTAAAAAATCAATACTAAATTCAGACAGGTTAATAGATGATACTTGCCAGGTGGTCAGCCAACTTAATCTGCCTTGCCAGGTGGTCCCATTAGGATAACTCACCCGTACGACATAATGCATTTTTCACATCTAAATAATTGCTACTTTTCTGATGAAATTCCTTGATTTTTAGCTCACCAGAGCCGAAGGCTCCGGGGGAGCTTATAGGATAGGCAGTTGTCCGGCGTTGTCGTCGTCGTTGTCGTCGTCTGACGTCAACACTTTCAAACATCTTCTTCTCTGAAGCCACTGGACCGATTCAGCCCAAATTTTATCTGTAGCATCCTTGGGCTGGGGGATTGAAAGTTTGTGTTTTTTATGAAAATCGGCCCATTAGTTTGGTTGCTATGGCAACTTAGAGTTTCCATAGACTTATAATGGGGAAAATTGAAAAATGGCATTTACTGCCAAGTCATTGCAGATATTTGGACAAAACTTTTATAGAAATGTTTCTTGAGTAAAATTCTTTCAGCCATATGCTTTTATGCCAACCTGAGGGTCCCCCAGGTTGTGCCGGGGCCATGCCCCACCCCCTCCACTTCATAAAAGGCCATATATCTCAGAAACCATTCAGATCCCGACCCCTAAACCATATATATTCTTGTTCCTATTGATAAGACGCATTTAGTAACACCAACCTTGGGGTCCTCAGGGATGCGCCGAGGTCATGCCCCACCCCCTCCACTCAATAAAAGGCCCAATATCTCGGAAACCATTCAGATCCCCACCCCTAAACCATATATATTCTTGTTCCTTATGATAAGACCCATTCAGTGACATCAACCTGGGAGTCCCCTGGATGCGCCGGGGCCATGCCCCACCCCCTCCATTTCATAAAAGGCCCAATATCTCGTAAACCTTACAGATCCCTGCCCCTAAACCATATATATGCGTGCTTCTTATGATAAGACACATTCATTGACACCAACCTGGGGGTCCTCAGAGATGCGCTGGGGCCTTGCCCCACCCCTCCACTTCACAAAAGGCCATATATCTCAGAAACTGTTTAGATCCCCACCCCTAAACCATATATATTCTTGTTCCTATTGATAAGACGCATTCAGTAACACCAACCTGGGGGTCGTCAGGGATGCGCACAGGTCAAGCCCCACCCCCTCAACTTTATAAAAGGCCCAATATCTCGGAAACCATTCAGATTCCCACCCCTAAACCATATATATTCTTGTTCCTTTTGATAAGACCCATTCAGTGACATCAACCTGGGAGTCCCCTGGATGCACCGGGGCCATGCCCCACCCCCTCCATTTGATAAAAGGCCCAATATCTCGGAAACCTTACAGATCCCCGCCCATAAACCATATATATGCTTGCTTCTTATGATAAGACACATTCATTGACACCAACCTGGGGGTCCTCAGAGACGCGCTGGGGCCTTGCCCCACCCCTCCACTTCAAAAAAGGCCATATATTTCAGAAACTGTTCAGATCCCCACCCCTAAACCATATATATTCTTGTTCATTATGATAAGACGCATTCAGTAACACCAACCTGGGGGTTCCCAGGGATATGCTGGGGCCATGCCCCACCCCCTCCATTTCATAATATCACAATATCTCGGAAACCCTACAGATGGCCACCCCTTAACCATATATAGTCTTGTTCCTTATGATAAGACACATTCATTGACACCAACCTGGGAGTCTCCCTGGGCCTTGCCCCACCCCTCCACTTCACATAAGGCCTTATATCTCAGAGAATGTTCTTAGCCCCACCCTAAACCATTATATTCATCTTTCTTATGATAAGACGCATTCAGTGACACCAGCTTGGGAGTCCCCGGGGCACGCCCAGGCCATGCCACACCGCTTTACTTCATTAAAAGCCATATATATCAGAAATAGTTCAGATCCCCACCCCTAAACCATATACTTGTTCCTTATGATAAGACTCGTTCAATCACACCAACCTGCAGGTCTCTTTGTGCTGAGGCAATGTGCCCCGCCCTTCCATTTCATAAAAGGCTTTATATTTCAGAAACCATTCAAATCCCCACCCCATAATCATATATGTTCTTGTTCCTTATTATTAGCACACCTACTGTAGCGGGGTCCGCAGGGGCCATTCCTATTTCATAAAAGGGCCTCAAATCTCTAAAACCGGTCAGATTCCCAGCACTGAACCATATATATACTTGGTCCTTATGATAAGACACATTTAGGGACAACAGTTTGGGCTTTCCTGGGATCAACAGGGCATGCCCCAACCACTCAACTGTTAAAGAGGCCTTACAGATCCCCACTGCTAAACCATATATATTTTTGTTTCTTATGATAAGACGCATTTAGTGATACCAACCAGGGCTCCATTGGGTCCATGTCCCACCCTCTCTACTTCATAAAAGGCCTAACTTTTCAGATGCTGAGTCCACATGGGTGCTCATTTGGACATGGGGGTTCATTTGGTGGATTAAAATGATATCATGTTAAAATACATGGCTGCCATTGGGCAGGATGGGCAGTGCCCACCTGAGCTCTGGTGAGCATAGTGGCCCATGGGCCTCTTGTTTTCTTATATATGTTCAAAATATGGGTTGTGTGTGCTCGTTAGAACCGCCTCAATGAGGCGGTTCTAACGAGTACCCACAACCTATGTCTTGGAACAGAAATAAGAAAAATAATAAATACCCCCTAAACCCCAGTTTTCTCTATATAAAGTGGGGTTTAGGTGGGTCTTCATTTCACAGACTTGTTCACATGATGAGACAACTCTGCCTTAAAGTGAATTTATACACCTTAGAGACATTTTTGCCATCATTTTACATGGGAGACAGCTTGTGAACATTCAGGTTTGCTTCCCTGTAAAGCCAGTCCTATGTCAGATCTGGAAAGGGGCCTGCTTAAGAAGGGATTCTTCCCTTCTAAAGCATTCCCCAGTTGACAGAATTGGGAGCAAATTCTTTCCCTTTTGAGTAGACCCTAATGACTAGACCAACAAACCAAATTTTGAATAAAGACCTGCTTCCCTTGATATATTCTATAGTAGTCCGCAGCTGACAGAATAAGGAGCAATTTTTATGTCCCTCACCATTCAAAGAATGGTCCCCATTCAAAGACTGGTGGAAAAGGCATAGTGTGTTACCCCTGTCCGTCCCTCTGTCTCTGAGTCCACGATGGCGCTAGCAATTGGCATTTAAGTTTTCTTAATTGCACTAGCAGGGAATGGCATCCTTGTCCTTTCGACACATTTCTATTTTTCCATTTACAGTAGACCCCAAATGATCCACGTGTGAGACGCCAAGTTCTGCAACGTAAGATCAGGTGGTTTTTCTCCGGGCACTCCGGTTTTCGCCCACCTCTGATTAACCATCGGCTCGATATGAGTGCAATAATCTTGAAAGGGCCGTAAAACCAAAACCAAAAAAAAAAAGACCCCAAATGACAAGGGCAATGAATCAAATTTGAAAAAAAAAGAAATACTTCCCTTGAAAACAGGTCTTATGATTTGACTCACATTTATATATATTGACATTTTTCAGAAAGTTCAAATACTGGTGACAATGCAGATGGAGTGATAGTGTACACAGATGGTGCCTGTGTCAACAATGGTAGACATAAAGCACAGGCTGGTATAGGTGTTTACTGGGGGCCAAATCATCCATGGTGTGTATTTCATACAAGAGTCCTGCTGTGCAAAAAGTCCTTAATATTTCTTTTTCAAGCAGGTATTACATACATGAGCGAAGTGGAGATTGATCATGAAATCTTTTCTATGGTCATTCTCTCTCTTCTGCTGATTCAAGAAGGGCAATTGTCAGTTTCTGCGAAAGAATGTGCACTGGTTAACCGCTTACGTATAAGCCTGCCAAGGAAAGTGTGGATAAGTAAACTGACCGGCTCAAAAATGACCTGTAAAATAGTGTTGACTGGGTCGTTAAGCTCCAATACAAACAAACAAACGTGAGCGGAGCCCTGTTATGCAGGTCCTTGATATTTCTTGTCACCAAAAGGCACATAAATGCAATTTAGGGCCCAGTTGTTAAAAGCATTGTTAATGTATTGAGCTTATTAACAGTCAACTTGTTAAATGTTCTAGCAAATACAATATCCAGTACTCTGGTATTTTTGCTGGAAAAAAGTGAGTAGCTTTTGCAAATGCAAAAGCTACTCACATTTTTCAGCAAAAATATTCGTGTACTGTTTTTGACAGATTAAAGAAGTTTTATTAGACATTAGCTAACAATGTGGTCAGTTTTACAAATACAAGACCCTGATGAATCATGTGAATTAATTGTTAATCAGTGAAAAGATTGTGGAATAAGGCCACAAACACAAGCAAATACCTGTATGGAGGAACAAAAAAGATATTCCTTTGTAATTATAATATAAGGCCACAAACACAAGCAAATACCTGTATGGAGGAACAAAAAAGATATTCCTTTGTAATTATAATATAAGGCCACAAGCGCAAGCAAATACCTGCATGGAGGAACAAAAAAGATATTCCTTTGTAATTATAATATAAGGCCACAAACGCAAGCAAATACCTGCATGGAGGAACAAAAAAGATATTCCTTTGTAATTATAATATAAGGCCACAAACGCAAGCAAATACCTGCATGGAGGAACAAAAAAGATATTCCTTTGTAATTATAATATAAGGCCACAAACGCAAGCAAATACCTGCATGGAGGAACAAAAAAGATATTCCTTTGTAATTATAATATAAGGCCACAAGCGCAAGCAAATACCTGTATGGAGGAACAAAAAGCATATTCCTTAGTAATTCTCATTACTCATTTTTATCATATAACACTGCATCTGAGAATGTAATAATGCCTTGTAATAAATTCAGTAATCCACTAGTGGATTAAATATGTAAATTATATTGATATTCCCCGTAACGTAACACATACGACGTCCTTGATTATGTAGTGTTTACTAATGGCGGAATATTGCTAGCTTTGTATAAGAATGTGAACATAATGCATTTTAAATGTCATATGATAAGTAGAATCTTGCAATTGTGCTCATGTATTATTGAATTTAATAAACTCATTGAGCAAAAGGCATAAAATGCACGGCAAAGCCTCACATTTTATACCTTTTCCTCAACTTGCTTGAAAAATTCAATAAAATGAACACTCATGTAAGATCCTCTATTTATCTGGAGCTATAGGAGCAGTGTTGAAGATCATCATAATATATGTGTTTTGTTGCAGTAATGTGAGTGAAAGGCTGTCAGGAAGACCAACCAATAACAGAGCTGAGATACATGTGAGTTTCTCAAGTTTTAACCCTTTTTGTACCAGATGGCATCTTCCTCTTTATATATAGCAAGAGTCCACTTCAAAATTTCGGGGTGTCAGGTTGTGTTTTCTTCAATATTTATTTGGAAAATGGTTGAACTTTTAGCAAACAGTGGAGGCCCTGATCAGATGCCGCATTCTGTGGCGTCTGATCTGGGCCTGCACTGTTTGCCAGGGTACCCGTTTTGGGGTTTCAGGTACTAAATGGGATAAAGCAAGCATAGTCGAATGTGCACCTGATTGGAGATCATGGGCTAGTTCCAAGCCAGGTCTGCAATATTTTTCTTGGATATTGTCCATGAAATATTTTCTTTGGACATTTTCATCCTGCTGCTGGTTCAAGAAGGGCAGTTGTCAGTTACAGCAATATAGGAGTCTATTCATCCCTCCTTCCATAAACATTTACTTCGAAGTTCAACATTTACGTCAAAGTTTTTATTTAAGTCAACTACAAACCTCAGCTACCATCAAACCTTACATGAAACATCTCCCTGACCTTCTGTCTTCGTAGGCACCTTGACCTGGTGACTTTGAACTATATTTTGCTCTCCAGTGACTTTGACCATTACGTCGAAGTTCGACATTTATGTAGTTTGTATTGTAATCATATACAAGACTAAACAACCATCAAACCTTTCATGAAACATCTGCCTGAGCTCCTGACTAGGCAGACGCTTTGACTGGTTACCTTGACCTATATTTTACGCTCCAGTAAGTTTGACAAATAATAAGTCAATGTTCCAGATCTCCTCAAATAAAAGGCATACAACCATCAAATCTTGCATAGTGCTTCTCCTAGATGTACTGACTCTGTGGGTACCTTGACCCGGTGACCTTGACCTATATTTTACACTCCAGTGACTTTGACACAATTTAGGTCAAAGTTCCAGATCTCCTCAAATAAAAAGCCTACAACCATCAAATCTTGCATAATACTTCTCCTAGATGTACTGACTCGGCAGGTGCCTTGACCTGGTGACCTTGACCTATATTTTATGCTCCAGTGACTTTGACACAATTTAAGTCAATGTTCCAGATCTTCTCAAATAAAAGGCCCACAACCATCAAATCTGGCATAGTGCTTCTCCTAGATGTACTGACTCTGCAGTCTGCAGGTACCTTGACCCGGTGACCTTGACCTATATTTTACGCTCGAGCGACTTTGTCACATTTTACGTCGAAGTTCCAGATCTCGGCAAATAAATGGCCTACAACCAGCAATGCTGTTCCTAGATGTACTGAATCTGCAGGTACCTTGACCATGTGACCTTGACCTATATTTTATGCTCCAGTGACTTTGACACAATTTACGTCAGTGTTCCAAATCTTCTCAAATAAAAGGCCTGCAACCACCAAATCTTGCATAGTGGTTCTCCTAGATGTACTGACTTTGCAGGTACCTTGACTGGTGACCTTGATCTATTTTTTTCGCACTCTTTTGACCTTTACACATTTTAGGTGGACATTCCATATCTTCTTAACTATAAGGCCTACAACCACCAAACCTTGCATAGTGCTTCTCCTACATTTACTAACTCTGCAGGTACCTGGACCTGGACACCTTGATCTATATTATGCACTCTAGTGACTTTAACACATTTTACATCAATGTTTGATATGTCCTAAAATAAATGGCCTACAGCCACCAAACCTTGCATAGTGCTTCTACTCGATGTACTGAATTGGCACATACCTTGACCTGGTGACCATGGCCTATATTTTTTGGTCCAGTGACTTTGACACATTTTACATCAACTATCAACTGCTAAGAATGAAATTTACCTATTTAATAACTATGTTCTGATTGTGGCTCCTGTGACTTTTGCCCCCAGCAGGTGCTATGCAGCCTTCTGCGGAATTCTTGTCTATAAACTCTATCCCATGGAAACTGGTCCACCCTTAAAGAAAAGAATTTGCTCCTCGGGATCAAATTCTTCCCTTTAAGGGGAATGGGAACACCTGGCAGATTTTTCCGCCATTTTTCAAAGGGAGACAATTTTCAGGACTTCCTGTTCGCTTTTCTATAAGCCCTGTCCCACTGAAAAAGGGGTCTACTCTTAAAGGAAACAATTTTTTTCCTCAGGAGCAAATTCTTTTCTTTTAAGAGTGGACCCCTGTTGACATGGGAGACAAAATACTTTTGCAGGAGTTGCCTCCAATGAAGGTGTTCCCATTCCCCTTAAGAGTTGACCCCTATTGACATGGGAAACAAAATATTTTTGCAGGAGTTGCCTGCCCTGAAGGTGTCCCTATTCCCCTTAATGGTGACAAAGAGGTACATATGTACCGTATAGTTGTTTAGACCCTGACAAGATGCCACAGAATGGGGTGTCTCAACAGTGTCTGCCACTCATCCTGCTGTTTTTAGATACACCGAGTAGAAAATTGCACTTGTTTAAATTTCAGAACAAGTATGGTGAGATGTTCTGATACTTATGATATATATGGTATTGTTTTTTCAGGCAGTTGTGAAGGCAGTCAAACAGGCACAAGAAATGGGTATATCAGAACTGAATGTTCACACAGACAGCCAGTTCCTCATTAACTGTAAGTGTAGAAAAAAATCTAGTTTTCTTGTTTTGTTTTTTTTAAAGGGATGACAGTTGTGGCTTTAATCTTTTTGAAAAAAAAAAAATATATCTAGGATTTTTTTTTTGTGTGTGTATGAGCTAAACATGACTATCTCCTACATTGCTTATTTCTGCTGTATTGATTGATTAACCCATTTCATACCAGAAACCCCAAAACGGGTAGTTGGCAAACAGTGCAGGCCCAGATCAGATGCCACAGAGCACTGCATCTGATCAGGGCCTACACTGTTTGCAAAACATTAGACCATTTTCCTAATTAAATTTGAAGACAACACAACCTGACACCCCTAAATTTTGAAATGGACTCCTGTTATATATAAGGAGGAAGATTCCATTTGGTACAAAATGGGTTTAAGGGCATATGCAGGTAAATACTTACCACATTGAAAACTGTTTCAGAGTCTGTATATGTTCAGTTTAATATTCGGGCTTACCACATTTGAAGTAAAAAAAACATATGTCACCATGCTGAATCTTAAGTAATCTGAATTTTAAGGAGATCACCCCAAGCTGTTTTCCAAGAAATATCAGAAAACAACCATGTTAGTAAATAACATGTCAAAAATGACTTTTGCCTAGCTTATAAGCATTTATTTTAGAATTATATAGTGAAAGATACTGCTGCTTTTCTTTAGCCAATTTTTCAAGCTCATAAAAAGTTCTGCAAAACCAATTTTTGTCATCAACCAAAATATCTTTAAAAATAATTCATTGTCTGTAATATTTTGGATTATACAGAAAAATGCTACATTGAATTTTACACAAAACAAGATTTTTTTCTAGGAGATATTATGAGAGAATAGAAATTAAAAGAAAAGTAGGGGTCACCTTGCTAATTTCTGTTTTATTGAACAAACCGTTCCCCTACCCCCAGTTAGATTAAATGTTAAAAATACATATAAATTCTAAGTAAACATGATGCATCACTGTCAGGTAACATGGATTTTACTTGTAAATACTAACTGGCCGTAATATGCATCACAGCAAATCATTTAAGTAAGTAACTATTTCTGTCGATCTCATGAAAAATTAAAAGCTATAAAAATTGCAAAGTTGCTGTTTGCGTGATGTTTATAGCCAAGCTGAATATGTTTAATAATAAATTGAAGCCAAAACAATACCTGTTCCACGAATTTAAACCATTTCCTCACCCACCAATGGTAAAACATTGGCTCTGGCATAAACTTCATTTTTGATGATCATACAAAAATAGCGAATTACCTGATATGTCTTTAAGAAGTGTTAACATAACATTAACCCATTGTATACTGTAGACTGTATGATTATTTCACGTTGGACAAGTCCATTTTTCATTTAAGGGGTGTTGGGTCTATTTTTTCCTTTTTACTCTATTATCCATGAAAAATCCTGTTAGCAAACAGTATAGACTCTGATCAGCTGCTGGGGTATGCAATGTCTGATCCGGGTCTGTACTGTTTGCCTAAATCCCTTTTATAGATTTCCAGTTAACAATGGGTTAAACAGCAACTTTTTGTTAGCCTGGAAGAATCAGGCCCGCCTATACTTTGTTATTGCCTAGACTTCAACACAACTAATGTTTGAAGATAACAGTGTTTGTAGCCTGTTGCATATATTTTGAGAACAGTAATGTTATTAAGTCCAGCCAACCTATCAGAAAAAGGCGCTTATAATCTTTACGCGTTGGTGTTTAACGACACATCAACCCTTGTGGGTCATTTTGTGTCATCTCCGAGAGAGGGAGAAAAGAGATAGAAGAGATAGCAGAGATGAAAGTAAAGGACAGGGGAGAAAGAGGAAAATGAATTGAAGTGTAGAAACAGAAGAAACAACAACACTCCCACTCTACCCTTGCTTGCTGCAAGGATATAAGAATCTTATATGGGTGTGAGGGGTGGATTGAAAAATCCGTCCCGAGGGACACTGTCCGGCATCACGAGGCTTGCCGAGTGATGCCGGACAGTGATCCAGATGGACGGATTTTTCTATCCACCCCTCACACCCATATTGGATTCTTTTTCTTGCATACCTTCTATTTCTATTGTGAATTTTTAATGCTGCTGTCACTTCGGTAACTGACCTTCGCCATTTTGTGATGACACAACAGGAATGTTTAGTGACGTCACGCATGACGACGCTGCACATGAGGTTGTAATCAACCAGTGTATTTATCAAACACGCGACTATATTCGATTTGGGGTCGGAACACCAGGGTCAGAACATAAATTTCTATCCCAGGGTAAAATCACGGATTTCCTTGTCTGGTGTGCAAGAATAGCAGGTCTTACCCAACTGTAAGCCTACATCAGTTGGATGCTTTAGTGATGCAAGATACATGGCACCTTTGTCTCATCCAAATGTACCCACACTTAAAGTCTGTGTGAACAGGAATAGTTCGAATGAATCTGCATATATGCTCCCATACCAGAGTGTTCAGTTTTCCTACTTGCCATATGGATGTGAATAGATCATCAAAGCATCAGCATCTGGCTCTGTAAAGGGAACAGAGACACAGTTTAGCTATTGGAAGGCAACTCTTTTACGGCCCCTCTTTTACAAAAAAGTTGGTCTCCCTGGGGCCAGTTGTTCAAAGCATCGTTAGCTTAACGAGATCATTAGTAGTCAAATTATTAGCTGTTTTATCAAATACAGTATCTAAAATTCTGTTACTTTTGCTGAAAAAATGCGAGTAGCTTTTGCATATGCAAAATCTACTCATATTTTTTCAGCAAAAATATTAGTATATTTGCCATATTATATGATCAAAGTTTTAAAGATTTGTTAAGATGTCATTAGTTTTGAATAACTGGGGATCAACTTTTAAGTGCATTATGAAGGAGTTCATTTTTTCCTGAGTTGGTCCCTTAATAAGAGGAAAGACAAACAGGAATTCATGATAGTTTTGTTTTCTTATAAAAATGAAAGAAAAAATTCTAAGGAGCAGTTGACCATTTAATAGTGGTTTTGCATGCACATTTGAAGGATGTGCCTTATGGGTTGACTGGTTTGTTTCAATGAGAACAAGATATGTTTGTGAAACACTGATGCCCCCGGACAGCGCATGTTAAATATGAAAGCAGTATCTATAAGCAATCGATAGGTATGGCCAATGTTCAAGTCTTAAAAAAGGAGGTCAAGGTAAAAAATTATGGGATCGTTGGAAAGGTCTAATCACATAGAATGCACATGTGAAATATGAAAGCCCTATCAATTACCAATCGAAAGTTATGGCCAATTTTAAAGTTTTTAAAAAGTAGGTCAAATGTTATGGTCAAGGTCACGAGGTCAAAAATTATGGTATGACTGGAAATGTCTTGTGAAAACAAATGCACATGTGAAATATGAAAGCCTTATCTCTTACCAATCGAAAGTTATGGACTATGTTTAAGTTTTTCAAAAGTAGGTCAAAGGTCAAGGTCACGAGGTAAAAAATTATGGTACCACTAGAAAGGTCGTGTGACAAGGAATGCGCATGTGAAATAGGAAATCCTACCACTTACCAGTCGAAAGTTATGGCCAATGTTAAAGTTTTTAAAAAGTAGGTCAAATGTGAAGGTCACGAGGTTAAAAATTATGATACCACTAGAAAGGGCTTGTGACAAGGAATGCACATGTAATTATGAAAGCCCTATCACTTACCAATCTAAAGTTATGGCCAATGTTAAAGTTTATTAAAAGTAGGTCAAAGGTGAAGGTCACGAGGTCAAAAAATATGGTACCACTAGAAAGGGCTTGTGACAAGGAATGCACGTGTGAAATATGAAAGTACAACCGCTTACCAATCGAAAGTTATGGCCTATGTTAAAGTTTTTAAAAAGGAGGTCAAAAGTAGGTCAAATGTCAAGGTCAAGGTCACAAGTTCAAAGTTTATGGTACCTCTTGAAAGGTCTTGTGATAAGGAATGCACATGTGAAATATGAAGGCCCTATCAGTTACCATTCAAAAGTTATGCCCAATGTTAAGGTTTTTGCGGACAGAGAAACAGGCGGACAGACCAAAAACTATATGCCCCCGAATCTTTGATTCCGGGGGCATAAAAATCAAATCAGTGTAACCCTTATCCTGCTGAATAATTTAATCAACCAAACCCATTGCTGACTATCAGCCAATTAGATTACATAATGTAAAGTTTTCGTTCAAATTTGCAAACTGAATGACAAACAGTGTAGATCCTGATCGGATGGCTTCTTCAGAAGCCATCTGATCTGGATGTACACTATTTGCAAATGTTGGGATTGTGGTGAACAGTAGGATCAGGGTTAATTTAGTTTGCACAGGAAACCACAAATCAGGGCACTGGCAAACAGTGCAGGCCCAGATCAGGCAACTGGTCAGGGCCTTCACTGTTTTTGCAGAAAATGCAACCGTTTAATTTTCATACAAATAATTCAGTGTGCTGGCCCAGAATTTTGAAATAGACTTTTGCTATTCATTTACAGGGCAAGATTCCATGCAGTACAAATGTTGGTTAAATTGTTAATTATTGCTTGCATTCTGACAGCCCCTGAAAAGGTATTTGCTGTAACAGTGTGGAATCTTTCTTTTCCACAGCAATGACAAAATGGATCCATGGTTGGAAGAGAAATGGTTGGAAATTGTCAACTGGTGGGGATGTCATCAATAGAGAAGACTTTGAAGCATTAATAAATGCCAGCAAAGGAGTGAAAATAAATTATGTAAGTCTTCTTTAAAATGAATCTTACCCTTATTGTTATCTGGCTCCCTCAGTGAACTTGGCAGCAACATTATAAATATCACGTAAACAAGTTTGTGAAATGAAGACCCCCACTAAACCCCACTTTATACAGAGAAAACTGGGGTTTTCGGGGGTATACATTATTTTTCTTATTTCTGCTTCAAGACATAGGTTGAGGGTACTTGTTAGACGCTTACGAGCACCCTCAACCTATGTTTTGAGCATTTATAAGAAAAATATCAAGGATTTTCATAAGAAAAGTAGCCATTTTGGAGATGTGAAAAATGCACTATGTTGCATGGGTGAGTTATCGTAATGACAGTAAGCATGGAATAAGGATAATTATTTGTTTGATTTGAGGTTCAACATCCCGTCAACACTGTATAGGTCATTTTGGAGACGTTTACCCGACATTGAGATGACATCTCAAGCCCTGTCACCCATTGAAACCAATAGGGTTTATTAGCATGGACGGTCCGCCTCGCACCGCGGTCCCTGGACAGGCTTAGATCCTTTAAGCGGTTTACCAGTATTAGTGTGCGGGCCGGATTCAGCTCTGCGTGGAAGCATCATGCAGCCCATATATTTCTTCAAGCCCCTATGGGCGGGGGCCGAGTATAAAGATAATTAAGGGATAATTTTCCTTATTTCTTGTTAGAAACATATGTTGTGGGTACTTGTTAGAATCGCCTCAAGGAGGCGATTCTAACAAGTACCCACAACATACATTTCAATAGAGAAATAAGGAAAAATTATCACCAAGTTATCTACAGTACTTGTTTGTAGCTATAATAGTAAGAATTCATGTCCGGCAATATAAAACATGATCAAAGTGACTATGATGCAGAAGCTGATGCCCAAGTCTATGCCAGGATTACAACAGCACCTCCTTAAGCCCTATCCCATCAGGATTGGGCTGCATGATGCTTCGGCCAAGAGCTGAAACCGACCAAACTTTTGAGTACTAGTTTAAGCCTGCCCAGGAAAATTGGTGCGGATCAGACCATCCCTTAAACGGTAGCATTTTCCTAAGGCAGTCTCTTTGTTGGATTAAAGTCCCACAAAACCAGAAGCAATGTTTCCAAAATGACCCTAAATAGTGTTGATGAGGGTGTGAAACTCAACACCAACAAAAATAATGGTAACTTCCTGTCAATTTCAAACAAGCAAGCTAAAAATTGTTCTTGTCCAGAAGAAATGGTGAATCCCTTGACTGAAAGCCACTATGGTGAATGGAAGATTGCACACATGCAGAAAGTACTGTACAGAGTACTGGTGTACTGATGGCAATTAAGTGTGAGGTAAACTGAAAACTCCCTAGTTAAGGTAACAGGGAGCAGAGATAAAACACAATTAGCATTTAAATTTCTTCTTCTCCAGAACCAGTGGATGGATTTTGAGATAATTAACAGGAATGTTCCTTGTGTGACCCTCTACACTTGATTAGATTTCAATAATCTAGACTTAACTTTCAAGGTTACATGAGTTCATTGTCAAATTTTGCACTGTCAGCACTACATCTGCTGAACCAATTGATGAATTCTGGCCAGATTTGGTTTTAACCCTTTTTGTACCAAATGGAATCTTCCACCTTATATACAGCAGTAGTCCATTTCAAAATTTTGGGGTGTCAGGTTCTGTTTTCATCAAAATCCATTCAGACAATGACGGACTTTTTAGCAAACAGTGGAGGCCCTGATCAGACGCCGCATTCTGGCGGCGTCTGATCTGGGCCTTCACTGTTTGCCAAGGTACCCTTCAGGGGTTTTTGGTACTGAATGGGTTAATATATCAGTTCAAATTTCAGTAGACTAGATCTTGGTGACCTTGGTCTGCTTTTCAAAGTTATTTGGGTCCAAAAATTATTAAATTTTGCTAGTCTGAACCACAAACCCTTGAACGGATTGAAGAATTCTGGCCAACAATGGCAACATTACAAAGACTTGGTTCTATTTTGGTAACCTTGACCTCATTTTCAAGGTGTTTTAGATCATGTTTATGGTAGGTGGGTGTGGGGGGATAGTTTTCTTCCAAAACATTTCTAGATTATTGCACATTTTACAAAAATCCCAGTACTTTAAGCAAACAGTAAAATTTAAATCTGGGTATTGTACTTAAAAAATACTCAAGACAAGCTCTGCTGTCTTGACATGATTTTATGATGCGTTGCGTTGTGTAGAAAGCATTCCTACAAACTTTTGGTGACGTCAATGTCAGTTCAATATTGGTGGAATTTATATCATTGTTTACATTCCCAATGTGCCACCACATTGATTTTGGGGATTATCAGAGTACCTTTGGCAATTATTAGCTCACCGTCACGTAGTGACAAGGTGAGCTTTTGGGATCACTTTTCGTCCGTCGTGCGTCCGTCCGTGCGTGTGTCCGTTCTTACAAAATGGGTTTATGTGGCTTCTTTTAGGTACAGAAGGGTTTTGTGTGGCAAAATGGGTTTGTGTGGCTAGCCTCACAAACCCATTTTTCTGTTAGTACAGAGGGGTTCAGGGGGACTAGAAAAATCAAATAAAAAAAAGACACATAAATTTATGTCCATCACCTTGGACATCCTTGGACATGGATGTCCAGGATTATGAGGCTAAACTTTGAGATTATGGGGCTGAGCCACATAAAGGGGTTGGTTCATTAAGTGCCAAAAATGGCCCACCTTCAGAAATACTTGAAACTTTGGCTACATAACATTTCAAGCATGATATATAGTAAAATAAAATTGTTTTACTATATTGGGATCTGAGTGACGTCAAAATTTGACGCAAAGGTTGTAAGTATCGAAATATCTATAACCCCTTTTGAATATATAACATACATTGTTTTTTGGCTAAATGTGAAATTAGGACTTCGTATACATTTGAAAACCAATTTAATAACTCCAGTCTGACTCTTATCATTGCCACAGCCATGTTGAATGAACATGTAATCCAATTTTTAATTTTCAGAACCAAATGACATGCTGATTTACCCCACCCACATAGTATATAAGTGACCTACGACACTGGCAATTTTGAACATACACCTAAAAGTGAATACTTTGTATCAGTTCAGAAGTTTGTGAATTAAGGACAATTCAGTTATGCACTTATGTTTAACTAATACATTCATTACAGGGTGGAATCTATCACCATTACCATAGCAACTATTATATACGCAAAAGCTACAGATATAATTCAATGATCGCAGAAGTCTATATAGAGTTTCAAGTTGTACATAATAAGATGGTCAATAAAACTGATTCAAACAAATACATTGTGTTCATTAATTGCATACCATAGATAAATATACAAGATCGGTTGCCATGGCAACAGTAAGTGAACATACTAGGGTCATTTGGAGTATTAATAGTAGTTTGAGTAGAAGAAACTGTGAAACACCTTAAATCACGTGGAGAAATGACTTAGAGACATGTCATGTACGCTCTATTTTTGACTGTGATGGAGTTGTGGCCCGAGTACCAGTACCTGAGTACAAGAGTGTCACAGGATTATTTAAAGAAAACATATTTCTGCTATGGGGGATCACTATATTCCAAAGCACCCACGTACAGGGGTGCGGGGTCTTCATATTGTTCATGACAACGGCAATGCACACAGGTCAACCGTGGGAGGAGTTGAACATTAAAACATTACCAGACCTTTCTCCCTGTGATTTCTTGCTCAACCCATATAGTAAAACGTGTAATACTGCAAAGGAGTTTCCAGGCTTTTGATTGGACAGCGCCAGGGCAATTATTTTCCATATACCCCGTCAGCAAAAATATGTACCCCTCTCGCGCTTGCCTTCGCTGAATTGCGATGTCCACCTTCTTGGATTTACTGCAGTTAATTAATACATTGTATAAGCAAAATAATTTTTAAAAACCACTTTTGATTGTTTTTCATTCATTCGGTGCTTTATTTATTTTTTTTTTCTGTAATAAAACTTTCATTGTAACATGACGTAAACACGTTCCTACTGAGCGCTGTGATCAGCATAGTGGCATATAAACATCGACTTCTCACGACGTCCGCTTCTATAGAAAACATTAGAACGATGCACAAAATGTCATGAAAAAACTTTGCAGTATAACAAATTCGTTAATCGTTATTTTGATTCTTGATGGGGAACATGGGGGGGGGGGGAAGTATGATCCCATGCTCCCCGTCAAGAAACAAAATAACTTATAATGTCAGCCAGGATGTCCTTTTGAAAGCTGTCATGCCCAGGGCAGTACGTTGTTCCAGTGTATAGACAGTTTACCCAAAAAGGACGTCTGAATGGATCAAAAGACTGGAAAGTATGTACAGTTAAGGAAAAATACTTTGAGGTACTCCACTAGCTAGTTTTGACCAGATAACCTGTATATTTACAAGCCGCATCAACAACTAATATTTTCCAAACGCCCTCGTACACAACAACTATTTGTTTAGATTTTATGTTATGTACATTCCGTGTAATGAACAACCAAGTAAAAACCACAAAACATTTATAAATGTGCTAAAAAAGAGGATCTTACACAAGTGGTCATTTCATATGAAATTTATAAAACGAGCCTATGGCGAGTATCACTATGATAAACTTCATGAGTGTGAGGTTCTGTTTATAATATAAAAAATAGAAGTGAAGGCAATGATCAGGAATCGATACAATTATCTCACAGCTCCCATCAGAGACACCAAGGGGAAAGAAACACAAATATGAAATAACAGACCCTAATGGTAACATCAATAGCGAAAAGCATAAAGGACAGTTCCTTTCCCACAAAATGGCCAATAGGCTATCCAAAATAAAATAATATAAGCGACACAAACACCCAAAGACAACCCATAACAAAAATAAACCGCGGCAGACATATTTGTTTTGGACTTCGAGAAGGCTTTCGACACCAATGAACTCCAAATTATTTGGTTATGGAATTGGGAAGAAGGCTCTCAAATGGATAGATTCCTTTCTTTGCTATAGAAAACAGCGCAATGCTGTTAATCATCGTGGTTAATCTTCAGAGTGGGCTCCAGTAGTTTTGTCTGGGATCCCACAAGGCACTGTTCTTGGTCCATTGTTATTCTCCCTGTATACATTAATAATATTCCACTGTCATTAACTCAGATATAAACTGTTCGTAGCTGACTGCGTTTGCTACTGGGAAATTAGAGGTACAGAGAACTCACTGAAACGTCTGAATGATATAGATAATTATGCTGGGCACAAAAATGGGGCATGAGATTTCAGTCCGTTAAATGCAGTATTATGTAGATAACTAGGAAGAGAACCAATAAAATTGAGGCTTCTTACACTTTAGAGGAAACGGTCCTCGAGAATTAATACCTTTGCTGTGACAATCACACGCGATTTGAGATAGAATGCACACATTAGCAACACGATAGAACGCTTGGTTTCCTGAGGCGAACAGCAAACATAAAAACTCACATGCTGTTTGAAAACACGGATTTCGAACTTTTGATATCACAAGACGGGCATTTCTTTGTTTATGTAACGTTGAGCGACGTAACGTTATCGCACTGAACATAGCATTTTAGAATGTTATGATGACGTCAGAGGGTCTTTGCTTAACAGGCGTCATTGTAGACAAGATTCTAAACAAGCCGCCATGTTGGTTTGCGGTCACATTGGAACAGTTAATATAGAGTATCTATGGAGCTTTGGGGCGTTTTCGTCACTATTGCCGTTGGAATCGAAAGTTATGCAAGAAAAAAAAAATAACAATCATCCATGGGTAGATCTATTTCATTGCAATTACATTTGCCGAGTCCCTCGGAAGATATCAGAACACTCGGCCTAGCTGCCTAATGTTTAAACGTATTTAGCTGTCACGTGTGTGAAAAAAAAAACACATGGGTGTTCCTATATAATGAAACATTTTCAACGTTGTTCAAATATGGATTTAACGGTGAGTGGCTGCTGGGAATTCCACTACACTGCTACCCTGGGAATCTGTATCCGAACTGTCTATTGTCTCAGGCATGATGCGAACTGGACCATACTTTAAAGCTTAGTGGTTTCTTTCGGCCATAGGGCTTGAGACGTCATTATAGCCCCGCTTTGAAAAAGTGGGGCTATATTGGATTTGCCATGTCCTTCTGTCATTCCGTGATTCCGTTAATTTGTGTTGGCTCCATAACTTTGTATCTGCTTAACATATTTTCATGAAACTTCACACAAATGTTAAACACCATAAGACAATGTGCAGAGCGAAGGAATTATAACTGTGGATTGCCTACTTTTGGAGTTATTGCCCTTTGAACATTTTCCGTAATTCCGTAATTCCGTGATTCCGTTAATTTGTGTTGGCTCCATAACTTTGTATCTGCTTAACATATTTTCATGAAACTTCACACAAATGTTAAACACCATAAGACAATGTGCAGAGCGAAGGAATTATAACTGTGGATTGCCTACTTTTGGAGTTATTGCCCTTTGAACATTGAAAAATGGCAATTTTAATTGTGTCCGCTTCATAACTCGAAAACCGTTTGAGATATTTTTAGGAAACTTCACACAAATGTTAAGCACTATGAGACGATGTGCAGAGCGCAGGAACCATAACTCTGCATTCCTTATTTTTGGAGTTATTGCCCTTTGAACATTGAAAAATGGCAATTTTAACAGTGTCCGCTTCATAACTCGAAAACCGTTTGAGATAATTTCATGAAACTTCACACAAATGTTAAGCACTATGAGACAATGTGCAGAGCGCAAGAACCATAACTCTGGTTTTCGTATTTTCTGTGTGTCTGTCTGTGTGTCTGTCTGTGTCTGTTAACAATTTTCGTGTCCGCTCCATAACTTTATAATCCCATTCACATATTTTCATGAAACTTCACACAAACATTAAACACCATGAGATGGTGTGCAGAGTGCAGGAACCATAACTCTGGATTGCCTAATTTTTGAGTTATTTCCCTTTGAATATTGAAAAATATCAATTTTAGCCGTCTTTGCTCGATAACTCAAAAACCGTTTGAGATAATTTTATGAAACTTCACACAAATGTAAAGCACCATATTACGTGTGCAGAGCGCAGGAACCCAAACTCTGGATTGTCTACTTTTTCAGTTATAGGCTTTTGAATATTAAAAAATGGCAATTTTAACTATGTCCGCTCCATAACCGTTTCTGATATTTTCATGAAACTTCAAATAAATGAAAAGCACCTTGAGATGATGTGCAGAATGCAGGAACCATAACTCTGGTTTGCCTACTTTAGGAGTTATTGCCCTTTGAACATTTAAAAAGGCAATTTTGACTGTGTCGGCTCCATAACTCACAAACCATTTGAGATATTTTCATGACACTTCACACAAGTGTAAAGCACCATGAGACAATGTGCAGAGCGCAGGAACCCTGACTCTGATTTGCCTACTTTAGGAGTTATTACCCTTTGAACATTGAAAAATGGAAGATGAAATTTAGTATAAACATGGACATTCTGGTAATGTATCATGCTCATTGAAATGAGGGACAAGGGCTCACAACTCTTAGAGTTTTTCCAGATAATGTAAAATTTTCAACAGTTATTTCTTGTTCATAACTGTTTTCTCTGCAGCTTAAATAACTTTCTTCTCTGACAGCGCTGAAGCGGGGCTATAGTCAGATCCTCTGACAGCTCTAGTTTCTTTCGATAAAAGTCTCTCAAAATTGGGAGCAAGGTCTCTAAAATGAACTAGAGTAAGCGATCACATGCTAGTGTCGACCCATGTGCATTATCGACCCCCTGTCTGGCTTAATTTGTTTTATGAGAAAACTAATTGACTCCTGGAAGAAGTCGTACCTGGCATACATAATTCTTCATAATAACGATAATACCCGACTTTACTCTAAATTGTTTTGATGAGGACATCAAACCACAAATAAAACCTGATGTTAAGCAAACTCGTCACTAAACCCTTTTTCGCTCTTGAAAAGTTGACAAAAAGTCAAGAAAAAAGACGTCTGTCAGCTTATGTAATCATATATTGCAGATTGATAAGAATTAGAAAGCAATAAACAAAAAAAAAAAAAAAAAAAAAAAGTAAACAAAAAAAAAAAAAATAAAAAAAGAGACAATCGGGTTTCGAACCCGGGTCGCCAGCGTGAGAGTCGACGGCGTTGCTAATCGCGCTATTACGTCATTTACAGCAACGTAGCGTTTCGTTAATTAATATAATTAAAATCTATGTCCTGATCGTGATTTTTACATTAAAAATACTCTAGATGTTACTAGATTTAATTTGCCTGGAGATTAAATTAAACATTGAAACAATTACATGCTTGTAGTCTGGTCAAAATTCTGGTAAATACCGGGATTAAATAATCGAGGCAGCTTCATTGTTTGGCAACGGTGTCATAGTAGATTTTAACCGGGCCGTTTTATTGTCCAGAAAACTTTTGCTTCAGTGTTTGAGAAGTGGCAGAACTGACCTTACCTACTTTTATCACAGTTTGATGTCAGTCAAATGAAATTTCAAGGTCCAGCTTTCGCAAATAAAATCGTTTCTATGATGTTTTTTGACATGACTTCCATTGCGTTGCATGCAAGATCGCGTCTACATCAAATCATATTTTTTAAGATTTCATCACCAGCACAGCTGTCGACAATCATCAGATTTTTCTGACTTAACAAAAACAAGCTTAGGGACAACATTTTGTAATTTTATGGTTGTCGAGGCCTGTGCTGGTATTTAATTTTATATTTCAAACACCAAAAGAACTCGCAAAATGGACAATTTGCGTTACAGAGGGTGTTTTCAGGAACCTTTCCTGCCTTTACTAAACAAAGAAACGAATTTCAAAACGCAAAGTTATAAAGTTTAATACTTCGTTTGCAAATATACACACCATACATATTTCATTTATGCACTTGAAAAATCAGAAAAATGTTGGGCCAATTATGACACTTAGTGAACCAACCCCTTTAACTGGCTGTCCTGGGGCTGAATGCTGCAGTAGGAAAAAGTCCCTCTATGTGAGGAGCTAGACCCATAAGATGTATCAGTGCACTATAAAGAAAGTTCTGTTCTACCTTTAGAGGGCTAGATATCACAACCTCTGGTAGCCACATAAGTTTAGACAAAGACGGTTTCGTACAGACAGACTTTATGTGGCTGATGTCCAAAGTTTGTGTGGCTAGCCACATTAGATGTACAGATTTGTGTGTCTTATAGCCACATAAACCGTTAGCCACATAAAAATTTTAGCCCCATAAAATATGGACAGGTGCAGCCACACAAACCCAAAATGTGGGTCTGTCCGTCCGTGCGTCCGTCCGTAAACAATTCTTTAAACAACATCTCCACCTAAACCACTGATCGGATTTTGACCAAACTTCACAGGAATGATCCTTAGGTGGTCCCCTTTCAAAGTTGTTCAAATGGTTCCGGTCCGTTGCACATCTAGGTCATAGGAGCCAAAAATAGACTTTTTTCACCAAAAACTTAAAAAATCTTCTTCTCTGAAACCACAAGGCACAGGTCTTTGATATTTGGTATGAAGCTTCATCTAGTGGACCTCTACCAAGATTGTTCAAATTATAGTGCTCGGGCCAAAAATGCCCCCGCTCCGGGGCCCTTTGGGTTTACATGGGCTTATATAGGGAAAATCTTTAAAAATCTTCTTCTCTGAAACCGTAATGCCCAGGTCTTTGATACTTGGTATGAAGCTTCATCTAGTGGACCCCTACCAAGATTGTTCAAATTAGTGCTGGGGCCAAAAATGCCCCCGCTCTGGGGCCCTTTGGTTTTACATGGGCTTAGATAGGGAAAATCTTTAAAAATCTTCTTCTCTGAAACTGCAAGGCCCAGGTCTTTGATATTTGGTAAGAAGCTTCATCTAGTGAACCCCTACCAAGATTGTTCAAATTATAGTGCTGGGGCAAAAAATGCCCCCACTCCAGGGCCCTTTGGTTTTACATGGGCTTATATAGGGGAGAGCTTCAAAAATCTTCTTCTCTGAAACCGTAAGGCCCAGGTCTTTGAGTTTTGGTATGAAGCTTCATCTAGAGGACCCCTACCAAGTTTGTTCAAATTATACGGCTGGGGCCAAAAATGCACCCGCCCCGGGGCCCTTTGGTTTTACATGGGCTTATATCGGGAAAATCTTTAAAAATCTTTTTCTCTGAAATCACAAGGCCTAGGTCTTTGATATTTGGTATGAAGCTTCATCTAGTGGACCCTTACCAAGATTGTTCAAATTATAGTGCTGGGGTCAAATATGCCCCCGCTCCGGGGCCCTTTGGTTTTACATGGGCTTATATAGGGAAAATCTTTAAAAATCTTCTCTGAAACCGCAAGGCCCAGGTCTTTGATATTTGGTATGAATCTTCATCTAGTGGTCTCCTACCAAGATTGTTCAAATTATAGTGCTGGGGCCAAAAATGACCCCGCCCCGGGGCCCTTTGGTTTTACATGGGCTTATATAGGGAAAATCTTTAAAAATCTTCTTCTCTGAAACCGCAAGGCCTAGGTCTTTGATATTTGGTATGAAGCTTCATCTAGTGGACCCCTACCAAGATTGTTTAAATTATAGTGCTGGGGTCAAATATGCCCCCACTCTGGGGCCCTTTGGTTTAACATGGGCTTATATAGGGAAAATCTTTAAAAATTTTCTTCTCTGAAACCATAAGGCCCATGTCTTTGATATTTGGTATGAAGCTTCACCCCACAAGGCCCAGGTCCCCCCCCCCCCCCCCCCCCCCCCGAGCCCTGGGCCTTTTGGTTTTACATGGGCTTATATAGGGAAAATCTTTAAAAATCTTCTTCTCTGAAACCGCAAGGCCCAGGTCTTTGATATTTGGTATGAGGCTTCATCTTGTGGACCCCTACCAAGATTGTACAAATTACCGTGCTGGAGCTAAAAATGCCCCCCCCCCCCCCCCCAAATCTTTAAAAATTTTCTTCTCTGAAACCATAAGGCCCATGTCTTTGATATTTGGTATGAAGCTTCATCTAGTGGACCCTTACCAAGATTGTTCAAATTATAGTGCTGGGGTCAAATATGCCCCCGCTCCGGGGCCCTTTGGTTTTACATGGGCTTATATAGGGAAAATCTTTAAAAATCTTCTTCTCTGAAACCGCAAGGCCTAGGTCTTTGATATTTGGTATGAAGCTTCATCTAGTGGACCCCTACCAAGATTGTTTAAATTATAGTGCTGGGGTCAAATATGCCCCCACTCTGGGGCCCTTTGGTTTAACATGGGCTTATATAGGGAAAATCTTTAAAAATTTTCTTCTCTGAAACCATAAGGCCCATGTCTTTGATATTTGGTATGAAGCTTCACCCCACAAGGCCCAGGTCCCCCCCCCCCCCCCCCCCCCCCCCCCCCGAGCCCTGGGCCTTTTGGTTTTACATGGGCTTATATAGGGAAAATCTTTAAAAATCTTCTTCTCTGAAACCGCAAGGCCCAGGTCTTTGATATTTGGTATGAGGCTTCATCTTGTGGACACCTACCAAGATTGTACAAATTACCGTGCTGGAGCTAAAAATTCCCCCCCCCCCCCCCCCCCATTATAGCCCTTGGGCCAAAAATGCCCCTGCCCGAGACCCATTGGTTTTACATAAGACTTATATAGAGATAGTCTTTGAAAATCTGCTTCTCTGAAACTGCAAGGCCCATGCTTTTGATATTTGGTATGTAGCTTCATCTAGTGGACCTCTACCCGGGCCCTTTGGTTTTACATAGGCTTATAATATATAGAGATAATCTTTGAAAATCTTCTTCTCTGATACAGCAAGGCCCAGGTCTATTTGGTGTGAAGCTTCATCTAGTGGACCTAGCCCCGGGGCAATTTGGTTTTACATAGGCTTATGCAGGGAATATCTTTAAAAAAATCTTCTTCTCTGAAACTGCAAGGACCAGGTCTGAGATATTACTGGACCTTTGCCAAGATTGTTCAATTTATAGCCTTTGTTGATATTTGGTATGAAGCTTCACCTTTTTAGACCTCCCTCAACATTATGCACATTATAACCCTGGTGTCAATAATGGCCCTTTCCTGGGCCCACTTGTTACTCTATGGATCAGGTGAGCGATCCAGGGCCATCATGGCCCTCTTGTTTTTGATTTTGGAGAGAGTTTCAACAAATATTATCTGTGGAATTGTAAGTTACGAGAAAGAGCCATTACAAAACAAATGCTAAGTTCTTGGTGTATATTTCAGACACATGTACGTGGTCACCAGGGGATAGCTGGGAATGAAGCTGCTGATAGACTTGCCGTACAGGGAGCATCTAAGGAGCCACACAACTGACAGTGGTTAATTTATCTTTTCATACCCTATGTCTTTCATTGGTGGATTACCCAATTGTTAAAGTGCACCATAGCAACGGATAAATTAAGTATTTTGTGATAATTGAATGATAGTTTTTGTCAGTTGCCCATAAAAACCTATGTTCTGGGTATTCATTAGAACCGCCTTGCCGAGGCGGTTCTAATGAATACCCACAACATAGATAAGAAAAACTATCCTGCAGTTATCACAAAATACCAACTTTATCCGTTTCTATGGTGCACAGTGAAACTGTTACAAAGCTTTTTTAACCTCTTGACCTGCTGAACACTATCATCCTACATTCTCAATGAAGATCCAGATCAGATGGCTTCTGAACAGGAGCTACAATGTTTGTCATTCAAGTTTCTTAGTTGAATGAATATATTGTTATATCTAGTAATTGGATTTGTTGATCATCAGAAATGGGTGTAGTGAAATTAATGTATTCAGCAGAACAAGGGTTAAATTAGTTTGAAAGCACCACTACTAGTCAGTGTCACCACATGTATAGTTTGCAAACTGTTAAAAGTGAAAGGTGATACATGTATCCACAAGGTTTGGAATGCCAAGGCCAGGACTTTTCTTCCTTTTTATGCAGTGTTATGGAGTATGAACATTTTTTTTTCACCTGAAATATTCAGTATATTGGCAACAGTCTCACCTGTATAATTCCAGGAAGCTTTTATTTTTTAAAAACGATTCGGTACTGCACTACAAATGGATCACAACACCCACAAACGTTTTGCATTAAAGTGTCTTAAGAGCTTTTATTTTCCAAACTCTAATCTGGATTAAGACGATGCGTTGTATGATGATAAACAGTGAGTGAGTGTTTGAGTTTTACGTTCCACCAACAACTAAGGTCATACGGAGACGGGACTTCGGTTTAAAGACTCATCCGAAAGTCTGGAGAAGCCTGGTATCGATCCTGCGACCCCTGGTTTACAAGGCCAGTAGCGTAACCACTGCAAAAGAGGCTTCTGATGATATACAGTAAAATTTCGCTATTAAGACCACCTAAAATTAAGACAAATTATGCTTAAAAAAGCATATTTAGAAGGTTTCGGGTACATTTTCTTCCAGTGTGCTGTAGTGGCAGACCACCTTTGGGACTGTTCAAAAGTGGTCTTTAAGACCACTTTTGAACTGTCCCAAAGGTGGTCTTAAAATAGGAATTTTACTGTATATTGGTCAGTTTAGCTCTGTTTAGTAAAGTCTTCCTCTGATCATGACCATGAGGTCTAGATGCAGACTAGGAAGTTCTGTAGTTTAACCGCTTTGTTTGTTTGATTGATTTGAGGTTTAATGTCTCGTCAACACTCTATAGGTCATTTTGGAGACGTTGCTTCCAATTTTGTGGGACTTTTTCCCGACATTGAGATGAAACGAAATCTCAAGCCCTGTTGCCCAATGAAACCAATAGGATTTATAAGCATGGACAGTCCGACTCGCACCACTTTGCCTGGGCAGGCTTAGATCCTCTAAGCGTTTTACCAGTACTTGTGTGCGGTCGGTTTCAGCTCTGCATGGAAGCATCATGCAGCCCATCTATTTTGTCAAGCCCCAATGGGCAGGGGCCAATAGTTTAACCATAGTCCTGCTAAAAAGGCCAACCCCTACCTTTGCAGTGTAGATCTAGAGTCAACTGATCAGGATCTACATTGTCATTCAGTTTGCAAATTGAAATGAACACATTATAACAAGTAATCTGTTGACAGTCATAAATGGGTGTGGCAAAATTAATTATACCCCCACAAATGAAATTTTGGGGGGGGGGTTATATAGGAGTGAGCTTGTCAGTCGGTCGGTCGGTCTGTCGGTCTGTTGACTTGGTTTCCAGACGATAACTCAAAAAGCGCTTCACCGATTTTTATAATTTTTGTTACACTGATGTAACATCATAAAATACAGGTCAAGTTTGATTTCCACTACAATTCGTCAATTTTCGACATAGTTATGGCCCCTTTCAAGTGAAAAAATTGCAAAATTCCTCTGTTGTACTATCAAGGCAGTTTTTGTGTGGGTATTCATCACCTTTAGTGATAGCTCTAGTTTATTCAGCAGGACAATGGTTTTAGGACATGGCCCAAGCAGGCAAGTTACCATGTCCAATAACAGATCTTGTTATCATTTGGAATCATTTATTCAGTGCCATAATGTAACGTCTTAAGTATTATGACCAGGGGCCAGTTGTTCAAAGTATTGTTAGCTTAACAAGCTTGTTAGTGGTCGTATTGTTAACTGCTATAGTACAGTACCTAATACAGTAAAATTCCTATTTTAAGACCACCTTGGGACTGTTCAAAAGTGGTCTTAAAGACCACTTTTGAACAGTAAGGGACTGTTCAAAAGTGGTTTTAAAGACCACTTTTGAACAGTTCCAAAGGTGGTATCTGACCAGAGGATATTGTGTGCAGAAAACACGAAGACAGTGTAACTGCACCCTTATTAATGAGCTTTTTAAAACAGAATTATTAGTCTTAATTTTAGGTGGTCTTAATAGCCGAATTTCACTGTACAATAGTAATTTTGCTGCAAAAGTATCAATACATTTACCATATAAAATGATCAAAGTTTTAATGATACATTAACTAACAACTGTACAACTGGCCCCAGGTGTCAACAACTTTGGTGACTGCAAGAAACAATGTTGTGATGTCTGTGACAGTATTGTTGTAACTTTCAGACCATATATCTATTTCGAAGTACAGTGAAATTCCCTATTAAGACCACCTAAAATTAAGACTAATTCTGCTTTAAAAAGCTTATTAATAAGGGTGCAGTTTCTGTCTTCGTCTTTTCTGCACACAATGTCCTCTGGTCAGGGACCATCTTTGGAACTGTTCAAAAGTGGTCTTTAAGACCACTTTTGAGCAGTTCCAAAGGTGGTCTTAATATAGGAATTTTACTGTATATGAAACTCACTTTTATGGTCAGTTTCATATGAAATTTCTGAAACTAACTGTATGCTTGTTTCATGCATTTCAGATAAAATGACAATGAATATAAGACCACTCTATCACATTAACTCCTTGTCAGCTTTAAACAACTGTGGCAGGGCCCTGAGGTTGTTAAAATAATTTCAAGCTCAGCGCATTAGTAGAGCCTGAACTTTGGCCTGCTTATAAATTCATGAAAAAATCCTCTTATACTACAATTTTTTTTCAATGAACCCCACTATTGTTGGGGTCCAAAGCAGAAGCTGTGTTAGCCCTTCTCTTGCTGAATATTCAGTTTAGCCACACCCATTTCTGACTTTGAACCAATCAGATTACTAAATTACTTGATGTAATTTATTCCTACAAATTCATAAACTGAATGTCAAATAGTGTCGATCCTGATCAGATGGCTTCTTCAGAAGCCATCTGATCTAGATCTACACTGTTTGGAAAGATAGGGGTTGTCGTGAACAGCAAGATAAGGGTTAAATAAACAAACCTGCTATATTCAAACAAAAACATATAGATCATATGGAAAAATGGCCATTTATGGTCATTTTTCTATTCAAACAAAAATATATAGCTCATATAGAAAAATGGCCGTTTGTGGTCATTTTCTATACAATTTATACATTTTTTTTCTGTATAATTTTTGCGATCCATCTTTTAAACCATGTTATAACTAAGTACTAAGTTGAGCAAGAAAAATGTTTAATAACCTCTTTGTCAGATAAGACTAATTATTTACTTTACGATTTCTTCTGTGAGAGTTCATTTTTATTCTTGGTGTTAAGTTCTGTCAGTATGAAATGTAGTTACCAATAAATAAATGATACAGAGTAATACCTTCTTGACTTTATTTATGCCAGAATCATTGTCTATTTTCAACGGGCACTGTTCTTGCTTATTAAAGTTCCTAAATTGCTGTTGGGCCACCGCCTTTTGGGCTAGCAGAAATAGAATGGGCTGCTTGGTGCTTCCATGCAGAGCTGAAACCAACCGCACAAGTACTGCTAAACCACTTGGGGTCTAAGCTTGCCTAGGCAAAAGAGTGTGACTCAGACCATCCGAGCATGGTTTGTATGGATGGTAGGGCCTGAGTTGTCATTTCATCTCAGTGTCCGGTAAAAGTCACACAAAATTGGAAGCAACATCTCCAAAATGACCTAAATAGTGTTGACAGGAAAGTAAACCTCAATTCAAACAAACAAAACTAAATTAACTCTTATCATGCTGTTCACAACAACCCATATCTTTGGAAACAGTGTAGATCCAGATCAGATGGCTTCTGAAGAAGCCATCTGATCAGGATCTACACTGTTTGACATTCAATTTATGAATCTGTAGGAATAAATTACATCAATTTATCTCAAAGTCAGAAATGGGTGTGGCTAATCTGAATATTCAGCAAGAGAAGGGTTAATGTTGTGCTGAAAGTACAACTAATGGACATAACAACAACTACCCCAATTAAAATAGTGCTTGATTACATAAATTCATATTGTTTCAATTGTTCTGTGACAGAAATCTACCAGATCAGATATAACTAGACTTGTTTTCCGAGAAAACAGATGTCCCCCGCCACATACCCCTTTCAAAACAAGCTTAATTTAACAGCACCACTGTGACCAGTTCTTCATCCTGACCAAATGTTATATCAGTGCAAATTTGATTAAAATCCTCCCAGTATATCAGGAGATATACTGCACACAACCGAAATTTGACCTATTTAGAATGGCTGTGACCTTGAAAATAAGGTCAAGTACACCAAAACCTAATCAGTTCTTCATCCTGTCCCAAAGTTAAACCATGCAAATATTATTTAAATCCACCCAGTAGTTCATGAGCTATACTGAACTAAATTTGGTGTATTTAGCATAGCTTTGATCTTGAAAATAAGGCCATGGTCACCAAAACCTAATCATTTCTTCTTTCTGTCCCAACGTTATATCCATGCAAATTTGATTAAAATCCACCCAGTAGTTCACGAGATATCTTGCACACGACCTAAATTTGGCCTAAATTTGACCTATTTAGCATGGCTGTGACCTTGAAAATAAGGTCAAGGTTGCATCATCCTGTCCCAATGTACACACCTGTCAAGGCTGGTCAGTTTACCTAACTACACTTCCTGGGCAAGCATATATAAGTAATCAACCAGAATGGTGCACATTCTATCACTCAAAACTAACAACTGCACTTCTTGAATCAGCTGAAGAGAAAGAATGACCAAAGAAAAGTTTTAATGATCAATCTCCACAAAAGAATGTTGCCGACCAGCAGTTAAGGCTGTTGTCGACACAGCAGTTACTAAACCTGGGAAATCTGACCACCAGTCAGAGGCCCATCTGCCTGGGCTACCGAGGGCAGCATACAGTGATTAGACTTGTTTGTTACCGCAAGTACAATCTAGCATAGAGCTACGTAATTTAGAAGTTACAGTGAAACTTCAAGGGCTCGAACATCGTTAGCTCATTTACCATGGTTTATTCGAACTCGCCCTTGAGCCCTTGAGCCCTTGGAGAATTTTTCCCACATTTTCAGATATCCATATATTTAGGAATATTGTCTTATTTCACTTTGAAAAGGAATGTTGTGTGTACTCATTAGAATCACCTTAATGAGGTGATTCTAATGAGTAGATGCAACATATCTTTATTTTATGGAAGACAAAACTTTTATCCTCATTTTGCCTCTGATCCACTTTCATTAACCCTCAGTAGCATGATCTACTCTATCTCAATCACAGAAGCCTCCGTGGTGTAGTGATTATGCTACTTGGCTCATAAACCAGGGGTCATCTGTTCGTTCCCCGGCTTCTCCAGACTTTCGGATAAGTCTTTCAACCGCGGCCCCATCTCTGTATGACCTTAGCTGTTGGTGGGACATAAAACTCAAACACACATTTATTTATGGATCTTTTGTCTTAATTTACCTTGAAAAGGAATGCTGTGTGTACTCCTTAGAATCACCTCAATTTGGCAATTCTAATGAGTACACACAACATTCCATTATTTTATCCTTATTATCCCCCTGATCTGATGCTATAATCTCCCCTTGGTGGCTTGTACCCACCCTTTCCCTCCCCTATCTTGAACAACTATTCATGATCCTAAAAGTAATAGTGAATCAATCTTTTGAAGGAGGATCCAATGAAAGGTAGGCCCAGATGTTCAAAAGATTGTTGAGGGTGGTCGGATGAGACGAAAGCATTGTGTATCTTGGGGAACTGGTGGGGTGTCCAACTGATACTGGCTTACAGCTGGGCAAGGCCTGCTGCTGTCAGGTAAGGGTTGAGGGGGGATGTTGTTATTTCTTCTGTTTCACCTGTTTCTACACTTACATTCATTTTCATCTTTCTCCCCTGTCCCTCACTTTCTCTTATGTCTGTTTTCGTACTTTCTCTTGGAGATGACTATAAGAATCTGATATGGGGTTCTGTTGTAGATGAGCGTTTCCAACCTGAGGGATGACCGTGCTGAGCGGAACCGAGGCTACGCCGGGGTTCCGCTTAGCACGGTCATCCCGAGGGTTGGAAACGCCCATCTACAACAGAACACCATATTGGATTCTTTTTCTTGCACAACAGCCCCGGTTAGTTTTGACAGCTCGCACATGTATACTGTTTACAAAATAAAAGTAGTGCGGAAGTAGTTCCGGCAGTTGAATAGAATTGAAGCGCATTTATGTTAGTTGCCTGGATTGGAACACCAGGGTCAGAACATAAATTTCTATCCCAGAGTAAAATCACAGATTTCCTTGTCTGGTGTGCAAGAAAAAATAATCCACAAGGGTTGACATGTTGCTAAGCCCCATCACAATCAATCAAAGCATTATTAGCTAAACAAGCCTGTTTATGGTTAAAATGTTATCTATTTTAGCAAGTTCAAGTACAATATCTTTTATTAGCACATGTACCGTAAAATTTCTCTATTACGGCCACCTAAAACTATGACTAAATCTGTTTTAAAAGCTTATAGAGGAGGTTCCAGCTATTCTTACTTTGTGTTTTCTAAACCCAATGTCTCCCCAATAAGAGACCACCTTTGGGACTGTTCAAAACTGGTCTTAAGACCACTTTTAAACAGTCTCAAAGGTGGTCTTAATTTAGGAATTGTACTGTACGTATATTTGCTGGAAATCAAATCTCAAAATCAAACAAATTGCTGGAAATATATGAGCAGCTTTGCAAATGCAAAAGCTGCTCATATTTTTTCGGCAAAAATATTAGCTTATTTACCATATTAATTGATCTGACAGTGTTAAGATGTTAACCAATGACAATGCTAGTTTTGAACAATTGGCCCCTGTTCTTGAGATCAAGTGCAATCCAGCACAAAGCTGGTATAATTTAACAATCTATTATCACGGAATAAATCGTTTCAAGTAGGATCCAGGGTATGATGATCTATAACTTCAAGGCACCACATGGCCTCGAGAGAGACATTGTTGCTCAGGTTCTGTATCTTCATAGCTTTGATGACTGGGCAGGCGCCAGACTTTAGAAGGGGCCCAATAACCATCACATAATCTCCTGAAATTTAAAAAGTCAAACTGATAAAAGTGTCTTTTAACCCATTGCATGCGGGAACCCCTAATGGGGGTACCTTCGCAAACAGTGCAGGCCTGCACTATTTTCTAACAGAAATTTCCTTCAAAAACACAACAAAAAAGGGCTGACACCCCTTATATAACAAATGGACTTGTCCAAAATATAGCAATTGAAGAGTCTACTAGTATACAATTGCCGGCCTTGGTAGCTCAGTCGGATGCGCGTCTGACTGGTGATCAGGAGGACGTGGGTTCGATACTTGCCGAGGTTGGCAACATGCTTACGTGTTGATAGATCATGAAATCTTTTCTATGGTCATTCCCTCCCTTCCACTGATTGAAGAAGGGCAGTTGTTAGTTTCTGGTGAAAGAATGTGCACTGTACTGGTTAACCGCTTACGTATAAGCCTGCTCAGGAAAGTGTGAATAAGTAAATTGACCGGCTCAAAAATGTCCTATATAGTGTTGACTGGGTCGTTAATCTCCCAATACAAACAAACAAAACTAGAATACAATGGATTAAAGGGTTGCTTTGGAGTTTAAATGCCCATTCAATACAATTGAGGTCATGTAAAGCTGTTCAACTTAGCTACTGTAACCACACTTTTCCTGGGTAGATGGGCAGACTTACCGGTATACATAAATCTGACTGGTAATCAGGAGGTGGGCTCATTACGAGAGATACACACCTGTATCTCAAAACGGCTACTTTTCCAATGAAAATTTGTGATATTTTTCTTATTTATACTCCAAACATAGGTTGTGAGTGCTCATTAGAACCACCATAATGAGGTTCTAAGGAGTACCCACAACCTATGTCTAGGAGCAGAAATAAGTAAAATAATGTATACCCCTGTAAATCCAGTTTTCTCTGTATAAACTGGGGTTTGGAGGCGTGTTCATTTCATGGACTTGATATCATGATTTTCTTTTTGGGGGGGGGGGGGGGGGAGGTTTTGGTTTTACGGCCCTTTCAAGATTATTTCACTCATATCGAGCCGATCGTTAATCAGAGGTGGACAAAAACCGGAGCACCCAAAGAAAAACCACCTGACCTTCCGTTGCAGAACTTGGCGTCTCACATGCGACCCAAGAGAGGCTCGAACCACAGCGGTGAGAAACCTAATGATCAAGAGTCAGCGCTCTTAACCACTAGGCCACGGAGGCCCGTGACTTGTTATCATGATGGGCTCAATTCCCACCAGGTCATATGTCTGACTGGTAACCATGAGGCAGGTTCGATTCCCACCAGGTCATACAGGAGTCTAACTGGTAATGAGGAGGTGGGTTCAATTGCCCACCAGGTCATAAATCTGACTGGTAATCAGGAGGCAGGTTCAATTCCCACTGGGTGATACATAAGTCTGGTAATCAGGAGGTGGGTTCAATTCCCGCCAGGTCATACATAAGTTTGACTGGAAATCCCGCCAGGTCATACATAAGTTTGACTGGTAATCAGGAGGTGGGTTCAACCTGCCAGTTATCACCAAATACCACCTTGTGTGTTGCTATGATAGATACCGTATTTACCCACAATTCGGAAAACTATACTCAGGGCTGTAAAATTCTTCAAAATCTCACTTGTCCTGCTTGACCAAGGGCATTTACTAGACAAAACTTTTACTGTTCCTTCAAAATTTTTACTTGTCATAGAAAGCTGACGAGTGGAATCCAGCACGGCTTAACTCCTTTCCATTCTCGTTCTTAACCCTTATCTTGCTGTTCACGACAACCCCTATATTTGCAAACAGTGTAGATCCACCTGATCAGGATCTACACTGTTTGGCATTCAATTTATGAATTTGTAGGAATAAATTGCATCAAGTAATTTGATTGGTTGATAGACAGAAATGGGTGTGGCTAAAATGAATATTCTGCAAGAGAAGGGCTAAATTTGAACAAGAACAATTGTGTATAAACTGCTGCATGAGTGGCAAATAGTGTATTGTTATGGGACTTCTACCGGTAGGTCTACAGTTGCTCAGCCCTGCTGGATCAAATACATAGAGGATCTTACATGAATGTTCATATATTATTGAATTTATTAAACAAGTTGAGGAAAAGGGATAAAATGCAAGGCTTTGCCGAGCATTTTATCCCTTTTCCTCAACCAGTTTAATAAATTCAATAATACATGAGCACGAAGGCAAGATTCTATTTATCATATGACATTTAAAACACATTTTATTCATGATTTGTTAACAAAAAATTTCAATATTCCGCCATAAGTAAATGCGACGTCGTTAAGGACGTCATACATGTAATGTTACGGGACGTATCTAGCTAATTTGCATATTTAATCCACTAGTGGATTATTGAAAACAATACATGGCGTTATTACACTCTCGGACAAAACGTCATATGATAAATAAGGTAAATACGATACTAGTTTATATAACAGTGAATTTAACATTAAAAGTTATACATGCACATGTATTTACCAATTACCGGCTTCAACGAGGAAAACTGAATCTTTCCATATCCTGACACTAGTCCAACTCCTGTGCCATCATCAATGAAAAAACTGTCATGGGATTCAAGTATCTGGAAAACAACAACAAAAGAAGCTGTCAGCCTTGAGTCCAGTGGATTAACCCTTATGTTGCTGAATATTCATTTAAGCCACACCCATTTCTGTCTATCAACCAATCAAATTACTTGATGTAATTTATTGCTACAAATTCGTAAACTGAATGCCAAACGGTGTAGATCCTGATCAGATGGCTTCTTCAGAAGCCATCTGATCTGGATCTACACTGTTTGCAAAGAAAAGGGTTGTCGTGAACAGCAAGATAAGGGTTAACAGGACTCCAGAATAACAGGGAGTAAAGATTGACAAGTTTGGTTACTTTCTGTCACCACAATCTCTTTATATCTCAAATATAACAATGTTTTGGATATAACATGGTTTAAAGATGGATCCCAAAATGTATAGATTACATAGAAAATGGCCATAAGAGGTCATGTTTCTGTATAATCTATACATTTTTGTCACACCTGCTTATAGCATGGCACAATAAAGGAGTCTGATTTTCTGTCCATTCATTTGTTCAACCCTCCATTTGTCAATCTGTCAACATTTTGCGACAACCCTAGCTTTCACCCAAATGGTCAAGTTCATTTCTTAAGAACTATAAGAGGTTCATTAACCCATTTGGTACCGGAAACCCCAAAACAGGTACCAGAGCAAACAGTGCAGGCCCAGATCAGAAGCCGCAGAAGGCGGCGTCTGATCAAGGCCTCACTGTTTGCGAAAAGTTAAGCAATTTTCCAAATAAATTTTGAAGAAAAATCAACCTGACACCCCTTTATTTTGGAATGGACTCCTTTCAGTATAAGGAGGAAGATTTCATTTAGTACAAGAAGGTTTAATGATACTGGGTACAAACTGGCAACTATAATGCAAGCATCTATATTTGACCTTCACCTACATTTCATGGTTCACTTATTTTGGATACTATTGCGTCAAACCTAGTGTTCACCCTAATACTCCAGTTCATTTCTCAAGGAATATAAGAGCGTCATTAATGATATTTGGCACAAGCTTGCATCTAGGAGTTGCAACTTTAATGCAAGCATCCATGTTTGACCTTGACCTACATTTCATGGCTCTGTGACTTTGCAGTCCCACAAGCATGACATAGCTATTGGCAGAATTCTTGTTGTTTAAGAAGGTTGTTTAACATCTAGTGATAGCAACTATAATGCAATCATCTATGTTTGACCTTGACCTACATTTCATAGTTCATTGACTTTGCAGTCCCACAAGCATGACATGGCAATCAGCAGAATTCTTGTTGTTTAAGAAGGTTGTTTAACAGCACAGTTTCTGCTTTGGACGCAATAATAGTGTTATAAAGAGGTTGCGCAAACAAAAGAATTTTGGTATACACATTTATTACTGTTTGCTAAATAAAATTAAATTTTCTGGGTGATTGTTTTAATTATCACTGCAAATGGATTCTTACAAGTACCATCAATTAATGTTTCTACAGAATAAAATGGTTAGTTACCAAAAAACGTTAAGGATCATCAAAATTATTACCGTAAAAATCCTAAAAATTTGGACACCTTGAGGACTTGCTATAATTCTCCTAAAATTGTAACAAATTTGTTTCACGATCCAACAAGAAGTCCAAAAGGTGCAGACATAATGGCAAACAGTGTAGATCCTGATCGGACTGCTCCTTCAGGTCTGCACGGTTTGCTTAGGCCTATCTGTCCCAATACTTGGGATCATTATGGTACAATATATACTTCAGCCCTATCCTGCTCGGCCCCCGCCTATCGGGGCTTGAAGAAATAGATGGGCTGCATGATGCTTCTATGCAGATCTGAAACAGACAGCACATGACTACTGGTAAACCGCTTAGGGGATCTAAGCCTGCCCAGGCAAAGGGGTGCAAGTCGGACTGTCCTTGCTTGTAAACCCTATTGGTTTCATTGGGGGACAGGGCTTGAGATGTCATTTCATCTCAATGTCGGGTAAAAGTCCCACAAAATTGGAAGAAACTTCTCCAAAATTACCTATACAGTGTTGACGAGGATGTTAAACCTCAAATCAAACAAACAAAACCCCTATCCTGCTATTCACGCCTTTTGCTTTGCAAACAGTGTAGATCCAGATCAAATGGCTTCTAAAGAAGCCATTTGATCAGGATCTACAATGAGTCACTGTCTGTGATGCAGTTCGTGAATAGAATGACTACAATGTCATTATACATGTATCAAGTACATGTAATTTGATTGGTTGCTAGTCAGAAATATGTGAGGCAACAGTCTCTGTTCCCTAACATTTTGCATGTACATTTATGTAGAATTTGCCACAATGAAGAATTCCAATACAGAATATTTTATCCCTTTTTGAACCAAATGGAATCTTCCTCCTTAATGAAGCAGGAGTCCATTTCAAAAATTAGGGATGTCAGGTTGTGTTTTCTTCATAATTGGTTTGGAAAATGACTGAACTTTTTGCAAACAGTGTAGGCCTTGATCAGATGCCACATTCTGTGGCTTCTGATCTGGGGCTGCACTGTTTGTCAGTTACCCATTTTGGGGTTTCCGGTACAAAATGGGTTAATAGTTAATAAAGTGCCTTACACCAAGAAAAAGATGTTATCTAATGTTGTGGATATTTGTTAGAATTGCCTTGGTGGTGAGTGAGTGTGTTTGAGTTTTATGTCCCACCCACAGCTAAGGTCATACGGAGAAGGGGCCTCAGTTTAAAGAATCATCCGAAAGTCTGGAGAAGCTCAGGAACCCACAACCCCTGGTTTATGGGATGAGTATCTTATCCACTACACCATGGAGGCTTCTTTGCCTCAGTAAGGCGATTTTGAAAAATTTCCACAATTTTTCTTTCTTGGATAATTGAACCAAATATTTTTTATTATCTTCATTAATCCATCTCACCTTGAGATAAGAATTTGCATTACGATAACACACCCTTGTGACATAGTGCAGTTTTTCACATCTCCACAATGGCTACTTTTCTGATGAAAATCTATGATATTTTTCAAATTATTTCTCCAAACAAAGGTTTTGGGTGCTCGTTAGAACTGCCTCATTGAGGCGGTTCTAATGAGTACCCACAAACTATGTCTTGGAGCAGAAATAAGAAAATAAGAACAATAATGTATACTATACCCCTGTAAACTTGACTTGACTTGATAGATTTTGTAAGGTAACCGGGTGCTAAAAGCACATAGGGGCTACCCCTACCCCTGTAAACCGCGGCTCTCTATAAAGTGGGGTTTAGGGGGGTGTTCATTTCATGGACTTGTTCACATGATGGTTCCACTGAAACTGTCGATATGAGCTTTGTTGTATTGAATGGCAGTATAAAGAGGATTGACTGTATATAATTTGGAAAAATTAACAAAGACTTCTTTAGAAACAGGTTATATTTTTGCAGCTCTTACCAACTTGGAACCAGCACTGCTTCTGTTTCTGTACTTTTTCAATATATCATCAAATTACACATTGCTTGTTTGTTTCATTTAATGGCCCAGTCAACACTAATCTATTAAGGTCATTTATGTGCAAGCTAGAATGTCATCATAACCACACCTTTTCTGAACAAGCATCTTAAGGCTTCTAAGTGGTTAGTTAGTACAGTGCACATTCTCTTCTGTAAAAGAAGAACTGATGCAATCTGATCAAGTTCTCAGCTATTCCCAGTAATAGAGGATCTTAGATGAGTGAATCACTGATGATACTGATCATTTCATAAGAAATTGAGGAAACGAGCCTTTAGGGAGTTATACAGAATTCATAGGAAATTGTTTGTTTGTTTGTTTGAATAAAGGTTTAACATCCCAGTCAACACTATTTAGGTCATTTTGGAGACGTCACTTCCAATTTTGTGGGACTTCTACCCAACATTTAGATGACCCCGCTGCCCAATGAAACCAGAAGGCTTATATGCACTTGACTCAATGGACTGTCTGACTCGCACTACTTTGCCTGGGTAGGCTGAGTCCATCTAAGCGGTTTATCAGTACTCAGTTTCAGCTCTGAGTAGAAGCACCATGCAGCCCAATCTATTTCTCCAAGACCCAATGGGCGGGGTCCAAGCTTTCATACGAAATGACCAAACATGTTTGTTTGTTTGATTTGAGGTTTAACGTCCCCATCAACACTTTATAGGTCATTTTGGAGACGCGGTTTCCAATTTTGTGGGACTTTTACCCGACACTGAGATGAAATGACATCTCAAGCCCTGTCGCCCAATGAAACCAATAGGGTTTATAAGCATTGACGCTCAGACTCGCACCGATTTGCCTGGGCAGGCTTATATCCTCTAAGCGGCTTACCAGTACTCGTGTGCTGGATTTCAGCTCTGCGTGGAAGCATCATGCAGCCCATCTATTTCTTCAAGCCCCGATGGGTGGGGGTGGGACCAAACATGTAAGATTCTGTTTAAATAAGATTTCATTGTTAAAGAATTTCAGTAGAATCCTAGGGTTGTAAAGGGCGGCATCATAATGCTATGCATCAGAACCCATGTGTTATTGTATATATGTACATGTGTGGTCATATGATTTTTATGACATGATGTTACCCATTTAACCCTTATCTTGCTGAATATTCATTTAAGCCACACTCATTTCTGTCTATCAACGAATCAAACTACTTGATGTAATTTATTGCTACAAATTCATAAACTGAATGCCAAACAGTGTAGATCCTGATCAGATGGCTTCTTCAGAAGCCATCTGATCTGGATCTACACTGTTTGCAAAGATAGGGGTTGTCCTGAACGGCAAGATAAGAGTTAATATTAGTGATAATATTTGATAACTTCAGCTGAAATGCACGACCCGTCGGATGCTTTTAGCTTTATGAGTGTTTCCATATATGGGTATGGCGGCCATTTTGGTCATGTGACCTGGACCTAAAACGGTTCCCCCAATAAATGCGCCTTATCGTAAGGAGCAAAAATATATCTTATACTTGAGTACTGTATTCTGAATCGTCTGCAGGATAAAATGCATTCTCACTTTTCCAATACAAAAGCATATGTGTCAAAGTTTGACCTAGGCACAAAGAGGGTCAAGGTCAACCCAGGGTCACCATTTTAGCAATTTATGATGGGCCTACGTCCCAGATGCTATTTATCAAGTTTCGTGGAAATCTGCCCAGTGGTTCTGGAGAAGACTATTTTTGAAGGGTTTTTACCATATATGGCTTGGCGGCCATTTTGGTCATGTTACCTGGACCCCATGAGCAAATTTTGGTTTCCCCCATCCCATAGAGGCTCCATATGAAATTTGACTTCAATCGGCCCAACGGTTTCCGAGGAGAAGCAGTTCGAAAATTTTCACATTTTTCGCCTCGGCGAGGCTATACTAAATAGAATGTAATATTTCGCAAGTTCATTGGTTAGATCTCATTGATATCTATCAGTATGCCAAAAATTGTTTAAATATACCAACAATAGCATATGTCTCAAAGTTTGACCTAGGCACAAAGAAGGTCAAGGTCAACCCAGGGTCACCATTTTAGCAATTTATGATGGGCCTACGTCCCAGATGCTATTTATCAAGTTTCGTGGAAATCTGCCCAGTGGTTCTGGAGAAGACTATTTTTGAAGGGTTTTTACCATATATGGCTTGGCGGCCATTTTGGTCATGTGACCTGGACCCCATTAGCAAATTTTGGTTTCCCCCATCCCATAGAGGCTCCATATGAAATTTGACCTCAATCGGCCCAACGGTTTCCGAGGAGAAGCAGTTCGAAAATTTTCACATTTTTTCGCCTCGGCGAGGCTATACTAAATGGAATGTAATATTTCGCAAGTTCATTGGTTAGATCTCATTGATATCTATCAGTATGCCAAAAATTGTTTAAATATTCCAACAGAAGCATATGTGTCAAAGTTTGACCTAGGCACAAAGAAGGTCAAGGTCAACCCAGGGTCACCATTTTAGCAATTTATGATGGGCCTACGTCCCAGATGCTATTTATCAAGTTTCGTGGAAATCTGCCCAGTGGTTCTGGAGAAGACTATTTTTGAAGGGTTTTTACCATATATGGCTTGGCGGCCATTTTGGTCATGTGACCTGGACCCCATGAGCAAATTTTGGTTTCCCCCATCCCATAGAGGCTCAATATGAAATTTGACTTCAATCGGCCCAACGGTTTCCGAGGAGAAGCAGTTCGAAAATTTTCACATTTTTCGCCTCGGCAAGGCTATACTAAATGGAATATAATATTTCGCAAGTTCATTGGTTAGATCTCATTGATATCTATCAGTATGCCAAAAATTGTTTAAATACCAGTGCTTCAGCTGAAGTGCACGACCCGCCGGATGCTTTTAGCTTTATGAGTGTTACCATATATGGGTATGGCGGCCATTTTGGTCATGTGACCTGGACATAAACAGTTCCCCCAATAAATGCGCCTTATCGTAAGGAGCAAAAATATATCTTATACTTTAGTACTGTATTCTGAATCGTTTGCAGGATAAAATCCAACACAAAAGCATATGTGTCAAAGTTTGACCTAGGTACAAAGAAGGTCAAGGTCAACCCAGGGTCACCATTTAATGATGGGCCTACATTCCAGATGCTATTTATCAAGTTTCGTGGAAATCTGCACAGTGGTTCTGGAGAAGACTATTTTTGAAGGGTTTTTACCAAATATTGCTTGGCGGCCATTTTGGTCATGTGACCTGGACCCTATGAGGAAATTTTGGTTTCCCCCATCCCGTAGAGGCTCCATATGAAATTTGACTTCAATCGGCCCAACGATTTCCGAGGAGAAGCAGTTCGAAAATTTTCACATTTTTCGCCTCGGCGAGGCTGTACTAAATGGAATGTAATATTTCGCAAATTCATTGATAAGATCTCATTGATATTTATCAGTATGCCAAAAATTGTTTAAATATTCCAAGCGGTTAAGTCACTATCACCAATTTTCACAAACGGGTTACGGACGGACAGATAGACAGACCATATATGGCTTGGCGGCCATTTTGGTCATGTGTCCTGGACCCCATGAGCAATTTTTGGTTTCCCCCAACCCATAGAGGCTCCATATGAAATTTGATTTCAATCGGCCCAACGATTTCCGAGGAGAAGCAGTTCGAAAATTTTCACATTTTTCGCCTTGGCGATGCTATACTAAATGGAATGTAATATTTCGCAAGTTCATTGGTTAGATCTCATTAATATCTATCAGTATGCCAAAAATTGTTTAAATATTCCAAGCGGTTAAGTCACTATCACCAATTTTCACAAACGGGTTACGGACGGACAGACAGACAAACCATATATGGATTGGCGGCCATTTTGGTCATGTGACCTTGACCCCATGAGCAACTTTTGGTTTCCCCCATCCCATAGAGGCTCCATATGAAATTTGACTTCAATCGGCCCAACGGTTTCCGAGGAGAAGCAGTTCAAAAATGTTCGAAAAATTTCACATTTTTCGCCTCGGCGAGGCTATACTAAATGGAATGTAATATTTCGTAAGTTCATTGGTTAGATCTCATTGATATCTATCAGTATGCCAAAAATTGTTTAAATATTCCAAGCGGTTAAGTCACTATCACCAATTTTCACAAACGGGTTACGGACGGACCCAAAGAAGGTCAAGGTCAACCCAGGGTCACCATTTTAGCAATTTATGATAGGCCTACATCCCAGATGCTATTTATCAAGTTTCGTGGAAATCTGCCTAGTGGTTCTGGAGAAGACTATTTTTGAAGGGTTTTTACCATATATGGCTTGGCGGCCATTTTGGACATGTGACCTGGACCCCATGAGCAAATTTTGGTTTCCCTATCCCATAGAGGCTCCATATATAATTTGACTTCAATCGGCCCAACGGTTTCCTAGGAGAAGCATTTCGAAAATTTTCACATTTTTCGCCTCGGCGAGGCTATACTAAATGGAATGTAATATTTCTCAAGTTCATTGGTTAGATCTCATTGATATCTATCAGTATGCCAAAATTGTTTAAATATTCCAAGCGGTTAAGTCACTATCGCCAATTTTCACTTACGGGTTACGGACGGACAGACAGACAAACCGTACATGGCTTGGCGGCCATTTTGGTCATGTGACCTTGACCCCATGAGCAAATTTTGGTTTCCCCCATCCCATAGAGGCTCCATATGAAATTTGACTTCAATCAGCCCAACGGTTTCCGAGGAGAAGCAGTTCAAAAATGTTCGAAAATTTTCACATTTTTCGCCTCGGCGAGGCTATACTAAATGGAATGTAATATTTCGTAAGTTCATTGGTTAGATCTCATTGATATCTATCAGTATGCCAAAAATTGTTTAAATATTCCAAGCGGTTAAGTCACTATCACCAATTTTCACAAACGGGTTACGGACGGACAGACAGAATGACAGACTGACAGATTGACAGAATGACACGGTGATTTTAGGGCACTCTTAGAAAAAACCGACTTCAGTCGGTTGCTTTTTCTGCGGGTCGTGCAATTCCAAGCGGTTAAGTCACTATCACCAATTTTCACAAACGGGTTACGGACGGACAGACAGACAGATCATATATGGCTTGGCGGCCATTTTTGTCATGTGACCTGGGCCCCATGAACAAATTTTGGTTTCCCCCATCCCATAGAGGCTACATATGAAATTTGACTTCAATCGGCCCAACGGTTTCCGAGGAGAAGCAGTTCAAAATTTTCACATTTTTCGCCTCGGCGAGGCTATACTAAATGGAATGTAATATTTCGCAAGTTCATTGGTTAGATCTCATTGATATCTGTCAGTGTGCCAAAAATTGTTTAAATATTCCAAGCGGTTAAGTCACTATCACCATTTTTCACAAACGGGTTACGGACGGACAGACAGACTGACAGAATGACACAATGATTATGACACGGTGATTTTAGGGCACTCTTAGAAATCAACCGACTTCAGTCGGTCGCTTTTTCTGCGGGTCGTGCAATTTTGTTTTTATTACATACCTTTACAATCACACCTTGTATCCAGGTAACGGAAAAAGGTATGGTTTTGGTCTTGAGTTTAAACTGCCACTCTTTCAACTTACTGGATTCAGCTGTTGATGGAGATGTTGATGCATTCACTTCAGAGCAGGTTTGCAGGTCTTTAATAAAGAACTTGCGTGCTGGCTGATCTAATGTCTTGGTCATTACTCATGCTTTACCAGGATGATCCATTTTATTTTCTGCAAAATTAACCCATAAGATGCCAATCACGACAATTGTCATCTGCTTGGCCGTCTGCCGGTTACTTGAAAACTCATTTTTGCAAACAATGTGGACCTAGATCAGACTGCTCTTTTGGAGCAGTCTGATCTAGGTCCACACTGTTTGCCTCTATGCAAAACTATTTTTACAAAGTTTGCAAAAAAAAAAATAATCAGCCGATGACATAAGCAGACATCATTTTGAGATGCAGTTTTTCTCTGTGTCTTAAAGGTGCATTATTGAGCTACCGGGTCTCATTTTTTTTTTTCTGGTTTTTATCTTCAATGCATACTCCTTTGTCATGTGTACACTTTTGGAGCCAAATACAGCTTCAGAACTTTGTGAAAATGGTCGTTTTTATTCGTGTTTACCCTTCGCTCTGAACTTGTGTTCGGAATTTCTGTTCTAAAAATAAATGTCACTTTACACATACATGGCGACAGTATCGTCTCTGAGTGTCGTTACTTATGGCATGGTATTCAGCGTCATATTTTTCCGATTGAGGCATGGCCTAAGCAAACAAGGTCAAAAATGAACGTCGCATAACGTCATATATGGGGATTCTATTTTTGTCACGAACTAAAAATAGATCTAACTAGTGTTCGAAACCTAGTTAGGGAACCCCTCTCAAACTCGTTTACCTGTCATCATAATTGTTCGCATTTTTGCATAAAATGCATTCATTTAAATTGTTTTAAAGAAAAATACCGGCTATATGTATTTTATTTTTTGAAGCATTTTTTCCAGATAGCTCAATAATGCACCTTTAAGGGTTAATATATTAACAACATAAGCTCTTTATAACATTACCTTTATAACACTATAGTAACAATTTGGACACCTTGAGGACTTGCTATAATTCTCCTAAAATTTTTAAAATTTGTTTCAAGATCCAGTAAGAGGTCCAAAAGGTGCAGACAGAATGGCAAACAGTGAAGACCCAGATCAGTCCGATCTGGGTCTGCACTGTTTGCTTAGGCCTGTCAGGCCAATACTTATCATTACAGCATATTGTTGGGGTCCTTAGGACAGAAACTTACTTACATTTCACAACCATGTAATAACAAACAAAAACTAGAGCAAATCTATGACGCACCATCGCATATCCCTGCGCTGTAAAAATCATGTCACAATGAAAGGACCCAAAATACTTCTTTTTGACCACTGTTGACCCCAAGACATGCCTCCTGGCAAAAATGTTGCACCTCTGTACTTTGCTCTTCGTTACCTTTGATTTGATATGCAACATGACTATGTTTCTACAAAATAAATTTTTTACCCCTTGGGCAGGGGCCAGGCCCCTACCCCTACGTTCAATTTTATGTGCAACACAACTATGTTTGAACAAAACGAATTTTGACCCCTCGGACAGTGTTTGGCCCCCACTGCCTGCCTGGGGGGAGGTTTTCTGTACATGTGTCTGTGCGTGTCATGCATGAATGTCCTTCTGTACGAAAGTGTGTAGGTACGTATGCACATAATCCTGTTAGACTCAGGTTAAGGTATTTGTACCAGGTAGGGCCTGAACTTAAGAGTTAATATTTTTCAAACCATGCGATGGATTTGTTTCATATTTGGTCTGATGATAGATATAGGTCTGAAGTTTTATCCAGCAAAACCCTCACCCACACCAATGGCCTCAATGTCAAGGTGATGGACTTAGAAATTTTAAAAGTTAAAGACTCAAGTTAAGGTGTTGTACCTGTGTAAGGTAGAGCCTTAACTTTTGTTTTTGATTTTATTCATACAGACAGAGAGATACATGTAGGTCCTAACTTTTATTTGTTCAGCAATAACCCCACCCCACCCATGCCTATGACCTCAAGGTCAAGGACAGAAATTTTTAGTGTTAAAGTCTCAGGTAAGGGATTTTGTACCAGGTAGAGCCCGAACCTTTAAGAGCTCATATTTTCCAAACCATTCCATAGAATTAGTTTATATTTGGCAGGTCCAATGCTTTATTCAGCAATACCCCCACACATGCCCATGGCCTCAAGGTCAGGGTCATTTGTTTGTTTGTTTGTTTTTTTTGAATTGGGGTTTAATATTTCCGTCAACACTATCTAAGTCACTTTGGAGACGTTGCTTCCAATTTTGTGGGACTTTTACCTGACAGTGAGGTGAAATGACATCTCAAGACAGTCAAGTCCTGTTGCCCAATGAAACCAGAAGGCTTACATGCATTGGATGATCTGGCTCACACCGGTTTAGGCTTAGTCTAACTAAGCGGTTTACCAGTACTTGTGTGTGGTCAGATTCAGCTCTGCGTGGAAGCACAATGCAGCCAATCTATTTCTCCAAGCCCCAATGGCCATGGGCAAAAGGTCAGAGTCATGGACTTAGAAATTAGAACCTGAACTTTTACAATGGATTTGGTTCATATTTGGTTTGATGATAGATCCAAACTTTCATTTAGCAACCCCCCACCTATACATTTGCCCATGACCTGAATTTTTAATGTTAAAGTTTTTGAAGAGCTCATATATTTTCCGAGCAATGGCCCAATTCGCTTGACATCCTGGTGAATGAATGTCAATTGATGTGTCACCAGTAACGATTGAGACAGGCTAGGTATTCTATTAAACCCATTTACTCCACGTAAAACACCATCCAATCAAAATGAGTTAAACATTTCACACAAATTTAGTTTCTCCTGGTCAAATGCATTCATCCAGGTATTTTCGAGCAATAGCTTAGCGTGGTGCGACAATTGCGGAGGTTAAATGTCAAATGATGTCAGTATAGTCACGCATTCATGTTCAATTGGAGCAGTTGCTACTATTGCCAAGGCAACATCCCGAAGCAAAGACACTGAGCCCATGTGATAGATTTGGTTTATACACTTGCTATGATGATAGCTACAGGATCAAAAAGCTAATTCTGCTAGCCAACCCAAGTAGGAATGGCTAGCCATCCGGTATTAAATTTGAGTCTATCATTTTATTTAGGGTATGCGTTCCAAATAATATTATCCACTTTATGGTGCAATAAAATTATTTCTAATTTACTCTTAACCATGTGTGGTCATGTTGACAATCTAGCTTGCACATAAATGGACGAGTGTTGACTGGGCCATTAAATGAAACAAACAAGCAATGTGTAATTTGATGAGATATTGAAAAAGTACAGAAAAAGAAGCAGTGCTGATTCCCAATTGGTATGAGCTACAAAAAACAATAACCCGTTTCCACAGACGTCTTTGGTAATTTTTCCAAATTATATACATGTACAGTCAATCCTCTTTATACTGCCATTCATTAGATCAAAACTCATATCGACAGTTTGTCACCATTTTTCACTAAATTTCAGTAAGGGACATACAATGTAATTGACCCTGATGCAATAGACTGATGTACTCAAAGCCTTGTCTGGGCACTGTGACAGTGCTAATGTCAATGTTATAATTTCTATTTTTATATCATTATTGTTATTATTAAAATCTGCAAATGTTTGTCCGATGTTGAGCTTGATATTAATCGTGATAGATTAACATTAAATTTTGGAAGTATACCCCGGTATTTATTTAACCTATCAGTTCAACATGGTAGGTGAGTGAGTGAGTGTTAGAGTTTTACATCCCACCAACAACTAAGTTCATACGGAAACGGGCCCTTGATTTAAAGACTCATCCCAAAGTCTGGAGAAGCCCGGGTTCGATCCTGCAATCCCTGATTTACAAGGCGAGTTGCGTAACCACTACACCACGAAGGCTTCTCGACATGGTAGGTACAAAGAAATATCAATTAGGGGTAATTATCTTGTTTGCAGGGCACACATAAAAGCAACCATCCGAAACTTCATGAGCAGAGCTATTACCATAATGATCCTATGTATTGGGACAGATAGGCTTCGGCAAATAATGCAGTCCCAGTCTCCCAGATCAGACTGCTCCTGAAGCAGTTTCTACACTGTTTACCATTCCATCTACACCTTTTGGACTCGTTGCTGGATCGTGAAACAAATTTGTTAAAAAATTTAGGAGAATAACTGCAAGTCATCAAGATCCTTATTTCCTAGGATTTTTACCGTACTCCTCAATTGCTATCAGTTGTTGTTCGTGACGCTTCGAGCAATCGTTTTAGCACCTTCAACATGTTCAAGCCACATTTACATAATGAAAGGAAAAGTAAAATATATAAACTTATAAAAAAAATATTAAGCATATCCCCTTTACTCATATCTCCGTTCAGTCTCATAACTCCGTTCACCCTCTTCTTTCATTAATATGAAAAGGAATCTTTTTTACAGTTATCACACATCAAAATTTGTTGTTAATAACGAACATTTAAACCTGTTTTGAAGAAATTCAGTTTTGACTTACTATTCAATTCACAAAAATTGAAATTTGTCACAAAATGCTTAATATTTTAGGGGTCCCCTATAATAATCTCTAACCAATGACGAGCATGTGACTGAAAATGATAAGTATCAACAAATTGGAATAGTGCACAGTCTAAATAAAATACTCACCATGTATTATATTCATAGAATGAATCTGATTACTTATGATAATCAAATAAATTTGGGTGAACGGAGTTATGAGAACAGGCCCCCAAAACACCTTGCATTTCTAGACGGCTGTAAAATAAACAGAATTGATGTTTATTTTCTTAAATCTTGAGAATCTCATAGGCATTTAGTCAAATGTTTAAAAAATACCTGCAGAAAATTATTTTTGAAACAAAAAATTGAAAGCAGGATTGCTCAACTTAGGTGAACGGAGTTATGGGTTTCCAGGCTAATTGTTACGACAATCGTGCATTACCGATACTGCTGAGTTTATTTGCCTTGTTTTTAAAATGATCTCAATGACATTTTAGTCTCAAAGTAGGAACTATTTACCATCCAGTAGTGGCAGTACAGTCGAGTCCGGTAACATTGCGCGGCCGTTTATTATGCGCACCCTGCATTCACATTTTCAGTAACTTTATCCCTCATAATTTCTTCCGCCACTAGCCACTACTAGTGCATCGGCAGTAAGCTTTAACTTAGCCTTGAAAAGATGGTATTGCACGTGCAGAGTCCTAAAGGTGCAAGTCCGTTCCCCTCTATGGGGGACATAACAGTTGACCCCAATGGGGTCGCTAAACTGTTAGGTAAGCTCAAGATACATAAGGCATCTGGGCCCGATGACCTGAATGCCAGGGTACTTAAGGAATGTAGTGCTGAAATATCTCCTGTGTTGGCCTTTATCTTCAATCAATCACTTGCCCAGGGCACTGTACCAGATGACTGGCGACAAGCAAATGTAACCCCGGTCTATAAAAAAGGGGAAAAATACGATGCAGCAAATTATAGACCAGTGTCGCTAACATGCATCTGTTGCAAAACCTTGGAGCATATATTAGTAAGCAACATCAACAAGCACTTAGCCTTTGAGAGCATTCTTGCTGACTGTCAACATGGTTTCCGGAGTCAAAGGTCTTGCGAAACGCAGCTTGTTCAATTTTACCATGACATTGTGAGCAATCTGGATGGGGCCATAAATCGTGGCCACAAACAGACTGACTTGATCATCATGGACTTTGCTAAGGCCTTTGACAAGGTACCTCACAGAAGGCTATTACATAAACTGGAGTACTATGGGATAAGAGGATCCACGCATAGGTGGATTAGCTCATGGCTCTCTGGGCGCTCACAACAAGTTGTACTTGATGGCCAAGCGTCTGATCCAGTCCCTGTTTTATCTGGAGTCCCCCAAGGTTCGGTCCTTGGACCGGTCCTTTTCTTGGTTTTCATTAATGATCTCCCCGATAATATCAGGTCATCGGTCCGTTTGTTTGCTGATGATTGTGTCCTGTATAGGAACATATATTCTCCTTCTGACTGTCTTATTTTACAAGATGACCTGGATCAACTTGCACAGTGGGAGGCCGATTGGCAAATGAAGTTCAATGTGGCCAAATGTCACTCAATGAGAGTGTCACGACACCCTCCGGACAAACAAATTAAGTTTGACTATACTCTTCACCAGCAAGTTTTGGAGCATGTTCAATCAGCCAAATATCTTGGTATCACCATCACTGACGATCTTGATTGGGGTCAACATATCTCAGAGATTACATCTAAAGCAACTAGGACTTTGGGATTCCTTAGACGGAACTTGGCTTTTGCACCTAGGCAGACAAAGGATGTTGCATATAAAACATTGGTTCGCCCTCAACTCGAATATGCATCACCCATTTGGCACCCCTATGTTAAAACTCAGACTCAGCAGGTGGAGAAGGTGCAGAGGACAGCTGCTCGATGGACCTGTAGGCGATGGCGAAATAGAAGTAGCGTCGGTGACATGCTTAATGAGCTAGAGTGGCCGTCCCTGGAGGCCCGTCGTGAGCAGTCCTCTTTAACCTTCTTCTACAAGATACACTCTGATTCAGTGTCTATTGATAAAGATAGGTACTTGACCCCTGTAACACTGTCAACCCAAACAAGGGCATCAAAAGTAAACGACTCACAATATCGTAGATACCAGTCCTATAGTGATGCCCTGAAGAACTCGTTTTTTCCTAGAACTATTCCCCAATGGAATAGTCTTCCCTCCTCTGCGGTGAATGCCAAGTCCGCAGAAGAGTTCAAAGCCCGCACAGTGTAAGATTGGGACTCAGAGGTATGCGTTTTAGGATACCTCTGTTATGCAGATTGTAAATAGTTTTAAGGACGCATCCAGTGCCTCTCTTTTCTTTTTCTTTTTTTTTTTGTAATGGCCAGATATGACCGACTCAGTATAAGAAGATAGAAGAAGATACTGTTTCGCGGATTTTTTCAATCTTGTCAAAATCCGAACAGACCGAAAATTTCATAACCCAAGACTGAGTTCTGAAATAGGCAAAGGAACAAAGCTTTTGTATCTAAATTTCTTGCATCCAACATCATTGCAGAATATCTAATAAACAACTGATTTGAGGCAACCTTCATGTTCAACCCACTGGCAACTGATCAGCAAGATTTCAAAATGTATAATTTTTAACAATGTCTACATATTTATTCTATAGACATTGTTAAAAATTATACATTTTGAAATCTTGCTGATCAGTTGCCAGTGGTTCAACCAGCCCGCTCAAAACACTTATTGTCTATCTATCTTCATATACTGAGTCGGTCAAACTTGGCCATTACCTCAGTTGGGTGGTGCGCTAAATTTAGAATTTAGCAAAAAAAAAAAAAAAAAAAAAAACACACCCACCGGATGAGCTCCCAAAACCATCCACAATCCGCCCCCAGAGGTGCACCAAAACGCACACCCCCGGACCCCAACCCACACCATGCGGGCCCCGAACTCCCCCGCAGCCCCGGCACCCACCACAGAGGAGGGAAGACCACCCCACCGAGGAACAGCCCCAGGGAAGAAAGAACCCCTCAGGGCACCACTACAGGCCCGGCACCCACGACACCGACTGCTGTCTAGCCTCGATGCCCCTGTTTGAGCCGAAGCAGCCACAGGGGTCAAGTATTTATCCCCACCAAGAGACACCGTGTCAGAGTGAATCTTATAAAAGAAGGCTAAAGAGGACTGCTCGCGACGGGCCCCCAAGGATGGCCACTCCAGCTCATCGAGCATATCACCAACACCGCCTCCGCCCCGCCACCGCCCGCAGGCCCATCGGGCAGCCGCCCCCCGAACCCCCTCAACCCGCCGAACCCGAGCCCCAACACGGGGGCGCCAAACAGGTGACGCACACCCCAACTGAGGTCCAACCAAGGCTCCGCACGCAACACCCCCCGTCCGCCCAGGTGCAAAAGCCAAACCACGCCCAAGAAACCCCAATGTCCCAGTTGCCCCAGAGGCAATCTCAGAAACATGCCGACCCCAACCAAGACCACCAGCAACGGTGATACCAAGATATTTTGCGGATTGGACATGTTCCAAAGCATGCTGATGCAATGAGTAGTTGAATTTAATCTGCCTGTCTGGAGGGTGCCGTGACACCCTCATTGACCGACACCCGGCCACATTGAACCCCACCCGCCAACCGGCCCCCCAACGTGCCAGGCCACCCAGGCCACCCTGCAAGACAAGACAGCCAGAAGCAGCATATATGTTCCTATACATATATTGTGCGCAATGTTGGGCGACAAAATTGGTAATTCAATTTCAAGGGGGTATCCCTTTTCCTAGTGGTATTTATCCTGCCTGTTAAAAATGCAGTGGCCAATTTCTATTGCAGCAAGTTGATATGGAAGTTGGAATAGTTCTGATTGTGATTGTTTGAGTGGTTGCTTCGGCAAAGTCACGTGCAAAGCCACCAAAATCTTATTTGCGCAATGTTACCGTACTGCACCGTACTCCAGAAAATGATTCAAGTGCTATTCAGCAGCCATACCCTATATATTAATGAGAGATTAAAATTTACTACCAGATGGCTAGCCATTTCTATGTGGATTGGCTAGCCGTCCGGTATTAGAAGAGCAGACTGGCTGGTCGCCCGGTACACCACAATCAATATTACCCACATTGTGCAATATCTTACCAGATATATTACAAGGGCAAAATTTTACACAGACACCGAAAATGCTTCCATCCTCAAAATGAAATAAAACTAAATGCCAGTTTAAAACATACAGAGAAATAAATACAGTATGGTATGCATGTCTAACGTTTTACTCAATAAAACTTCTAGAGTGCGCATAATTTTTGTTTAATTACTAAAATTATTTTACATTTTTTTGCTGAGGACATAAGCAATCTAAACATGGCGGACAAGGTGGCAGAAAATCCAGCAGATGTTGAAAAGGCTGATCAGTCCAGGGCAGACATAACTGGTTGTACTCATTATGCGCGAAAGTGTATTCTGATTGTAAGCAACTAGACTGTGCCGCTTTTATATTTTAAATATTGTCGCATGCATTCTAAGGTTTTGTACTTTATCCAGTCGCAATCGTTGCTGTTTATGATTTTGTAACTACGAGGTAGTTCGATCACGAACCGTGGTTAACATGGTTAACCAAAGTGTGATCGAACTCAGTCTGGTAGTGGTTTGGTAGCATGGCGGAAGTCTCGTGACGTCACTCTGGTCGAACCAGACTAAAGGGTGGGTTACTCTGGTAGATATGTCACACCATACATAACAAAGATGGCGGCGAAAGGTGCGAACACTAATGTCTGGGAATAGACTGCTTCTATACAAGAAATAGAGGGTCTGTGTACCAGTCAACCAAACATCTACCAGACGTTGTTCGATCACACCGGTGAAAAAACATGGAAATCATGGGAAGAACGTGCACAATTTGACTTCCGCTACCATGGTATGGTAGATGATCGAACTCCCTCTACGAGTGAGTTCAGTCATCAACCATGGTTAATTGTAGTTAACCAATACAGTTAACCAAACTTTGAGCGAATGACCACGGGTTCAATGGCGGAAAGCGGTAACACAATTCCCCGAAATAGTTTCGCCTGTGGGTGGTTTCGCCGGGTTGTTCCGCCCTGAGTTGTTCTGCCCTGATTTAGGGGTGGGTCGATTTGCCCTTATGAGGTGAGTCGCTTCGCCCATGTGTCGTTTCACAGAAGGTCGATTTGCCCAAATTATATTTTTCTAAGGGAGGGGAAAATGGGATGGATGGGTAAATGGACGGATTGGTAAAACGAGAGATTGGATGTATGGATAAACGACTAAACGCACATAGTGGTGCATGGGTAGACGGCCATTTACGAAGATATTACCATGTAAAGCTCATGAATAAAGGGGCCAGAACAACCGACTCCCGATACCCCATCCACTCACTCCTTTATAAACCAAAACATACCTTTCCCCAATCCATAGGGCCGAAATAAAAATATAGGCAAAAAGACTCCCCAAATTGGAATGAAACCACCCATGGGCGAAACAACCTGGGGCGAAATGACCCAGGATGATAAAAACGAAATGACCACCGAAATCAGAATGTGGTCAGAAATCACCATGGATGAGTTAATTTATGGGCATATATATTGTATGGGCGAATATGTTGAATATGAGTTAAAAATTAAAAAAAAAAAAAACATTGGTTTCATTGGAAGGCAGGGCTTGAGATGTCTTTTCATCTCAATGTCGGGTAAAAGTCCAACAAAATTGGAAGCAAAATCATAGAAAAACATTGTGAACACAGTAGAGGCCACAGTTTTTGTCTGATCATCATCAGTCTCAGGGATTTTCCTAGTGCAACTTTGGAGCCGGTAATCGGCCCCTATTATCCCAATTTAGAGACAGATATTCCCAAATTTTTTAACAAATTTCCCAATTTCTGATGTTGTGCTACATTTTGATAAAAAATACATGGAAATTGAACCAAAATTGACAAAGTTACAGCTGATTTAATTCCCAACTATAAATATTAGCAAGCTGTTTTTCCCAAACCCAGCGGCGCCTGGACCTTGATTCTGAAGGGTAGGAAAATCCCTGAGTCTTGCTCAGAATGATCATCTTGACAATATCTCACTCAAGTGCAAATATGGGTAAAGTCGAATAAAAAAGTAGGTCAGCAGGTTAAATCATAGAAAAACCTTGTGACCGCACTAGAGGTCACATTTTTGGTCCAATCTTCATCAAACTTGCTCGGAATGATCATCCTGAAACTATCGGTTCGTAGAAATACTGGAACACACCAAAACACCGGAACACTGGTAATTACCGGAACACACCCAAAAAAGCTTTTTACTTGGCTTAATAAATGTTTTTTTTGGGGGGGGAATATACTATAATATACATTTGATATGCTTTATATTGACCAAATATAACACAGAAACATACTTTATAAACCCTAGCCTAGTTACGCATCAAATAATTTATGGCAACGTGATCCGGTATGTTTTTGTCACGGTGCGTTAGGCATAAGAAAGTTATAAGAAATGCATTAAACGTCAAAAAATGTTATTTAAACCCAGAATAACTGTTGCGTTGGTAATTAGTTATGTTATTTCATTTTTATTGGAGGATTAACGTCCCATCAACATTGATTCAGAACACTTTATGTGTCATTTTGGAGACGTTTCTTTCAATTCTGGGTGATTTTTACCTACATTCACATGAGATGATTTCTCAAGCCCTACCGGTCAATGAAACCGAATATTTATATGCAAGGACGGCCCGACTCGTACCTACGTCCCATAGCCCTGATGGGCGGGGGTTCAAATTATAGTTTTCGTTTGCGTTAAACCCCAATCGCCATCGCAGAACTTATACAGCCTCTTGATATATGAATCGCCAAACAAACCAAATGCCATATTGTTCTGTGAAAGAAACCTTTTGTGTTTGTTATTTTTAGCGACAATCGTCTTTAATAAAAAATAAGGCCTGATCTTTGTTTAACTTCTACTTTCTGACATTGATTGAGCCGATGTACTCAAGAAATGACATCAGTGATCTAATCAACACAGTTACGATAAACAAATTATATAATCCCCTTAAGCTCCGCCAGTTACCTGTTTGCTACCTGGGGATTAGTGTATAATGCAATAGTAACTGCACGCGCTAATAAACACGCGTCCGTTAATCGTGAAGCAAGATAATGATCAGACTGCATGATGTCCGCTCATTTCGTTATATGTCCGTGCATGTCCAAATCCTATTTTATTACTTCGCTTGAGATTTTAGTTGGTCCTTCGCTTGAGATTTTAGGTCTTAAAATTTAAATTAAATTCTGTGCTGTATAAACTAATCGATAAACCAATAATCAGACAATAGTAAAAAAAAAACTATACCAAGATCTTTGAGAAAAAAAAGCATGCCTTTGTAAAAAAATTGGAAAATGTTTATATTTCTGATACTAATACAGATAGTGAGTATTCATTAGTACCGCCTCGTTGAGGCGGTTCTAACAAGTACCCACAATCTATGTTTTTAGCAGAAATAAATTAAATGTATACCTCAGTTTAAAATAAAGAATGGAAATTTTCAGATTAAAAAAAAAAATCTGATAATTTTCAAATTTCTAATACAATCACAGATTGTGGGTATCCGTTAGAACCGCCTCCGCCTCCTTGTAATCTGTTTGGTTCTTTGTGTTGGAGTTTAACGGCCCAGTCCATATTATTTTGGTCAAATCGGAGCATGCTCACTTTTCGTTGCCAGGCCTACACGAAATGGTCACCCGTACAGTAAAAAAAAAAACTGCCCTTCTTGAATCAGCGGAATTGAGAGAATGATAGTAGAATCTATTTCACGATCAACATCCAGAAAGAATGTTGGCAAGTCTAATCAAATAGTGTAGAACCAGAACGGACGATGGCGGCAAAAGGAATAATCCATTCCTTGTTTTCTCTTTGCTTCATTTCTAGTAAAATTTTCTCGCCCCCAAGCAAGGTTACTGATAGTTTGTGTAGATCGTAATCAGAATGCAGACGCAAGCATGTGTCTACACTTCTCGCCATTTTAGTTAGAATAGCGAATAATAAAAAAAACGTCCATAAATTATACATCACAAAAACATGACAATATAATTTTGACCCCCTTAAACCAGACACATATCACATACCTTAAATGAAATGGGTGTCAAAGGAAAATGCGTCTTTGAACATGCACACAATAGCCAAATAGCACTGTGCAGTCTGATGGGGGTCTTCACTATCTGCTAACAGACACAAGTTACGGTAACACATGTCATTAAAACTTCAGTCTTTCATACTTCATGGGATATTTTTATGCCCCCGCATCATATGATGCCGGGGGCATATAGTTTTTCGGTTTTCCGTACGTGCGTACATGTGTACGTCCATCTGTACGTGTGTGTGTACATACGTACGTACGTACGTGATCCTGTAACCTCAGGTTAAAGTTTTTGTAACAGGTAGAGCCTGAACTTTTAGAACTCATATTTTCCTAACCATTCAATGGAACTGGTTCATCTTTGGTATGATGATAGATATAGGTCCGAAGTTTTATTAGGCAATACCCCCACTCATGCCAGTGACCTCAAGGTCAAGGTCACAGACTTAGAAATTTTCAATTTTAAAGACTCAGGTTAAGGTTTTTGTAACAGGTAGACTTGAACATTTTAGAGCTCATATTTTCCAAACCATGTGATGGAATTGGTTCATATTTGGTTTGATTATAGATATAGGTCCAAAGTTTTATTTAGCGATACCGCCACCCATGCCCATGGCCTCAAGGTCAAGCTCATGGACTTAGAAATTTTCCACGTTAAAGACACCAGTTAAGGTATTTGTACCTGGTAGAAATTGAACTTTTATGATGGCTTTGGTTCATATGATGATAGAGATAGGTACAATGTTTTATTCAGCAATACCCCCATCCATGCCTATGACCTCGGGGTCAAGGTCACAGACTTAGACAATTGTAATGTGAAAGATTTTAAAGAGCTCAAATTTTCCAAACTATATTATGGATTTGGCTTATGTATGCTATGATGATAGATACAGGTCCAAATGTTTATTTGGCAATACCCCCACTCATGCCTATGGCTTCAAGGTCAAGGTCACAGACTTAGAAATTTTTAATTAGATATTTTAAGAGTTATTTCCAAATCGTACGATGGATTGAGTTGATATTTGGTATGATGTTAGATACCTGTCCATTTTATTCAGCGATACCCCCACCCATGCCCATGAGCTCAAGGTCAAGATCACAGACTTAATTTTTTTTTAAATATCCTCTTGCACAACATAGCTCTAGCGTCTATATTTCTTCACTGATTTCAATATAACTTCACACAAATGTTCCTTATGACAATATCTCGAGCGAGTTCGACTTTCAAGGTCAAAGCCTCAAGGTCAAGGTCTTGTGGCTATTTTTAGAAAAACTTTGTCATCGCTCTAGCGCTTACATTTCTTCTCTGATTTTCAATATAACTTCACACAAATGTTCCTTATGACAATATCTCGAGCCATTTCGACTTTCAAGGTCAAGGTCACTGTGGCTATTTTTAGAAAAACTTTGTCATCGCTCTAGCGCCTGCATTTCTTCACTGGTTTCAAAATAACTTCACACAAATGTTCCTTATGACAATACCTCAAACGAGTTTGACTTTCAAGGTCAAGGTCACTGTGGCTATTTTTAGAAAAACTTTGTCATTGCTCTAGCGCTTACATTTTTTCACCAATTTCAATATTACTTCACACAAATGTTCCTTATGACAATATCTCTAGCAAGTTCCACTTTCAAGGTCAAGGTCACTGTGGCTATTTTTAGAACAACTTTGTCATCGCTCTAGCGCTTACATTTCTTCACCGTTTTCAATATAACTTCACACAAATGTTCCTTACGACAATATCTCGAGCGATTTAGACTTTCAAGGTCAAGGTCACTGTGGCTACCGGTATTTTCAGAAAAACTTTGTCATCGCTCTAGCCACTACGTTTCTTCACTGATTTCAATGTAACTTCACACAAATGTTCCTTATGACAATACCTCGAGCGAGTTCGACTTTCAAGGTCAAGGTCACTGTCGCTATTTTTAGAAAAACTTTGTCATTGATCTAGCGCTTACATTTTTTCACCAATTTCAATATAACTTGTTCCTGATGACAAGGTCACACACTTAGAAAATTTTGTTGCAACACAGATTTTCGGGGTGAGGCGGGGCCTTTGGCGGGGGCATCTGTGTCCTCTGGACACATTTCTAGTTTTTTCATATTTCTGCACCAATACATGGGTTTGGGGTCTTTAACGATCACCTGCAACCTATACCTGAACTAGAAAAAAAAAAAAAAACGAACAAAATTACGGCAAGAGTAATGAACGGTGCCTCATCGAACATGTGTTAACATAACGTGAGTGTTTTTAGCAGACAGAGAAGACCACGATCAGATTCCGCAATCGGATCTATACCTTTGCTGGCAACAACATACATTTGTAGACATGTTTTCCAATGGCATGGCACGTATCAGACTACTATTTGATTGTGTTTTTATATACTAATGTTGTTTTTAGAGAGAAAGTACAATGAATTGACAAATTTTGAAATAAAACTGTGCAATATTAAAACATGGTTTGTTATGTATTTCATTACCATTTGTCATATTTCATTCTCTGCTAAGAATGAAACCAAGAAACCAATGCAGTATGGACCGGAATGATCTAAGCTGTTGACTGGGCCAGAAATTATAATGAAAACAATAAAATGACACAGACAGACTAGCCACTTAGCAAACTTGGTAAAAATCTGATATAAAAAATGAAATTTTTCTTAGCTAACGTTTTTGACAGTTTATGTTTTTCTTCCAAATGGCAACACTATGTGCTGGAAATGTCAATCTTTTTTGGGGGGGGGGCTAGAAGAATTGTCAAACTGTATTTTGGTCATCAGATGAGTTGTATCAGAGAGAGCAAATCTAACTATAAACTGCTCAGTATAATTACTTGTATATATTCAGACCCACAGGACCGGAACACATTTGATAAACACTGAACTAAGATTAATTAAGATTAATTAATTTAATATGCTTTTTATATCAGAAATGTTTTCAACAACACCATACACAATGAAACAATGCAGATAAGTCAAAAATAACATTTCTAATAAAAGAAAAAGAAAAAATTCAAGTGTGTTCCGGTAATTACCAGTGTGTTCCGGTGTTTTGGTGTGTTCCAGTATTTCTACGAACCCTGAAACTATCTCAGTATGGGCAATGTCGGGTCAAAAAGGTAAGTGGATCAAATCATAGAAAAACCTTGTGGATTTACACACTAGAGGCCACAGTTTTGGTCCAATCATCATCAAGCATGCTCAGAATGATCTTCTTGACAATAATATCTTGCTCAAGTTCGAATATGGATCATGTCGGGTCAAAAAGTAGGTCACCAGGTAAAATCATAGAAAAACCTTGTGAACACTCTAGCAGGCCACATTTTTGGTCCAATCACGATTAAACTGGCTCAGAATGATCATCTTCACAATATCTCGGTCAAGTTCGAATATGGGTCATGTAGGATCAGAAATAGATCATTCATTCATATCATAGAAAAATCCTTGTGAACACCCTATAGGCCACAGTTTTGGTCCGATCATCATCAAAATTGCTCAGAATGATAATCTTGACAATATCTGGGTCAAGTTCAAGATGGTTATTGTGGGGTCAAAAGTAGGTCAGTAGGTCAAATCATAGAAAAACCCTGTGAACACCCTAGAGGCCACAGTTTTGGTTCGATCATCATCAATCATGCGCAGAATGATCATCTTGACAATATCTGGGTCAAGTTCGAAGATGGTTCATGTGGGGTCAAAAAGTAGGTCAAATCATAGAAAAACCTTGTAAACACACTAGAGGCCACAGTTTTTGTCCGATCATCAATCTTGCCAAGAATTATCATCTTGACAATATCTCACTCAAGTGCAAATATGGATCATGTCAGGTCAAAAAGAAGGTCAGCAGGTCAAATCATAGAAAAACCTTGTGAACACACTTAGAGGTCACATTTTTGGTCTGATCTTCATCAAACTTGCTCAGAATGGTTGTCTTGACAATATCTCGGCCAAGTTCGAATATGGGTTATGTCGGTTTAAGAAGTAGGTCAGTAGATCAAATCATAGAAAAAACATTGTGAACACACTAGAGGCCACAGTTTTGGTCCAATCATCATCAGACTTGCTCAGAATGATCATCTTGACAATATCTCGATTGGGGTTGAATATTGGTAATGTTAGATAAAAAGTAGGTCAAATCATAGAAAAACCTTGTGAACACTCTGGAGGCCACAGTTTTGGTCCAATCATCACAGGGATTTTCCTACCCTTCAGAATCAGGGTCCAGGGGCCACTGGGTTTGGGAGAAAAACTCGCTAGTATTTATAGTTGGGAATTTAAATCGGCTGTAACTTTGTCAATTTTGGTTCAATTTTCATGAAATTTTTATCAAAATGTAGCACAACATCAGAAATTGGGAAATTTATTATAAAATTTGGGAATATCTTTCTCTAAATTGGAAAAAATAGGGGCCGATTACCGGCCCCAAAATTGCACTAGGAAAATCCCTGCATCATCAAACTTGTTCAGAATAATCATCTTGACAATATATCGCTCAAGTTCAGATATGGGTCATGTCGGGTCTAAAAGTATGTCAATAGAAAAACCTTGTGAACACTCAAGTAGCCGGAGTTTTTGTCAAATTATCATAAATCTTGCTCAGAATGATCATATTGACAATATCTGGGTCAAGTTCGAATATGGGTCATGTCGAATCAAGAAGTAGATCAGTAGGTCATTTTGTCATAACTTTTGAACCATTTGAGACAGAGCCTTCATATTTGGCTTGTACATTCCGTGTGACAAGGGCTTCCCACTCATACCAAAATAAAAATTGACCTGTGACCTTCTTTATAATAACTTTTGAACCATTTGAGATAGAGCCTTCATATTTGGCTTGTAGGTTCCTTGTGACAAGGGCTTCCTGTTCATAAAATAAATGACCTGTGACCTTGACTTACTTTTCATAACCGTTATAGATAGAGCCATCGTATTTGGCATATATGTTCCTCGTGACAAGGACTTCCCACCCATACAAAAATTTTGACCTTTGATCTTGACCTCTGACCTACTTTGTCATAACTATTGAAGCATTTGAGATAGAGTCTTCATATTTGGCTTGTAGGTTCCTTGTGACAAGGGCTTCCTGTTCATTCAAAAGTGACCTTGACCTGTGACCTACTTTTCATATCTTTTGAACTATTATAGATAGAGCTGTCATATTTGGCATGTATGTTCCTTGTGACAAGGACTTCCCACCCATACAAAAATTTTGACCTGTGATCTTGACCATTCACCTACTTTGTCATAACTTGTGAACCTTTTAAGCAGCCCTGTCCTTCAGGGCTTGAAAAAATAGATGGGCTGCATGATGCTTCCACGCAGAGCTGAAACAGACCACACACGAGTACTGGTAAACTGCTTAGAGGATCTGAGCTTGCCCAGGCAAAGCGGTGTGAGTCAAACCGTCCATGCTTATATACCCTATTGGTTTCATTGGGCGACAGGGCTTGAAATGTCATTTCATCTCAATGTCGGGTAAAAGTCCCACAGAACTGGAAGCAACATCTCCAACCTGACTTATACAGTCTTAATTGGGAGGTTAAACCTAAAACAAAAATGAACCATTTAAGATAGAGCCTTCATATTTGGCATGTAGGTTCCTTGTGGCAAGGGCTTCCCACTCATGCAAAACATTTTGACCTATGACCTTGACCTGTGACCCACTTAATCATAACTTTTGAACCGTTTGAGACAGATCCTTCATATTTGGCATGTATGTTCCATGTGACAAGGGCTTCCCACCTATACCCAAAATTTTGACGTTACCTTGACCTTTGACCTACTTGGTCATAACTTTTGAACCATTTAAGAGAGAACCTTCATATTTGGCATGTAGATTCCTTGTGACAAGGGCTTCCCACTCACAAAAAATATTGACCTGTGTACTACATTGTACTTAATCATCATTTTTTAACCATTTGGCATAAAACCTTCATATTTGGCATGCAAGTTCCTTGTGACAAGGGCTTCCCACTCATACAAAAAATGGCCTGTGTCCTTGACCTTTGGCCTGCTTTGTCATAACCATTTAATCATTTGAGATAGAACCTTCATGTTTTGGATGTAGCTTCCTTATGACAAGGGCTTCCCACTCATACAAAAATATTTTGACCTGTGACCTTGACCAGTGACCTACTTTATAATAACTTTTGAACCATTTGAGATAGAGCCTTCATATTTGGCATGCAAGTTCCTTGTGACAAGGGCTTCCCACTCATCCAAAATTTTTCTGCCTGTGTCCTTGACCTTTGGCCTACTTTATCATAAATTTTGAACCATTTAAGATAGAACCTTCATATTTGGGTTGTAGATTCCTTATGACAAGGGCTTCCCACTCATACAAAAAATATTTTGGTTTGTGACCTTGACCCATGACCTACTTTATCATAACTTTTGAACCATTTAATATAGAACCTTCATATTTGGGATGTATATGTACTTTCCTTATGACGAGGGCCTCACTCATACAAAAATATTTTGCTTTGTTTCCTTGACCTTTGACCTACTTTATCATAACTTTTGAACCATTTGAGATAGAGCCTTCATATTTTGAATGTATGTTCCTTGTGACAAGGGCTTCCCACCCATACAAACATTTTTACCTGTGACCTTGTCCTGTGACCTACTTTATCACAACTTTTGAACCATTTGAGATAGAAAATAGAAGTGGTGGCAATGATCAGGAATCGATACAATTAACCCACAGCTCCCATCAGAGACACCAAAGGGAAAGAAACACAAACCAAAAACAACAGACCCTAATGGAAACATCAATAGCGGAAAGCCAAAAGGACAGTTACATGTACTTTCCCACAAAATGGCCAATTGGCTATCCAAACAAAATAATATAAGCGATACAAACACTCAAAGACAAACCATAACAAAAATAAACCGCGACAGAAGAACCGCCTTGGAACAGTCAGTTAAATGAATTCCACTGGGGGGCTTAAATCGATTTTACGTGGCCACAATCCTTGCCCTTCCGCTGCGATTGAGACAAATTATTTGTTCAGTCTGCATGATGGCCTCCTAACTCATCAGTACAACATCTCCATGAACACAAAAAATCAAACAACCATAGAGATGAAACAACCTTGAGGACTCGACAGCAAGAAACCACTGAAATGCTGGAGCAAAAGAAAACCAACAGTTAGACTCCGATGGCCCGACCAGAGACAGAGCATCAGGCTCCAACCAACATTACATAGAATTAGATTTTCTCTAATTCTAAGTAAGCCTTTACGCTGGAACCGTCATAGAACCTGAGGTCTGACCCACCAGTGTCATGCATTCATATTTGGCATGTATGTTCCTTCTGACAAGGGCCTCCCACCCAATTCAAACATTCTCACCTTGACCTTGACCTGCTTTATCATAATTTTTTAACCATTTGAGATAGAACCATCATATTTTGCGTGAGTATGTTCCTTGTGACAAGGGCTTCCTGCCCATATAAACATTTTGACCTGTGACCTACTTAATCATAATTTTTGAACCGTTTGAGATAGAGTTTTTATATTTTGCATGTAGGTTCCTTGTGACAAGGGCTTCTCATCCATACAAAATTTTTTACTTGTGGACTTGACCTTTGACATTTTTTGTCATAAATTTTGAACTTTTGACTATCTCATGCAAAAAATTTTGACCTGTGACCTTGACCTTTACCAGTGACCTACTTAATCATAACTTTTGAACCATTGAGATAGAGCCTTCATATTTGGCATGTATGTTCCTTGTGACAACGGCTTCCCACCCATACAAAATTTTTACCTGTGACATTGACCTTTGACCTACTTAATCATACCTTTTGAACCAGTTGAGATACAGCCTTCATATTTGGCATGTGGTTTTTGTTTGTTTGTTTGATTTGAGGTTAAAAGTCCCCATCAACACTATTTTGGTCATTTTGGAGAGGCTGCTTCCAATTTTTTGGGACTTTTACCCTACACTGAGATGAACTGACATCTCAATACCTGCTGCTCAATAAAACCAATAGGGTTTATATGCATGGACAGTCCAACTCACACCACTGCCTGGGCAGGCTTAGACCTTACATGTATAAGTGGTTTACCTGTATACTAGTGCGGTCGGTTTCAACTCTGCATAGAAGCATTATGCTGCCCAATCTATTTCTCCAAGCCCCAATGGGCTGGGGTGATCGGCATGTAGGTCGCTTTTGACAAGGTCTTCCCACTCATACAAAAAATATTGACCTGTGACCTACTTTATCTAACTTTTTAACCATTTGACACAGAGTCTTCATATTTGGCATCTAAGTTGCTTGTGACAAGGACTTCCCACTCATACAAAAATGTTTGACCTGTGACCTTGACCTTCGGCCTACTTTGCAATAACTTTTTAAACATTTGGGAAAAAGCCTTCATATTGTAGGTTTCTTGTGACAAGGGCTTCCCACTCATACAAAAATATTTTGATCTGTGACCTTTATCTTGACCTGTGACCTACTTTATCTTAACTTTTAAACCATTTGAGATAGAGCCCTTATATTTTGCATGTATGTTCTTTGTGAAGAGGGCTTCCCACCAATACAAAAAGTTTGACCTGTGTCCTTGACCTACTTTATCATAACTTTTGAACCATTTGAGAAATAGCCTTCATATTTGGCATGTATATTCCTTCTGACAAGGGGCCTCCCACCCATACAATACTGACCTTGGCCTTTGCCCTGTGACCTACTTTATTATAACTTATGAACCATTTGAGATAGAGACTTTATTATTAGAACCATTTGAGATAGAGACTTCATATTTGGCATGTATGTTCCTTAGGACAAAGGCCTCCCACCCATGCAAAATTCTGACCTTGACCTGTGACCTACTTTATCATAACTATTTGAGATAGACCCTTATATTTTGCATGTATGTTCCTTGTGACAAAGGCTCCCACCCATGCAAACATATTGACTTGTGGCCTTGACATGTGACCTACTTGTCATAACTTTTGAACCGTTTGAGATAGAACCTTCATATTTTGCATGTAGGTTCCTTGTGACAAGGGCTTCTCACCCATACAAAATGTTTGACCTGTGGCCTTCACCTTTGACATTTTTGTCATAACTTTTGAGCCATTTAAGATAGAGCCTTCATGTTTGCATGTAGGTTCCTTGTAACTATCTCATGCAAAAAAAAAAAACAAAAAAAACAATTGACCTGTGACCTTGGCCTTGACCAGTGACTTACTTAATCTTAATTTTAGAAACAATTGAGATACGGCCTTCATATTTGGAATATATGTCCCTTTTTACAAGGACTTCCCACTAATACAAAATATTGACCTGTGACCAACTTTATCATAACTTTTTAACCATTCGACACAGAGCCTTCATATTTGGCATGTAAGTTGCTTGTGACAAGGGCTTCCCACTCATACAGAAATGGTTGACCTGTGACACTGACTTTTGGCCTACTTTGTCACAACTTTTTAACCATTTAAGATAGAGCCTTCATATTTGGGATGTAGGTTCTTTCTGACAAGGGATTTTCACTCAGACAAAAATATTTTGACCTATGACCTTGACCTGTGAACTAGAATAGAGCCTTCATATTTGGGATACAGGTTTCTTGTGACAAGGGCTTCCCACAAAAAGTTTGATCTGTGACCTTTGACCTTCTTTATCATAACTTTTGAACCATTTGAGATATAGCCTTTATATTTGGCATGTATGTTCCTTGTGACCAGGGCCTCCCACCCACAGAAAACTTTTGACTTTGACATTTGACCTAGACCTTTGACCTATTTTGTCATAACTTATGAACCATTTGAGATAGAGCTTTCATATTTGACATGTAGGTTCCTTGTGACAAGGTATTCCCACTCATAAAAAAGGAAAATGTACCTCTGACCATGACCTACTTTATCAAAACATTTTAACCATTTGAGATTGATCCGTCATATTTGGCATGTAGGTTTCTTGTGACAAGTATAGCTCCCTACTACCAAGTCACAAGAACTAAAAAATATACAACCCTTAACCATTTACCACTCAGGGATTTTGTGAATTTCGCTGATTTTCACACTGTTGCACCTGACAGCAACTTCAACTAGCCATTGTTTCATAATGGATGGTCTGTTTTACACCAAACTTGGTATGATGGTCATTGGGCAGTAGCCTTTCAAATGCAACCTTTCATGACTTGATCATTGTTGTCATGGTAAAGAGGGGACATCTCAAAGTTGGCAAAAAGTGTGTTTTCACATGAATTTTTGACCACATTTTAATCTTCACACAGCTGTCAAGGCAAGAATTAAGGTGTTTGGCACTGGCCATTTTCACTATTTGCAGCATGCTTTATCAGCATCAATTTTCAGGCATTTTTGACCCCCGACACCCTCAGATATAAATTTTAGCGGCCGGTTGGGCTATACACCCAAATTTTTTCGGGATGTGAGGGGGACGTTGCCCCCCTTCAATCCCCCCAAGAATATTTTTAGTGGGGAGGCGCGCGAAAAAACAGGTCACTTTTTGCCCAACAAATCCTAAAGCAAACATAACTATCCAGGGGTAGAAATGCAGATTTTAGGTGCTTCTGGGGCTTAAAATGGGGTGGGGGGGTGCAGACACGTAAAAACACGTATATGAGTGGTAAAGGGTTAACTGAAATCTGGGAACATACTGAATTTTAGCCTAAAATGCATTCATTTTATCTGAAATATTGTTTCTTGCAATAATATGATGAAAAAACATTATTTTGGTCAGTTGGGATTTTCTTCTTTAACCATTTACCACTCAGGGATTTTGTGAATTTCGCTGATTTTCACACTGTTGCACCTGACAGCAACTTCAACTAGCCATTGTTTCACTATCCAGGGGTAGAAATGCAGATTTTAGGTGCTTCTGGGGCTTAAAATGGGGGGGGGGTGCAGACACGTAAAAACACGTATCTGAGTGGTAAAGGGTTGAAATGACTTCTACTCCTAAATATATGAAATAATTTCATAGAAATGTTTCTTGAGTCACTGTTAACCAAAATTGCTCAAACCATCCAATCCACCTTACATTACCTACTGTTTTATTTCTACAATACGGATCAGGTGAGTGATCCAGGGCTATAATGGCCCTCTTGTCTTTTCATTTTTAGTTCTCCAAAGCTCAGTTGGTAAAGTGCTTGAATGATAGGTGAGAGGCATTGTTTGAATCCAGTCTGACCATGTTCTTTATCTATGCCCATGCCCATGACATTTGATTGCCAGTGTAGGACCATGGCTAGATCTGTTGGTATGAAGAAGTGCATGGCTTGTTGGTGCAGTGAGCATCACGAATACACAACTATATAATTCTGACCCCCTCGAACAAAACTGGCGTTTACAGGGGTAAACCTTATTAGGGCCCCGCACTGAAAGTGTGGGTGCCCTATAGTAATCACTCTGTCCGTCCGTCTGTCTGTCCATCCGTCTGTCCGTCTGTCCGTCCACAAATTTTTTTATCCTCCATAACTTTTTATTATTCCTGGATGGATTTAAATATTACTTGGCATCATTCTGTCTGTCCGTCTGTCTGTCTGTCTGTCTGTCTGTCTGTCCGTCTGTCCATCTGTCCGTCCACAATTTTTTTTATCCTCCATAACTTTCTTATTCCTGGATGGATTTAAATATTACTTGGCAGAAATGTTAACCATAATGTGATGGAGTGTTGCGCGCAAGACTCAGGTCCGTACCTCAAAGGTCAAGGTCATACTTAGAGGTTAAAGGTCAAAAAAGGGTCTTTCCTGTGTCCAATTAATAACTTTGTTATTATTCCTGGATGGATTTAAATATTACTTGGCAGAAATGTTAACCATAATGTGACGAAGTGTCACACGCAAGACCCACAGCCGTACCTCAAAGGTCAAGGTCATACTTAGAGATAAAAGGTCAAAAAAGCATCTTTTTTATTGTGTGCAATCTATAACTTTCTTATACCTGGATGGATTTAAATATTACTTAGCAGAAATATTAACCATAATGTGACAGTGTGTCACGCGCAAGACCCAGGTCCGTACCTCAAAGGTCAAGGTCATACTTAAAGGTGAAAGGAAAAAAAAAACGTCTTTTTTAACATCAACATTTTCCTACTCCTCTGATAGCGCTGCCGGGGCCCTAGTCAGTTTCACTGACAGCTCTAGTTTTTCTTATTTCTGCTCTAAAATATAGATTGTGTGTACTCGTTAGAACAGCCTCATAGGCGGTTCTAACTTGTACCCACAATCTATATTTTGAGCAGAAATAAGAAAAATATCACATTTCTTCATCTTAAAATTTTCGTTTTTTGTGTGGGAAAATTTACAATGTATTTGTATAGGCATGTATTCGTAATGGGTATTGGACAGGATTGGTAACAAATCTATGTTATATTTAAGCAGGGGGGAAATTTTCACCAGTAGGCCTTGTGGCTGTTTTCTGCACTTTCCACTCTCCGTAACCCTTCTCTTGCTGAATATTCAGTTTTGCCACACCATTTTCTGACTTTGAACCAATCAAATTACTTGATGTAATTTACTTCTACAAAGCCATAAACTTAATGTCAAACAGTGTAGATCCTGATCAGATGGCTTCTTTAGATCTGGATCTACACTGTTTCCAAAGATAGGGGTTGTCCTGAACAGCAAGATAAGGGTTAATTATAAAAATAAAGCGTCTTATTGCAGTCTCCATGTTGTAACAAGGAGTACACTTGTCGCCTCTGCCACGACGAAGCAGAAACTCATGAACTCAACAGAAAGAATGTTCAGAAGGTGAAATGTGCAAAATGTCTCCTGGTGCAACAGGTATGTAGAGAGTACATGTACTACAAAGATCCCTCATTATAACGACAGTATCTGTTCCCTTACATCTTGTCGTCATAAAGAATTTGCCAACTATAAAGGATCCCAATAAGATGTTTGTTTGTTTGATTTGAAGTTTATCAATCCCGTCAACACTGTATAGGTCTTTTTGGAGACAGTGCTTCCAATTTTGTGAGACTTTAAGTTTTACCGGACATTGAGATGGAATGACATCTCAAGCCCTGCTGCCCAAATAAACCAATCAGGTTTATAAGTGGGTTTATAAGCATGGATGGTGCGACTCTTAACGCTTTGCCTGGACAGGCTCAGATCCTCTGAGCAGTTTACTAGTGCTCGTGTGAGGGTCGGTTTCAACTCTGCGTGGAAGCATCATGCAGCCCATCTATTTCTTCAAGGGGGCCATCCCAATAAGGTGTAGTATACTAAGTAATAAGTAACTCCAAGAAACAAATGTGGGCATTTGTGAGAATCGCCTCACCGAGGCGATTCTAACAAATGTCCACAACATCAGTTTCTTGGGAGTAATGACTCTTTAATTCTTGATTGTCCTCATTAATCCCTTCCATCCCAAGCTAAGGACTCGCATTAGGATAACACACCCGTGTGTCATAGTGCATTTTGTCACTTCTCCAAAAAGGCTACTTTTCTATGAAAATCTTTGATATTTTTCTTTTAAATACTGCAAACAAAGACTGTGGGTGCTCGTTAGAACCGCCTCATTGAGGCAGTTCTAACGAGTACCCACAACCTATATCTTGGAGCAGAAATAAGAAAAATAATGAATACCCCCGTAAACCCCAGTTTTCTCTATATAAAGTATCCTAATTGGCCGAAACTAGCTAGTCTGGCCCAGAAAACATGTACACTTCGTATTTTCCAGTTCTGTGGTGTTTTCCTTGCTTCCAAAGGATAACCCTTTCATAGAACATATTTAGAGGGGTGTTCATTTCATGGAATTGTTCACGTGATGATTGAAATTGTCGTCGTAACAAGTTCTGTCGTTATATGAAATGTCGGTATAAAGAGGGTTATATGTGCCTGAGCTTATCCATGTTTATTTGGAACTAAAGGGGAGGCAGATCTTTCAGAAATAATATTGTATTTTATCACAAATAAGTGTCTTCTTTTAAAAGAAAGAAGCCTCCATGGTGAAGTGGTTATGCTTCTCGCCTAGTAAACAAGGGGTCACAGGATCGATCCCGGGCTTCTCCAGACTTTCAGATGAGTCTTTAAACCGAGGTCCCATCTCTGTATGACCATAGTTGTTGGTGAGAAATAAAACTCCAACACTCGCTCACTTTTTTGAAAGATTTTGTTTGTTTGATTTGAGGTTAAACATCCCTGTCAACACTGTTTAGGTCATTTTGGAGACGTTGCTTCCAATTTTGTGGGACTTTTACCCGACATAGAGATGAAATGACATCTCAAGCCCTGTTGCCCAATGAAACCAGTAGAGTTTATAAGCATGGACTACCTGACTCATATCGCATGGCTTAGATTGTCTAAGCAGTTTACCAGTACTCGTGTGCGGTCGGTTTCACCTCTGCGTGGAAGCATCATCTATTTCTTCAAGCCCCGATGGGCGGGGGCGATCTTTTAAAAGAAAGAATTGGCTGCTTAAGAGCAATTTTTTTCCTTAAGTGTAGACTGTGACCCTATTTTGGAGCAGAAGAAAGTGTAATATGTGACAGAAAATATGTTGGGTGTACCCATTATAAGTGTAAAAGCACATTTGAGACAGTGCATTAAAAAATCTACAAGAAGTCTTGGGCGACTAGCAAAGACTCAAATCAGCCTGCGCCTTTGCGCAGTCTGATCAGAGTCTTTGCTGATTGCATGTACCTACTACAGGCTAACAGCTATGCAAAGAGACATGAGCAAAAGGTTTTGTCATAGTTGATGGGTGCGCAGGCTTATTTAAGTCTCCGCTGGTCATACCAGTCCTATTGTAGGTTTTGTCATGCTCATTTGTAGCCTCTCGGTGGTTTTCATTTTAACCCTCATCCTGCTGAATAAATAAATTTATTGACTTGATATAACATATTAATGAGAAAACGAGTCTCTGGAGGTTGTGACCAGGGGCCAGCTGCTCACATTTTTCCAGCAAAAATACCAAAATTTACGATATTGTACTTGCTAGAATGATTAACAATATGACTACTAACGAGCTCGTTAAGCTAACGATGTTTTGAACAACTGGCCCCAGGTATTAACGTAACAACAGATAAGGTATTGAAGTATTTTGTGATAATTAAAGTATAGTTTTTGTCAATTCTCCATGAAAACCTATGTTGTGGGTTGTTATCAAAACTGAGAGATGGTTCTAATGAATACCCACAACATAGATTTAAATTAAGAAATTAGGAAACTATCTTTCAATTATCTCAAATACTTACTTTATCTGTTGCTATGCATGTATCAACTAGAAAGTTGTTCAAAACTAACAATGCCATTACTTGATGTGTCAGTAAAACTTTTTTGATCCTTAAATACTGCAGTCTGATCTGGGTCTACACTACGCTTAAGGAGGGTCGCGCATAATTGACTCCGCCGTAATCAGGTTCGAATTTTTACCTCAAAATGATTTTTGTTTCTATTTAGTTTTCAAAGTGTTTTCTGAGGTTTTTGTAACATTTAATAACCATTGCAATGTTCATTTTGTTATAAATTATTTTGCGACTTCATAGACTACTTTCCGGTCTAGTCCGCATGGCTGGAAGCACAGGAAAATAGAGGGATAAACAGACTAACCCTGTATTTTTCCAGCTACTGGTTTGTTTCCTCCAATTGCAGCCCATCAGCTGTCCATGGCAAATCTGAACTCTCTTTAACGCACGATGTTTACTTTATTTTTCCATTGGTGTCAAAAATATAGCCTCGAAGAGTCTCTCAGTTCACATATTCCACGGCCATACTTTGTCAACACAAACAAAACAATGAATCAATAGTGACGTTTACTTTAGTTTGCGTGACGTCATATATATGGAAAGAAAACACTGCCATATTTGATAACTAAAAGTGCAGACTGTAATGGCTGGCAGCGCACAATATTCTTTTAACTGTCAGTCACAGTCTCAGGTTCAATTATTATTAAGCCATCTCAGTGAACAAATAGCCTGTGCCAGCACCCATAATTAGGATCTTGCACTCAACAGTTGTAGGCCTACTGGTAAACTGCTTAGAGGATCTAATCCTGCCCAGGCAAAGCGGTGCGAGTCAGCCTGTTCATGTTAATAAACTCTATCGGTTCAATTGGCTGTGGGGTTTTAGTTGACATTTCATCATAAGGTCGTGTAAATGTCCCACAAAATTGGAAGCGACGTCTCCAAAATGACCTTTACAGTGTTGACGGGACGTTAAACCTCAAATCAAACAAACAATCAAGCATAAGCAAAAGGGTGTACAAGAAAAATCCCTTTGATCTGGTTCGAATATAAAGATGATGGTTTAGGTTGTGCCACACGGAGCCTTTGTAACTATGCCCACACATCCACCATCATAACAGAATTTTGTTAATGTACCGGCTCCAGCCAATCGGGCTGCTTGATGCTTTCACGCAGAGCTGAAACCGACCGCACGTGAGAACTAGTAAACCGCTTAGAGGGTCTAAACCTGCCCATGAAAATGGGTCCGAGTCGGACCGTCCATGCATATAAACCTATTGGTTTCGTTGAGCGGCAGGGCTTGAGATGTCATTTTAACGTCAACATAATATTGATCATTTTGGAGAGGTTACTTCCCAATTTGTGGGTCTTTTTACCCGACATTGAGATGAAACGTGACAGCCAGTGAAACCAATTTATATGTTTATAAGGACCGTCCGTCTTGCACCACTTTACCTGGGCAGGGCGGTCTACTCGTACTCATAAGTGATTGGGTTAGTATCATGCAGCACAATCTTTTTCTTCAAGGCCAGTTTGGGGCTATCATGCATTGTAGAGACTATATATATGAGAAGTTTTTGGGCGACGCCTTTGAAGTGGTGTAGCACACTGAAGTGATTCAGCTATGATTACAAAGCCCCCCCCCCCCCCCCCCCAAACAGAACTCGCATGACAAGACATAAAGCACATAAAGCACACTGATGAAATGCATTAGGCTGAGAAAAGCGCCTTGAGGAACACCGACCTTCAATTTGAATTCTTCAATGGAACCAACACAAAAACGCATACGGCTCCGCGAATTAGCATACACCCACTGGACCATTCAAACATTCCACTCCTCCGCTTCAAATTTTCTCTGTGCCTCCCAGATGACTTTCCGAGACACTCAACCAAATGCCTTCTCAAGGTCCACGAAAGCCACTATGTGGGAATGCAACTGCCATTTTGGCTTTCCGCTAGTGATGTTTCCATTACGATCTAGTTATTCATGTTCGTGGTTCTTTCCCTTTGGTGTGTCTGATCGGAGGTGTTGGGTAATTGTATCGATTCCAGGTCATTGCCATCACTTCTATCCACTTTCGGAAAGTAAAAGGATAACTTATCTCACCTCCCTTTCACAGTTTGCATTAACAGGCAATAGATAATTAAATAGCGTTTCCGGTCAATATGGCATGAAAAAAAAAAAAACTTGTCAAAATTATAGAAAAAAAATAATTAGAAGTGTTTCTACTTTCCCTATAACGTTGGCAGGAACTTAAATGGGAAAAAGGAAATTTTTATATTCTTTTGCATCAGCTTATTGTATTTTTTTTTTTTTATCAATTTCAACCCATTTCATTAGGGGGTGGGGTAATAAATTGTCAAAAAAGAAAGCTAAAAATGTATAATAATGTTTACCAGGTATATTAATAACATACATCTGACATTGTTTGAACGTCTGCGACAATGTTAATGACTTCATATCTTTTAAACATGAACAAAACGACAATATGGCTATATCAGAACATGCATTTTTTGGCCAGAAAAATCCCTGTTCACACCATAAAACTTATAAATGAAATTGTGTTTCAATTCTAATGAAATACTTTGTTTCATATCACATTAAGGAAGCAAAAGTATGTGCAATAATAAAGGTATAATCCTTGTTCTTGTCATTTAAACAATATCCTAATGCTTTTTTAGCCATTTTTATTCGGGGGTGGGGTAATTTTTTCTGCAATATTTCTCTCAGATGCCTGGTGACATGGTCAAATTTCACGCCTATTTCGTGTATCTAATATTATTACACACTATATGTGAAAATAAGAAAAATCTAAAGACGAAAAATGCATTCTTTTTTCAAATATAGCGAAAATTGCATCTCAAAACAGCAAAACATGCAGAAAAGGACATTTGTAAATAGGTGTTTCGACAAAAATCTGTGAAAGAGTTTGTCTTTCACACATAGGTACGCAAACATGACATTATCCTGCATTGTGTTTTTTTAACCAAACTTGGAAATATTGTTTTAAACAATTGTTATCGACAAATTTTCAATGACTGGGGTAATTATTGAAACATTCGATAAATTTCGAAAACAGTACCCATCTTTAAGGCTAAAAAGCTCGAAAAAAAGCCTGGTGTGCCTATATTTTTATACCGGCAAACGAGTGCAGAGATTTCAAGCTACAAAATATAAGCAAATAAAAAAAATCTAAAGAGAAAAGAATTACTCCCCACCCTCCTTAAGCCTGTCTGTCCCAATACATAGAATCATTACAGTAACAATGCCATTACCGGTAGTTGAAGTGTAATTAAAACTTGATCCTTATATACTGTTCCAAGTTTACCACTAATTTTTCTGAAAGAAATGCGAGTAGCATTAACAGTTGCAAAAGCTACTTACATTTTATCAGTAAAACTACCACTATATCAGGCCTGGGGTCAAATACTTTCAAAAGTATTGGAATACAAATACAAATACTTTGCATTTCACGAATACAGAATACAAATAAAAATACATTTTTTATGAATGTATTCGAATGAGAATACAAATACTTTGCAAATGTATTCAAATACTTTTCGAATACTTTTGAATACATTTCAATCAAAATGGAGGACTTATACAAAACAAAAACACCTGGTGACTGTAGTAATGTTTGGGTCACAGACAGATACACATCTCTTTGTTTTCTCTAGAACAATTTACGACACAATCAATGTAGGTGTGCAGGATCTTGTATGACACAGGTCATTTGTAGTGTCTGCAACATTTATCAATCAAAAGCTAATGATTGATGAATTACATTACATCATATAAACACCTATATAATTCTGACCCCCTTGAACCCCACTTTTATACAGTAAAACTGAGGTTTACTGTTAACCCAATTATTCTTATTGCAGCTCTTAAATACAGATTGTGGGTACTCATTATGCTATTGATTAAGTCAGTTCAATGAATCAAATCTCTTGCCCTGACTGAAGAAGTACTTTGTTTCATTTTTAATGTTCTTTTCATTGTTAGAATTTAGTCATATTGATGATTTTACTGTTCTATATTTTGTCACCTGTTGTAGCTGCTTGTTGCAATAATTTCTCCATTAGCACCAATATAGCTATGATATTCCAAACATGATTTGGAATCTGCAGTTTTTAAAACGATACATGTACATACAAATTTATTTTTAAAAATCAGTAATTGAGCATGTGGAGGAGTGTGGAATTTTGTCCACCTTCACAAACAGCAGCAGATGTCCAAAGGGGATTTTGTCCAACTAAACATATGGTGGGGGAGATTTTGTCAGCAGATTTTGTCGGGGGGATGTGGGGATTTTGTCTGTGATTAAAATGAGGCAATAATAAGTAACCACAATCTATATTTTGAGCAGAAATAAGAAAAATATCACAATTTTTTCATCTTATAACTTGTGATTTTTTGGCGATAAAATTTACAATGTATTTGTATAGGCAGCATGTTTTCATACAATCAATTCATATTCTGCTGAAACTAAATAAGGGTCATTATTGTGTTCTGGTCTTGTGAGAAATAAGTGTCAAAGGTGGCCAGCTCATAATAAATTAATCAGTTTGCCTCAAATCTCTTTCTACTTTTGGGATTTCAGTTTTCAGATTGCCTTCATTTTCGTTTTACTACTTAGGTTTTTTTTGTATGATTTCTAAAAAGTTATCAATAGGGAGAATGTTCTTATCAAACGAAGCTCATCAATTTACCAGTTTTTGGAATTAGATACATGCGAGTAATGCCCCTCTATCTCTATATCCTGAGGCAATCTGTTGGAAGATGACATACAGGTAACTTCACAGGTTAACACATAAATGCCTACAGTCCCTTAAAAAGGGACCTTGGCAGTGTATATTAAGATCATATGTCACAGAATATAGTGTCTGATCAAAGTCTACAGTACTTCTAATTTTCTGAAGATCATAAAATTTTGCAAAAATAATAAAAGTAAGCAGACACCTCTTAAATTGAAATGGACCTGTCTAATAATACAAATTGAAGAGTTCACTGGACATAAATGGGTAGCAGAAATTATTTTATGCAATCAGTAGAAGTAAAACAAAGATCAGGAATTGATACAATTAACTTACTCCACCCATAAAAGACACCAAAGGGAAAGAAATACAAACATTAAGCGACCAGACCATAATGGAAACCTAAACAAAGGAAGGCCATAAGGACAGTTACTTTCCCACAAAATGGCCATATGGCCATCCAAAACCAAAAGACACAAGTGATACACACAGTAAGTAACAAACAACAACATAAATAAATCGCCACAGAAGAGCCGCCTTGGAACGGTCAGTGGAAGATTTCCACTGGGGGGCTTAAATCGATTTTACGTGGCCACAATCCTCGCCCTTACTTCCGTCGCGATTTAGACAAATAATTTGTTCAGTCCGCATGAAGGCCTCCTAACTCATCAGTGCAACATCTCCGTGAATACAAAAATCAAAGAACCACAGAGGTGAGACAACGGTGAGGACTCGACAGCAAAAAACCACTGAAATGCTGGAGCAAAAGAAAACCAAGAGTTAGACTCTGAAGAGCCCGACCAGAGACAGAGCATCAGGCACCAACCAACATTATCTCTCTAATTTTCAATAAGCCTTTACGTTGGAGCCATCATAGAATCTGAGGCCTGACCCACCGGCGTGCAATTAAAGAGGGAAGCAAAGTTGCCAACCGTGATTGGGTTAACTACCATGCATGCAGTCTGTCGTATAATATCCATGTTGTACCCAATCTTTTTATATCGAAGAATGATTTTACGAAATTGGGTGCTGAAGTCATTGCGGTTATATATTTTTCTGAATTTATATACTAAGTCACCATAAAATTCGGGTTCTGATAGGCCTTGTTGCAGAAGAGATTTAAGTCCAATATTGAATTTTGAAATTAAATCAGAATGGCGTCTATAAAATTTTGAAAAGGCTTTGCGTAGTTTATGGTACTAATCAGTCTAAGGCTTCATATATTAACAAATGGATACATTTGTAATAACACTAGAAATAGCCATGTGCCACAGTGGTGGGGCATGATTATGAGTTATTTGTGATTGAAGTGTCTCTGAATAACTGAATAAAAAAATAACTAATTGAGAACAGATGTTTTTAGGGCCCCGCACTGAAAGTGTGGGTGCCCTATAGTAATCACTCTGTCCGTCCGTCTGTCTGTCTGTCTGTCTGTCTGTCTGTCCGTCTGTCCGTCTGTCCGTCCACAAATTTTTTTATCCTCCATAACTTTCTTATTCCTGGATGGATTTAAATATTACTTGGCAGAAATGTTAACCATAATGTGATGGAGTGTTGCGCGCAAGACTCAGGTCCGTACCTCAAAGGTCAAGGTCATACTTAGAGGTTAAAGGTCAAAAAAGGGTCTTTCCTGTGTCCAATTAATAACTTTGTTATTATTATTCCTGGATGGCAGAAATGTTAACCATAATGTGATGGAGTGTTGCCCGCAAGACTCAGGTCCGTACCTCAAAGGTCAAGGTCATACTTAGAGGTTAAAGGTCAAAAAGGGTCTTTCCTGTGTCCAATTAATAACTTTGTTATTATTCCTGGATGGATTTAAATATTACTTGGCAGAAATGTTAACCATAATGTGGCCCCGCACTGAAAGTGTGGGTGCCCTATAGTAATCACTCTGTCCGTCCGTCTGTCTGTCTGTCTGTCTGTCCGTCTGTCCGTCCACAAATTTTTTTATCTTCCATAACTTTCTTATTAGGGCCCCGCACTGAAAGTGTGGGTGCCCTATAGTAATCACTCTGTCCGTCCGTCTGTCTGTCTGTCTGTCCGTCCACAAATTTTTTCCTACTCCTCTGATAGCGCTGCCGGGGCCCTAGTCAGTTTCACTGACAGCTCTAGTTTTTTTCTGTTTTTCACGCCTCTCAGTCAACAAATTATAATGTCAGTCACTTTAAAAGCAATATATTCATAATAATGAAATGTTTGTCATCTTAAAAGCTTTTAGTTGCACCAATGCAGTCAAATAAATCAATTAATATTCTTGGATTTCTGTTATGTATTGTATTAAACCATCTAATAGTAATTTCAGAAATTCCTATATGAGCAGTCAAGGACTTTAGTCACAACAATTAAAACATTTTTTCAAAAGTTTCATATTTTTTTTTTCCTGTAAAGAGCAGAAGTATTCATAATGTATTCATAAAACTATTCATGAATACATGACTTTTGAAATGTATTCGAATACAAATACAAATACTTTTATTCTAAACAATCCATGAATACAGAATACTTCACGAATACTCAGAAAATGTATTCGAATAAGAATACAGAATACAATTACCCCAGGTCTGCACTATATTCATTATTATTAGCATATAACTGTATTCAAAATTGTCATTTGGGGAGGTAAATTGGCGGTTTTATGATCGGAAATTTCATTTTACGGCGGCGCGTCAGCGGAGCTGTAATATGGAATTTGCAACCGTAAAACTGTGTACCTCCCCAAATTACAATTTTGCAGCACAGTTATCCCCTTTCTTATGCCCTTATTCGGTTGTTTAGTTAAAAACTGTGCTATTTTGGCAAAAACTGCAAGCGCTCTGAGCTGCGTAAAACCAAATGCTAGCCAATGAAAAGCGACATTACGTGATGGCGACGGGTTTCCAACAGTATATCCCAGAATATATTGTCGCAAACTTTTGACGTTATCCAATCGGACATACCCATATGGATTAGAATTGTACATGTACTTGCTAGAACAGTTTGTCCACTTTTAGCTTGTAAGCTAATAATGCTATGGACAACCAGATCCTGAGAGAGTGAAAGTATGATTTAAACATTAAAGGGGAATGGGAAAACCTTCAGGGGAAGCAACTCCTGCAAAAGTATTTTTGTCTCCCATGTCAATAGGGGTCAACTCCTAAAGAAAAGAATTCTTCTGAGGAGCAAATTCTTTCCTTTAACAGTAGACCCCTTTTTCAGTGGGATAGGGCTTATAGAAAATCAAACAGGAAGTCCCAAAAGTTGTCTCCCTTTGAAAAATGGCAGAAAAATCTACCAGGTGTTCCCAATCCCAAGACAGATGTGCATGTTCATCACCTTTATGAAGATCCACATCAGATTTCTTTTTCGGAAGTTTCCTGAAACACCATGTACTACATGCGTCTTAAGTGTCAAAATTTGGAGAAATTTGAATAAAACATAAGTTATGACAATTCTAATAAAAGTTTCACCTTGTACACCAGGTCCAGAAAGCTTGTGAGAAGTGTGGTACAGTATTTGGTTGGTATTTCTGTGAGAAATGTCGCCTGTTTGATGATAAAGATAAAGGCCAGTTTCACTGTGAAGGCTGTGGTCTCTGCAGGTATTTTGTTTATTTTTTTGGAACTTTTGATGTCAAACTTCTTCTATCCTATCAATTTGTCATGGAAAAAATGTACATACAGTGAAATTCCGCTATTAACCCTTATCTTGCTGAATATTCATTTAAGCCTCACCTATTTCTGTCCATCAACCAATCAAATTACTTGAAGTAATTTATTTCTACAAATTCATAAACTGAATGCCAAACAGTGTAGATCCTGATCTACACTGTTTGCAAAGATAGGGGTTGTTGTGAACAGCAAGATAAGGGTTAAGACCAGCTAAAATTAAGACAAAATCATAGTTTAAAAGGTTTCAGTTTTAGCTCACCTGAGCTGAAGCCTCACAGGGTGAGCTTATACTAGTATACCAATGGTTCTTTGTCCATTGTCGTCTTCCTTCATCGCCGGTTCACACTTTCAAACCTTATCAGAAACCACAGGGCTCAATAAAGTAATACCGGCCCCGATAGCTCAGTTGGTAGAGTGTCCGCTCGGGGGAACGGGAGGTCACGGGTTCGATCCCGGGCCGGGACATACCAAAGTCGTTAAAAATGGTACTCGCTGCTCTTCGCTTGGCACTCAGATTTACGGGGTAGAGCTAGGACTGGTCCACCCAGTGTCAGGATAATTTGACTGGGTGTGGTATCATGTAATGTGTCTGGGACATGATACTTCAGTGAGGCAGCACTCTAAAAGTGAGCATTGAGCTCCCTGTCGCAACCAGACACCATCGTGATATGACTGAAAAATTGTTGAAAGCAACGTTAAACCCAAATTCACACACACACTCAATAAAGTAATATTCTATATAGAACATCTAAGTCTCATGGCAACTGAAGTTTATATAATTGGTCCTGGTCACATTACCAAGATAGCTGCCATGCCTATATAAACTATAGTGAAAAACCCTTCAAAAATATTCTTCTCCAGAACCATTAGTCAGATGACCTGGAAACTTTGCATACAGCAAAAGGGACTTGAGCCCTACAAAAGTTATATAAATTATGATTCTGGATTGACCTTGATCTACTTAACAGCAAGGTGTTTGAATGGGAAAAATGTTAAATAGTGCTTTTATCTAAAACAGTTGTAGTTTATGACATGAAAGTAGGTCTAATATGAACCTCTATGATATTGTGAAGGTCAAGATCATTCAGTGACTTTGGCTTAAGGTCACTAAGATTGAATGTCCACCAGAATTTCAATCATCTTCTCCTCAGAAACCACAGGGCCACTTGGAGTCAGATTTTATATAGAACATTTATTTCTCAGGGAACAAAAGGTTATGTTAATTGTCCTAATGGTCACCATGCCCATATAAAACCCCTTTAAAAATCTTCTTCTCCTAAACCATATGTCAGATGACCTTGAAACTTGGCAGACAGCAAAATGGACCTCAAACCTGCAGAAGTCCCTGAATTGACCTTGACCCATTTTCTGGCAAGGTCAAATTTGGTCCCTAAGGCACTTGAATGGGAAAAAGGTAAAACAGTGCAGTTATTCAAAACAGTTCTAGTTTATGAAATGAAAGTTGGTCTTCTATAAACCTCTATGAATGTCAAAGGTGAAGGTTGTTCAGTGACCTTAGCTCAAGGTCACTATGCTCAAGGTCACCTTGATCAAATGTCCATCAAAATTTTCAAACATCTTCATGGCTAATTGGAGTCAAATTTTATATAGGACATCTGCCTCACAGGAACAAAAGTTTATATAATCGGGCCTGGTCACATGACAAAGATGACAGCCATGCCCATATATGATTGTCCTTTAAAATCTCCTGCTCCAGAACTGTTAGTCAGATGACCTTGAAACTTGGCAAACAGTGAAAGGGTCTTGAGCCCTACAAATGTTGCATAAATGAAAATGATGATCTTGGGTTGAGCATAACCTATTTTATGGCAAGGTCAAATTCATTCCCTTGGACTTTTTAATGTTAAAAAGGTAAAACAGCGCATTCACCCAAAAAATTAGTTGTAGTTTTTGAAATGAAGGTATGACTTTTATGAACCTCTATGACTGTCAAAGGTCAAGGTCATTCACTTACCCTTCGCCCAAAGTCACTAAGATTGTATGTCCATCAGCATTTAATGGTCTTCATTTGTAAAAATACTGGACCAAATTCTATTAAATTTCATATGCAGCTTCCAGCCAAGTGGGAAGAAAAAATTTATTTGCATGGTCCAGATCACATGACCAAGGCTTCCACATCAATATATGGTATAAACCTGAAGAGATCTTATTTCTCCAGTACCGCCAATTGCCATGAAACTTGGCATGTAGTATCAGGCGACTGAGTATTACCAAATTACTTCAGATGATGACCTTAGGTTGACCTTGCCCTATTTGATGGCAAATATGGTCCCGTGGACTCTTGAATGCGAAAAAGTAAAATAATGTATTTTTCAAGAAGAATTGCAGTTTAGAACATCACAAACACACACCTACATAATGTTGACCCCTTGAACCCCACTTTTATATAGTAAAACTGGGGTTTACAGGAGTAAACATTATTTTTCTTCTTTCTGCTCTAAATATAGATTGTGGGTACTCGTTAGAACCGCCTCATCGAAATATAGATTGTGGGTACTCGTTAGAACCGCCTCATCGAGGCGGTTCTAACGAGCACCCACAATCTATATTTTGAGGAAAAATAAGAAAAATATCACAATTTTTATCGGAAAATTTTCATTTTTCGGCGGAAAAATTTACAATGTATTTGAAAAAGAGTGTTTTCGTAATGATATGAATGTATTGTCCGTCGAGTAATAGTTGACAGTGACGTCACGACTTGTTTTTGTTCTGAACAATGCAAAGCTTATGGGGCTAACGGTAAAATAGCTAAAATAGTCAGCTACGTCACTGCCAGCTATTTGTTGGCGATTTATAGGTATCTGTGATTCAGGTGAGTGATCATTGCCCTTGGGCTACTTGTTCTTTCTTTGTGTTTTATACACACAATGTCCTTAAATGTATTTAAAAAGTTTATAGCTTAATTTTATACTCTTATTCACATCTGGCCATCCAGCTTACTGAGCACCTGTCTGTCAATACCATTTTCATTTCCACTCAAAACATCTTTAGCCAGCCTAGGTAGCTCAGTCGGATACAAACAAACAAAACAAATTAACATCAGTTCAAATAAAATTAAAACCCATCTTTTCATTCAAGATGTTTTGAGTTTTGTTTGTTTGTATTGAAGTTTAAGAGCCCAGTCAGCACTATTTTATGTCATTTTTGAGTCGGTCAGTTTACCTATCCACACTTTTCCTGGGCAGGCTTATACGTAAGGTTTCCAGTACAGTGCACATTCTTTCGCCAGAAACTGACAACTGCCCTTCTTGAATCAGCCAAAGGGACATAATGACCGTAGAAAAGATTTCATGATCAATCTTCACGAAAGAATGTTGCCGACCCCGGCAGGTATCGAACCCACGTCCTCCTGATCACCAGTCAGATGTGCATGCGACTCAGCTACCGAGGCCAGCTAACTGATGTTGAGTTGTTGACATTGTCTAACTTGGCATAGTTATGTCACATTTTGTATCAGCTTTCAACAGGTTTATTTCCCTTGATTGATGTCCCTTTGTTCATTTGTTGATAGCATTTTGGTTTCATTATCCCCACACTTTTGGAAGGAAAGGTGGGGATATTGTAATCATCTGGCCTCATATTTTTCAGGCATTTGCAGGATTTCAGGCTTTTAGAGCTTGATTTTTTCCTATTTTCATGCTTTTAGATTTGGATTTTTCTTCCTATAATGTATTTCTTCAGTTCACAAATTGTGTTACAAACAGTGTAGATCCTGATCAGATGGCTTCTTCAGAAGCCATCTGATCTGGATCTACACTGTTTGCAAAGGTAGGGTTTGCCATGATCAGCAGGATAAGGGTTAAAGGCTGTAAAATCGGGTCTTTCAGGCATGGAAAAGCCTTGTCAGTATGAGGCTTGAATCATCTTTGCCCTCAGTCCATCTGTTCTACCAGATAACTCCTCCTAGACCTTTAGAGAGACAAAATTGAAGCCTCAGGAACTGATCGATCTTTGGTCTGGGGAGTGCATGACACTTTCGGGATTTTGATCCAACCCCTTGGGGCAGGGCCAGGGGGAGCAGCCCCGGGGGTCAAAATCAAATTTGTCAGAACATGGTTGTGTAACATATCAAATGGAATGGAATGATGAGTAGAATACAATGCAATCAAGATTTGACCCCTCGGGTTAATATCGAGGGCACCAGCGGTTAAAAAAATACCAGGTGTCCCCCTCTATAATGATTACCCCGGTACCAGGTAACTCCTCCTAGACCGTTAAAGGTAGAAACTTGAAACCTTGGGAACTGATAGATCTTTGGTCTGGGGAATACATGAAACTTTCTGAATTTTGATCCCACTCCTGGGAAATCAAAGTTTTCAGAACATGGTCCTGTAACATATCAAATCGAACAGAAGCATAGGGATATGTGATGACGTGCCACAGATTGCACGATTCTAGTTTATGTTTTTTCCGGTCAGTATTTGGATTGCTACTTTCATTTTTTTTTTTTTTTTAGAAAATGATTGTTTGCATGGTTGCTACCCATTCATTAACCCATTGCATGCAGGAAACCCCATAAAGGGGTGCCATGACATACAGTGAAGGCCCAGATCAGACGCCGCAGAATGCGGCATCTGATCAGGGCCTGCACTGTTTCCTAACAGAATTTTTCTGTCAAAATAAGAATAAAAATTGAAAAATAAGCCTGACACCCCTTATATGACAAATGGACTTGTCCAGTATATAGCAACTGAAAAGTACACCAGTACACAATGGGTTGATTTAATTATTTTCAGAATTGGAGGAAAGGAGAAGTTTTATCACTGTGATAGGTGTGGAATCTGTCTAGGAATCTCATTGAAAGGAAATCACAGGGTGAGGAATATGAGAATCTTACATGGGTGTGAGGGGTGGATGGAAAAATCCATCCCAAGGGTCACTGTCCGCCATCACAAGGCACCCCTCACACCCATGTAGGATTCTTTTTCTTGCATACTTCCATTTCTGAGCATGTATTTATAATGCTGCAGTCACTTCTGTTGCCGACATCCGCCATATTGTGATGACACATCAGTGATGTAGTGACATTGTGTAACATGCAGTTATGTCAACCTTAACGATGGCGCATATGAGGTCGTATTCAACCAGTTCATATATCAAACTTGCTAGAATATTAGATTTTAGGTAAGAACACCAGTGTTAGAACAGAATTTCTATCCCAAGCTAAAACTATGGATTTCCTCATCTGGTGTGCGAGGATTATCGTTAAATGTCAGTAGGCACATACACCCTTGTAAATTCCTTTTTATACTGGAAAAAGTGGGGTTTACAAGGGTATATGCTATTTTCCATATTTTTGCTCAGAAGCATAGATTATGGGTACTTGTTAGTATTGTCCCAATGGGACAGTTCTTACGTGCAAAGAGATCTATGTTTGCAGCAGATCTAAGAACAACATTACGGAAACATGCCTAAACAAATACATGTACATTGTAAACTTTACCGCCAAAAAACTAGAATTTTAAGATTAAAAATTGTGATATTTTTAGCTCACCAGAGCTGAAGGCTCGGGGGGAGATTATAGGATAGGCAGTTGTCCGTCATCGTCTCGTATGTCCTGTGACGTCAACACTTTCAAACGACAATATCCTTCGAAGCCACTAGGCAGATTAGGCCAAAATTTCTTGGGTTGGGGGATTGAAAGTTTGTGTGTTTTTATGAAAATCAGCTCATTAGTTTGGTTACTATGGCAACTCTGAGTTTCCATAGACTTACAATGGGGGAAAATTGGAAAAATGGCATCTACTGCCAAACCTCTGCAGATATTTTGACAAAACTTTCATAGAAATGTTCCTTAGGCAATCTTCAGAAGCCTCTGTGGTGTAGTGGTTATGCTACTCGCCTTGTAAACCAGGAATTGCAGGATCAATCCCGGGCTTCTCGAGACTTTTGGATGAGTCTTTAAAGCAAGGTCCCGTCTCCGTATGACCTTAGCTGTTGGTGGGATGTAAAACTCAAACACTCACTCACTCCTTAGGCAATCTACTATCTGCCACATGATTTTAGGCCTACTCCTCATTTGTATTGGTTGCCATGGAAATCAAAATGAAAAAATTAGAAAAAAAAAATACTTAAAGAATCATCTCCTCAAAAACTGTATAGTCTATGAGGCTGAGAGTTTATGGAACTCCAACCAAAACAATGATGACAGCTGGCCTACTAACTTAAGTAAGTTTTAAATTCAGAGAAAAAAATATAGAGCAAAGCAAAAATGTCAGGTGGATAAAATGACTGAACCTTGCATATCTTAACCCTTGTCCTGCTGAGCCCAGATATGCTTTATTTTCCAAACAATGAAGATCCAGATCAGATGGCTTCTGATGAAGCCATCTGATCAGGATCTACATTATTTGCCATTCAGATTGTGAATTTGTAGCAATAATTTGCATCAAGTAGTCTGATTGGTTGATAATCGGTAGTGGGTGTGGCATATATAAATAGTCAGCAGGTCAAGGGTTAAACCCATCCAAAAGAAAGGGTATGTTTCACTCCAAGGATTCAACTTTACAACAGAAATAAAATAAAATGTTCCACATGTACATGTTTAGGAAAAATAAGGTCAAATCTCTGGCATGACCTAGACAGCACAACAGATTCCTCTTTTACCCAAACATTAGATCCTTGCCCCTTTCTCAGTTGGGTGGCCCATTGCACAGGACTGTACTGAAAACTGTCTTGCAAAGTCAGCCTCAGCACTGCCATGCGAGGACACTATGAAGTTTTAATTTTCTCAGGAAAACTGACTGCTATAACAGGGTCATTACCATAAAACTCTAAACTGATTGGTTGACTAACAGGTTGCTGTTTAACATTTGCTCTACAATGATTGGAGCCCTTGGGTTTCACAATATAATGAATAGTTTTTGATTCAGTAAGGCTCATTTAATGGGAATCGGAACACCTGGCAGATTTTTCTGCCATTTTTCGAAGAGAGACAACTTTCGGAACTTCCTGTTGGCGTTTCTATAAGCCCCATCCCACTGAAAAAGAGGTCTACTCAAAAAGGAAAGAATTTGCTCCTCAGGAGCAGAATTTGCTCCTCAGGAGCAGATTCTTTGCTCCTCAGAAGCAAATTCTTTCCTTTAGAGTTGACCCCTATTGACATGGGAGACAAAAATACTTTTGTAGGAGTTGCCTCCCCTGAAGGTGTTTCCATTCCCCTTAAAGTTTATGAATATTTAGGGGAAATGTGATATTCATTCCCCTCAAACCTCTGTGATGGAATATTTTTCAGTGTGTAGAAGAGAGTTCAAGAAGGGACTGTGCCGTATGTCTTGAAGATCTTCACACTTCCAGGATTGACGCTCATATACCACCATGTGGCCACTTAATACATAGGTATCACCAGTCATTGCAGCTTGTGAACAATGTTTAAACCTTATCCTGCTGAATAAAACATCCCGGACAGTAGGGATCCTACTTTTGCAAACAGTGCAGATCCAGATCATATGGCTTCTGAAGAAGCCATCTGATCAGGATCTACTCTGTCATTCAGTTTGAGAATTCAACAAGTACAGTACATTATATCTAGAAATTTGATTGGTTGAGTGTCAGAAATGGGTTTGGCAAAATCAATTTATTCGGCAGGACAAGGGTTAAAATGACATACAGTAATTATCACTACAATCATTACCTTGCATGAATCAAGGTATATGTGTGTGTGTGTGAGTTTTACATCCAATCACGGCCCCCACCCATCGGGGCTTGAAGAAATAGATGGGCTGCATGATGCTTCCACGCAGAGCTGAAAGTTACCCATACATGAGTACTGGTAAACCGCTTAGAGGATCAAAGCCTGCTCAGGCAAAGTGGTGCGAGTCGGACCGTCCATGCTTATAAACCCTATTGGTTTCTTTGGGCGGCAGGGCTTGTGATTTCATTTCATCCCAATGTTGGATAAAAGTCCCACAAAATTGGAAGCAATGACTCCAAAATGATCTTTACAGTGTTGACGGGGAAGTTAAACCTTAAATCAAACTAAACAATTTCCATCCCATCAACAACTAAGGTCATACCGAGATTGGACCTTGGTTTTAGAGACCCATCAGAAAATCTGAAAAAGCCTAGAATCGAACCCAAGGCCCCTTGTTTAAGGAGCAAGTTGCTTAACCACTACACTGCAGTGACTTCTAATAATAATAAAATAATAATAATAATCAACCTTATTTATAGAGGGTAACACATTTAGTACTAGTACTAATCTTCCATGTGGCCCTCTTTTCCTGGGAAGGAACCAGTACTAAGCAATGTGGATAAAGTCTCTTGCTCAAGGAAACAACACTTGGCACTTGCGGGGATCCATATGACCTTGGTGGGACATAAAACTCAAGCACACACAAAGTTAATAACAAACATTGTAGATCAGGGCTCAAGAAAATGGCGGTTTTGCTGGTTCTGGGCAGAATTTTTGTGGGTTGGACCGATTCATCCAAAAATTAGTCAATAATTCAATCATATTGTCTAATAGTCAGCTCAAAATCTTTTTCGCAAGACGGTATATTATATAACAATATCCCATGGGCCAGTTGTTCAAAACTAAAGACATTGTAAGTTAACATATGAGCCTGGCCAAGGGAATTTGTGTCTTCAAGCATTCCGTCATGACAAATTTTAACTGCGCATGCCCAGCCATTCAGAGGGGCCAGGGATATGGCTTTTTGTCTGAAGGTGCCTCTTGATTCACTGCTTGTATGAGCGAGAGCGAAGGGTCTGGCGAGACTGCGCGGATGCGCAGGCTCGCTTGAACCTTCGCTGCTCGCATAGGCGATTAGTGCCAAAATCGCTTGACGGGGCCCATATGGTTTAAACTTTAATCATTTAATATGGCAAATATGCTAATATTTTTGCTGAAAAAAAAATGTGAATAGCTATTGCAAATGCAAAATACCAGAGAATCAGATATTGTATTTGCTAAAGCAGTTAACAATTAGACCACTAACAAGCTCGTTAAGATAACAATGATTTGAATAACTGGCCCCAGCTGTTTATCAATATTCAGATTACATAGCTCCAGACAAGAAGGAGAAATAAATAGAGAATCTTACATGAGTAGTCATTGTCGCACCTGCTATTAGCATGCCGCGATATAGGCGCTCGGTTTTCCGACCGTTTGGCAAGGCGTCAACATTTGCGATCACCTTAATGGTCAAGCTTATTTCTCAAGAACTATAAGAGCTTCATTAATGATACTTGGTACAAACTTGTACCTGGGAAGGTCAACTTAAATGCAAGCATCCCTATTTGACCTTGACCTACATTTTATGATTCACTGACTTTGTAAAATATTGCCAACACCCTAGCGTTCACCCTTATGGTCAAGTTAATTTCTCAAGAACTATAAGAGCTTCATTAATAATACTTATATACTTGTATTTTTGGGTGGCAAGTTAAATGCAAGCATTCATATTTGACTTGACCAACATTTTATGGTTCACTGACTTTGTAAAATATTACGACCACCCTAGCGTTCACTCAAATGGTCAAGTTAATTTCTCAAGAACTATAAGAGCTTCATTAATGATACTTGGTACAAACTTGTATCTGTAGATAGAAACTTAAATGCAAGCATCCATATTTGACCTTGACCTACATTTTATGGTTCACTGACTTTGTAAAATATTGCAACCACCCTAGCTTTCACCCTAATGGTTAAGGTCATTTCTCAAGAATTATTACAGCTTAATTAATGATACTTAGTACAAGCTTGCATTTAAGAATGGCAACTTTTATGCAAGCATCTATGTTTGACCTTGGCCTAGATGTCATGGTTCGGTGACATTGCACCCCCACAGACGCGACATAGCCTTCGGCGGAATTCTTGTTTTATATGAAATTAATGAAAACGAGCCTTCACAGTGTTGCATAAATTTCATATGAAATGACCACAAGTGTAAGATTCCGTTTATCATATAATGGTTTTAAATCAGATTTTTGCCGAAGAAGTTCCCTAGAATATATAGGGCTGTCTTGGATGGCATCATGGATTGTTATGGATGGTGTCATGACTTCAACGCTAGTAACCTCTGGCCCCCGCCCAGTAACCATGTGTTCAATGCCAGTAACCATGTGTTATTATACATGTGGACATGCCATCTTTATTACATAAATAATAGCAACATTATATGATATAGATAAATCTTAGATATACTTTTTTGTTGTTGAGCCATATATTGTGGATTCATGCCCACAAGTTATTAGGATGTCAAGAGTACAGTGCCCTCCCAGTTGGCAGCCTTCCTCCATGGAGATGATCCTGAAATATTTCATGTGGTCATTGACTCCTTTCCCCTGAATCTTGATGGACAGTTGTCACCATTATAGTGTTGGCTAAGCCATAAAATGCCAAAACAATTTCCTTCATATAAATGGAATATAGTGAAAGTAAATTTGAAATAAATACTCCAGAAATGTAATCAACAAGACTCATAGATTCCATGTCAACATTACCATATCTTGTTTAGCCTAAAGAGACTGGTCCCACTCCATTGGTCAGATCATGATTCTTCGGTCCCCGCCCATCGGGGCTTGAAGAAATAGATGGGCTGCATGATGCTTCCACGCAGAGCAGAAACCGACCCGCACACGAGTACTGGTAAACAGCTTAGAGGATCTAAGCTTGCCCAGGCAAAGTGGTGCGAGTCGGCCCGTCCATGCATATAAACCATGTTGGCTTCATTGGGCGGCAGGGCTTGAGAAGTCATTTCATCCCAATGTCGGGAAAAAGTCCCACAAAATTGGAAGCAGCGTCTCCAAAATGGCCTTTACAGTGTTGACAGGGATGTTAAAAGTCAAATCAAACAAACAAACAGATCATGATTAACTTCCTCAGAGTCTGATCAGAGGCTTTGCAGTTTTGCTTGATTATCTGTCCCGCTGCCTTAGATGGTTCTTGTAAAACATTAATTCCGATCAAGCAGAATTAACTCTTATCGTGCTGTTCACAACAACCCATATCTTTGGAAACAGTGTAGATCCAGATCAGATGGCTTCTGAAGAAGCCATCTGATCAGGATCTACACTGTTTGACACATTCAGTGTTTGAACTTGTAGGAAAAAATTACATGAAGAAATCTGATTGGTTCAAAGTCAGAAATGGGTGTGGCGTAACTGAATATTCAGCAAGAGAAGGGTTAATGACCATTCATTAGAATGTATGAGGATTAGAGGCAGATAAGTGTCTTTGCATTTGAACCCTTCAACTCCGCAGTCCAATAAAGAAACTTACATATAAGTGCTTCATTTGTTTTGATTGACATGTCTCACGCCTGGTTAATTTGTAAGGGATAGCCAGCTATTATGCTTTCAAAATCTTTACGGGAACTTCCAGCCATGACTACGGGTAATGTGATATCAATAATGTCAACAAATAGATGGGTGTTCCTGATATTTTGATTTTTAGTCAACTTTGTAAAAATATTTTGAAAAATCGGGCAATGCTATTCTCAACAACATTTATTTCTGCTTCAGAAAAGATAGGTGTGGACATGAATAGGCAAGCAGTCAATTGTTAATTTAATTTTTCCCAGAGGAAGGTATTCAGATATTTCTGTTTTGACCTGTTTATTAGTGCCGAATGAAGGCATTTTCAGCTGCCAGGCAATGCAAAACTTATCTGACATGTCAAATAAGACATAAATCAAACTACTTTCATGTTGAAATACAGAAGATGCAGGATTTGTTCCAGGGGCTTATATATTTGTGCCAATTACGACTTACAAAGCCCGATTACCCCGTGGGGAAATGTAAGGCCTTACGGGGACAAGCAAAGCCGACTGATGGTTGTCTTCTTCAGGATTCTCACTAGGATTTTGAAAATTTGAGTAAAATGCTGTCCTCCAGAAAAAGTTGGGAGTTCTACCATACTTTTCTATTGAGACTTCTTTTCTATTGAGACTTTCCAAAAAGTTGGAGTCAGAAATGAAAAAGTTGGAGTAAATTACTCCAAATTTGGAGTTAACATGAACTCTTCATTCAATAACCATCACAAACACTTATTCAAAGCACTGACACACCACATTTGTTCAGTATGACTGAAAATACTGTTGATTGTATTCAGAGCGATATTGCCTCCTGATAACTGAGAATAATATGTATCCAAATTCATGTTCTCGTACGAATATGCTCAAACCCTGTAATTACTACATTTCAAATGTATTTCTCATATATGCTTGTACACTAAAATTAATTTCATATTACATATGCGTTTTATCACACATTTCAGCTTTTATTTGAAAAGATTATATAACCTGAAATCTATATTTGCAACAACACTAAGGAAAATAGCATCAAATTTCACTTCATAAATCCCATTCCTAGAGCCCTCAAGTATTATATAGGTAAGTTTACATAATCTAATACACCCTCACTTTGAATTCATTTTTGACAGTATCATATTTGACATCATAGTGTAGTTTATATTTTCTTGTCCTTTGGGATCATTGATCCCATTGTGGAATTTTGAAAATATTTGAGGGTCACTGATGAGGCCTAATTGGCCGAAACTAGCTAGTCTGGCCCAGAAAACATGTACACTTCATATTTTCCAGTTCTGTGGTGTATTCCTTGCTTCCAAAGGATAACCCTTTTATAGAACATATGTAAGCGCAGTGTCCGGGAACGATGTAGTGATTGCAGTGCTGTTATATTATTTTGTAATGAGGAAATATCAAGAAAAGTTTATAGTTGGTAGACAACTTTTGTCTACAAGAAAAGGTACATGTATTAAAAATTATACTAGAACATTCTACATATTTCTATGGCCATATAATTTCAGGAATATGAGCCATCTAATTTCTAGTTAGCTCCACTGGCCGAAGGCCAGCGGGGCTATTGTCATGGCCCTGTGTCCGTCGTGCGTCCGTGCGGTCTTGCGTCCGTGTGTTAACTTTTTCTTTAAACATCTTCTCCTCCTAAACTACTGGGCCAATTGTTACCAAACTTCACAGGAATGTTCCTTACATAGTCCTCTTCTAAATTCCTTCAAAGAATTTTGTTACACCCAGAACTCTGGTTGCCATGGCAACAAAACCAAAAAAAAATAAAAATCTTTAAAAATCTTCTCCTCCAAAACCACCTGTTGGATTTCATTTTTATTTTGCATGAATGTTCCTTGGGTGGACCCCTTTCAGATTCCTTGAAGAAATTTTGATCCGACAAAGAACATGGCCGTCATGGGCGGGGCTTATTTTCCCTATTTAACATATAGTGTAATGCTAAAACATCTTCTCCTCCTAAACTACTGGGCCAATGGTAACCAAACTTCACAGGAATGTTCCATACTTAGTCCTCTTCTAAATTCCTTCAAAGAATTTTGTTACACCCAGAACTCTGGTTGCCATGGCAACAAAACCCCACAAAAAATTAAAAATCTTTAAACATCTTCTCCTACAAACCCACCTGTTGGATTTCATTATCCCCTCGCACAACATAGTTGTGAGGGGGGATATAGCATTTGTCCCGTACGTACGTAAGTACGTACTTTTGTCATCGCTCTAGCGCAACGTTCGTACATACTTTTGTCATCGCTCTAGCGCCACGTACGTACGTAAGTACTTTTCTCATCGCTCTAGCGCCTACATTTCTTGACCGATTTTAATATAACTTCACACAAACGTTCCTTACGACAATATCTGGAGCAAGATCGACTTTCAAGGTCATGACCTCAAGGTCAAGGTCACTGGCTATTTTTTGAAAAACTTTGTCATGGCTCTAGCGCCTACATTTCTCCCCCAATTTCAATATAACTTCAACAAATGATCCTTATAAAAATATCTCGAGCGAGTTGGTCTTTCAAGGTCATGACCTCAAGGTCAAGGTCACTGTGGCTATTTTTAGAAAAACATTGTCATCGCTCTAGCGCTTACATTTCTTCACCAATTTCAATATAACTTCACACAAATGATCCTTATAAAAATATCTTGAGCAAGTTACACTGTCAAGGTCATGGCTTCAAGGTCAAGGTCACAGTGGCTATTTTTAGAAAAACTTTGTCATCGCTCTAGCTCCTACATTTCTTCACTGATTTCAATATAACTTCACACAAATGTTCCTTATGACAATATCTTGAGCGAGTTGGACTTTCAAGGTCATGACCTCAAGGTCAAGGTCACTGTGGCTATTTTTAGAAAAACATTTTCATCTCTCTAGCGCCTACATTTCTTCACCAATTTCAATATAACTTCACACAAATGTTCCTTATACAAATATCTCCAGCGAGTTCGACTTTTCAACTCATGGCCTCAAGGTCAGGGTCACTGTGGCTATTTTTAGAAAAAACTTTGTCATCGCTCTATTGCCTATATTTCTTCACTGATTTCAATATAACTTCACACAAATGTTCCTTATGACAGTATCTCAAGCGGGTTCGACTATCAATGTCAAGGCCTCAAGGTCAAGGTCACTGTGGCTATATTTTAGAAAAACTTTGTCATCGCTCTAGCGTTTACATTTCTTCACCAATTTCAATATAACTTCATACAAATGTTCCTTATGACAATATCTCTAGCGAGTTCCACTTTCAAGGTCAAGGTCACTGTGTCTATTTTTAGAAAAACTTCGTCATCCCTCTAGCGCTTACATTTCTTCCTCGATTTCAATATAACTTCACACAAATGTTCCTTATGACAATATCTCACCATTTCGACTTTCAAGGTCAAGGTCACTATGGCTATTTTTAGATAACTTTGTTATCGCTCTAGCGCCTACATTTCTTCACTGATTTCAATGTAACTTCACATAAAAGTTGCTTATGACAATACCTCGAACGAGTTTGACTTTCAAGGTCAAGGTCACTGTTGCTATTTTTTAGAAAAACTTTGTCATTGCTCTAGCGCTTACATTTTTTTCACCAATTTCAATATTACTTCACACAAATGTTCCTTATAACAATATCTCTAGTGAGTTCCACTTTCAAGGTCAAGGTCACTGTGGCTATTTTTAGAAAAACTTTGTCATGGCTCTAGCGCTTACATTTCTTCATCCATTTCAATATAACTTCACACAAATGTTCCTTATGACAATACCTCGAGCGAGTTTGACTTTCAAGGTCAAGGTCACTGTGGCTATTTTTAGAAAAACTTTGTCATTGCTCTAGTGACTACATTTTTTCACAAATTTCAATATAACTTCACACAAATGTTCCTTATGACAATATCTCGAGCTATTTAGACTTTCAAGGTCAAGGTCACTGTGGCTATTTTTAAAAAAACTTTGTCATCGCTCTAGCGCCTACATTTAATCATGGATTGTAATAGAACTTCACACAAATGTTTCTTATGATAATATCTCGACTTACTTCGACTTTCAAGGTCATGACCTCAAAGTCAAGGTCACTGTGGCTATCTTTAGAAAAACTTTGTCATCGCTCTACCGCCTACATTTATTAACAGATTTTAATATAACTTCACACAAAAGATGCTTATGACAATATCTTGAGCAAGATCTACTTTCGTGGTCATGGCCTCAAGTCAAGGTCACTATGACTAATTTTAGAGAAACGTCATCACTGTAGAATGTACATTTATTGGAGGATTTTTAAACAAACTTTACACAAATGTTGCATATGATAATATCTCAAGCAAGTTAGACTTTTGCCATTTCAGTGTTTTCCACACACGAAGTTGTCTAGTGCCTTGTTTTTATTTTGCATGAATGTTCCTTGGGTGGACCTCTTTTAGATTCCTTGAAGAAATTTTGATCCGACAAAAAACATGGCCGCCATGGGCGGGGCTTATTTTCACTATTTAACATATAACGTAATGCTAAAAAAATCATTTTCTGCAAAAGTACTTGTGGGATTTCATTGTAATTTGCATGAATTGTCCTTGGGTGGACTGTTGTCAGATTCCTTGAAAAAAATTTGATCTTACAAAAAAACATGGCCGCCATGGGCGAGACTTATTTTCACTATATAACATATTGTGTAATGCTGAAAATATTTTCTGCAAAAGTTCTTGTTTTATTTCATAGTTATTTGGCATGCATGTTCCTTGGGTGGACCTCTGTCAGATTCCTTGAAGAAATTTTGATCTGACATAAAACATGGCTGCAGTGGGCGGGGTTTATTTTCACTATATAACATGTAGTGTAATGTTAAAAAAGTCTTCTCTTCTTCAAAAGTTCTTGTTTATTTATTTATTTAAAAGTACCTTCCTGTATCTGAATTAATCTCCTCCAATTTTGCTGACTATCACATATCTATAGAGGTCCACCTACAAATTGTCATTCTAAAATTCAAAACATCAGAAATTTCACATGCCCATCACACTGGTGATAGAACTGATGTTTTCAACACAAACTCTATTTATACGACTTGATGTTTCAAAATAAATTCAAAATACTGAGGGAGATTGATTTATTAGACCTAATTATACTACAGTGTCAACAGTTCGCCAGATCCCTGAGGGTTAAAATGGCTTAGTTGAAAAGGGAGGCATACCGAATCCGACGGAGGAAAGGAAAAAATAAATAAATAAAGAAATAAAAACATAAATCTGTTCATTTTTTAGCTCCACTGGCCAAAGACCGGCGGGTCTTATGTTATATGTTATGGCCCTGTGTCTGTTGTGCGTCTGTGCGGTTGTGCATCCATGCGTTAACTTTTTTCTTTAAACATTTCCTCCTTAACTACTTGGTCGATTGTAACCAAACTTCACAGGAATGTTTCTCACATAGTCCTCTTCTGAATTCCATCAAAGAATTTTGTTACATGCAGAACAAAATGGCATCGAAAGCAAAAAAAAAATATTTAAAAATCTTCTCCTCCAAAACCGCTCAATGGATTTTATTCTTATTTTGCATGAATGTTCCTTGGGTGGACCTCTGTCAGATTCCTTGAAGAAATTCGGATCAGGCAAAAAACATGGCCACCATGGCCATGCCCCACATGACTGCCATGGCCATGCCCCTTGGCTCATTAGCTTTCAAAGACTTATATGGGGAAAAGTTTTAAAAACCTTCTCCTCCAAAACCGCTCAACGTAATGGATTTCATTCTTACTTTGCATGAATGTTCCTTGGGTGGACCTCTGTCAGATTCCTTGAAGCAATTTTGATCAGACAAAAAACATGGCCGCCATGGACACGCCCATTGGCTAATTAGCTTCCATAGACTCATAAAGGGATCTTTTTTTTTTTTTAATCTTCTCCTCCAAAACCGCTAAATGGATTTCGTTCTTAATTTTCATGAATGTTCCTTGTGTCTACCATTGTCAGATTCATTGAAGAAATTTTGATCAGACAAAAAACATGGCCGCCATGGCCACCACCTTTGGCTCATTAGCTTCCATAGACCAATAAACGGAAAAACTTCTTCTCTGAAACCATAAAGCCTAAAGCTAAGACATTTACAGTAAAACCTGTCTTAGTGGCCACCTATTAAGCAAGCAACCTGTCTTAAGCAAGCAGGCATTCAGTTCCCAAGAAAGGCAGATGTGTTAAATTTCACCTGTATTAAGCAAGAACCTGTCTTAAGCAAGCATATTTTGACTATCCCTTAGGCACTTGCTTAATACAGGTTGAACTGTAGTATGTAGCAAAGTTATGTGGTCACCTACTAAGTCCTGCGAACTATGACTCTTGAGTCCAAATTGGCAACGCCCGGTGCTTAGTAGCTCCCATAGACTAATAATGACAAAATCTTGAAACTTTTCTCCTCTGAAACCATAAGGCCAAGAGCTTAGTATGTAGCAACTTGAAGTATTCATCTGCATAAATCCTGCCAACTATGCCCCTGGGGTCCAAATTGGCCACACCCTGAGGCCCATAAGCTCCCATAGACTTATACTGGGAAAAACTGACAAAAATCTTCTCTGAAACCATCAGTGCCCAGAGCTTAGATATTAAGTATGCAGCAACGTCAAGTGGTCACTCAAATAAATCCTGCCAACAATGCCCATGGGGTAAAAAATTGGTCACGCCCAGAGGCATATTAGTTCCCATAGAGGCTTTATTAGCTGAAACTACGTAGTATGACCCATCTTCTTTCTTATGAATGTTTTCATTGCTCTTAAAGGAACTCATTTTTGATTTTTATTTGCCTTCACTGCAGCTGGTGTTGTGCCGTGTGGCGGCCGTAAAACGTCTCCCCGTACATCAACCATAGTGCAGTTTATATTTTACTTTTGGTCCTTTGAAATCAGCGTGAATATTCTGAGAAATCAGAAATAAATTATTGGTTTAGACTCATATTCTAGACAGGTTTTTAATTATTTGGACCCCATTTTGATTTATATCAGTCTTTGAATCGACTGCCTATTCGAAATTCGCAAAATTGCAGTATGTTTCCTCTGGCTTTCTTTGCCGGATCATTACAGGGTCACTGATGAGGCTTTATTAGCTGAAACTACGTAGTATGACCCATCTTCTTTCTTATGAATGTTTTCATTGCTCTTAAAGGAACTCATTTTTGATTTTTATTTGCCTTCACTGCAGCTGGTGTTGTGCCGTGTGGCGGCCGTAAAACGTCTCCCCGTACATCAACCATAGTGCAGTTTATATTTTACTTTTGGACCTTTGAAATCAGCGTGAATATTCTGAGAAATCAGAAATAAATTATTGGTTTAGACTCATAATCTAGACAGGTTTTTAATTATTTGGACCCCATTTTGATTTATATCAGTCTTTGAATCGACTGCCTATTCGAAATTCGCAAAATTGCAGTATGTTTCCTCTGGCTTTCTTTGCCGGATCATTACAGGGTCACTGATGAGGCTTTATTAGCTGAAACTACGTAGTATGACCCATCTTCTTTCTTATGAATGTTTTCATTGCTCTTAAAGGAACTCATTTTTTATTATTATAATAGGAAAAACTTAAAAAAAGTCTTCTTCTCTGAAACCATAAGGCCCAGAGCTTTAGATATTTAGAACGGAGCAATGCCAAATGGTCACTCACATAAATCCTGCCAACCATGGCTCTGGGGTCTAAAAAATATAGAATGGACATTCCTTGGGTGGATCACTTCTTTCTTTTTTACCCATTGCATGCGGGAAAACCCTAAATGGGTACCTTGGCAAACAGTGCTGGCCCAGATCAGACCCCACAGAACACCATGTCTGATCAGGGCCTGCACTATTTGCTAACAGAATTTTCCATCAAAAATAGAAAAAAAAATAGGCCTGACACCCCTTATATGACAAATGGACTGGTCCAACATATAGCAATAGAAGAGTCCACTAGTATACCATTGGTTAATGTAATAAATATGACAATTGTCTGAAGTTAGCCGGTGGAGCGACAGGCCCTCTTGGGCCTCTTGTATTTTCTTACCTGGAAGGTGGTGGCAAATTCTTCCTCTAGTACCTTCTGTAAATCAATATAAAGAGAAATATTTTCCTATACCCTCAGTTTGGAAGTTTTGAGAAGATCCCACTCTAAACTCTCTTTTGGTTTACGAAAGGACTAGGATTCATTTCAGACTTAATTCTCCTACGCCAGAACTTTAAGGACATTTTAGAACAGAGCTAAGTAATATTTGTTTACTTCATGATTCATAAGCGAGATACAGTTTAAAATTTTATAGATAAATTTTGTTAAATTTTTAGCTCACCTGTCACTAGCGAGCTTTTTTTTATCACCTTTTGTCTGTCGTCCAACGTGCGTCATTGCATCTGTGCGTAAACAATTTCTTCAAATGACATCTCCTAAACCACTGATTGGATTTTGACCAAACTTCACAGGAATGAATCTTATATGGTCTCCTTTCAAGGTTGTTCAAATCGCTCCGGTCCATTGCACATTTAGGTTACAGGAGCCAAAATATATTTTTTTACTGAAAACAAAAAAAAGGTTCCTCTGAAACCAAAGGCCCATGTCTTTGATATTTGGTATGATGCTTCATCTAGTGGACTCTACCATGATTGTTCAAATTAAAGCCTTGGGGCCAAACATGATATATGGAAAACCTTTAAAAAATTTTCTTGTCTGAAACCAGAAGGCGTGGTCTTTGATATTTAGTATGAAGCTTTATCTAGTGGACGTCTATCAAGATTGTTCAAATTACAGCCCTGGGGCCAAATATTGTCCTGCCTCTTGGCCCACTGGTTTAACATAGACTTAAAAATAGGGAAACCCTATGAAACTTCATCAAGTGGACTTCTACCAGGATTGTTCAAATTACATGTATAGCTCTGGTGTCCAAAATGGCCCCACCCTGGGGCCCCTCATTGACGTATATAGGGAAAACCTTTAAAATCCTCTTGTCTGAAACCAGAAGGCCCAAGTCTTTGATGTTTGGTATGAAGCTGCATCTCTACCATGATTGTTCAACTTATAGCCCTTTGTCCCTGCCTCAGAGCCCTTATATAGGTGTCCCTGCCTCGGGGCCCTTATATATGAAAACCTTTAAAAATCTACTTCTCTGAAACCATAAGGCCCAGGTCTTTGATATATGGCATAAAGCTTCATGTAGGGGACCTCTACCAAGATTGTTCAAATTATAGCCTTTGGGCTAAAAATGGCCCTGCCCGGGGGCCCACTGGTTTTGCATAGACTTGTAAGGGAAAACCTTTAAAAATCTTGTCTGAAATCAGAAGGCCCAGGTCTTTGATATTTGGTATGAAGTTTCATCTAGGTGACCTCTACCAAGATTGTTCAAATTATAGCCTTTGGGCCTAAAATTGACCTGGCTTGGGACCCACTGGTTTCATATTGAGTTTATGCATTGTTAGTTAGAGTGAGCCGGTTCATCTTCTTCTGGTGCACTAGGACATGGCCCTCAATGTCCACAAGGTGCCAAGACTGTGACTATGACAAACAAGTTATATATTTGTATTGTCAAATGAAACCACTGACTCATAACTGTAGTTTCTGATGCCCTTCCCCCTTGTCACCATCTGACATTGTAAGTAAGACTGAGCTGATATATCCCCACAAGGAGTACTGATAGTGGCATACAAGACAGCTATGTATTGTCAGAGGGAAACGCCAACTCATGTGTCTAGTATCTTAAGCCAACTCTTGCTTTCACCCCACACCCCTTGCCACCACGAGGCATTGTAAGTTAGACTAGAAAACTCATCTCCGTGCACTAGGACCTGACCCTCAATGTCCAGAAAGTGCCCAGATAGTAATATGCAAGTCAGCTCTGTATTGTCAAAGGGAATTTTTGAAATAATTCATCCTCAGAAAGGAATCAATTTGGAAGGAATGTTGCATGGGTGACACTCTGGCAAAAATTGCTCAAAATCATTTCGCTCCACTGAACATGATAGCCACCAAAACTAAAAAATATGACTTCTACTCCTAAATAGGTAGACTGATTTTGAAATAATTTTACAGAAATGTTCATGTGGTCACTGTCAACTAAAATTGCTCAAACCAGCTAGTCCAACTTATATTACCTACCATTTTATCTGTACACTAAGAATCAACTTGGCAATGCAGGGCCTATGGCCCTCTTGTTTAAAGTTTGTTGCTGGATTTTGCTCTCATTTCTTTTATGCTATGCTTGGCTCATAAAAATAACTATGCAAACAGTGTAGGCCTAGATGAGATGGCCATTTCAATACCAATTATTAACTAAACCCCCTGTTTACGAGAATGTATGTATCCCATTTAAAGGGGATGGGAACACCTGGAAGATTTTTCCACCATTTTTCAAAGGGGGACAACTTTCAGGACTTCCTGTCTGCTTTTCTATATGCCCTGTCCCACTGAAAGAGGGGTCTACTCTTAAAGGAAAGAATTTGCTTCTTAGGAGCAAATTCTTTCCTTTAAGAGTTGCCCCCTGTTGACATGGGAGACAAAAATGCTTTTGCTGGGGTTATCTTTGGCAGGAGACAACTTCTGAAGGTCCTTTTTTTGTATTTTCAGTTCATGTATGAAACAGTGCATCAGAACAGGGTAAGTTTGTTTGTTTGTATTGGAGTTTAACGGCCCAGTCAACACTATTTGGGTCATTTATGAGCCGGTCAGTTTACCTATCCACACTTTTCCTGGGCAGGCTATGTAAGCGGTTAACCAGTACAGTGCACATTCTTTTGCCAGAAACTGACAACTGCCCTGCTTGAATCAGCAGAAGGGAGAGAATCAGCAGAAGGGAGAGAATCGGCAGAAGGGAGAGAATTACCGTAGAAAAGATTTCATGATCAGTGTCCACAAAAGAACGTTGCTGACCCTGGCAGGTATCGAAGCCATGTCCTCCTGATCACCAGTCAGATGCACATCCGACTCAGCTACCGAGGCCGGCACAGGGTAAGTTGCAATAAAATTCAAAGCCACACTCAAATGAAGGATATCAAACATGTATTCGGACAGCCAGGCCAGAGCAAATGGCATAGACCCAGATGAGAGGCCACAGAATATAAGAATCTTATATGGGTGTGAGGGGTGGATGGAAAAATTCATCCCGAGGGTCACTCTCTGGAATCACGAGGCTTGCAGAGTGATTTCTGACAGTGATCCGGAGGACGGATTTTTCTGTCCACCCCTCACATCCATATAGGATTCTTTTTATTGCATACCTTCCATTTCTTAGGGCAGATTTTTAATGCTGCAGTCACTTCAGTTACCGACGTCCACCAGATTGGAATGACTCTACAGGAATGTTTAATGACGTCACATAATGTGCTGTGACGTCAACCTTAATGATGTCGCATATGAGGTTGTATTCAACCAGTGCATTTAGCGTGAGAATATTAGTCATAAATTTTTAACTGTTTGAGATCAGAGAGCATTCATATTTGGCATGTAGGTTCCTTGTGACAAGAGCTTCACATGCATGCAAAAAAATATTTGACCTTGACCTGTAACCAACTTTGAAAAAAAAAAGGACATCTTCATGTTTCACAAACACATCTTTCTTGTTTCAATATCAGAATGTTGTGGATTTGATCAGAAATGCTTAGAAAAGACGTATTTGGAGGGGGAACAGGGGTTTTCCTCTGCTTTCTACAGATTTTTCTCCCATGGAGAAGTTGACCAAGCACATGCCTGTTAAAGGAAAGAATTTGCTCCTGAGGAGCAAATTCTTTCCTTTAAGAGTAGACCCGTTTTTCGGTGGGACTGAGCCTATAGTAAAGCGAACAGGAAGTCCCAAAAGTTGCATCCCTTTGAAAAATGGCGGAAAAATGTACAAGGTGCTCCCTTTCACCATTAACCAATTGTATGCAGGAAACCCTTAAAGGGGTACCTTGGCAAACAGTGCAGGCCCAGATCAGACGCCGCAGAATGTGGCGTCTGATCTGGGCCTGCACTATTTGCTAACAGGATTTTCCATCAAAAATAGAATAAAAATGAAAAATTAGACCTGACACCCCTTATATGATAAATGGACTTGTCCAGCATATAGCACTGGAAGAGTCCACGAGCATACGATGGGTAAAGTGCCATTGAACTTTTTCTTTTAGCAACTACGCATGTCCAACCTGCGCACAGAGTTTATTTGATATGAAGAGTATTTGGAGTCAATTAGATGAAGAAGTTGAAAATACACCTATGCCGGATGAATACAAGGAGTTTTATGTTTTTGTTCTCTGTAGGGATTGTCATAAGGTGAGATTGTCAGTCAGTCCGTCCATCCATCTGTCTGAGTCTGTCTGTCTGTGTCTGTCCATACGTCCATACACCATCCATCCATCCATCCATCCATGTTTGTGTCAGTCAGGTCAAACATTTATCTGAGAGTTGAGTTTTTTTATCCCCTATACTGCTGAATAACTTAATTTAGCAACATCCATTTCTGACTATCAACCAGTCAAATTACTAAACCGACTGACTGACGGTTGTTTTTAAGGTAATCGGGCGCCATGGGCACATATGGGGCTACCCCATTACTAAACCCTTGACCTGCTGAATATTTATATATGCCACACCCACTTCTGATTATCAACCAATCAGATTACTTGATGCAAATTATTGCAACAAATACATGAGCTGAATGACAAACAATGAAGATCCTGATCAGATGGCAGAAGCCATCTGATCTGGATCTTCATTGTTTGGAAGAAGCCATCTGATCTGGATCTTCATTGTTTGAAAGATAAGACATATCCGGGCTCAGCAGGACAAGGGTTAATAAAATGTTTTTGTTCAATTCACAAACAGAATGACAAATAGTGTAGGTCCTAATCATGTGGCTTCATTAGAAGCCTTCTCATCTGGATCTACATGGCAAAGGTAGTGGTTATGTACAACATGATACAGCCCCCTGCCCATCAGGGCTTGAAGAAATATATGGGCTGCATGATGCTTCCACATAGAGCTGAAACCGACCCACACAGGAGTACTGGTAAACCGCTTAGAGGATCTAAGCCTGCCCAGGCAAAGCAGTGTGAGTCGGCCCGTCCATGCTTATAAACCTATTGGTTTCATTGGGCGACAGGACTTGAGATGTCATATAATCTCAATGTCGGGTAAAAGTCCCACGAAATTGGAAGCAACGTCTCCAAAATGACCTTTAGTGTTGGGGGGGGGGGGGGGGGGGGTTAAACCTCAAATCAAACAAACAAAGAAATGTACAACATGATAAGGGTTAATGCAGTGGGTTGTCCATTGGACCATAACTCCAGGGGCTATGAGTTGGATTTTCCAGCCCAGCCAGATAACTTATGTGGAAATATTTTTAGGAGAGTTGTAGCAAGTTCACAAGGTGTCAATATTTTTATGGGTTTTATGGTAATGATAAAATTGACTTGACCATAACAATACAAAATGAAGCTTTTAGCAGAAGTGCTATGTACAGTGTTCTGTATTTCCCTTAGATATTTGTACACCGCAACTCCTTACCATACTTGTTCTAAAATCATTCAATTTTCTACCTGATAATGTGTTGAAAAACACATGTAGCTGGATGACTAGCAAACAGTGTTCACCCAGATGAAATGGCGCAGTCTGCAGCATCTCATCTGGGTTTACACAGTTTGTACAGGCATGTTTGTCCAAATACATACAGAAAATATGGTATATGGAACATGGAAATTAAACCATTGCATAGTATGGCGTCCAGACCATTGTCCACAGACTCAATAAAGTTACCACGATTTAGTCCTGCTGTCATTATACCCCCGGCATACGAAGTATGATGGAGGTATATAGTTTTCGTCCTGCCATTTGTCCGTCCGTGTGTCCATCCTTCCGTTGTATCTTCTGAACCGTTTGATAGATTTAGTTGATACTTACACTGAAGTTACATACTGGTCTAAAGATTTCATTGATGCATGTCCCAGCCCCCACAGTGACCTTAATGTCAAGGTCACAGACTTAGAAATTTTACATTTGGTTAAAGTTTTGCGTCAAAGTTTCTGAGAGATTGTATCTTCTAAACCCTTTGATAGATTTAGTTGATACTTACACTGAAGTTACATACTGGTCTTAAGATTTCATTGATGCATGTCCTACCCCCCCACAGTGACCTTGAGGTCAAGGACGGATACTTTGAAATTTTACATTTGGTTAAAGTTTTATGGCAAAGTTTATAGATGTCTGTATGTTCTAAATATCTAAGACAATTTCAGTTGATACTTGCATCAATGTACCAGTTCCAACATTTCGTGATGTATGTCCCTTCCCCCACCCAGGGTGACCTTGACCTCAAGGTCACGGACTTAGAAATTTTACATTTGGTTAAAGTTTTATGACAAAGTTTATAGATGCCTGTATGTTCTAAACTCTGACAAATTCAATTGATACTTGCATCCATGTTGCATACCAGTCCAAAGATTTCATTGATGCATAACCCACCCTGCTGCTTCGGTAACATTGATACCCCCACTCCTTCAGTAACTTTGATGCCCTCACTCCCTTGGTCCATTTAGAAATTTTATGTTTAGTTTAGCTTTTACAAGCATATTTATGGATTCTTATAGCTTCTTGACATCTTCATTCATATTACATACAAGCTTGAAAGCTATATCAGAGTATGGCCCTGGCCGGGGGTATACGTGACCCACTGGTCGCTTTCTCTAGTATTTTTTTGCACTTGATGGTATAGTGCTCGTGTCAGATCTTTACATATCAGTGGGCCTCTGTGATCGAGAGGTTTATAGGGCTGTCTCTGGTCACTTGTTATGAGGGATGCCAAGTTCAGTAATAGAGGGTAAGGTTTTTTGCTCCAGTTGCCCTGGTTTTTGCTCAACTCTTCTCTATGTTCAGCTCAAAATGATTGAAATAAACTTAAAAGCGCCATAAAACACCAGCTTATCAAAAAAAGAAAAGAAAAAAGGTAAATGAGCCAGCGCACAACAAAACTTACAATAAGACATGTGTGCCCAACAAAGACTCAGATCAGCCTGGGTATCTGTGCAGTCTGATCAGAGTCTTTGTTGTGCACTCGGAGGGTAGCTAAGGGCCTAATGCTTCTTCATGCAGCAAGAGAAGTCTTTGGTTAGACTATATGGATGTGCAGGATGATCTGAGTCTTCGATGGGCGCGCATGTCTAATTGTAGGTTTTTTCGTGCGCTGGCTCAAATGTCACTATATAATCTGACCACTTTGTCATTTAACCTTGAAGCACTCAGAAATTTTTAGAGCAGCTGGCAACTTCATTGTAAATTAATTTTCAGGGAAAATAAGACTTTGATTTCAGCAAATAGTTCACGTTATATCCAGCTTTATTTTATCAGAAAGAGAAGAAAAAATATTTCCTGTTAGTAAGGGAGATAAGTTTATTTTTAATTTGTTACCTCCTCTGAAGGTGTTTTCATGACAGTTTTATTACTCAAAGAGGATTGTTGAATATGCAATAAATTGAGGATGTTGCCTTTTTCAGGTGAATACCAAGTATTTCATCAAGCGTGTTGAAAACGTCAGAATTTTCACGAGTGTGAAGCACGAGCGAAAATTCTCATGTTTTTTACACACAAGATGTATTCACCTCAAAAATATAAATTTTCTTATTATTCTATGATAGGAAAAACAAACAAAAAATTAGTACAGGCTGCTACTGTGAAAATAACGTGGTCATGTTATTTTTCAAAATGTGAAAATATCATATATATTTTCACAATGTGGAAATATCATTTTTATTTGTTTCAGATAGTCATTGATTTCACAGTTACGTATAAAAAAATAGCCGTTAAGGGAAATGAATACTGCTGGCAGATTTTTTCGCCACATTTTCAAAGGGAGACAACTAGTGATTTCCTGTTCGCTTTTCTATTAACTCTGTCCTAGAAAAAAGGGGTCTACTCTTAAAGGAAAGAATTTGCTCCTCGGGAGCAAATTCTATCCTTTAAGAGTTGACCCCTATTGACATGGGAGACAAAAATACTTTTGCAGGAGTTGCCTCCCCTGAAGGCGTATGCATTCCCCTTAATACTTATTTCTTATTTTCAGGACAGCAAAGTGAAGTTTCATGTAATTGGGTTAAAATGTCAAGAGTGTGGTTCCTATAACACTTGTCGAACTGCTGCCCCTGAGGGAGAAACTGAATCTAGTATACCTGACGTACACACTCAGAATGGCCCTGGGGTCAGACCTGATGAGCCACCTGAGGGCTCTGCAGGTGGGGCCACAGGAGGAGAGTCTGAAAGCTGCTGATTTTGAAAAGGACTATAAGTTTTAGAGTGCTATGCCCTGTATAGATATCTTAACGTGTATAGACTAAACCAAATTTGGTAAATTATTTCAAAAAGTGCCTTAATAGAATATTCAATTCCCCATCATATTCTGATGCTTAGCTTTTAAACCAGTGTATGCTAGTGGACTCTTCAATTGCTTTATGCTTAGTCCTAAGCTGTTTACCAGTAATCGTGTGTGGTAAGATTCAGCTCTGCGTGGAAGCATCATGCAGCCCAATCTATTTCTCAAAGCCTGTATGGGCAGGGGCGAGATGATTTGGGCCTCCATTGTTTGCCAAGGTACCCTTCAGGGTTTCTGGCATGCAATGGGTGTGTGAGTGTGAGTTTTACGCCCCACCAACAACTTAGGTCATATAGAGATTTGGACCTTGGTTTAAAGACTCATCTGAAAGTCTGGAGAAGCGCAAAATCAAACCCACAACCCCAGATTTATGAGAGGAGTAGCTTAACCACTACACCATTGAGGTTTCGGACAGCTGTGATTCAATATGTTCTATGAAAGGGGTATCTTTTCATTACGATAACACACCCTAACGATATAGTGATTTTTCTCATCTCCAAAATTTCTACACTTCTGATAAAAATCTGTGATATTTTTCTTATAAATACTACAAACATAGGTCGTGGGTGCTCATTAGAACTGCCTCATTGAGGCAGTTCTAACGAGTACCCACAACCTATGTCTTAGAGTAAAAATAAGGAAAATAATGTATACCCTCATAAACCTCAGTTTTCTCTATAAAGTGGGGTTTAGGGGGGGGGGGGGGTCTTCATTTTACAGACTTGTTCACCGGATGTGGAAGCAAGGAATACACCACAGAACTAAAAGTATGGTGTATACAAGTTTTTCTGGGCCAGATTAGCTAGTTTCGGCCATTTAGGCCTCATCAAGCCAGGCTGGAGTCCTTTTAGCTCCAGGTAAGGAGGGGTAACAAGAATTATGAGTAAGTTTTCTAAAAATAGCCGGATGAGGGGGCAAACAGTGTAGACCCTGAAGAAGCCATCTGATCAGGATCTTCATTGTTTGTCATTCAGCTCATGAATTTGTTGCAATAATTTGCATCAAGTAATCTGATTGGTTGATAATCAGTAGTAGGTGTGGCATATTTGAATATTCAGCGGGTCAAGGGTTAACAAGCTTGTTAAGGGTCAAAATTGTTAGCAGGTACAATATCTATATTTCTGGTATTTTTATACCCCCACAAATGAAATTTGGGGGGGTATATAGGAGTGAGCTTGTCGGGCGGTCGGTCGGTCGGTCGGTCGGTCTGTTGACTTGGTTTCCAGACGATAACTCAAAAAGCGCTTCACCGATTTTTATAATTTTTGGTACACTGATGTAACATCATAAAATACAGGTCAAGTTCAATTTCCACCACAATTGGTCAATTTTCGACATAGTTATGGTCCCTTTCAAGTGAAAAAATTGCAAAATGGCGCTGTTGTACTATCAAGGCAGTTTTTGTGGGGGTATTCCTCACCTTTAGTGATAGCTCTAGTTTCTGCAAAAATATTAGTACATTTGACATATTAAATGATCAAAATTTTAATAATTTGTTAACCGACAATGTCTTTAGTTTTGCACAACTGGCCCCAGACTGGAAAATGGTCTTGAAATGAGTCTTTCACTAATGTTCCTGTGTATTTTAAGAAAACAGAATAGACCCTGATCAGATGCCACATATCTGCTGTGAGTAGGAGGCAGGGCTTAAAATTTTCTTTTGATCCATTAGGCATGTAGGACTAGTGCTGTAAATTTTCTGCTTGTCTTACGATATGAAAACCATAACAAAGGAAAGAAGCATAGCTGAGAAAAAAATCGCTGCCTTTGGTTGGATTCGAACCCGTGCCACTCGGGTGAAAGTCCAACACTGAGCCAAACTCAACTCCCTGAGGCAGTTGTCAGAGAGTGGTTATAAACCTATAAGCTACGCATATAATCTACCAAGGTAGAGACCTGAAGAGAGGAATTTTGGTCTATAACACCCCCTCTTCAAGGAAGTCTTCATTTATGATGACGTGATGAAGTCATTATCGCAAAATAAAGTCCAAGCCCGGACAATCCCCCATCTTATGACATGAAAGCGTAACAAAGGAAAGATGCATAGCTGAGAAAAAAAATCCCGGCCTATAGTGGGATTCAAACCCAGGCCGCTCCGGTGAAAGTCAATCCCAAATGATCACCAAGTAACTTTAATTATGGATTAAATCCAAATTGCCCATCAAGACATAAAAATGCTTTGTACAGTCGAACTTCGATGGGTCGAACTCGGTAGGCTCGAACACCACATTTGGGTCGAACTGACTTTTCAGTCCCGGCAAAATCCCTATTCATTTTAACTAAACATACCGCCCTTGGCTCGAACCACGATGGCTCGAACCCTCGAACTCTAAGCCTGGTCCCTAGAGTGCATTTTCTATGTAAAATCCCACCGATGGCTCGCACTAATTACCTTTTTAAAAATTCCAGTTTTATCGGTCAAGTCACGCAGTATCATAAGAAAGGTAACCTACGTGAAAGTGCGAAAGGTATACTACATGGCTTAAATTATGACCGATAAATGTACCGGAAGTCACCAAAATCACCGCAGCTCTGATAAAAAATCATAGTACACAAAGATGGATCTTGCCGAGTTGGACTCCAATGGCTCGAACTACCGATGGCTCGAACTTTTTACAGCGGTCCTGGCGAGTTCGAGCCATCGAAGTTCGACTGTATATCAGAATAGGTTTAAAGACAGGATTTTCATGCCGGGTGGGGTCTGGTTCCCAGCTTAAACATGCACAGGTAACCAGCAGAAAAAAGTAGGTGTGGCTTGGTCTTGGTGGGCTGGTTACCTATAGGGGCCATAAAACTGATAAGGATTATAGGATATAATTGACTGTAATAATCAGCTGCTGTCCATGTTTTTATCAAACAAATACCTTCAAAAATTGGACATACATTATGCTTCATAAACAAAGATTTATTTATTTACTAACATTTAAATAGAAAAAACATATCTAGTTTTGTGTAGCAGAAAATAAAAATAGCGAACTTGACTGAAATCAGAAAACGATTTTATCTGAATGTCAATTTAGGTTTAGAAGAAATATAATGTATGTTTGCATATTTTTCTCTATAAGATCTCTGGTAACATGATTCACTGTAAAATAAAGATTTTTGGATATAACACAGTTCTAACACATATCCCAAAAATTGTTAGAACCGCTTCATTGAACATTTGTATGTGTAAAATGCTAGTCCTAGTACTCATTAGAATTAGACGTAGTACCAACACTCTATCGGCCCCCGCCCATCGGGGCTTGAAGAAATATATGGGCTGCATGATGCTTCCACACAGAGCTGAAACCGACCCGCCCACGAGTACTGATAAACAGCTTAGAGGATCTAAGCCTGCCCAGGCAAAGCGGTGCAAGTCGGCCCGTCCATGCTTATAAACCCTATTGGTTTCATTCGGTGACAGGGCTTGAGATGTCATTTCACCTCAGTGTCGGGTAAAAACTCCACAAAATTGGAAGCAACGTCTCCAAAATGACCTTTACAGTGTTGACGGGGACGTTAAACATCAAATGAAACAAACAAACCAACACTCTATAGCATATTGTGGAGGCTCGTTTGAACTGCTAATTGAGGCCATACAATTGTATACCCTCACTTGATAGTCTATTGTGGGTGCTCATTAGAACTGCCTGATTAAGACCATTCTAACTAGCACCCAAAATCTATATTTTGTTTAAAAAAATAAGAGATAAGAATGAGATTAGCCTGGACATCTGTTTTTAGCTCACCTGTCACGTAGTGACAAGGTGAGCTTTTGTGATCACTTTTCGTCCGTCGTCAGTGCGTGTGTGTGTGCGTGCGTGCGTAAACTTTTTCTTCAAATGACATCTCCTCCTAAACCACTGATCTGATTTTGACCAAACTTCACAGGAATGATCCTTAGGTGGTCCCCTTTCAAAGTTGTTCAAATGGTTCCGGTCCATTGCACATCTAGGTCACAGGAGCTAAAAATAGATTTTTTAAACAAAAACTTTAAAAATCTTCTTCTCTGACACCGCAAGGCCCAGTTCTTCGATATTTGGTATGAAGCTTCATCTAGTGGACCTCTACCAAGATTGTTCAAATTATAGCCCTGGGGGCCAAAATGCCTCCGCCCTGGGGGCCTTTGGTTTTACATAGGCTTATATAGGGGAAATCATTAAACAATCTTCTTCTCTGAAACCACAAGGCCCAGGTCTTTAATATTTGGTGTGAAGCTTCATCTAGTGGACCTCTACCAAGATTGTTCAAATTATAGCCCTGGGGGCCAACATGCCCCCGCCCCGGGGCCTTTGGTTTTACATAGGCTTATATAGGGAAAACCATTAAAAAATCTTCTTTCAAACCACAAGGCCCACGTCTTTAGTACTTTGTGTGAATCTTACCTGGTGGACCTTTACTGAGATTGTTCAAATTATAGCCTTGGGGCCAAAATTGTCCCTGTCCTGGGGGCCTTTGGTTTTACATAGGCTTATACAGTGAAAATCTATAAAAATCTTCTTCTCGGAAACCGCAAGGCCCAGATCTTTATACCCCCGCAAACGAAGTTTGAAGGGGGTATATAGGAGTCAGCTTGTCGTCTGTCGTCGTCGTCGTCGGTCCGTTACAAAAAACTTTAACATTGCTCATAACTTCCTTATTCTTTGACCGATTTCTTTAATATTCACACACCACACACCTTGCCACTAGTACTTAAGATTGATATACACAAACCTGACCTTGACCTTTACATTGACCTTCCTCAAGGTCAAATACTTGTAAAAATTTTTCTGACAACGCATGCGGGGGTATAATTGGCGCCCGTTAGGCGGCAGCTCTAGTTGATATTTGGTGTGAAGCTTCATCTAGTGGACCTCTACCAAGATTGTTCAAATTAAAGCCCTGGGGGCCAAAATGCCCCCGCCCCGGGGCCTATGGTTTTACATAGGCTTATATAGGGAAAATCATTAAAAAAACTTCTTCTCTGAAACCACAAGGCCCAGGTCTTATATATTATAATATTTGGTGTGAAGTTTTACCTGGTGGACCTTTACTGAGATTGTTCAAATTATAGCCTTGGGGCCAAAAATGCCTCCGCCCCGGGGGCCTTTGGTTTTACATGGGTTTATACAGGGAAAATCTTTAAAAATCTTCTTCTCTGAAACCCCAAGGCCCAGATCTTTGATATTTTGGTGTGAAGCTTCATCTGGTGGACCTCTTTCAAGATTGTGCAAATTATAGCCCTGGGGCCAAAAATGGCCTCACCCTTGGACTCTTTGGTTTTTCATAGGCTTATATAGGGAAACCTTTAAAAATCTTCTTCTCTGAAACCACAAGGCCCAGGTCTTTGATATTTGGTATGAAGCTTCACCTAGTGGACCTCTACCAAGATTGTTCAAATTATAGCCCTGGGGCCAAAATTGCCCCCGCCCAGGGGGCCTTTGGTTTTACCTAAGCTTATGTAGGGGAAATCTTTAAAACTTTTCTTCTCTGAAACCCCAAGGCCCAGGTCATTGATATTTGGTGTGAAGCTTAATCTAATGGACCTCTACCAATATTGTTCAAATTAAAGCCCTGAGGCCAAAAATGCCCCCGCCCCTGGGGCCTTTGGTTTTACATAGGCTTATATAGGGAAAATCTTTAAAAAAAATTCTTCTCAGAAACTGCAAAGCCAAGGTCTTAGATATTTGGTGTGAAGCTTCATCTAATGGACCTCTATCAAGATTGTTCAAATTATAGCCCTAGGACCAAAAATGCCCCCACCCAGGGACCCTTTGGTTTTTTATAGGCTTAATTAGGGAAAATATTTAAAATTCTTCTTCTCTGATACCACAAGGCCCTGCTCTATTCTATTTGATATGAAGCTTCAACTAGTGGACCTCTACCAAGATTGTTCAAATTATAGCCCTGGGGCCAAAAATGCCCCCACCCCTGGTGTCTTTGGCTTTACATAGGCTTATACATGGAAAATCTTTGAAAATCTTCTTCTCTGAATCCGCAATGCCCAGATCTTTGGTATTTGGAGTGAAGCTTTATCCAGTGGACCTCTTTCAAGATTGTTCAAATTATAGCCCAGGGGCCAAAAATGCCCCCACCCCGGGACCCTTTGGTTTTTCAAAGGCTTATATGGGGAAAACCTTTTAAAATCTTCTTGTCTGAAACCAGAAGGACCAGGTCTTTGATATTTGGTATGAAGCTTCATCTAGTGGACCATTGCCAAGTTTGTTCAAATTATAGCCCTTGGGCCTAGAATGTACTGGAGACACTAATTCTCAGGTGAGCGATTCAGGGCCCTCTGGGCCCTCTTGTATTCATTCAGCCATTCCATCATTGGTTTAGCTGTGTCAATTTTATTTAATTTATTTTACCAAGACTGCCTGTGTATAATTCATTTTACTTTTGATTTTTCAAAAACAAGAAGAAGAATGGAAAAATCTTTCTATTACATCAAATTTAAAAACAATTCTTTCGTTTAAACATTATTTATTTTTTTTATTTTTCAGAAGAAGCTGTTTTTTTTATTTTCTGTCAACTAATAATTTTGCAACAAATTTGAAGCTTTAATTTTTTATTATTTATTTATTTATTTATTTTTCTTTTTGGTATATTAAAACTAAATATGCTATATATATATAACCTTTTTATGAAATATGTCTGTATTTTGTTTCTTTGTAATTTAAAAAAAATAAAAATAAATACATTAATCATGACTTTGTCTATTGAAACCAATTATGGAGTGTGCCTGCTGTTACATAATTGAGATAACAAGGTTAGCTTCAAACAGAGCAGAGCTGTCAATCACTTATTGTTAAAATGTCCATCATTGTGATGTCACAGTAGGTCTCCATTTACAGCCAATCAGATAAATAGAATTTGATGTTAACCCTTCAGAGGTCAGACAAAGAATGACTCAGATTTTCTTGTGCTCCCTTAAATAGTCCAGTCCTGTCTTTAACACTTTCTTTCTTTCTTTCTACTGGTACTGCGATCAGTCACATTTGACCATTACTCACAGGCTTACATTACATAGGTAGACTGGTACCTATGCAAACAGTGTAGATCCAGATGAGATGGCTTCATAATAAGCCATCTCATCAGAATTTACACTGCTTGATATCGTGTATATTTGCTAAACACCCCCCAACCACCACCACCACACACACACAGACACCCTTGCCAAGAATAAACATGTCCCAAAGTCCGCTACATAATCTCAGGGGCAAAAGGCTTTAATTTTTTTTGGTTTTGGTTTTACGGCCCTTTCAAGATTATTTCACTCATACCGAGCCGATTGTTAATCAGAGGTGGGCGAAATCCGGAGTACCCAGAGAAAAACCACCTGACCTTCCATTGCAGAACTTGGCGTCTCACATGTGACCCGAGCGAGGCTCAAACCACAGCCGTTAGAGACCTAATGATCAAGAGTCATCAATCTTAACCACTAGGCCACGGAGACCCGTCAAAAGGCTTTAATAGTACAATGTATATGGAACAGAAAGAAATACACCCGGACCTCGTTATAGCACGATTCGTTACAGCACGAATTCGGATATAACACGGTTTTGGTTTGGACCCCAAATTTTCCCCAACCAACATTTATAAATATTATCCATGGATTGTATCAGGTTTGAAGCACAACAAGTTAATTTTCCTCTCACTTTTGACTGCGGTAATACGGTAGCTAACACGGTAGCTAACACGGTTTATAATGGTACTTTTTGATATTTATTGCAGGCCTCCCACAGAGTTGAATATACAGTATATAAACTTGTTTAGCTTGACACGCATGATAAACATGAACTGCCATCGGCACAATCAGAAGTGTTGGCTTAGGTAGATAAAGAGATTAAAGAATTCAGTTACGCAACCGGAAAAAATATTTATCACGCTCTGTTAAGGATCACTGCTCAGCAGAAATTTTAAACATCGATGCAGACGATGTGATCGGTCAACTGCAATAAAACTCATTTTCTAGAGCCGCATGTAAAAGAAAGTCAAATTTATTCCAGCTTAAAAGCAAATGATAAAACATATTCAAGATCGATTTTCGCGGTAAAAAATTCATTCAAAGACGATGTGGGCCATTAAAAATCGTTTCATATGGCTAAAATATTAAGGGTTAGACATTTCAAGGGAAGTAATTCAAATTTCTTGTAAGCGTTGATCATTGCCCGGTTCCGAACCCTAGCCGGTAATTTCACCATTGAAATGTATTAACGGTACTGTAGATCGGTACGGTTCTGGACGCTCAGTTACAACAAAGTTAGCCGGGAACCAGCTACCAAAATGGCGTCATACTCGCTGTCAGATCGGACGATTTCAAGATATAAAACATGTTTTATCAGCTGGTTTCGATTAAAGTGACTTGTTTGACTTGATGGGCCATGGTATTTACTGCCATTGATTAGTTCTAAACACATTTTAATCGGGAAAAACGGTCATTAACCGGACCGCACATCATCATGTTTGGGAAACTATTGATCACCATTGGGTCAATGGTTGATCTGTGACAAATACGGTCGGCGTTTATAACACGATTCGGTTAACTAACACGGTCCATTGGTTGGACCCGGAGTTCCGTGTTTTAACGAGGTTGAGGTGTACCATAATGATCCTAAGTATTGAGACAGAGACAGATAGGCCTTAGCAAACAGTGCATACCCAGATCAGACTGCTCCTGAAGCAGCAGTCTGAACAGGGTCTGTTCTGTTTGCCATTCTGGCTGCACCTTTTGGACTTCTTGCTGGACTGTGAAAAAAAGTGTTAAAATTTGTAGAGAATTACAGCAAGTTCTCAAGGTGTCCAAATTTTTAGGATTTTTGCAGTAACTACAAATACAGTAAAACCTGTCATTCAGGCCCCCTTTACTAAGTAAGCCACCTGTTTTAAGCAAACCTGTATTCCATTGCAAAGCAAATGCATTAAAACTTTGTTCGTTCGTTCGTTTAAGTTAAGGCTTTTTATGTCTGCCATGATTAAGCGGACAGAACTCCATAGCTCCACAACTATGCATTAAAACTGACCTGTGTTAACCCTTCTCTTGCTGAATATTCATTTTAGCCACACCCATCTCTGACTTTGAACCAATCAGATTACTTGATGTAATTAATTCCTACAAATTCATAAACTGAATGTCAAACAGTGTAGATCCTGATCAGATGGCTTCTTCAGAAGCAATCTGATCTGGATCTACACTGTTTCCAAAGATAGGGGTTGTCGTGAACAGCAAGATAAGGGTTAAGCAAGTAGGTGTCTTAACTAATATATTTTAGTGATCCCTGAAGTGCTTTATTCCGGTTGGACAGTAGTACTACCCTCTTTTCCTAATCTGAACTGGCAGTAACTACTAGTCCATATTAGGAAAAAAGGTTAGTGCCTTTGTAATGTCACAGAGTATAGGTTTGTAGCAATCTTGAATCACCTTGCAGTACTTTCCGGCTTTCATAGAGACTCAAGAGTGATGGCCTGAAACTCTTGTGAACTTTTTTCGATCACTTGTCTTGTCAACAATGAATAGCTTTTTTTCATCCGGACCGGTACATTTTGCAGCCAACATTGAGCACCAAATGTAACGGGTGAAAGAATGACTATTCACCTGAGACTGGCTAGAGGTCAAACACAGTCCTCTTCAGCTACAAGCTGATACTCTGCCAGGTCACTATAAAAACCAGATTGTAGGTGAAAGTATAGGAGAGACCTAATACTTTTCAGGCATTTGCAGGATTTCAGAGCTTGATTTTTTTCTTGATTTTAGGCTTTTAGATTTTGATTTTCCCTCCTATATTCTGTTTAAAATGACTTTTAACCCTTAAATTATTTAGCCACAACCATTTCTGACTGTCAGCTAATCAAATTACTTGATATAAAATATTCATTCAATTCACAATCTGCATTACAAACAGTGTAGATCCTGATCAGATGGCTTCTGAAGAAGCCATCTGATCTGGATCTACACTGTTTGCAAAGGAAATGTTTGTCGTATTCAGCAGGATAAGGGTTGAGACTGTAAAATCTAGACTTTCTGGCATGGAAAAGCTTGGTCAGTATGAGGCCTGATAGGAGAGGCCCTAGGTCAGGCTAAAATTCTTTCTGACCCTGTGACAGTAATGTCATGAGAAAAACCTGTTTCATCACACTTGTGAACAAGAAAAGTGCAAATCAGCCCGCACATCTGCACAGTCTGATTGTATTTGTTTGATTTGAAGTTGAACATCGCCGTCCACACTGTAAAGGTCATTTTGGAGACATTGCTTCCAATTTTGTGGGACTTTTACCCGACACTGAGATGAAATGACATCTCAAGCCCTGCCACCCATTGAATCCAATAGGGTTTATCAGTATGGACGGGCCGACTCGCACCGCATTGCCTGGGCAGGCTTAGATCCTCAAAGCGGTTTATCAGTACTCGTGTGTGGGTCGGTTACAGCTCTGTGTGGAAGCATCATGCAGCCCATCTGTTTCTCAAGCCCCGATGGGCGGGGTGATCAGCACCTTTGTGTTCACTGTTAGATAGGACAATATCTCTATTATTTGTTTCAATTGTGGTTTAATGTAAACAGTGTTGAACCTGATGAGGAGGTCCAGTATGAGTCATCTCATCAGGATCCACAATGTTTTGCTTGATAGCAATGACGGTCTACAAGTTTAAAATGGTTGTGCTGTTTTGACAAAAATATTGTGAGAAATATCCGCTGTGGCGAGGCTGTGAACAGCGGTGACTAATGGGAGCTGGCAGATGACTGGTATTTCTTGCTAGGATAGCTGCTTTTTGTTGGCATTACTCGAATCCTGGTTGTCAATATTTTTTTTTATTGAAATAGTTTTCTCTCTGTGTTTCTGTGAAATATTTGTACAAAAGTGTGTTGTTTAGTACATATATGGCATGTATAATCTCTGTGCACCGTTTCTGGTTCTGTGACCAGGAAACGGTTATTCTTCAGGCACCACTTCAGTCTCCAATTGTGTCGAATCTAATCCGATCTCCTAGTAAAACAAAACACTATTTATAAAGTCAGAAGTAGCTGATCCTTTTTTTTGCATTCTCGTTTATTCGCATCTTAGATGATGTAGTCGCGAAACTGGGTATCTACGTTACTATTGTAAATATCTAGCAATTTACTTGATTTTCTTTTTGTATGTGTAAATTCCACATATACATATCCAAGATGAGATATATTTTCGCTGTTGCAGTGCTCAGTTACACTAACAGGACAACTTATCAAACGAACTATGGTTTCTCATAGTTATTTTGGTAACCAAGTTTTATAATGACCACGTCGTATGTTGACTATTTTGACTATTTGCAGAAAGCGAGGCAGAGTCAGCCTGCCATAAGTCTTGATGTTCGGTGTGTGTGGTGCTGTACCTGCGCTTTCTGTCCTTGAAAGCCCGGGGTCCTTCATGGACTTATGAGACGGGGCTGGCAGCTGTAGCGTTCCCGGATCACAGACCCCGAGGAGCCCTTTCCCACGACGTGGTCCATGCTATAACCTGAAAAAAAGGAATACTTACCACCAGATATTTTTTACTTGGAAACATCCTTCCTCCATTCAGTCTCCCTGTGTATTTTTTATTTTATGAATTTATTCTCTGTTTCTAGTTCTTACTTATTTCAATGAACATGTACAGGCAGATGTTTACTTTCCATAAGAGTGTTGGTGTGATGGCTGTCATCTTGTTTTTATGTCAAATATTTTCGTTTACATGACATACAGATGTAATAACGAGATGTCGGTTGTTACCCCAACACATCAACACATTTGCAAGTTTAACATGTCCTTGCACTTCATAGTTCTAATTGCAGTCCATTCCAATGCCTTATATACCTATTCGTTTGTCATTTCAAATGAAAACAGTCGCCAACTTTCTTCTTGGAGGAAAGAACATGGTCCCTATAGGCGACTATTTCCAGTTTACTTTTATTATTCTGAGTACCCTGCTGTACGTCATCTTTACCACATGGCTTGTTATACTCTTGCTGTGTTCTGGTGATGTGCATCCGAATCCTGGCCCTCCAGCATCTACCTCTTCAACAAGCAACACAAGCACAGCTACAACTTTGTCTGCAGCAATCTTTGATTTACTTCCTGTAAATCACAATTTGTCATTTGTGCATTACAATGTACAGAGTATCTATACTAAGGTTGAGATTTTGCAAGCTGAACTCATTGAGTTCGATATACTGGCCTTTTCCGAAACTTGGCTCAACAATTCGATTGACACAGAAGATTTAACTCTTCAGAGCTATCAGAGCCCTGAATAGTCGGTGACAGCCATGGTGGAGTAATTATATATGTTAAGGAAGATATATATTATAAACGCAGGAATGATCTAGAAATTCAAGGCCTAGAAGCTATATGGATTGAAGTTGCAAATAACCATAAGCATATACTATTTGGTTTATTTTACCGCCCACCAAACTCTAATGCTAACTACATGTATTACTCTTGTATAGAAGATTCTCTGTCTCTTGCTGTCGATACAAATATGTCTGACATAATAGTAACAGGAGACTTTAATTTCACTCGTCTTAATCCTCGGGCTTCCAACAAGGTAAGTTCCCTTTGTACCCATTTTTTTTTCCAGACCATAGAGCAACCTACCCACTACACTGAAAACTCATCATCGATAATAGATATAATACTAGTAAGTTCAAAAGACAACTTAATCTTAAGCGGTGTTAGTGATCCATTCTTTGGCCAAGATTTTCGATATCATTGCCCTATATATGGAATATTCAAATTTACTAAGCCAAAATGCAAAACATTTAAAAGACATTTGGAATTATGAGCAGGGACATTATGATCTTTTACGGAACAAGGCAATGGTGGTAGACTGGAATTCCCTTCAGGACAATGATATCGATATATATTCTGAAAACATAGTTCTACTATTTTGCAAATTGCAAAGGAGTGCTTTCCAAATAGACATGTTACAGTGTGTCCCTCAGAACCTCCATGGATCACAACTGAAATAAAACGAAACTTTCGAAAACGTACAAGGGCATTATCGAAAAGCTAAATTATCAGGCATTGTGGAGTTTTGAAAATACATGTATCTGAGGGTCACTGATGAGGCCTAATTGGCCGAAACTAGCTAGTCTGGCCCAGAAAACATATACACTCCATATTTTCAGATATGTAGTGTATTCTTTGCTTCCAAAGGATAACCATTTTATAGAACATATTTAACTTCACTACAGCTGGTGTGTGGGAATGTGTGGCGGCGGTAAAACGTCTCCCTGCCCTACATCATAGTGTAGATTATATTTTCTTGTCCTTTGGGATCATTGGTTCCATTGTGGAGTTTTGAAAATATCTGAGGGTCACTGATGAGGCCTAATTGGCCGAAACTAGCTAGTCTGGCCCAGAAAACATATACACTCCATATTTTCAGATATGTGGTGTATTCTTTGCTTCCAAAGGATAACCATTTTATAGAACATATTGGAAACAGACTGGCAGAAATTTAAGAAATTGCGAAATAGGGCTGTTAATATGATACGCAAAGGAAGAAAGCCTTTTACGACAAACTTGCACTTAAACTGAAGTCAGAGTCCCTTTCCTCCAAAGACTGGTGGTCTACATTGAAAAAGATTATTTCTCCGCAGTCCAAGTCTTCTGTTCCAAAACTCAAACTTAATAACTCTATATACACAGACGACTATGATAAGGCAAATATTATTAACATTTTTTTCCTAAGTCAAACACTATTAGATGAACAAAATGTTATATTACCAGACTTACATTTTGATACTATTGAATCTCAACTCAGCCATATAGTTCTCAGTCCTCATGAAGTAGAAAAAGTCTTAGAAACATTGCCTATTGGTATGGCTTCTGGTCCTAATGGACTTAGCAATGGCATTTTTCGAGAGCTCGCAAGTGAATTATCTTCTGCATTGTGTTCCTTCTTTAATCATTCACTACGCCCAGGATGTGTACCTACCACTTACAAAGAGGCAAACGTGACTCCAGTCCCCAAAAAGGGAGACCTATCTATAGTATCAAATTATCGACCAATTTCCCTATTCAACTCTGAAGATAAAGTATTTGAACGTCTTGTGTTCAAATACCTATATAATCATTTACACCTTCATAACTTAATTTCTTCACTCCAGTCTGGCTTTATGCCAGGTGATTCTACAGTAAATCAGCTTGCTTATCTTTATAATACCTTTTGTCAATCACTTGATGCTGGGAAGGAAGTTCGGGTTATCTTCTGTGACATCAACATGGCATTCGACCGAGTTTGGCATTCAGCATTATCACTTAAACTCCATGCAGCTGGTGTCACAGGTGAAGTCTGGCCTGGTTTAAAAGTTATCTTTCAAATCGCAAGCAGAGAGTTATTCTTCCAAGCGCAGTATCTGACTGGGCTTTTATTCTAGCAGGGGTTCCCCAGGGATTTTAGGACCATTATTGTTCCTTTTATATATCAATGACATTGTTCATGATATTGGCTCTAACATTCGTCTATTTGCAGATGATACTAGCCTCGTCATTATTGTAGAAGATCCCATCACAGCAGCTGCATGTCTTAAAAATTATCTTGATAAAATTTCACAATGGGCAGCTACTTGGCTGGTAACTTTCAATCCTTCTAAAACTGAATCCTTATTAATTTCACGCAAAATAAACAAAGACCGACATCCACCAATTTTTAGCTCACCTGTCATGTAGTGACAAGGTGAGCTTTTGTGGTCACTTTTTGTCCTTCGTTCGTCGTGGGTCCGTCCATCCGTGCGTGCGTGCGTCCGTAAACAAATTCAAATAAGTATATCTCTAATACCCCATGGTCAATCTTGATCACATTTCATGAGATGCATCACCAGGTAGGGGGAAAGGCTGCATAAGGTTTTTGGGCTGATCAGATTTGAATTCAACATACAGCTCCCATAGACTTACAATGGGAAAAAATTAAAATATCTTCTTCTCTGAAACCACAGGGCCCAGAGCTAAGATATTTAGCATGTAATAAACGGCCAGTGGTCACCTACATAATTCCTGCCAATCATGCCCCTGGGGTCCACATTGGCGACGCCCCAGGGCCCCTTTGCTCCCATAGACTCACAATGGAACAAAAAGCTTCAAAAATCTTCTTCTCGGAAACCACAGGACCCAGAGCTTAGATATTTAGCATAAAGCAAGCGCAAGTGGTCACCTACATAATTCCTGCCAATCATGCCCCTGGGTTCCAAACGGGCCACACCCCAGGGCCCTTTAGCTCCTATAGACTCATACTGGAAAAAAAGCTTCAAAAATCTTCTTCTCTGAAACCACAGGGCCCAGAGCTGCGATATTTGGCATGTAGCACCGGCAAATGGTCACCTACATAATTCCTGCCAATCACGCCCCTGGGGTCCAAATTGGCCACACCCCGGGGCCCCTTAGCTCCCTTGGACTCATAATGGAAAAAAAAGCTTCAAAAATATTCTACTCTGAAACGACAGGGCCCAGAGCTTAGATATTTAGCATGTAGCAACGGCCAGTGGCCACCTACATAATTCCTGCCAATCATGCCCCTGGGTTCCAAATGGGCGACGCCCTGGGGCCCCTTCGCTCCCATAGACTCATAATGGAACAAAAAGCTTCAAAAATCTTCTTCTCGGAAACCACAGGGCCCAGAGCTAAGATATTAAGCATGCCGCATTGGCCAGTGGTCACCTACATAATTCCTGGCAATCATGCCCCTGGGGTCCAAAAGGGCCACGCCCCAGGGCCCCTTCGCTCCCATAGACGCACAATGGAACAAAAAGCTTCAAAATCTTCTTCTTGGAAACCACAGGACCCAGAGCTAAGATATTTAGCATATAGCTAGGGCAAGTGGTCACCTACATAATTCCTGCCAATCATGCCCCTGGGTTCCAAATGGGCCACGCCCCGGGGCCCTTTAGCTCCTATAGACTCATAATGGAAAAAAAGCTTCAAAAATCTTCTTCTCTGAAACCACAGGGCCCAGAGCTGCGATATTTGGCATGTAGCAATGACAAGTGGTCACCTACATAATTCCTGCCAATCATGCCCCTGGGGTCCAAATGGGCCACTACCTGGGGCCACTTAGCTCCCATAGACTCATAATGGAAAAAAAGCTTCAAAAATCTTCTTCTCTGAAACCACAGGGCCCAGAGCTTAGATATTTAGCATGTAGCAACGGCCAGTGGCCACCTACTTAATTCCTGCCAATCATGCCCCTGGGTTACAAATGGGCGACGCCCTGGGGCCCCTTTGCTCCCATAGACTCATAATGGAACAAAAAGCTTCAAAAATCTTCTTCTCGGAAACCACAGGGCCCAGAGCTTAGATATTTAGCATGTAGCAACGGCAAGTGGTCACATACATAATTCCTGCCAATCATGCCCCTGGGGTCCAAATGGGCCACACTCTGGGCCCCCTTAGCTCCCATAGACTCATAATGTAAAAAAAAGCTTCAAAAATCTTCTTCACTGAAACCACAGGGCCCAGAGCTTAGATATTTAGCATGTAGCAACGGCCATTGGCCACCTACATAATTCCTGCCAATCATGCCCCTGGGTTCCAAATGGGCGACGCCCTGGGGCCCCTTTGCTCCCATAGACTCATAATGGAACAAAAAGCTTCAAAAATCTTCTTCTCGGAAACCACAGGGCCCAGAGCTTAGATATTTAGCATGTAGCAACGGCACGTGGTCACATACATAATTCCTGCCAATCATGCCCCTGGGGTCCAAAGGGCCACACCCCGGGCCCTTTAGCTTCTATAGACTCATAATGGAAAAAAGCTTCAAAAATCTTCTTCTCTGAAACCAAAGGGCCCAGAGCTGAGATATTTGGCATGTAGCAAGGGCAAGTGGTCACCTACATAAATCCTGCCAATCATGCCCCTAGGTTCCAAATGGGCCATGCCCCTGGGCCCCTTAGCTCACATAGACTCATAGTGGTAAAAAAGCTTCAAAAATCTTCTTCTCTGAAACTACAGGGCCCAGAGTTTAGATATTTAGCATGTAGGAACGCCTATTGGTCACCTACATGATTCCTGCCAATCATGCCCCTGGGTTCCAAATGGGCCACGCCCCGGGGCCCCTTCACTCCCATAGACTCATAATGGAAAAAAGCTTCAAAAATCTTCTTCTCTGAAACCACAGGGCCCAGAGCTTAGATATTTAGCACGTATCAATGGCAAGTGGTCACCTACTTAATTCCTGGCAATCATGCCCCTGGGGTCCAAAAGGGACACGCCCCAGGGCCATTTAGCTCCTATAGACTCATAATGGAAAAAAAAAACTTCAAAAATCTTCTTCTCTGAAAGCTCAGGGCCCAGAGCTTAGATATTTAGCATGTAGCAACGGCAAGTGGTCACATACATAGTTCCTGCCAATCATGCCCCTGGGGTCCAAAGGGGCCACGCCCCGGGGCCCTTTAGCTTCTATAGACTCATAATGGAAAAAAGCTTCAAAAATTTTCTTCTCTGAAACCAAAGGGCCCAGAGCTTAGATATTAAGCATGTAGCAATGACAAGTGGTCACTTACATAAATCCTGCCAATCATGCCCCTGGGGTCCAAATGGGCCACACCCTGGGACCCCCATAGCTCCCATAGACGCATAATGAAAAAAAAAACTTCAAAAATCTTCTTCTCTGAAAACACAGAGCCCAGAGCTTAGATATTTAGCATGTAGCAACTGCAAGTGGTCTCCTACATATTTCCTGCTAATCATGCCCCTGGGGTCCAAATAGGCCATGCCCAGGGGCCCCTTAGCTCCCATAGACTCATAATGGAAAAAAAGCTTCAAAAATCTTCTTCTCAGAAACTGTGAAGCACAGAACTTAGATATTTAGTGTCTAGCAACATAAAATAGCCAGCTACATAAATCCTGCTTACCCTGCCCCTGGGGTCAAAATTGGCCATGCCCGAGCTCATCACCTCCAATAGACTTATAATGGAAAAAAAACTTAAAAAATCTTCTTCTATGAAACCGTAAGGCCCAGAGCTTAGATTTTTAGTATATAGCAACGTTAAGTGGCCACCTACATAAATCCTGCCAGTTATGCCCCTGGGATCTAAATTGGCCACACCCCAGGGGTCTTTAGCTTCCATAGACTTACATTTGGATAAACTTCAAAAATCTTCTCTGAAACCACAGGGCCCTTATAATGAAAAGAAAAAACAACTTAAAATGGGGGACAAAAATCTTCAAAAATCTTCTTCTCTGAAACCATAAGTCCCAGAGCTTAGGTATTTAGCATGTAGCAATGTCGAGTGGTCGCCTACATGAATCCTGCCAATCATGCCCCTGGGGTCCAAATCCTGTGGCCCCTTAACTCCAACAAACTTATAATGGAAAAAAGCTTCAAAATTCTTTGAAACCATGAAGTACAGACCTTAGATATTTAGTATATAGCAACACAAAATGGTCGCCTACATAAATCCTGCCAACCGTGCCTTTTGGGTCAAAATTGGCCAAGCCCAGGGCTCATTAGCTCCTATAGACTTATACTGGAAAAAACTTAAATAAAATCTTTTTCTCCAAAACCATAAGGCACAGATTTTGTTTGATTTGAGGTTTTACATCCCTGTCAACACTGTATAGGTCCTTTTGGAGATGTCTCTTCCAATTTTGTGGGACTTTTACCCGACATTGAGATGAAATTACATCTCAAGCCCTGTTGCCCAATGAAACCAGTAGGGTTTATAAGCATGGACACCGCTTTGCCTGAGCCTAGATATTTAGTATATAGCAATGTCAAGTGGTCTCCTACACTAATGATTTTCTGGTACACAGGTGAGCGATATAGGGCCATTGGGTCCTCTTGTTATGCAAACACACAAAATATCAGAAGTAGTATCACATAAACACTTAGGCATTGTTCTCTCTAATGACTGTTCTTGGCATCACCATATTAAATATATAACAGATAAAGCATGGACCAGAATTAATATAATGTGAAAACTAAAATTCAAACTTGACGGTAAATCTCTGGAAACTATATATATTGCATTTATCAGACCACTACGTGAGTATGGTGATATAATATGGGACAACTGCACACAGTACGAAAAAAATGAACTTGACAAAATTCAAAACAAGGCTGCCAGAATAGCAACTGGAACAACAAAGTTAGTTTCTATACATGCTCTTTACTCAGAAATAAGATGGGATACTCTCCAGCAGAGACGAAATAATCACAAGCTAACTTTATTTTACAAGATGACCCACGACTTAACCCCTGAATACTTATCATCTCTAGTCCCAGAACCCATTAGTAATATTTCCCGTTACAACTTACGTTATTCTAACAATATCAGATCCATAAATACGAGAACAAGTCAGTATCACCAATCATTCACAGTAAGAAGTTGGAATGACTTGCCAGTTGAAGTCCAACAGTTCAATACAATAAGCTCCATCAAAAACTACTTAAATAAAGATAAAACACTAGTCCCCCATTATTTTTACACTGGTAGCAGAAAAGCTCAGATTCTGCATACTCGTTTGCGCACAAACTGCAGTTCTTTAAATTTACACCTTTTTATGAAAAATATTACTGACTCTCCTTTATGTAGTTGTGGTAGTGTAGAAGATGCCCAGCACTTCTTCTTCCATTGTCATAAATATCAAGCTCAAAGAATTGAACTCAACTGTATTTCTGTGTTTCAGACACCAATTTTACATCTTTTATAACGCGGAGACCCAACACTAGCCCTAGAAACAAATACAATAATATTCGAAAATGTCCAAAAGTTTATAGTGGAAACCAAGCGATTTTGACTTATTGTGTTGTGTATAGGACTGGGAAAGCTCTTTGCAAATGCTACTGTAACAAATTTCTATCTCGCTGACATGGTTGACGATGTAAGCTTGTGCCTGCTCTCTCCTTTTTATTCTTATATCTTATTATCATTATATACATATCATAATTATTATTATTAGAGTAGTCGCTCTAAATAGTTTTCACAGTATTTTATTACACTACAATATTGAATTATTTCTTTTTATGTTTTGTTTACTATTTATATATATATATATATATATTTTTATTATTATTTTCATATTTCTCTTTGTATTGGCATCTTGAACACATTTTCCTACTGGTATCGCTTGTGTAGCTATTTTTATATTATATTGCTTATATCTGTACGTTGTCTTTAAAACGGGTCAAACTTTATTTTTTCATTCAGCAATATCCTCCCATGTACAATAAAATGGTGACATTTTGTCTTAGGCTATCAACTGCCATCAAATTAACAGCTGATATATAAATATTACGGGAGAAGTACCTTATATTTATCCACATGCTTCCGTTCTAACCCTATCATTATTTCATGTGTTAGGTATATCTGTGTTGTATATCGAAGAATGAAATAAATATGTTTAAACTAACGTCCCGATCAACACTATTTAGGTAATTTTGGAGACGCTGCTTCCAATTTTGTGGGACTTTTACCCGACATTGAGATAAAATGACTTCTTAAGCCCTGCCATCCAATGGAACCAAAAGGCTTATATGCACTTGGTGGTCTGACTTACACCACTTTGCCTGGGCAGGCTTAGACCTTCTAAGTGGTTTACCAGTAACTTGTGTGGTCAGTTTCAGCTCTGCGTGGCAGCACCATGCAGCCCATCTATTTCTCAAAGCCCCTATGGGCGGGTGCGAACAGTATCTCTAGCTTCTATATCTAAAAGTTCAGTACTTTTGCATGGTCCCCGCCAATCAGGGTATGGAGAAATAGATTGGGCTGCATGATGCTTCCACGCAGAGCTGAAACTGACCACACACTCGCATGAGCACTGGTTAAACCACTTAGAATATCTAAGCCTGCACAGGCAAAGAGGTGCAAGTCGGACCGTCCATGCATATAAACCATATTGGTTTCATTGGGAGGCAGGGCTTTTGATGTCATTTCATTTCAATGTCTGGTAAAAGTCCCGCAAAATGGGAAGCATGGTTTCCTAAATGACCTGAATAGTATTGATGGGGATGTTAACTCTTATCCTGCTGTTCACAACAACCCTTTTCTTTGCAAACAGTGTAGATCCAGATCAGATGGCTTTCTGATCAGGATCTACACTTTTTGACATTCAATTTACGAATTTGTAGGAATAAATTACATCAAGTAATCTGATTGATTCAAAGTCAGAAATGGGTGTAGCTAAACTGAATATTCAGCAAGAGAAGGGTTAAACCTCAAATCAAACAAGCAAATCAACACTCATGCTTATATTTGTAGCTGAGCAGGTTAAATTGTGTCCTACTATGCCAGAAGCCGTGAAGACAGGTTTTCTCATAAAAGGGCCTAGAATCGTTTGGTGTGTATGTTCACCTTAAGGGGAAAGGATACACCTGGAGGGGAGGCAACTCCTTCAAAAGTACTTTTGTCATTCATATCAGAAGTGGTGAAGACAGATTTTCTCATGAAAGGGCTCAGAATTGTTTGGTGTGTATATTCACCTTAAGGGGAATGAGTACCTGCACACCTTCAGGGGAGGCAACTCCTTCAAAAAGTATTTTGTCTCCCATATCAATAAGGGTCAACTCTTAAAGGAAAGAATTTGCTCCTGAGGAGCAAATTCTTTCCTTTAAGAGTAGATCTTTCTTTTAAGAGTAGACCCTTTTTTTCCGGGGGATAGAGTTAATAGAAAAGCAAACAGGAAGTCCCGAAAGTTGTCTCCCTTTGAAAAATGGCAGAAAAATCTGCCCGGTGTATCCATTCGCCTTAAGCATTTGTTAAAGTAAATAGATCAATTTCTAGCAAATACATGAAAACTTTACAATCTGAACCATGTGGGGGTAAGAAATTAGTAGCCAGTGTTAAAATGGTCTAGCAAACTTAGTACCTAATATATAAATATTTTTGCGGTAAAAATATTAGCATTTGTTTGCCATATCAAATGATTAGATTTTTAATGAAATGTTAATTTAAGAAGGCCCTTGCCAATCGGGCCTGGAGAAATAGATTTTCCACGCAGAGCTGAATCTGACTGAACATGAGTACTGGTAAACCACTTAGAAGGTCTAAGCCTGCCCAGGCCAAGTGATGCAAGTTGGACCATCCCTGCATATGAACCCTAGCAGTTTCTTTAAGCAGTTGGGCTTGAGGTGTCATTTCATCTCGGTGTCCGATAAAAGTTCAACAAAATTGTAAGCAAAGTCTAAAAAATGACCAAAATAGTATTGATGTGGATGTAAATACTTTACACGAACTACTGTCAAACTTCATAGGCCTTTGCGACCTTGAAAATCTGTTCGAGCTAGGGGTAGTTCGAGCCGCTGATGGTTACTACCAGGAGGCAAAACAAATACTTTTTGACATGTTTTGGGTGTGTTTTGGGTGTTTGATATTGAAATATATGCTGTGTGTACTCATTAGAATCACCTCACCAAGGCGATTCCAATGAGTACTCAAAGCATATATTTCCAAGATAAAAAAAGAAATATCCCACTATCCTCATGTAGAGGATATTTCCATAGAGACTCAAGAGTCAGGATATTTCCATAGAGACTCAAGGCCATCGGTGTTCGAGCCATAGACATTATACTGTAAATGTTAATTAATGACTTCCTTAGTTCTGAGCAACTGGGCCCATTGATGCAAGTATCTTCATTTATGTTGTTCTGCACAAAGTGTCTCACATAAAGCCAGGTTCATACAAGGCACACTTCATTGTCTCTTGATAATATTTGTTTTTATACATATTCACCTTATTTGCATTATCTGCTGGTTCCTAGTCTGAAGGTTATCAGTTTTGGAAAAACAGGTAACCAGACCCCCCTGACCTTGAAAGGTCAGGCGGGTCTGGTTACCTGTTTTTCCAATAATTGACAATGTGCAAGCTGGGAGCCAGCAAATAATGCAAATATGGTGAATAGGTCATACATGTCCAGGCAGTTTTGTTTTTTTATAATACATTTCTATGGAACACGATCTTTGTATTTTACTTATTACAGTAACTCTGTTTTTAGCTATTCTGTCACATAGTGACAAGGTGAGCTTTTGTGATCACATTTTGTTCATCGTGCGTGTATCTGTGTGACCGTCCGTAAACAATTTCTTCAAATGACATCTCCTAAACCACTGATTGAATTTTAACCAATCTTTACAGTAATGATCCTTATTTGATCCTCTTTCAAAGGTGTTCAGACGGTCCCGGTTCATTGCACATCTAGGTCCCAAGAGCCAAAAATAGATTTTTTTGACTGAAAACAATAAAATCTTCTCTGAAAGCACAAGGCCAAGGTCTGTGGACCTCTATCAAGATTGTTCAAATTAAAGCCTTGGGATAAAAAATGGCCCCGCTCCTGGGGTCCTCATATTTTACATAGACTTACATACGGAAAAATCTTGAAAAATTTCTTGTCTGAAACCAGAAGGCTAAGGTCTTTGATATTTGGTATGTTCATCTAGTGGACCTCTCCCAAGATTGTTCCGCTGATTCAAGAAGACAGTTGTCTGTTTCTGGCGTAAGAATATGCATTGTACTGGTTAACCGCTTATGTATAAGCCTGCCCGGGAAAAGTGTGGATAGGTAAGCGGACCAGCTCATTATGACCTAAATTGGGTTGACTGGGCCATTAAACTTCAATATAAACAAATCTTCCAAGATCGTTTAAATTATAGCCTTGGGCCAAAAATGGCCCAGCGCTGGGGCCCACATGTTTTACATAGACTTATGGTAAATCTTAAAAAATCTCCTTGTCTCAAAGATTTCTCAAGAATTGTAAAAAACATGGTATGCAATGCAATAATGATGACTTATATCATGTGACCGGCCCCGATAGCTCAGTTGGTAGAGTGTCCGCTCCGGGGAACGGGAGGTCTCGGGTTCGATCCCGGGCCGCGACATACCAAAGTCGTTAAAAATGGTACTAGCTGCTCCTCGCTTGGCACTCAGATTTACGAGGTAGGGCTAGGACTGGTCGATCCAGTGTCAGGATAATGTGACTGGGTGTGGTATCATGTAATGTGTCTGGGACATGATACTTCAGTGAGGCAGCACTATAAACGTGAGCATTGAGCTCCCTGTCGCAACCAGACACCGTCGTGATATGACTGAAAAATTGTTGAAAGCGACGTTAAACCCGAATTCACACACACACACACACACTTATATCATGTAAGAGACAATGGACTTTCTTGGCTTTTTTATCACCGCCGCGAAGCAGAGCTGGACATAGACTTAGGGTAAATCTTTAAAAATCTCCTTGTCTCAAAGATTTCTCAGGAATTGTAAAAACATGGTATGCAATGCAATAATGATGACTTATATCATGTAAGAGACAGTGGACTTTCTTGGTTTTTTTATCACCACCGTGTAGCGGAGCGGGGATTATAGGAATGGCCTCCCTCTGTCCGTCCATCCGTCTGTCTGTCCGTAACACTTTCTTGTCCGCTCCATATCTCCTGAACCCTTTGATAGATTTTCATTACATTTTGGTCAATTATTCATCTCAGTGAGCTGATGTGCAGAACCCATAAATGAACCATGCCGACTCAAGGTCAAGGTCACAGTTGAAGGTCACGAGTTTGAAACTTTGAATTTTGTGTCCGTTCCATATCTCCTTTACCCCTCAAAGGATTTTCATTAAACGTTGGTCAATTATTCTTTTTGGTCAGTTATTCGTCTCAGTAAGCTGATGTGCAGAACCCATAAATGAACCATGCCAACTCAAGTTCAAGGTCTCATTTGAAGGCCAAGAGTTTGAAACTTTGAAGGATTCTCATAAAACTTTGGCCAGTTATCCCCCATAGTGAGCTGATCTGCAGAAACCATAAATGAATCATGCCGACTCAAGGGCAAGGTCACATTTGGAGGTCACGAGTTTAAAACTTTGAATTTTGTGTCCGTTCCATATCTCCTTTAGCCCTCAAAGGATTTTCATTAATCGTTGGTCAATTATCCCTCTCAGTGAGCTCATATGCAGAACCCATATATGAACTGTGCAGACTCAAGGTCAAGGTCACATTTAAAGGTCACGAAAGATTTCTTGGTTTGACATGCAATAATGATGGCTTATATTGTGTAAGAGACAATGGGCTTTCTTGGCTTATTGTCGCACCTGCTTTAGCAGGAAGACATAGGCGTGCAAGTTTCGGTCCATCTGTCCGTCCGGTGGTCCGTCCGTCCGTCCGTCCGTCATTCCGCCAACATTTTACATGTCCGTCCGTCCGTCCGTCATTCCGTCAACATTTTATACTGGATGTCTTGTCATCGCAACTCCTCCTACACTTTTAGACCGATCATTTGGAAACTTTGCATGTGCTTTCGCCATGGTATGAGGATGCACATGTGGTTTGGACTTAATCTTCGAATCAATTTTTGTCGCTTTTTCCATATTGTGAACTTAGTCATTTTTAGGTATGCGATACGTACCTCTTGTCAACGCAACTCCTCTTACACTTTTATACTGATCATTTGGAAACTTTGCATGTGCTTTCCCCTTGGTATGAGGATGCGCATATGGTTTGGACTTAATCTTCGAATCAATTTTTGTCACTTTTTCCAGATTGTGAACTTAGTCATTTTTAACCTTCAATTGGTATTGGGTTGGTACCTCTTGTCATCGCAACTCCTCCTACACTTTTATACCAATCATTTGGAAAATTTGTATGTGCTTTCGGCATGGTATGAGGATGCGCATGTGGTTTGGACTTAATCTTCGAATCAATTTTTGTCACTTTTTCCACATTGTGAACTCAGTCATTGTTAACCTTCAGTTGACACATGATAGGTACCTCGTCCTCGCAACTCCTCTTACAGTTTTATACTAATCATTTTGAAACTTAGCTTGTGTTTTCTCCATGATATGAGGATGTTCATTTGCTTTGGATATAATTCTTGGATCATTTTGGTTCATTTTATCACGCTGTGAACTTTGTCAGTTTTTTACCTCACATATATAGGCTATGGATTCTTCTCAAAGCCCTATATTCATTTCTTCTGCCTTAAATAAACTTTATTTTTTGTGTTGGGCAGGTGGGGAGCAGGTGCGACATCAACTTCACCGAAGTTGAATTTCTGGTTTGTTCATCTGTTCTTTCTTCTTTCTGTCCATATAGACCAATTATATATTTTTTGTCAAACATTTCTCAGGAAATATGAAAACTTGAAGCCTCAAATTTGTTAAATGCAATAATTAGTTATGTTGTGGTAAAGACAATAGGCTTTCTCCTTGTTTTTATATGCCCGTTTTGTAAAAATGGTCGTATTATGGTATGGGGTCGGCGTCCATCCATCCGTCCGTCCGTCTTTAAACTTTTTGTTTCGGGATAACTCCTCCTACAGTTTTCATTCGATCATGCTGAAACTTGGTAGGTAGTAAGACATGACCTGTTGTAGCGCATATTGTTTCGATTTACACAGTCATGCCCCTTTGAAATTTTTTGTAAACTTGTTTGTTTCCGGATAACTCCTCCCACAATTTTCATCTGATCAAGCTGAAACTTAGTAGGTAGTAAGATGATGACCTGATGTAGCGCATGTTCTTTCGAGGTTATAGTTCACCAAGTATTTACAGAGATATGCCCCTTGGATTATTTCTGTAAATATTTCATTTCCAGATAACTCCTCCTACAATTAACACTTGTTATATAGTTAGACCATGATGTGGAGCAGTGCATATTGTTAGGGCCTCAACTATATGGCTGTAGTCTATGTGTTTGTTACGCCGAAACAAAAAAAAAAAACATAACGTCAATCATAACTTCAAAAGGATTTGCTGTACTCTCATGAAACTTCACACACATATATACCATCACAAGACCTATATTCTTACAAAGGACCATACCTATATTGCTTTGTCCGTGCGTTTGTCATGCCTTAACCAAAAAACTTAACCTTGGTCACAACTTCAAAAGTATTTGCCTTTCTCTCATGAAAATTCACAAATGCTTACCATCACATGACCTACATTCTGACAAAAACTTGTACCACACCTCTTTGATAGCTCTTTGTGGGGCCCTTTCTGACATAGTCATTGATCTGGTTTTGAGGTTGTGGTCCAACAAATAAAAACAAGTTATGCCCCTTTGAAAGTTTCTGTAGGCAATTTTGTCTCCAATTTAGAACCGATCAAGCTGAAACTTGATATATAGTTAGACCAAGATGTGGAGCAGCCAATATTGTTTCAAAGTTACAGTCCACCAAAATATTTATAGAGTTATGCCCCTTTGAAAATTCCTGTGAACCTTTTGTTTATGGATAACTCTTCCTGCAGTGAACATTTAATCAAGCTGAAAATTGATACAAAGTTTGACCACAATATGGAGCAGTGAATATTGTTTTGAGGCTTACCAGATATAAATAAAGTTATGCCCCTTTGCAGATTTCTGTAAGAATTTTGTTTGTGGCTACAATTAATATCCGATGAATCTAAAACTTCATATATAGTTAGACCATTATGTGGCACAGTGCTTATTGTTTTGAGGGTTGGGTCCACCAAAAATGAATCGAGTATGCCCCTTTGAAAAGTTCTGTGCACATTTTGTTTGCGGCTAACATCTGCAGTTAGCATTGGAGCTAGCTAAATCTTGATATTATGTTTGACTATGATGTGGAGCATGCAGTGCATATGGTTTAGAGAGGTTGGTACACCAAATATGTATATAAGTATAACACTTCGAAAATATCTGTAGACACTTTCATTTCCGGCTAACTCCTACAATTTAGATCCGATCAAGCTGAAGCTTGATATGTAGTTAGACCATGATATGGAGCAGTTCTTATTGTTTCAAGGTTTCAGTCCGACAAATATTTACTTGCTACAGGTGTATAATGCCCCGCTTGCAGAGCTCTTGTTGTTTATCAATTCTGGAAGCCATCAACTTAGTATGTAATGCAGTAATGAAATGACATCTCAAGCCCTGCCGCCCAATGAAACCAATAGGATTTATAAGCATGGACGGGCCGACTCGCAACGCTTTACCTTGGCAGGCTTAGATCCTCTAAGCGGTTTACAAAGTTCGCCTGTGCCGGTCGGTTTCAGCTCTGTGTGGAAGCATCATGCAGCCCATATATTTCTTCAAGCCCCAATGGGCGGGGGCCGAGTGATATGACGGTTGTGATCAGACTGTGAGGCAGCACATATGGTGACTTGATATGACACAGTCATCTTGAATGACTTTTCATGCAGAAGCCTCCGTGGTGTAAACCAGGGCCATGGGTTTGATTCAAGGCTTCTCTAAACTTTTGGATGAGTCTTTAAAACCAAGGTCCCATTTCCATATGACCTAAGTTGTTGGTGGGAAATAAAACTCCAACACATGGTCCCCGTCCGTAGGGGTTTGTAAAAATCAGGCTGCATGGTGCTTCCAAGCAGAGCTGAAACCAACCTTACATTTGAGGTCTGGTAAACAGCTTAGAAGGTTGAGGCATGTCCAGGAAAAGTTGTGCTAGTCGGACTTACCTTCCTGTGGGTAGTAGGGATTGAGATATTATTTCATCTGTGTCAGGAAAAGTCCCACAAAATTGAAAGCAGTCTCCAAAATGACCTAAATAGTGACGGGAATGTAAAAATTCAAACAAACCAACTATGCAAGTAGTGACATATTTGTTCTGACCAGACTGTGCAGCAGCTCATATGGTGACTTGACATCACAAACACACACCTATATAATTTTGACCCCATTGAACCCCACTTGATACAGTAAAACTGGGGTTTACAGGGATATACCTTATTTTACTTATTTCTGCTCTAAAATATAGATTGTGGTTACTCGTTAGAACCGCCTCACAGAGGCAGTTCTAACGAGTACCCACAATCTATATTTTGAGCAGAAATAAGAAAAATATCACAATTTTTCATCTTAAAATTTTCGTTTTTTTTCGGCGGTTAAGTTACAGTGTATTTCTATAGGTGTGTTTTCGTAATGATCTGACGGTCATTCTGAGTGAATATTCTTGCATGTGAGACGCGATGATCAGGTCTCTCCAGGAATAGTCAGGTTCCCCCATTTTCACCTACCTTTGATCAGTGACCAGCTGATGCCAGTAAACCTTGAAAGAGACATTCAAACCCCATCCCCAGCTCAAATGAACATTCATCAGAGATGGTTTTAAACCTAAGTGCCCAGAAAAAAAAAAAACATTTGATCTTTTGAAATATGACTTTGACTCCTCTTTAATGACCTCTGCAAAGCTGAAACCAAGAGAGGCCTAGAGATTAAGAATTAAAGAACCACAGAAATATTCCGAGTAGACAGCAATTTGAGTTTGTATTTTTATATAAAGGCTTTGAAAATATTTGAAGGTCACTGATGAGGGCTTTAAAAAAAAATCTACCTGTCACCCATAGAGTTGTAAATGGTCTCCTCCTGAATACAAGGCAGGAGATTCCATTTGGATCAAAATGGATTAAAGCTGGCTGTATACATCTGATAAATGCATCAGTCTTAAAAATAATTTGAATTGTAGTGGGGCTTGAGTATAAAGGGAAGATTATAAGCAGATTTCTTTTCATGAAAACAGGAATTGACATTTGTAAATGCTCTCTCGATCGAAGAAAATGACAAGCCCTGTAGGTTGACAAGCTAATTGTGAGCATGTCAAAATTTAACGAATTCTGGTTATTTGCATTATTTCTGTTCATTTATTTTAGCTCACCTGACCAAATGTCATGGTGAGCTTTTGTGACTGTGAGATGTCCGTCGTTGTTGTCCTTCGTGCGTCGTCCGTGCATAAACTTTTCTTTGTGAACACTCTGGTCCAATCATCATTAAATTTGGTCAGAATGATAATCATGACAATATCTCGGTCAAGATCAAAAATGGGTCATGTCAGGTCAGAAAGTAGGCCAGTAGGTCAGATCTTAGAAAAACCCTGTGAACACTCTGGAGGGCAAAGTTTTGGTCCAATCTTCATGAAACTTGCTCAGAATGATCATCTTGACAATATCTGAATCATTTTCAATATATGGGTCATGTCGGGTCAGAAAGGAGGTAAGTAGGTCAAATCATAGAAAAACCTTGTGAACACTCCAGAGGGTACCATTTTGGTCCAAACTTCATCAGATTTGATCAGAATGATCATTTTGACAATATCTTGGTCAAGTTCGAACATGGGTCATGTCGGGTTCAAAAGTAGGTCTTTTGTTTGTTTGATTTGAGGTTCAATGTCCCCGTCAACACTGTAAAGGTCATTTTGGAGACGTTGCTTCCAATTTTGTGGGACTTTTACCCGACAGTGAGATGAAATGACACCTCAAGCCCTATTGCCCAAATGAAACCAATAGGGTTTATATGCATGGGCAGTCCGACTCGTGCCGCTTTGCCTGGGCAGGCTTAGATCCTCTAAGCTGTTTACCAGTAATTGTGTGCTGTCGGTTTTAGCTCTGCTTGGAAGTGTCATGCAGCCCATTTATTTCTTCAAGCCCCAATGGGTGGGGACCGACAAGAGAATGTCAAGTCATAGAAAAACCTTCAAGAGGTCCTTTCATCATCAAACTTGCTCAGAATTTTCATCTTGACAATATCTGAGTTAAGTTCGAATATGGGTCATGTTGGTCGCAAAAGTAGTTCAGTAGGTCAAATCGTGGAAAAACCATGTCAACATTCTAGAGGTCACAGTTTTGGTCCAATCAGCATCAAACTTGCCCAGAATGATCATCTTGACAATATCTCGGTCAGGTTCCAACATTGGTCATGTCGGGTCCAAAATTTTGGTCCAGTCTTCATGAAACTTGCTCAGAATTATCATCTTGACAATATCTGAATCATTTTCCATATATGGGTGATGTCAGGTCAGAAAGTAGATCAGTAGGTCAAATCATAGAAAAACCTTGTGAACACTCCAGAGGTTACAGTTTTGGCAAAATCATCATCAGACTTGATCAGAATGATCAACGACAATATCTTGGTCAAGTTCGAACATGGGTCATGTCAGGTTTAAAAGTAGGTCTTTTATTTGTTTGATTTGAGGTTTAACGTCCCCATCAAAACTATAAAGGTCATTTTGGAGACGTTGCTTCCAATTTGGTGGGACATTTAACCGACATTGAAATGGAATGACACCTCAAGCCCTATTGCCCAATGAAACCAATAGGGTTTGCATGCATGGACTGTCTGATTCGCGCCACTTTACCTGGGCAGGCTTACCTGCCCAGTAATCAGTTTACCAGTAATAGTGTGCAGGCGGTTTCAGCTCTGCGTGCCAGGGGTCGCAGGATCAATCCCGGGCTTCTCCAAACTTTCGGATGAGTCTTTAAAATGAGGTCCCGTCTCTAAATGACCTTAGCTGTTGGTGAGACACTCGAACACTCACTCACTCAGCTCTGCGTGGAAGCATCATGCAGCCCATTTATTTCTTCAAGCCCCAATGGCCTGGGGCCGACAAAAGTAGGTCAGGTCATAGAAAAACTTTGTGAACACTCAAACTTGCTACGAATGATCGTCTTGACAATATCTGAGTCAAGTTCGAATGTGGGTCATGTTGTTCGAAAAAGTAGGTCAGTAGGTCAAGTCATGGAAAAATGCTATGGACACTCTAGAGGTCACAGTTTTGGTCGAGTCAGCACCAAACTTGCTCAGAATGAGCATCTTGACAAACCCTGTAAGTTGACAGGCTAATTGAGCATGTCAAAATTTAACGAATTCTGGTTATTTGCATTATTTCTGTTCATTTATCATCAAACTTGCTCAGAATGACTGTCTTGACAATATCTGAGTTAAGTTCGATTATGGGTCATGTTGGTCGCAAAAGTAGGTCAGTAGGTCAAATCGTGGAAAAAAACATGTCAACATTCTAGAGGTCCCAGTTTTGGTCCAGTCAGCATCAAACTTGCCGAGAATGATCATCTTGACAATATCTTGGTCAGATTCCAACATTGGTCATGTCGGGTCCAAAAGTTGGTGAGTAGGTCAAATCATAGCAAAAACCTTGTGAACACTCTACAGGCCATAGTTTTAGTCCGATCATCAAACTTGCTCAGAATGATCATCTTGACAATATCTGGGTCGGGTTCCAATATGGGTCAAAAAGTAGATCAGTAGGTCACATTATAGAGAAACCTTGTGAACACTCTAGAGGCCACAGTTTTGGTCCAATCATCATCAAACTTGCTCGGAATGATTATCTTGACAGTATCTCGGATAAGTTTGAATAAGGGTCATGTCAAGTCCAAAAGTAGGTCAAATGATAGAAAAACCTTGTGAACACTGTATGTGAGTGTGTAAGTACGTGCATACATATGTGCATTCATATATACATATGTACTTTGTCATGGCTCAAGCGCCTATATTTATTGATTGCTTTTTACATGTATATAAATTCACACAAATGTTTGGTATGATAATATCTTAAGTGAGTTCGACTTTCAGGGTCCTAGGCTCAAGGTCAATGTCACTGTAGCTATTTTTACAAAAACTTTGTTGTCCCTCTAGTGCCTACACTTATTGATGGAGTTTTATATAACTTCACACAAATGTTGTGTATGATAATTTCTCGAGCGAGTTTGACTTTTAGTATCTTAGGCTTAAGGTCAAGGTCACTGGCTATATTTAGAAAAAGCTTGTCAGGACTCTAATGCACACATTTAATGATGGATTTGTGTATGATTATATCTCGAACAAGACCAACTTTCAGTGTGCTTGGTAGTAGGAATTGACAGACTACACACAAAAAGACTTTGTCAGCACTCTAATGAGCTGTTTTCAGAAAAACTAAGTTATGGCTCTAGTGCCTTCATTTATTGGTGGATTTTTATGTAACCATATAAATGTCTGGTATGATTATTTATTGAGCAAGTTCTCTTTCAGGGTCCCGGCACCCGCCCATCGGGGCTTAAAGAAATGTATGGGCTGCATGATGCTTCCACGCAGAGCTGAATCCGACCCACACACAAGAACTGGTAAACTGCTTAGAGGATCTAAGCCTGCCCAGGCAAAGCGGTGCGCACGAGTCGGACTGTCCATGCTTGTAAACCCTATTGGTTTCATTGAGCGACAGGGCTTGAGATGTCATTTTATCTCAATGTCGGGTAAAAGTCCCACAAAACTGGAAGCAACGTCTCCAAAATGACCTTTATAGTGTTGACGGGGACGTTAAACCTTAAATCAATCAAACAAACAAACTCATTCAGGGTCCTGAACTCAAGGTCAAGGTCACTGTGGCAATTTTTAGAAAAAGTTTGTCATCACTCTAACGCATACATTTATTGATGGATTACACAAATGTTGTGTATGATAATACCTCGCGCAAGACTGACTTTTAGGTTGTTAGGCTCAAGGTCAAGGTCACTGTAGCTATTTTTAGAAATTTGTTGTTATTCCTCTAGTGCCTTCCTTTATTGATGGATTTTAATAAACTTCACATAAATATTTATCATGATCATTTCTCAAGCAAATCAGACTTCAGTGGGTTTGGATCAAAGTAAATGTTCTTGGGGCTATTTTTAGAAAACAACTTTGTCATTACTGTAGCCCCTACAGTAATTGATGGATTTTATTGTAACTTCACACAAATGTTGGTTATGATAATATCTCCAGCAATTAAGACTTCTAGGTCCTGGGCGCAGTGGCTATTTTTAGAAAAACTTTGTCACCACTCTTGCTCCTCATTTCGTATCAATGGATTTTTATATAACTTTACACAAATTTTGGGTACGATAATATCTCAAGCAAGTTTGACTTTCAGGGTCCTGGGCTCAAGGTCAAGGTCACAGTTGCTATTTTTAGAAAAACTTTGTCATCGTTCTAGCGCCTACATTTATTGATGCATATTAATGTAGCTTCACACAAATCTTGGGTATGATAATATATGCAGCAAGTTCGACTTTCAGGGTCCCGAGCTTAAGTCAAGGTCACTGTGGCAGTTTTCTGTTTTCGAGCTAGCACTTAGATCTATCAATGGATTTTGTTGTAACTTCACACAAATGTTAGATATGGTAATATTCTCAAGCAAGATCAGCATTCAGATTTATGTGTGTTGGAGGTCAAGGTCATTGAGGTTGTTTTTAGCAAAACCTTGTTATGGCTCTGGTGCCTATATTTAGAATGGATTTTGCTCAAATGAACATGATAGCCACCAGAGCTAAAATATCCAAACCTTAAAATGACCTAATCATAAACAGCTAGATTGATTTTGATAGAATTTCACAGAAATGTTCCTTGGGTCACTGTCAATCAAAATTGCTCAAAACCTTACTATATTACCTACCATTTCATGTGTACAGTGTGGATCAGGTGAGCAATCCAGGGCCATCATGACCCTCTTGTTATACTTAGTCTGTATGGTAGACTCCTTTGGTGGATGTCAAAATAAACAAAACACAAAGGTTTAATGCAAAAGATTTATTTGGAGTTTACAACTTTCTTAAAAATTTGTTGCTAACTTTAGGTGTACCCAAGAATTCTATTTCTTACTACTGTTAAATGAAAACTAAGTTTCAATAATATTTTGTATGATGAATTTCGATGCCATTATGAAGAGCAAATTTGATATACACATACACTTACAACGCACGTCATAAGAAAACCTGTTTCATACATTTTGCGAACTACAAAGGTACAGATCAGACTGTGCTTCACATGTGCAGTCTGATCAGCATCATTGTGTTTGCTGCTTAGAAAGTATAAGACACCACAACCTCTTTATAACACTATAGCTGGGGTCCAAAGCAGAAACCGTGTAGGTTAAACGACCATGTTATATCCTAACAAAATGTGTATTTGTAGATTATCATTTTTCTATATAATCTACACATTTTTGGTTCTATCTTGAAACCATGTTATATCCAAACTATGTTATAATGAACCGTGTTATAACAAGGTTATGGTGTACATCTTAGTTATATTACGTGGAATTCATAAATCAAGCTAGTCTGTATAGTTGACCAGACCAGATTTTGTCTTAATGGGTCCAGTTGTTCGAAACCTCATCAGCTTAACGAGCTCGTTAGTGGTCATATTGTTAATTGTTCTAGCAAGTACAATATCTGAAAATTCATTTTTGCTGTAAAAATGTGAGCAGCTTTTGCATGTACAAAGCTGCTCACATTTTTTAGCAAAAGTATTAGCATATTTGTCCTATTAAATGATCAAAGTTCAACGATATGTTAACTAAGTCATTAGTTTTGAACAACTGGGATCAGTTGTTCAAAACTAATGATGTCATTACTTAACATATCGTTAATTTTGATTATTTAATATGGTAAATATGTGAATATTTTTGCTGAAAAAATGAGAGCAGCTTTTGCAAACACAAAAGCTGCTCACAATTTTTCAGCAAAAATACAAAAAAATTAGATATTGAACTTGCTAGAAGAGTTATGACCACTAAAGAGCTCGTTAAGCTGACAATGTTTTGAACAACTGGCCCCTGGTCGCAAACACCAAAGACAGGTTTTCTCTTGACGTGGGTAAAATAAGTTTCCTTTCTTTCAATTATGTTTTTTAAATTTATTCCTACATCATAGGCTCTCTTAGACTCTTTCTTTCATTCAAAACGTTCTCTCTCTCACGCACACACACACACACACACTCACACACAACTAGTGTTGACACACACGAGTAAATGTTCTTTGGTTGATGGTTCTTTGGTTAAATGGTTGATGGTTAGAAAATATTGTCAATTGGTAATAATCAGATAGTTCTACCCCAGAAATCAATATTTCAAAAAAATGATAAAGTTTATAAAATGTGGCTGTTATCTGGAAACGTGGAAATTAAAAAAAATACTGACAGCTCTTTCCTAATAAAACATTCTGCCTCTGTTGATTTAAATGAAAGTCTCACTTCACTGTGTCTATTTTGAATGGAATGCTATTATAAAATCCGTGATATTTCTCTTATTTATATTGCAAACATAGATTGTATGTGCGCGTTAGAACCGCCTCATTGAGGCGGTTCTAACGGGTACCCACAACCTTTGTCTTGGAGCAGAAATAAGAAAAGTGGGGTTTAGTGTGGGTGGGGGGATCATTTCACAGACTTGTTCACATGCTTTTACAGTAAATCTATCCCTTTGTTACTGATATTTATGAGAACAACAAATTGTCAATGCAAGCTTTATTTGTAAGTCGTGTTTGAATGAGATGATTGTGGCTTTTAATTACTGATCCTTAAATACTTTGGAACTTGTACAGCAGGCATGCAGAGCCAGATCAGATGCAATAGTATGTATCTACCACATAACGCAGTCCGATAACGATCTACCATAACACCATTTCATGCAAACTGGAATTTCAAAAATCTGTCAAATACAACTGCAGCATGAGGCGATATTTTAATACATTTATTGGTTTCTTATTTTCCAAAGAAAATACGGCTTGGCATTTTATGTAGTTTTATGTGCACTTGTGATTGACGTCCCATGGATTATGTTAAACAACATTTAAGTCCATAAGATAGAAGTGTATAATAAGCATTTAAAATCAACCTATATATGCCTAGCGATCCATAAAAAGGACACAGACAAACTGTGTAGCCCCAGATAAGATCTCCGTAAATGCGTTGTATGAATGTTTGCTTGAAGTTTCGGATTTTCATAAACGTTTCAACAAATAAAATCAGCCTGAACTCCTGAATTCGTATATGACCAATGCTATTGACTTTTTTTGGTCATTTTTATGCTCGGGAAGTAAAAATCTTTCTTGTGAAACATAACTTTAAGTAGAACCTAGGGTGCGAAAATGGAAACTTCAACGACTAAGCGCTCTTGCGTAATAACTTTCCGCAACCTATACTCTTGAAGAACGTGTTGACAAAATATACACCAATTCTTTAAAGCTATGTGGTTTTAACTGAAAGTATAAATTAAAGGAAAATAGCCTGATACGCTGATGTGAGCTTCAAAACAAAGGCGTTAGTGAAAATTTCAATAATAAGCGGACTTGTTTCTTAAAGGTGAATTTTTCAAACATATCAAATTGACTACCCTTTGCCTTGGATACCCTAAATTGGGGTCGCTGTTTGAACTTATATTTAGAAGAATTTCTAGTTTGTCACCATTTTTTCGATGATATTCATTCCACTTGATACTGGGAATACATATGCTCATCGAATTGCATTTTAAATACACACAGTTTTTCATTTTCAGGTTTTCGATAAACAATAGGTTATATTATTTTTTAACATTTTCATGAAAAATTTCACCAACTGTTTGGTCAATAAAACTATATTTGATTTCCGCCTAAAACGGCAGTAAATAAAATGTAGGGTATGCTGTGCTGCAAACTACACCGCTGTTGTTTTTTTTTTTCATCTATACCTACACCATTTCTAAGTACGCATGCACATATAATGAATGGGCAGATCTCCTAAACTATACTAAGCAATTATATTATTTAGCAGCACCTAATATATTTTAATAAATAAATTCTAACTTAAGAGATAAATATCAGAATTCAACTTAGAAATCAACTGAACATCTTAAGACACAAGAAAGCACATACATTTGAAGAAGCTAACATGTCCTTGCAAGGCAGTATTTGCATCAACGACGGAGGCTTCTCCTTTTAAAAATAACACTCTATTCAAAACAATGTTTTAATTTCGTGGCCTAGTTAAATGCTTTCGTCTTTTAATTCTTTATAACGTTTCAATATTGTATTATGTTACTGTGTTGTTACAAAAACTGTTTAAACGCAAGCAGAAAGTTACATATGAATAGCGTCAAAACCTCCATATCACGCCATTCCTCTAGCTAGGCAATGATTATAGTGTATTGCTGCAATATGGAGAATGCATTTGGGCATACAGGCATGCTAAGGTAATTTAAATACGCACATTGTCAAAGAAAACTAAAATCATTTTGCTAGCTCTAGCGACCAAATGAACATGTTCTAAATTTTTAATTTGGCTCATTTGTACTGAAATACTGCAGTTTACTCATAAAGGATTTGGATGAATGCTCTCCAGAAACGTCTTTTAAAGACACCAATGTTAAATTGAGAAAAACGTCAAAATGATGACGAAAGTTAGCGGAAGATGACTCGTGTTTGTGCGAAGTTTTCTGGTTTTCGAACTAATGATTCAGTAGGGATTTGACTTTATGGACAATCACACTAGCAAGTTTATACGATGGGTGCGGGAAAATGACATAACGCTATATTAGCCTTGATGCTTAGCCAATTTCAAATTTGTTTACGGGGTCTAAATCCCAAACGTTTACCCTATATCTTTGAATGTTTCTGATTAATTGTTAAATCTAGCACATGTAGAGACGTCACTTTGAAACGTGTTGCTACACATACTAAGCCTCGATAGCGCAGTGGTTAACACGATCGACCCAGGATCGAGAGGTTATGCGTTCGAATCCGGCACCCGGTATCGAGGTGTGTCCTTGGGCAAGACACGTAATGACATTGCCTCACTCGCCCCAGGTGTAAATGGGTAGCAGTGGTGTAACAGTCACTGTCTCTCTCTCGCGCGCGTGAAAACATCCAGAATGAGTGTTCGAGTGCGATTAAATAAACTTGAAGCTTCTATCGAAATCGAATTAAAATAAATTAGTACAAACTAAACTTATTTTACATAGTAAATATTTACTCCTAGAGGCATAGAATTCTTAACTTTAAGAAACCTCCATATCCAAAAAAAAAAACATGAGGCGGGAAAAGGGTCTTAGTGTTTATGCGCCCAGGGAAGACTCGATTAGTTATATGCCTGTTCATCCAAAGCTTCTCTATGCACACAGGGAAGGATGCATTCTGATTTAGTGCGTTAGCAGAATGAATTTTGTCTTCCATTACGAAAACACGCCAATACAAATACATGGTAAAATTTACCACCGAAAGAACGAAATTAATAGGATTAAAAATTCTGCTTTTTTCATATTTCGACTCAAAATATAGATTTTGTATACATGTTAGAAGCGCCTCATTAAGGCGGTTCTAACGACTACCCTCAATCCATATTTTAGAGCAGAAATTAGAAAAATAAGGTTTACCCCTGTAGACTCTAGTTTTACTACATAAAAGTGGGGTTCAAGGGGTCAGAATTATATGGGCGCATTTTCGTGATGACCGAGCGCACCCGACCGAAACAAAAAACCTTTCTCTTTGCCCGTTCCTCATTATAGGTTGTTTTTTAGAATATGTCTTAATATGCGTACATTTTATAATCTGCCTACAATGCTTAAGTATCTATGTCGCATAATAACTAATATCTGCAAAATATGAATAAAAAGTATCACAGATAAGGTGAAATTGATAATTTTGTTTTAACAGGTCTGTTGGTTTGATCTGGGAATGAATTTGAGAACCACTGGTCTATCTGGTGTCATCACAGTATTCAGTGTTGGTTCTATGTCTTCATGGTGATATTCTAGTCGGAAGTTCTGTGCAATCTTCGTCAGTAAAATGTGCATTTCTTGTTCGGCAAATCGTCTTCCTGAAAGGTTAGGCAAGAAAACACTAGACTGGAATAAATACCTCTTAATACAGTATAAACGAAATACGTTTTCTCTTCATGCTAGACTAAGAATTTATATTTTTAAATCTCTGAACCCTTTCAAATCGTTGCCCCTTCTGTTTCAATCAGTTTGGTCCTCTGTATTTTATCAATCATTTCAACGTCAAGTCTTTTTAGTTCTCTTTTGTAGCTTTCAATCCAAAATGAGACAGCTCATGGAAAAAGATTCATTATGATAACACACCCGTGCGACATAGTGCATTTTTCCCATCTCCAAAATGGCTAATTTTCTAATGAAATTCTGTGATATTTTTCTTATTTATACAGCAAACCCAGGTTGTGGGTGCTCGTTAGAACCGCCTCATTGAGGCGGTTCTAACGAGTACCCACAGCTTATGTCTTGGAGTAGAAATAAGAAAACTAATGTATACCCCCGTAAACCCCAGTTTTCTCTATACAAAGTGGGGTTTAGGGGGGTCTTCGATTCACGGACTTGTTATCGTGATGACTTAGAATTCTGCGATACAACACCTGATAAACCTGATATATAGTTACGATATATGCTAGTATTTTTGATCAAACAGTGATTATACTTAAATGACTGGGACTCTTAGGCCTTGTTGATAATGGCTCTGAATCTTAAAAATCAGGTCTCCCACCAATGCGGTTTCGATCCAAGTCCGGCAACGGAAGGACATGTTTTTTGTCCGAGTATTCCGGCCTTAGCCCACCTGATTAACGATAGGCTTGATGTAAGTGAAATAAAATCTCGAAAGAACGAAAAAAAAAAAAAAAAAACGAAACAAAACAAGAACTAAAGTGATTGAAATAGAGTCAAACTTCAGTTACATTTATTTCACTTATTTTCTTTTGAAACAAAAAATACTTTGCTGGAAGGAAAATGATATATAAAAAAAACGTATCATCTCTTTGTTAACTTGATCCGCCACACAGTCTCGCGTGTCATTGTTCTTCCAAGATCTTACGCATCACGTTCGACGCTCTGCATCTCAACATGTTCCACATGAGACGCAGAGCGCCGAGTGTGATACAATGCGTCAGATCAAGCTTACTATCGCAATGATGTGTATATATCACTTCGGCGACCAGCAAAGGCTCGAATCAGTCTGAGCCCCGCCAAGCGAATTTGTGTCTTCGAGCATTCCGTCATGACAAATTTTAACTGCGCATGCCCAGCCATTCAGAGGGCCAGGTATATGGTTTTCTGTCTGAAGGTTCCTCTTGATTCACTGCTTGTATGAGCGAGCAGCGAAGGTTCTGGCGAGACTGCGCGGATGCGCAGGCTCGCTTGAACCTTCGCTGCTCGCATAGGCGATAAGTACCAAAATCGCTTGACGGGGCCCAGTCTGTATGTCTCGTCGGAGCCTTTGCTTATCATAGTGCAATTATTTTTGTTGCATTTTTACACGACCCGTCATGGACCAGGTACCGTATGTGGTGGTAATGCTAACTGTATACGGTACAAGCATCGTTTAAATGTCATTTTGATGGAAATGTTCAACGCTGGAGTTAATTACTGTGGACGTAGCTAATAAAAATGAAACACGAACGTGCAATTATCGAAATGTCGAAAAAAATGTTTTTAAAATTGCAGAATAAACTAGGATGCTTTTAGTTTTCAAATATGTTCTATAAAAGGGCTATCATTTGGAAGCAAAGGCTACACTGTTTCTTTGAGCGACAGGGCTTGATATGTCATCTCATCTCAATGTCGGGTAAAAGTCCAACAAAATTGTAAGCAACCTCCAAAATTACCTATATAGTGTTGACGGGGACGTTAAACATCAAATCAAACAAACAAAACAAGGAATACACTAGAACTGAAAAGTATGGACTGTTTCCATCTTTAAAAAAGATGGTTCAGAGATGCTAAAATGTTATTAACTATTAAATAAGTAATTTGTATAAACATGCATAAATTCTCAAATTCATCTTATTTCACATTTGATTATCTCGTTATGTCTAAATCCAACTGATTAAAACATACCATCTTAAAAAAGAGACATTATCCTTACAAAGCTCTTCATCTAGAAGAGTATAACTATTTTAACCCTTATCTTGCTGTTCACGACAACCCTATCTTTACAAACAGTGTAGATCCAGATCAGATGGCTTCTGAAGAAGCCATCTGATCAGGATCTACATTGTTTGGCATTCAGTTCATGAATTTATAGAATAAATTACATCAAGTAATTTGATTGGTTGATAGACAGAAATGGGTGTGGCTTAAATGAATATTCAGCAAGATAAGGGTTAACAGTTTTTAACTTTTGCATGTGATTTTGTTTTCCAGTTAAGTGGCTCGATGTTTATAATTAGCACGCATTAACCCTTGTCCTGCTGAATATTTATATATGCTACACCCACTAACGATTATCAACCAATCAGATTACTTTATGCAAATTATTGCAACAAGTTCACAACCTGAATGGCAAACAATGTAGATCCTGATCAGATGGCTTCGTCAGAAGCCATCTGATCTGGATCTACATTGTTTCAAAGATAAGGCATATCCGGGATTAGCAGGACAAGGGTTAAGACAGTTCAGTCATTCCAGTGTCTTATTTGCCCAAAATGATAAAACGGCACCTGCATCTTGTTTCAGATACGGATATGCTCGAATATATAGCATTTCGATAACACATGCGTGCAGTTAAAGGTCATATACAAAGGTATAGAAATCCATTAAATTTAAAAAGACATTGGTTTAAGAAATCGAAGGGCGAAAACCGCATCAAATTATCTTTATTAGTTTCCAAGATATTACAATTCGAAGTGTGAAATATTTCATAGAAACAGACCAACTTCAGAGTGCCTCATTAATATTCATGAGGTATTCTATTATGTCATTGATGAGATGCACATTATTTTTTTTAACTTGTTTAAACTGAAAAACCTAGTGTTTTATAGTCCCTACTGCATAATCACATATTTGAATTATTGAACGTGATCACAACTGATATGCTGAACCAGGTTTCTCCTATTTTCAATTGCAAACCTTAAATTCAAACTTTGAATATTTTTTTTAAATAATTAAAATTCTAGTTTCTGCATTTGTAAGCGGATGAAACAGCGTACATAACTTTCTAATTTGTTTAGAAAAACATTTAAAACACTAACATTAGTCTAAATGAAATATTGAATTAGATGGTAATTTTAAACATTCAAAAATATACTTTAAAATGTAAATTTAATTTTGAATTTCGAAATCGAATTTCTGATTTCTGTCCTACATTATGAACAACATACACAGTAATCAAAGGGCATCAGAAAACTGCATTAGACTAGTGCAAAATGGAAAATATGGTGGTTTAAAATAATTTAAAAAAAGTTTAAAGCCACTATGACATCACAACAAATTGCATTGGGGTTTAAAATCAAAGAAAATTGAAGGGAGGCTACTCTTAGATGAAAATAGGTGTGTAGCAAATATATATTGAGCAGAAATAAGAAAACTGTCACAATTTTTCATCTTAAAATTTTCATGTTTTTTTTTTTTTTTTTGGCGATAAAGATGACAATGTATTTGTACAGCCGTGCTTTCGTGATGCATACCTATACACATTCTGGCGCCGTGTCCCCAGATAAGATTTGACAAACTTTTCAATTTGGGATCCATTTTGTTTTCTCGCAGCCACCTCTCAGGGGTAAAACTATCGTTGTCTGGGAACAAGTTCTCGTCTCTGAACATTCCAAATAGATTCGCTTGAACGTGAGTCTGCAGAAGTAAATCAAATAGAGAATAATCATATTAATTATGCCAGTGGGGTTGGAGTTGGGGTGATAAATCGTCGATTTTATAAACTCAGGTTTTTTTTTTGTATTTTTTATTTTTTTTGGCAACAAGTCACCAAGACCTTGATGCTGCAATTCGTCATCGCAAATTTTAATTAAAATAGTATTATTCATCAAATTTACAAAGTCTGTCCAATGAATATCCACAAAAGCCCTACATTAATCGGAGAAAATGAGGGGTTAACCAGGGTACACATTAGTTGATTTTTTTATTACACGAAAACACGCCTATATACTTTCGACCCCCTTTAACCCCACCTTTATATAGTAAAACTGGGGTTTGCAGGGGTAAACCTTATTTTTCTTATTTCTGCTCTAAAATATAGATTGTGGGTACTCGTTAGAACCGCCTCATCGAGGCGGTTCTAACGTGTACCCACAATCCATATTATGAGCAGAAATAAAAAAAATATCACAATTAATCATTTTAAAAGTTTCCTTTTTCCGGCAATAAAATTTGCAATGCATTTGTATAGGCGTGTTTTCGTAAAAGAGCAAACAGCAAAGGTCAGTCTGATCGAGTTGTTGCTGCTTGAACATTGCAATACCTCTCGTTACCGTAATGGTCCTAAACATTGTGGCAGATAAGCCTAAGCAAACAGAGCAGACCCGAATCCGACTGCTCCTGAATGAACAATCTGATCAGGGTCTTCACTCTTTGCCATTCTTGTATGCTCGCGAACTCCGTAATATAAAAATCTGATATGGGGGGTGGGGGCTGTTGTAGATGGGCATTTCCCAACCTGACGGATTACCGTGCTGAGCACAAAACCACCGAAAATTTTCATTTTACTACCTTTAACGTTTTATTTTTCTCGCATTTTACTTATGAAGTTTGCCTGGTAAAGAACACCAAGGTAAGAATAGAATTTCTATCCCAGGCTAAAACTACGGATTTCATTTTCCGTTGGGCAAGAATATTAATTCTCTTTCTGCCACAATATAGATCCTGGGTACTGGTTAGAATGTCTCCATGAAGTGCCCATAGCCCTTGTAATATATCAAGAATAAAGAAAATAAGGCACACCCATATGTACATTCCATATTTCTTAATTTAAAGTGTGGTTTACGAGGTTTTTAAATACACGGACCTGTCAGCGAGTTGCAACGAAGATTTTGTTTGTTTGATTTGAGGTTTAACGTCTCAGTCAACACTGTAAATTTCATTTTGGAGACGTTGCTTCCAATTTTGACGGACTTTTACCCGACATTGAGATGAAATGACATCTCAAGCCTTGTCGCCCAATGAAACCAATAGGGTTTATTAGCATGGACAGTCCGCCTCGCGCCGCGGTTCCTGGACAGGCTTAGATCCTCTAAGCGGTTTACCAGTACTAGTGTGCGGGCCGGATTCAGCTCTGCGTGCAGCCCATATATTCCTTCAAGCCCCTATGGGCGGGAGCCTATTGCAACGAAGATATATAAACTGTTAATATGACCCTGTAGCTAGTTGCCTTAAAGTTGCACAATACTAACAAGCTCACAGTCAATGACTAGGAATGCAATCAGTTATAAAGTATGGACAGTCCACATTTACTAAATCAAAGACAACCGATTGTGAAACCATAATTCTTCGCTAAAATGAAGGATCAAAAATAATGTAAATGTAAGTAATGCAGTAAATTTATTTAACGTTCTTTAATGAACACCTTACATTGATCGGGACCCATGTTGTTCATACTTCAACGAACGCTAAAAAGTACTTTCTTTTCTTCAAAACTTCTTATGAAGAGTTTCAATAAAATGGATTCAAGTGCTTGTCGATAATGAAATATCGGCCCAGTTTGAACAGCATGGTTATCTTAAAGAGTTCGTGGGTTGTCATATTATATGTGCCCCGTCAAGCGATTTTGGTACTTATCGCCTATGCGAGCAGCGTAGGTTCAGGCGAGTCTGCGCATCCGCGCAGTCTCGCCGGAACATTCGCTGCTCGCTCATACAAGCAGTGAATCAAGAGGAACCTTCAGACAGAAAGCCATATCCCTGGCCCCTCTGGATGGCTGGGGATGCGCAGTTAAAATTTGTCATGACGGAATGCTCGAAGACACAAATTCGCTTGGCGGGGCTCATATGTTATCTGCTCAAGTCAGTACAAATGCTAAAACAGTGACATTTGTGTTGCAAATACGCGGGAAGCTTTTGCATTTGCAAAAATTACTTTTTGTAATCCAAAATATTAGTATACAGTCGAACTTCAATGGCTCGGACACTTTTGGGACCATGAAAATTTGTTCGAGACAGCGGTAGTTCGAGCCACAGAGGTTACTGTCAGGAAGCAAAGCGAGATACTTTTAGACATCTATTCGGTGTTCTATAATGAATATGTATGCTGTGTGTACTCATTAGAATCGCCTCATCGAGTCGATTCTTATGAGTACACACAGCATACATTTCCAAGATAAAAGACAAAAATCTCCTTAATTATCCCGCACTATTCCGCTAGGGGCTCAAGATTGGGTTCGACTCATCCATGGTACACGAGCCATCAGTGTTCGAGCCATCGAAGTTCTACTGTATTAGTATATTTGCCATATTAAATGATCATGGTTCAGTTGTTCAAAACATCGTTAGCTTAGCGGGCTTGTTAGTGGTCAATTTGTTGACTGTTATAGCAAGTACAATATCTAACAAGAGCACCGCATGCGGGTGCAAACGCTCGGCTGCAGCACCTTGTCATAATGAACAACTAGTCCGAGTTTCAAGTAAATATGTTCAGTAATGACAGAGATATTATAAATTGTCCAAGTTTTTGCACGACGACGACGCAGACGAAAATGTCCCAAGTTTTTGCACAACGACGACGCCAGAGCTATGGCAATACCTCGTCGTTTTCTTCGAAAACAACCGAGCTTATATACTGGTATTTTTGCTAAAAAAATGACAGCAACTTTTGCATCTACAAACGCTGCTCACATTTTTTCAGCAAAACTATTAGCATACATTCTATATTAAATGATCACATTTTTAACGATACGTTAACTAATGGTGTCGATAGTTCTGAGCAACTGGTCACAAATTTTTAATGATTCGTTTACTGAAACACCGTTGGTTTTGAACACTATGACCCCGGTCTTTATTCCCAAATGAAAACATTCATTGATTACTTACCCCAGCTGGTATCTTGTAGCCACAGACTTCAATGTCATCTGTTGTTATTCTACTAGTTGCCCATGTGATTGGGTATTTTCTGAAGGAAAAAATAAAATAACATGTATTTATCTTACAATAGGAATAGCCATTTATCATATGACGTCACGTCTGAGAATGTAATAACGCCATGTAATATTTAGTGGATTAAATATGCAAATTAGCTAGTTACGTCCCGTAACGTTACATGTACGACGTCCTTAACGACGTCGCGTTTACTAACGGCGGAATATTGACATTTTTGGTAAACTTTCGTGAATAAAATGCGTTTTAAATATCATATGATAAATAGAATCTTGCATTCGTGCTCATGTATTATTGAATTTATTAAATGAGTTGAGGAAAAGGGATAAAATGCGAGGCATTGAATTTATTAAATGAGTTGAGGAAAAGGGATAAAATGCGAGGCTTTGCCGAGCATTTTATCCCTTTTCCTCAACGAGTTTAATAAATTCAATTATACATGAGCACTCATATAAGATCCTCTATGAACATGAACAAACTTTTCTTTAACCCTACTCATCAGCAATCCATTGTGTAGGATTTAAGGCGTAAAATCGATTTAAGACACCCCCCCCCCCCCCTTGCAAAAATGCTTCCCACCCTTGCAAAAATGCTCACTGACCATTCCAAGACGGTTCTTCTGTTGCGGATTGTTATTCTTATACTTTGTCTACTTGTGTGTGTTGCTAGTTTCTTTTTGTTTTGGATGGCCGATTGGTCTTGTTCACAGACGGCCAACCGGATTATATTTCGGATGGTTTATATTTCAGTTGTTAAGTGTTGTATTAGTCTAAATCGCAACGGAAGTAAGGGCGAGGATTGCGGCCGCGTAAAATCGAGTTAAGCCCCACAGTGGAATTCGTTTCACTTGATCGTTCCAAGGCGGTTTTTCTGTTGCGGTTTATTTTTGTTATGGTTTGTCTTTGAGTGTGTGTATCGCTTATATTTTATCTTGGATAACCAATTGGCCTTTTTGTGGCAAAGTAACTGTCCTTTGGGCTTTCCGCTGTTGATGTTAGGGTCTTGTTATTTCATGTTGTGTTTTAAGCCCCCCAGTGGAATTCGTTTCACTGACCGTTCCAAGGCGGTTCTTCTGCCGTGGTTAATTTTTGTTATGGTTTGTCTTTGAGTGTGTGTTTCGCTTATATTTATTTATTTATTTATTTATTTATTTTGGATAGCAAATGTTGGCCATTTAGTGGGAAAGTAACTGTCCTTTTGGCTTTCCGCTACTGAAGTTTCCATTAGGGTCTAGTTATTTTATGTTTGTGTTTCTTTCCCTTTTGGAACTGTGATGGGTTAATTGTATCGATTCCAGATCATTGCCTTCACTTCCATTCTATAACGGCTCCGGCATATAAACGTAAGTCTGTTGGTCGATGCTCTGGTCTGATACACCGGAATACAACTGCTGGTTTTCTTTTGCATCAGTATTTCAGCTGTTTCAATGTGCTGAAGTTTTCATCGTTGCTTATTACTGTATTCGTTTGACTTTTATGTTCTCGGTGTGCGCTGTTAGAAACCGTTCACGCGGACTTATTATTTGTCTGAACTACGCCATGACCAAGGCCGAGGACTGAGGTTTGACCAGGGTTCATTATGGAGACGTCAATAGATAGCACTTTTCAGAAAAGATGGCGATGACATCATCGATTATTGCAGACTGTGGATCATGGGTACAGATTCGTTTCACGGACATAGGAAATACATAGAGATTATGGTTTCACTGGAATAAACAAACCAAATATATATATATATTTTTCCCGATAGGAAGCTATGAAATCTTTGACTACAGATAAATTTTTTGGAAAATTAAAATAGTTAGACTGCAATAAAACTGCAATCTAATTATTTTAATTTCCGAAATTATACTTGCATACATAAATTTAATATAACATACAAACTATACATAAAACATTTGAGCCAGCGCACGACAACACCTACAATAAGACATGTGCGCCCAACGAAGACTCGGATCAGCCTGCGCATCCGCGCAGTCTGATCAGAGTCTTCGCTGTGCGCTCTAAGAATAGCAAAGGGCCCAATGCTCCTTCATGTAACAAGAGAAGTCTGGTCAGACTACACTGATACGCAGGCTGATCTGATTCTTCGCTGGGCGCACATGTAAATGGTAGGAAATGCTGTGCCCCGGCTCATTTCCATTTTGCTTCCTGACCTGGCGCTATGTACAACCCTCGGGCTAAGGTCTCGAACAACCCCTTTCTCGACAAATTGTCAGGGTACCAAAGGGGTTCGAGCCATTGAAGTTAGACCATAGTTCTAAACAAGCCCATTACGAAAACACGCCTATACAAATACATCATAAACTTTACCGCTGAAAAAAAAAACTAAAATTTTAATATGAAAAATTTTGATTCTTATTTTTGCTAAAAATATAGATTGTAGGTAATTGTTCAATCTAATCGTTAGAACTAAGGCGGTTCTAACGAGTACCTACAATCTATATTTAGAGCAGAAATAAGGAAAATAAGGTATACCCCAGTAAACCCCATTTTTACTTTATAAAAGTGGGGTTCAAGGGGGTCAAAATTATATAGGCATGTTTCCGTGATGCAAATTTAAAAGAACCTACCTGAAGGCTTCCTTCAAAACTGCTTTGACGTAGGGAAGTTTGGAAATATTTTCTGCTGTGATTTCACCCTTTTCTCCAAGCACCTTTTTTGTTTCAGTGTAAAGCCTTTCTTGGACTTCAGGATTCTTTGCGAGACAGTACATTGTCCATAACATAGCATTTGATGTCTGCAATGAAAAAAAAAATCAAAATTTAAAAGTCGTTGGATGACAGCTCCACTATTTTAACACTCTAAAGCCAGAACATGTTGTTACTGCAGCAGAGAAGTATGTTGTTAATGATAAAATCTATCCTTCAACCATTAGATTTGACACCAAGTTATAAAGGCAAATTGTAGGAGTTCAGATGCGTACAATTTGTGAACCACTTGAAATTCATTTGTTCTAGTTCTGTTTTGAAGGCGACTTCATGAATTCTCTTTTTAAATAAAAGCAATCTGGAGTAATTTAAGCTTTCAGCTCGACCTCAAAATGATTGGTCAATTTTATATATACATTGATTTTACTCACTTCGATGGTTTCACCAGTCAATTTTACTCTTCAGAGCTTTAATTAAAAGAAGTCTGATACTGAAGCCACATTTTTATATATTTTTTTCTATTTTAGATTGGTATATTTCATGCAAAATACAAGTGAAGGCAGCCATCAGTAACCGACACAATTACCCCCACATCCATGACACCAAAGGTAAAGAAGCACCAACATCAACCAACGTATCACAAGCAGAGAGCCAAAACGACAGTTTCCTTCTTACAAAATGGCCAAACGGCTTTCCAAAATAAAGAAAATATTAGAAGTATATCCATGTAAAGACAAATAATAAACAAGAACAGCAACCTCTTAGCACAGTCAATAAAGCATTTTACCGGAAGTGTTGTTTTAATTCAGCCTAACAAATATTTCATGCCGTGGGGTCCTCTCGTTTCATCTCTGATTTTGTTTGATTTTTATAACACTAATGAGTTATATATATAGTTGTTTCTGAAAACATTCTCACGGACTCAACAAATTAATTACGGAAACCACGGAAGAACTACCCGCGGTTTGCTGCCACGAAAAATCAGTTGAAGCCCATTCCCAGTTATTTTACGGACAATGCTTCTGTTGTGTATATTACTGTCCTTGTTTTACTTTGCACTGGAAATATGTTTTTTATAGCCCCGCTTTGAAAAAGTGGGGCTATATTGGATTTGCCATGTCCTTCTGTCATTCCGTAATTCCGTGATTCCGTTAATTTGTGTTGGCTCCATAACTTTGTATCTGCTTAACATATTTTCATGAAACTTCACACAAATGTTAAACACCATAAGACAATGTGCAGAGCGAAGGAATTATAACTGTGGATTGCCTACTTTTGGAGTTATTGCCCTTTGAACATTTTCCGTAATTCCGTAATTCCGTAATTCCGTGATTCCGTTAATTTGTGTTGGCTCCATAACTTTGTATCTGCTTAACATATTTTCATGAAACTTCACACAAATGTTAAACACCATAAGACAATGTGCAGAGCGAAGGAATTATAACTGTGGATTGCCTACTTTTGGAGTTATTGCCCTTTGAACATTGAAAAATGGCAATTTTAATTGTGTCCGCTTCATAACTCGAAAACCGTTTGAGATATTTTTAGGAAACTTCACACAAATGTTAAGCACTATGAAACGATGTGCAGAGCGCAGGAACCATAACTCTGCATTGCTTATTTTTGGAGTTATTGCCCTTTGAACATTGAAAAATGGCAATTTTAACAGTGTCCGTTTCATAACTCGAAAACCGTTTGAGATAATTTCATGAAACTTCACACAAATGTTAAGCACTATGAGACAATGTGCAGAGCGCAAGAACCATAACTCTGGTTTTCGTATTTTCTGTGTGTCTGTCTGTGTGTCTGTCTGTGTCTGTTAACAATTTTCGTGTCCGCTCCATAACTTTAAAACCCATTCACATATTTTCATGAAACTTCACACAAACATTAAACACCATGAGATGGTGTGCAGAGTGCAGGAACCATAACTCTGGATTGCCTAATTTTTGAGTTATTTCCCTTTGAATATTGAAAAATATCAATTTTAGCCGTCTTTGCTCGATAACTCAAAAACCGTTTGAGATAATTTTATGAAACTTCACACAAATGTAAAGCACCATATTACGTGTGCAGAGCGCAGGAACCCAAACTCTGGATTGTCTACTTTTTCAGTTATAGGCTTTTGAATATTAAAAAATGGCAATTTTAACTATGTCCGCTCCATAACCGTTTCTGATATTTTCATGAAACTTCAAATAAATGAAAAGCACCTTGAGATGATGTGCAGAGTGCAGGAACCATAACTCTGGTTTGCCTACTTTAGGAGTTATTGCCCTTTGAACATTTAAAAAGGCAATTTTGACTGTGTCGGCTCCATAACTCACAAACCATTTGAGATATTTTCATGACACTTACACAAGTGTAAAGCACCATGAGACAATGTGCAGAGCGCAGGAACCCTGACTCTGATTTGCCTACTTTAGGAGTTATTACCCTTTGAACATTGAAAAATGGAAGATGAAATTTAGTATAAACATGGACATTCTGGTAATGTATCATGCTCATTGAAATGAGGGACAAGGGCTCACAACTCTTAGAGTTTTTCCAGATAATGTAAAATTTTCAACAGTTATTTCTTGTTCATAACTGTTTTCTCTGCAGCTTAAATAACTTTCTTCTCTGACAGCGCTGAAGCGGGGCTATAGTCAGATCCTCTGACAGCTCTAGTTTTTATTATTTTAGAAAGCTGTTTGTCCGTTTCGAGGTGGTGGAAAGAAGCTGTAGTTTAGGTTGACTTCCGGGTATATTTTAATTATACTGACACTGCTTCAACTTTAACCAAGTTCTGCTTCAAGCCTTTGTCAGCAGTGATGCTCCATGATACCAATAAAGATAGTACATAAAATATCACTCACCGTTTCGGTAGCAGCTGTGAGAAGATCGACAGCAGTAGAAAGTGCTTCCTCTGGGGTCAATGACTGCTGTGAGAGCAGGTAGGTAAGGAATGCTACTTTTTCAGATTTCTCGGATGTTGCTTCACCCGTGGTCTTTGCTTCTTCTAGCTGTGCGACTTTCTGAAATACCAGGAATTTTCTTCCAGCTAGTGTTTAAACTATAACCAGGGTTCGGTTGTTCAGAACTAACGATGTCGTAAGTCGGCAGATTGTTAAAAATACAAATGTATAACAATTCAAACCCTTTTTGTTCCAAATGGAATCATCCTCCGTATACAGAAAACTTTAATGGCTCGAACCCCGATGGCTCGTTTACCATGAATTAGTCGAGCCTTTTCTTGACTCCAAAGGGAATACCTCCAAATACCATATAGGGATAATGTAGGGAAATTTTCTTCTTTTATCTTGCAAATGTATGTTGCATGTACTCATTAGAATCGCCTCGATGTGTCGATTCTAATGAGTACATACAACATATATTTAAAATGTAGAACACCAAAAAAAAAAATCCCACAATTATCTCCATTATGCCTACTGGTATGGCACTAATAGTAACCCTCCATGGCTCGAACTACCGTTGTCTCGAACCAATATTCATGGTCCCAAAGGTGTTCGAGCCATCGAAGTTCGACTGTATAGCAGGAGTCAATTTCAAAATTTTGGGGCGTCCTGTTGTCTTCAAAATTTATTTGGAAATTGGCTGAACTGTTTGCAAACAGTGTAGAGCCTGATCAGACGCCGCGTTCTGGGCCTGCACTGTTTGCCAATTACCCCTTTTGTTTCTGACGGAATGGGTTTAAATAACACATAATCTTATGCTAAAATCTTTTGCTGAAAAATGTGAGTATTAATTTCAAATGCAAAATCTACTCAAATTTTCTTGGAAATAAATACCAGGGTTTAAGATATTGCACTTGTTAGAACCGTTTACAAATTTATCACTAACGAGCTCATTAAGGTATCGATGCTTCGAACAACTGGCCCTCATCCCAACCCCAGTATTTTTTATTGTCCATGACAATGCGGTGCTTCTGTTGTGAAATATTTTTTTACTGTTTCGTATGGGTGTTCAGAAAATATCCTTGTTTTTCATTTGGATAGCCGATTGACCATTTTGTGGGAAAGAAACAGTCCTTTTAACTTTCTACCTATCATGTTTTAAGGGGAATGGGAACACCTTCAGGGGAGGCAACTCTTGCAAAAGTATTCTATCTCCCATGCCAACAGGGGTCAACTCTTTAAGGAAAGAATTTGCTCCTAAGGAGCAAATTCTTTCCTTGAGGAGTAGACTCCTTTTTCAGCGGGACAGGGCTAACAGAAAAGCGAACAGGAAGTCCCGAAAGTTATCTCCGTTTGAAAAATGGCGGAAAAAGCTGCCAGCACAATAATGATTATGTTTCTTTCCATTTGGTGCCTTGGGTGAAAGGTGGAAGATAATTGCATCGATTCCTGATCATTGCTTGCACAGCTTCTCGTATTTTTTCTTAAATGTTCATTGTTTTTTGTTTTGTTTTTTTTTTGAAAACTGAATAAAACAAAAACACATAAGTAATGAGTAAATAAGGATGTATACCTTATCGACAAAGTATTTGCCAAGTTTAAACACGTTGTCAGCGTGGTTCGCAAACTTCTTCCAGAGTTTTGTTTTATACAATTTGTAAATAGGTAAGTTATACATGAGAGGTTGGTGGCATCGGAAGTAGTCTCTTAGATTGTCAATGAACTCGTGGGCATTCTTTGGTGCTGGGTTGGAGAAACATCCTATCCTTTCTTCAAAGAGGAATGTTCCAATGGCTGCAATTAAAACAAGCGTGCACATGCTTACTTTTTCCTCAAGATATATCGTTGAGGGTGATGTGATTACTTTTATGTCACATGTAAGCGTATAAGAATCTTATATGGGTTTGAGGGGTGGATAGAAAAATCCGTCCCTCGGGATCACTGTCCGGCATCACGAGGCTTGCCGAGTGATGCCGGACAGTGATCCCGAGGGACGGATTTTTCTATCCACCCCTCACGACCATATTGGATTATTTTTCTTGCATACCTTCCATTTCTAAGCGCGGATTTTTAATGCTGCAGCCACTTCGGTTACCAACGTCCGCCATATTGTGTTGACACTGCAGAAATGTTTAGTGACGTCACGTAACGTGCTGTGACGTCAACCTTAACGACGGCGCATACGAGGTCGTAATCAACGAGTGCATTTATCAAACACGCGATTATATTCGATTTGGGGTCGGAACGCCAGGATCAGCATATAAGAATCTTATATGGGTGCGAGGGGTGGATTGAAAAATCCGTCCCGAGGGAAACTGTCCGGCATCACGAGGCTTGCCGAGTGATGCCGGACAGTGATCCCGAGGGACGGATTTTTCTATCCACCCCTCACACCCATATTGGATTCTTTTTCTTGCATACCTTCCATTTCTATTGCGAATTTTTAATGCTGCTGTCACTTCGGTTACCGACGTCCGCCATTTTGTGATGACACAACAGGAATGTTTAGTGACGTCACGCATGACGACGCCGCGCATGAGGTTGTAATCAACCAGTGCATTTATTAAACACGCGATTATATTCGATTTGAGGTCGGAACACCAGGGTCAGAACATAAATTTCTATCCAAGGGTAAAATCACGGATTTTCTTGTCTGGTGTGCAAGAAAATGGTATCGCAGTGTTGATAACCAGTGCATCCATTATTAATACTATATTTCTTGCACTTGTTGACAAGGGAAAGACATAAAAATAATACAAATGTAACTGGCTCTGTGATTTGATGAACAATATCACCGAACAATTTTAACAGAGAGTGCTTGTCATTTTCGAAAATTTAATCAAAAACTTTAACCTTGACCATATTTCCGAAAGAATTTGGCCTACTCATTAAACTTCACACACATACTCACCATATCAAAGTTCCATAACTCTATCACACAACTTGATTGAATTAACTCCCATTTTCTCTCCGTAAAAAAAAAAAAAAAAAAAAACGTTTTTGTCACTCATTTTAATGCCACTAATAAATGCAGCCTTTAAGCTTCACACCGATGTTCCTTCGGACAAGGCCTTTCCACTGATACCAAGCTTTCTGATCTGTGGCCTTGATCTTTGACCTTTGACTTATTTTTCGAAAATGTAACCAAAAACTTTAACCTTGGCCATACTTCCAAACGTATTTGCCATAGCCTAATGAAACTGACACAGGTCTGTATGATCACAAGAGCTACACTCTTACCAAGTTCCATAACTCTATCATGCAATTTGACTGACTTATCTCACTTTGTGACATACGAGAAAAAAGCTCGTTTCAAGAAAAGGTTTTGGACCCTCATTTTAATACCACACACAATACAGCTGTCAAATTTCACACGTGTCTTCCTTATGGCAAGACCTTTCCGTTGATATCGAATTTTTCGTTTTGACCACGACCTTTGAACTTTTACTTTAACCGTGTCCATATTTCCAAATATATTTGGCCCAGCCCCATGAAACTTGACACACATCTGTATCATCACAATAGCTAACCAAGTTCCATAACTATATAATGATATTTGATCGTGACACACGAAAAACAGACGAGCATGGCACCTGCTTGCGGTGCTCTTGTTTTTTTATTATTATTATTATTGTTGTGAAGAATTTTACCTAATATATATCAGCTGGCTCAGCAGCAGTCACGTGATAGGTTTACTTGCCTCTCTGATAGCATCATTTGCGCTAGGCTTTTAACACTGTATGGTTGTGTATTTATATGCTCTTAATTGTAGTTATTAAACTAATAAACAGAATTTGAGTCTGGACTTTGGTTATTATTTATTAATAATACAAAGATATTACAATTATTATTATTATTATTATTATTACTATTATTATTATTATTATTGGTGTTAATACATTACCATAATATATTGAGACAATACGATTCTGATGTGATATACATCTGAAAAAAATACAACTGCGCAACTAGCAGTTTAGCAATACGACATCTCATCGGCCCATTAAAGTGCAAATACGTCAAAACACAATGACATGCTGAAAAGAATTTCGTCACAAGTGACATGTTTGTCAAATGTACAAAAAAAACATATTTAGCATATTGAATACCGGTTTTCCGCTTCTCACAGAAAATGGAGGCGGAGCTTAGCGATTGTCAAAGAATATATACCACTGCAATCCCGCATTTTTCAGAAGTGCGCTTCATATTCAAAAAATGTTATTTACGTTACGTCCGTTGTCTGGAGTTTCGACCCATCAATTCCGCCGACGTTGTCCGTCATTTCTAATACCTGTTCAGAAGCACATGATAGAAAGCTAAACACGGTTCGACAAAGGTGTCGGCGCATCTTTGATTATCTTTGCAAACAGCATCGAGCGCGTGACGGGGAGAAGTCGCATTGCTAAACTGCTGGTTGCGTGGTTGTAATATTAAGTAATGAGTAAGGCTGGCTAATCGGAGCTGAAAAGGTAATTGATTATCATTCCTGCTATTGTTATCGATGCTCGATTAGTACTCGCTGGAGATCTGGTCATAATTTTATCTGTCTGGCTTTCTATCTGAGCATGACTCCTACCATACGTTGTACTTTACCAGATGTATTTGAATAGACATGAATGAGCAAACAGTGTAGACCCAGATAAGACGCCGCAGAAAGCGGCGTCTCATCAGGGTATTCAATGTTTGCCATTCATCCAGCTATTTTAGATACAACTTTGGGTTGTAAATTGTACTTATAAAATAATCGATTACAAGCAAATCAGTAATGATAATCTTTTTGTGAAATTTATCGATCGATTAATCGATTATCCGATTAATCGTGCCTGCCTTATTAACGAGTCAAATCTTACATTCAAATGCCCAGTTGAAGATTTCTTTCTCCAAGCCAACAATTTCATTGTCGGGCTGTCTGATTTCGGTAAGATGTTTCATAAAATCGTTTCCAACTTCATTCATAGGACCACAGAAGTCGAGGGCCTCCTTTAGCTTGAGAAGTTTTGGTGCTGCTACGGTTCGGAGACGATGCCAGTTCTCCCCTTGGCTACAAAAATATTTTGATAAGGGTGATTCATGTGAAATAAATAGAACCTAATGTCAATCTTCGATCTAGAAAGAAATACATAGAGGATAAATCTGAGATGAATACCAAAATTATTTCATCGAGTGTGTTGAAAATATCAGCATTTTCACGATTGCAATTTGGTATTTATCGAAAATAGAGTAAATTTTCTTTTTATTTTATACAATAGAACTTCGATGGCTCGAACACCGATGGCTCGTTTACCATGGCTGAGTCGAACTCATTCTTGAGCACCTATGGAAATCCTCTACAAAAGAAAAAGTGGAAGATAATTTAGGAGATTTTATCTTGCAAATGTATGCTGTGTTTACTCATTAGAATCGCCTCGATATGCTGTGTGTAATCATTAGAATCGCCTCGATGAGGCGATTCTAATGAGTACACACAGCATACATTTTCATTATAGAACACCGAAAAGATGTCCAAAAGTACCTCTTTATGCCTCCAGACAGTAACCCTCGGTGGCTCGAACTACCCGTGTCTCGAACAGATTTTCGGGGTCCCAAAGGTGTTCGAGCCATTGAAGTTCCACTGTATGTGACCGTCGGCGAATAGCTGTTTATAACATGCTTCGCACTCGTGAAAACTTCTGGTGTTTCCATGACACTCGATGAAATATGTTTTCAACACATTCGATGAAATATTGGTATTTATCGAAAAAAATATTTTGTACGAAAAATAAACAATCAATGTAGTTCAGGTTGCTAGTGTGAAAATATAATGGACTTGTTATTTTTCACAGGGTGAAAATATAATATATTGTGTCATTTTTATTTGCTTCAGATATGCTTGATTTCACTGATAAGTATAAAATAAAAACCGATGGCTAATGTGTGTTTTCGAAAACGAAATTTAGGCGAGGCCCGTCTTAATTCATTGACCTGTGTTTGTGGACAGCAGGGTAAGGATTCAGGTTTCTCGTATGTTGTCTGAGGCTACGTATATTTTACTCATATTTAACCCATTTTGTACCAGACACCCCAAAAAGTGATACCCTGGCAAACAGCGCAGGCCAGATTGGACACCGCAGAGCTCGGCGTCTGATCAGGGTGTCCAATGTTTGCTTAAAGATCAGCCATTTTCCGAATAAATTTTGATGAAAACACAACCTGACACCCCTTAATTTTGAAATGGACTCCTGATGTATATAAGGAGGAAGATTCCATTTGGTACAAAAAGGGTTAAGAAATACTACAAAATTCTATCGTACGACCAGCGACGAAGCCAATGTCATTTCAATGATATACAGTAAAATTCCTATATTAAGGCCACCTTTGGGACTGTTCAAAAGTGGTCTTAAAGACCACTTTCGAACAGTCCCAAAGGTGGTCTCTTATTGGGAGACACTGGGTGTGGAAAACACAAGAAAGAATAACTCAATCTTTCTCAATACGCTTTTAACAGCAGATTTAGTCTTAATTTTAGGTGGTCTTAATAGCGGAATTTTACTGTATTTTCACATTTTTTGCATGTAACACAAAAATATAACGCCTGGAAAAGTAATCACGCCATCCATGACAACCACCACGAAGACACGCCTATATCATTTGGACCCCCTTGAACCCCATTTTATATGGTAAAATTGGGGCTTACAGCCAAGCTACAGGAGTATACATTGTTTTTCTTAATTCTGTGTTTTGAGCAGAGGTATAGAAAGTATCAGATTGTTTTGTCTGAAAATTTTCATTTTTGCTGGTAAAATTTTCAATATATTTGAATAGGCGTGTTTTCGTAATGTGAATGGTTTCTGTAGCTATTAGTATTTTTCTATGGAGAAAATACACAGAAAATATGATCGAAGACTCTCAAAACGTGTGTGACATCTCTTATTATCATATGACGTCGTTCATAAGCAATGGATAACGTCATGTAATAAAAATCGTATGACCTCACGTGTAATAACACTTTGGCGGGATTAAGTAATGCCATGACGACGTCCATGTCAACCATGTATTTTTGTGGAAATTTTGACAAATTTAAAGGCGATTAAATCCAATTTGGCCATGTGATAAACAGAATCATACACTCGTGGTCATTTCATATGAAATTTATGAAACTCGCCGAAGGCTCGTTTCATAAATTTCATATCAAATGACCACTCGTGTAAGATTTTCTATATATGTAATGTATATATAATGTCTAGTAGGACTCGTAAAGGTTCTGATAAAAATCGTTAGTTTTCATCAGTTCCTGTAGCATTGTTGTAATTTACCTCTTCTAGAATTGCCTTTCCTCTTGGTGTCATTGACAAGTTATACCTTACGATTACGCACCCATGTGACATAGTGCATTCTTTCATTTCACTTTTCCGATGAAAATTTATGATATTTTTCTTATTTATACTCCTAACATAGGCTGTGGGTGCTCGTTAGAACCGCCCCATTGAGGCGGTTCTAACGAGTACCCACAACATATGTCTTTGAGCAGAAATAAGAAAAATAATATATACCCCTGTAAACCCCAGTTTTCTCTATATAAAGTGCATGGGGTTTAGAGGGGTGTTCATTCCACGGACTTGTTCACGTGATAAACTTTGGGATTAGTCCCTCCTCACTGATAAATCGTCGGTTTTACGGTCGCAAATTGCGTTTAGGAGCGATGGTAAAATCGACGTTTTACTCACCCAAATGACGATATATGGTATAGTAAGCGCAGATAAGATTGATTAGGCGGAGCTATTCAGGGGTTGTCAATATATGTCAAATTCGCCGAGTCCAACAGACGATTCGGTATCTAGAGTGCCTTTCTCACGCTTTCTACAAGCGCACAAAATGGTCATATACGCCACAGCTATAGCTGTGTTACAGTTGAATTCACAAAATCGGTGACTTGGTTTACCTTTTTGTTCCTGGAATATTCCTAAGGCAGGTACAAACGATAGCTCCGCCTAGTTAATCTTATCTGCGACTACTATAGCGCACACTATGCATATTATGCATGTGTCTAATGTATATATATTGGCAATAAGAGAAATCCCACTAATAATAGTTTTCAAATACATATTTTAAGGGCTTTTCACAGTGGAAAGAATATGCTGTCCCCCTCCTTAAAGAGCAGCCCCATCCCGGAGAAAGCATACGGGACAATTGGGATCATCATGCCTCATGTCAAATCAAGGGACCATACCTGTACTGGCAGTTTTTCCAGTTCCGAAAATCCCGAAAAAATTAAAACAACCTCAAATGACCCAATTTGTTTTTACTTGATTTTCTCAAATTTAACATTGGAGGAAAGAAAAATCATTTTTTTACTTAAATTTCAGCCACATTTTTCATTGCATAATGAATGTTTTAATTATTGTACTTTAAAATCAGATACTGTCACGTATTTTTGCTAATTTACTTTTGAAGTACATTAGACATAGGGTCCTATATTTATTCTAAAATTGACCAATCTTAATTTGATGAAATATATATAAAATTATATTCAAATGAACGGTAAGATATTGAATTTTTATAATCTTAAGCCACATTTTGGCTATCTAGCGTAGTAATGCTAAAATTCATGTCAGAGAAAAATGTTCCCTATAAACTTCTATATATTTTGTCGTGTAACCTTAATCGGACACAGATAGTTTAGTGGATAACAATTGCCCCACATGAATATTTTACAAAGGGCGTAATAATGTTTATTTTTTTTTTTAGTTTTTGTTCTTGTTGTTTTGACTACGCCCCAGGTTATTGGTGTTAAACAAACTGTCCTATTTGCACAAAGCGACAAACCCCGCCATATGCGTATGACCAAAGACATGCAAACTAAAAGCGACGCCACATAATACCGTCGGTTTCCAACAGAACTTTCGGCGCTATCAAACTAGACGCCTCATTCCATTCGCGGATCGCGTTCCATTCGCGGATGCAAAACACTATCATATTTTGGCTCTACCTGTTCATCTTGTGCATTTTTATTATATTACTGTACCCCAAACCCGAGATTTTGTATACACATTTGAATTGCCTCATTTTCGCGTCGCGTTAAGCATTATAAATGGTTTCTTTATTTTGTCCAACAGGTCCCGAGGTTATAAAAAGAATCATGCGCAACTCACTTGAGCATGAAATTTATCCTGCTCATAAATTTTAAAATGCCAACAAATGTTGCATTCTAATATTTATGAGCAGGATAAATGGCATTCTGTGCTCATCTGAGCAGGAAAATTGCCTATTTGTTGGTATTTCGATAGTAATGAACATTACAAATTTTATTTATTTATTTATTTTTTTTTTGGTTTGGGTTTTACGGCCCTTTCAAGATTATTTCACTAATATCGAGCCGATCGTTAATCATAGGTGGGCGAAAACCGGAGTACCCGGAGAAAAACCACCTGACCTTCCGTTGCAGAACTTGACGTCTCACACGTGACCCGAGCGAGGCTCGAACCCACGGCGGTGAGAGACCTAATGACTAAGAGTCAGCGCTCTTATCCATTAGGCCACGGAGGCCCGTTACAAATTTCATGCTCAGCCTAGTTGAGTATTGAAAAAGTTTTATAACCTCGGAGCCTGATCTGATAACTAGGGCTGGCTAATCGGAGCTGAAAAGATAATCGATTATCAGTCCTGTCACTGCGATCGATAATCGATTAGTAAGCGCTAAGGTTTTTGTCATAATATTACTTGTCTGGTTTTCTAGCTGAGCAGAACTCTAACCATATGTTGCACTTTACCATATTTATATTTGAACAAGCAGGTCTGAGCAAACAGTGTAGACCCAGATGAGACGCCGCAACATGCGGCGTCTCATCAGGGTCTGCACTGTTTGCCACTGATCCAGCTATTTTATGCTCAACTTTGGGTAGTAAAATGCACTTATCAAATAATCGATTACAAGCAAATCAGTACTGATAATCATTTTTGTGGAATTTATCGATCAATTAATCGATTATACGATTAATCGTGTCAGCCTTACTGATAACACACTTACTCGTTTACTAGTCCTAAATCTATTCCGGCTTGTCTTCTATAGTGTGCCATTGGTTCCATCTCCCTCCTTTGCGGGTATTTGCCTTCGGCTCGCATCACTTTGCTGTATTCTGCTGGGTCACTGATCACAACTGTGTTGATCGTGGCTATGCTTTCTTTGTATATAGGGCCGTAGTCTATGGCTCGTTTTTGGTAAGCCTAAATAGATTATGTCATGAAATAACCCGTTTTCATTACAATACGATAACACACCCGTGCGACATAGTACAGTTTTTCACATTTCCGAAATGGCTACTTCATCACAAAAACACGCCTATATAATTCTGACCCCCTTATATAGTAAAATTAGGGTTTGCAAGGGTAAACCTTATTTTTCTTATTTCTGCTCCAAAATATAGATTGTGACTACTCGTTAGAACCGCCTCGATGAGGCGGTTCTATCCTGTACCAACAATCCATATTTTGAGCTGAAAAGAAAAATATCACAATTTTCTATCTTAAAATTTTCGATTTTTAGCGTTAAAATTTAGATGTATTTGCATAGGTGTGTTTTCATAATGTTTTCTAATGAAACTCTGTTATTGTTTTTGAAAGTTGATACTTGTATCAAGTTTATATGTCATTGCATTTCTACTTCCGGTACTGGACCGCGTTACTACACTTCCGCTGTTCGTTCGCTGCATAAAATAGTCCAAATTAAGCACTTGCCTCATTTCCTTTTCCAGCGCATTGATTTCTTAACATTTGCGCTGAAGGCGGACTTGATTCCACATGTGTTCCTTCCCTTTCGCCCCTCAGTTGCCGAACTGGACTTTTCCAGCTTTGATACTCGGTGTATCCTTTTATATCAAGGCAGACTTGATTCCACAGGTGTTCCTTCCCTTTCACCCCTCGGTTTCCGAACTGGACATTAACCCATATATAACTAGCGTCACTTGTTATGGCTTGTAAGTATTGTAGGCCCAGATCAGACGCAGCACAACTTGGCGTCTGATCTGAGTTTGCATTGATTGCTAAAAAAACATATATTCTTGCAAAACCTACCTTTAAGAAAACAAATCTGACAATCCTGTTCCGAACTTATTTGTTGGAAGATTCCATTATCATATATTGGTTAAGCAAATTCAAAAGCCACTGATCAGACACCTCTATCTGTGACCTCTTTGGTTAGAGCTAGGGACTAACATCCCACATCACAGGTCCTGGTGTATGAATGTCTTTTGACGTGTCACCAGTAACAATTCTGATTCTGATTCAGACCCTTCAGTGTTATAAAAGGTAGCTTTGCATTTTGGGTGCATATGCACTCGTTTTATAGACACTTGAGAAGACGAATCTAAGTCGAAGCGTCTCCACTGTTTAAAATGTAGAAATTACACTTCATTTTTGGAGACCCATGACTCGCCGAAAGAAAGCAAAAGGCTTTAAAGTTCACTCCCGCGGCCCAGTGCTCCAGATAAACAGCGTATTTGCGTAAATACTCAATTAATCAAAGTGCTGAGAGAACTGGTGGATCGATCGTCTCTGAATGTAATTTTGGACAATAGTCATGAACTGAGAATCGGACTGTTCGTTAAAGCAGGTACATTAGATCTGATCGGACACCGCATTATGTGGCGTCTGATTATGAAGGTTCTGTTTGCCAATGGCCAAATGCACGAGCACAGTCCTACCGCCCCCGCCCATCAGGGCTTGAAGAAATAGACGGACTGCAAGATACTTCCACGCCGAGCTGAAATCGACCGCACATGAGTACTGGTAAACCGCTTAGAGGATCTAAGCCTGCCCAGGCAAAGTGGTGCGAATCGGACCGTCCATGCCACAAGCCTATTTGGTTTCATTGCGCGACAGGCTTGATAATTATGTCATTTCATTTTAGTGTTGGGTAAAAGTCTCACAAAATTGGGAGCAACGTCTCTAAATGACCTAGTCAGTGTTGACGGGGATGTTAAACCTCAAAACAAGCACACAAACATACAAACAAACAAACAAGCACAGTCCAGAATTATCTTCTGACGTTCCGCTCTGACATCTTAGGGGTGCTATCAATAACCAATACCTGGATTTTGTTCAGGGTCGGCGCCAATCAGATGGTCAGTGATTGTCACGAGGACAATAACAAGCAACAGGAGTTTTTTTCTTAGTCGAACCTGGTTAAACTCCTTTTTCAACCTTGTCAAAAAGATACTTAGAGAACTGTTTAATCTACCACTACCATTTTATCATGGTGAATATACCTCATAAATCAACTTTCCTCAGTACTTTCAGTACTTTGATTACTTACATGTATTTATACTGCAAACATAGGTAGTGGCGGTTCTAACTTCTAACGAGTACCCACAACATATGTCTTAGAGCAGAAATAAGAAAAAATGTGTATACCCTCGTGACCCTAGTTTTCTCTATAGAAAGCTTGGTTTAGGGGTGTTCATTTCACCGAATAGTTTACGTGAGGAAGTTGGTAATTGCAAACAACAGAGGTACAGATCAGCCTGTCATTCTGCGCATTCATCACGAAAACACGCTTATATAATTTTGACCCCCTCGAACCACACTATTATATAGTAAAACTGGGGTTTCCGAGGGTATACCTTATTTTCTTTATTTCTGCTCTAAAATATAGATTGTGGGTGCCCACAATCTATATTTTGAGCAGAAATAAGAAAACTATCAAAATTTTTCATCTTAAAATTTTCATTTTTTTCGGCGATAAAGGTGGCAATGTATTTGTATAGGCGTGTTTGCGTAATGTTTTATCAGCCTTTTGCAAATTAACAAACTCGTTAGTTATTGTTGTCATTATTTATTATTATTATTATTTTTTATTATTATTATTATTATTGATATTACCGTAAAAGTGATAAAAATGGGGACACCTTGAGGACTTGCTGTAATTCTCCTAAAAATATAACAAAATTGTTTCACGATCAACAAGCAATCCAAAAACTGCAGGCTGAATGGCTAACCGTGAAGACCGTGTCTGGGAGCAGTCGATCTGGGTCTGCACTGTTTGCTTAGGCCTACCTGTCCCAATACTTAGGATCATTACGATACTATTATTAAACATATTATTCAATTGTAGAATTATTAAAATTGGTCAGTTACAAAGTTGTGATTCATCCAATTGACAACATACAAATACAAAAGGTTCTTTAGAATTTTAAAATAAAGCGATGACATAAAGGCGTTACCTCAAACATTTTATCAAAACTCAGTCCATCTTTCTTAAAGTATTCGAATAAGGTTCCAACCAGAGGCAGTCCTTTTGGTCCAGGTATGTCGTTGAATGTCTTTAATATTGTTTTATCGTCTGTGCTTAATGGGGTTGGGGCTTCTACTCTCTTAAAGACATTGTCTACTGTCGTTAATGCATTCCGAAAAGGGCACTGAAACGATTGAGAAAAATAAATGCATGTACTTTTTATCATTCGTTCTATCCTTTATGTGTCGACTGTTTGTCAAACGACTATCACTTAAATTACGTACAAATTAAATTGCGTATCCACCACCACCAACAACAACATCGAACAGCTCCATCGGGGCTTAGAGAAGCAGTTAGCTAGAGCTGAAATCGACCGAACATGAGTCTAAGCCTGTCCAGGCAAAGTGGTGCGAGTCGGCCCGTCAATTTCATTGGGCGGCAGGACTTGAGATGTCATTTCATCTCAATAGTGTCGGATAAAAGCCCCACAGCGTCACAAAATGACCTAAATAGTGTTGACGGGTGCATTAAACCTCAGTTCAAACAAATTTAGACTTCGCTGAGCACATTTGCTCGAAAACCAGTTTTCGCTGCTCGCTATCCATGTCATGCACCGCAGACATACAAAAAATAATTCGTTTACAATGCATGCTCCTTAACTGCTTTAGCCGTGTATATTTTATCAACATTTTCAAAATAATTATATAAACTGATGTCAAATGTCATATTTTAACAAAAAAGGCAGTTCGTTGCACATACAACCAAACGCAATATTTTAAACGTGTACATAACTCAAAAGAAATCGTTCAATTTGATTAATTTTAATTGGAAAAAAATACATATATTAGGCATTCTGTTTTGAACAAGGCTTCTTATTTTTGATCATTTTTAGTTACGTTTTTCCTTCCAGTTTAAATTTTTTCATGTTGGTGATTCTTATTCTTTCCCCCCATTATGTATATTGCTCCTTTTTAGTTAGGTTTGGATATTCCGAGGCACCACCGACTCTGTTTGCCTGTTGTCCGTTTTGTTTACTGCCTTCGCTTCATGTTTCGACTCCTTTACCTAGTGTTATTGTGGGAAAAAATGGGATCTGATCGTGCCAGTTCCTGGTCGTTTCTCTGTTTAGTTTTCTTCACAATTCTTATCTAAATTGATATCTTATTGCAGCTCTGCAATCACAATGTTAAAATTATATTTAAAAAAAAAAACGATCCATTAGATGGACCTCCTTTTCACTCACCCACTCACACACAGTTTCTCAAAACATGGGCTAGACACAATTTTGTGATCATCACGATAACAAGTCCGTGAAACGAAGACCCCCCTAAACCCCATTTTATATAGGGAAAAGTGGGGTGTAAGGGGGTAAACATTATCTGCCTTATTTTTGCTCCAAACCATAGATTGTGGGTACTCGTTAGAACCGCCTCATTGAGGCGGTTCTAACGAGCACCCACAATCTATGCCGATAGCAGAAATTAGAAAGATGTTATCATTTTTATCTAATATATTTGACTTCTGACACCATGTTGGACGCCATTATTTCACACGGCCATGTTTTCCTAATGTGATTCGTTAAGTCGTTAAGCTGTATTTCATTTTATTATAGAAGAGACCCGATGTCTGCGGCTGGGCTGTCTTTTGAGCTGCGTTGGTCGCTGTGCGCTCTGAGCAGGATGTGCCGTCCTTGCCTAGTATTGCTCATCACCTATTTTGATTTCAAACGTTTTTGGGGTGCAGCCACACTGATGACGATTAATTAATTATCAGACAGGTCTCTGTGGCACAAAATATGGTATCGTTGTGCAATCTATTTTTACATAAAAAAGAACACAAATAAATTATCATGCGTATTTATTAATTGTCCGGAGGTCATCCGTATTAACACTCTGAGGTCCAAAATCAATAATCATGTTTTTAATGGTGTTAATTAATAAAATTGTCATTGATCAAGTAATTTTGTATTGTCCCAGAAACAGGTCCGAGGTCAGCTGTAGTATTTGCCCGAGGCGGAAAACCGAGACCAATACAGCTGACAGAGGACCTGTAACAGGGCCAATACGAAATTACTTGATTAATAGCATCATACGAGGTATTGTCGCGTAGCTTCCAAATTGCTGGCAATAGAAGAGAATCATGCCATATCTAGACTGGGAAGATTTTAATTTATACATTTGCATGCCAAAATATCTGTTGAGACTGGTATATTTTCTTGCTATATTTACAACAGTCAAAACTCTTGTAAAAGGCATGCAGTTTCCAAGACCACTTTTGAACAGTCCCAAAGGTGGTCTCTTTCTGGAAGACACTAAGTACAGAACAAAAACAACACAAAAATGACTGAAACCTTGTAAAGATGCTTTTCTAAAGGATAATCAATTCAATTTTAGGTGGTCTTAATAGCGGAATTTCACTGTAATACACGTACGTGCCCATCGGGGCTTGAAGAAATAGATGTGCTGCATGATGCTTCCTAAAACAGACCGCATACCAGTACTGGTAAACCGCCTAGAGGATTTAAGCCTGACCAGGCAAAGCAGCGCGAGTCGGACCGTCCATGCTTATAAACCCTAATTGTTTCATTGGGCGACAGGGCTTGAGATGTCATTTCATCTCCTTAATGTCGGGTAAAAGTCACACAAAATTGGAAGCAACGTCTGTAAAATGACCTATACCGTGTTGACGGGACGTTAAACCTCAAATCAAACAAACAATTCTAACACAGCGCGCCTATATAGGCAATGGAAATTAACTGTGTTTTATTCTGCGACAAATCACAGCTCGGAAGAGCGTGACGGGTGACGTCATTAAAAACTACAAATTTATGACGTCACTAGTCGATTTTCTTGACGTTAGACGGTGTAACGTATATTTTCTCACATCGAAAACGTTAGAAAAGGATATATATGCATGTGTTTCAGTCGAGAATTTTAGCGGGATTTATTCTAACAATGGCGAATTGTTGTGAACTTTTGAAGGAAACAACAACATCATTGCCGATGTTCAGCTACGCGCTCGTGATTTGATCTACTTTACAACCGACCTCCAACTGTGATTTATTACTCAACAAATCACAGTTAGAGCTGATCTATTTCTTAAACATAAACTGTATTTACAATGATAAAACTTACCGTTGCAACAGATGGTTCGTCCAATGTTAACGTTGTTACGTTTTGTTTTCTTGTCGCTGTGGTTGATACGACTCGTGACTTTAGAGCATTTGTTGCCAAAGTTTTTAAAAGTGTTCCAGTCTTTGTGGCCGCCATCTTGATATAAGTTCTACAAACAAGAAAAAGACCAAAAAATCTCATACATGAATATAGGCATAGCGATCATCAAGCAAACGAAATAAAGACATAGTTGCGGACTCAAAAGCGAAATTTCCTTTCCGTAACTTGTTTTTAGGCCTAAAAATACCCGTGTTTACGCTCACGATCGACACTGATTTTTTTTTGTGCCGACCTTGCAATTTTTATGGCCATGCAGAAAAGAATTCTTACCTACCGGCCATAATCTTTTTCTAGAGCTTTTGGTGAATATTCATAACATTGTCAAAATAGCAAAGCCTGTTATTCAGCTGCCTTATAGCTCTGAACCTCACTATTTGAACGTTTTCTTGCATAATGGTTGGAACTTAGCCCTTTGAAAGAGTTTTGCCCCTTTTTTCACGATGCAAATAAAAAGTTGGCAAAATGAACAAATAAATAAAATATAAATAAAACAAAACGAAAACGAAATTTTCGACCTACCAACCTTAACTTTTTTCGACATGTTACCGGAAATACGGCTTTCTTTTTAGCACTTATCAGAAATTAATTGAAACATTTAGGAAAACACGCCTATGCAAATGCATTGTAAATTTTACCACCGAAAAAACGAACATTTTAATATGAAGAATTATGATATTTGTCTTATTTCTGCTCAAAAATATAGATTGTGGGTTCTCGCTAGATCTATATTTTTGAGCAGAAATAACAAAAATAATGTTTACCCACTGTAAACCTCAGTTTTACTATAAAAAAGTGGGGTTCATTGTTTGATTTGAGGTTTAACGTCCCCGTCCACACTGTAAAGGTCATTTTGGAGACGTTGCTTCCAATTTTGTGGGGCGTTTACCCGACATTGAGATGAAATGACATCTCAAGCCCTGCCGCCCAATGAAACCAATAGGGTTTATAAGCATGGACGGGCAGACTCGCACTGCTTTGCCTGGGCAGGCTTTGATCCTCTAAGCGGGTTACCAGTACTCGTGAGCGGGTCGGTTTCAGCTCTTCGTGGAAGCATCATGCAGCCCATATATTTTTTTCAAGCCCCGATGGGCGGGGGCCGAAAAGTGGGGTCCATGGGGGTCAGAATTATATAGGCGTGTTTACGTGATGAAGGAGACCGAATAACCGCAATTTCCGTGTCAAAAGATTAAAGCACTGATAGCACTGGGGGGGGGGGGGGTCGATTGTCTCCGGGTGTAGGCTGGCAAAAAAGTCCCTGAATGAGGACTGACTGTTTCGTTTCGCTTCGAGACTGCTCTTAGTGCTTTGATTTAAATATGTGGAAGTCTCAAATTCCAGCAACATCCCAGCGACTCATTCGAGGGAACTGAAAACCACCGCGACGTTTAAGACATTTTGGAAACAATTTCGCGACTGTCGCAGCCCAGTGAGATAGGGGCATCAGGGAGCTAATTCCTTCCGTTAAGTACGGGCGGGTTCCTTTCGAAAGCGATTCTATGAACTATTTTCTTGAAATATCCCTGCTGGTGCTTAAAACTATAGTTTTCATCTTATTACGCCTAGGGCCTATTCATTACGAAAACACCCCTATATACCAATACATTGTAACCTTTATCGCCGAAAAAAAAAATGAAAAATTTAAGATGAAAAATTGTGATATTTTTCATATTTCTGCTCAAAATATAGAGTGTTGGTACTCGTTAGAACCACCTCATCGAGGCGGTTCTAACGAGTACCCACACTCTATATTTTAGAGCAGAAATAAGAAAAATAATGTTTACCCATGTAAACCCAAGTTTCACTATATAAAAATGGGGTACGAGGGGTCAAAATTATATAGGCGTGTTTTCGTGATGCAATACATTCTCAGTGCATTTACGGAAACCCCCATGGCAAACCAGGATTATTTGTACGCAATGTTGTTTCGGTCCCCGCCCATTGGGGCTTGAGGAAATAGATGGGCTGCACGATGCTTCCACGCAGAGCTGAAACTGACCGCACACGAGTACTGCTAAACCGCTAGGAGGATCTAAGCCTGTCCAGGCAAAGCGGTGCGAGTCGGACCGTCCATGCTTATAAACCATATTGGTTTCATTGGGCGACAGGGCTTGAGATGTTGTATATTTTGGTGTAAAATGGTATGTTTCTAATGAAGGACAATGGAGAAACAGACGTTCAAAAATGGACCATTTCGAAATGTACTTTTCGTACAAAGTGTATTTTTATTTTTTTTTTCTTCCAACAACACAAATACATTTTAATTCTTCCCAGGATGATGACGCTGGCATACCTATAAGGTATCGCTTTGATGGGAAGCTTTTCAATCTCAGAAGGTTACAAGCCAAATCCAAGGTGCAGACAGGGGTGCTAGATGAGTTCCTCTTTGCTGATGGCACGGCACAAAGTGTTCCTACAGAAGAAAAGTTGCCAAAAGGTATTGATCAAGTATCCGACTCCTGTGACAGCTATGATCTCACAATCAGCATCAAAAAGACTGAAGTAGTCTATCAGCCAGCACCTGGTAAGCCTTACAAAGAACCTATCATCACAGTGAAACATCGAAGATTGCAAGTGGTAGACAAGATCATCTACCTTGGGAACACACTGTTAAGAGCCGTGCACATTGATGATGAAGTCAATGCCTGGATTGCCAAAGCTAGTGCAGCATCTGGGCGACTACGTGGTAGTATCTTGGATCGAAGTGGAATCAGACTTGACACAAAACTGAAAGTCTACAGAGCTGTGGTGCTATTGTATGCCTGTGAAACATGGACAGTTTACCAACGGCACGCCAAAAGACTGAATCACTTCCATACCAGCTGTCTTAGAAAACTCTTTAAGATTAAGTGGCAAGACAGGATTCCAGATACAGAAGTCCTGAATATGGCAGGGATGCAAAGTGTACATTCTCTTCCGAAATTAGCACAGTTAAGATGGACAGGCAATGTTACCAGAATGCCTGAGGAACGTTTGCCAAAGAAAATTCTCTATGGAGAACTAGAAATGGGCAATCGCTCCCAAGGTGGCCAGAAGAGGCGGTACAAGGACACCCTCAAAGCCTCCCTCAGGGACTTCAACATTCCAACAGAGTTGTGGGAACAAATTGCATTAGACAGAGCAAAGTGGTAAGGTCTCATCTAAAGGGGCGCCAACGAATGTGAGGCAAAAAGAATCAATGAAGCTGAGCAGAAACGTGCACAGCGCAAAGCCAGAGCTAAGGCATCGTCAACAGAGGAACGTTTGCCAAAGAAAATTCTCTATGGAGAACTAGAAATGGGAAAACGCTCCCAAGGTGGTCAGAAGAAGCGGTACAAGGACACCCTCAAAGCCTCCCTCAGGGACTTCAACATTCCAACAGAGTTGTGGGAACAAATTGCATAGGACAGAGCAAAGTGGTAAGGTCTCATCTAAAGGGGTGCCAACGAATGTGAGGCAAAAAGAATCAGTGAAGCTGAGCAGAAACGTGCACAGCGCAAAGCCAGAGCTAAGGCATCGTCAACAGAGCTGTCTTCCTCTAGCCTCTGTTGCTCCATTTGCAACAGACAGTTTAGAGCTAGACTCGGTCTCATCAGCCATCTTAGTCTAAATAGAAGAACTCGCAAATAGTAACATTTCCCAAATATGATTAAGATTGGTTATTGTCAGTAACATTTGAAAGACGAACTATTATTATTATTATATTAATGCTTTGTACAACGTCTCTTTCAGCTCGACGCTTCGTTGGCTGCACGGGATTTTATACATATAAAGATATTGTTTCAAATAGGCTAGTTTGATAGTGTAAGCGACAGAATTGGACTAAGATTTTATGAAAAAATGAGCAAAATTATAACATTCTAAAGGCTGACACCTTTATTAGAAATTGGCAGAAGTTCTCCGCCACGACTTTCTCGCTGGGTGTGTTGAGCAAAAATCAAAAATAAAAATGTTATCGCAAAAAAAAAAAAAAAACGCGGCAAAGAAAAGGATAAAAAATCTACTTTAACATTTAAAATGTAAGCCTCAACGTCAGATTTAATCTTAGAGGCCCGAACCTGTTTTTTTTTTTTTTTTTTTTTTTTCTTTGCATGTTATTTTTTCCCCAAAATATGATCCTTATTTCGTTTTAAAATGTCTCTCGCAGAAGAAGGTTGGGAGGTACCACCGGTTATTACAGCAAGTACTTTCTTGCATTGGCAACAACCCTGTGCCTTTGAATATAAATGTAGTTTTACAAGAAAAAATGAAACCGCTTTCTAGACTTTTTAAAAGTTCCTTAAAAAGCTGCAGATCAATAGTTCACATCAAATACTAACGACCCGGTCAAAGTTTTGATTCAAAAAGCCTAACTGATTTGAAAACCAGAAAATTTTGACATGTTTTTTTTTTTTTTTTTTTTTTTGCATCATTGGCGCCGCCATTTTGTTTTTGCGGTAAATCTGAAATGCTCAGATTTCATCAAATATGCCTGCCACATTTTACATTCTACCCGTAATCAATATATATACTTCAAATTCAGTCATGTAGCCTTCTTCTTGCAAATAGCGTAATGACATCGGCCATCATGGAATCCTGTCATCACTGATGGATTATTGTAGGTGTCAAATTGATGAAATTTGTCTCTCTGTCAAGCCATAACGTATTCATACGCCTTGGAACTAATTTTGCAAAAATAACCACAGTAAACTATTGTTTTTAATTTAAAAAGTAATATTCATATTTGAAACTGTCTTGCAAATAATTTCACGTACTTTCCAACACAATTTGTCCGTTAATTTATGAATAGTATGCAATCATTTCCAGACTAGTTTTTACGCGTTACACTGTCTGGTTTGTGTTGTTCGGCCCCCCAGCATTGGTAAACAAGAGAGAGAAAGAAGCTGTTTGAAACTTTCTACAACAAAACTTAGTACACGCATTAAACGTTTATGAATTTTGACCAGCCTACGCATGGGTAAGTAGGGGACACAACAGATCACTCATTTGGTTAGATAAATTTAAACATTGTTTTGTCGAGTAGTTCACCTGTCCAAAAGTTAGTTTTTGTTTATGGTGGCTCATGTGAACCATTGTAACAAAAATCATTTATTTACCAGTGTAGTCATGGAAGAGATCAGAAGCCTTTTGGACAAAGTTAATGTTGCTGAGCAGGCTTTTTTCAGTCCTTCAGTTCAAATCTTGGGATAAACTGTTTTTTTGTTGTTTTTTTTTTTTTGTTTTCTTAATTTTAAATTTTTGTTTTTGATTTAATTCCAGTATCAAATCACCCGTCATGTAAGCACAATGACTAATACAGTGAAACCTTGATGCAGTGAGTGCATACATTGTAATAAACTGTATGAATGGAATTAAATAAAGTACTGATTTAGTTATGGACAAAAGCACTGAAAAAGGCCAATCATTTTGAAAGCTAAATGTAAGAGATATCACCACATTACGGAAACACTACTATACAAATACAGTGTAAATTTTATCGCCGAAAAAAAAGAAAATTTTAAGATGAAAAGTAATGATTTTTTTCTTATTTCTGCTAAAAATATAGATTGTGGGTACTCGTTAGAACCGCCTCAATGAGGCGGTTCTAACGAGTACCCACATTCTATATTTTAGAGCCGAAATAAGGAAAATAAGGTTTACCCCTGTAAACCCAAGTTTTACTATATAAAAGTGGGGTTCAAGGGGGTCAGAATTATATACGCATGTTTTTGCCAATCAATGAGCTTGTTGACAAACTGGTAGAACTGGTCATTTTTGGCTACCATACACTAAATTTAAAAATAGTTCCAGGTGAGATCATGACATTTTTTTTTTTTTTTTTTTTTTTTTAATTTTTTGGGGAATCGTTAAGTTTCGGTACTATTTAGGTAGTTTAATTCAAATTCCTCTGTTGCAGTACCAAAAGACAACGTTGCAAGTGTTTTACAGATTGTGGTTCTGTGGATAAAGATATCATTTTTGTTTTTGCAAAATCAAGGAAAAATGTTATAAATTACTAAAACAAGGACTTTCGAATAAAAATCTTTTGCTTTCATATTCTTACATCTACAAGGACTGCCATCTGATTAGAAATATGTAAGGGTTATTAATTGCAAATAATATTGTTTTTCAGTACCTCAAATGTAGTAAAATAATTGTATTGAGCAACCTTAAATCCCACATTTTATGGAGAAAATGATGTATTTCAAGAGTATACATTTTGCTGCTTATTTCTGTTTAGACATAGATCATGGATACTCATTAGAACCGTTGGCGCATAAACAAGAACAAATCTTAACTAACAGAAAAAATATATATAATTTTCAGAGCACTGCACGGCCTGAAAAAAATATTAGTAAAATTCCTATATTAAGACCACCTTTGGGACTGTTCAAAAGTGGTCTTAAAGACCACTTTTGAACAGTCTGAAAGGTTTTCTCTTAAAAGGAGTCACTATATATATATATAGGTGTAGGAAACACAAAGAAAGAATAACTGAAACCCTCTCAATAAGCTTTTAAAGGCAGATTTAGGCTGAATTTAGCGAGATTTTACTATACTACGCACATGATAAAAGTCCACATTTTCGCTAAATCCGGTATGATCACATATACTTTCGTCTGTCAGAAGAAACGTGAAATCACAGAATGTTATAAAACTTCAGAAATCGCGTGTTTCATAACATACGTGTGAGACATGTACGTCAGTTACAATATCATAGGTGTGAACAGTGACCTGGTCACTGGTGTGAAATATAATGCTGCGAGTCTAGACACTAGATCAAAGCACTGAGAGTACTGGTGCGTGACTTGTCTTGTTAGAAACCTCCGTGGTGCAGTGGTTATGCTACTCGCATTGTAAACCAGGGGTTCGCAGGATCGAACCCGGGCTTCTCCAGACTTAGGGATGAGTCTTTAAACCGAGCTCCCGTCTCCGTATGACCTTAGCTGTTGGTGAGACGTAAAACTCAAACACTCACTCAATTGTCTTGAGTGTAGACTGGGAAATTTTGTTGGTTTGTTTGTTTTTAGGTTTAACGTCCCCGTCAACACTTTAAGGGTCATTTGGAGACGTTGCTTCCAATATTGTGGGACTTTAATCGACATTGAGATAACATGACATCTCAAGCCCTGCCGCTCAATGAAACCAACAGGATTTATATGCATGGGCGGACCGATTCGCCTCACTTTCTGGGCAGGCTTAGAACCTCTAAACGGTTTACCAGTACTCATGTGCGGTCGGAGTTTCAGTCCTGCGTGGAAGCATCCTGCAGCGCAATCTATTTCTTCAAGTCCAGATAGGCGGGGACCGCTAGACTGGAAAAATCGTCATGAACAGAAACGTAACCCATAAATTCCAGTATTTTAAACAAACAGTGTAGACCATCATCAGACGCGGCGTAATGTGGGTCTACGCTGTTTGCCAGTGACCCAGTACACCACGAGCCTAGTCCAAATTCTACTTTTTACACAGCGCTCTGACGTCACGGAGAGAGAGAGAGAGAGAGAGAGAGAGAGAGAGAGAGAGAGAGAGAGAGAGAGAGGTCAACTCTTAAAGGAAAGAATTTTCTCCTGAGAAATTGTTAACTTTAAGAGAAGGTCCCTTTTTCCGTGGGAGCAGAGTTTTTAGAAAAGCGAACAGGAAGTCCCTTTGAAAAATGATGGAAAAATCTGCCAGGTGTTCCCATTCCCTAAATTAGAGGCTATTTAGTTTTGGTATAGTAGCTGCTGGCTGGAAGAGAGCGGTTGCTGCTCAACAGAGGTTAAATATATAGTGAAATGTATATAGCTGCTGAAGAGAGGATATTACGCTAACACGTCCAGTGCGACACAGTGCATTCTTCACATCTCCAAAATGGCTACTTCATCACGAAAACAGGCCTATACAATTTTGACCCCCTTGAGCCCCACTTTTATATAGCAAAACTGGGGTTTCCGGGGGTAAACCTTATTTTTCTTATTTCTGCTCTAAAATATAGATTGTGGGTACTCGTTAGAACCGCCTCGATAAGGCGGTTCTAACGAGTGCCCACAATCTATATTTTGAGCTGAAATAAGAAAAATATCACAATTTTTCATCTGAAAATTTTCATTTTTTCGGCGATAAAGGTGGCAATGTATTTGTATAGGCGTGTTTGCGTAATGTTTATGATATTTTTCTTTTTTTTTATACTGCAAACATAAGCTGTGGGTGCTCGTAAACGAGTACCCACAACCTATGTCTTGGAGCAGAAATAGATAAGATAATGAATACCCGCTTAGACCCCAGTTGTCTCTATACAAAGTGGGGTTTAGGGGGTATTCATATCACGGACTCGTTCACGTGAAGAGGCTGTTAAACAAAGTCGTCTCATCAGGATCTACACTGTTTGTCAACCTGTAAATGATTCTGACTAACCCCACACCCCCAACTCTCCCTTTTTACAAAAATGGCTGTGTCCAAATACTGAGATGGAAGTGTCCATTTAATAGACTCAGGAATAAAAAGACATACGGAAATGTAAGTAATAAGAGGTTTGGAATACAGTGAAATTCCTATATTTAGACCACCTTTGGGACTGTTCAAAAGTGGTCTTTAAGACCACTTTTGAACAGTCCCAAAGGTGGTCCCCGACAAGAGGACTTTGTGTGCAGAAATCATAAAGAAAGAATAATTGGACCCTTCTAAATAAACGGGCCTCCGTGGCCTAGTGGATAAGAGCGCTGACTCTTAGTCATTAGGTCTCTCACCGCCGTAGGTTCGAGACTCGCTCGGGCCACGTGTGAGACGCCAAGTTCTGCAACGGAAGGTCAGGTGGTTTTTCTCCGGGTACTCCGGTTTTCGCCCACCTCTGATTAACGATCGGCTCGATATGAGTGAAATAATCTTGAAAGGGCCGTAAAACCCAAACCAAAAAAAAAAAACCTTCTAAATAAGCTTTTAAAGCAGAATTAGTCTTAATTTTAGGTGGTCTTAATAGAGGAATTCTACTGTACTTGAATCAGTTGTCGTTATAACAGACAATCTCAGGTTTCAGTTTGAATTAATCAGGAGATGCCTCCTACATAAGCGTTACGCTTATTTATTTATTTTTTTTTATTTTTTTTTGGTTTTACGGCCCTTTCAAGATTATTTCACTCATATCGAGCCGATCGTTAATCAGAGGTGGGCGAAAACCGGAGTATCCGGAATAATAACCACCTGACCTTCCGTTGCAGAACTTGGCGTCTCACATGTGACCCGGGCCAGGCTCGAACCTACAGCGTTGAGAGACCTAAGGATCAAGAGCCAACGTTCTTAGCCACTAGGGCACGGTGGCCCGTACGGAAATGTAAGTAATATGAGGTTTGAATTACTTGAATCAGTTGTCGTTATAACAATCTCAGGTTTCAGTAATTAATCAGGAGATGCCTCCTACATAAGCGTTATGCTTACGGACAGATCCTGAACTATCTTATATTATACGAAAATATTTGTAATTTATATATCAAATAAAATATCGTTTAAACCAAATCAAATCAAACATGTCTCAAAAATGTTTTGTCTCCTGATAAAGTCGTATTAATTTAAGAACGACAAGTTACATTTTGTTTGTTTGATTCTAGGTTTAACGTCCCCGTCAGTACTGTATAGGTCATTTTGGAGACGTTGCTTCCAATTCTGTGGGACTTTGACCCGACATTGAGATGAAATGACTTCTCAAGCCCTGCCGCGCAATGAAACCAATAAGGTTTATAAGCATGGATGGTCAGACTCGCACCGATTTGCCTGCAGGGTCCTCTTGTAATTTATATATCAAATAAAATATCGTTTAAACCAAATCAAACATGTCTCAAAAATGTTTTGTTTACTGCTAAAGTCGCATTAATTTAAGAACAGTGGCGGTTTAGTTGCCAAGTCTTCGACAACTTACATAACTCACTTTGTCAATTTTCAAATTATTGAAACTTAAATTGATCCGCTGAACTTTGAGATAACAAAAGTTTGCTATACATTACAACAGTACACAAGAAAATAAAAATCATAGCATACCTTTAAATTGGTTGTTTTTCGTAAGGTTAGCTTTCGGTTCCTTTTATTTCGAGTTTTTCGTACTTTTGTTTTCTTTTTTGATGTTCCTTAGGCCTAAAAGTTAAAAAATGGGGCCAGCCCTTTCACGTTCAACGTTAGGTGGAATGCACAAGTGGAAAACGTTGGCAGATCGTTTATATACCATCAGCTGTTGGCATTAATGCGTGCGCATAGCATGCATAAATAAGCCGATTGACTTGGAGGCAGCGACGTTATGAATGAAAGACATTTAACAGAAAGCAGAACTGCGAAGCAGACGACATTCTTAAAAGCTGTTTTCATTTTTTCAGAGAAATTCAACCTCGGTACTTCATCTGCCCTGTCTGCCTAGCAGACGAGCACATGGTATACCAAGCTATACTTTCTATAAAATTATGGAAAAGATATATTTGAAAATATCGTCTGCTACTGTCGTGACTGGTGTTTTATGGTAATTTGATATAATTGGTTTTCTCAATGACAGAGAATGCCATTAATAGAAGGAAAAGCTGGAAAAAGTTCGCCTCATTAAGAAAACACGCCTATACAAATATATTGTAAACTTTATCGCCGAAAACAAATCAAAATTTAAGATGAAAAATTGTGATAATTTTCTTATTTCTGCTCAAAATATGGATTTTGGGTACCCGTTAGAACCGCCTCGTCGAGGCGGTTCTAACGAGTACACACAATCTATATTTTACAAATATATATTTGAAAATTTCGTCTGCTACTACCGTGACTGGTGTTTTATGGTAATTTAATATAATTGGTTTTCTCAATGACAGAGAATGCCATTAATAGAAGGAAAAGCTGGAAAAAAGTTTGCCTCATTAAGAAAACACGCCTATACAAATACGTTGTAAACTTTATCTCAGAAAAAAAATATGAAAATTTTTATGTGAAAATTTTTGATATTTTTCTTATTTCTGCTAGAAATATAGATTGTGGGTACTCGTTAGAACCGCCTCATCGAGGCGGTTCTAACGAGTACACACAATCTATATATTAGAGCAGAAATAAGAAAAATAAGGTTTACCCTTTTACTATATAAAAGTGGGGTTCAAGGGGGTCAGAATTATAACAGGCATGTTTTCGTCATATGTTTGTAATTCTTTTATTATCCGTCTATCATCACGTGAAAAAGTCCGTGAAAAGAACACCCCCTTAACCCCACTTTTTAAAGAGAAAACTGGGGTTTACGGGGGTAAACATTATTTTTCTTATTTCTGCTCCAGGACATAGGTTGTGGGTACTGGTTAGAAGCGCCTCAATGGGACGGTTCTAACGAGCATCCACAACCTATGTTTGCCGTATAAATAAGAAAAATATCACGGATTTTCATCAGAAAAGTAGCTATTTTTGAGATGTAAAAATGCAGTATGTCACACGGATGTGTTATCATAATGTTAGTTAAAAATACTTAACTTATACAAGAAATGGCAATCTGTGTTTGCGATTTGCGATTATGGGCAAGCAGAAAGAAAGAAAGAAAGAAAGAAAGAAAGAAAGAAAGAAAGAAAGAAGACGGAAAGAAAGAAAGAAAGAAAAATAAAAATTGTATTCTTCAAAAGTGTCAGTTTTCTGATTTACAATTTTGATAATTTTCATATCTCTTCTACAGGGAATGTGTGTACTCGGTGGAAGCCCCATTGAGGCTACATTATACCCATTATCTTTGTCCTGGAAGAGAGAATTTTTTCTATTTAAGATGGGGTTTACACACAGACTTATTAAACTTTTATCACTCTCTGGGCTAATTCAGCAGACGACTAATTTCTTATTTTCCCAAGAAAACTGGGCTTGACATCTCATAAAAATTGTCTCCGGAAGCAGACGAGCACATGATATATCAAGCTATACTGTCTTTAAAATTATGGAAACGATATATTTGAAAATTTCGTCTGCTACTGCCGTGACTGGTGTTTTATGGTAATTTGATATGATTGGTTTTCTCAATGACAGAGAATGCCATTAATAGAAGGAAAAGCTGGAAAAGTTCGCCTCATTAAGAAAACACGCCTTTACAAATACATGTACGTTGTAAACTATATCGCCGATTTTTAAGATGAACAATTGTGATATGTTTCTTATTTCTGCTCAAAATATGGATTGATGGTACCCGTTAGAACCGCCTCGTCGAGGCGGTTCTAACGAGTACACACGATCTATATTTTAGAGCAGAAATAAGAAAAATAAGGTTTATCACTTTAACCCCCCAGTTTTACCATATAAAAGTGGGGTTCAAGGGGGTCAGATGTATATAGGCGTGTTTTCGTCATGTGCTTGTAATCCTTTTGTTATCCATCTATTTTGTCAAAAATACTGAACTTATACAAGGTATGGTAATCTGCGATTGCGATTTGCGATTATGGGCAACAAGAAAGAAAGAAAGAAAGAAAGAAACAAACAAAGAAAGAAAGAAAGAAAGAAAAATAAAAATTGCATTCTTCAAAAGTGTCAGTTTTCTGATTTACAATTTTGATAATTTTCGTATCTCTTCTACAGAGAATGTGTGTACTCGTTGGAAGCCCCATTGAGGCTACATAATACCCATTATCTATGTCCTGGAGGAGAGAAATTTTTATATTTAAGATGGGGTTTACACACAGACTTATTAAACTGTTATCACCCTCTAGGCTAATTCAGCAGACGACTAATTTCTTATTTTCCCAAGAAAACAGGGCTTGACATCTCATGAAAATTGTCTCCATGAGAGACAATTTGCATGGAATATCAAATTCTGTTTTCTGGAAAAAAGAAGAAGAAAATATTTCAAAATGTCGTCAGCTGAAAAAAAATAACCAGCATGCAGAGCGTTAACATGCAGGCTGCAAATAACCCACTGCAAGCAGGAAACCCCTAAAGGGGTACGTTGGCAAACAGTCCAGGCCCAGATCAGATGCCACAGAACGCGGCGTCTGATAAGGGCCTGCTCAATTTTCCTTCAAAAATAGCGGAATAAGAACGAAAAAATAGGCCTGACACCCCATATACGTATGACAAATGGACTTGTCCAACATAAAGCAATGGAAGAGTCCACCAGTATACAATAGGATAACGCCCACCGGGGTTTGAAGAAATAGATGGGCTGCATGATGCTTCCACGCAGAGCTAAAACTGACCCGCGCACGTGTACCGGTAAACCGCTTAGTGGATCTAAACCTGCCCAGGCAAAGCGGTGCGAGTCAGACCGTCCATGCTTATAAACTCTATTGGTTCATTGGGCGGCAGGGCTTGAGATGTCATTTCACCTCAATGTCGTGTAAAAAACCCACAAACTTGGAAGTAACGTCTCCAAAATGACCTTTACGGTGTTGGTGGGGACGTTAAACCTAAAATCAAACAAACAAAACAATAGGATAAAAAACAAGCATATCGCCTGTATTTATCAGTACATGTACATATTTTCGGTCATGACCATAATGACTGGAAATTGGCGATCATGACTGGGATCTTCGACATGCGAAACTGCATTTCATTACGAAAACACGCCTATACAAATACATTGTAAACTTTACTGCCGAAAAAACGAACATTTTAAGATGAAAAAAAAAAATGTGATTTTCTTTCTTATTTCTGCTGTAAAATATAGATTTTGGGTACTCGTTAGAACCGCCTTTCTTATTTCTGCTGAAAATTATAGATTGTGGGTACTCGTTAGAACCGCCTCATCGAGGCGGTTCTAACGAGTACCCAATATCTATATTTTACAGCAGAAATAAGGCGCATAAGGTATACCCCTATAAACCCTAGTTTTACTATATAAATAGGGGTTCAAGGGGGTCAAAATTATATAGGCGTGTTTTCGTGATGCAGTCTAGGATCTTTATTTGAAAATGAATCTTTGTAGGTTCACAACCTTTAATGCTGCATGCAAAGTTCAACGCCGCTGACAGTTTGGTTCCAGACAAGATGAGTTTCACAGTGTTTTACGATACATGGGCGTAGCGGCAATCTTGGTCATTTAACCGAGACTACGGGAACAAACTATCCACTGGAGGTCCCGTCTTAATTTGGCTTCCGATGTAGTCTTATGGACGGGCGGACGAACGGAGTAAGAACGAATAAAGGGGAACCACCCCGTCCCTAGTGACCCCGAGTGAAAAGTGTGTCACATGTATTTGAATACTTGTTCTTGCATAAATATCTATGCGCATGGCTGTTTAAAGCCAATGTCAAATGGACCGAAAGCCGTGCTCAAACAGCAAAACCATGTTCAAATCATGAAATTCGCGTGCTGTTTGAACATGGATTTTAAGCTTTTGATATCACAAGACGGGCCTTGCTTTGTTACCTTTACGTTGAGCGACGTTACAGTATCGCCCTGAAGGTAGCGTTTTAGGTTCTATGATGACGTCAGATGTTTACTGGGTAACAACGTTATTGTAAACAACATTCTGAACTGGCCGCCATGTTGGTTCGCCGGTCGCATTTGAAGAGTTTTTTTTTAGTTTATATGGAGCTTTTGGCGTTTTCGTCAAAATTTGCTGTCGGAATCGTAAGTTATGCAAGAACAACGGTCATCCATGGTTATTTTATTGCATTAACATTTGCCGAATCCCTCGGAAGATATTTGAACAATCGGCCGAGCGGCCTCATGTTCAAACAGCTTCCTCTGGAACCGGCGAATGTTAATGCATGAAAAACCAAGGTTGATCCCTATATTATATCACCTGACAATCATCGTCAAATGGACTGCGGTCTCATTTCTTAGTTTTGCTCAGATCCTTTCCAGACTGACACAGAGGCATGCGACTTGCTGGAGAAGTCGGCGGACGGTCAGTCATAGTGCTGTACGGGCAAAGCGCGAGACGAAAGAAATGATGATTCAGATTTTCTGAACGGAGTTTGTCTTCGATAGCACTCGGGTGTGTCTCTCGTTAAACACCGCTGCAATCTAGGTTAAAGAAAATAATGTTTACTCTTGTAAACCCACCCGATTGTAATCGACAATCGACCCATATTTACCATTAGACTAAAAGTTCGCCTAATGTAGCTGGCCTTATCACCGCCACGGATCTTGGCAACATACATCCGGGTGAAAATGTATCTCCGTTTTCAAAACAGTTTCAAAGTTCCTCATATCTAAAATTGAAACTGCCCATGGAGTTTGTATTTTCTGTCATTTTATTTAAGAAATAGGTCAGCTCTAATATGTTGAGTAATAAATCACAGTTTGGAGGTCAGTTGTAAAGTAGACAAATCACGAGCGCGTCCATGTCAACAATGCATTTTTGTGGGAAAATTGTCAAATTCAAAGGCGATAAAATCCAAATTGTGGTCATATGATAAACAGAATATTACACTCGCGGTCATTATACATGTAGAAGCCTCCGTGATGTAGTGGTTATGCTACTCGCCTTGTAAACCAGGGATCGCAGGATCGATCCCGGGCTTCTCCAGACTTTCGGATGTGTCTTTTAAACCGAGGTCCCGTCTCCGTATTAGCTGTTGGTGGGACGTAAAACTCAAACACTCACTCACTCATTATACATGTAACACTTGCCGACGTCTGGTTTCATAAATATCATATGAAATAACCACTGGTGTAGGATCCTCTATTTCTTACATGCTTTTCAATGAAGGATATAGATTTCTCAGTGAAAATAAGGTTTTTTATTTTTCACTGTTTGTGAACTCGATGCATCAAAAAAAAATAAAAAAAAACCCATTTGTTCTCTGTTTGTGAAAAGTCAGTTAGCGTGTGACAGAAATTACGTCACACACGATTTCACGTCATTCCAACTTTGATGACGTCACTTTTTGTACCTACGTAACGTAAATAATGCACGCGACGCCGGACAAGACATTATTTGAAAGCAAATTTCAAGTAAACCAATTCCGAGCTGTTTTTCAGGTGCAAACTTTCAGTTTAAACTCAATATTATACCCAGTTAAGACGGCGATCACCTCTAAATCGACGTGAAATTACCATAGAAAAAGTTTGTTCTCTGTGTTTAAATTACAATTTAAAGCATGACAGAAACAGAAAATTTGATTTTTTTTTGCAGTGTAGGATCAATTTTTATTTCACTCATGAACACCAAAAGAATTATTTTCATTCGTGGCTTCGCCACTCGTGAAAATACTTCTTTCGATTTTCATTCGGTGAAATACAAATAAATCTTACACTGAAAAAATCAAATATCCTCTATGTATTAAATTCGATAATCCACTAATGGATTAAATATGCAAATTAGTTACACACGCCCCATAATGTTACACAACGTCGTGTTTACTAATGACAGAATATTGGCATTCTTGTTAAAAATCGTGAAATGTCATATGATAAATAGAATCTTGCATTCGTGCTCATATATTATTAAATTTATTACACTCGCTTAGGAAAAGGGATAAAAAGCTCGGCGATGTCATTTTCAAGTTGCAGGACATACCATTGATTTTGTTACATTAAAGCTGCATATCAAGATGTATTGAAACGCGTGTGTGTGTGTGGGGGGGGGGTTGGGGGGGGGGGGGGGGAGTAAGGCATAAATACGTCTTTTAAGATATAGTGAAACGTATACGTTTGCGGAAACATAATTCCGTCCGAGGTAATATCACCCATCTACGAACCCTGTCCGAGTCAATGTTAATTATATACAAATAATGTATTAAGGTTGATCATTTCATTTAATATCACGAGCATAAATCTTGAAAAAAAAAAAAAAAAAAAAAACATATTTCTGTGTTAGGAAATAATTAATAAATATTCCTTGTGTGCCCTGTTATTGTACCCTTTTCGCTTTCGGTTGAAATACGCACGATGAAGCAAAAAGGAAATGCTCTTATATCCGAGATTTTGTTACTTATAAGTACTTATTTTCAAAGGCTACCAGCGATTAAAGTTGCAAAAATATTTTGATGTTATATTACATGTATATAGAAGAAGAACTTACATTACCATAAACGCCGACACCGGTTTATTTCATTTGTTTCCCATATTAAACTAAGTTAATTGATAAGTGAATAGTCAGACGATCATGTTTGACTTACGATCATTTAGGGGATAACTGTATTTATAATTGTCATTTGTGGAGGTAAATCGGCGGTTGTACGGTCGGAAATTTCGTTTAATCTGTTGTTTTGTTAAAAATTGTACTATTTTGCTCAAAGCGGCATGCTCTGTGAGCTGCGTAAAACCAAATGCTAGCCAATGAGAAGCGACGTCACATGATGACGTCGGGTTTCCGACAGTTATATACTGTCGCAAATTTTTGACGTTATCCAATCAAACGTCGCGTTAAATACGCAAGAGCATTAGAATTTACCTTAAAGCTACGAGTAGTCTGGGTCAGGAATATAGAGGATCTTACATGAGTGTTCATGTATTATTGAAATTATTAAACGAGTTGAGGAAAAGGGATAAAATGCGAGGCTTTGCCGAGCATTTTATCCCTTTTCCTCAACGAGTTTAATAAATTCAATAATACATGAGCACCAATGCAAGATTCTATTTATCATATGACATTTAAAAGAAGCCTCCTTGGTGCAGTGGTTACGCTACTCGCCTTGTAAACCAGGGATCGCAGGATCGATCCCGGGCTTCTCCAGACTTTCGGATGAGTCTTTAAACCGAGGTCCCGTCTCCGTATGACCTTAGCTGTTGGTGGGACGTAAAATTAAAACTCACTCACTCATATGACATTTAAAACGCATTTTATTCACGATTGTTTACTAAAATGTCAATATTCCGCCATTAGTAAACGCGACGTCGTTAAGGACGTCGTACATGTGTCGTTATGGGACGTATCTACCTAATTTGCATATTTAATCCACTAGTGGATTATCGAAAATATTGCATGGCGTTATTACACTCTCAGACGCGACGTCATATGATAACCATAAATACATATTTTTCAGTTCTGTGGTGTGTCCCTTGCTTCCAAAGGATAACCTTTTTTTTAGATCATATTCAACTCCACTACAACTGGTGTTGCGGGAGTGTTTGGCGGCCGTGAAAACGTCTCCCCGCCCTTCATCTTCGTGCAGATTATATTTTCTAGTTATTTAAATCATTGATTTTTATTTGAAAATATTTGAGGGTCACTGATGAGGCCTTATTGGCAGAAACCAACTAGTATGTCCCAAATACATGTATACTTGAACACTTAATATATTTTAATCAGTTCTGCAATCAAGTTCTTGCTTCCAAAGGATAAACCTTTTATACATCATGAGAGAGCTGCATCATACCCAGTATTTCAGTACTGGTAAACCATTACGAAAACATTATGATAACACATCCATGTGATATAGTACTTTTTTCAAACCTCAAAAAAGACATTTTTTTCTGATGAAAATATGTGATATTTTTCTTACTTATTCTCCAAACATAGGTTTTGGGTGCTCGATAGAACCGCCTCATTGAGGCGGTTCTAACGAGTACCCACAACCGAAGTCTTCGAGCAGAAATAAGGAAACAAATGTTTACCCCCGTAAACCCCAGTTTTCTGTATAAAAAGTGGGGTTTAGGGGGGGGGTCTTTATTTCACGGACTTGTTCACGTGATGCACGCCAATAAAAATACATAGTAAATTTACCGCCGAAAAGGATGAAAAATTGTGGCATTTTTGTGACTCGAACTTTTGATTGACCTAAACTGTTCATATGTCACTAATAATATTATTTAATACTTCAACACGGCAATTCTTACACATTTTCTTTACACAAGTAGTTCTTGAAATGCATGCAACTAGTTCAGTAGGAGAAAAGGACATTCTGATTGACAACAGCAATTAAAAGTTTTTCCATAGACTCTTTGTGAAACAAAAAATGGTTCTGATTATTTTGGATACAATATTAAAAGATCATTTGACGGATATTATATGGGTACGTAAGGAACATAGTGAACTCAGTACCATTGTCGTTTTTGTATGGGAAGTTGTGTTTCAAACTTGGCAATATGTGCATTGTGCTGTGCTCTGACTTAGGAGAGAAGCAATACAATATGCTAACTTAAAAGATGTAGAACTTTAGTCACAAAGATAAATACATGTATATAGCTGTCCACAAGATATCTTTTTATTATGTTTCTTCACACTGGTCAATACATACGCACAGGCTGCGTAGCGGTCGCATAGGCTTCGTATTTTGGACGCACAGGCTTCGATGAAAAATGGCGGATGACAGTTCGCCAATGGAGGTAAGAAACTGTTTTTACGTTCATCTAACTGTTGTATTGCATTTCCCGATACTGACATCTGCCTTACGGACCACTTTATTAATGTGGGGCTTCGTCTGTTGCAAGAAAAAATTTGAAAAACGAAATATAGAAAAATAGACCCCAAAAGAAATTTGGCAGTCAACACAGATTCACCTGTATTTTCATTTTGGTCCGGTCGCCCCATGTAACTACACGTTTTTGGCTGGTGTTCTGGCCGATAAATTGTGAATAACGATAATGAAATCGAAAAGCTAATATGCAACTTTCGTCATATCTTTTGCGAAAAAGAAAAATCTTGATATTTCGATACAACGCGCGTAGCTTCGTTACCTATTACAACGCAGAGGCTGCGAACTAAATTTGAAAGCCCTGTATTATGTAGAATAATAGCGAATGCTATTAAATTAATGTCGAGGAATCAGTCAACCAGCGTTAGTTGGTGATGCTAGACATTCTGTATCATTTATACCGAAAACATTTTCAGTCTCAGCTATGCAAATACATGTACAACATTTTTGAGGCGAATGCACAAAATCTGTCAATTTACAATTATTAACACCACCAGTCATAAACTCGGCAAGTCCTCGTCAAATCTGCTAAGAATTACGCCAAATAATATTTGCACTGTATGAATTTTTTGTCGTGTTTTTTTTTTTTTTTTTTTTTTTTTTTTTTTTTACAAAGCACGTGGCTTCGCAGGTTACAGAGATGGGAAGACGCATTTCGAAAACACGCCTATTAAAATACCACAAAAAAGATAAAAAAATACTTTCAGATAAAACATTCTGATAGGTATAATATTTCTGCTCAATACATAGTATATGGGAACTTTTTACAACCGCCCGGGCCAGGCGGTTTTATCGCGTATCCACAATCTGTATTTCTGAGAAGAAATAAGGAAGACAATGTGTAAACCTTTAAAGCTCAGTTTTACTATATAAAAGTTGGATTTAAGGGGGTCAGAATTATATAGGCATGTTTTCGTGATTCTCCGACTTCTATTTAAATGCTTCAGCCGAATACCTGCAGCTCCTACAAAACTTCAGCACAGGTTCATTAATCGCGCCTTCACTGTCTGATCCCAGTCTTTTTTCCGATAAAATAGAAGCATCTGCTCATTAAACAGTAAACATATAAGCTATTTCTAGCCTTTGTAGGATCAAAGAAGAAAAAAAAAATATAAGACTTTTCTTTATCTCAGATCAATTTAAATATCTGTCCTTACATCATATTTTTTTGCTAACCAGACTGTCTTCTGCAACATAGCCTATCAGAATCTGAATTTCATAGTGACTTAGAATATAAATTCAGAAAAATACTTGCTTGCAATGATTTCAGTAACCAATTTCGTGAAATCATTCGTTGGTATTTCGATATAATAAGATAAGATAGAAAAAAAAAGTTTTTGCTGTACGGCAAAGTCTGTCGGCTGGATGCTTACTTATGGATTTTAACTGCTTCCTTTGACCCTTAAACTACAATTTAAAGCAAAAAGTGAAGACCCTGATAAGACGCTGCGTTTGGCCCTTCAATTCATGTAATGTGAGCAAACAGTGAAGACATTGATTAGACACCGCGTTCTGCGGTATTAGATCTGAACATACACTGTTTAAAAAACCCAATCCATGATCTGTGGATTACCGTATTACGCAACACGCTGACCTCTCTTCGATAAAAAAAAATAAACGCGGTTGTTTTCTATATACAAGTTCCCTGAATTTCCGACCAATCAGTGATAATCACGTGGACTTAAGCACTGTAGAGCTACTTGCACTTTTTTACTTTGTGACGATTGATAAATAATCGACCCAAAAACTAGTAATTGCCTTTTCAAAAAGTAAACGGGTCATTCATATTTAGCAATTGCAAGTATGCTTTATATGCTGTAGGGTTTGAGATGTCATTTCGTCTCAGTGTCGGGTAAAAGTCCCATAAATTCGGAAACAATGTCTCAAAAATGAGCTGAATGATGTTGTCGGGGACGTTAACATCAACACAAACAAAAAGGTTCCACTGAGTCATGCGCTGTGACATGAGAGGATTCTGTACCGATAATGAATTGACATACAACCGTTCGTTAGGGATACCAACCTAGGCCGAATTCATCTGGAGCCAATGGCTAGCTTTGGCTACTTTGGTTGCTGTTTCATTTTCCTATATCACGCCTACGGCAAGGGTCAAAGTTAGGCAAATCCATATACACCCAATCAAAAATGAAGACTGCTACCTCCATTTTACGAGTGCTAATGAGTGCGCATGCGTGGAAAACCGGACGAATCAACCGTAAGAAAACCTGAATTGTAAAATGGCCCCTGTTTTTACTGTCTGCTGCATCGTCTTAAAGTTTTTTTTTTTAAATAATATTTTCGCTTATAGGCAAACAGTGTGGACCAAGATCAGACTGGATCAGACTTAGATTGGTTCAGGTGACATTTAAAGAAAGCAGCAGATGACTATGCAGACGACAATTGTTGAAAATATGTTTGGTATAAATGATACAGAATGTCTTTAGCATCATCAACTAACGCTGGTTGGCTGATTTCTCGACATTAATTTAATATCATTCGTTATTATTCTACACAATTCAGGGCTTTCAAATTAAGTTCGCAGCCTCTGCGTTGTAATAGGTAACGAAGCTACGTTCGTTGTATCGAAATATCAAGATTTTTCTTTTTCGCAAAAGATGTGACGAAAGTTGTATGTTAGCTTTTCGATTTCATTACCAGCTGGTTCATTTATCGGCCAGGACACCAGCCAAAAACGTGTAGTTACATAGGGCGACCGGGCCAAAGTGAAACTACTGGTGAATCTGTGTTGAATGCCAAATTTATTTTTGGGTCTTTTTTTCTATATTCCGTTTTTCAAACTTTTTCTTGCAACAGACGAAGCCGCACGTTAATAAAGTGGTCCGTAATGCAGATGTCGGTATTGGGCAACGCTATACAACATTTAGATTGACGTAAAAACAGTTTCTTACCTGCATTGACGAACTGTCATCCGCCATAATATTTTGTTTCAAATGAAGTTTATAACAGTTAATTGAAACGGACTAGTAATCATACCAATCATTGGCTGACAAGACAGACTAAACCGTTTTTATTATCATTACCGAAGCGTCGTTTCCTGTTGACAACAGTGGGCGATGCTTAATTACAAAAACATTCGCTGACGTCACTTTCAACTTATCTTTCAACAACAGTACTGATAATAATTTGAATAATAATATGAAGATGATGATAATTATACTGTTACTTTGGTTTATTTGAGGTTTAGCGTCCCCGTCAACACTGTAAAGGTCATTTTGGAGACGTTGCTTCCAATTTTGTGGGACTTTTACCCGACATTGAGATGATATGACATCTCAAGCCCTGCCGCCCAATGAAACCAATAGGGTTTATAAGCATGGATCGACCGACTCGCACCAATTTGCCTGGGCAGGCCTAGATCCTCTAAGCGGTTTACCAGTACTCGTGTGCAAGTCGGTTTCAGCTCTGCGTGGAAGCATCATGCAGCCCATCTATTTCTTCAAGCCCCGATTGGCGGGGGCCGTATATATACTGTTACTACTTTTTCCACTACTGCTTCTATTATTCCGCCGATCGCGGCTTCAAGAAATAGATTGGGCTGCATGATGCTTCCACGCAGAGCTGAAACTGACCGCACGTGAGTACAGGTAAACCGTTTAGAAGGCCTTAGCCTGCCCAGGCAAAGTGGTGTGAGTCGGACGGTCCCTATATATCAACCTTTTGGTTGGTTTGGGCGGCAGGGCTTGAGATGCCATTTCATCTCAATGACGGGTAAAAGTCACACAAACTGGAAGCAACGTCTCCTAAATGACCTTAATAATGTAGTCGGGAACATAAAACCCCAATACAAACAAACCACTACTACTGATGATACTACTTATAATAACGAAAATAATAATTTAAAAAGAAACGATGACAATAATAATTATACTAATACTAGTACTCCCACTACCACAACTACTACAACTCAGTACTACTATAATAATAATAATAATAACAATAATCATGATCAAAACGATGATAATAATAATTTTATCTTTCTACTACTCACACAACTACTACTACTACAACTACTGCTTCTATCACTGTACTACTACCACTATTTCAACTATTATTATTATAATTATTTTAACGTGATGAAAATAAAGGGGATAAACACTAGCTAATATTGTTTGTAAGAAATAACATTTAACAATGGAAATGATAATAGTGATAACAAATGATGACAAACGATAATAATAATAATAATAATAATAATAATAATAATAATAATAATAATAATGTGTTGTTCTTGATGTTGGACAGGAGGGTATTTAGTATGAAGAAGACCAGTCTTTTTGCTGATTGTGCTTGTCGGTTTATAATTTCGCTAAGGCTGTGCTCACTGATCAGTTATGGTCGAATTCAACTCTATGAAATATACATTGTTAAATTCAACACAGGTTTCCACGTCAGTTTAGATATTCAATCTATGGAATTCAACAAAAAAGGACAAAAATGTACAACCGGAATTTGATACTGCAAATCCAGTGTTCATGTAATTGTAGTTTATAAGTTTATAACTAAGCGGCTTTAATAATGAGATATCATTGCCTATTTCTTTCCGAAATGGTACAATGCAATCACAATCGAGTCACTTGATACGGGACTTTGAGCCATATTTTTTTCTTGTTATTATTTCTGCTGAAAATATAGATTGTGGGTAAACGTTAGAACCGCTTCATCGAAGCGGTTCTAACGTATACCCACAATCTATATTTTCAGCAGAAATAAGAAAAATAAGGTTTACGCTGTTAACCCCAGTTTTACCATATAAAGTAGGGTTCTAGGGGTCAAAATTATATAGGCCTGTTTTCATGATGAAGCCTGACCAGGCAAAGTTCTGCGAGTCAGACCATCCCTTAAACCTAAGCGGTTTTTAAGGACTTGAGATGTCATTCCATCTCAGTGCCGGTTAAAAGTCCCACAAAATCGAAAGCAACGTCTCCAACACTGCCTTAACCCGTTGTAGACTGGTGCACTCTACCATTGCTATATGTTGGACAAGTCCATTTGTAGTTTAAGAGGTGTCAGGCCTAATTTTTCGTTTCGTTTTCATTTTATTTTTGATGGAAAACTCTGTTAGCAGACAGTGACTGCTCAAATCAGACGCCTGATCTGGACCTACACTGTTTGCCAATGTACCCCTTTAGGGGTTTCCCACATGCAATGGGTTAATAGTGTTGATTGGGACGTAATACCTCAAACTCTTTTGGAGGTTTTCGATATGGATCTACAGTCGAACTTCGATAACTCGAACACATTCGGGACCATGCTATTTTGTTCGAAATAGGGGTAGTTCGAGTTATTGAGGGTTACTGATACTGCTAGCTGAGACATAATAGGGATGACCTAAGGATATATCTTCGCTTTCAAAAAAATAAAGGTATGCTGTGTTTACTCATTAGAATCGCCTCAATGAGGCGATTCTAATGAGTAAACACAATATACATTTTAATGTTAAAATGAAACAAACTTCCATAAATTAACCTAAACTATAGGAGCTATAGGGACAATTCTCTAGGGACCTAAGAGTGAGTTCGAATTAGCCATAGTAAACGAATTATCCGTATTCCAGTTATCGAAGTTTTACTGTAATTAGTATCGACTAGCTATAAGTTAAGAAGATTAGAAAACAAAAAGATCAAATATATATGTTTACTTGACCTTTGATAGTCTTAGTCGGATTTGCAACGACATACCCAACAATTTGTTTTTATCATCAGAGGGATCTGCGTTTGTAAACAATAAACAAGTATCACTTGGCTTAACCAATATTTACTTAGAAGTTGGTTAAATGAGTGTGATGCATATTAATGATCAGAGAGAGAGAGAGAGAGAGAGAGAGAGAGAGAGAGAGAGAGAGAGAGAGAGAGAGAGAGAGAGAGAGAGAGAGAGAGAGAGAGAGAGAGAGAGAGAGAGAGAGAGAGAGAGAGAGAGAGAGAGAGAGAGAGAGGTGATACTCAAAATGAGTGTCGAGCGTAAGTGCGCATACACGCGTGCTTTTGTAATGTATTACACCCGTTTCTCTTCAAGCATATCAACATATCAAGAAATATGTTACTCGAAATGAGAGATTGAGACAAGGAGTGTCAGACTGTGTGAATTCGTGCGTTACGCCCCCGCACATCGGGGCTTGAAGAAATAGATGGGCTGCACGATGCCTCCACGCAGAGCTGAAACCGGCCCGCACACGAGTACTGGTAAACCGCTAAGAGGATCTAAGCCTGCCCAGGCAGTGCAGTGCGAGTCGGCCCGTCCATGCTTATAAACCCTATTGGTTTCATTGAGCGACAGGGCTTTAGATATCATTTCTTCTCAATGCCGGGTAAAAGTCCTACAAAATTGGAAGCAACGTCTCCAAAATGACTTGTAATGTATTGGCGGTGACGTGAAACCTCAAATAAAACAAACAAAACAACCATGACAGGTTTGCTTGCGTTTTTTAAAAAAAGATTCTCGCATTGGTGTCTGAAGTCGCCATCACGTAAACAAGTCCGTGAAATAAACACCCCCTCAAACCCCACTTTATATAGCGAAAACTGGGGTTTAAGGGGGTAAACATTATTTTTCTTATTTCTGCTCAAAGACATAGGCTGTTGGTACTCGTTAGAACCGCCTCAATGAGGCGGTTCTAACGAGCACCCACAACCTATGTATGCAGTATGAATAAGAAAAATATCGCGGATTTTTATTAGAAAAGCAGCCATTTAGTATCATATTAGCATATTTTATTGCCTCTGTACGTAATACAACAGTGCAAACAATGGGGTTTGGCTACAAGTTCTACCAACATTAGTTACAGCCCTTCCCCTAGAATTATATTATATTACAACCAACATGGCATTAAATATTTACACTATTCCATTATAAGTTATTCCATTTAAAAAAAAAATAAATAAAAATAAATAAATAATTAAATAATGAAATAAATTTTGTTTGATTTGAGGTTTAACGTCCCCGTCAACACTGTAAAGGTGATTTTGGAGACGTTGTTTCCAATTTTGTGGGACTCCTACCCGACAATGAGATGTAATGACATCTCAAGCCCTGCCGCCCGATGAAACCAATAGTGTTTACAAACATGGATGGTCCGACACTCGCACCGCTTTGCATGGGCAGGCTTACAACCTCTAAGCAGTTTACCAGTACTCGTGTGTGGGCCAGTTTCAGCTCTGCGTGGAAGCATTATGCAGCCCATATATTTCTTCAAGCCCCGATGGGCGGGGGCCGATGTAATAAATAAATAATGAAATAAATAAATAATGAAATAAATAAATCTGTTCAATCTCTACCAGCTCCCAAGGACCCATCCAGCCAGGGGATCATACTGCGAACAGGCAAACCCTGAAAGAGATGACAGAAAAACATTATACATTAGGAACTTAATTTCTATTAAAACGCCTTTTGTCTTTTATGTATGTTTGTATGGCTTCAAACAAAACTACATTTTCATATGTAGGCAAGTTTATTGTCCCATTTAGGGCATCAGAGACACTAAGGGGGTAAAACTGGCGTGTTTTATGGAACATATTTACTCTTGCGTGCCTGTTACATCTAAAGATAAAATGTTCTGTATCTTCAATCTCTTTCAATGCATTATGTGATTGTCAACAAGAGATTGAAGCAGCCATTTTCGAGGTCAGAAAAAATGCACTATGTCGCACGGGTGTGTTATCGTAATGGCAATGAACACTTTGGGGACTTCTTGTTTGCATTCTTTCTGCTTATGCTGCATTGTAAGATATCACTAAGACTGCCTTGATAAATATGATGATCGATTAATCGATCGATAAATTTCACAAGAATGATTATCAGTACTGATTTGCTTGTAATCGATTATTTGATAAGTGCAATTTACTACACAAAACTGTGCTTGAAATAGCTGGATCAGTGGCAAACAGTGCAGACCCTGATGAGACGCCGCATATCGCGGCGTATCATCTGGGTCTGCTCTGTTTGCCCAGACCTGCCTGTTCAAATATACTTATAGTAAAGTAAACATATGCGGAGAGTCAGGCTCAGACAAAGCCAAACAGGTGAGTGAGTGAGTGTTTTAGTTTTACGTCCCACCAACAGCTAAGGTCATACGGAGATGGGACCTCGGTTTAAAGACTCATCCGAAAGTCTAGAGAAGCCCGGGATGGATCCTGTTATCCCTGGTTTAAAAGGCGAGTAGCGTAACCACTACACAACGGAGGCTTCTAAAGCCAGACAGGTAAAATTATTATCAAATCTTCAGTGATTACTAATTGACTATCGATCACAATGTCAGGACTGATAATCGATTATCTTTTCAGCTCTAGATATCACAGATGCTGTTATTGCAATATTGCATCTGTTGTGTTAAAATGAGCCGGCACATGACAAAACCTACAATAAGACCGGTGTGACCAGCAGACACTCAAATCAACCTGCGCACCCGTCCACTATGACAAGACATTTTGCTAATGTCTCTTTGCATAGACATTAGCCTATAGTAGCTACATGCGATCAGCGAAGACTCTGAACAGACTGCGTGAATGCGCATGATAAAATCTACAAGAAATCTTGAGCTGGTCGCTCAAGACTTCTTGTAGATTTTATCATGCGCTGGCTCAAATGTGATTGATTTCTTTTTACACAGCTGCGAGCCAATTTCAGATATACAACATCACCTAAACAAGTCCATGTAAACCCCACTTTACATAAAGAAAATTGGGGTTGACAGGGGTATTCGTAATTTATCGTATGTCTTCTCCAAGACATAGGTTGTGGGTACGACTGACGAACACACACAACCTATGTTTGGAGTATAGCTAGTCAATAGAGCAATTTCTTGCACACCAGATAAGGAAATCCATAGTTTTAGCTTGAGATAGAAATTCTGTTCTAACCCTGGTGTTCTTACCCAAAATCGAATAATTTGCGTGTTTGATAAATGCACTGGTTGAATACGACCTCATATGCGCCGTCGTTAAGGTTGACGTCACAACACGTTACGTGACGTCACTAAACATCACTGTAGTGTCATCACAATATGGCGAACGTCGGCAACCGAAGTGACTGCAGTATCAAATATACGCGCTCAGAAGTGAAAGTATGCAAGAAAAAGAATCCTACATGGGTGGGAGGGGTAGATGGAAAAATCCGTCCTTCGAGATCACTGTCCGGCATCACTCGGCAAGCCTCGTGATGGCGGACACCGGCCCTCGGGACGGATTTTTCCATCCACCCCTCCCACCCATATAAGATTCTTATATTATCATCATTATTTGGCGCATGCACGTTTTTTTTTTTTTTTTTATTTATTTATTTTTTTATTTATTTTAGCCAAAAATCATGAGCAACGCATGCATGTCATATAGATTATACGAATCTTATATGGGTGTGAGGGGTGGATGGAAAAATACGTCCCGAGGGACACTGTCCGGCATCACGAGGCTTGCCGAGTGATGCCGGACAGTGATCCCGAGGGACGGATTTTTCTCTCCACCCCTCACTTCCATATTGGATTCTTTTTCTTGCATACCTTCCATTTCTTAGCGCGGATTTTTAATGCTGCAGTCACTTCGGTTACCAACGTCCGCCATATTTTGTTGACACTGCAGGAATGTTTAGTGACGTCACGTAACGTGCTGTGACGCCAACCTTAACGACGGCGCATACGGGGTCGTAATCAACCAGTGCATTTATCAAACACGTGATCATATTCGATTTTGGGTCGGAACACCAGGGTCGGAACATAAATTTCTATCCCAGGGTAAAATTATGTATTTCCTTGTCTGGTGTGCAAGAAAAATGTATGTATGTGTGTCCACCCACACTGTCACATTAGCACGGTTTAAATACCGAATGGCGCAGCCCTTTGAGCTCCTATTGCCTTAATAGGAAGTTGAAAAGTTCGTATGTTAGTTGTTTTAGTGTTAGAAATTATATATAACCTACAGTGTGAAGTGGACTTAAGCGTAATCACTCGGATTGTCACAGCGGGCTCAAGTTTCAGTTCCACTGGCACGTGCTGACCGATTTTGTACTGACGATAGATCGGTTTATACTTCAGGGAATGGGAACACCTTCAAGTATTTTTGTCTCCCATGCCAATAGGGGCCAACTCTTAAAGGAAAGAATTTGCTCCTGTGGAGCAAATTCTTTCTTTTAAGAGTAGACCCCTTTTTCAGTGGGACATGACTTATAGAAAGCGAACAGGAATTCCTGAAAGTTGTCTCCCTTTGAAAAATGGCGAAAAAATATGTCAGGTGTTCCCAATCCCCTAAAGAGGACCACCTTTTGAAATTTAAAGGTGTCAGGTTAAGATATATATTTTTTTATTTTTTAAGTAATTAATTTAGAAAATGGTTGACTGAAGGCCCTGGTCATATGCCCAGAATTGCGGCCTCTGATCTGAGCCTGTACTGTTTGTCAGTCATTTCAAGTTCGGAGTTCCTGTATAAAATGTGTAAGAGTCCAACAAAATTGGAAGCAAAGTCTCCAAAATGACCTAAATAGTATTGACGGTGACGTTAAACCTCAAATCAAACAAACTGTCGACGCATAATGAAGTAAAATTAAGTATGCCACCTATCACCGCAAAATGAAATAATTCTTTCATTTTGCGAAAACCTCTTAGTATCGACACATAATGAAGTAAAAACTACATTTTATTTCATTACGCATCGACTATGCCAACGCATAATGAAGTAAAAATTTCAAAATTAAGAAATTACTACATTACTTCATTATGCGTTGTAACAAACATCTCCAAAAAGACCTAAATAGTGTTGACGGGGGCGTAAAATTAACAATCTGCTCTTTTTTGGCGCTCAGCATTTAGATCAAAAGTACAATGTGATGTTAGAATGAATACCATATAAAGCTGGCACGATTAATCAGATAATCGATTATTTAATCGATAAATTAAATTCCACAAAAATGATTATCATTACTGATTTGCTTGCTTGCTTGAATATTTGATAAGTACAATTAACTATCAAAAGTTGTGCCTAAAATAGCCCTATGAGTGGCAAACAGTGCAGACCTAGATGAGACGCCGCGTTCTGGCTTATTTGGGTTTACACTGTTTGCTCAGGTATGTCTGTTCAAATGCATATGGCAAAGTACAGCATATGGTAGGAGTCATGCTGAGAAAGTAAGCCAGACAGGTAAAATTATGACTAAATCTTCAGTGATTACTAATCGATTTCGATCGCAATAACAGGATTGATAATCGATTATCTTTTCAGCTCCGATTAGGCAACCCTAAATTACCATGCCTATTATCACCTTGGCAAACAAATCCATCGTATGGTTTGGAAAATATGACCTCTTAAAACTCCAACATAAAAATTCCAAGTCCATCACTTTGACCTTGAGGTCATGGGCATAGGTGGGGGTATAACTTAATAAAACTTTGGACGTTATATCTATCATCATATCAAATATGAACCAAGTCCATCTTATGATATGGAAAATATGAGCTGTAAAGGATTTTAACTTTAAAAAATTTAAAGGGACTTTTACCCGACATTGAGATTAAATGACATCTCAATCCCTGCCGTCCAATTAAACCCAAAAGGGTTTATATAGAGGATCTTACCCGAGTGGTCATTTCATATGAAAATTATGAAACGAGACTTCGGCGAGTTTCATAAATTTCATATGAAATGACAACGAGTGTAAGATTATGTTTATCATATGACCACTTTAAATTTGATTTTATCGCCTTTAAGTTTGACATTTTCCCCACAAACATGCATGGTTGACATGGACGTCGTCATGACGTTACTTAATCCCGCTCCAGTGTTATTACACGTGCGGTCATACGATTTTTATTACACGACGTTATCCACTGTTTATCAAACGACGTCATAATTGAGCCCCGCCAAGCGAATTTGTGTCTTCGAGCATTCCGTCATCACAAATTTTAACTGCGCATGCCCAGCCATTCAGAAGGGCCAGGGATACGGCTTTCTGTCTGAAGGTTCCTCTTGATTCACTGCTTGTATGAGCGAGCAGCGAAGGTTCTGCCGTGACTGCGCCGATGCGCAGGCTCGCATGAACCTCCGCTGCTCGCATAGGCGATAAGTACCAAAATCGCTTGACGGGGCCCATATGATAAAATTACATCTGAAAATGTCGTCTGCTTATGTCGTCTGCTGAATCTTTTTGCAAACTTTTTTAAAATGAGTCTGCAAAAATGAGTTTTAAAGTAACCGGTAGGCGATTGGCATTTAATGTTTTTTGCAATCATCTGTTTCGTTAGCTATACGCTTTAATAATGAAGCAGTTTTGTCTCGTGAAAATTGGATATATCAGAAACTAACGTTAAAATGAAGGGTTTTGTGAATTTACAAATTGGGGTACCGGTTTCTGGGCGTACTGTAATGAATTTTGTCAAACCTTTTATTTACATCTGTCTATTTGGGGATATGATAGTTTTGGGATATTGATTGGTTGATTTTGGGTTAACGACACGTCAACCCTTATTGTATGGGACACTTTTTGATTAAAGGTATGTGGCCATTTAGAACATCTGGTTGTTATATGAAAGTGCTAATTAGTTGGGTTCGCCTCCGCCCATCGGGGCTTGAAGAAATAGATGGGCTGCATGATGCTTCCACGCAGAGCTGAAACCGGCCCGCACACGAGTACTGGTAAACCGCTTAGAATATCTGAGCCTGCCCAGGCAAAGCGGTGCGAATCGGCCCGCCCATGCTTATAAACCCTTTTGGTTTCATTGTGCGGCAGGACTTGAGATGTCATTTCATCTTAATGTCGGGTCCCACACAATTGGAAGCAAAGTCTCCAAAATGACCTTTAAAGTGTTGACGGGGACGTTAAACCTCAAATCAAACAAACAAACAAAAGCTAATTAGGTAGGTGATGGATGATCAAAATGTAGTCCCACTAGAATCTAGTGTAGAATGAACATCGATGCAGTTCTCACGCTCGTCGCACCTGGTTCATAATATAAGAATCTTATATGGGTGTGAGGGGTGGATGGAAAAATCCGCCCCGAGGGTCAGTGTCCTGCATCACGAGGCTTGCCGAGTGATGCCGGACAGTGATCCCGAGGGACGGATTTTTCTATCCACCCCTCACACCCATATAGGATTCCTTTCTTGCATACCTTCCATTTTTAGCGCGGAGTTTTAATCTGCAGTCACTTCGGTTACCAACGTCCGCCATATTGTGATGACACTACAGGAATGTTAGTGACGTCACTTAATGTGCATGACGTCAACCTTAACGGCGGCGCATACGAGGTCGTATTCAACCAGTACATTTATCAAACACGCGGAAATATTCGATATTGGGTCGGAACACCAGGGTCAGAACATAAATTTCTATCCCAGGGTAAAATCACGGATTTCCTTGTCGGGTGTGCAAGAAGGCGAGTTCCATATCCATTCCGTATATAATACACCTGTGGACACAAATCCGTTCAAACTTTGATGAACTTCATTTCATTGTGATTTGAAGTTTCATTCAATATTTCCTTACATCCTGTCAGTCAACTGCAAACCAGGAATATATTAAAAAAAACAAAACGTTGTACGTTTCGTTGCAGACTCCTGCACTGCCCAATCAGAATACATCTCAAATGTCAGTCACACCGAAAAATGGAAAACAAAAGTGCTTGCCACATTGAGACCAATCAATGTATATTTCTTGATCCAGTTTTTGACCACTTTGATGAATAACATTTGCTTGTCAAACTAACTTGGCCATTTGGCCATTTTGTGGGAAAGTAACTGTCCTTTTGGCTTTCTGCTATTGGTGTTTCCATTAGGGCCTGTTGTTTCATGTTTGTGTTTCTTTCCCTTTGGTGTCTCTTTGGTGTCTGATAGGAGCTGTGGGTTAATTGTATCGATTCCTGATCATTTTGATACAAAGAGATTCATTGAAAGGTACTTCATAGGAGTTTGAACAGTTTTGTGTCCGCAGGTGTAGAGGCTTCTAAAGTACAAAATTAAAATTAAAATTGAATGAATGGGTAAAAGTACATGAAACCCAGTTCTTTTCCCTATCCCTAGTTTGATTCATTCATCAAAAAACGAGACATTTACTGAACTCTTTTTCAGGAGTGGTTCATAAAACACTCCTAATAATGTTGGCTAAATAAGCCAAGGAAACATTCCGGGATATCTTCCAAATATTAAGGCGATTGGATGCAGCTTCAGGAGAGAAAACTGCTACTAAAATAGTTCTTACTTTCATGTCAATAGGGGTTTATTCTTAAAGGAAAGAATTTGCCCCAGAGGGGCAAATTCTTTCCTTTAAGAATAGACCCCTTTTTAGAGGAATTCACTTTATTGGAGAACAAACAGCAAGTTTTAAAAGTTATCCCCTTTGAAAGTAAATGGCGGAACATGTCTAGGTGTATCAATAACACTTAACTGCACACAGTTGGTTTACAAGAATAAAATGATTTAGTCGAAATGACGAATACTTTAAACATATTGCGTGACAGTTACTTATTCCTTAATCCGATAAAAACCCTAGCTTTTACTTAAACGCCACATGCTTGACATTTTGTGTCTATTTAAATCGCAGCATTTTTTTTTTCATTAAGATGTACTCTCTGCGGACCGCTTCAGAGCTTCCGTATGAAAGAGATAACGTTTGCCCAACATCAAAATTTTGAGCCAGCGCACGACAAAACCTACAATAAGACATGTGTGCCCATCGAAGACTCAGATCAGCCTGCGCATCCATATAGTCTTACCAGAGACTTAACTTGCTGCATGGAGGAGCATTGGGCCCTTAGCTATCCTTAGGGCGCACAGCGAAGACTCTGATCAGACTGCGCCGCTGCGCAGGCTGATCAGAGTCTTCGTTGGGCGCACATGTCTTATTGTAGGTTTTGTCATGCGCCGGCTCAAATTTCATTCGATCGTCAATGGCCCTAACATCTTTGGGAACATGAAAATGTGTTCGAGATAAGAGAAGTTCAAGCCATCGAGTGTTACTCTGGACGCCAGGCCATGTTTTGTTTGTTTATTTGATTTCTGGTCCACACTATTTAGGTCGTTCTGAAGACATTGCTTCCAATTTTGTGGGACTTTTATCCGACATTGAGATAAAATGTCATCTCAAGAGGGTTTATATGCATGGACGGACAGAATATCACCACTTTGCCTGGGCGACCCTTTTCCATGTTTTTCAGTTCTACGTTGTATTCTTGGCTTCCAAAGGAAAACCCTTTTATAGAACATATTTAACGTCACCACAGCTGGTGTTAAGGTAATGTATGGCGGTCGTAAAAGGTCTCCCTACCCTTCATTATAGCGTAGTTCGTATTTTCTTGTCCTTTGGGACCATTTGGGAAACATTGATTCCATTGTGGAGTTTTGAAAATATTTGAATGTCACTAACGAGGCCTACTTGGCCGAAACTAGCCAGTCTGGCCCAGAAATACTTGTGTTCTGCGGTGTTTTCTTTGCTTCCAAAGGATACCCCTTTTATAGAACATATTAGATCATCTAAGCGGTTTACCATGCAGCACTCGTGTGCGGTCGGTTTCAGCTCTGCGTGGAAGCATCGTACAGCCCAATCTATTTCTCCAAGCCCCGATGGGAGGGGACAAGGAGGCATAGCAAGAATGATTTAGAGGAATATTTTCGATAAAAGAAAGATGTGTGTATTCACCAGAAAGGCATCATCGAGAAAATCCCACACATCTCGTGAACAAGTCCGTGAAATGAACACCCTTTTTATAATGAAAACAGGGCTTTACGGGGGTATATATTATCTTTCTTATTTCTGCCCCAAGACGTACGTTGTTTGTACTCAGAGTACCCACAATCTATGTTTGCGGTATAAATAAGAAAAATATCACGGATTTTTATCATTAATGTAGCCCATTTGGCAATGTGAAAAATGCATGAAGTCACATGGGTATGTCTCGTAATGGGCAGTATATTTCGGGTTATTAGAAGCCGTCTCTATGAACTTAAGAACGGGTTCGACTCAGCCATAGGAAACCAGTCAACTGTGTTCAAGCGATTACAGTTCCGCCGTTTTTGCGTGATGATCGATTTGTAAAAGGGCTATGGTCAGATTATTTGGATGCGCAGGCTGATATCTGATACTTCGCTGGACGTACATGTAAATTGTAGGAAATGCTGTGTCCCGGCTCAGTTTTCAACATAGTCCCCAGCTAGTTACTGCTTTTCAATCCCTTCTTGGAAGACGGCTGCATCTGGGGCTTCAGTGCGCTGAAACAGCATTAATAACATCGCCATCATGCACTTTGAAATGTAAGATTTCAGTTAACCCTTTTTGTACCAAATAGAGATTTCCTCCAGTTCATTTCAAAATTTAGGAGTGTCAGGTTGTGCAGGTTTTTTTTTTTTTTTTTTTTTTGAAAATGGATGAACTTTTTTGCAAACAGTGTAGGCCCTGAAGTAGGCTTATGGTGAGCTATTGTGATCGGTCACCGTCCGTCGTCGTCGTCGTCGTCGTCGTCGTCCGTCCGTCCGTTCACAATTTCTTTAAACAACATCTCCGCCTAAACCACTGAGCAGATTTGGACAAAACATCGCAAAAATAATCCTAAGGTGGTCCCTCTCTCAAAGTTGTTCAAAGAATTCAATTCTATGCAGAACTCTAGTTGCCATTACAACAAAAAGGGAAACATAGGAGAAACTCTTTAAAAATCTTCTTGTATGAAACCAGAAGGCCAAGGCCATTGATATTCGGTATGAAGCTAGTTGACCTCTACCAAGATTGTTCAAGTTATAGCCATGGGGCCAAAAATGTCCCCGGGGCGGGCCCACTGGTTTTACATAGGGTTCTATAGGGAAAATCTTTAAAAAATCTTCTTGTCTGAAACCAAAAGGCCCAGGTCTTTGATATTTGGTGTGAAGCTTTGTCTAGTGGACCTCTACCAAGATTGTTCAAATTATAACCCTAGGGCCAAAAATGGCCCCGGGGCGGGGCCCACTGGTTTTACATAGTGTATATAGGGAAAACCTTTATAAATCTTCTTGTCTGAAACCAAAAGGCCTAAGTCTTTGATATTTGGTATGAAGCTTCATCTAGTGGAGCTCTACCAAGATCGTTCAAATTATAGCCCTGGGGCCAAAAATGGCCCTGGGGCGGGGCCCACTGGTTTTACATAGGGTTATATAGGGAAAACCTTCAAAATCTTCTAGTCTGAAACCAAAAGGCCCAGGTCTTTGATATTTGGTGTGAAGCTTTGTCTAGTGGACCTCTACCAAGATTGTTCAAATTTTTGCCCTGGGGCCAAAAATGGCCCGTGGGCGGGGCCCACTGGTTTTACATAGGGTTATATACGGAAAACCTTTAAAAATCTTCTTGTCTGAAGCCAAAAGGCCCAGGTCCCTGATATTTGGTGTGAAGCTTCATCTAGTGGACCTCTACCAAGATTGTTCAAATTAACCCTGGAGCCAAAAATGGCCCCGGGGTGCGGCCCACTGGTTTTACATAGGGTTATTTAGGGAAAACCTTTAAAAATCTTCTTGTCTGAAACCAAAAGGCCCAGGTCTTTGATATTTGGTGTGAAGCTTTGTGTAGTGGACCTCTATCAAGATTGTTCAAATTATAGCCCTGGGGCCAAAAATGGCCCCGAGGCAGAGCCCAGTGGATTTTCATAGGGTTATATAGGGAAAACCTTTAAAATCTTCTTGTCTGAAACCAAAAAGGCCGAGGTTTTTGATATTTGGTATGAAGCTTCATCTAGTGGACCTCTACCAAGATTGTTCAAATTGTATCTCTGGGGCTAAATATGGCCCCGGGGCGAGACCCACTGGTTTTACATAGGGTTATATAGGGAAAAACTTTAAAAACCTTCTTTTCTGCAACCGGAAGGCCCAAGTCTTTGATATTTAGTATGAAACTTCATCTAGTGGACCTCTTCCAAGATTGTTCAAATTATAGCGGTGGGGCCAAAAATGGCCCCGGGGCGGGACCCACTTTTTACATAGGGTTATATATGGATAACCTTTAAAAATCTTCTTGTCTGATACCAGAAGGCCCAGGTCTTTGATATTTGGTATGAAGCTTTGTCTAGTGGACATCTGCCAATATTTGTTCAAATTATAGCCCTATGCCAAAAATGGCCCAGGGGCGGGACCCACTGGGTTAACATAAAGGTATTTTGGGATAACCTTTGAAAATCTTCTTGTCTGAAACCATAAGGCCCAGGTCTTTGATATTTGGTATGAAGCTTCATCTAGTGGACATCTACTAAGATTATTCCAAAATTATAGCCCTAGAACCAAAAATGACCCAGGGGCGGGGCCCACTGGGTTAACAGAGGGGTATATAGGAAAACCCTTTGAAAATCTCCATGTCTGAAACCAGAAGGCCCAGGTCTTTGATATTTGGTGTGAAGCTTCTTCTAGTGGACCTCTACTAAGATTGTTCAAATTATAGCTCTGGGGCCAAAAATGGCCCCGGGGTGCGGACCACTGGTTTTACATAGGGTTATATAGGGAAAACCTTTAAAAATCTTCTTGTTTGAAACCGGAAGGCCCGAGTCTTTGATATTTTGTATGAAGCTTCATCTAGTTGACCTCTACCAAGATTGTTCAAATTATAGCTCTGGGGTCAAAAATGGCCCCGGGGCGGGGCCCACTTGTTTTACATAGGGTTATACATGGATAACCTTTAAAAATCTTCTGGTCTGATACCAGAAGGCCCTGGTCTTTGATATTTAGTATGATGCTTTGTCTAGTGGAAATCTGCCAATATTGTTCAAATTATAGTTCTAGAGCCAAAAATGGCCCAGGGGCGGAACCCACTGGGTCAACATAGAGATATTTTGGGATAACCTTTGAAAATCATCTTGTCTGAAACCAGAAGGCCCAGGTCTTTGATATTTGGTATGAAGCTTCATCTAGTGGACATCTACTAAGATTGTTCAAATTATAGCCCTAGAACCAAAAATGGCCCAGGGGTGGGGCCCACTGGGATAACAGAGAGGTATATAGGGAAAACCTTTGAAAATCTCCTTGTCTGAAACAAGAAGGCCCAGGTCTTTGATATTTGGTGTGAAGTTTCGTCTAGTGGACCTCTACCAAGATTGTTCAAATTATAGCCCTGGGGCCAAAAATGAACCCTGGGTGGGGACCACTTGTTTTACATAGGGTTATATAGGGAAAACATTTAAAAATCTTGTTGCCTGAAACCGGAAGGCCAAAGTCTTTGATACTTTGGTATGAAGCTTCATCTTGTGAACCTCTACCAAGATTGTTCAAATTTTAATCCTGGGGCCAAAAATGGCCCTGGGGGGTGCCCACTTGTTATACATAGGGTTATATATGGATAACCTTTAAAAATCTTCTTGTCTGATACCAGAAGGCCCAGGTCTTTGATATTTAAGTCTCTTGTTAATCTGAATAGTTGTGAGGGCCAATTGTGTCATTACGAAAACACGCCTATACAAATATATTGTAAACTTTACCGCCGAAATAAACGAAAATTTAAAGATGAAAAAAATGGGTTGTTTTTTTCTGATTTCTGCTAAAAATATAGATCGTGGGTACTCGTTAGAACCGGCGGTTCCAACGAGTAACCACAATCTATATTTTATAGCAGAAGTAAGAAAAATGAGGTTTATCCCTGTAAACCCCAGTTTTACTATATAGAAGTGGGGTTCAAGGGGGTCAAAATTATATAGGCGTGTTTTCGTGATGTTTTACCACCTCGCAAAGTCCGAAGGAAGGTTTTCTCATGACGAGGACAATAGAAGCTTTGGTGTGTTGCAGGTAAAATGATGTAAAAGGAGGACTCCGAATAAACAGGAAATCTGTATTCTGATTACTGTTGCTGGGTATTGGAATGATATTTGGAAATAAAAATAATTTCAAAACAACCCCCCCCCCCCCCCCCCACACACACACACACAAAACAACAACAACAAAAAAAAAAGGAAATTAAGGGGCGGTTTTAAGTTTTATTTCCAAATATGGTCATTTTAAAGAAAAATAATTCCGGGAACATGGCAGCTTCTCAAAACTTAATATCTTGTCAAAATATGATATGCGAAAGCCAAATGTCAACACCTATACTTTCTAAAAATAAGTTGTAACCAAATATTTATCCTTTTTTGTTTTGGTATCAACCTACATTTTACTAGGAAGGTGAAGATAGTTTGATTTTAGTTTATTGTTACTTTAGACCCATGTTGTCAGTGGGCGGAATGCTAAAGACAAATGTAGGCCCCCGCCCATAGGGGCTTGAAGAAATATATTGGCTGCATGATGCTTCCATGCAGAGCTGAATCCGGCCCGCACACTAGTACTGGTAAACCGCTTAGAGGATCTAAGCCTGTCCAGGAACCGCGGTGCGAGGTGGACCATCCATGCTAATAAACCCCATTGGTTTCATTGGGCGACAGGGCTTGAGATGTCATTTCATCTCAATTTCGGGTAAAAGTCCCACAAAATTGGATACAACGTCTCCAAAATGACCTTTACAGTGTTGACGGGGACGTTAAACCTCATATCAAACAAACAAATCAAGACGAATGTTCGACGGTGAACCCTAGGTACATTCCTGTAACTTGTCCGTGTCTTAAAAATGCGTTTTTCGTATCTCTGGAACGAGCATTTTTCTTATATCTGGTCCAGGCTGTGGGTGTTCATCGAACGATGACCCACATTCTATGTTTTTGAGCACAATTAGTAAAAAACACGCAAACACGCCTATATAATTTTGACCCCCTTTAACCCCACTTTTATGTAGAAAAACTGTGGCTTTGAGGGGTTTACATTATTTTTCATATTTCTGCTCATAAACATAGATTGTGGGTACTCGTTAGAACTGCCTCTGTGAGGCGGTTCTAAAGAGTCCCCACAATCTATGTTTTGAGCAGAAATGAAAAAAAAATATCAGGGTTTTATCTGAACTATGATAATTTCATTTTTGGTAATAAAATTTTACCACTATATTTGAATAGGTGTGTTTTCGCAATGATAATGAATATCCCTACAAACCCAACTTTTCTCCACAAAAAGTGGAGTTTACAGGGGGTTTTCATAACACGGAAATGAGGCGGTTCTAACGAGTACACACAACCTATGTCTTGTAGCAGAAATAAGAAAAATAATGTATACCCCCATAAGCCCCAGTTTTCTCTATATAAAGTGGGGTTTAAGGGGATGTTTAATATACGGACTTGATAAGGTGATGCGAGTAAAATCAATATTCACATGCGCGTGTCAATCACAGATTTTGAAATGGTGCAAGGATGCCATACTAAGACTTTTTCTGAACTTCTGCTGGACTGCGGTTGTCGAAAGAAGAAAAAATACGTTGGCAAAGTGCATCACACGATAGCGTCTTGTCATCACATGAACAAGTCCGTGAAATAAACACCCCCTTTCACCCCACTTGTATAGAGAAAACTGGGGTTTACGGGGGTAGACATTATTTTTCTTATTTTTACTCCAAGGCATAGGTTGTGGGTACTCGTTAGAACCGCCTCAACGAGGCGGTTCTAACGAGTACCCACAACCTATGTTTGCAGTATTAATAATGACAATATCACGGATTTAGCAGAAAAAGTAGCCATTTTGGAGATGTTAAAAACGCACTATGTCGCACGGGTGTGTTAGCGTAATGTTTATATATGTTCTAGGTCTTGAGACTGGTTGCTATAGCAACTTAGAGTTTCCATAGACTTGTAATGGAAAAAAAATGAAAACTTGCATTTTTACTGCCAAACCTTTGCAGATATCAGACACATTCTTTAAGCAATCTTCTATCTGCCATATGATTTGAGGCCTACTGCTCATTTTATCTGTTGCCATTGGAATCCAAAATTAAAAACAATAAATAAATAAAATGAAATAAAATAAAAATTCATGCTCTTTGAGATTGAGGGGCTTTATGGAGATATTCACATATTTGCCTTTACAGTTTGTGTGTTTTTGTTTTATGAAATTGGGCTCTTTAGTTCACTCCTTTAGTTTGGTTACTATGACAAGTCATAATGGGAAAAAAATGAAAAATGACATTCACGCCTTTCAAGATATTTTGTCAAACTTTCATAGAAATGTTCCTTTAACAATGTTTTATCTGCCATATGATTTTAGATCTATTGGTTGCCACAGATGGTCAGTTGTCAGTTGTCGTCTGTTGTCTTGCAACAACACATTCAAGCGAGAGATTGAAGAGCCACTAAGCTGTTTGGATCTAAATTATTTCCGTAGCGTTCTTGGGCACAGGGCTTCCATGCTTTATCAAAATATATGGCTGCCAGTGGACAGTGCCCCCTCCATCCCTACTGAGCTCTGGTGAGCATAGTGGCCCATGGGCCTATTTTTTTCATGACCACCTCAAAACAGCAATTGACTTGCTAAATGATGAAGGTTATCAGTGAAGGTTGTATTTTCGCCCGATAGATTTCTTCCGAAGGGAAAATATTTCTGAGCCGATTGTATATCTCCACATCTACATGCGACATGTTGTCTTCTTTCAGGTTTTTATACCCGCTTTTGTGAAGAAAAATCGGGAATATTGTTTTCGTGTCAGAGTCGAGTGTCTGTCTGTCTGTCTGACTGCATGCATTGCATGCATGCATACATGTACGTACGTCACGTTTCTCTGGAATGGATCCTCTCTGAAACTGTTTACGTTACATTTTTCAAACTTTGCCTGTGGATAGTACATGGGATGTAGATGGCACTGGGCTACTTTTGGTGTGACCTTGACCTCAACATGACCCCAAGGTCAAAGGTCAAAAAGTATTATTTTGCCATATCTTTTAAACTATTGAAGTTACACTTCTGTAACTTTGGTTATTGGATGGCCCTTGGAATATAGAATAAATCTGGATACTTTTGGTGTGACCTTGACCTCAACATAATCCAAAGGTCAAAGGTCAAAAAGTATGACTTTGCCATATCTTCTAAACTATTGGAGTTACACTTTTGAAACTTTGGTCATTAGATGGCCGTTGGAATATAGAATAAATTGGGATACTTTTGATGGACCTCAACATTACCCCAAGGTCAAAGGTCAAAAAGTATGACTTTGTCATATCTTCTAAACTATAAGAGTTAAACTTCTGAAACTTTGCTTATCAGTTAGAATGTTCTTTGCAACTTTTTTTTAAACTTACATGTAGTTTTAACTAGCTGAAACATAGTCAATTGTGTTATTCATAGAAAAAGGGGTATTTGCGATGGTATGCCATCGAATGCGTGATCTAGTTTAAACTTGAATTTCTGTTGGAAATCTGCGAATTTTGTCTTATTTCTGCTACAAATACGGATTATGAGCACTCGTTAGAACCGCCTTAATGAGCCGGTTCTAACGAGTACCCACAAGCTATGTTTTAGCAGAAATAAGAAAAATAATGTATACACCTGTAAACCCTAGTTTTACTATATAAAACTGGGTTTGAGGGGGTCAAAATTTTATAGGCGCGTTTTCGTGATGTAAGGACAATTATACATTCAGTAGAATTCCAAGACTAAGACCCCCTTTGGGCTATTCAAAAGTTTCAACAGTCCCAAAAGTCATTTCTTGATAGAGAAAACTGGGTGTAAGAAAAAGAAAGAATCAATGCAACCTTTTAGATACGAGCCGGCCTCGGTAGCTATGTCGGATGCGCGTTCGATGTTCAGGAGGACGCGGGTTCGATGCCTGCCGGGTTCGGCAACATTGTTTCGTGGATATTGATCATGAGATCTTTTCTACGGTCATTTTCTCCCTTCCGCTGATTCAAGAATGACAGCGAAGGAATGTTAACCGCATACGTATAAGCCTGCCCAGGAAAAGTGTGGATAGATAAACTGACCGGCGAAAAAATGACCCAAATGTTGACTGGGCCGTTAAACTCCAATATAAACAAATAAACTAAATATACTTTTAGATACGATATTTTGGGTCGACCCAACGTAACTTAGCATAAAAACACTTCAATGCTAAAGTCCACGTGACTATCACTGTCTTGTCAGAATAACAGCTATTTATCGAAAGTAGCCTATGTGATGTCAGAGTGTTGCGTAAGACGGTTATCTATAGCAACTGGACTGGAATCATGGGTTGAGCATGGCAAACACAGAGCAGGCACATGCCGTAATTTAGACGTCACATCAACGTCGATACAACGTCATGACGTTAATGCAACGTCACCTCTACGTCGGTGCAACGTTATGACGTTTGATCGACGTTGGTTTGACGCTGCCCTAGCGACGTGTGCCTGCTTGGCTGTTTGCACCCAGATCAGTCGCTACAGAACGCGGCGTCTGATCAGGGTCTACACGTTTTGCTTAACAACTGGAAATTAAGGGTTAAACGAAACAGTTTTAATCTCAGTCCAGGACTATTTTCCCAGCCTACACTCAGAGACAATCGACCAAACAGTACTCTCTGTGCTTTGATTTAAACAAGAATTTATCTGAATCTCATTTGGCCTTAACCCTTTTTGTACCAAATGGAATCTTCCTCCTTGTATACAGCACGCGTCCATTTCACATTTTAGTGGTGTAAGGTTGTGTTTTCTTCAAAATATATTTCGAAAATGTCTAAACCTTCTGCAAACAGTGTAGGCCCTGATCAGACGCCGCGTTATGCGGCGTCTGATCACGGCCTGCACTGTTTGCCCGGGTACCCGTTTTGGGGTTTCTGGTACTGAATGCGTTAACAGAATTAATCTTAATCACATTTGGCCTTAAAAGCGGAATTTCGCCGTAATTCAACAGCAAAAATGTCATTCAAACTGCAGTTAAAGACAGCATTATCTCAAACTGGCCTTTTTGTACTAATAAGGATTTGCCTATCCTTATTCTTATTTATGCGTTCTTGAACTTTGCATGCCGAGGGTCACTAGAACAAACATGGTTTACAGTTGGACTGCCTGTGACAAAGGAAATAGCTTTAAGAAGAATCCTTGAAAATAAGCTTTGTTATGTCGCAGACAAACTGTCCGCTGGCTGACCTCAAAGATAATTCTTTCATTAATGCCTGGCATTTTGTGAAACCGATCATCACATGTTTGACAAGAAATGTGTCGATCCTTCCTGTATTGTGATAGTGCCAATTATCAGCAAACTACCAGGCGGCGTTCTCAAGTTTCTTCTTCTTCTTCTTCTTCTTCTTCTTCTTCTTCTTCTTCTTCTTCTTCTTCTTCAGGTGTTTACATTTCCCCTACAATATCAAAATCGAGAAGTGTGTTGGAGATATTTTCATGACACTTGATCAAGTGGCGAAGGACATTGAGTAGGCGAGTCTCGTACAAGAAAGGCAACTTTGACTCCATTTTTAATGTGACAGATTCATTCTGTCATTCTTCGTCGTTCTGCATGTTTACAGTTTTAACACCCTGACTTCATTTGAAATATGACTCCGCACAAACACGGATAGTCCGTTGTTTTTTACTTTTCTTGCTCGCTGTCTCAAAACTAATTTCTCATGGCATTATTTCCGCATTTTGATTACATGTTTTGTTTCATTTGTAATCAAAATACAAAAATATTCTTTCTTAAATTACAAACAAAACGGGAAAAGTATATTGAATATGCATAAGGAAAAGTTCCCATTTTATACGGGCAACCCCACAATGGGTTATTGGCGAATCTTGGAGGCGGCGTCTTACCACGGCCTTCACTGCGGGCTTTGCTGTTGTCGAAAGTTAGCCCATTTTTTCCTAAATTAATTCCTATATTTCTAGCTGACACCCCTTAATTTTGAACCGGGATTTCGAAATGAAATCTTTTTCCGATAAGTGATAATATTACATTCTGTACAAAATGGGTTATGATTAATTATATTTGTATCAATACGCCATTAAAGTACCGTTGTATATTTTTAGAAAAGAAAAAAATGTATAGAACTACAATCAGTGCACACCATTTAAGAACCTAGATATACTTTGAAAAATAAAAAATAGAGCGTATAATAAGCTGTATTTAACTTTTGATTATCGGCTAAGCCGCTTTGTCTGACAAGACTGTGTGTCCTGACCCGCACACAACAGTTACAGACACGACGTCATCACTCGGTCATACGGATTGCCGATAATCCTTAATCATTAACTCCCCTTTGGAGCACAGCGAGTGTATATTGAATTGAGGTAAAGCATCCGACTCATTCCACTGTGCATGTCTCAAACACCGAAAAGTTCTGTTGAATAACAATGCTGCCGTTGTTGTGTTCTTGCAGCACTCGAAAATCGCATAGATCTAGATAAAAAATCAAGTGAAGATGTTCATAAGGATCGGAGTCTCTGAAATCTGAGGTGATACTCTAGATTTCCCTTTAGTAATGAACACTTGGAGATTCAACCCAGCATGCATATGACATTAAAACTTCGTCGGATTGACGTTGATGTAACGCCATGTCTTGACAGCAACGTCATATTAATGTCGGTGCAACCTCATTACCAACGTTGATGTGACGTTGCCCCTGCGACGCATGCCTGGTGGCAGTGAGTCTTATTGTTTTTATAACATCGATCAGGAAATTTGAAATCCAACACACTGAATGTTTTTTTTTTTTTTTCCTTTCTTCCATCAAAATCGGAATCGATGCATTAACATTAATTACCAGAAGAACTTCTTTTCTTCAGTAAAGTCATTCGTAGTTTTTATTCATGTCATATAGTATATGTACATACATCGTGATAAATTTTCAACAGACGACATTTTGAAATATTTTCTGATTTTTTTTTTTTTTTCAGAAAACAGGATTTGACATTTCATGCAAATTGTCTCCTATGGATGCAATTATCATGAGATGTCAAGTCCTGTTTTCTAGGAAAAATTAGAACAATGTCAACAGTTTGTCGTCTGCTGAATTAGCCCAGAGTGTGATGAAGGTTAAAAGAGTAAATTTGAAACCTTTTCTTATATAAAGGCCTTAATATTCACGAATTTCTCATAGAATCTGTCATTTCAGTGCCTTTTGGCGCTTTGATTAGTTACGAAGTGGCTATTGACAAACGTTTGTCAATAGTGATTTTTACGTGAAATCGCTATTGACAAACGTGGCGATTCCCCAACCCCCGCTCATCGGGGCTTGGATAAATAGACTGGGAAGCATGTTGCTTCTAGTTACAGCTGGAACTGACCGCATATGAGTACTGGAGAACCGCTTGGAAGACCAAAGCCTTCCCAGACAAAGTGGTGCAAGTGCATATAAGTTCTAATGGAAGGGAGGAGACTACAGAACGGAACTGAAAACTGTAGATTGTACACGTTCTCTGGGTCACACTTGTTGTTTTCGGCTAATAAGTCCTCATCAGTGACCCTCGATATTTTCCAGATTCCGCAGTGGAATCGATTGTCCCAAAGGACTAGAAAATACAACCTTCTCTATGATGAAGGGCCGGGAAACATTTTACGGCCGACACACATTCCCTCACAACCAGCTGTGTTGAAGTTCTAACATTTTTTTTTATATAAAAGGGCCATGCTTTGGAAGCAAGGACTGCATAACAGAACCGGTTATCCACAGATTGTGTATGTTGTTTCTGGGCTAGACTAGCCTGTTTCAGCTTATTAAGGCCTCATCAGTGATTCTCAGATAATGTCAAAATCCCGCACTGGAATCGATTATCCCAGAGGACTAGAAAATATTACACCCATCCTGATGAAGGGCAAAGAGACTATTTTACAACCACCATACATTATCTAAACACCAGGGGCCAGTTGTTCAAAGCATCGTTAGCTTAACGAGCTCGTTAGTGGTCATTTTGTTAAGTGTTCTAGCAAGTTTAATATTTAAAATTTTGGTATTTTTGCTGAAAAAATGTGAGCAGCTTTTGCGAATGCAAAAGCTGCTCACATTTTTTCAGCAAAAATATTAGCATATTTGCCATATTAAATGAACAAAGATTTAACGATACATTAACTAACGGCGTCGTTAGTTTTGAACAACTGGCCCCAGATGTAGTAAATAGTAAATACACGGATATTGTCTTTAATAATAACATAAGGTGAGCCTTAGACAAATTTTATTGGGGCGAGCTTTAGCGAGCCCCTATAAAATTGTCGGGGCGAACCTATTATATTTTATTATTAAAGACACTATCCATGTAACTAGTTTATACCGCAATTCAAAACAATCAATGGGTTTTGCAATTATTTAACAAATTTAAACAAAAAAGACAGCAGACAGTGTGGCATGTTAAACGACATTCAGTGACATGGCGCGCACACGTAGTATAACGTGACGTCAACGAGTGCAAAATTTCTGACTTAAACGCGCCACAAAGACATAGGAAACAACACGGACGCTCGAATAAATGTTTCTCAGCGCTTTATTTCTGTTTGAAAATCTGCAAATAAATAGTTTATTTTAACTTTAGAAATTATTTTCGAGGTGGAGGCGCAACTGCAGTAACAGTGCGCAGTTATTCCTACGGGCCATTCAAACTAGGAAGAGCCGAGAAGGAAAGAATTTAGCTGAAATTTCTGAATATCTGTTTAAATAAACATTGCAAAGATTTTAACTTGCAGTTTCGTTGTTTTCCAATATATGGAAGGTTGCATGTTATTGTTTATACTTGTAAAATATGGACCTGAAAAGTAGGTCCCGTCTAGAGACGGTCACTAGACGTATTATAGGTCAGTAGAAGGTATTATAGGTCACTACCGATTATAGCGAGCAGTTATTCGACCCCCTTTATTAGGTTACTAGAATGCCTGATTGCGATATAAAGTTAAATATGCTCTATTTTTGTTCATTGGGTGGCAGGGCTTTATGTTTGTTTGTTTTAATCGAGGTTTAACGTCCCCGTATACACTGTATATGTTATTTTTGAGACGTTGCTTACAATTTTGTAGGACTTTTACCCGACATTGATATGAAATGACATCTCAAGCCCTGTCGCTTAATGGAACCAATAGGGTTTTTGGGACGATCGTTTACGATCGACCCAAATTTACTAAATGGCAAAACTGAATTCATGCTGTTGCCCATCACTGATTTGGGAAAAAACAATATTATGGTTATTAAAAGAACTTGAAACGCTGCGCTATTTTTATCGATGCAACACATAGATCAGAGCTATCTATAAAGTCTTGACAGGAGTCGTGTGCTGGCTTTGGTTAACACCGAATACCAAGATCAGACGCCGCGAAATGTGGCGTCTGCTCAGCAGGTTGCACAGGGACTACACTGTTTGCTAAAATAGTGGCAATTGAGGGTTAAACGAAATAGTATAAGAATGCCAGGTTGCTCACGTAATGAAAGAAAAACAATGTCTTAAACGAGGCCACGCTGTCACGTGACGTCTTTCGGAACATTCCGTTCATAAAACTGTTGCACAAATGTATGCCAAGTCGAGTAAAAATAGATTTTTCGCACTTCTGCTAAGAACTGAATTATAAAACCCTGAAATGTTTAAGAGCAAAACTGAGTAGTCCAGACTTTATAGGTGGTACCGTTATTAGACATACAGCGTAGACCCAGATCGGATAGATATTACATCGCTTCTGATCATGGTCGGCACTGTTCGCAATATGTATCATACCAACAGTTTTGAACATGATTCAGGCCCGTACGCAAACTCTGAAAAGGGGCGGGTTGAGGGTGCGAATTTCAGGTATTTTGCAGAGGGTGAAAAACTGCATGAATCTGACATAATTACCAAAAAGAGAAGAAGTGCCTACGTCAACAGGTAAAATGATTTTTGTTGTTGTTGTTGTTGTTGTTTAAACAGATCGCTTAAGGGGCGCTGATACAGATCACTGTTATTCAGGAGCTGGGATGCAGTGGAAGAAAAGAGAGAGGAGAAACTATGGCAAACATTGTAGATGCTGATCAGAAGCCATCGATGGATCTACACTGTTTGCAGATGGATAAAATGTTTTATAGTATGACGTCGCGTCTGAGAGTGTTATAACGCCATGTAATATTTTCGAATTAAATATGCAAATTAGTTAGATACGCCCCGTAACGTTACATGTACGACGTCCTTAACGACGTCGCGTTTACTAATGGCGGAATTTTGACATTTTTGTAAACAATCATGAATAAAATGAGTTTTAAATGTCATATGATAAATAGAATCTTGCATTCGTGCTCATGTATAATTGAATTTTATCGCATTTTATCCATTTTCCTCAACTCGTTTAATAAATTCAATAAAACATGAGCACTCATGTAAGATCCTCTTTAAACATGTAAAATTTTTCCAGCATATGAGGTTAAGCTTCATCAATTAAATACTCTAAATTTAGAAAGATGAATCAATATACGCGTATACAGAAGGGAAATAATTAAAGACAGGACTGGACTATTTAAGGCAGCACAGGCTTGACTTGACTTGATAGATTTTGTAAGGTAACCGGGCGCTAAAAGTACATAGGGGCTACTCCTAGGGCAGCACAGGAAAACCTGGGTCATTCTTTGTACGACCTCTGAAGGGTTAACATCAAATTCTATTTATCTGATTGGCTGTAAATGGAGACCTACTGTGACATCACAATGATTGACAGTTTAATAAAAAGTGATTGACAGCTCTGCTCTGTTTGAAGCTAACCTTGTTATCTCAATTATGTAACATCAGGCACACTCCATAATTGTTTTCAATAGACAAACAAAACAATTTAGTCATGATTAATGTATTTATTTTTTCATTTTTAAATTACAAAGAAACAAAATACAAACATACTTCATAAAGGTTAATTATATAGCATATTTAGTTCTAATATACAAAAAAAAATATATATATATAAAAAAAATTAATAAATAATAAAAAATTAAAGCTTCAAATTTGTTGAAAAATTATTAGTTGACATTACAGAAAACAGCTTCTTCTGATAAATAAATAAATAATGTTTGAATGTAAGATTTGTTTTTAAATTTGATATAATAGAAAGATTTTCCATTCTTCTTCTTGTTTTTCTTCTTATAGAAGAAGAAAAATAAAAAGTAAAATGAATTATACACAGGCAGTCTTAGTAAAATAAATTAAATAAAACTGACACAGCTAAACAAATGATGGAATGGCTGAATGAATAAAACATATGTTATAACATAAAATATAGATTTTGGGCGCTCGTTAGAATGGTCTTAATCAGGCAGTTCTAACGAGCATCCACTATATACTATCAAGTGAGGGTATACATTTGTATGGCCTCAATGAGGCAATTAAAAAGCCCCAAAATATACTATAGAGTGTTGGTTTGTTTGTTTGATTTGATGTTTAACGTCTCCGTCAACATGTTAAGGTCATTTTGGAGACGTTACTTCCAATTTTGTGGGACTTCTACTCGACACTGAGATGAAATGACATCTCAAGCCCTGTCGCCCAATGAAACCAAGAGGGTTTATAAGCATGGACAGGCCGACTCGCATCGCTTTGCCTGGGCAGGCTTAGATCCTCTAAGCTGTTTACCAGTACTCGTGTGCGGGTCGGTTTCAGTTCTGCTTGGAAGCATCATGCAGCCCATATATTTCTTCAAGTCCCGATGGGCAGGGGCCGATAGAGTGTCGGTACTAGGTCTATTTCTAATGAGTACTAGGACTAGCATTTTACACATAAAAATGTTCAATGAGGCGGTTCTAACGATTTTTGGGATATATGTTAGAACTGTGTTATATCCCGAAACCTTTTTACAGTGAATCATGTTACAGAGAGCTTATTGTGTACAGAGAAAAATATGAAAATACACATTATATTTCTTCCAAACCTAAATTGACATTCAGATAAAAGCGTTTTCTGATTTCAGTCAAGTTTGCTATTTTATTTTCTACTGCACAAAACTAGATTTTTTTCTATTTAAATGTTAGTAAATAAATAAATCTTTGTTTATGAAGCATAATTTATGTCCAATTTTTGAAGGTATTTATTTGATAAATATATGGACAGCAGCTGATTATTACAGTCAATTATATTCTATAATCCTTATCAGTTTTATGGCCCCTATAGGTAGCCAGCCCACCAAGACCAAGCCACACCTACTTTTATCTGCTGGTTACCTGTACATGTTTTAAGTGGGAACCAGACCCCCCCCCCCGGCATGAAAATCCTGTCTTTAAACACATTAACGAATGACAAGTACATGTAAATAATTTGACGGAAAATGCTACCATACTTTTTTTTCAGACAAAAATTTGACTGAATACTTTTCTTATAATGAAGCGTTTTATCGGGTACCCAAAGTCTACGTTATAACGTAGAGAACCTGTTGCTTGCTATTGTCGGCGTGGCTATCACTGAATCACTGACCATCTGACTGCCGCTCACCTTGAACAAAATCTAAGTACTGCCCTAAGACGTCAGAGCGCAGCGTAAGAAGAAAATTCTGTACTGTGCTCGTTTGTTTGCTGGATTTGAGGTTTAATGTTCCCGTCAACACTATATAGGCTATTTGGAGACGTTACTTCCAATTTTATGGGACTTTACCCTACACTGAGATGAAATGACATCTCAAGCCCTGTCCCGCAGTATAACCAATAGAGTTTATGAGCATGGACGCTCCGACTCGCACCGCTTTGCCTGGGCAGGCTTAGATCCTCTAAGCGGTTTACCACTACTCGTGTGCAATCGGTTTCAGCTCTGCGTGGAAGCATTATGCAGCCCATCTATTTATGGGCGAGGGCCGGTGGGTTGTTTCATATAGATGTCATCATTACTTAGAAAAGAGTTGTACTTTGAATAAAGTATAAAACAACATTTTTTTTCTCATTTTTGTTCCATATATAGATGAACCTCGATGACTCGAACATCTTTGGACCATGCATATTTTATGAGATTTGGGAATTCGAGGCACCGAGGTTTCGAGCAGAAATAAAAAAAGGTAATGACTATCCCTGTAAACCACAGTTTTACTACATAGAAGTGGAGTTTAATGGGGGTGGGGGGCGTTAAAATGAACCACAGCAAAAGCACCGGCTTGGGGCGGTCATTAAAATTACTCTTTTACCAATTAGACGTTTTAATAACAGCTAGTAGAGATGCTAAGAACATAAAATAGGTGTGTGTCACAATATATAAAGACAACTGTGACCTACTGTGTGTTTGGGTTATCTTCCTTGCTTATACTGTAGATACAGAGTTATCAGCAATGCATGCAGTCGGCCTTATATTTTAATCAAGATTTTTGGATTGTTTGTTGAAAAATACAAAAGACTCAGTTCCTCAGATTTACAGGCCTTGCAGGCAAATAGCCCTGTATTTATTATTTTGGAATCTTTGTTGAAAATCACTTACTAGCGAACACAAAATCCAGTATATATATTTCAAACTAGAGCCAGTGTTAAGTTTATGAAACACTGTCCCCAACTTCTTGACCCTTACAGTGCTTGCCCCTAACAGTTATTGAGATATATAGTTTTTATTTGGTTGCAATGTTGAAATTCTCAAAGGACCATGGTACACAAATCAAGAAAAAAAAATCGGATTTTTTTTCAAAAGTTCATCAGTTCATCTTCTAATCGTCCCCAAACAGAGCGTAAAGTTTCAGGGCAATAGCTGTAATGGTTTCTGAGATATCTTGCTGACAAGATTAGGTATCTTGCTTACTAGCTTAAAATGCCCAAAGTTTAAACGGGCCATAACTCAAGTAAAAAAAAAAATCAGATTTTTTTTTTCAAACGTTAATCAGTTCATCTTCTCACCATCCCCAATCAGTATGTAAAGTTTCAGCGCAATAACTCTCGTGTTTTTTTTTTTAGATATTTTGCTTACAAGATTAGATATCTTGCTTACAAGCTTAAAACGCCCAAAGTTTCAAAGGGCCTTAACTCAACTAAAACATTTTTTTTTTTTTCAAAAAATTGATCAGTTCATCTTCTCATCCTCCCCAATCAGTCTGTAAAGTTTCGAGGCAAGGGCTGTTATAGTTTTTAATGACAGATTCCATCTGTCTATTCTTGCTGTCCTACACGTTTTTTCAGTAATTCAGGCTTTCTTCCGGCTTTGACCGCCATAGAAATAGGAGTCCGCCAAGATATAGTCCGGTTTGGCGCAGTAACACAAATTGTACAAGCATATTTCTTATCCTATAAGCGTAATACAAACTTTTGAAACAGACGACTTGACGATTTTATCTTACGATTCAGCATTTCAAATGAATCAGCTGCATCATGCGACGGGTTTGGCAAACACTTTATACCCAGATACCCAGATCAATGCGGCGTCTGCTCAGCGGTCTGCTCAGGTTTTACACTGTTTTCTATCAGTGTTGTCAATATCTAATCCTTAAAGACCAGCCTGCTGTTGGATTAGGTCAGCTGCAGACAAAAATATAAATGGGTTTTCTTTCTGACTTTCGAGGTCAAGTTTAGGTCAGTTACAACGTCGGTGTATATTGACTTTGCGTGGAGAAATTGGAAAAAAGGCTGTCCCTTTCAACCCTGGAATGTGGTACAGATACTTAGTGTAGGTCCTGTAATATATTTCTAGGTGTCATATTTAGCAGAATGGACGAGCCCAACTTCAGTGATGGAAGAGTGCACTCCAGTAACTGAAGGCAGTGAATACATCAAAGCACTGACAACACTCATGCCGATTGTCTCTAAATGCAGGCTGGACTGACTCGTTTAAACTTAAGGTGTTAGGAACTAATGCAAAAAGTGTAGAACAAGATCAGCACTGTGTTCTGTGGCGTTTGACCCGGCTGAGTTTACATGGTTTGCCAGATCCAGCATTTGATTCATGTGCAGATTTTATAGATAACACTTACATGTACCCAACACTGACAAACGACGCGGCTATGTTTGGGTTGATTGTTTGGCATTCGACCCGAAGTTGCTAATAAGAAAAGCGCTTCAGTGCTAACGTCTACGTGATTATCACTGACTTGTCAGAATAACCTTTTGTCTTGTAGAAAATAGCCGCAGTGTGATCAGGGTATTCCATAAGACTGAAGAGGATTATCCTGGAATCATAGGGTGAGCTTGGCAAACAGTGTAGACCAAGATCAGGCGCTGCAGAACGCGTCTTCTTATCAAAATATTCACTATTTGTTTGGAATTTCAGAGTTAAATGAAACAGTTTATATCTCACCCCAGGACTATTACTCCAACCTAAGTACACCCCACACTCTCGGTGCTTTGAGTCTGAAACCACACGATTTCATGATTACAACACGCTTAGGCACAATGCTCTTAAGCTAAAAAGGTTCAATCAATCAATCGTGACGTCCGGTTACCAGTCCGGCCACGTCTGATTTTGGGTGCCATATGTGTCTGTGATGTATCGTCTATTGGAGCGACATCTTACTATATACAGAAGACGCTAGTGGATGTCGACATAGCGGAATACCGACGTCAGTACGTCAAGAGCGTTTCAACCGTCAGACGCATATACGAAACAGATTTCCGCCGGCAGCTGCTACACTGTATCTGTAGATAAACAAGAGGTCTCAACTACCGACTAATAAGCACTGACACTGTTCGTCGCCCTTATGCGATGCACGTTTGAGAGTTGGACGTCCCTGTCGTGACCAAAGTTCACGCGTCGACACAGTACGGAACACATACGCTAGTGCATGAAATACGTAAATTGGCGTCTAAGCGACTGACATATGCGCTTCAGTGACAAATCACACGTCATCGTGATTACACGTCATCGTGAATCACGCCGATTTTCGTTTCCGTGTGTTTCGCCGTATACGTGTAAGGTATGCCGAGGCGACGCGTGCGTAATAGAGCATGACATATCGGGTGAAATAAGCGTAATTGTGTGGCGAGCTATTGCATGTAGTTAGCGAACGCAGCTTAGTGTCATTAAGAGCATTCAGGATTATGGCTGGGACGTGAACTGAACAGGGAGACGTTACATCAATCAAGTGCTTCGACCTCACATGGTTCCATTTATTTGTTTACGTTCAAAATCTGGGGTATCTTATCCAGCAGGATTACGAGCGGTCTCATAGTGCTTTTCTTACTCAAAATGTCTTCAAGCCAATGGAATTCATGTACTGGACTAGCCAGCCTTTCTCCTCCGATCTCTTTCCCATAGAGTATCTTTGGGTAGAGGTGTCCACAACCGACCAGACAAAAACTGTTACTTATGGACAGTAGCATTGTTATACTTTGAATTTTAATGTTTGGTTTTGAAAACATAACTAGTTTCTTTTAAAAATTTGAAACATCGAATGGCGTTTCATAATACCACCGGTCTATAGAAATCTGCAAACATATCATACATTGGAATCGCATAACCGCCTTTCTAATCTTTTTAGAAAAGTTTTCTGTAAGTTTTCACAGTGTTATGATTTTCTCATAGAATCTGTCATTTCAGTGCCTTTGGCGCTTTGATTGAGATAGCTTGCTTACATGCTTAAAATGGCCAAAGTTCCAAAGGGACATAACTCCAGTAAAAATTTCAGCTTTTTCCAAAAGTTAATCAGTTCATCTACTCATCATCCTGAATCAGTATGTAAAAGTTCAGGGCAATAGCACAAATCGTTTTTGAGATATCTTGCTTACAAGCTGAAAACGCCAAAAGTTTCAAAGGACCATAACTCAAGTAAAAAAATCAGATTTTTTTTTTCAAAAGGCAATCAGGTTATCTTCTCATCGTCCCCAATCAGTCTTTAAAGTATCGGGACAATAGCTGTAACGGTTTTTGAGATATCTTGCTTACAAGCTTAAAATGTCCACAGTTTCAACGGGCCATAACTCAAGAAAAAAAAAATCGGCATTTTTCCAAAAGTCAGTCAGTTCATCTACTCATCATCCCTAATAAGTCTGTAAAGTTTCAGGGCACTGTTCGCAAACACCCAAATACAAACCATAACAAAAATAAACCGCAAAAGAAGAACCGCCTTGGAATGGTCAGTGAAACGAATTTCACTGGCGGTTTACCAGTACTCGTGTGCGGTCGGTTTCAGCTCTGCGTGGAAGCATCATGCAGTCCATCTATTTCTTCAAGCCCCGATGGTCGGGGCCGCAAATTTTGTTCGAACAGGGACCCACATATACCTTCTAAGTATTAGACTTCATGTTGTCGCTTTCCATTGATAACCAATCTGAAATTATTGAAGCTTTTATTTATTAAATATTGATAATACTTATTTCGATTGTTTGATCAGTCAGATTTACCCCCCCCCCCCCCCAGAACTTCAGTTAAATAAAGCAAATTCTTCTGATACCGAGGTCCCATTTTGGGATTTACATCTATCCATTCTAGATGGGTTTGTTTCGTGCATAATTTATGATAAACGAGATGACTTTGATTTTGAGATTGTAAATTTTCCATTTTTGGATGGTGATGTTCCTCGTGCGCCATCCTATGGCGTTTATATTTCGCAATTAATTCGATTTGCTAGAGTGTGTAGTTATATGTCTGACTTCAACACTCGTAATAAATTATTAACGGCTAAACTTCTTAATCAGGGTTATCGGTACCATAAACTACGCAAAGCATTTTCAAAATTTTATTGACGCCATTCTGATTTAATTTCAAAATTCAATATTGGACTTAAATCTCTTCTGCAACAAGGTCTATCGGAACCCGAATTTTATGGTGACTTAGTATATAAATTCAGAAAAATATATAACCACAATGACTTCAGCACCCAATTTCGTAAAACCATTCTTCGATATAAAAAGATTGGGTACAACATGGATGTTATACGACAAACTGCATGCATGGTAGTTAACCCAATCACGGTTGGCAACTTTGCTTTCCTCTTTAATTGCACGCCGGTGGGTCAGGCCTCAGATTCTATGACGGTTCCAACGTAAAGGCTTATTGAGATTTAGAGATATCTAATTCAAGTTAATGTTGGTTGATGCCTGATGCTCTGTCTCTGGTCGGGCCCATCGGAGTCTAACTGTTGGTTTTCTTTTGCTCAAGCATTTCAGTGTTTTTTTTTTCCTGTCGAGTCCTCACTTTTGTCTCACCTCTGTGGTTCTTTGATTATTTGTGTTCATGGAGATGTTGCACTGATGAGTTAGGAAGCCTTCATGCGGACTGAAAAATTATTTGTCTAAATCGCGACGGAAGTAAGGGCGAGGATTGTGGCCACGTAAAATCGATTCAAGCCCCCAGTGGAATTCTTTCCGCTGACCGTTCCAATGCGGTTCTTCTGTGGCGGTTTATTTATGTTGTTGTTTGTTACTTCTCACTGTGTGTATCACTTGTGTCTTTTTTATTTTGGATGGACATTTGGCCATTTTGTGGGAAAGTAACTGTCCTTATGGCCATCCTTTGTTTAGGTTTCCATTATGGTCTGGTCGCTTCATATTTGTGTTTCTTTCCCTTTGGTGTCTTTGATAGGTGGAGTAAATTAATTGTATCGATTCCTGATTTTTGTTTTACTTCTACTTTTCAATTTTGGTACGCGTAAAGGTAAAATCTTCCATGCAAGACTTAGAATAGGATGTCGTTCCCTGAATTCTGACTTATATTGTAAGCATATTGTTTCAAGTCCTTCTTGTCAGTGTGGACATTTTAAAAGTGCTTCTCACCTTTTCTTCAATTGTCCAAATTGTAATGAAGTTAGATTAAGATTCTTACCTGATGATCTCCATAGCTACACCGCCAAAGATCTCTTATTTGAAATGGAAAACTTCACTGAGCAAAAAAAACAAACGAATTACTCTTTATACAGGTGCAAGGTTTCATCATTAAGTCTGGAAGATTCCTATAACCTTGCCCAGCCTCTGCCTAAACCTCAGCATGTATCTCTCATCTTTAATATATATATTGCGTCTTACATATCGATCATTTTACATTCGCTTGTACGATCTTCCATGTTGACAATTTCTCGTTCTCGATATGTGTAATATCCTGCTTAGAACTAGATGTATAATGGAGCATCGCTACTTTCTTTCTTTCTTCTTTTCTTTCTTCTTCTAAAGGAATATGGCACATATTTACCGCCATAACTCCATTCATGTTTTATATATGTAAATTATACTTCTTCCAGGAGATGATTAATATAAGCTTAGCCGCTTACTGTTAGATCATGTGGCTTCTGTACATTCTTCTTGTAAATATATGCATGTATGTATGATTGAACATTATCACTAATTAATACTGTTTAAATCAAATACAAACAAAACAAAAATATTGTATACAATCATGTATTTGCATTACTTACAATTATCGTTTAATTACATAAAATAGAAGTAAAACAAAGATCAGGAATCGATACAATTAACTTACTCCACCCATCAAAGAGACCAAAGGGAAAGAAAAACAAACATCAAGCGACCAGACCACAACGGAAACCCAAACAAAGGAAGGCCACAAGGACAGCCACCCTCCCACAAAATGGCCATATGGCCATCCAAAATTTAAAAAGACACAAGCGACACACACAGTAAGTAACAAACAACAACATAAATAAATCGCCACAGAAGAACCGCCCCGGAACGGTCAGTGGAGAGACTTCCACTGGGGGGCTTAAATCGATTTTACGTGGCCACAATCCTCGCCCTTACTTCCGGCGCGATTTAGACAAATAATTTGTTCAGTCCGCATGAAGGCCTCCTAACTCATCAGTGCAACATCTCCGTGAACACAAAAAATCAAAGAACCACAGAGGTGAGACAACGATGAGGACTCGACATAAGTCCGATTATGGTATGACGTATTGTCCCGTGAAACCTTGCAAAACATTGGTACTAATATATAGCCTACTATTTGCACAGCGCTGATTTCTGCAGCTAAGTATTTGTGTTTGTTTGTATTCTCTGCCAATAATATATCGTGCGATTCCTGCTCAACTAGAAGGGCCAAATGGTGCCTCCGCGACAGACCTGAATATCGGTTCGAAACTAGATAACTAATTTGCCTTTAGACGATTTGTGTCTGATCAGGCAAAGTGGTATAGGTCGTACCGTCTCTTCACAGAAACTAAGAAGTTTACTGGGGCACAAATGGTAATATCTTTTTCAGGACTATGGTGTCATTCATTTCAAGTAGGGCACACATCCAACAAAATGGAGGACAGCCTCTCCAAAATGGCTGAAATATTGTTGCGGGGACGTTTAAAGTAGAAGTAAAACAAAGATCAGGAATCGATACAATTAACTTACTCAACCCATCAAAGACACCAAAGGGAAAGAAACACAAACATGGAGCGACCAGACCATAATGGAAACCTAAACAAAAGAAGGCCATAAGGACATAAACCAGAATACAAGCAAACAAACATGCATTGATTTTTGTTAATAAGTACATATTGTCTTAACTCGGACGACCATTAAAAAGGTATATGCACCAAACTATACAATGTGCTTCCTAGTCGCAATTAAATTGTGAAGGCCAGGTGCATAATATGTTAAAAGGCGATATATTATATAAATAGAGTACATAATATGCTACTCGAGGGAGCACATTGCATAGGGAGCACATTGTGATTACTACGCAAGGAACATAGTATGTACCCTTCCTATACGAAATGCTACCATCCGATAGGCAGCATTTTGTGTAAGGTAATGCACACGCCTCGTAGATTCGTAGGGGGTAGCCAAAGATTGCGCGCTCAAACTACAACTGATGGGTGTCTGATTACAATTCGCTTCTTCTAGTATACGAGCATATCAGATAAATACATTAAATATGTAATAAATTAATGTCTTGATCAATTCGTAGGGGCGCATGAATTTGAATTCATTTGTATCATCCGTAAACAGCAGGCTATATCGTTCTGAATAAAAGCAACGGTATTTTCAGTCGTACCGAACAACTGTATTGCCTTCAGGGCTTTGATTAATTTTGTGTTTGGGTTAAGTAAGTAAGTAAGTAATTAAGTAAGTAGGTAAATTCTTTATTTAACCAGGGTAACCGAATTGGTTTATCAAATCTTCTTTCGGGCCCTCAACATTACATACCAACACAGAAATATACACATCATACAAATGGCAAAACATCAGAATGTAAAGCAATGTTGAAAGAGGTGATGAGTTGACAATGAACTCCAAACTGGCAGAAATTTTGCAACGTCAGACTTCGTCTATGACAAACTTTATATATGACAAACTTAGTATATGAGAGAGAGAGAGAGAGAGAGAGAGAGAGAGAGAGAGAGGGGTAATAATTTGTAAATGAGTACATGAGAATATTATATTCACATCACGAAAGCACTCCTAATTAAATATATTTGGGAGCATACCACAAAAATAACAAATTTGGTATCACTTACATTCCGTCCAAACCACAGATTGCTGGCACCCGTTAGAACTGCCTCGGTAAGTCGGTTCTAATGAGTAACAACAAATTAAGCTCCCGACCATTAATTAGAAAAATAACAAATATCCCTGTAAACCCTGGTTTTACATTATAAAAGCGGGTCCAAGGGGTTTAAAATTATAAAGGCGTGTTTTCGTGATGAAGTTTGGAATAACAAAGAAGACATGTCTAAACAGCGTATGTTTAAATGAGTTGCTGGCGGAGGTTTGAACTATGATAATGTATGAGTTACTGAATGAAGAAGCGAATTGTATCAGACACCAATGTGTTGGCTTTTCCTGTCCCCGTAAGGGGTAATCGGGCCTCGTGAGTCAAACTCGGAACAAATATTTAAGCCCCTAGAACAAATCCTGTGGAAATTTTGTTGCTTACATGTATGTATTGCAACATGTAGGTAGTTCGAATTACGTTCTTAGTTCTATAGACGTCATTCCAATTAAGTTTCTAAATTCAATGTTGGATTCAAATCTCGTCTAGGACAAGGCCTATCGGTACCCGATTTCTAAGGTGACATAGATGTATTTGGAAGCATTCATGCGGACTGAACAAATTATTTGTCGAAATTGCGACGGAAGTAAGGGCGAGGATGGCCATTTTGTGGGAAAGTAACTGACCTTTTGACTTTCCGCTTAGGGTCTAGCTATTTCATGTTTGTGTTTGTTTCCCCTTGATGTCTCTGATCGGAGGTGTGAGTTAATTGTATCGATTCTTGATCATTGTATTCACTTCTATTTAGTATATAAATTCCGAAAAATATACACTGGCAATGATTTGGGTACCAAATTTCGTAAAATCATTCTTCGATATAAAAGGATTGGGTACAATACAAATGTTAAACGATGGACCGCATGCATGCCAGTTAACCAAATCACGGTTGATGACGTTGCTTCCCTCTTTAATTGCAGACCGGCGGTTCGGGCCTCAGATTCTATGATGGCTCCAGCGAAAAGGCTAACTTAATAATAGTTTAGGTAATGTCAGTTGGTACATGGTTGGGCCCACCGGAGTCTATCTGATAGTTTGCTTTTGCTCCAGCATTTCAGTTATTTCATGATGTCAAGTCCTCATAACATACGAAACTTCGCTGAACATTTTATTACCCTTTTCTCGCTCAGTTTAATAAATTCAGTAATGCAGGAGCTTAATGGAACATTCAATTTATCGTATGAACTTAAAGCACAGTTTATGCACGATTTTAACACAAAACGTTAATACACGGCATTGTTTTTGTTTAATAAGGATGCCGCATATAACGTTACGTGACGTAGCCTCTGTAAGTGTTCGTATTTAAAGTACGTCAGTTTTCAGCTTCGGTTTGTTGTTGGGAATGGTCTGTAGCAAATATTTATTCATTGATTGTTCATCTGTCAGGCCTTCCAGCGGATTTTGCTTTCAATGAAAAATAAATTCAGTTCATTCACAACATAGATCGTTCAGCACGACTGATTTTAAATTTCAAATAACCTGACTTGAAACAAATACACGTAGATCCAATTATACAATCGCCTGCAAAATTATACACTTACAGAGACGAGATGACAGTACGCCAGACTCTGATTCCCCCAAACCTCCGCCATCGGCTTGATGCCTGAAGGTTTTCGTACATACGAGCGTATGCACATGTATGTACGTCCTTCCGTATGGGGTGTACGTACATGTACGTAATCCTGTAACCTCAGGTTAAGGCATTGTACCAGGAAGAACCCAAACTTTTAAGAGCTCATATTTTCCAGACCATATGATGGAATTGTGATAATAAGTATAGGTTAAAAGGTTTATTCAGCAATAGACTGGTCCTTACCTATGACCTCTATGTCAAGTCATGGACTTAGAAAACTTCAAATGTTAAAATTATTTAAGGGCTGATATTTTTAAAATCATATTATGGATTTGGTTCACATTTGGTACGATGATAGATACACATCTGAAGTTTTATTCAGCATATCCGCGCCCATGCCCATGACCCCAAGGTCAAGGTGACGGACTCAAAATTATCAGCATATCCGCGCCCGTGCCCATGGCCTCACGGTCCCGGTCACGAACTCAGATTTTTTTAACTTCAACGTTTTTAATAAGAGTCCACATTTCCCAACCAATACAATGGATTTAGTTCGTATTTGGTACAATGAAAGATACAGGTCGTTTCTCCGGCAACACCGTGTAGTTTTCGCCCACATCCGATTGATGAATAGAAAAAAATAATCTTGAAAGGGCCGTAAAACCAAAACTAAAGGTCAGTGTCACAGACTTTGTAAGTATTATTATTAATATTATTATTTTGGATTTGGTTCATATTTGGTATGATACACACCTTTTCCAAGATTTAAACGATATTACCCCCACCTACGCCGATGTCCTGAAGAATAGTTTTACAGGCGAGCATGCTGTTGTTTTTTTTTTTGTTTTTTTTTTGTGTGTGTGTGTTTTTTTTTTTGTTTTTTTTTTTGTCTTTTGTTTACAACATACTTTTTTTATTGGTGAGGATGGTCACTGGATCTGTGTCGTATTGACAATTCTAATTATATGTGTCGATTTGAGGTACACCGAGTCTTCATTTTAATCAAAAGTCTAATCCCACATTGTGTGTAATCGTTAGAACTACCTGAACGTGTCTGTTTGTATTGAGGTTTTAAGTCCCCGTCAACCGTTGGTATACGTATGTATTTAGGTCATTTTGGAGACGCTGCTTCCAATTTTGTGGGGCTTTTACCTGACCTTGAGATAAAATGACATCTTAAACCCTACCAACCAAAGAAACCGCTAAGGTTTAAGGAGCAGTCCCATTCGCACCACTTGTCTTGGGCAGGCTTTTACATTATAAGCGGTTACCGGTAACCAAGTTTGATCGGGTTCAGCTGTAATGGGCAAAAGCAAGTGTAGGTTCTAGGTAACACCATGAAATATAGATTGTGGTTAAGTGTAAGCACAACCACAACGAGGCGCTTCTAATGAGTGCCCTCAAACTAAAAAAAAAACCCACCCCAAACCCAAACTAAAGATCATAACAATGGTGTCAGTTTCGAGGGGGGGGGGGGTCTTCATTGCATGAGTTTGTATAAGTAATGGGCGGGGTCTGCGAAGGTAAGCGAAATGACATGTCACGTAACATACTTTTAACAACGTTACTCAAGAGATAAGTTTCTTTAACCTATGCCGCGCGTTATCTTCTTCAGTTATGGCCGTGATATGTTCAAAGTTTAAGACGAAAATTTCAATGTGCGATGTCTAAATATTCATCTCAGAAATACGACAAAATGTGCGAACATGGCAGATCTCGAACATTTGATGAAACAGGATTTTTGTCGTAAGAACTTCGTACGATCTTTCTAAGACGAAAATACGTCGCACATGCTTTGATGAAATACGCCCCTGGAGACTGCTACAGCGATTGTGTATATTCCTATCTCAGAGTTTTTTAAGTCATTTATAAAATCCAATTTTAACTATTGCCCATTCATTTGGTACTTTTGCAGTAAAGCATAAAAAAGACAGGACTACAGAAAAGGATACTGTAGTGTCTCCTGGCTGACGCATATTCATGATACTTAGTGTAAAGTCATCACAATTAGACAGTGCCATTCAAAGGAATACCCACAACATTTTAACATGAAATGTTGCAAAAATTCAAACCCCCATTTCTGTTGCTTGTCATGAGTTGTTAACAATGAATTGCCTGTATTCTCAGTGATCTTATTTCTCTGTTTTAAGGGGAATGGGAACACCTGGCAGATTGTTCCGCCATTTTTCAAAGGGAGACATCTTTCGGAACTTCCTTTTCGCTTTTATATAAGCTCTGTCCCACGGAAAAAGGGGTCAACTCTTAAAGGAAAGAATTTGCTCCCCAGGAGCAAATTCTTTGCTTTAAGAGTTGACCCCTATTGACATTGGAGACAAAAACGCTTTTGCAGGAGTTGCCTCCCCTGAAGGTGTACCCATTTCCCTTAATCAAACAAAAAAAAAATTAATCCATAATCTGATTTGACATATTCGTGGTATATTGTCATACAACACTTGCAGCTACAGTTAACCATAGTTAACCAACTGGCCTAAGCGCCGCCTACCCCACTAGCAAGTTAATGAAAACAAGTTGGCTGCTTTCAAAAAGCATCCAATAGGTTTGGTCTTGTCAGTCTACATACTGATTTGAGCCAGCTGATATCATTATCCCACTTAATGCATTTTTTGAATAAAAATAATAAACTTTAATACAAAACGTGTATATAAAATTTCGAAGTCTGTGACCTTGGTATCAGGAAGGGTAGGTAGTGATGAGTATTCTGTGGTAAATTGTTTAACGCCATGGCAAGTATAAACACAATGTAACTTACATATGGTTTACACATGTATAGCACAAAACTTAACCAAACGAAAATGTCAACCGAATTTTTCACAGGATCATAACTCTGTTAATATTTGGTGAACAGTAATTCTCGAAACTTAAGGCACATCTTCACATCTAAGCCTTACTACATACACATTTTAGGCTTGATCGGATGAAAACTGTATAGTAGGAGTTATACGGAAACGAAAAAAAAAGTTTACGAACGGCGGACGGACACCGACCCAATAACTTAATACGACCTTTTTTTTTTTTTTTTTTTGTTTTTCAAACGGGCGTATAAAAAGATTTTTCCTAAGTCATCAGGCCTTCTATAGGGCCTTGGTTATCTATTCCATTTGTTGTTAACGTCCCTGTTAACACTATATGAGTCTTTTTTGAGACATTGCTTCCAATTTTGTGGGACTTTTACTCAGTACTGAGATAAAACGGGCAGATAAAACTCCTTCTAAAGCCCTGTCGCCCAATGAAACTAAATGGTTGAAATGCATGAACGGTCCGACTCGAGCCACTTTTCCTGGGCAGGCTTAGAACTTCTAGGCGATTTAACACTACTCATGTGCGGCCGGTATCAGCACTGCGTGGAAGCATCATGCAGCCAAATCTATTTCTTCAATCCCCGATGGACGGGGGCCGATCAGACCTTGGGGCAATATATTGGACTGCATGAGCTGAAATCGACCGAACTTTGAAGTATTGCTGAACCGCCTAGGAAGATCTAAGCCTGCCCAGACAAAGTGCTGCGAATCAGACTGTATCTTAAACCTCGGCAGTTAAGCGATACCTCCGCAAAAACCTGAAATTTGCAATCCTTTTGTATATCGTTCTGGATCACAATTTAATTGTAAAAGAAACTGATTAGTAAAACGTCAAGTATTGAGTGGAAATAAAGAACACCACTCTCGGCTTATCAGATACAATAGTTCCCATCGAATGCGCCAAAAAGTCTTTTAACAACTCAGTCTGTAACTGGTGGCAGGTCACTTAGTAGTCATGAAGTTTTTTATCAGAAACTATTGCTATCTGTGCCGGGCTCAAGAACAATAAACAACGACCCATCAACGTTATGACTTTGTTCCGCTCCCTAAATATCGAGCTTGGCACTGACGTTAATTCTAGTAGCAAAGACATGGAAATGTTTTTACACACCCTGCGATCTTTTTATGCCCCCGCATCGGAAGATGCCGGGGGCATAGAGTTTTCCGTACGTGCGTCCGTGAGTGCGTGCGTACGTGCGTACTTGCGTCCGAATGTACGTCCTTCTGTACGAAAGTGTGCACGTACGTACGTACGTAATCCTGTTAGACTCAGGTTAAGGTTTTTGTACAAGGTAGAACTTTAGCTCATATTTTCCAAACCATGCAATAGATTTGGTTTATATTTAGTATGATGATATATATAGGTCCACAGTTTTATTCAGCAATGCCCCCACCCATACCCGTGACCTCAAGGTCAAGGTCACAAACTTAGAAATTTCTAACGTTTAAGACCCAGGTTAAGGTATTTGTACCAGGCAGAACTTGAGCTCATATTTTCAAAACCATTCAATGGATTTGGTTTATATTTAGTATGATGATAGATATAGGTCAAAAGTTTTATTCAGCAATACCCCCATCCATACCCATGACCTCAAGGTCAAGGTCATAGACTTTGAAATTTTTAATGTTTAAGACCCAGGTTAAGGTATTTGTACCAGGTAGAACTTGAGTTCATATTCTCCAAACCGTGCAATGAATTTGGTTCATAACCGGTATGATGATACATATACATGTAGTTCCAAAGGTTTATTCAGCAATACCCCCACAAGGTCAAGGTCACAGACTTAGAAAATTTTTAATGTTGAAGACTCAGGCTAAGGTATTTGTAACACGTTGAACTTGAACTTTTATGATTCATTTGGTTCATATTTGGTTTGATGATAGATGCAGGTCCAAAGTTTTATTCAGTAATACCCCCACCCATGCCTATGACTTCAAGGTCAAGGTCGCAGACATAGAAATTTTCAAATTTAAGTATGTTAATAGCTTATATTTTCCAAACTTTATAATGGATTTGCTTCATATTTGGTATGACAATAGTTGCAGGTCCAAAGTTTCATTGAGCCATACCCCCCACCCCTTACCTCAAGGTCAAGGTCACAGACATAGAAATTGTTTATATTATACTTTTTGAGATTTCATATTTCCTGAACCATGTGATGGATTTGCTACATATTTGGAATGAACATAGATACAGATCAAAAGTTACATTCAGCCATAACCCCACCCTGCCCCATGATCTTAAGGTCAAGGTTGCAGACTTAGAAATGTTGAATGTTAACGTTTGTAAGAGCTCATATTTTCCAAACCATTTGATGGATTGAGTTCCTATTTGGTATGTTGATAGTTATTTTTCCAAGGTTTAATCAGCCATACACCAACCTATGCCAATGACCTAAGGATGGGGGGGGGGGGGGGGGGTGAGGTAGGTTCCTCGGCGGGCCGTTTGTGTTGTATTGACACATTTCTAGTTAATTTTTGGTTTTACGATCCTTTCAAAATTATTTCACTCACATCAAGCCGATCGTTAATCAGAGGTGATCGAAAATTGGAGTACTCGATGAAAAACCTCCTGACCTTCCGTTGCAGAACTTCTCATTATGTGACCTGAGCCATGCTCAAACCTACAGCGTTGAGAGACCTAATGATTAAGAGTCAGTACTCTTATCCACTAGGCCACGGAGGCCCGTTACACCCCGCGATCTTTATAAATGAGGAAAAAAATACCGTTTTTTGTCTTTCCAACATTTACATATACGTAATATTAGAGCTATCAGCGCACCGAAAGATGTTCAGAATATATAAATCTGTTCCTATCTGTGGGAAGTAAACTTTGCAAGTTGTGTTTATTTGTATTTAACGGCCCAGTCAACACTGATTTGGGTCATGTTTGGGCCTGTCAGTGTACCTATCCACGATTTTCCTGAGCAGGCTTATCCGTAAGCGGTTTACCAGTTCAGTGCACATTCTGTTGCCAAAAACTGACCCCTGCCCTTCGTGAATCAGCGAAAGGGAGAGAATGACCATAGAAAAGATTTCATGATCAATCTTCACGAAAGAATGTTGCCGACCCCGGTAGGTATCGAACCCGAGTCTTCCTTATCACCAGTCAGACTGCATCCGACTGAGCTACCGCAGCCAGCCACACTATGTGAGTAGTAGTAGTTATGTTCTGTTATTTTTCGTTTCCATGGCCCCATGGACTTACTCCATAATGGCATTGCAAGACGTAAACTTTGCGAAAATGACTGCGGCTGTTATCAGTTCCCCATAAGGGAAATAGATACGCCTTAAGGGGGTGGGGCTACTACTGCAAAAGTAGTTTCTCTTTGGATATGTCTAATGGGTATACTCTTAAAGGAAAGAATTTGCTCCTGGGGAGCAAATTCTTCCCCTGTTAGAGTAGACCCCTTTTTCAGTTGGACAGAGCCAACAGAGTAGCAACCATAAGGTCCTTAAAGTTGTATTTCCATTTCCATCACGAAATCATGCCTATAGAATTGTGATCCCCTTTAATATGTTCTGTAAAAGGGTTATCCTTTGGAAGCAATGAATACACCTTAGAACTGAAAAATATGGTGTACACATGTTTTCTGGGCCAGACTAGCTAGTTTCGGCCAATTAGGCCTTATCAGTGACCCTAAGATATTTTCAAAATTCCACAATGGAATCAATGATCCCAAAAGACAAGAAAATATAATCTACACTATGATGTAGGGCAGGGAGACGTTTTACCGCCGCCACACATTCCCACACACCAGTTGTAGTTAAGTTAAATATGTTCTATAAAAGGGCTATCCTTTGGAAGCACGGAATACACCACGGAACTGAAAAATATGGAGTGTACATGTTTTCTGGACCAGACTAGTTAGTTTCGGTCAATTAGGCCTCATCAGTGACCCTCAGATATTTTCAAAATTCCACAATGGAATCTATGATCCCAAAGGACAAGAAAATATAATCTACGCTTTTATATAGTAAAGCTCGGGTTTGCAGGGGTATACATTAATTTCCGTATTCATGCTCTGAGACACTAGATTGTGGGTACTCGGCCTGTTTCGCTATTCAGACAGGCTGTTTCCTGTAATTGCAGTATAGTATTGCATCATCGTTATTTGTTTGTTTGATTTGATGGTTAACGTTAAAGCTGATTGGTTGATCGCGTCACGTGCCCCTCCATGGAACAGTTACAATCTGGTTATTATACCCGGTTTGCCCGCCTCATGGCGACCAAACCAATAATCACGGAAAAAAGTAGGCCATGATACAAAATCACCTTTAAGCATCTAGGCTGATTTATTTGCTTATTTGAATGCCTCTTCACAATATAGTCAACAGCAGAAACGACTTATGATTGGCTGAAAGAACGGAAACGTCACAAACTGCAGTCCAAATGCACTAAGGCTGCATGTGTTTAATTTCGATATTAAGTCGTACAGAGATCAAATTCGTAGCCTTGGTTTCGGGTCGTGACCCAGAATATTGATTAACTTTCACAGATCTATATGCGTCAAATAAACAACAGGCGTCGGATGAGGGTCACGAACCAGGATAAAAACAACTCTTATTTATAATTGGTCTGCAAAGCAAACTTCTGACCTCGTGACATTTTGCTCATGTCAAACAAAGTTTGCAGTCATTTAAGGAAACAAACAAATCAATTAAGCTCAAGGTCTTGTAGATACAGCGCTACAAATTTTCTCATCATTCTGGTTTTTAAGCCATTGTATGCTAGTGGACTCTTCCATTGCTATATGTTGGACAAGTCAATTTGTCATATAAGGGGTGTTAGGCCTATTGTTTCGTGTCTATTCCATTTTTGACGGAAAATTATGTCAGCAATTAGTGCAGGCATTGATCAGAGGCGTCTGATCTGGGCTTGCACTGTTTGCCAAGGTACCCCTTTAGGGGTTCCCGCATGCAATTGGTTTAAAGGAGATTTGAGTTGAGGTTTTACGTCGCCGTCAACACTTTTATGGTCATTTTGGAGACGTTGCTTCCGATTTTTAGCGACTATTAACCGACATTGAGAAGAAACGAGACCACAAGCCCTACCGTGCAATGAAACCGCGAGGGTCCATATGCAGGGACGGTCCAACTTGCACCCTGTACGGCTTAAAACTTCTAATCGGTTTACCAGTACTCATTTGTTTCGGATCTGCGCGGAAACACGTGTATACATGCACTTTCTGTTTTGTCAGACTGACACAGAATGCCTCGATTACGATATCACGATAACATCGTTCTGCAACGAAAGGTCATGTGATTTTTCTCTGGGTACTCCGGTTTTCGCCCACCTCCGATTAAAGTCGGCTCGAAATAGGTGAAATAATCTTGAAACGGCTCTTAAAACACATAAAACATCCGCGTGACATAGTTCATTCTTTCATTTCTCCAAAGCGTTTTTTTCTGACAAAATGTGTGAGATATTTCTTAAGTTTTTCACCAAACATAGATTGTCGGTGCTTGTTAGAACCGTCTCAAAACTTATGTGTTGCAGACTTTGAAAAAGAAAACTATAATTATTTATAGATTAAAAAAAAGATGAAAACGCCTAAAACGATCCTAAAGATCTAATGCCCATCTTTATAAACCCCGCTTTTTATACAGAAAAGTGACAAGGGTATACAATATTTTCTTATCTTTCATAAATTTTTGTATTCGTTAGAGCGATTCGAACGCAGTGCATGTATTAACTTATTCTGTTGAACACGACAGTCTCTAACTTTGCACACAGCGTAGATCCAGATTAGATGGCCTGTTTGTCATTCAGTTTGTAAATTGAATGGATGCATTAGATCTGAATTGAATGAATGCATCTATGGGGCCCCGTTTTACTATTTATTCCCTATTTATATATATCCATAATTATTAATGGATATCCATAATTCGACTTATGGTTGTCCATAATTATTTATGGATAGCAATAATTATTTATGGATATCCATAATTCGAATTAATGATATCCATAATTCGAATTATGGATAATCATAAATAATTCTGAATTATGGATATCCATTATTCGATGTATGGGTATCTATAATTCGAATTATGTATATCCATTATTCGGCTGATTTATGGATATCATTAATTCAAATTATGGATGTTGGTTAACCGAAATATGGAAATATATAAATATTGATTAAATAGTAAAACGGCACCCCATATGCATTAGATCAAGTTATTTGATTGATGGATAGTCAGAAATAAGCGTGACTAAACTAATGTATTCAGCAAGTCAAGGATTATTTCCCAATGAAAATAGAAAGCTGTGTATATTCATTTATATAATTGATTTCATTTTCATTTTGCTGCAAATATTGACATTTAATCTTTTTTGGACCAAATGGAATCTCCCTTCATACATATAGCAAGAGTCCATTTCAAAATTTAGGGGTGACAGGTTGTGTTTTCTTCAAAATTTATTTGGAAAATGACTGAAATTTTAGCAAACTGTGGAGGCCCTGATCAGACGCCGCGTTATGCGGCGTCTGATCTGGGCCTGCACTGTTTGCCAGGGTACCCGTTTTAGGGTTTCTGGTACTAAATGGGTTAATTAGTCTAAATGGAAAAGTGGGGTGGGTTATTTTAGTTAATAAGCATCACCAACCACATGTCATGTTATAATCACCTAATAAACACATGCCCGCTTATACCCGCAACAGAATTAGTCTCTTCAGACTGTCATAAAAACACGCCTAAATAATTTTGACCCACTAAAACCTCACTTTTGTATGAGCCCCGCCAAGCGAATTTGTGTCTTCGACCATTCCGTCATGACAAATTTTAACTGCGCATGCCCAGCCATTCAGAGGGGCCAGGGATATGGCTATCTGTCTGAAGGTTCCTCTTGATTCACTGCTTGTATGAGCGAGCAGCGAAGGTTCTGGCAAGACTGCACGGATGCGCAGGCTCGCCTGAACCTTCGCTGCTCGCATAAGCGATAAGTACCAAAATCGCTTGACGGGGCCCATATAGTAAAACTGGGGTTTACAGGGGTATGCATTTTTTCTTATTCCTGCTCAAGAACATAGATTGTTGGTACTTGTTAGAACCGCCTCGCCGAGGCGGTTCTACGAGTACCCACAATCTATGTTTTGTGCAAAAATATGAAAAATATTGGATTTTTTCTTCTGATTTTTTTTTTACTTTTTCTGGGTAAAAATTTCAATATATTCGAATAGGCGTGTTTTCATAATGCATTACGGTAATGGTCTGCGCCTGCGCATATTAACCTATTTAGACTGACAGCTGGATGCCCTTCCAACATTATTTTGAGCCGTCGCTAATCAGACGTGGGCGAAAACCGGACTGCCAGGAGAAAAGGCCCCTGACCTTCCGTTGCAGAGCTTGGCATCTCACACGTGACCAATAGTATTCAGGCGTATGTAGGATCCCTAAACGTCCGACATCCCTAAGTGTCCGACAAAATCTAAAGTGAAAACGACGGGGAATAATCATTACATGATTATGACAAATCGTGAAAAAAAAGGAATGGTCTAACTGGCATTAGCGATTTAACGTTTAAATTTTAACGAAAATTCTTTATTGTCAGTTGGCTTGCAAAATTATTTAATTTCCATTACGAAAACACGCCTATACAAATACACTGTAAATTTTACAGCCGTAAAAATGAAAAATTTAAGATGAAAAATTGTGATATTTTTCTTATTTCTGCTCTAAATATAGATTGTGGGTACACGTAAGAACCGCCTCATCGAGGCGGTTCTAACGAGTACCCACAATCTATATTTTAGAGCAGAAATAAGAAAAAACGTTTACCTCTGTAAACCCCAGTTTTACTATATAAAAGTGGGATTCAATGGGGTCAAAATTATATAGGCGTGTGGGCCATTACTTATACGTTTATAACTATCAAAGCTTACATATGTACATATGCTTGTTCTATAGTGGTGGGTCTAAGTTGCAAATCGCCGCTTTATGTTGATTGTTTTCCTTTTACAAAACATTTCCATATTTTGTACATAGTTGTTCATGTATTATTGAATTTATTAAACGAGTTACACGTATTTAATAATTTGCATATTTAATCCACTAGTGGCTTATCGAATTTATTATATGACGTTTTTTTTACATTCTCTGACGCGACGTCATATAATAAATAAACCACGACCTCTTTATAACACTATTAATGGGACTGCAACAGAAACCGTGTTACTTAAACAATCGTGTTATATCCAAACAAAAATGTATAGATTATATAGAAAAATGACCATTTGTGGTTATTTTTCTATAAAATCTATACATTTTTGGGATCCATCTTGAAACCGTGTTATATCCAAAGCTGTGTTATAATGAACCGTGTTCTAACAGATTGTGGTGTACTAGTATTATTATTTCTTGCACACCAGACAAGCAAATCCGTGATTTTACCCTGGGATAGAAATTTATGTTCTGACCCTGGTGTTCCGACCCCAAATCGAATATAATCGCGTGTTTGATAAATGCACTGGTTGATTACGACCTCGTATGCGCCGTCGTTAAGGTTGACGTCACAGCAACGTCACTAAACATTCATGCAGTGTCAACACAATATGGCGGACGTTGGTAACCGAAGTGACTGCAGCATTAAAAATCCGCGCTAAGAAATGGAAGGTATGCAAGAAAAAGAATCCAATATGGGTGTGAGGGGTGGATTGAAAAATCCGTCCCTCGGGATCACTGTCCGGCATCACGAAGCTTGCCGAGTGATGCCGGACAGTGTCCCTCGGGACGGATTTTTCCATCCACCCCTCACACCCATATAAGATTCTTAAAAAACACCATAATTTACCATAGGTGCATTATCACCAGGTCATTATTTTATTTTCGCTGTTTCATTTTTAGTCATGCTAAATCTCATTAAGATATTGTCTTGAAATATTTTTGCTATACATCACGGGAACAAGTCCGTGAAATGATATACCCCCTAAACCCCACTTTATATAGAGAAAACTGGGATTTGCAGGGGTATTCATTATTTTTCTTATTTCTGGTATAAGAGATAGGTTGTGGGTACTCGTTAGAACCGCCTCAATGAGGCGGTTCCTCGTTAGAACCGCCTCAATGAGGCAGTTCTAACGAGCACCCATGACCTATGTTTGCAGTATAAATAAGAAAAATATCAGGGAATTTCCTCAGAAAAGTAGCCATTTTGGAGATGAGAAATATGCACTATGTCGCACAGGTGTGTTATCGTAGTCTATTTGGTAGAGTCTCCAAGCTTAGAATTAAGCCAGAGACACTAGACTAGCTAAACTTTTATGCACTGTTCCTTTTAGTGCAAAATATGATTTTAATTCCATATTATCCATTTTTAACGCCTAGTGGCTAGGCTAGGACTAGAGTTCAGGAAAATATCAAGAACTTTTATCTGAAAAACGCTAGTCCTTCAAATTTGCAGTCTGAATGACAAACAGTGTTGACCCTGGTGAGATGGATTCACTGTTTGCAAAGGTCGGGATTGTCGTGCTCAGCAGGATAAGGGTTAACCCATAAAATGCCAATCACAACAATTGTCGTCTGCTTTGCCGTCTGCCGGTTACCTTAAAAGTATTTTGCAAACAGTGTGGACCCAGATCAGACTGCTCCTGTAGGAGCAGTCTGATCTCGGCCCACACTGTTTTCCTGTATGCAAAAATATTTTTTAAAAGATTGCAAAGCAAAAAAAAAAAAAAAAACAGCAGACGACATAAGCAGACGACATATAAATGTCATTTTATTTGCATAACAGGAATTAGCAACCAATCAGAAATCTGTAGTGAAATACCCGCTGTGTTCAGCTCAAGTGAAAAATAACAAAAAGAATAACAAAGACGGAAATGGGGAAAAGGCGTCAAGGCGTCAAAAGCGTGGGCTGGTAACTACGATCATTTTACGTCGCTTTCACAGAAGTACAGGAATAGCTTTTTGCTGTGGCGCTGGCCACAAATTTCACATGTTTTGAGTTTAACACTTAAGACGCCGAGATAAACTACACCAGAAAATGTCGTCTGCTTAGTCGTCTGCTGATTTTTTTTTTCAAACTTTTAAAAAATAGTTTTGCATACAGGCAAACAGAATGGACCCAGATCAGACTGCTTCTACAGAAGCAGTCTGATCCAGGCCTACACTGTTTGCAAAAAATACTTTTAAGGTAACCGGCAGACGGCAAAGCAGACGACAATTGTCGTGATTGGCATTTCATGGGTTAACCCTTATCCTGCTGAGCACGACAATCTCTGCCTTTGCAAACAATGAAGCCATCTCACCAGGGTCTACACTGTTTGTCATTCAGACTGCAACTGTGAAGGAATTCATTATTTCAAGTAATTTGATCAATTTATAGTCGGAGATGGGTGTGGCAACCATCACGAAAACATGCCTATATAAGTTTGACCCCCCTCGAACCCCACTTTTTTGTAGACAAACTGGGGTTTACAGGGGTAAACATAATTTTTCTTATGTCTGCTTTAAAATATAGATAGTGGGTGCTCGTTAGAACCGCCTCGAAGAGGCGGTTCTAACGAGTACCCACAGTCTATATTTTTAGCAGATATAAGAAAAATATCACAATTTTTCATCTAAAAATTTTGTTTGTTTTTCGGGAATAATTTACATTGTATCTGTATGGCATGTTTTCATAATGATTAATTATTATACAGAAGAAGGAATTACACTTCCCGAACCCGGCCGGATTGAAATTTATTCTTGTGATGGTAAAACTTTGTAAAACTAAAAATGGGGCCAAATTTTATTCAGCCTTGTCTTCACCCTGTCAGTGATCTTAAGGAACTAACTTCGATGACTCGAACACCGATGGCTCGTAAGCTATGGTTGAGTCGAACACGTTCTTGATTCCCAATGGAAGTTCTCTGCGCGTGAAACAGACTTGCCCAAGTCCCTATACATTTACATTTTTACCTATTTTTACTTTTTATACACCCGTTTGAAAAACGGTCGTATCATGTTATGCCCCCCGGCGTCCGTCCGTCCGTCCGTCTGCTCTCATGAGAGGGTACTTGTGAGTTAGTTTATATGTACTGGCCGGACTTGTGGGAGTCTGTCCGTACACACAAATGGATAGATAGGTGGCTATGAACTTGGACAGAATCAATGTAAGTCAATGAGAGAAAGTGCGATTTATTCCGTTAGACACATAAAAGGTCTGTTATGTGGTTAAAATTAGCCACCTAAGTATCAATCTTGCTCAAAATAGCCACATAAGTATCCATTTGTGAGAACGTGCGTCCGTCCGTCCGTCTTTAAACTTTTCGTTTCCGGATAACTCCTCCTACAGTTTACATCCGATCAAGCTGAAACTTCATATATAGTTAGACCATGATGTGGGGCAGCGCAAAGTATTTCGAGGTTACGGTCCACCAAATAATTAAAGAGTTATGTCCCCTTTGAAATTTTTTGTAAACATTTCGTTTCCGGATAACTCCTCCTACAGTTTACATCAGATCAAGCTGAAATTTCATCCATAGTTAGACCATGCTGTGGTGCACGGCGCATATTGTTTCGAGGTTACGGTCAACCAAATAATAATAGAGTTATGCCCCTTTGAATTGTTTGTTAACTTTTCGTATCCGGTTAACTCCTTCTACAGTTTACATCAGATCAAGCTGAAACTTCATACATAGTTAGACCATGATGTGGGGCAGCGCATATTGTTTCGAGGTTACGGTCCATCAAACATTAAGAGTAATGCCCCTTTGACATGTGTTGTAAACTTTTCGTTTCCGGATAACTCTTCCCACAGTTTACATCCGATCAACCTGAACTTTCATACATAGTTAGATGGTAACAGTTACCATGTGTGGGGCAGCACATATTGTTTTGAGGTTACGGTCCACCAAATAATAGAGCTATGCCCCTTTGAAATTTGTTGTAAACTTTTCGTTTCCGGATAACTCCTCCTACAGTTTACATCCGATCAAGCTGTAACTTCAGCTATAGTTAGACCATGATGTGGGACAGCGTATATTGTTTGGAGGATATGGTCCACAACATAATAATAGTTATGCCCCTTTGAAATGTTTGTACTCATTTTGTTTCCGGATGACTCCGCCTACATTTTACATCCGATTTAGCTTAAACTTCATATATAACTAGACCGTGATATTGAGCAGCGCATATTGTTTCGAGGTTATGGTTCATCAAATAATAACAGAGTTATACCCCTTTGAAGAATTCTGTAAACATTTTGTTTCCGGATAACTCCTCCTACATTTTAGATCCGATTATGTTGAAACTTTACATCACCCATCGGGGCTTGAAGAAATAGATATGCTGCATGATGCTTCCACGCAGAGCTGGAACCGACCGCATACGACTGCTGGTAAACCGCTTAGAGGATCTAAGACTGCCCTGTTAAAGCGTTGCGAGTCGGACCTTCCATGCTTATAAACCCTATTGGTTTCATGGGCGACAGGGCTTGAAAAGTCATTTCATCTCAATGTCGGGTTAAAGTCCCACAAAATTAGAAGCAACATCTCCAAAATGACCTATATAGTGTTGACGGGGACGTTAAACCTCAAATCAATTAAACAAAAATACATACAGTTAGACCATGATATGGAACAGTGCATATTATTTTGAGGTTACGGTCTGCCAAATATCACCAGAGTTATACCCCTTTCACAGATTTTTCTAAACATTCCGTTTCACATACTTGTTTCTATATTAACATCCATAACCACGCTTTTGCATATGCGATAACAGCAAAACATACCGAAGGTTATGGACACTGCCCCTGATAACCAGTTTTTGCCCGCCCGGGCTGACAACCGGAAGTAACGTATTTTTACATTAAGAGAGGTTATCATGCCCGGCTAATACACTTCTGGACTGTGTCCAGACCTTCAAACGTAAATGATTTTTACGTTTGAAGGTCTGGACAATCAATTTACCTATTTTAAAAATCACCAGTGACACCGTCATTGCTAACAACTACGTCATCACTAACAACTACGTCATCACGTGATGTAAACATTCTAGCGTAATCTGTCAAACTGATTGATTGTTGGGGTTTCACGACACATCAACCTTTGTGTGTAGTTTTGTGTCGTCTCCTTGGAAAAAAGATAAACGTATAGAAGAGATAGTCTAGAGGAGATGGAATGAGGGACACGGGAGACTGAGGAAAATGAACAGAAGAAACAGCAACCTCTCCGAACTCACCGCCCCCACCCCTAAACACACACACACACACACTTTTACCTGTTGCAAGCTCCACAGGCCTTGCACATCTTTAAGCCAATATCAGTAGGACTCCACAGTGAAGCAAGATAAAACGGCATCAACGACCCCCAAAATGAACACTCAACATCAACAACCAACAACCAGTTGAACGGATTTTAGAGTTAAATCGAGACTCGTTTCATAAGAGGCGAACTCCCACCCTTTTGCCATTTTGTATGAAACGAGTGTCTGTGAAAAAGCATGATCGAAGAGAGAGAGAGAAAGACGTTTTAGAGAGGTGTCAGTTGAGAAAACGCACACATTTGTTGAAGACATGAAAAATGTGAACACTGAAAGAGACACGACGGGGGATGTCAAAAATCTTCAAACTCTTAAAGGAAAAACACTGCTCCTCAGGCGCAGATTCTTTCCATTAAGAGTTGACCCATATTGACATGGGAGACAACAATACTTTCGCAGGAGTTGCCTCCCCTGGAAGTGTATCCATTCCCCTTAAACTTGCTAGAATAGTTAACAATGTGACCACTCAAGAGTTTGTTAAGCTAACGAGGCTTTGAACATTATGATAACACACCCATGCGACATAGAGCATTCTTTCATACCTACAAACCCGTATTTTTTCTTATGAAAAATTTGTGTTATTTTTCTTATTTATAATCCAAACATAGCTCTTGGGTGCTCGTTAGATCCGCCTTATTGAGGCGGTTCTAACGAGTACCCACAACCTATGTCTTGGAGCAAAAATAAGAAAAATTATGTATACCCCCGTAAACCCCAGTTTTCTCAGTATAAAGTGGGGTATATGGGGTCTTCATTTCACGGACTTTTTCACGTGATGAATAATTGGGCTCTGGTCTTTTTGTCTAAAATTGCAACCCATATCGCATAGTGCATTCTGTCATATTTCCAAAATGGTTTCTTTCTGGTCCAACCCCGTCCATTGGGACTTGAAGAAATATATGAGCTGCATGATGATTCCACGCAGAGCTGAAACCGACCCGCACACGAGTATTGGTAAACCGCTTAGAGGATCTAAGCCTGCCCAGGCAAAGTGGTGCGAGATTGTCCGTGTTTATAAACCCTATTGGTTTCATTGGGCGGCAGGGCTTGAGATGTCATTTCATCTCAATGTCGGGTAAAAGTCCCACAAAATTTGAAGCAACGTCTCCAAAATGACCTTTACAGTGTTGACGGGGACGTTAAACCTCAAATCAAACAAACAAAACTTTCTGGTGAAATTTTGTGATATTTTTCTCATTTTTACTAAAACATAGGTTTTACGGGCCTCCGTGGACTAGAGGGTAAGAGCACTGACTCTTAATCATTAGGCTCTCACCGCTGTGGGTTGGAGCCTGACTCGGGTCACAGAACGGAAGGTTACGTGGTTTTTTATCCGGGTACTCCGGTTTTTGCCCACCTCTGATTAACGATAGGCTGGATGTCGTTATGAAAACACCCCTATATAAATTTATAGTAAATTTTATCCCTGAAAAAGCGAAAATTTTAAGATACACAACGTGAGATTTTACTTATTTCTGCTCAAAATATTGATTGTGGATACAGGTTAGAACCGCCTCAATGAGGCGGTTCGAACAAGTATCCACAATCTATATTTTAGCGCAGAAATAAGAATAATAAAGTTTACCCCTGTAAAGCCCAGTTTATCAATATAAAAGTTGGGTTCAACAGGGTCAGAATTATATAAGCGTGTTTCGTGATGTGAGTAAAATAATCTTGAAAACACCCTTAAACCAATAAAAAAACACACACAAAAAAAACAAGGTACAATAGCTCTAGTCTTAATGTCTTAAGTTACAATCTCTGTAGCAGTGCAAGCCGGCTGGTTTTGTTGTGTTGTTGTTTGTTTGGGGTTTAACGGCCCAGTCAACACTATGTAGGTCATATCGAGCCGGTCAGTTTACCTAACCAAAATTTTCCTGGGCATGCTTATCCATGTACGTAAGCGGTTAACCAGTACTGCGCACATTCTTTCGCCAGAAACTGACAACTGTCCTTCTTAAATCAGCGGAAGGGAGAGAATGACCGTGAAATAGTCAATCTCCACGAAAGAATGTTGCCGACCCGGAAACCCGCTTGTCGAAGACCTGAAACATTACGAAATCACGCCTATACAAATATATTGTAAATTTTACCTCCGAAAAAAAAAAGCTAAAATTTTAAGATGAAAAATTGTGAAAATTTTCTAATTTCTGCTCAAATTATAGATTGTTGGTAATCGTTCGAACCGCCCCATCGAGGCGGTTCTAACGAATACCTACAATCTATATTTTAGAGCAGACATAAGGAAAATAAGGTTTACCCCTGTAACATTAACGGTTTAAGAGGAAAGATACTTGAACTTTTAGCTTTCCTTGATACTCACCAACCACATATTGTGGCTATTCAGGAAACAAAGATTGACAGTTCAATTATGACTTCGGAGCTTTTCCCTGAAACTTGCGAATACAGTGTCTACAGAAAAGATAGAAACACTCATGGCGGCGGGGTGATGTTGCTCGTTCACAGAGATATCCCTCATATGCCATTCATGGAACTGGAAAACGATTCAGAATCTGTTTGGGTTAAGGTTTTTGCAAACAAAACTTCCCACTTTATTGCAAGTTGGTATCGACCACCTAACGACACTGTCGAAAACTTCCACATATTTAAAGATCAGCTTGATCGCATTAAGTCTCAGAATAAGGGTAAAAAACTTCCTGCAGTACATGTCTTAGGCGACTTCAACTTCAGAGAGATTGTTTGGCCAGATAGGCTCAGCAAACAAGGCACGATGCTGAGTCCGTCAGAGGGACAGGTGTTGGTCGACATCATGAATGATCATGGCTTGGAACAGGTTGTTGACTTCCCTACTCGAGATAGAAACACTTTGGATTTGATTCTTACAACTTTGCCAGGACAGTTTGGGGATATTCAATCCCCGGACAAACTAAGTGATCATGATATTGTCTCTGGATTTTTGAAAATCTTCATACCACCTATAAAGAAACCTCGTAGAAAGGTGTACTTATATCAAAAGGGTGACTATGAAACTACGAGGAAGGATGCCCTAAAATTTGCAAGAGAGAAATACTTTAATGGTCATTCAGACGCTCGGTCTGTCCAGGAGAACTTTGATTTGATAAAGTCTTTCATTCAAGCTTCGTCCGAAAATCATATCCCCTCCAAAACTAGCAGGTCTGTATCTTCAATTCCTTGGATCACACCAGAAATAAGAAGAAAAATTCGGAGGAGAAATAAGATTCATGCTAAGGCAAAAAAGTCGGGAAGTGGTAAACTCAGAGCAAAATTTGAAAACTTGAGACGAGAAATTAAAAATGACATCAAAAATCAGCATGATCAGTATGTAAATAACTTGGTAGGTGATGTAAAGGCGAATCCCAGAGACTTCTACAGATATATCAATAGCCAGAAGAAAGATAGGCAAGGTATCCCACCCCTTAATAAAAGAGGAGGGAACGGGGTCGCTGAATCGGACTCTGAAAGGGCAGAGGAATTGGTTGGTCAATTCAATGATGCATTTAATAAAACTGAGTTCAACGAGGTTCCATTGACTGGAAGATCGGCCCCTTTCATGGAAAATATTGTTGTATCCTCTGCGGGAGTGATCAAATTACTTAAAGGCTTGAACCCTTCTAAAGCTTTAGGGCCTGATGAGCTTCATCCTAGAGTCCTGAAGGAACTAGCAAACGAGTTAGGTCCAGTTTTTGCTCATCTTTTCCAACAATCGCTCGATACGGGTGAAATTCCCAAAGAATGGCTCCTAGCGAACATCTGTCCACTTTTCAAAAAAGGGGACAGGGCTCTTGCTCGTAATTATCGCCCGGTGTCACTGACCTGTGTTCTATGTAAATTGCTTGAACACATAGTCTGCTCAAACATCATGGCCCACTTGGATGAACATAAACTTTTGTCAGACAGACAACATGCATTTAGGAAAAGGCATAGTTGCGAAACTCAGTTGAGCACGGTTATTAATGATTGGGCAAAAATCCTGGACAAAGGGGGGCAGGTGGACACATTTATTCTGGACTTTGAGAAGGCTTTTGACACCCCTCCTCATGAACTACTTAAATCCAAATTATTTGGTTATGGAATTGGTGGGAAGACTCTTAAATGGATAGATTCCTTCCTTTGCTACAGAAAACAGCGTGTTGTTGTTAATGGTGAATCTTCAGTATGGGCGCCAGTTTTGTCTGGAGTCCCACAAGGGACCGTTCTTGGTCCTCTATTGTTCTCCCTGTACATCAATGATATTTCCACTGATATTGACTCAGAAATAAGACTGTTCGCAGATGACTGTGTTTGTTACCGGGAAATTAGAGATACAGATGACTCACTGAAACTTCAGGCTGACATAGATAGATTAGGATGTTGGGCCAGAAAATGGGGCATGAGATTTCAACCAGTTAAATGCAATATTATGCAGATAACAAGGAAGAGATCTAATAAAGTTGAGGCTTCTTACACCTTAGAGGGAACGGTCCTCGAAAATGTGAATTCCATTAAATACCTTGGTGTGACAATCACTCACGATTTGAGATGGAATACACACATTAGCAATATGTGTACAAAGGCGAATAGAACACTTGGTTTCCTGAGGCGAAATCTTCATCAGTGTCCTCAGGATGTGAAAGAAACAGCATACAGGGGACTTGTTCGCCCAATCTTGGAATATGGTAGTTGCATCTGGGACCCAAGCGGAGTGGTCCTAAATGAAGAAATTGAAAAAGTTCAGAATAGAGCTGCTAGATTTGTAACTGGAAATTATTGCTTTGAAACTGGGAGCATGACTGGAATTCTAGGAAAATTAAGATGGGAGTCTCTAAAGAAAAGGAGAAGAGACAGTAGGCTCATACTCTTATACAAAGGTCTAAAGGGTGCTGCCAGCATTCCAACAGATGACCTTGTTCCCCCAGCTAGGCATTGTAGAAAACACCATTCAATGACGTTTCAGACCCTTACTGCAAGAACGGATATTTATAAAGAATCGTTTTTCCCCCGAACCATTAGAGATTGGAATGCCCTTCCCGATTCTATTATTTTGACGGCTGAAGGTGCTGAGGATTGTGTAGCTAAGTTTACATCTTTGGTTAGAGCTAGGGACTAACTTCCCATATCACAGGTCCTGGTGTATGAATGTCATTTGACGTGTCACCAGTAACAATTCTGATTCTGATTCTGACCCCAGTTTTACTATATAAAGTCAGGTTCAAAGGGGTCAAAACTATATAGACGTGTTTTCGTAAAGGATAGTTTGCCGTTGCGGGACTCATTTTATTTACAAGAGAGAGCACTATGATCAAAATTAGTTTTTGACTTACATTTCCAAAATAAGAGACATACTTAAGCACTCTGCATGCTGGGTTTATTTATTCAGTAGACGACATTTTGCAATATTTTCCGTATTTTCCCCAGAAAACGGGATTTGAAATTTCATGCAAATATCTCGTTAAGATAACACACCCGTGGGACAGAGTGCAATCTTTCATTCCACCAAAACCGTAATTTTTCTGATGAAAATTTGTCTTATTTTTCTTATTTATTATCCAAACATAGGTTTTGGGTGCTCGTTAGAACCGCCTCATTAAGGCGGTTCTAACGAGTACCCACAACCTATGTCTTGGAGTAGAAATAAGAAAAATAATGTAAACCCCCGTAAACCCCAGTTTTCTCTATAAAAATGGGCTTTAGGGGATGTTCATTTGACGGACTTGTTCACGAGATGTTCTGTGGAGACAATTTGCATGGGATGTCAATCCGGTTTTAATTTGCATGAGATGTCAAAGCATTTTTTTTTCTGGAAAATAAATAAATAAGCAAAAAAACATTATTTGTTTGAAGTTTATCAAAGCACTGACAGTGCTGGTGGGTCGATTGTCTCTGAGTGCAGGCTGGGAAATAGTCCTGAACTGAGACTTAGACTTCAATTGCAACTTCAAAGAAACTATGTAGATCCTGATCAGACGTCGCGTTCTGTGTCGTTTGATCTGGATCTACACGGTTTGCCAATGTACCAGTACAAGAACCCGGTCCAGGTTATAAAACAGTAATGCATAGCACTCTGGCGGTTACAAGAACAAGACTAGTGCGGATATAAATAACTTTACCTGAATTTTGCACCAGGCCAGCGATAGTCACGTGGACAAAAGCAAAGGGGGAGGGGAGCTTCTGTAGTTAGTAATTTTGGGTCGATTGTTTGTCAAATGGTCAAACATAGTATATTCGTGATGTAAAAAAAAACGTCTTTTAAGGGAATGGGATCAACTTCAGGGGAGGCAAAGCTTGCAAAAGTATTTTGTCTCCCATGTCAATAGGGGGATACTCTTAAAGGAAAGACTTTGCTCCAGAGGAGCAAATTCTTTCCTCCAAGAATAGACACCTTTTTCAGTTGGACAGGCCTTAATGAAAAGCGAACAAGAAGTTCCGAAAGTTGTCTCCCTTTGAAAAATTGCGACAAATCTGCCAGATGATCAAACTGCGCTTAATGACAGTAACAATGCCATTTTATGATGAAATTAAGCCCCCAACATCAAAGAAGTTGAAGGGACATATTGATACAATCAAGTATGAAAGCTTACTCAATGAGTATAAGTAAGTAAGCTTTCATAAGAACGATGTCCGAAGAATGCAACATGTCACACGTGTTTGTTATCGTAAAGGATCCACTTACTGAGTAAAGAATATTTCCACGTCAGTATGTATAGATCCGATGGATATGGCGCACATCAAAGACTCTGATCAGACTGCGCAGTTGCGCGGGCTGATCTGAGTCTTCGCTGTGCTGCACGTCTGCATGTAGACATATTCTCGATTTTCTCGGCGGCTCTTCTGCCGATGGCACTTTCGCCCTCCTTAAATTCTCCCAGTTTCTGTCTTGGAAACTAAATCAAACAAAGTGTTAGATCAGTGCTTGCAAGATTTGTTTCTCTTGAACTTTATTAGCTGAGCTGATAGTATGGCAAGGGTCCGTTGTCTGTCTGTCTGTCTGTCTGTCATATGTCTGTCTGTCGTCTGTCTGTCGGTCAACATTTTCAAACAGTTCCTCCGGAACTACTGGGCAAATTGAAGTCAAATTTCAAGTGGGGCATCCATGGGATGGGATAACGAAAGTTTTTTCACATGGTCCAGGTTACATGACCAAGATGGTCGCTATGCCCATATAAGATAAAAACCCATCAAAAATCTTCTCCTTCGGAACCAGTGAGCCGATTGCCATGAAACGTGGTATGAGGCATTTGGGACTGGGGCCCATCATACATTGTTCAAATCATGACCCTCAAATGACCCTGACCTGGTTTACGCCAAGATCAAATCTTTATGTAGAAATACGAAAAATAATGTATACCCCCGTAAACCCCAGTTTTCACTGTATAAAGTGGACTTTATGGGGTATTCATTTGACGGACTTGTTCACGTGATGTCCTGTGGAGACTGTTCGAGTCTAGGATGTGCCACTGTATTATCATCACGTTAATAAGACCGTGTCATTAATAGTCTTGTAAATGCCACTTGGATAACATAGTTAAGTGGGGGTTTGCAGGGATACTGGTTATTTTCTCTGTTTATGCGTCAAAATTAGATTGTGTGTAATACTAAGGACACCCTGACTATGGGCACACAGGCATAACGTTACCACCTCTAGAAACCCCACTTTGCAAGCTTACAAGGGTATACATTATATTTCTTATTTTTGCTACCCGACATAGATTGTACGTTGGCTTTGGTTTGAACCCCCTCAATGAAATATCAAAGCTTTCAAAAGAAAGATGTCCGAAGAATGCAACATGTCACACGTGTTTGTTATCGTAAAGGATCCACTTACTGAGAAAAGAATTTTTCCTCGTCAGTATGCGCAGTCGCGCGGGCTGATCTGAGTCTTCGCTGTGCTGCACGTCTGTAGACACATTCTCGATTTTTCCGGCAGCTCACTTTTGCCCTTTAGAAGCCTCCGTGGTGCAGTAGTTACGCTACTCGCCTTGTAAACCAGGGGTCGCAAGATCGATCCCGGGCTTCTCCAGACTTTCGGATGAGTCCTTTAACCGAGGTCCCGTCTCCGTATGACCTTAGCTGTTGGTGGGACGTAAAACACAAACACTCACTCACTCACTTTTGCCCTTCTTAAATGATTTGTGTTTTGTCCAATGGAAACTAAATCAAACAAAGTGTTAGATTAGTGCTTGCAAGATTTGTTTCCCTTGTATTTTATTAGCATGGCAAGGGTCCGTTGTCGGTCCGTCTGTCATGTGTCTGTCTGACTGTCGTCTGTCTGTCTGTCAACATTTTCAAACATCTCCGATCGAAGTTAAATTTCAAGTGGATCATCCATGGGATGGGGTAACGAAAGTTTGTTCGCATGGTCCAGCTTACATGACCAAGATGGTCGTCATGCCCATATAAGGTAAAACCCTTTCAAAAATCTTCTCCTCCGGACCCATTGGGCCGATTGCCATGAAACTTGTCATGTAGCATTGGGGACTCGGGCCCAGCATACTTTTTTTCAAATCATGACCCTCAAATGACCCTGACCTGGTTAACGCCAATATCAAATCTTGGAGTAGAAATAAGAAAAATAATGTGTACCCCTGTAAACCCCTGTTTTTTTCTATATAAAGTGGGTTTAGGGGTTGTTCATTTGACTGAATTGTTCACGTGATGTACTGTGGAGACCACTGGCATGAGATGTCAATCCTGTTTTAATTTGCATGAGATCCCAAAGCCTTTTTCTAGAAAATAAATAAATAAATAAACAGGAGCAAATTCTTTCTTTTAAAAGTTGACCCCTGTTGACATGGGAGACAAAAATACTTTTTGGAGGAGTTGCCTGAAGATGTTTCCATTGCCCTTAAGCCCCCAGCATCCTAGAAATTGAAGGGAAATCCGCCCATCTATCCGTTCATCTGTATGAGTGTGTGTCCGTCCGTCTGTCCATTCCTGTTCGAGTCTTGGAAGGGCCACTGTATATTCATTGCGTTAATAAGTCCGTGTCATTAATAAACTTTCTGCTCCCAGACATAGATTGTTAGCTTTCGTTTTAACCCCCTCAATGAGTATAAGTAAGAAAAATATCAAAGCTTTCTTCTGTTCATAAGAAAGATGTCCGAATAATGCAACATGTGACACGTGTTTGTCATCGTAAAGGATCCACTTACTGAGAAAAGAATATTTCCACGCCAGTATGTAAAGATCCGATGGATATGGCGCATATCAAAGACTCTGATCTGATCCGAATCTTTTTGTCCAATGGAAACTAAATCAAATAAAGTGTTAGATTTGTGCTTGCAAGATTTGTTTCCCTTGTATTTTATTAGCTGAGCTGATAGTATGGCAAGGGTCCGTTGTCTGTCTGTCTGTCATGTGTCTGTCTGTCTGTCTGTCAACATTTTCAAACATCTCCGAAACTTCTGGGCCAATTGAAGTCAAATTTCAAGTGGAGCATCCATGGGATGTTGTAACGAAAGTTTGTTCGCATGGTCCAGGTTACATGACCAAGATGGTCGTCATGCCCATATAAGGTAAAAACCCTTCAAAAATCTTCTCCTCCGGGACCAGTGAGCCGATTGCCATGAAACCTAGTATGTAGCATGGGGGACTCGGGCCCATCATACATGTACTTTGTTCAAACCATGAACCTCAAATGACCTTGACCTGGTTTACGCCAAGGTCAAATTTGGTCACAAAGATGTTTGTAGGGGAAATAGTCAAAATTGTGTATTTTTCGAAAACTGTTGCAGCCTATGAATTGAAAATTTGTAGATGCAGGTAGCCAAATGAGTGGACGAAACTACTATGAGTATTGACCATTTGCCCAATGTAATTCAGATATGAAAAATAAAACTTGTTTTTCACAGAAACCATTGGGCCATTTATAACCAAATTTTATATGAAAGCTTTTAGGAAAAGGAAATAAAAATGATTATTTTGAGTTTGGTCACATGACCAAGATAGCTGCCAGGCCGATATAAGGTAAAAACCCTTCAAAAATCTTCTTCTCCAGAACCAGTAGGCCGATTGTCATGAACATTGGAATGTAGCATTGGGGACTCGGGGCCCATCATAGATTGTTCAATGATAACCTCGGATGACCTTGGCATATTTTACGCCAAGATCGAATTTGGTCACATAGACTATTGTATGGGAAAAGTCACAACCATGTGTTTTTCAGAAACTATTTGCAGCCTGTTATCTGAAAATTGGTAAATGCAGTTAGCTAAATGAGTGAATCAAGGGCAAGGTTATTCTTTGAACCTGGCCAAAGGTCATTCAGATATGAGAATTAAAACTTATTTTCCCTTGACAACACTGGAAGTTTCGTAACCAAATTGCATATGAAAAGTTTTTGTGAACAAGAAAATGAAAAAAAAATGAGTTTAGTCACATGACCAATATGGCCGCCGTGCCCATATAAAGTAAAACCCTTCAAACATCTTCTTGTCCGGAACCAATGCATCGATTATCATGGAACTTGGTATGTAGGTCTGGGGACTCGAGCCAGTCATAGTTTGTTCAAGTGATGATCCCTATATGACCTTGACCTATTTTAAGCCAGGGTCAAATTTGGTCACATAGGCTTTACTATGAGGAAACGTCAAAACTTGGATTTTTCAGAAATTATTGCAGCCTGTGATCTGGAAATTGGTAGATACAGTAACCTGAAGGAGTATATTAAACCACTTGAGAATTCAAGGTCAAGGTCATTGTTTGACCTTGGCAAGTTCATTAAGGGGTAAGTCTTTATGGGATGGAGGAACAAACGTTTGTTCAAATGGTTTAAGTCACATGACGAAGATGGCTGCCATGGTAATCAAAGCACTGAGAGTACTGGTGGGTCGATCGTCTCTGAGTGTAGGTTGGGAAAATAGTCCTGAGCTGAGAATCGAACTGTTCGTTTAAATTTAAGCAAGCACAGTAGAGTTGATCAGACATCGCGTTATGTGGCGTCTGATTGTGTAGATTCTGTTTGCCAATGCCCAAGTGTACTAGCACAGTTCACCCGCCCCCGCCCATCGGGGCTTGAATAAATAGATGGGCTGCATAATGCTTCCACGCAGAGCTGAAAGTCCCGTAACATTGGAAGTAACATCTCCAAATGACCTATACAGTGTTGACGGGGACGTTAAACCTTAAATCAAACAAACGAGCACAGTCCAGAATTTTCTTCTTTGCGCTGACGTCTTAGGGTAGTACTTGGATTTTGTTCAACAGAGTGGGGAGGGTGCAAACGCAGCCCCCTCCCATCTTTTGGAAATTATTTTAGATTCATACAGTTTTTCAACCTCTGCAAAATACCTGAAATTCGCATCCTCAACCCACCCCTTTTCAGAGTCTGCGTACGGCCCTAAATCATATTCAAAACTGTTGTTGCATACATATGGCGAACAGTGCCGACCTGATCAGAAGCACTGTACTCTATATCCGATCTCGGTCTACGCTGTATGTCTAATAACGGTACCACCTATAAAGTCTGGCTACTCATTTTTGCACTTTTGCACTTAAACATTTCAGGGTTCTAATATTAAGTTCTTAGCAGGAGTGCGAAAAGTCTATTTTTACTCGACTTGGCATACATTTGTGTAACAGTTTTATTAAATAGAATGTTCCGAATCACGTCACGTGACATCGTGGCCTGGATTGAGATATTGTTTTTCTTTCATTGCGTGAGCAACCTGGCATTCTTATACCATTTCGTTTAACCCCGAAATGCCACTATTTAAGCAAACAGTGAAGTTCCTGTGCAACCTGCTGATCAGACGCCACATTTAGCAGCGTCTGATCTGGGTATTATCCAGCACACTCTTCCTGTCAAGACTATAGATAGCTCTTGTTGCATCGATAAAAATAGCGCAACGTTTCAAGTTCTATTAAAAAAACATAATATTGGTTTTCCCAAATCAGTGATGGTCACGTGGACAACTGCATGAATTCCGTTTGGCCATTTAGTAAATTTGGGTCGATCGTACCCAAAAACCCCTTTTTTTGATCACGTGACTAGTTAAAAGTAAACAAAAAAGTGAGAGTAAAAATGTGAGATAAAACCATAGTTTGGAGGAATCCTAAGGAATAAGTTTTCATGTAAGAGACTTTACATACTTTCCGCACTAGAGAAATGAACTTTGTAAAATCATAGATACATTGAAAAGACACTTTTGAGGCATCTTTAAAAGGCGGCGTGTCGAAATCGTATTGCTGTAAAGACTCTAATATTCACTCATGAGTTCTCATATCAGTGTTGGTCAATGAGTGATGACAAGGAAACGTAAAAATAAACGCCAGAGAAATAAATCCTCACCACAGACTTTGTCATCCCCTAAGAAGTATCGCCAGTCAGCTTCAGCAACTAATTCCAAAACCAACACTTCTGATATTACTGACACTATTGATGATCCGGTATATACTGAACAGAAAAAGTTATCTTTGTCCGAGTTACCAGACCTACCAGATATAGAGTCTGAATCTGCATCCGAGTGTGGTGAATTGACTTCGGGCGCCAACATGGGCTCGCAAGAGCAACAGTCTATCATGGGCGATCCGTCTCAGGGTTTCGGTTTCCAACCCGGTAACGACCCCTCTTCACAGTTTCAAGATACTCCTGGGTTAAACCCCGGACAGCCGGGAATCGGGTTCTTCACCCCTCAGTCTCCTCAGCAAAATATGAACTTTCAACAGCATCAGCAACCAATGGCTAACGCGAACAACCTGGCGCATTCCCTGCAAATGTTACAACAGATGCAGCAACATTCTCAGTTCGTTTCACCACCTAACCTGCACCTGTCGGAGGAAGACGTGGTTCGAATCGCAATGAAAATGAAAGAGCTTCTGAGTGCTGACATAAAAGCCATGGTAGATGCAGCTGTAGAACCCCTGAGGACAGAAGTCAATGAAGTCAAGGCTTCTTTGGCAAAAGCTCAACAGGAGCTCAGGCAAGCCACAGTTAGAAATGACGACCTTGAGCAGTATTCCAGACGCGCTTGTCTCAGGATCGCGGGCATCAAAGAAACCAACGACGAGGACGTCACTAAGAAAGTGATGGAGCTGGCACATCGCGTTAGCGCGAATATAACCATTCATGATATTGACAGGGCACACAGGGTTGGTAAACCAAGTGATGAAGCGGCAGACGACTTTCCAGAGCTAGAACAGAATATTTCTGACCAGCCGAGTGAACCAAAACGATCGCGGGAAATCATAGTGAAATTTACTAATTACAGTGCGCGTCTTCGTATGTTGAAAGGAAGGACCGTTCTTCGCGAAAACAAACAAAACATTTTCATCAACGAAGACCTAACAAAGAAACGACGGAATCTCGCTTTTCAGTGCCGTAAACTAAAGAAAGACAAATATATCCAGAAAACTTGGGTCTATAATGGCAATGCCTTCATTCTTGACAATGACGGTAACAAAGTGCGCATTACAGCTATGGAGGATCTTAACCCCTACAAACCAGCCCCACGGGGTTAGGCCGCGCGACAATCAACATGACTGTGACAGTAAAAAGTATTCCATTATGTACCCGGCAGGCACACGTCGCTACGGCAACGTCAAATCAACTTCGGTGCAACGTCGTGACGTTGCGCCGACGTGGATATGACGTTGCATAAAGGTCGTGACTTTGTGCCGGCGTTGATGTGACGTCGGAATTACGGCATGTGCCTGCTGGGTACTGTTTTGGTCCCTTTAAAATATAATAATTGACACACATCTAATCTGTTTATGCCCAACAGGCGCATGACGTGGTTGTGACGTCGCATCGACGTCGGTTCATCGTCGTGACAATTATGCAGCGTCACTCTGCGTCGGTGCGGCTTCGTGACGTTGCACCGACGTTGATTGACTTTGCCTTTGTGACGTGTGCCTGCTGGGTGGTTCCTTTCTTGTTCTGACAAGCAAAACGTATACTTTGTAATTTTCTGTAGTATACATAAGTGATCAATATGATTCATTAGATTGTTTACAGTACGGAATTCAAACGGGGTTGCACTACTGTTTGGGAGGGGTCCCAATATAGCTTATTCATGTATCCGCGTCGCTCCCGAGCTGGCTCTGTTCGGACCAGCCTAATCTTGTGATTCATTACTGTACAGAATTTCTTTATGAAATTATTGTAACTATGCTAGGCGTTATCAAGTCCTGGAGAGGTCCGGACGGTTCTTTGCGCGGGGGCGTGGTGTTGGAGAAGGTGTGTCGCGGAGCTCATTCTTTCCCGTGTGTTGGCTCTAACAATATATTGTTCGGTCATGCATTTCACTTATAACCCATTAATGCCTATCGTAAACGATAGGAGATCGATTCTGGATGGGTCACCGCATAAAACACTGCCTCGCCGGAATCTACGCTGCTGGCTAAATTGATACACGAATATTTCGTTTGGATAACAAAGTTAGTTAATCTTCCAGTTAGGGAAGAAAGGTTGTGCTCCTGGTGTATGAATGTCATTTGACGTGTCACCAGTTACAACTTTGAAAATATCGTTAGGCATAGATGGGTTTACTTACTATTATCGTAATGAGAACATTGTATACTTTTTTATGAATGGTTCTTAACCCTGGTCCTGCTGCTCACGAGACTCCTACCTTTGCAAACAGTGTAGACCCTGATCAGATGGCTTCTGAAGAATCCATCTGAACGGGATCTACAATGTTTGTCAATCAGTTTATGAATTTGAATAAAAACAGTATATCATGTAATCTGATTGTCTCATATTCAAAAATAGGAGTTGCCAATTGAATATTCAGCAGGATAAGGGTTGAATTAGGCTACATTAATTTTTGTTTGTTTCTGTTTGATTCGAGGTTTAACGTCCCCGTCAACATCGCAAAGGTCATTTTGGAGACGTTGCTTCCAATTTTGAGGGACTTTTGCCCGGCATTGAGATGTCATGGCATCTCGGGCCCTGCAGCTCAGTGGGGCCGGTGAGGTTTAGGGGCATGGACGGACCGACTCGCACCGCATTGCCTGGGCGGGCTTAGACCCTCTAGGCGGTTTGCCAGTACTCGTGTGCGAGTCGGCTTCGGCTCCTCGTGTAAGCATCATGCGGCCCATCTATTTTATCGGGCCCCTATGGGCCGGGGCTATAGGCTACATTAATACGCAATCAGCCGTTTCTATACCACGCAAATAAGAAAGTTGCAAGCAGTGCACACCCGGATGAGACGCCATACAAGTTGGTGTCTCATCCGGGTCTACACTTTCAGCGTTATTCATATACAAATAGTCAAGCGGACATTAAAGTGATGTACTTTAAACCATTCTATTACTACTTTAAAACATTCTGTTGCACACGCTTCAAAACATTTATGTAATCTGGCGTGCGAATAACGGAGACACAGACCAGTCTGCACCTCAACCTGTATCAAGGTATATGTTGTTTGCCGGAACCTTGCTACTGTACAAAATGGCTCATCGAGCTTTATCCAGTCTCGCTTGTCTGAAGAGAAAGTTTCACATGCCGGACTTGGAAAAACCTTAGGAATGGTTACCAGCTTTACAAACTACTGATAATAATGACATTAGATCAATACCGGTCCCAGCTTGACCGTGAATATGAGTCGTGACATAAGAAACTTTTGCCTTTTGTGACCGTATGAAATTTACAGTGATGGATTGTGGTCTTATTCTGGCCAAAACCTACACCTGCTGTGTGTGCATGGTTAGCCGAGGCTCGGACGGGACCGTGTGGATGTGCAGTCGCGCTCGAGCATCGGCCGATTGCATTTGCAGAGGCATGTAGTATTGGGATCCAATGGTTCGCGATAGACCAATTATTTTTTTATTTATTTATTTATTTATTTATTTATTTTTTTTTTTTTTTTTTTGATAAACTTGTTACGTGAGCAGGCCCATATGCGATGTGAATTAGCAGAACATTCCTTTTTACAGCTGAAAAGAACGGTACAAGGTCGCACTAATGGGTCTGCAACACTGCCTAGGAACCAGTTCTCGGATGCACCCCCGTACTCATCTTGGTGTTTCGATTTCGGCCAAGAGGAAAACAGGGGGTCAGCATCCTAGACCGGACAAGCAACGTCCGATCCGTCAGTCTGTCCCTTAGAATGTCTCTCACTAAATGTAAGAGACATTCGAATGGGGAGCAGGCAAAACTCTCATTTTATGCGACATATAGTTGGATGAAGGCGTGCTACAAAATCCGCCTGGATCACTAGTGCAAGATCCTCTACATAGTCCTTTCAAAAAGTTTATTAGTTAGAGAACTTTTCATATTCATATAACTTAAACCTAAATTGTTTTAAGATTGTGTTGCATCACTAGTGGGACCTCCAGCCGTTCAGTCGCGTAATAAGCACATTAATATTTATCAATCATATAAAACAAAGTAAGCTTTTGTCAGTCATCTTAAACAATGTCAGCTATTTATCAGTCATGAAAAAAATGTCAGCTTTTGTCAGTCATATACAACAATGTCAGCTATTTATCAGTCATGAAAAAAATGTCAGCTTTTGTCAGTCATATACAACAATGTCAGCTATTTATCAGTCATGAAAACAATGCCATCTTTTGCCATTCATATAAAACAATGTCAGCTATTTGTCAGTATGAAAACAATGTTAGCTTTTGTTAGTCATATAAAACAATGTCAGCTATTCGCCAGTCATGAAAACAATGTTAGCTTTTGTCGGTTATATAAAACAATGTCAGATATTTGTCAGTCATATAAAACAATGTCAGCTTTTGTCAGTCATATAAAACAATGTCAGCTATTTGTCGGTCATGAAAACAATGATAGCTTTTGTCCGTTATATGCAACAATGTCAGCTATTTGTCAGTCATGAAAAAAATGTTAGTTTTTGTGAGTCATATAAAACAATGTCAGCTATTTGACAGTCAAGATAACAATGTTAGCTTTTGTCAGTCATATAAAACAATGTCAGCTATTTGTCAGTCATATAAAACAATGTCAGCTTTTGTCAGTCGTATAAAACAATGCAAGCTATTTGTCAGTCATGAAAACAATGTCAGCTTTTTGTCAGTCATATAAAACAATGTCAGCTTTTGTCAGTCATACAAAACATTGTCAGCTATTTGTCAGTCATATAAAACATTGTCAGCTATTTGTCAGTCATGAAATCAATGTTATATTTTGTCAGTCAATGTCATCTTTTGTCAGTCATGTAAACAATGTCAGCTATTTATCAGTCATGAAAACAATGTTAGCTTTTGTCAGTCATATAAAACAATGTCAGCTTTTTGTCAGACATGAAAGCAATGCTAGCTTTGGTCAGTCATATAAAACAATGTCAGCTATTTGTCAGACATGAAAACAATGTTAGCTTTTTCAGTCATATAAAAAAAATGCCAGCTATTTGCCTGTCATGAAAACAATGTTAGATTTTTTACTCAGTCATATAAAACAATGTCAGCTATTTGTCAGTCATATAAAACAATGTCAGCAATTGTCAGTCATACAAAACAATGTCAGCTATTTGTCAGTCATGATTACAATGTTAGCTCTTGTCCGTCATATACAACATTGTCAGCTATTTGTCAGTCATACAAAAATTTTTAGCTTTTATGAGTCATATAAAACTATGTCAGTTATTTGTCAGTCATGAAAAATAATGTTAACTTTTGTCAGTCATATATAACAATGTCAGCTATTTGTCAGTCATTTAAAACAATGTCAGCTTTGTCAGTCGTATAAAACAATGTCAGCTATTTGTCAGTCATGAAAACAATGTTAGCTTTTGTCAGTCATATAAAACAATGTCAGCTTTTTGTCAGTCATGAAATCAATGTTATCTTTTGTCAGTCAATGCTATCCTTTGACAGTCATACAAAACAATGTCAGCTATTTATCAGTCATGAAAACAGTGTCAGCTTTTTCAGTCACATAAAACAATGTCAGCTATTTGTCAGTCATGAAAGCAATGTTAGCTTTTGTCAGTCATATAAAAAAATGCCAGCTATTTGCCTGTCATGAAAACAATGTTAGATTTTTTACACAGTCATATAAAACAATGTCAGCTATTTCTCAGACATGAAAACAATGTTAGCTTTTGTCAGTCATATAAAACAATGTCAGCTATTTGTCAGTCATGAAAACCACTTTAGTTTTTTTTTCTTCTTTCTCAGTCATATAAAATAATGTTAGTTATTTGCCAGTCATGAAAACAATTGTAGCCTTTGTCAGCTATATAAAACGATGTTAGCTATTTGTCAGTCATGAGAACAGTACTAGCTTCTGTCAGTCATTATAAACAATATTAGCTTTTGTCAGCCATTTGAAATATTGTCAGCTATTTGTCAGTAGTCTTTGTCAGTCATATAAAACAATGTCAGCTATTTGTCAGTCATATAAAACAATGTTAGTTTTTGTCAGTCATATAAAACAGTGTTAGCTATTTGTCTGTCATACAATGTCAGCTATTTTTCAGTCATGTAAAACAATCTCAGATATTTGTCAGTCATAAAAGCAATGTTAGCTCCTTGTCAGTCAAATAAAACAATGTTAGCTTTTTGTCAGTTAAATTAAACAATGTCAGATAGTTCTCAGACATAAAATAATGTTATCTGTCTGTCTGTCATATTAACCTATGTCAGCTTTTTGTCATTGACAAGCTAACAAATGGTCATTCATCCTTTCGCCATATTAAAGCAATATGTATTATTTAAGGAAGCCTTTCTGGCAATAATTCCATGAGAGTAATATCAATTTCTGCCTTATGCCTGCCATATGAAAGCCGGTACAAGCAATGATTATAACAGGTATTCCAAAGATTTGTTTACAGTATAACTAGTGTCGGTAACTTAATTTATCTATGGATCAAGTCACTTACATGCATACATTATGTCGTAGGACTCAAATTGTACACACTTATTCCTTTTCCTCCTTTGTACATGTATTATAATGTTTATGTTTTTGTGTATGTTCTTGAATGTTTGCTCGATATGTACTCCAGTTAATCTCGTTTCTAGGCTCCACGGGGGATCAGACTTTTACATCCAAAGTAGCAAGAGATTGGTTAACACCCAAGTTTACCTGTCCGTGTCTTCTAGCTTCTTTCGGTGCCTTATTGATTGTATAACATGATTGAAATCCAGATTTATAGGGCACGGATAGGACTACACTACAGTCGTCAAGCTAAGGTTAAAGGCTTGGATTACCTTAACTATTTTGATCTTCTTGTCATAATGTCTTTGCTAATAATAGGGGGAATAGAACAGAATCCTGGACCGCTTTCCGATGTCTCTATTAACTCGTTGTCATCTGGGCCTACTTTAGAAAGTACTGGTAGTAGAAACAAATTCTCAATTGTCCACTATAATATTCAGAGTCTCTCTAATAAACTAGACATAATAGAGTCGGAACTAAGTGATTTTGATGTCATTTGCCTTACTGAAACATGGTTGGATCAGCGTATACCCGACGAAACACTAAAAATGAACGGCTTCAATTTATACCGTCGTGATAGAATGGGCGACAATCACGGAGGCATTTGTGTTTATGTTAGTCAGTCTATTTTATCCTGTCGAAGACTTGATCTTGAACTTCAACAAATTGAATGTATTTGGATTGAAATATCAATGCATAATAGAAAGGAGCTTTTAGCTACCTTTTATAGACCTCCAAATTCGAACAACATAATTTATTCCAGTATTGAAGATTCAGTCGGCCTTGCGTTTGACACTAATATACCTAATATAACTATCACAGGTGACTTTAATTTTGATGTATCCAAACAGGCGTCACACAGGAAAATTAATGAATTGTGTCAGCAGTTTAACTTACAACAGCTTATAACTGATCCTACCCATCATACAGAGAATTCTGAATCTATTATTGACTTATTTCTAGTATCAAATAAGAATAGGGTGGTTTTGAGTGGCGTTGGCGAGCCGTTTCTCAATCAAAATATTAGATACCATTGTCCAATATACTGTATTTATAATTTTGATAAAATTATTTCTCCATCTTTCAAAAGACAAATCTACCTATACCATCAAGGTGATTATCAAACACTTTCTACAGACCTGAACGACACTGATTGGAATTCATTAAAAGACGACGATGTACACGCTTACGCTCAAAATATAACTGATAGAATTACGCATCTTGTAAACAAGCATATACCTAATAAAACTGTTCATGTTCGTAAGTCTGACAAATCTTGGCTAACCACAAATATTAAACGTCTTATGAGAAAAAGAAAACGATATTATGACAAATACAAACGATCTAAAAATCAATCCGACTTCAACAACTATAAACTCATACGAAATCATGTAACCTCGCTCATTCGAAAAGCTAAACAACAAGAAATTGACAACCTAAAAGATAAACTTAAAGACCCAAACATTGGCCAAAGGGATTGGTGGAAAACTCTTAAAACATTTATTAAGCCCGACCAAACATCTTCTATACCTCCACTAAAATGCAACGACACTGTCATATGTGATGAAAAAGACAAAGCTGATAAATTGAATGATTTCTTTACACAGCAAACTTATTTGAATGAACATAATGCTCAACTTCCACAAACATTCAATAATCCACCCAATAAACTTAACCTAATAAGGACTACAGCGGAGGACGTTAAATCTATACTTCTCTCCTTACCTACAGGTAAAGCAGCAGGACCTGACTTAATTAGCAATAGAATTCTCAAAGATCTAGCTCAGCCGCTGTCTACTCCACTCACAGATCTCTTTAACTTCTCTTTAGAAAAGGGAAAGGTCCCAACTTTATGGAAGCAGGCAAATGTAACGCCAATCTTTAAAAAAGACGATCCATCTGAAATATCAAATTACCGACCTATATCTCTCTTAAGTACAGTAGGTAAAGTTCTTGAAAAAATTGTCCACAAACATGTCTTCAACTTCTTTCAAGCAAATCATACAATAACAACACTCCAATCGGGTTTTGTGCCTGGCGACTCTACAGTCAACCAGCTAACAGATCTCTATAATACCTTCTGTCACGCTCTTGACGAAGGGAAGGAGGTAAGAGCTATATTCTGCGATATTAGCAAAGCGTTTGATAGAGTATGGCATATGGGTCTTCTCTACAAACTCTCTTCTAATGGTATATCTGGACCACTTCTCCAATGGTTCACAGACTATCTTAAAAACAGAAAACAAAGGGTTGTTTTACCTGGATCAGCTTCCGACTGGACTGAAATAAAAGCAGGTGTTCCACAAGGCTCTATTCTTGGTCCACTTTTATTTCTTGTATACATTAACGATATTGTTGAAAACATTCACTCTTCTATTAGGCTTTTTGCGGACGACACAAGTCTTTACATTATTGTGGACGACCCAATTGAAGCAGCTTATCAGTTGAATAACGATCTTCTGAAAATTCACGAATGGGCGAAACAATGGCTTGTTGAATTCAACCCAGCAAAGTCCGAATCAATGATCTTTACACGAAAAAGGAACAAACCATACCATCCTCCAGTCTTTATGAACCAAACTCAAATACAGGAAGTTATATCTCACAAACATCTTGGCCTTATTTTTTCAAATGACTGTACTTGGCACGAGCACCTTGATTATATAAAAACTAAAGCATGGAATCGTATAAATATTATGAGAAAGCTCAAATTTAAACTTGACAGACACTCTCTTCAGACAATCTATTTTTCCTTTATTAGACCACTTCTCGAATATTCCGATGTCGTCTGGGATAATTGTACTTTATATGAAGTAAATGAGTTGGAAAAAATTCAAAATGAAGCTGCCCGTATTGTAACTGGAGCGACAAAATTAGTATCGATTGATTGTCTTAATCATGAAACTGGATGGGAATTACTTGCATCTCGTAGGAAAAAACACAAGTTACAACTCTTTTATAAAATGCAAAACAGCCTAACCCCTGATTACCTTTCGTCTTTAGTATCGGACACAGTTGGAAACAACACTGCATAAAACCTACGTAATTCACAAAACTTAAATACAATACACGCGAATTCGCAGCTCTACTATAAATCTTTCCTACCATCTGTTACCCGTGATTGGAACAGTCTACCAGATGAGATAAGAAACTCACCTTCTCTCTCCTCCTTCAAACAACATCTCAACGCAAATCTTTTTGTACCACCGAAATATTTTTGCGATGGAAATAGGCCTGGACAAATATACCATGCCCGTCTACGAACGAAATGTAGTTCACTCAACCAACATCTTTTCTCCAAAAATATTGTTGACAGCCCGCTATGTGTATGTGGGGCTATAGAAGATACACAGCACTTCTTATTTTTTTGTACACGATATGTCAACTTACGACAAGAACTTCTAAATAAGACAATACCTTTATGTCAGCCATCCCTGAATGTTCTTTTAAACGGCGACCGTGAGCTACCAGACTCTGCTAACAAGCAAATATTCTTAGCTGTTCAAGACTTCTTGATCAAAACCAAACGTTTTGAGGTCAGATAAACCACAATCATCTAAGTAGGCAACAAGACTTGTATTTTAATATAATATGTGATGGTATGAAATGTCCAAGTTAGATAACATGTGCAATTTTCGATATTTCTTCTTAAATTTATATGACAGAACAAAGTTATCTTGTTATTGTCAAGAATCGAGCTACTGCCAATCTTAGCCTGACGCGATTTCAAAAAAATGATGTAAAGAATCCTTATATTACTTATAGTGAATTTTCTTGCACCTAGTATTTCTACGTCCCCCGTGGAGCCGCCATCTATCTTAAGATAGAACATATCAACATGAATTAGGCAAACAGCCAAGAACATACAATAGTCATAATCTATCACTTGCTTCATTAACAGTCACATATCAATATAGTACTATTATCTGTTGCAAAAATGGGAGACAGATCTTCATAAGTCAGTAGACTTTCTTCTGAATCCCATTGTATAATTGTACTTAATGATTCATCTTCATTTGTATTGTACCATATTATGTTATACAAAGAAATAAACGCTTAAACCAAAAACCCCTTTGAAAATCAAAAACCGAATGGCTTCAGAAATGTTCAGCACTATGCTGAGCGGTACAGGTTTAATTAGTTACAGTAAAATTTCTATATTGAGACCACCTTTGAGACTGTTCAAAAGTGGTCTTTTGGACCACTTTTGAACAGTCCCAAAGGTGGTCTCTGACCATAGGACACTGTATGCAGAAAACGTAAAGACAGAATAAATTCAATCTTTTAAATAATCATTTGCAAGAGGTGCCTTCCCTGAAGGTGTTCCCATTCCCCTTAAGTTTGGCTTAAATTCAATTTTATTAATTGTCTCGGTGGACAGTTTTAAGCCCAATCAGGCACATTACGTAAATATGACGTCACATCAACGTCGGCGCAACGTCATGATATTTATGCAACGTCACATCAACGTCGGTGCAACGTCTTGACGATGCACCGACGTTGATTTGACGTTGCCTCAGCGACTTGTGCCTGCTGGGCCGTGTTCTGTTGAATAAATTGGTTTTGGCACAGACATTGCTGACAGTCAGTCCATCAAATTCCTTTATATAATGTATTCGCTCATTTCACAATCTAAATGACAAGCAGTGAAGCTCCTGATCTTCTGCAGAAGCCATTTGATCTGGATCTACACTGTTTGCAAATGTAGGGGTTGTCGTGTTCAGCAGCATAATGGTTAACATCACGAAAACAGGCCGATAAAATTTTGACCCCCTTAAACCCCGTTTTTATATAGTAAAACTGGGGTAAACAGGGGTTTACAGTTTTTTTCTTATTTCTGCTCAAAAGCATAGATTGTGGGTACACGTAAGAGTATCCACGATGTATATTTTGAGCAGAAATTAGAAAACTATCACAATTTTTCATTCTAAAATTTCGTTTTTTTTTTTCGGCGGTAAAGTTTACAATGTATTTGCATAGGCGTGTTTTCGTAACGGTTTGTGCCGCCTAAAATAACGGTAAGCTCCAACTGATTAGGGTAGTAGTTTGGTTAGGTATAATAATTTATCAGTAATACTGCTAACCGCTCACTGCTATTGTCCACGTGATAATCACTTCCCAGTAAGCATTCTACATAAATCTACAGTGGGCCGTTAGCGGCCCGTCAGGGTAGCTGACGGGCCGCTTACGGCCCGCTGTAGATTTATGTAGAATGCTAGCAGGGTTATCAATTAAGCTAGACCGCACGTGAGTTAAATCGTTTGCAAACGTTTTAATAGATAGAATTCAATGAAATTAAAGTACCCACAAGAACCTTTTTTTATGCCCCCGTCATTTTAAAATGGGGTGTATAAATTCTATAATATCACGCTGACTGTACATTTGCCCGTACATCCCGTACGAGATTGTTTCCGTGCGATATCTTTAGAAAAGATTGGTGGATTGGATTCAAATTTCATACACAGGTATATAATGATAACGTGCAGGTCAAGTTCGATTTAGGGTAAAATCCGCCAATTATTATGAGAGTTATGGCCCTTTTTCAACATTATTTTTGCTTGAAAAATGGTTTCCGTGCGATATTTTTTGAAAACCTTGGTGGAATAAATTCAACTTTTGTACACAAGTATATTATCATCAAATGCAGGTCAAGTTCGATATCGGTAAAATCCGCCAGTTATTGTGAGAGTTATGACCCTTTTTATCCCCTCGCACAACGAACTTGTGAGGGGGAGATATAGCATTTGTCACATACGTACGTACTTTGTTCATCGCTCTGGCGCCTACATTTATTGACGGATTTTAAAATAACTTCACACAATTGTTGCTTTTGACAATATCTCGAAAGAATTTGACTCTTTGGGTCACTATGGCTAATTTAGAAAAACTGTGTCATGGCTCTAGTGCCTACATTTATTGACGGGTATTAATATAACTTCACACAAATATTGATTAAGATAAAATCTCGAGCCAATTCGACTTTCAAGGTCATAGCCTCAAGTTCAAGGTCACTGTGGCTATTTTTAGATAAAACTTTGTCAACACTCTAGCACCTATATTTATCAATGGAGTTCAATATAATTTCACACAAATGTTGCGTATGATAATATCTCGAGGGAGTTTGACTTTCAAGGTCTTGGCCTTAAGGTCATGGTCACTGTGGCTATTTTTAGAAAAACTTCGTCATCGCTCTAGCGCCTATATTTATTGACGGGTTTTAATGTAACTTTACACATATATTGGGTATGATGATATCTCAAGTGAGTTCGACTTATAGTGTCTGGGGCTTAAGGTCAAGGTCGCTGTAGCTACTTTTAGAAACACTTTGTTATCGCTCTAGCGCCTTCATTTATTAATGGGTTTTAATATGTCTTCGCATAAATGTCGAGTTTGATGATATCTCGAGCAAGTCTGGGTCACTGTGGCTATTTTTAGAAAACTTTGTCATCACTCTAGTGCCTACATGTATTATTGGAGTTTAATATAACTTCACACAAATCAGTGTTTGATGATATCTCGAGCAGATTTGACTTTCAGGATATGGAGCTCAATGTCACTGTGGCCATTTTTATAAAAAAAAGCTTTGTCTACGCTATAGATGAGTTTAGGGTGATTAACATCCCTGGTTACGCTGCGCATGCGCAGTCTTGTGTGGCAAAAAGTAATCATTCGAGCGCGTGTGTGTACAGTAAACTAAGGAAAAATAAGATTTTTAAGCATTGTCATTTCACCCATAGCATTAATAGCCTTTTATACTGCAGTTCAGTGGCCCCCGCCCATCGGGGCTTGAAGAAATAGATGGGCTGCATGATGCTTCCACGCAGAGCTGAAACCACCCTGCACACGAGTACGGATAAACCGCTTAGAGGATCTAAGCCTGCCCAGGCAAAGCGGTGCGAGTCGGACCGTCCATGCTTATAAACCCTATTGGTTTCATTAGGCGGCAGGGCTTGAGATGTCATTTCATCCCAATGTCGGGTGAAAGTCCCACAAAATTGGAAGCAACGTCTACAAACTGACCTTCACAGTGTTGACCGTGACGTTAAACCTCAATTTAAACAAACAAAAACTGCAGTTCACAATCTTTTGAATCACAACAGTACTTAGCAGATACCATGTAGTAACCTTAAAGGTGATTTATATTCGAACCACATTAATCTTACTGCATACTGTAGATGCTCAGAAGTTGTCGAAGACGCTGAACACTTCTTATTCAAATGTCCTTATTTTCAAACTGAACGTGTCATAATGTTTCAGACAACAAGGACCTTTCACCCTTTAAATTCGAATACAATTCTGTACGGTGATGGGTTTTTGACCGAATTAGAAAATTCACTTATTTTCAGTGCTGTCCAAAAGTTCATTAAAGACACAAAACGATTTAACAATTCCTAATGTAATCAAAATATCCATCTGTTGTTGTTTACCTGTTTCCTCTTATGCACGGCTACCATTCGTAACAGATTCTCCCGACAATACCATTTTATTTATTTATTCATTTATTTATTTATTTATTTATTTATTTCAACATATGTTTTTCTATATCGTGTTGCTATTACCACGTGCATAATGAAACTATGTATGTAACTGTAGGGGAAGGGCCGTAACTAATGTTGAGAGAACATGTGGCCCAACCCCGTTGCTTACAGTTATATGCAATAAAATATGATAAAACCAGATACCATGTCCGAATGTCCGAATTCTTTGATCGTATAGGTTATTTTACTATAATTCCATTATACATGTACATGCTATTTGTTGTTCACCACTTGCCGTATGTTTTAAATGAATCATACCCTGAGTAAGGGGGCCTGGAATAAATCTTTGACCAGAGCAGTTAAGCAAAAACATTACTGGCAGAGTTTCAGAAGCGAAAATCTGAACATGAAAGTCCCATAGCCAGACTGGATAGCACTTCGTGATTCGAGACGAATCTCATTAAGCAGGGGGCGGGGATGTAAAAGATCGGAGGTGTGGCCCGGTAGCACAGTCGGTAGAGTGTTTGTAAGGTATACGAGAGGCACTGGGTTCGCAGAGCTAAAACTGACCGCACATGAGTACTGGCAAACCGTTATTTGGCGGCAGGGCTTGAGATGTTATTTTATAGGAAGCACAGTCTCAAAACTGACGCAAATAGTGTTGACGGGAACGGAGATTTGTTTGTTTGTTTGATTTGAGATTTAACGTCCCCGTCAACACTGTATAGGTCATTTTGGAGACGTTGCTTCCAATTCTGTGGGACTTTTACCCGATATTGAAATGAAATGACATCTCAAGCCCTGTCGCCCAATGACACCAATACGGTTTATAAGCATGGACGGTCCGGTTCGCACCGTTTTGCCTGGGCTGGCTTGGATCCTCTAATTGGTTTACGAGTACTCGTGTGCGTTGGTTTCAGCTCCGCGTGGAAGCATCATGCAGCCCATCTATTTCTTCAAGCCTCGATGGGCGGGGGTGAATTTCAATATTCAAACAACCCTGTTGCTGGTTGTAAACAACTGATCTTTATCACCCACATGTTGAATCCGTCAGGCCGGTGGTAATCCTTCGATTCATCTTCACTGTCGCATCGTTGCGCAACATGACGCCACCATTGTCAGTTAATTTTTCGATTATTAATTGTTTTGTGTTCAACGACACGTCAGCTTTTGTCGCATTTCCCAGAGAGAGAAAAATATGGAAGATATCGTAGGCTAAAGTAAATGACAGAGGAGAAAGATGAAAATGAATGGAAGTGTAGAAACAGAAGGAATAAGAGCACTCCCCTCTACCCTTACCTGCTGCAAGGACTGTCAGTCAACATCAGTTGGACGCCACAGTGACGCAAGACATACGTGACCTTTACCTTGCGCTCTATTTAAAATTGTCAAATTCAAAGAAATTAATGACTGCTATCGGATCAGTCTGAACAATGGTTATTCTTTGCCACACAAAACTGCGCCTACGCAAAATACGGAATCGTGGAATAGCATTTCCTTAGCGACCGGTGACGTCCTAAACTCATCTATAGCGCCTACATTAATTGATGAATTTTAATTTAATTTCACACAAATTTTGTGCATGATAATATCTTAAGGGAGTTTGCCTTTAAGAGTACTTGGCACAAGGTCAATGTCACTGTGACTATTTTTAGAAACACATTGTCATCGTTCCTGCGCTTAATTTAATATAACAGAACACAATTGTTGCATATCTCGAGCGAGTTCGACTTTCAGAGTCCTGGCCTCAAGGTCAAGGCCACTGTGGCTATTTTTAGAAAATTTTGTCATCGTCCTAGCGCCTACATTTATTTATGTATTTCATTTTTAATATAATCTCACAAAATGCAGGTCAAGTTTGATGTATGATAAAATCCGCCAGTTATTCTTGGGGTTATGGCCCTTTTTTAAACTTCGTTTTTATTACACATGAAAGTAGTTTGTGTTTGATATCTTCTGAAATCATTATAAGATAGTTAATTTACACTGAATTCATATGTTATACAATCATGAAATCCAGTTTCAAGTTTGATTTAACTTACAATAAGCCGATTAATATGACAGTAATTGACCCTCTTTCAACTTCATCTTTTTGCGAAATGCTTGTTTCCAGTTAACGCTGACTCCTGTGCGGGAGCATCCGTGTAATACTGACCCATTTCTAGTTTCTTTCTTCCTTTTGATATTGAACGATTTTAACCTATGCTCTTATGTCTAGTGTCCCGAATATGGACATTGGCAAACAGTGTAGACATAGATCAGACGCCAGAGAACGTGGCCTCTGATCAGGGTCTACTGGTTTGCTTAAAAACAGAAAATTAAGGGTAAACGAAACCGTCTCAGTTATTTTCAACACGCACGCACGCGAACGCACGCACGCACAAACACATACGCGCAGAGACTTTACTAGAAAATTCATGCCCATGACTGATTGGGTTTGGTTAAAAGTACAATCATTCCGCCATCAAATGCGTCATATTTTTCAGGGACTACCTGATCTCAGTCGCAAAAATAAGCCTGCATCTTTTTCAAGATGAAGGCCTTGTTTACCCAATACAGGAAGGAGTGTTATAAATGAACTGTATTGCATCTCGTGAAATCCTAGCTGAAAGCCCCCCTCCTCCCCCCCCCAACCCCACCCCCACCCCCACCCCCACTCCCACCCCCAATCGAGGCTTGGAGAAATAGATTAGTCTGCATGGTGTTTCCGCACACAGCTGAAAACGAACGAGCTTGAATGTTGGTAAACCGCTTAGGTCTAAGCCTGCCCAGGAAAGTGATGCAAGTCGGACACCTCTTTAATCCCTAGCCGTATATATGGGTGGTTGTTCTTCAGATGTCATTTCCTCTCAATGTCGGGTAAAATCTGAAGCAACGCCTCCAAAATGACCCGAATATAGTGATGACTGGGACGTAAGTACCTCAACTAAAACAAACAAACAAAACCAAGCTAAAATTCCAGCTTTCAGTCAATTCCAAGATCTTGCATAATGCTATTTTCATTTAAGGTATTTTGATTGGTCACCTTACTCAACAATGAAAAAATAATATAAGCACTGCTTATTAGATACCCCACCCCCGTAGGTTTATGTTCAATAAGAAAGGAAGAACAAAGTGTTATTGGCACTAAATAAGTTAAAACGGGACTAACTATAACAGTCTTTTCTGTAGTAGAATAGCATATCGTTTGCACCTGCCATTGACATATTCCTTGAAGAAATATATGGGCTGTACGATGCTTCCACGCAGAGCTGAATCCGGCCAGCACACTAGTGCTGGTAAACCGCTTAGAGGATCTAAGCCTGTCCAGGAACCGCGGTGCGAGACGGACCGTCCATGCTAATAAACCCTATTGGTTTCATTGGGCGACAGGGCTTGAGATGTCATTTCATCTCAATGTCGGGTAAAAGTCCCACAAAAATGGAAGCAACGTCTCTAAAATTACCTTTACAGTGTTGACGGGGACGTTAAACCTCAAATCAAACAAACAAACAATTGACATATTCTGTTATCAAAAAATTTAACCAAGTCAACCATTCATGCGAATACAACTGTAACACAAACAAAGTTATGGTGTATATGGCCGCTTGCAAAAACGCAACAATACCACTCAGCGAGTTTGACATAAACTGACCACCTGAGCTGCCCCTCCCTGTAAATCTTATATGTAAATACTATACAGGTCCTTTGAAGAATTTCAAGACAGCCGCCATCTGGGAGATCAGAATGCAACAATTTCAACAGTTTGAATCTCCATGTCACCCAAATGCCTCCCACCAATTTCAACTCATTGCAACAGACCATTCGGAAGCAGATATGGTTTGAAGATTTTCGAGATGACCAACGCTGGGATATCATAACGGAATCTCCATGTCACCCCAATGCCTTCCATCAAGTTTCAGCTCAATTCAACTTGATGTGATTTGAAGGTTTTCAAGCTTACCGACATAGAATGCAACTTAGATAACAGTACAGAATAATTTTAGCAATTTGGAATCTCCATGTTGCCCCCAAAGCCTCCAATCAAGTTTCAGTTCCATCCGATCTTTGGTTCAGGAGCTGTAGTTTGTAAAGAATTTCAAGATGGCAGCCATTGTGACCTTCTTGTATATCGAAATGGAACAATTTTAGCAAATCCCAATTTACATGTCGCCCCAATGCCTCCCATCAAGTTTCAGCTTGGTCTGGTTTGGCAGGAGATGTCTTTGGAAGAGTCTCAAGATGTCCACAGAGCGCAGCCATCTTTGATATCGGAACAGAACAATTTAAGCAAATCTGTATCTTCATGTCGCCTCAGTTCCTCCCATCAAGTTCCAGCTAAATTCAATCCCTGGTTCGGGATGAGATGAAATTTGAAGAATTTCAGGATGGCCACCATAGTGGCCATCTTGGAAATTGGAACAGAACAATTTTAACAAATCTGAATTGCCATTTCGCCGCGATGCCTTCCATGAAGTTTCAATTTGATCCAACCTCTGGTTCGGCATGAGATGTCGGTTGAAAATTTCAAGATTGCCACCATGCTGGCCATATTGGATATCGAAATGGAATGATTTTAGCAAATCTGAATTTCCATGTCGCGCTGATGCACCCCCCCCCCCAACCCCAACCCCCAAAAAAGTTTCAGCTTGATCAGACCTCCGGTTCGGGAGGAGCTGTTGTTGATTTTCAAGATGGCCGCCATGGTGGTCATCTTGGATATCGGAACGGAACAATTTTATTACACGTGAATCTCAAATCACCCCGGAGCCTCCCATCAAGTTTCAGCTCAATTCGACCTTTGGAGTGGGAGGAGATAACGTTTGAAGACATTCAAGATGGCTGCCATGGCGGCAGTCTTGGACAGCGGGACAGAACGATTTTAGCAAATCTGAATCTCCATGTCAACCTGATGCCTCCTATCAAGTTTCAGCTCAATTCGACTTTTGGTTTGGGAGATGTCGTTTGAAGAATTTCAAGATGGATGGCGGCCATCTTGGAAATCCTAACTGAACCGTTTTGGTAAATCTGAATCTCCATGTCGGCCGGATGCCTCCAATCAAGCTTCAGCTCAATTCGACCTTTGTTTCGGGAGGAGATGTCGTTTGGAAAATGTCAAGATGGCTGCCATGGCGGCCATCTTGGATATCGGAACGGAACAATTTTAGCAAATCTGAAACTTCATGTCACCCGGATGCCTCCAATCAAGTTTCAGCTCAATCAGACATTTGGTTCGGGAGGAGATATCGTTTGAAGAATTTCAAGATGACCGTCATAGCGGCCATCTTGGAAATCCGAACGGAACCATTTTAGCAAATCTGAATTTCCATGTTACCAGGATGCGTCCACCCAGGTATCAGCTTAATCTGACTTGACTTTGGGAGAAGATGTCGAAAATGTGAAAAGTTAACGACCGACGGACAGACGGACAACAAGCCACGGCTTAAGCTTACCTGAAGCTTTTCCCTGTTAAGCATCCCATTGCTTTTGTCAAACAGTGATCATATGGACTGGGTTTGACCACCTGGTAGTCTTGCGATGCCAGTGATATTTGGAACTTCAATGGCTCGGACACCTTTGAGACTTCGAAAATCTTTTCGAGACCGCGGTAGTTCGAGCCACTGAGGGTAACTGTAAGGGACATCATTTCGATGTTCCATAATAAAATGCATGCTGGATATACTCATTAGAATCGCATCATCGACGCGATTCTAGTAGTTCGTCTGTCATTACTGACAATGACCAATCTTAATCATATTTGAGACATGTTACGGTTTGTGTGTTCTAAGATAGAGGTGGACCGAATTGTAGCTCTGAACTGTCTGTTGCAGATAGACCAACAGAGGCTAGAGGAAGACAGCTCTGTTGGCGATGCCTTAGCTCTTGCTTTGTACTGTGCGCGTATCTGCTCAGCTTCACTGATTCTTTTTGCCTCGTATTCACTGGCACCCGTCCTGATGAGACCTCGCCACTTTGCTTTGTCTTGTGCAATTTGTTCCGACGACTCTGTTGGAATGTTAAAGTCCCAGAGGGAGGCTTTGAGGGTGTCCTTGTAGCGCTTCTTCTGACCGCCTTAGGAGCGTTTCTTCATAGAGAACTTCCTTTGGCAAACGTTCCTCAGGCATTCTGGTAACATGGTCTGTCCATCTAAGCTGTGCTAATTTCAGAAGAGTATGTACACTTTGCATCCCTGCCCTGTTCAGGACTTTGGTGTCTGGAATCCTGTCTTGCCACTTAATCTTTAAGAGTTTTTAAGACAGCTTGTATGGAAGTGATTCAGTCTTTTGACATGCCGTTGGTAAATCGTCCATGTTTCACATGCTTACATTATGGCAGCACAACAGCTCTGCAGACTTTCAGTTTTGTGTCAAGTCTGATTCCACTTCGATCCCAGACACTACCACTAGCTTTGGCAATCCTGTCATTGACTTCATCATCAATGTGCACGGCTCTTGACTGTGTGCTCCCAAGGTAGGTGAACTTGCCTACCACTTGCAATCTTTGACCTTTCACTGTGATGGTGGGCTCTTTATATGGCTTGCCAGATGCTGGCTGATAGACTACTTCAGTCTTTTTGATGCTGATTGTGAGGTCATAAATATCACAGGAGTCAGACACTTGATCTATACCTTTTTGCATCTTATCTTCTGTAGGAGCACCGTTTGCCATGTCATCAGCAAAGAGGAGCTCCTCTAGCACCTCAGTCTGCACCTTGGATTTGGCTTTAAACCTTCTGAGATTGAAACGCTTCCCATCAAAGGTATATCATATTCACCATCCTGGAAAGCATATGTGAGCATGGCAGAAAACATCATGCTGAACAGTGATGGGGCTAACACGCAGCCTTGCGTGACTCCGTTTGTCACAGGGAATGGATCTGAAAACTCACCATCATTTTGGACCCGTGCAAGCATACCATCGTGGCATTGTCTCGCCATTGTTATGAACTAGGTTGGACCTCCAATCTTCACCATTATCTTCCAAAGGCCCTCACGAGTGACCATGTCAAATGCTTCGGTGAGGTCAACAAAGGTCATCTATAGGTCAATGTTCTGTTCCTGGCATTTCTCTTGCAGCTGCCTTGTTGTGAAGATCATGTCAATTGTTTCTGTGTCTTTCCTAAACCCACGCTGGCTTTCTTGTGGAAGCCCTGGCTTTTCAATGTATTCATTCAGTCGGATAAGTAGGATTCTTGCAAGGACTTTCCCATCAACTGAAAAAAAAGAGATGCCACGATGGTTGTCACAGATCGGAGAGTTCCCTTTCCGTTTGAATAGGTGGATAATTGACGCAGCCTTGAGGGATGGTTTCTTTCCTCCACATAATATGAAATAACTCTGTCAACTTCTTTGCAACTGGAGTATCTCCTGCTTTGTAAATCTCAGCAGGTATTGCATCTGGTCCTGGGACCTTGCCAGATGCCAGAAGCTTTATTTATTTCACTGTTTCATTAACTGTTGGGAACTTGTCAAGCAGCAGATTACATTCAACCTGTGGTAGTCTGTGGATAGCATCATCGTTGATAGAGGATGGCCGATTAAGAACACTATCAAAAGTGCTCAATCCATCTTTTCGAGATAGCCCCTTTGTCAGTCAGAAGACTTGTTCCATCTACACTGAGGAGAGGAGTGGTTCCTGAGCTCTGGGGACCATACACTGTCTTTAGTGCATCAAATGACTTTTTCATCTCCTTTCTGTCTGCAAAAGACTGGATTTCATCGGCCTTGTTGCTTAGCCAGGAGTCTTGCATGTCTCTGAGTCTTGTTTGAACTGTCTTGCATATATCTGAATAGGCCACTTTGTTAGATACTGAGCTGGTATCACTGAGGCATGCTCTGTGTTTTTGGTGTTTCTCTTCAAGGTGTCCCTGGATTTTTTATCATTCTCGTCAAACCAGTTTTAATGTTTGCGAGATATTGGACCTAGGGAATCCATTGCTGAAGAGTGCCTCTGAAGACTTTCCAGTTCTCTTCTGGATCACACGTGGGACAATTGATATCCACTAAATTACTATGTCCGATTAAAGTTTCGTATATAGAAGTTGATAAGGAACATGTTTCTATGACATAACTTTTTGCATTTCTACGCTAGATAGCTAAAATGTGGTTTAAGATTATAAAAATCCAATATTTTACCGTTAATTTGAATATAATTTTATATATATTTCATCAAATTAAGATTGGTTAATTTTAGAATAAAAATAGGACACTATGTATAATGTACATTAACAGTAAATTAGCAAAACTACGCGACAGTATCCGATTTTAAACTGCAGTGTTTGGAGCAAGGATGTATCCATGATGTCTTGTTGCGATTTGGCAGACGGAAGACTGTGTTGGCGATCAACAGTTCATGCTCTGCACACTTCCTCAAAATGAGGAGGCCATTGCTATTGCACTTTCCTACTCCCTCGTTCCCAATCACACCTTCCCAGGTTTGGTGGTCTGTGCCCGATGTTCTTGTTTGGACTGATGTTTGGACTTGGATAGAAAATCCGTTCCATAATCAGTAGAACTTCGATGGCTCCAAACAAGAACATTTCTATGTTCCATAATAAAAATGCATGCTGTATGTACTCATTAGAATCGCATCATCGAGGCGATTCTAATGAGTACACACAGCATACATTGGCAAGATAAAATTCGAAAATCGCCTCAATTATCTCGAACTATTTATTATGAAAGGACTCAAGAACGGGTTCGACTCATCTATAGTAAGCGAGCCATCGGTGTTCGAGCCATCGAAGATCTAGTGTATATGGAACTATCCGTATTTCACCTCACACTCATGAAAACTGCATATTCTCGTGAACGGATGAACTTCACTTTGTGTTTATTAAGAAAAAAAAACCTGAAAACAAATTCGCCACACGTCGATTGTATACAGTTTGGTTTAAACAGTATTCATTTCAAACATTTACATGCAAAATATAAAGTACAAATAATATCATAGAATTCAGGATCTGACAGTATCTAGAAGTCATCTCCTGTGTCTGAGATTTTGTGCGATGATAAGAGAATGACAATGTGAACATGATGTATTTAAACTACTCGATGGCATTAAACCAATAATATCATAATAAATGAAGAGAGAGAGAGAGAGAGAGAGAGAGAGAGAGAGAGAGAGAGAGAGAGAGAGAGAGAGAGAGAGAGAGAGAGAGAGAGAGAGAGAGTTTCTGGTTACTTTAATGGAGTAAAGTCAACAGTAACCTCAGCAGGCACTCAACGCTGAATCAGCGCCAAGAACAACAATGAAACCATCGTTTCAACGTTGATTCAACGCTGTGTCAGGGCTGTGCGCTGGTATGATACGTTTAAGTAACATGTTGACAAGTGAAATATTGTGAGTGGAAATACTTTATGTCTTGCACTCTTTCTCATGGACTGACTTCCTTTCACAGCAAAATAAAAGAGCGCGGGTGGTGTGATTTTGAAGGTCGTTAGGTAAGTATGTGTTACGGGCAGCGGTAAATCTCGGACAAGTAAATAAGAAATGGTATGCGCTCTCGAATCCACCACATAAGCAAGGATTTTCGCGATACTGCACAATTTAGTAGCACCGAGTATAGTTCTCGCTGCATCTATGAATAGCATCAATCTTCTTTTTCATTTCAGCTGGGACATTGTCCCACACTGAGTCGCAGTATTCTATGAGCGGGAGTATAAAGAATATATACAGTGCCTTTCTACTGATTCGAAATTTCAGCGCTCTCATAAGATTTATTCTTGCACACCAGACAAGAAAATCCGTGATTTTACCCTGGGATAGAAAATTATGTTCTGACCCTGGTGTTCCGACCCTGGCAGCTAACATAAATGCGCTTCAAATCTATTCAACTCCCGGAACTACTTCCGCACTACTTTTATTTTGTAAACAATATACATGTGCAAGCTGTCAAAACTAACCGGAGGTGTTGTGCTAGAAAAAGAATCCAATATGGGGTTCTGTTGTAGATGGGCTTTTCCAACCCTCGGGATGACCGTTCTGAGCGGGACCTCGGCGTAGCCTCGGTTCCGCTCAGCACGGTCATCCCTCCGGTTGGAAACGCTCATCTGCAACAGAACCCCACATAAGATTCTTATAATCTGACCCAGGCCTTCTTTGTTATATCATCAATGTGGTTATTCCAGGTACAGGAACTTGATAAATCTTGATTGTATACATTTTGATTAACATCACGATAAATCGCCCATACGACATAGTGCATTTTTCACATCTCCAAAATGGCTACTTTTCTGATGAAAATCTTTCATATTTTTCTTATAAATGCTCCAAACATAGGATGTGGGTGCTTGTTAGAACCGCCTCATTGAGGCGGTTCTAACGAGTACCCACAACCTATGTCTTGGAGCAGAAATAAGAAAAATAATGAATACCCCGTAAACCCCAGTTTTCTCTATATAAAGTGGGGTTTAGGTTTTTTTTTTAATTTCACGGACTTGTTTACGTGATGATGAAAACGGCTAAGGAATTACAACGCAGAGTGTTGCTTCCGAACTGTAAGAAATTTTGTTTCCTTTCTTCTATTATCACAAGTGAGCCCAGGCATGACAAAGTCTACAATAAGACTTGTACGACCCGCAAAGACTCAGATCAGCCAGGTTGTACATCCACGCAGACTGGTTCGAGTCTTCGCGGATCTCTTGAATCATTTATAGCTTACCGGCTTTCCAAAGATAAATGACATCTTTCGCCAGTGTGTATTCCATCACGAAAAATCGCTTATATAATTCTGACCCCCTTGAGGCCCACTTTCATGCAATAAAACTTGGGTTGATACAGGGGTAAACCTTATTTTTCTTATCTTTGCTCGAAATAAGAAAACTGTTACATTTTTTTTTTCATTACGATAAAACAGTGCATTTTTCAAACCTCAAAAAGGTATATTTTTCTGTTGAAAATTTGTGATATTTTCCTTATTTCTGCTCCAAACATAGGTTTTGGGCACTCGTTAGAACCGCCTCATTGAGGCGGTTATAACGAGTACCTACAACCTATGTCTTGGAGCAGAAATAAGGAAAATAATGTTTACCCCCGTAAACCCCAGTTTTCGCTATATAAAGTGGGGGTTAGGGGGTTCTTTATTTCACGGACTTGTTCACGTGATGTCTCAGAATTTTCGTGTTTTTTTTTTTTTTGTTTTTTTTTTTTTCAGCGGTAAATTTACGTTGCATTTGTATAGGCATGTTTTCGTAGTGCTGATCTGAATCTTTGCAGGTCACATGTCTTATTTAAGGTTTTTATGTGCGTTGGCTCATTTCCGTTTGTGCTTTAATAATGAAAATTGAGTTTTCATTAAATGCCCAGTTAATGTTATCCATAAGCAAACAATTCAACAAATATGGCCACTGGATTTGTTGGCTAAAGAAAAACAAACATTATACACAGGGCCCTCCAGTTCCGGTGTTCGCCTAAGCCCATTTCAACGTCCAGCAAAGAGTATTAAAAATATAGTGTGCGCTTTCACATTAACATGCTTTCGTTTTATACAATTCGTCTCTTGTCTAAAATCCCAAACGCAATAAAATGTCAATATATTGACCTTCTCCTGGACTCGATTCATTTTGTGCAGCATAATTAATTTGTTTTAATAGATAATAAGATAATGACTTTGTTCATCTTCAACGTAGTGTGCACATTGACGTGATAATCAGATGGAGATCTTGAAAATCTTGAAATATTGTGGCGTTATAGTAATTTTGGTAAGTTACATATATAGTGAAATTCCGCTATTAAGACCACCTAAAATTAAGACTAATTCTGCTCCAAAAACTTTATTTAGTAGGTTTCAAGTATGTTTCTTTGTGTTGTCTGCAAAGAGTGTCCTCTGGGCAGAGACCACCTTTGGGGCTGTTCAAAAGTGGTCTTTAAGACCACTTTTGAACAGCCCCAAAGGTGGTCTTAATATAGGAATTTTACTGTACAACGGTAATAAGTCCTCATATTGGATACCCTTGTAAATCCCCTTTTTATATTAAGAAATTTGTGCTATACAAAGGGTATATACATGTATATCATTTTCTTATTTTTGTTCAAATATGTTCTGAGAAAGGGTTATCTTTTGGAAGCAAGAAATACACCACAGAACTGAAAGTATACAAGAGGGTAGTTGTTCGAACCGGCTCAATGAGATGGTTCTAACGAGTGCTTACAATCTATATGTGGCAGAAATAAGATAATAAAACACAAAATTATAAGATAAGCAAATCAAACTTCAAGTTCTATTTTTAAAATAAAATACACAAATAAAAAGGAAACAATCTAACGACCATGCAAAAAATGTATTTGTCACGGGCGCGTTACGTACCAAAATGATGCATGTACATGTATGTATTGAACTTCTTACAAAGCCGGCCTTCGCCCCTGCCTATCGGGGCTTGAAGAAATAGGTGGGCTGCATGATGCTTCCACGCAGAGCTGAAACAGACGCGCACTAGTACTGGCAAACCGCTGAGAGGATCTAAGCCTGCCCAGGCAAAGCGGTGCGAGTCGGACTTATAAACCCTGTTGGTTTCATTGGGCGACAGGGCTTGAGATGTCATTTCATCTCAATGCCGGGTAAAAGTCCCACAAAATTGGAAGCAACGTCTCCAAACTGACCGGGGACGTTAAACCTCAAATCAAACAAACAAACAACACCGGCCTCGGCAGCCAGTCGTATGCGCGTCGACCTGGTGATCAAGAGGACGTGGATTTCATACCTATCGGGTCATCTATATTAATTCGTGGAACTTTTCTGCGGTAATTTTCTCCCTTCTGCTGTTTCAAGAAGAGCGGTTGTAAGTTGCTAGTGAAAGAAGTCCACTGTAACAGTTAACCGCTTATAAATGACCCTGTCAAAGAAAGTGTGTAAAAACTGACCGGCTCGATGTGACCGAAATAGTGTTGCCTAGGCCGTAAACTCCATCTGGGCCACGTCTTATGAAAATACGTCTTCGAGAATGTGCGCAAATAAAAAACATAATCAGTCTGCACAAAACACCCCTGTTATGTCCGTGTTTGAGTTTTACGTCCCGTCAACACTTTTATGTCATTTTGGAGGTGTTTCTTCCGACATTTTGGGGGACTTTTAAGCCGCCATTGAGATGAAATTACATCTCAAGCCCTGCCGCCCAAAGAAATGGACGGTCTTTTCTTGGGCAGGCATAGACCTTCTAAGCGGTTAACCATTACTCAAAATATCGGTCGGTTTCAGCTCTGCGAGGATGCACCATGCAAACCAATCTATTTCTTCAAGCCCCGATTTGTGGGGCGCCCCCTGCGTGTCGGACAAGCAGGTTTTCAGAAGACCGAGGTCAGCACTTTGCGCAGGCTAATCTGAGTCTACGCTGGGCATACATGTCCGAACACTCCCATTTCTCTTGGGGTGGCCCAGTTAACTTGCGTCAATAATTTTTGAAGCTGGAGGCAATGTTCCAAAGAGTTATACTTATGGAGTTGAAAATGAAATGGAAATTTCGAAACTCCTAAAATATTGTGGCGCTATCATAATTTCGGTAACTTTTTAAGTATTTTTTCAGAACTCGGTAGAGGGCGACACTAGACCCAACGGTCCTGGTCATTATTATGTGTACCTATACCTTTCAAATGAGATTTCTATTTATGGGTACTTGGGTTTTATTTCAAATTTTAATCATTTCTGATATTTGTGTGTGTGCTTTTTAATTTTCTCATGGAATATTTGAAATTTGGCAATTTAGCTAGAACAAGTTTTTTTTCTGTCAATCAACATGACTATATAATTTATTTTATAACAGGTTAAAGAACGATAAACCGGCCCCGATAGCTCGTTAAAATGGTACTAGCTGCTCCTCGCTTGGCACCCAGATTCACGAGGTAGAGCTAGGACTTGTCGACCCAGTGTCAGGATAATGTGACTGGGTGTGGTAACATGTAATGTGTCTGGGACATGATACTTCAGTGAGGCAGCACTATAAAAGTGAGCATTGAGCTCCCTGTCGCAACCAGACACCGTCGTGATATGACTGAAAAATTGTTGAAAACGACGTTAAACGCGAATTCACACACATAAAGAACGATAAAAGCCGAAGTACTTGTAACTGCTATGCTTGTGAAGATTACTAAGTTCTTAAAACTACCGTCATTAAAACTACCCAGCAGGCACACGTCACAAGGGCAACGTCAAATCGACGTCGGTGCAACGTTGCACCGACGTAGATGTGACGTTGCATGAAAGTCATGACGCTGCACCGACGTTGATGTGACGTCACAATTACGTCATGTGCCTGCTGGGTATATAGCATTCTGCTGAAAAAAATATGACTGTTGCAAATGCAGAGTGTTAGATATTATACTTGACAGAACAATAAAACAATATGGCACTAACGAACTCATAGACCCATATATGCCTCGGACATTGAAAACCATTGTAAACACAGTCAGACCAGACTTAACGTGGCATCTAGTCTGGGGTTACACCGTTTGTTTGCTTATGGTACATGCACTTTTTGTAAAATTTACCACAATAAAAAAAAAAAAAAAAAAAAATTGACACCCCTTCGAAAATGGACCACTCCAAACTTACAGGTAGTTGGAAGATTCCATTGTCATATATTGATTTTAAGCTGACAATGCTTTGACATACTGGACCCATAGGTAGAGCAATTGCAGGGTCAATCACTATTAAAACTGAGCTGGGGCACAGCATTTCATATAATTTACATGTGCGCCCAGCGAATACTCAGATCAGCCTCCGCATGTTTGTGTTAAATAACTTGCTTATTCTATATTTTAAGCACTCTAGAACATCACGAAAACACCCCTATAAAATTTTGACCCCCTTGAACCCCACTTTTATATAGTAAAACTGGGGTTTACAGGGCTAAACCTATTTTTTCTTATTTCTGCTCTAAAATATAGACTGTTGGTACTCGTTAGAACCGCTTCGACAAGGCGGTTCTAACGAGTACCCACAATCTATATTTTGAGCAGAAATAAGAAATATCACAATTTTTCATCTTAAAATTTTCATTTTTCAGCGAAAAGGTTACAATGTATTTGTATAGTCGTGTTTTCGTAATGAGTCAGAATTTGATATAATAACTCATTTGTTGCCCTTGTGTGAGGGGAAGATGAGGATTGTCATAATCCCCACACACAAGCGCAGTAAATGAATAAATTGCCTGGCGTCCAAACATACATATATTGGCAAATCTGAGAAGACCTGATCAGACGCCTCTGAATGCGATATATGAGCAGGGTCTACAGTGTTTAGTCTCGTTAAGTGCGGAATTTTCTTAAACTGTAAACTGGGGTTTACAGGGGTAAACCTTATTTATGTTATTTCTGCTCTCAAATATAGACTGTTGGCACTCGTTAGAACCGCCTCGACGAGGCGATTCTAACGAGTACCCACAATCTATATTTTGAGCAGAAATAATAAAAATATCACAATTTTTCATCTTAAAATTTTCATTTTTTTCGGCGATAAAGGTTACAATGTATTGGTATAGGCGTGTTTTCGTAATGTTAATGTTAGGTGGTCTTAATAGCGGAATTTCACTGTATTGTTTTGTTTGTTTGATTTGAGGTTTAACGTCCCCGTCAACACTGTATAGGTCATTTTGGAGACATTGCTTCCACTTTTGTGGGACTTTTACCCGACATTGAGATGAAATGACATCTCAAGCACTGTAGCCCAATGAAACCAATAGGGTTTATAAGCATGGACTGACCAACTCGCACCGCTTTGCCTGGGCAGGCTTAGACCCTCTAAACAGTTTACCAGTACTCGTGTGTGGGTCGGTTTAAGCTCTGCGTGGAAGCATCATGCAGCCCATCTATTTCTTCAAGCCCCGATTGGCGGGGGTCGTACACTGTATTGTAACTTTACCTCTCCAGAGATATTGGGTATAAGAATCTCTCGATCAGTAAAGGGCCCCCATTAAGCTTATTTGTGCTCGGTTTAAATTGATTGGTCAGTGATAATCACGTGCATATTAGCAGGGAAGCTTTTAGAATAATAGTAACTTCGGATCGACTGATAAAATATCGACCTTAGAGAGAGAGAGAGAGAGAGAGAGAGAGAGAGAGAGAGAGAGAGAGAGAGAGAGGAAATGGTAACTGAACACGCTGAATGGGGAATATAACGTGGTCCGCTTCGATAAAAGTGGAGAGAGAGAGAGAGAGAGAGAGAGAGAGAGAGAGAGAGAGAGAGAATGAACACGTTGAATGAGGAATATGTGATCGTCTTCGGTAAAAGTGGCTCTGTATATTTCTAGGGATTAGTATCTCGCACGAATTCTTGGCATGGTTTTGACAACACGGATTTCCACTGCTGGGACCTGACGGCTAGCCCCTCCAATACACTGCCTATCACTTGTGAGGGTATGTACATCTTTTTTTTTTTTTTTTTTTTGTTTTTGGTTTTTGTTTTTTCATTGGAAAACAACGGCTATATAAAATCATCGTTGTCTTATTGTTTTAAATGCTATTATTTTTCTTATTTCTGCCCAAAAACATAGATTGTGGGTACTCGTAAGAGCCGCCTCGTCGAGGCGGTTCTATCGAGTATCCACAATCTATGTTTCGAGCAGAAATAAGAAAAATATCGAAATTTTTCATCTGAAAATTTTCATTTTTTGGTGGTCAAATTTACAATGTATGTGTAGACGTGTTTTCGTAATGGGAAACAGTCTTTTAATAGAACATGAAATACAGTGCCAATGGTCCTCAATGAGGCGGATTAACGACTTCTCTCTTTTTTTTTGTCAATAAAAAGCACGAGATAAAGGCCAAGATTGAATATAGTAATTTATTTCAACCCCTTGTCATTAGGTCTCTCACCGCCGTGGGTTCGAGCCTCGCTCGGGTCACGTGTGAGACGCCAAGTTCTGCAACGGAAGGTCAGGTGGTTTTTCTCCGGGTACCCCGGTTTTCGCCCACCTATGATTAACGATCGGCTCGATATGAGTGAAATAATCTTGAAAGGGCCGTAAAACCCAAACCCAAACCAAACCAAATTTTAACCCCTTCCCCCGTGGAGCCTTGTATAAGTATATTGATGTTTTATCATGCTGTTCACAGCTATAAAATGTAGACCCTTAAGTTGTTACAACTACTATACTGTTCACAAAAAGTAGGGGATATTTTACTTTCAGGTAAATAAACACGTAAAACGTTATCTGGCCAAAATGCATTTAATTCAAAGGACTATCAAAACATCCATAAATTGAACCACACATTAATTCCAATGATCACGTCATTATGCAGCGACACGGCGACCATCTTCTAAGCGTCAACGTCACTTTTCACAAGCACTCAATAACGTGTTGGACCGCCTCGATTGTCACAGCAGGCAATGAATCGTCGTCGCATACTTCCAATAAGTCAACGAATCGTGAACTGAGGGATCCTTTGCCACTCTTCTTGAAATGCTGCACCAAGCTGACCCAGGGTCCTTGGAGGCAGATCGCGGCTGCGGAATCGTTTCGAATCGAGGATGTCCCATACGTATTCGATGGGGAGATACGTCTGGACACATCGCAGGCCATGATATCGTCCGAATATTTTGCCGTTGAAGGTATTCAGTGACGACGCGTACCAGATGAGCCCTAGCGTTATCGTCCTGAAATATGAATCCAGGACCGTGGCGTCGAGCAAACGGTATCATGTGAGAAGCCAACACATTATCACGATAGTACCGTCCTGTAACTCTGCCTTGGCACCCATGTAAGTCTGTTTTTCCAGTCATGGTGATCTCACCACATGCCATAATAGACCTGCTCCAAATCGGTCATGAGCAACTTTAGCCGGGTCTGTATAACGTTCACCAGTACGACGCAGGACTCTTCTACGACCATCACGAAAGTCCAAGTTTAACCGGGATTCGTTACTGAACATAACGTGAGACCACTGATTAATGTTCATGTGTACACCACGCAACGGCAGTACAATTTGTGGACGCCGTGCAATAGGCCACTCGAGTGAAGGCGATTTCGGATCGACTGTCTAGAGACATTAACCCCTCTTCCTCGGCGCAGGTATTGCTGAAGATCTGTTGACGTTAGTCTCCGGTTGCGTAACGCTTGATTGACAACAAGGCGGTCATCGCGTCCGTGACAATTGATGGGACGTATTCATAACATTTGCTGTCTGCGACTTCGTACTTTCGGTCTGGAGCATACCAAAGGTTCTCCAGCGTCGACCCCCTTTAGCCGAATCATGGTTCTAATAACGAATTTGTTTATGAAATCGTTTCATACAACACTGCAACAGTCGTTACAGAAAGTTTTATCGAAATCTCGCATCAATAAACCGGTTTGTCACTAATGTTAAACTTCACGCGCTACCCCAATATACAATTTATGCCCCCGAGCTACGCCACTCGAGCATAAATATCATACTGCTCAACGATAGAATATACACACATGATAGTCAGTTGACATGGTTTATCCGATATCTTATTATCCCTAATGTTTAGGCGGATGGGCGCGAAGGAAACCGAATATCCCCTACTTTTTGTGAACAGTAAATTATATACATTTTTTTTTTTGGTCTAACTCTGAAAGTATCATATTCCCTTAAAAAACTGATCATTGGCCTTTTTTTACAATGCATTCGGTGGGCTGGGAAAAAACAGTTATTGCATGGCAGCGTGGAGTCTCCCCCTCGGTACTGTGGACGACCTGATGCACTATTGGCGAGGCCGAAGGCCGAGGGCAATAATGCATCAGGTCGTCCACTTCGGCCTCGGCCAATAGTGCACCAGGTCGTCCACAGCACCTCGGGGCAATATGTTTGACTATACTCTAAATTGCTATGAAACAACTGTATACTCTAAATAGTTACGACATTAAAACAAGTACTTGTATCTTTCAGGTTTCACATTGGAATGGATATCTCTGCCGGGAGACACCATCAAAGCTCAAACAGCGTTTAATGTAACGTTTGAGCTTGTTGTTGATGACGCATTTTACACATGGGCTTTTGACAACTCGTATTTTTCTGCAATTACCTCAGTTACGTGAGTATCGAAATATTTAGTTTTATTCAGAACGAAGGTGTCGAGTATCTTGCGTCACTGGGAGTCCACATTACGATAACACAGCCGTGTGACGTTCACTGTTTGTTTGTTTGTTTGTTTGATTTGAGCTTTAACGTTCCCGTAAACACTGTAAAGGTCATTTTAGAGACGTTGCTTCCAATTTTGTGGGAATTTTACCCGACATTGAGATGAAATGACATCTCAAGCCCTGTCGCCCAATGAAACCGATAGGGTTTATAAGCATGGACGGTCCGACTCGCACCGCTTTACCTGGGCAGGCTTAGATCCTCTAAGCTGTTTGCCTGTATTCGTGTGCGGGTCGGACTTAGCTCTGCGTGGAAGCATCGTGCAGCCCATATATTTCTTCAAGTCCCGATGGGCGGGGGCCGTCATTATCTGCTTGTTCCTAGTTTGATGATTATCAGTGTTGGGAAAACATCAGACCTTTCGATGTCACGGGGGTCTGGTTACCTGTTTTGCCAATATTGATAATGTTTAAGCTGGGAGGCAGCAAATAATTACAAAATGGTGAATAGTGCATTTTTTCACATCTCTAAAATGGATACTTTTCTGATGAAAATCCGTGATATTTTTAGCTCACCTGTCACGTAGTGACGAGGTGAGCTTTTGGGATCACTTTTTGTCCGTCGTCCGTCGTGCGTGCGTGCGTCCGTGCGTCCGTCCGTGCGTCCGTTAGTCCGTAAACAATTTAAAATAAGAATATCTCCAATACCCCATGGCCAATCTTGATCAAATTTCATGTGAAGCATCATCAGGTAGGGGGAAAGGCTGCATAAGGTTTTTGGGCTGATCAGATTGGAATTCTGGTTGCCATGGCAACATATAGCTCCCATAGACTTATAAAGGGAAAAAATTTAAAAATCTTCTTCTCTGAAACCACAGGGCCCAGAGCTTAGATATTTAGCATGTAGCAAGGGCAAGTGGTCAACTACATAATTCCTGCCAATCATGCCCCTGGGTGCCAAATGGGCCACACCCTGGGGCCCCTTCGCTCCCATAGACTCATAATGGAAAAAAAGCATCAAAAATCTTCTTCTCTGAAACCACAGGGCCCAGAGCTTAGATATTTAGCATGTAGCAATGGCAAGTGGTCACCTACATAATTCCTGCCAATCATGCCCCTGGGTTCGAAAAGGGCCACGCCCCGGGGCCCCTTCGCTCCCATAGACTCATAATGGAAAAAAAGCTTCAAAAATCTTCTTCTCTGAAACCACAGGGCCTAGAGCTTAGATATTTAGCATGTAGCAATGGCAGGTGGTCACCTATATAATTCCTGCCAATCATGCCCCTGGGTTCCAAATGGGCCACGCCCCGGGGCCCCTTCGCTCCCATAGACTCATATTGGAAAAAAAGCTTCAAAAATCTTCTTCTCTGAAACCACAGGGCCCAGAGCTTAGATATTTAGCATGTAGCAAGGGCAAGTGGTCAACTACATAATTCCTGCCAATCATGCCCCTGGGTGCCAAATGGGCCACGCCCTGGGGCCCCTTGCTCCCATAGACTCATAATGGAAAAAAGCTTCAAAAATCTTCTTCTCTGAAACCACAGGGCCCAGAGCTTAGATATTTAGCATGTAGCAAGGGCAAGTGGTCAACTACATAATTCCTGCCAATCATGCCCCTGGGTGCCAAATGGGCCACACCCTGGGGCCCCTTCGCTCCCATAGACTCATAATGGAAAAAAAGCTTCAAAAATCTTCTTCTCTGAAACCACAGGGCCCAGAGCTTAGATATTTAGCATGTAGCAATGGCAAGTGGTCACCTACATAATTCCTGCCAATCATGCCCCTGGGTTCGAAAAGGGCCACGGCCCGGGGCCCCTTCGCTCCCATAGACTCATAATGGAAAAAAAGCTTCAAAAATCTTCTTCTCTGAAACCACAGGGCCAAGAGCTTAGATATTTAGCATGTAGCAATGGCAGGTGGTCACCTATATAATTCCTGCCAATCATGCCCCTGGGTTCCAAATGGGCCACGCCCCGGGGCCCCTTCGCTCCCATAGACTCATAATGGAAAAAAGTTTCAAAAATCTTCTTCTCTGAAACCACATGGCACAGAGCTAAGATATTTAGCATGTAGCAAGGGCAAGTGGTCAACTACATAATTCCTGCCAATCATGCCCCTGGGTGCCAAATGGGCCACGCCCTGGGGCCCCTTCGCTCCCATAGACTCATAATGGGAAAAAAGCTTCAAAAATTTTCTTCTCTGAAACCACAGGGCCCAGAGCTTAGATATTTAGCATGTAGCAATGGCAAGTGGTCACCTACATAATTCCTGCCAATCATGCCCCTGGGTGCCAAATGGGCCACGCCCCGGGGCCCCTTCGCTCCCATAGACTCATAATGGAAAAAAGGTTCAAAAATCTTCTTCTCTGAAACCACAGGGCCCAGAGCTTATATATTTATCATGTAGCGATGGCACGTGGTCACCTACATAATTCCTGCCAATCATGCCCCTGGGTTCCAAATGGGCCACGCCTCGGGGCCCCTTCGCTCCCATAGACTCATAATGGAAAAAAAGCTTCAAAAATCTTCTTCTCTGAAACGACAGGGCCCAGAGCTTATATATTTAGCAATAGTAACATCAAGTGGTCACCTGCATAATTCCTGCCAATCATCCCCCTGGGGTCCAAACGGACCACACACCGTGGCCCATTAGCTCCTATAGACTCATAATGGAAAAAAGCTTCAAAAATCTTCTTCTCTGAAACCACAGGGCCCAGAGCTAAGATATTTAACATGTAGGAAGGGCAAGTGGTCAACTACATTATTCCTGGCAATCATGCCCCTGGGTTCCAAATGGGCCAAACCCCGGGGCCCCTTCGCTCCCATAGACTCATAATGGAAAAAATGTTTCAAAAATCTTCTTCTCTGAAACCACAGGGCCAAGAGCTTAGATATTTAGCATGTATCAATGGCAAGTGGTCACCTACATAATTCCTGCCAATCATGCCCCTGTGGTCCAAATTGGCCACACCCTGGGGCCCCTTAGCTCCTATATACTCATAATGGAAAAAAAGGTTCAAAAATCTTCTTCTCTGAAACCACAGGGCCCAGAGCTTAGATATTCAGCATGTAGCAACGGCAAGTGGTCACCTACATTATTCCTGCCAATCATGCCCCTGGGTTCCAAATGGGCCACGCCCCGGGGCCCCTTAGCTCCCATAGACGCATAATGGGAAAAAAAAGCTTCAAAAATCTTCTTCTCTGAAACCACAGAGCCCAGAGCTTAGAAATTTAGCATGTAGCAACGGCAAGTGGTCACCTACATAATTCCTGCCAATCATGCCCCTGGGGTCCAAACAGGCCACGCCCTGGGGCCCCTTAGCTCCTATAGACTCATAATGGAAAAAATATTAAAAAATCTTATTCTCTGAAACCACAGGACCCAGAGCTTAGATATTTAGCATGTAGCAACGGCAAGCGGTCACCTACATAATTCCTGCCAATCATGCCCCTGGGGTCCAAATGGGCCACCCCCCGGGGCCCCTATGCTCCAATAGACTCAAAATGGAAAAAAGCTTAAAAAATCTTCTCCTGAAACCGCAGGGCCCAGAGCTTAGGTAATTAGCATGTAGCAAGGGCAAGAGGTCACCTACATAATTCCTGCTAATCATGCCCCTGGGGTCCAAATGGGCCACGCCCTGGGGCCCCTTAGCTGGGCCATTTTTGGCCCCAGGGCTATAATTTGAACAATCTTGGTAGAGGTCCACCAGATGAAACTTCATACCAAATATCAAAGACCTTCTGGTTTCAGACAAGAAAATTTTAAAGCGTTTTCCTTATATAAGCCTATGTAAAACCAGTGGGCCCCGGCGCAGGGGCATTTTTACCCCAGGGCTATTATTTGAACAATCTTGGTAGAGGTCCACAAGATGAAACTTCATACCAAACATCAAAGACCTGGGTCTTCTGGTTTCAGACAAGAAGATTTTTAAAGGTTTTCCCAATATAAGCTTATGTAAAACTAGTGGGCATTTTCTGCCCCAGGGCTATAATTTGAATAATCTTGGTAGAGGTCCACTAGATTAAACTTCATACCAAACATCAAAGTCCTGGGCCTTCTGGTTTCAGACAAAAAGATTTTTAAAAGGTCTTCCCTATATAAGCCTATGTAAAACCAGTGGGCCCCGGAGCGGGGGCATTTTTGGCCCCAGGGCTATAATTTGAACAATCTTGGTAGAGGTTCACTAGTTGAAGCTTCATACAAAATACAAGTATCAAAGACCTGGGCCTTCTGGTTTCAGACAAGAAGATTTTTAAAGCTTTTTTCCCTATATAAGCCTATGTAAAACCAGTGGGCCCTGGGGCTGGGCCATTTTTGGCCCCAGGGCTATAATTTGAACAATCTTGGTAGAGGTCCACCAGATGAAACTTCATACCAAATATCAAAGACCTTCTGGTTTCAGACAAGAAAATTTTAAAGCGTTTTCCTTATATAAGCCTATGTAAAACCAGTGGGCCCCGGCGCAGGGGCATTTTTACCCCAGGGCTATTATTTGAACAATCTTGGTAGAGGTCCACAAGATGAAACTTCATACCAAACATCAAAGACCTGGGTCTTCTGGTTTCAGACAAGAAGATTTTTAAAGGTTTTCCCAATATAAGCTTATGTAAAACTAGTGGGCATTTTCTGCCCCAGGGCTATAATTTGAATAATCTTGGTAGAGGTCTACTAGATGAAGCTTCATACCAAATATCAAAGACCTGGGTCTACTGGCTTCAGACAAGAAGATTTTTAAAGCTTTTTCTGTATATAAGCCGATGTGAAAGAGGTGGGCCCCGGCGCGGGCCCATTTTTGGCCCCCCTCACTATAAGTTGAACAATATAGGTAAAGGTCCATTAGATGAAGCATCATACCAAATATAAAAGGCCTGGGCCTTCTGGTTTTAGAGAAGAAGATTTTTAAAGCTTTCTCCCTATATAAGCCTATGCAAAATCGGTGGGCCACGGCGTGGGGACATTTTTGGCCCCAGGGCTATAATTTGAACAATCTTGGTATAGGTCCACTAGATGAAGCTACATACCAAATATCAAAGACCTGGGCCTTCTGGTTTCAGACAAAAAGATTTTTAAAGCTTTTTCCCTATATAAGCCTATGTAAAACCGGTGGGTCTCGGGGCGGGGGCAGTTTTGGCCCCAGGGCTAAAACTTGAACAATCTTGGTAGAGGTCCACTAGATGAAGCTTCATACCAAATATCAAAGACCTGGGCCTGCTAGTTTCAGACAAGAAGATTTTTAAAGGATTTTCTTATTTTCCTCTTTTCTTTGTCATGGGAACCAGAGTTCTGCATGGTATGGATGTCTTTGAACAACTTTGAGAGAGGACCACCCAAAGATCATTTCTGTCACGTTTGGTCAAAATATGTCCAGTGGTTAAGGAGGAGATGTTGTTTAAAGGAATTGTGGACGGACGGACATACGTACGGATGGACGGACGACGACGACGACGGGCGGTGACCGATCACAATAGCTCCCCCTGAGCCTTTGGCTCAGGTGAGCTAAAAAGCAATTAAAGAGCGGCCTCATATTTATATACCACAATTTCATATTGTCTTTTCAGAAGTGCAGCCGAGGCTAAGACTTGGTGTGAGACAACTTCATGTCCATCGGCATCGTCAGCAACTCAAACAAACTGCTGTGTTTGGCATGTGAATATACACTCTTGTCCTCTAGCGTCGACAGTCAATGGTTTGTGTGGACCCTGGATTCTTCCAAGCGGAGGAACCTTTACACATTCTGACGTCCTTGGTATTTACATCATTAGTTATTGAACTTAAATCTTGCCTCACGTTAACAAGTCCGTGTATTTTGAATTTATATATCAGTGAAATGTCATTTTATCTCAGTGTCGGAAAAAAGTCTCACAAAATTGAAAGCAAAGTTTCCTAAATGACCTAGATAATGTTGACGTGGACGTAAAACCTCAATTAAAACAAAAATATATGCAATATATACATCACTTAGTAATACATAAAATGGAAACACTGTATTAAATGTCTAGGAAATTTCTAAGATGGCTAGGTAAATAACCTTGTGTTTTAAAATTCTGAGTAGTCATTTTGAAGAATCTATAAGTATGACGAAACAATTTGTAAAACACAGTCTACGTAACTTTCCTTATGGCCTTCCTTGGTTTAGGTTTCCATTATGGTCTGGTCGCTTCATGTTTGTGTTTCTTTCCCTTTGGTGTCTTTGATGGGTGGAGTAAGTTAATTGTACCGATTCCTGATCTTTGTTTTACTTCTACTTTAAAAATGGTTACCAATTGACCCAATCTTGGTAACAATATATCACAGTTGGAGGTGGTTAAAGCATCTATTTAAGTCTTTGTAAATATTGCAATGACGGTTTATAATGTATCTAGATATGCATCAGTACTGCATGCAAATCTAAACACTATTGTCGAGCCCGAGAAATCGGGGAATCTGTGGCGGAACCAAGATCGAAACAACAAGTAACGACCCCGGATTCGGCACCAGGCAAGAAAGCGACAAGCGCAATAAATGTTTCAAAGTATTATCTTTTACAGTGCTTAATGACAGGGTATTTTATTTTCAAATTGACATTTCCTCTGAAAGAACAAAGTCTTCCCAGTGTTTATTATGGACACTAGAGAAAAGAAATAATCCACCGCGTGCGTCAGGTATTATATATGCATGGAAGACTGATAGAACGTATGATGCATTGAGATCGATTGTTATAAAGTGCCATGTATCTGGTTAAAATTAAAGATATCCATTCAAATTGCTTTTGAGTAATCGTCTTAATATGGGCCCCGTCAAGCGATTTTGGTACTTATCGCCTATGCGAGCAGCGGAGGTTCAGGCGAGTCCGCGCATCCGCGCAGTCTCGCCAGAACCTTCGCTGCTGGCCCATACAAGCAGTGAATCAAGAGGAACCTTCAGACAGAAAGCCATATCCCTGGCCCCTCTGAATGGCTGGGCATGCGCAGTTAAAATTTGTCATGACGGAATGCTCGAAGACACAAATTCGCTTGGCGGGGCTCATATGATGGCAAGCAATCCCATTGTTTTGTTCCGTTTATCGCAAACGAATTGTCGTAGTAATTAGTTCGTGCAAATGTCATTGTCTTTGGAATGCAAGTTTCTCCTATACACTTCAGGTGCTTAAATAAAAGTTCCTGGCAAATATGCTGGGGCTTATCTATTCAGTATTTTAAATTAATACACAGTTCTGTTTGGAAATGACAGCCATCATAGTTCAAGAGTTTCTGCCTGGAGAATTATTCGGGCGGTACGTTTTTGAAGTCTTATTAGTCTTTTATGTGCATCAAGCTAGTGCCGTTTCCCCAGAGCATACATCCATAGTCGAAAATTGGAAGAATATAAGATTATTAATATTTATTTAGACTTGCTTTATCTCCATATTTTGATAAAAACTTTTACCTTTAAAAAGTAATTCTTCTAGTAATATTTAAACACATCGTTTCGATTTGTTTCTCCCAGCTTAAGTGTTTCATCGATAAAAATACCCTAAAACGATTTTTAATTTCAACCTCCTGAATCAGTTCATTACCGTTATATAAATTAATCCGATCCCTTTTTGTGTTGTTTTGACATGTCCCGATGATAATTATTGATGTTTTGTCAAGATTAAGATATATCTGCTTTTAATGACACTATATATCGAAATTTCCGGCACCATGTTAAAGTTTCCTTTACACAACTTTGCAACCTTTGTTTGCTGTGTGCACTGTTGGGTCGTCCGCATAAATTTCCGTCTGAACTTCATTTACAAATAATGACATATCATTAATAAATATTAGAAATATCTGGGCTGGGAGAACTGATCATATGAAAACTGGTAAACCGCTTGGAAGGTCTAAGCCTTCCCAGACAAAGTGGTGCGAGTCGGAACACTTATAAACCCTAGCGGTTTCTTTGTGCGGTAGGGTTTAAGATATCATTTCATCTGAATGTTTGAAATCAGGACTCAAATTAAATATTCCAACAAAAGCATATGTGTCAAAGTTTGACCTAGGCACAAAGAAGGTCAAGGTCAACCCAGGGTCACCATTTTAGCAATTTATGATGGGCCTACGTCCCAGATGCTAGTTATCAAGTTTCGTGGAAATCTGCCCAGTGGTTCTGGAGAAGACTATTTTTGACGGGTTTTTACCATATATGGCTTGGCGGCCATTTTGGTCATGTGACCTGGACCCCATGAGCAAATTTTGGTTTCCCCATCCCATAGAGGCTCCTTATGAAATTTGACTTCAATCGGCCCAACGGTTTCCGAGGAGAAGCAGTTAAAAAAATTTCACATTTTTTGCCTCGGCGAGGCTATACCAAATGGAATGTAATCGGCCCAACGGTTTCCGAGGAGAAGCAGTTCGAGAATTTTCACATTTTTCGCCTCGGTGAGGCTATACTAAATGGAATGTAATATTTCGCAAGTTCATTGGTTAGATCTCATTGATATCTATCAGTAGGCCAAAAATTGTTTAAATATTCCAAAAAAAGGATATGTGTCAAAGTTTGACCTAGGCACAAAGAAGGTCAAGGTCAACCCAGGGTCACCATTTTAGGAATTTATGATGGGCCTACGTCCCAGATGCTAGTTATCAAGTTTCGTGGAAATCTGCCCCTTGGTTCTGGAGAAGACTATTTTTGAAGGGTTTTTACCATATATGGCTTGGCGGCCATTTTGGTCATGTGACCTGGACCCCATGAGCAAATTTTGGTTTCCCCATCCCATAGAGGCTCCATATGAAATTTGACTTCAATCGGCCCAACGGTTTCCGAGGAGAAGCAGTTAAAAAAAATTCACATTTTTTGCCTCGGCGAGGCTATATCAAATGGAATGTAATATTTCGCAAGTTCATTGGTTAGGTCTCATTGATATCTATCAGTATGCCAAAAATTGTCTAAATATTCCAAGCGGTTAAGTCACTAGCACCAATTTTCACAAACGGGTTACGGACCGACAGACAGACAGACCATATATGGCTTGGCGGCCATTTTGGTCATGTGACCTTGACCCCATGAGCAAATTTTGGTTTCCCCCATCCCATAGAGGCTCCATATGAAATTTGACTTCAATCGGCCCAACGGTTTCCGAGGAGAAGCAGTTTGAAAATTTTCACATTTTTCGCCTCGGCGAGGCTATACTAAATGGAATGTAATATTTCGCAAGTTCATTGGTTAGATCTCATTGATATCTATCAGTTGCAAAAAATTGTTAAAATATTCCAAGCGGTTAAGTCACTATCACCAATTTTCACAAATGGGTTACGGACGGACAGACAGACAGACCATATATGGCTTGGCGGCCATTTTGGTCATGTGACCTGGACCCCATGAGCAAATTTTGGTTTCCCCCATCCCATAGAGGCTCCATATGAAATTTGACTTCAATCGGCCCAACGGTTTCTGAGGAGAAGCAGTTCGAAAATTTTCACATTTTTCGCCTCGGCGAGGCTATACTAAATGGAATGTAATATTTCGTAAGTTCATTGGTTAGATCTCATTGATATCTATCAGTTTGCCAAAAATTGTTTAAATTTTCCAAGTGGTTAAGTCACTATCACCAATTTTCACAAACGGGTTACGGACGGACAGACAGACTGACAGACTGACAGAATGACAGAATGACACGGTGATTTTAGGGCACTCTTAGAAATCAACCGACTTCAGTCGGTCGTTTTTTTCTACGGGTCGTGTAATGGGTTTATTTAAATTAAATATCCAGACTACTATGTGGTCTGTTCAGGTTGTGTATAACACAGATACTAACGAATGGCCGCTGCAGGCACACACATAAATGCCTAACATAGAACTGGCAATAGCTTTCTGTCATATGGGTCAAATAGAAGTGACGGCAATAATCAGGAATCGATGCAATTAACCCACAGCTTCCATCAGAGACACGAAAGAGAAAGAAACACAAACATGAAATAACCGGACCCTAATCGAAACATCAATGGCGGAAAGCTAAAATCACAAATCGACTATCCAAAACAAAAAGACACAAGCGAGACACACACCCAAAGACAAACCACAACAAAAACAAACCGCGACAGAAGAACCGCCCTGGAACGGTCGATGAAAAGAATTTCACTGGGGGTCTTAAATAGATTTTACGCGGCCGAAATCCACGCCCTTATTTCCGTCGCGATTTAGACAAATAATTTGTTCAGTCCGCATGAACTCATCAGTGCAACATCTCTGAGAACACAAAAACCAAACAAGCACAGAGACGAATCAACGGTGAGAACTCGACAGCAAGAAACCACTGAAATGCTGGAGCAAAGGAAAACCAACAGTTAGACTCCGATATGCCCGACCAGAGACAGAGCATCAGGCACCAATCAACATTACATAACATTAAGTATAATTCTCAGTAAGCAATGACGCTGGAACCGCCATAGAATCTGAGGCCTGACCCACCGGCGTGCAATTAAAAAGTAACGCAACATAGAAGTGAAGGCAATGATCAGGGCTCGAAAAAATTAATTCACAGCTCCCATCAGAGACACCAAAGGGAAAGAACACAAACATGAAATTACTGGACCCTATGTAATACATCAATAGCAGAAAGCCAAAAGGACAGTTACCTCACCATTAAATGGCCAATTGGCTATCCCAAAACAAAAAAAAAATACAAGCGATGCATATACTCAAAGACAAAACATTACAAAAACAAACCGTGTTAGAAGAATCGTCTTGGAACAGTCCGTGAAACGAATTCCGCTGAGAGGCTTAAATCGATTTTACCGTGATTTGGTTAACTACCATGCACGCAGTCTGTCGTATAACATTTGTGTTGTACCCAATCTTTTTATATCGAAAAATGATTTCACGAAATTGGCAGCTGAAGTCATTGTCTATATTTTTCATAATTTATATACTAAGTCTACATAAATTTATTTCAATTTATTTAAAACTTCATTAGAATTTTTTATAGACCAAATCAGATTTCTCCCGGATCTTTCAAAGAATTTGTCGCAATATTTTATGACATGTTTTTGATGACAGTTAAACATGAAGTTAATTGTTTAGAAAGTTCACTGGTGGTACAATAGCTTGAATTTGATTTTAAACCATGCTTTGTATGGTCTTTTATGAAGTTTACATAACCAATATAACGTAGGAAGCTTGTCTTGGCCTTATGTAACACATACAGCAAACTTGGTGGTTGAATGACAAATGTGGTCATCAATAACAGCCCTCTCTACAGCTAAAGTTGCTTTAACCATTGTCCGGCTGAATAAATTAGTTTAGCCAAATCCATTTCTGACTCAACCAATTAAATTACTTGACATCATATATCAATTCAAATTTGCTAACCTAACGACAATGTGGATCCATATCAAAGGTCATCTGATCTGAATCGACACTGTGGCTCCGCGTCTAGCGGGATAAAGGTTAAACAGTTTCAGTCACTTTTTCTTTGTGAACATACATAATAAATCGGTATAAAATAGAAGTGGATGCAATGATCAGGAATCGATACAATTAATCCACAGCTGCCATCAGAGACACCAAAGGGAAAGAAACACAAACAGAGAAGGTTAACGTCTGATAACACAACGTGTATTGATGTTATAGCGGCATTACCTGCATGGGTATGGCGGAAAAGTTTGACGTTTTATTACGTGCAGTATTCTTTTGTTTTGAAGTGGATTTAAATATCGCGGCGGAGATCACAATCCGAAAAAGACTCCGTCAGCACTATGTTATGTTGTCGTTGTTAGATTTTCTTTTTCTTTTTAAGTTGTTTGTTTGTTTGTTGTCCACTCTCTCTCTCTCTCACTCTGTGTGTGTGTGTGTGTGTGTGTGTGTGTGTGTGTGTATGTGTGTGTGTGTGTGTGTGTGTGTGTGTGTGTGTGTGTGTGTGTGTGTGTGTGTGTGTGTGTGTGCTTTGTATTATTAACTGGTTTGTTTTAATTGTACGTACATATCTTTTTAGTTGGAAATGTGACAAACGGCAACTGGACATGTTACGTATCAGGCTTATATCAGTTGGGAGTTACGTCGCTCATCGCCCACTTCAGGATAGCTGGCATGCAGATAGCACTCGAGACGAAGGTCAATGTTGTTCCAAAAACTGGTAAGTTAGCATCATTTTGCCTTTTGAATACTCTAATTCTTATCCCGCTGCATAAATTAATTTGTCAGACCCATTTGTGACTAGAAATCAGTCAAATTACTTGATACTATGTGTTCCTACAAATTCATGAACTGCATGACAAACAGTGTAGATCCTGATCAGATGACGACCACGTTTAAAATCAGCCACCCAAGTTTTAACAATTGAATATAAAGGAGCAGTCTTTCTTGTAAACTTCATACAATTCCTCTTACATGTCCTGGCTCGCAAAGGTATCTAATCGCTGTTCTACCCTCAGTTTGTGAAGAAATTTCGGCAACACTGACCCTTGCCATGTTATTTTACCTCGCACGGACTGCAAATACTAGACTGAGTGATAAAATTTTGTGTAACCATGTATAAGGCATTGTTGTATAATATGTGAAAAGCGTGCACTTGCCACGCGTCAGTAACTCGGTTAGGCCAATTAAATATTGAACGACCCTCGTATAAGTATATAAAATATGTATCAGAGTATAACATTTTTTTTCATGTGGCAGCATTGGTGTAAGAAAACATCAGCTGCAGCGTTGCCTAAAGGAAAAAATCAAAGGCATCCAGATAAGATGCAATATAAAGTTTTTTTTATTTTTAGCGTACTAATTTCGAGTTATATCAACACATCTGTTTCTCTGATCTAATTGTTAATTTATTATAAATCAATATTTGTTGTAATAAGCTTCGATCCGACAATGTATGTTTCATTATCATTTATTAGCCATCATTAAGGAAAATGACTGAGGTATCAGAATTCAGTTTTGACCAGACGATTTGATTAGAAGGTTGTTCATTCCGAAAACCGTCCTGGCAGTATTTGAACACATCATGAAAACACACCTATATAATTTTGACCCCCTTAAACCCCACTTTTATTTAGTAAAACTGGGTGTCAAAGAAGTGTACATTATTTTTCTTATTTCAGCTCAAAAACATAGATTGTGAGTACTCGTTATAACGGCCTCGCTGAGGCGGCCCTATCTATGTTTGGAGCAGAAATATGAAAAATGTTTCAATTTTCATTGCAAAAGTTTCTTTTTTTTTTGTGGTAAAATTTTCAATATATTTGAATAACCGTGTTTCGTAATGAGCGCATTGGAAATTGGTGTGTATATCGCACTTACAGCAAGCAAAGGCTCAGATGAAAATGTGCTAAAAAGACCAGTCACACCTTCACAGGTTGGGCTACGACTGATATCGCAGCATCTCACAGAGAACTCGAGGAAATATCGCCATATGTCGGCGCTTGTCGCGCCCTTCTCTCCGGATCTCGCCATAACTCGTAGTTTGTCGCAGAGTGTCAATAAGAATGTTAAACTGTGAAAAATTCGCAACATATCTTGCCATTTGAAGTTGTCAGAGCTTAACCTGCACTGTTGGCGAAGCTTTTCCGTAGACGTAGGTTCTCCCACGTTCTCGTCTTTCTGCGTTCTACGGCGACTACGGGTAGTAGAAGTTGCCGCGACATAGCACGATATGGCAGTCGAGTTCTTGTGAGTCACTGATGAGGCCTAATTGGCCGAAACTAGCTAGTCTTGCCCAGAAAACATGTACACTCCATATTTTTCAGTTCTGTAGTGTATTCCTTGCTTCCAAAGGATAACCCTTTTATAGAACATAATTAAATACGACATTTCTATGAATACGAGCTATTGGGGTTCCACTGGTCTCTGCCGAAAATGAGAAAGAAAATGAAGAAAAAAAAAAAGAAAAACAAAACTGGCCCCATCTTTTTTTTCAGTATTGAATTCAGTTCGGTAAAGCCCCCGCCCATAGGGACTTGAAGAAATATATGGGCTGCATGATGCTTCCACGCAGAGCTGAATCCGGCCCGCACACTAGTACTGGTAAACCGCTTAGAGGATCTAAGCCTGTCAAGGAACCACGGTGCGAGGCGGACTGTCCATGCTAATAAACCCTATTGGTTTCATTGGGCGACAGGGCTTGAGCTGTCATTTCATCTCAATGTCGGGTAAAAGTCCACCAAAATTGGAAGCAACGTCTCCAAAATGACCTTTACAGTGTTGACGGGGACGTTAAACCTCAAATCAAACAAATCAGTTCGGTAATCGACAGAACATAATTCACTTGATGATTTGAAATTAACCCATATTCCACTGTATAAGTATGGAGTGGTCCATTTCCAACTATAGGGGTGTCAGGTTTGTTTTTGTTAATAACATATATTACAAAAAATGAACTTTCTTTAAGCACACTGTGTAGACCCAGATCAGACGCAACGTTCTGATCTGGTTCTGCACTGTTTGCCAACGTCACAGAAAAGGGCCGCTAGGCATACATGTATTTGGGTTAAGGTCGTCTTTTGTAGCAGATATTACGGTGCCTTTGCTAATGTGCTTCTTTCCCTTTGGTGTCTTGGATGGGAGGTGTATGGTTATTGTATCCATTCATTGATCATTGCCTTCAAGTGATCATGAGATATTTGTTTTCCTCTCGGGGACAAATGAGATATTGAATACGATTATTGTACGAACTCAATTTATTGCCAAGTGCTTCAGAAACCGTATAGAAATCATGTTATACCATTGAAATGTTCTGTAATAAAGGTAATCCTTTGAAAGCAAGGGCTACAATACAGAACTGAAAGCTGAGGAGTGTTCAAGTTTTTCTGGTCCAGACCAGTTAGTTTCGGCCAATTAGGCCTCATCAGTTACCCTCAAACATTTTCAAAATTTCGCAGTGAAATCGGTGACCACAAAGGACTAGTTTGTGAAACACTATGCCCCCAACCATATGCTTGTCCCTAAATGGGTCAGTAAACAGTACCTCGTGATCATTTGTATTAAAATAAACCTGTCAAATATTAACAGATTTTAAACAAAAGTTATTCAGATCATCTATGTCTTAGTAGCAAACAGACTGCCAAATATCATGAGCCTAGCTCAAGTGGTTCTCCAGTTATTTTGTTCATAATGTTTCACTATAGCCAAAATGTATAAGTCCATAAAGGGGCATAACTCCATTAAATATTTTCAGAATTTCGTCAAAAGTTAATCAGGTCATCTACACATTAGACCCAAACTGTATGCCAAATATCATGAGCCTAGCTCAAGCGGTTCTCCAGATATTTTGTTCACAGGGTTTCCCAATACCACAATGCATAAGTCCAAAAAGGGGCATAACTCGATTAAATAGCTTCGGAATTTCGTCAAAAGTTAATCAGGTCATCTACACATTAGACCCAAACTGCATGCCAAATATCATGAGCTTAGCTCTAGCGGTTCTCCAGGTATTTTGTTCACAGGGTTTCCCTATATTTAATTAATATAGCCACATTGCGTAAGTCCAAAAAGGGGCATAACTCCGTTAAATATTTCCGGAATTTCGTCAAAAGTCAATCAGGTCATCTACACATTAGACCCAAACTGTATGCATAAGTCCAAAAAGGGCATAACTCCGCAAGGACAATTCCGACGAAAAAAAATACGGATCCGCTTATTTTTCATGCTCATACCATATATGAAATTTCAAGATCTTAGCTCAAGCCATTCTGAGGTTTACCTAGTTACTTAAAGCGTAACGAACGGACGGACGGATAGGGCAGAAGCAATATGCCCCTCCAACTTCTTCGAAGTTGGGGGCATAATAAAACCGACACTATGATGTAGGACAGGGAGACTTTTCACGGCCGCCACACATATCCTTCACAACAGCTTTGGTGAAATTAAATGTGTTAAAAGTCGAACATATATCTTGTTTAATCGATACTCGTATATTGCAACGAACAAACGTACTAAATCGCAGAGACGGGTGAATTGGTCGTGCAGAACTCTCACACATAGTAACGCCGAAGGAATGAAGTATGAATATAGAGCACATGTCACAGATCTCAAACAAATATCGTAGTAGATCGTACAGGATCACAATAATCCTCTAATATTCGTTGACATGTCGCACGGCACCCGTAGAACAGTTGTGGCCAAAACGTTTGGATATCCGTGGCGACATTCGGCGAGCAATAACTTCTGATTAATCATGGGGACTGTGTGAAAGGACCTCTAACTTTGCTACTCATAGACATGCTGAGGTAGCCATCACGAAAACACACCTGTATAATTCTGACCCCACCTGGACCCCACTTTTATAAGGTAAAACTGGTGTTTACAGGGTATACCTTATTTTCTTATTTCTGCTTCAAAATATTCAGGCGGTTCAACGAGTACCCACAATCCATATTTGGAGCAGAAATAAGAAAAATAAGAAAAATCTCACAATTTTTCGACATAAAATTTTCGTTTTTAGCTCACCGTCACGTAGTGACGAGATGTGCTTTTGGGATCACTTTTTGTCCGTCGTCCGTCGTGCGTGCGTCCGTGCGTGCGTCCGTCCGTGCGTGCGTCCGTCCGTGCGTCCGTAAACAATTTCTTTAAACGACATCTCTTCCTAAACCACTGATCGGATTTCGACCAAACTTCACAGGAATGATCCTTATGTGGTCCCCTTTCAAAGTTGTTCAAATGGTTCCGGTCCGTTGCACATCTAGGTCACAGGAGCCAAAAATAGATTTTTTTCACCAAAAACTTAAAAAATCTTCTTCTCTGAAACCACAAGGCCCAGGTCTTTGATATTTGGTATGAAGCTTCTTCTATTGGACCCCTACCAATATTGTTCAAATTATAGTGCTGGAGCCAAAAATGCCCCCCACCCTGGGGCCCTTTGGTTTTACATAGGCTTATATAGGGAAAATCTTTAAACATCTTCTTCTCTGAAACCACAAGGCCCAGGTCTTTGATATTTGGTATGAAGCTTCATCTAGTGGACCCCTACCAATATTGTTCAAATTATAGTGCTGGAGCCAAAAATGCCCCCCGCCCTGGGGCCCTTTGGTTTTACATAGGCTTATATAGGGAAAATCTTTAAAAATCTTCTTCTCTGAAACCACAAGGCCCAGGACTTTGATATTTGGTATGAAGCTTCATCTAGTGGACCCCTACCAAGATTGTTCAAATTTTAGTGCTGGGACAAAAAATGCCCCCGCCACGGGGCCCTTTGGTTTTACATTGGCTTATATAGGGAAAATCTTTAAAAATCTTCTTCTCTGAAACCACAAGGCCCAGGTCTTTTATATTTTATATGAAGCTTCATCTAGTGGACCCCTACCAAGATTGTTCAAATTATAGTGCTGGGGCAAAAAATGCCCCCGCCCCGGAGCCCTTTGGTTTTACATAGGCTTATATAGGGAAAATCTTTAAAAATCTTCTTCTCTGAAACCACAAGGCCCAGGACTTTGATATTTAGTATGAAGCTTCATCTAGTGGACCTCTACAAAGATTGTTCAAATTATAGTGCTGGAGCCAAAAACGCCCCCGCCACGGGGCCCTTTGGTTTGACATAGGCTTATATAGGGAAAATCTTTAAAAATCTTCTTCTCTGAAACCACAAGGCCCAGGTCTTTGATATTTGGTATGAAGCTTCATCTAGTGGACCCCTACCAAGATTGTTCAAATCATAGTGCTGGGGCCAAAAATGCCCCGCCCCATGGGCCCTTTGGATTTACATTGGCTTATATAGGGAAAATCTTTAAAAAACTTCTTCTCTGAAACCACAAGGCCCAGGACTTTGATATTTGGTATGAAGCTTCATCTAGTGGACCCCTACCAAGATTGTTCAAATTTTAGTGCTGGGACAAAAAATACCCCCGCCACGGGGCCCTTTGGTTTTACATTGGCTTTTATAGGGAAAATCTTTAAAAATCTTCTTCTCTGAAACCACAAGGCCCAGGTCTTTGATATTTGGTATGAAGCTTCATCTAGTGGACCCCTACCAAGAGGGCCCTTTGGTTTTACGTAGGCTTATATAGGGAAAATCTTTAAAAATCTTCTTCTCTGAAACCACAAGGCCCAGGTCTTTGATATTTGGTATGAAGCTTCATCTAGTGGACCCCTACCAAGATTGTTCAAATTATAGTGCTGGGGCCAAAAATGCCCCCGCCCCGGGGCCCTTTGGTTTTACACAGGCTTATATAGGGAAAATCTTTAAAAAACTTCTTCTCTGAAACCACAAGGCCCAGGACTTTGATATTTGGTATGAAGCTTCATCTAGTGGACTCCTACCAAGATTGTTCAAATCATAGTGCTGGGACAAAAAATGCCCCCGCCAAGGGGCCCTTTGGTTTTACATAGGCTTATATAGGGAAAATCTTTAAAAAATCTTCTTCTCTGAAACCACAAGGCCCAGGTCTTTGATATTTGGTATTAAGCTTCATCTAGTGGATCCCTACCAAGATTGTTCAAATTATGGTGCTGGGGCCAAAAATGCCCCCGCTCCGGGGCCCTTTGGTTTTACATAGGCTTATATAGGGAAAATCTTTAAAAATCTTCTTTTCTGAAACCACAAGGCCAAGGACTTCGATATTTGGTATGAAGCTTCATCTAGTGGACTCCTACCAAGATTGTTCAAATTATAGTGCTGGGACAAAAAATGCCCCCGCCACGGGGCCCTTTGGTTTTACATAGGCTTATATAGGGAAAATCTTTTAAAATCTTTTTCTCTGAAACCACAAGGCCCAGGTCTTTGATATTTGGTATGAAGCTTCATCTAGTGGATCCCTACCAAGATTGTTCAAATTATGGTGCTGGGGCCAAAAATGCCCCCGCCCCGGGGCCCTTTGGTTTTACATAGGCTTATATAGGGAAAATCTTTAAAAATCTTCTTTTATGAAACCACAAGGCCCAGGACTTCGATATTTGGTATGAAGCTTCATCTAGTGGACCCCTACCAAGATTGTTCAAATTATAGTGCTGGGGCAAAAAATGCCCCCGTCCCGGGGCCCTTTGGTTTTACATAGGCTTATATAGGTAAAATCTTTAAAACTCTTCTTCTCTGAAACCGCTAGGCCCAGGTCTTTGATATTTGATGTGTAGCTTCATATAGTGGACCTTTGCCAAGATTGTTCAAATTATAGCCTTTGTTGATGTTTCGTATGAAGCTTCACCTTTAAGACCTCCCTCAACATTATGCACATTAAAGCCCTGGGGCCAATAATGGCCCTCTCTGGGGCCCACTTGTTACACTATGGATCAGGTGAGCGATCCAGGGCCATCATGGCCCTCTTGTGTTTTATATTAGGATCACTTTTTGTCTGTCATCCGTGCGTAAACAATTTCTTCAAACGACATCTCCTCCTAAACCACTGATCGGATTTTGATCAATCTTCACAGGAATGATCCTTAGGTGGTCCCCTTTCAAAGTTGTTCAAATGGTTCCGGTCCGTTGCACATATAGGTCACAGGAGCCAAAAATAGATTTTTTTTCACAAAAAAATTAAAAAATCTTCTTCTCTGAAACCGCAAGGCCCAGGTCTTTGATATTTGGTATGAAGCTTCATCTAGTGGGCCCCTACCAAGATTGTTCAAATTATAATACTAGGGCCAAAAATGCCCCCGCCCCGGGGCCCTTTGGTTTTACATGGGCTTATGTAGGGAAAATCTTTAAAAATCTTCTTCTCTGAAACTGCAAGGCCCAGGTCTTTGATATTTGGTATGAAGCTTCATCTAGTGGACCCCTACCAAGATTGTTCAAATTATAGTGCTGGGACCAAAAATGCCCCCGCCCCGGGGCCCTTTGGTTTTACATAGACTTATATAGGGAAAATCTGTAAAAATCTTCTTCTCTGAAACTGCAAGGCCCAGGTCTTTGATATTTGATATGAAGCTTTATCTAGTGGACCCCTACCAAGATTTTCAAATTATAGTGCTTGGGCCAAAAATGCCCCCGCCCCGGGGCCCTTTGGTTTTACATGGGCTTATATAGGGAGAATCTTTATAAATCTTCTTCTCTTAAACTGCAAGGCCCAGGGCTTTGCTATTTGGAATGAAGCTTCATCTAGTGGACCCCTACCAAGATTGTTCAAATTATAGTGCTGGGGCCAAAAATGCCCCCGCCCCGGGGCCCTTTGGTTTTACATGGGCTTATGTAGGGAAAATCTTTAAAAATCTTCTTCTCTGAAACTGATACTTATATAGAGATAATCTTTGAAAATCTTCTTCTCTGAAACTGCAAGGCCCAGGTCTTTGATATTTGGTGTGAAGCTTCATCTAGTGGACCTCTATCAAGATTGTTTAAATTATAGCCCTGAGGTCAAAAATGCCCCCACCCAGGGGCCATTTGGTTGTACATAGGTTTATGTAGGTAATATCTTTGAAAAATCTTCTTCTCTGAAACTGCAAGGCCCAGGTCTTTGATATTTGGTGTTTAGCTTCATCTAGTGGACCTTTGCCAAGATTGTTCAAATTATAGCCTTTGTTGATATTTGGTTTAAAGCTTCACCTTTTTAGACCTCCCAAACATTATGCACATTATAACCCTGGTGCCAATAATGGCCCTTCCGGGGGCCCACTTGTTACTCTATGGATCAGGTGAGCGATCCAGGGCCATCATGGCCCTATGGCCCTCTTGTTAGCTCACCGTCACGTAGTGACGAGGTGAGCTTTTGGGATCACTTTTTGTCCGTCGTCCGTCGTCCGTGCGTGCGTCCGTGCGTGCGTCCGTGCGTAAACAATTTCTTCAAACGACATCTCCTCCTAAACCACTGAGCGGATTTTGACCAAACTTCACAGGAATGATCCTTAGGTGGTCCCCTTTCAAAGTTGTTCAAATGGTTCTGGTCCGTTACACATATAGGTCACAGGAGCCAAAAATAGATTTTTTTCACCGAAAACTTAAAAAATCTTCTTCTCTGAAACTGCAAGGCCCAGGTCTTTGATATTTGGTATGAAGCTTCATCTAGTGGACCCCTACCAAGATTGTTCAAATCATAGTGCTGGGGCCAAAAATGCCCCCGCCCCGGGGCCCTTTGGTTTTACATGGGCTTATATAGGGAAAATCTTTAAAAATCTTCTTCTCTGAAACTGCAAGGCCCAGGTCTTTGATATTTGGTATGTATCTTCATCTGGTGGACCCCTACCAAGATTGTTCAAATTATAGTGCTGGGGCCAAAGATGCCCCCGCCCCAGGGCCCTTTGGTTTTACATAGGCTTATATTGGGTAAATCTTGAAAAATCTTCTTCTCTGAAACTGCAAGGCCCAGGTCTTTGATATTTGGTATGAAGCTTCATCTAGTAGACCCCTACCAAGATTGTTCAAATTATAGTTCTGGGGCCAAAAATGCCCCCGCCCCGGGACCCCTTGGTTTTACGTGGGCTTATATAGGGAAAATCTTTAAAAATCTTCTTCTCTGAAACTGCAAGGCCCAGGTCTTTGATATTTGGTATGAATCTTCATCTTATTGACCCCTACCAAGATTGTTCAAATTATAGTGCTGGGGCCCAAAATGCCCCCGCCCCGGGGCCCCTTTGATTTTTCATAGGCTTATATAGGGAAAACCTTTAAAAATCTTCTTCTCTGAAACCGTAAAGCCCAGGTCTTTGATATTTGGTATGAAGCTTCATCTAGTGGACCCCTACCAAGATTGTTCAAATTATAGTACTGGGGCCAAAAATGCCCCCGCCCTGGGGCCCTTTGGTTTTACATGGGCTTATATGGGGAAAATCTTTAAAAATCTTCTTCTCTGATACTGCAAGGCCCAGGTCTTTGATATTTGGTATGAATCTCTATCTGGTGGACCCCTACCAAGATTGTTCAAATTATAGTGCTAGGGCCAAAGATGCCCCCGCCCTGGGACCCTTTGGTTTTACATAGGCTTATATAGGGAAAATCTTGAAAACTCTTCTTCTCTGAAACCGAAAGGCCCAGGTGTTTGATATTTGGTATGAAGCTTCATCTAGTAGACTAGTGCTGGGGCCAAAAATGCCCCCGCCCCGGGGCCCCTTGGTTTTACATAGGTTTATATAGGGAAAATCTTTAAAAATCTTCTTCTCTGAAACTGCAAGGCCCAGGTCTTTGATATTTGGTATGAAACTTCATCTTATGGACCCCTACCAAGATTGTTCAATTATAGTGCTGGGGCCCAAAATGCCCCGCCACGGGGCCCTTTGGTTTTACATAGGCTTATATAGGGAAAACCTTTAAAAATCTTCTTCTCTGAAACCGTAAGGCCCAGGTCTTTGATATTTGGTATGAAGCTTCATCTAGTAGACCCCTACCAAGATTGTTCAACTTATAGTGCTGGGGCCAAAAATGCCCCCGACCCGGGGCCCTTTGGTTTTACATGGGCTTATATTGGGAAAATCTTTAAAAAATCTTCTTCTCTGAAACTGCAGGGCCAAGGTCTTTGCTATTTGGTATGAAGCTTCATCTATTGGACCTTTGCCAAGACTTAAAATTATAGGGAAATGCCCCCGCCCCGGGGCCCTTTGGTTTTACATAGGCTTATATAGGGAAAATCTTGAAAAATCTTCTACTCTGAAACCACAAGGCCTAGGTCTTTGACATTTGGTATGAAGCTTCAGCTAGTGGACCTCTACCAAGATTGTTCAAATTATAGCCCTGGGGCCACAAATGCCCCCGCCCCAGGGCCCATTGGTTTTACATAGACTTATAATAGAGATAATCTTTGAAAATCTTCTTCTCTGAAACACTAAGGCCCAGGTCTTTGATATTTGGTGTGAAGCTTCATCTAGTGGACCTTTATCAAGATTGTTTAAATTATAGCCCTGAGGCCAAAAATGCCCCTGCCCCGGGGCTATTTGGTTTTACAAAGGCTTATGTAAGGAATATCTTAAAAAAATCTTCTTCTCTGAAACCGCAAGGCCCAGGTCTTTGATATTTGTTGTGAAGCTTCATCTAGTGGACCTTTGCCAAGATTGTTCAAAATATAGCCTTTGTTGATATTTGGTATGAAGCTTCACCTATTTAGATCTCCCTCAACATTATGCACATTATAACCTTGGGGTCAATAATGGCGCTCCCCGGGGCCCACTTGTTACTCTATGGATCAGGTGAGCGATCCAGTGTCATCATGGCCCTCTTGTGTTTTATATTAGGATCACATTTTGTCTGTCATCCGTGCGTAAACAATTTCTTCAAATGACATCTCCTCCTAAACCACTGATCTGATTTTGACCAAACTTCACAGGAATGATCCTTAGATGGTCCCCTTTCAAAGATGTTCAAATGGTTCCGGTCAGTTGCACATATAGGTCACAGGAGCCAAAAATAGATTTTTTCACCGAAATCTTAAAAAATCTTCTTCTCTGAAACTGCAAGGCCCAGGTCTTTGATATTTGGTATGAAGCTTCATCTAGTGGACCCCTACCAAGATTGTTCAAATAAAAGTGCTGGGGCCAAAAATGCCCTGCCCCGGGGCCCTTTGGTTATACATGGGCTTATATAGGAAAATCTTCAAAAATCTTCTTCTCTGAAACCACAAGGCCCAGGTCTTTGATATTTAGTATGAAGCTTCATCTAGTGGACTTCTTCCAAGATTGTTCAAATTTTAGTGCTGGGGCCAAAAATGCCCCCGCCCCGGGGCCTTTTGGTTTTACTTGGGCTTATATAGGGAAAATCTGTAAAAATCTTCTTCTCTGAAACCGCAAGGCCCAGTTCTTTGATATTTGATATGAAGCTTCATCTAGTGGACCCCTACCAAGATTGTTCAAATTATAGTGCTGGGGCCAAAAATGCCCCCGCCCCGGGGCCCTTTGGTTTTACATGGGCTTATATAGGGAAAATCTTTCAAAATCTTCTCTGAAACTGCAAGGCCTAGGTCTTTGCTATTTGGTATGGAGCTTCATCTAGTGGACCCCTACTAAGATTGTTCAAATTATAGTGCTGGGGCCAAAAATGCACCCGCCCCGGGGCCCTTTGGTTTTACATAGACTTACGTAGGGAAAATCTTTAAAAATTTTCTTCTCTGAAACCACAAGGCCTAGGTCTTTGATATTTGGTATGAAGCTTCAGCTAGTAGACCTCTACCAAGATTGTTCAAATTATAGACCTGAGGCCAAAAATGCCGCCGCCTCGGGGCCCTTTGGTTTTACATAGACTTATACAGGGAAAATCTTTAAAAATTTTCTTCTGTGAAACCACAAGGCCTAGGTCTTTGATATTTGGTGTGAAATTTCATCTAGTGGACCTCTATCAAGATTGTTCAAATTATAGCCCTGGGGCAAAAAATGCCCCCGTACGAGACCCATTGATTTTACATAGACTTATATAGGGAAATCTTTAAAAATCTTCTTCTCTGAAACTGCAAGGCCCATGTCTTTGATATTTGGTATGGAGCTTCGTCTAGTGGACAATTATAGCCTTTGTTGATATTTGGTATGAAGCTTCACCTTTTTAGATCTCCCACAACATTGTGCACATTATAACCTTGGGGTCAATAATGGCCCTCCCCGGGGCCCACTTGTTACTCTATGGATCAGGTGAGCGATCCAGGGCCATCATGGCCCTCTTGTATTTTATATTGCACGACCCGCAGAAAAAGCAACCGACTGAAGTCGGTTTTTTCTAAGAGTGCCCTAAAATCACCGTGTCATTCTGTCATTCTGTCATTCTGTCATTCTGTCATTCTGTCAGTCTGTCAATCTGTCATTCTGTCTGTCCGTCCGTAACCCGTTTGTGAAAATTGGTGATAGTGACTTAACCGCTTGGAATATTTAAACAATTTTTGGCATACTGATAGATATCAATGAGATCTAACCAATGAACTTACGAAATATTACATTCCATTTAGTATAGCCTCGCCGAGGCGAAAAATGTGAAAATTTTCGAACATTTTTGAACTGCTTCTCCTCGGAAACCGTTGGGCCGATTGAAGTCAAATTTCATATGGAGCCTCTATGGGATGGGGGAAACCAAAATTTGCTCATGGGGTCAAGGTCACATGACCAAAATGGCCGCCAAGCCATATATGGTTTGTCTGTCTCTCCGTCCGTAACCCGTAAGTGAAAATTGGTGATAGTGACTTAACCGCTTGGAATATTTAAACAATTTTTGCCATACTGATAGATATCAACGAGATCTAACCAATGAACTTGCGAAATATTACATTCCATTTAGTATAGCCTCGCCGAGGCGAAAAATGTGAAAATTTTCGAACTGCTTCTCCTCGGAAACCGTTGGGCCGATTGAAGTCAAATTTCATATGGAGCCTCTATGGGATAGGGAAACCAAAATTTGCTCATGGGGTCCAGGTCACATGACCAAAATGGCCGCCAAGCCATATATGGTAAAAACCCTTCAAAAATAGTCATCTCCAGAACCACTGGGCAGATTTCCACGAAACTTGATAAATAGCATCTGGGATGTAGGCCTATCATAAATTGCTAAAATGGTGACCCTGGGTTGACCTTGACCTTCTTTGGGTCCGTCCGTAACCCGTTTGTGAAAATTGTTGATAGTGACTTAACCGCTTGGAATATTTAAACAATTTTTGGCATACTGATAGATATCAATGAGATCTAACCAATGAACTTACGAAATATTACATTCCATTTAGTATAGCCTCGCCGAGACGAAAAATGTGAAAATTTTCGAACATTTTTGAACTGCTTCTCCTCGGAAACCGTTGGGCCGATTGAAGTCAAATTTCATATGGAACCTCTATGGGATGGGCGAAACCAACATTTGCTCATGGGGTCAAGGTCACGTGACCAAAATGGCCGCCAAGCCATATATGGTTTGTCTGTCTGTCCGTCCGTAACCCGTTTGTGAAAATGGTGAAAGTGACTTAACCGCTTGGAATATTTAAACAATTTTTGGCATACTGATAGATAACAATGAGATCTAACCAACGAACTTGCGAAATATTACATTCCATTTAGTATAGCTTCGCCGAGGCGAAAAATGTGAAAATTTTCGAACTGCTTCTCCTCGGAAACCGTTGGGCCGATTGAAATCAAATTTCATATGGAGCCTCTATGGGATGGGGGAAACCAAATATTGCTCATGGGGTCCAGGACACATGACCAAAATGGCCGCCAAGCCATATATGGTCTGTCTATATGTCCGTCAGTAATCCGTTTGTGAAAATTGGTGATAGTGACTTAACCGCTTGGAATATTTAAACAATTTTTGGCATACTGATAAATATCAATGAGATCTTATCAATGAACTTGCGAAATATTACATTCCATTTAGTACAGCCTCGCCGAGGCGAAAAATGTGAAAATTTTCGAACTGCTTCTCCTCGGAAATCGTTGGGCCGATTGAAGTCAAATTTCATATGGAGCCTCTACGGGATGGGGGAAACCAAAATTTCCTCATGGGGTCCAGGTCACATGACCAAAATGGCCGCCAAGCAATATTTGGTAAAAACCCTTCAAAAATAGTCTTCTCCAGAACCACTGTGCAGATTTCCACGAAACTTGAAAAATAACATCTGGAACGTAGGCCCATCATAAATTGCTAAAATGGTGACCCTGGGTTGACCTTGACCTTCTTTGTGCCTAGGTCAAACTTTGACACATATGCTTTTGTGTTGGATTTTATCCTGCAAACGATTCAGAATACAGTACTAAAGTATAAGATATATTTTTGCTCCTTACGATAAGGCGCATTAATTGGGGGAACCGTTTTATGTCCAGGTCACATGACCAAAATGGCCGCCATACCCATATATGGTAACACTCATAAAGCTAAAAGCATCCGGCGGGTCGTGCACTTCAGCTGAAGCACTGGTTAGGATCACTTTTTGTCTGTCATCCGTGCGTAAACAATTTCTTCAAACGACATCTCCTCCTAAACCACTAATCGGATTTTGACCAAACTTCACAGGAATGATCCTTAGGTGGTCCCCTTTCAAAGTTGTTCAAATGGTTCCGGTCCGTTGCACATATAGGTCACAGGAGCCAAAAATAGATTTTTTTTTTCACAAAAAAAATAAAAAATCTTCTTCTCTGAAACCGCAAGGCCCAGGTCTTTGATATTTGGTATGAAGCTTCATCTAGTGGACCCCTACCAAGATTGTTCAAATTATAATGCTAGGGCCAAAAATGCCCCCGCCCCGGGGCCCTTTGGTTTTACATGGGCTTATGTAGGGAAAATCTTTAAAAATCTTCTTCTCTGAAACTGCAAGGCCCAGGTCTTTGATATTTGGTATGAAGCTTCATCTAGTGGACCCCTACCAAGATTGTTCAAATTATAGTGCTGGGACCAAAAATGCCCCCGCCCCGGGGCCCTTTGGTTTTACATAGACTTATATAGGGAAAATCTTTAAAAATCTTCTTCTCTGAAACTGCAAGGCCCAGGTCTTTGATATTTGATATGAAGCTTTATCTAGTGGACCCCTACCAAGATTTTCAAATTATAGTGCTGGGGCCAAAAATGCCCCCGCCCCGGGGCCCTTTGGTTTTACATGGGCTTATATAGGGAAAATCTTTAAAAATCTTCTTCTCTTAAACTGCAAGGCCCAGGGCTTTGCTATTTGGTATGAAGCTTCATCTAGTGGACCCCTACCAAGATTGTTCAAATTATAGTGCTGGGGCCAAAAATGCCCCCGCCCCGGGGCCCTTTGGTTTTACATGGGCTTATGTAGGGTAAATCTTTAAAAATCTTCTTCTCTGAAACTGCAAGGCCCAGGCCTTTGATATTTGGTATGAAGCTTCATCTTGTGTACCTCTACCAAGAGTGTTCAAATTATAGCCCTGGGGCCAAAAATGCTCCCGCTCCAGGGCCCTTTGGTTTTACATAGACTTATATAGGGAAAATCTTGAAAAATCTTCTACTCTGAAACCACAAAGCCTAGGTCTTTGATATTTGGTATGAAGCTTCAGCTAGTGGACCTCTACCAAGGTTGTTCAAATTATAGCCCTGATGCCAAAAATGCCCCCGCCTCAGTGCCCTTTGGTTTTTCATAGACTTTTATAGGGAAAAATCTTCTTCTTCTGTGAAACCACAAGGCCTAGGTCTTTGATATTTGGTGTGAAATTTCATCTAGTGGACCTCTATCAAGATTGTTCAAATTATAGCCCTGGGGCCAAAAATGCCCACGCCCCGAGACCCTTTGGTTTTACATAGACTTATATAGGAAAATCTTTAAAAATCTTCTTCTCTGAAACTGCACGGCCCATGTCTTTGATATTTGGTATGGAGCTTCATCTAGTGGACAATTATAGCCTTTGTTGATATTTGGTATGAAGCTTCACCTTTTTAGACCTCCCTCAACATTATGCACATTATAACCTCTGGGTCAATAATGGCCCTCCCTGGGGCCCACTTGTTACTCTATGGATCAGGTGAGCGATCCAGGGCCATCATGGCCCTCTTGTTTTTTTAGTGGTGAAGTTGACAATGCAATTGAATAAGCGTGTTTTCGTAATGACCATGCAGGGTCCTATTACATATACCAAAGCACTAACAGTACTGGTGGGTCGATTGTCTCTTGAGTGAAACATTACGCAAACACGCCTATACAAATACATTGCCACCTTTATCGCCGAAAAAATGACAATTTTATGTTGAAAAATTGTGATATTTTTCTTATTTCTGCTGAAAATATAGATTGTGGGCACTCGTTAGAACCGCCTCATCGAGGCGGTTCTAACGAGTACCCACAATCTATATTTTAGAGTAGAAATAAGAAAAATTATGGAAACCCCACTTTTGCTATATGAAAGTGGGGTTCAAGGGGGTCAAAATTATATAGGCGTGTTTTTGTGGTGTATATGAGTGTAAAAATGGTCCTGAAAGGGAAACTAGACTGTTTCGTTTAAACCTTGAATACCTGTACTTTCAGCAAACCGTGTAGATCCTGATCAGACACCGCGCTTGTGGCGTCTCATCTTGGTCTTTACTGTTTGCTAATGATCCAGTACACTAGCCTAGTCCAGAGTTTTCCAGATAATAAACGTTTGTACACAGCGCTCTGACGTCACAGGAAGAATAATGTGATTGCTATAAATAATTGTTACCCGGGTTTTGTACATGTTCAGCGATAGTCACGTGTACAACGGCAGGCGGGAAGTTACTATAGTTAGTAACTTTGGGTCGATTGATAACCAGTCAACACAATCAGAAATTACTAAGGACTCGTTTCCCATGTGTCAGTCGATTTTTTTCCCAGATTTGTCTACCTGTTACGTCATTGACATTTTTTCCTAGAGTGCGGAGATGGCAGATGCGAGGAAGATGAAGACGAGAATTGTGAGGTGTGTCCCGCAGACTGCGGGGTTTGTCCTCTAAAACCGTGGCAGCTAGGTCTTATAGGACTCGCAGTCGCTTTTGTCACTGGTGGGATTATTGGTGTCTTGATAGTAAGTAGAGTTGGGTGCCATATTTCCTTTTCCCCTTTATCGGCCATATTCCTTTGTTCCCTAAGTGATTTTAGACAAACAAACTGCGCTGGTTAATAGGAGCTTTCTCTTCTGAGGCCATCTAGCAATTTTACCGTGTCCATTTTCAGAGAACAATTGAGCCAGCGCACGACAAAACCTACAATAAGACATGTGCGCACATCGAAGACTCAGATCAGCCTGCGCATCCGCGCAGTCTGACCAGACGGTCTTCGTTGTGTGATTTAAGGAAAGCAAATGGCCAATGCTCTCTTCGTGCAGCAAGAGAGGTCTCTGGTTAGACTATATAGATGCGCAGGCTGATCTGATTCTTCGCTGGGTGCACATGTCTTATTTTAGGTTTTGTCGTGCGCTGGCTCAATTAAAAAGTTGTTGTTAAATTAAGTCCTTATTACGATAGCACATCGTGTGATATAGTGCATTTTTCAAACCTAAAAAAAATGCAAATTTTCTGATGAAAATGTGTGATATTTTTCTTATTTATAATCCAATCTTAGGTTTTGGGTGCTCGTTAGAACCGCCTCATTGAGGCGGTTCCAACGAGTACCCACAACCTATGTCTTGGAGCAGAAATGAGGAAAATAATGTTTACCCCCGTAAACCCCAGGTTTCTCTATATAAAGTGGGGTTTAGGGGGGGGGGTCTTTATTTCACGGACATGTTCACGTGATGTGCACTGTGATTTAAACTGTTTCACTTGACCCCAAAAATCATACCTTCTATTATCAAGCAAACTAGCAGTGTATATCTTGACCAAACGTCGTGTTCTGTGGCGTGTGGTCTGGGTCTACACTGTTTGCCAAGCCCAACCTATAATTCCAAGATAACCCTATGCAACACTCTGACCTCACTGTGGCTATTCCTATAAAAAGTTATTCCGACAAGTCAGTAATTGTCACGTGGACTTTAGTATTGAAGCGTTTTTCTGCTTAGTAACCCCACGCATAAATTAATTTTTCGCTGACATGTTAACTGAAGCAGGGGTTAGCCTGCAATTTTCAAATGGGCAATGCTAATATTTGGTGGACTGTAACCTAGAAAAGATATACACTGCCCTATATCATGCTGTCATTAGTTATAAAGTCTCACCTTATTCTGATTCCGACTTTTTACTTTAAATATCCTCGCCCCCGCCCATCGGGGCTTGAAGAAATAGATGGGCTGCATGATGTTTCCACGCAGAGCTGAAAGCGTCCGCACACTAGTGCTGGTAAACCGCTGAGAGGATCAAAGCCTGTCCAGGAACCGCGGTGTGAGTCGGACCGTTCATGCTTATAAATCCTAATGGTTTCATTGGGCGACAGGGCTTGAGAAGTCATCTCAATGCATGTCGGGTAAAATGCCCACAAAATTGGAAGCAACGTCTCCAGAATGACCTTTACTAAGTTGATGGGGACGTTAAACCGCAAATCAAACAAACAAAACCTTAGTCTGATGTATACTTTAGGGGGTATTAGCCAGAAAAAATAATAACAGAAAATGTTAAAAGGGACATAATTCTGTTAAAATTTGCTGGGCCGTAACCTCGAAATAATATATGCTACTCCACATCATGGTCTAACTAAAAATCAAGTTTCAGCTTAATGGAATGTTAATTGTAGGAGGAGTTAGCCGGAGGCCAAACGTTTGCAGAATATTTAAAGGGACATAACTCTATAAATATTTGGTGGACCGTAACCTCGAAACAATATGCGCTGCTCCAAATCATGGCCTAACTATATATCAAGTTTCAGCTTGGACGGATGTAAAATCTAGGAAGTGTTATCCGGAAACGAATTGTTTACAGACATACCAAAGAGACATAACTCTATGCATGTTTGGTGGACGGTAATCTCGAAACAATATGCGCTGCTCGACATCATGGTCTTACTTTATAACAAGTTTCAGCTTGATCGAACGTTAATTGTAGGAGTTAGCCGGAAACAAAATGCATACGGAAATTTTCAAAGGGGCATTACTCTGTTAATATTTGGGGGGGGGGGGTCGGTAACCTCGAAACAATATGCGCTGCTCCACATCATGGTCAAACTATAAATCAAGTTTCAGCTTAGTCGGATTTAAAATGTAGGCGGAGTTATCCGGAAACGAAAAGTTCACAGACGGACGGATGCCGAGAGGCATACCGTTAAACATTTTTTTTTCCAAAAAGTGCGTATATATTTACGGGGGTATATATTATCTGCTTAATTATTGCTCAAAAACATAGATTGTGGGTACCCAAAATCTATATTGAAAGGAGAAATGCGAAAGATGTTTTCATTTTTTCCTAAAATTTGTCATTTCTGACACCATGTTGGACGCCATTATTTCACACGGACATTATGCCGAGATGCATACCGTTACCCAACTTATTTTTCTTTAATTTTTTCAAAAGTGCGTCAATGTCAGGTAAAAGTCCCACAAAATTGGAAGCAACGTCTCCAAAATGACATTTACAGTGTTGACGGGGACGTTAAACCTCAACTCAAACAAACAAACAAAACAAAAGTGCGTATAACAAGGTCCGCCCGTTGGAAATGTTGCGAGCGTCCAGTGATCTCTTTACGATAACACACCCTTGCGACATAGGCATTTTTTCACATCTCCAAAATGGCTACTTTTTTGATGAAAATCGATGATATTTTCCTTATTTGTAAAGCAAGCATAGGTTGTTGGTGCTCGTTAGAACCGCCTCATTTTGGCGGTTCTAACGAGTACCCACAACCTATGTCTAGGAGCAGAAATAAAGAAAATAATTAAACCCCCGTAAACCCCTGTTTTCTCTATATAAAGTGGGGTGTAAAAGGTGTGTTCATTTCACGGACTTGTTATAGTCGTTCAAAACGCAGTGAGACGTGACTGCACTTTTAATTTTGGACTCGTCCATATTTTAGATAAATCGCCTTTAATTGGTATTTTCACACCGTCCTATTCTTAATCTTATGTAACATAGAAGTATAGCCGATAGGGTCTAGTAACGCGTCTGCCAACATGCAGGTCTAGGGTTCAAGTCTTGGGGGAGGTTTTTATTTATGTATTATTACTTTTTTTTTTTTACTTTTCCTAAACATTTTTCGTAAATGTGATCACGCGTTTACCGGTGGTTTATCGTCCCCGTCCATTTTGGAGTCGTTGCTACCAATTCTGTGGGGTTCTACCCGACATTGAGATGACATCACAAAAACACGCCTTTATAATTTTGCCATCACCAAACCCGACTTTCATATGGTAAAACTTAGCTTTATAGGGGTAAACAATATTTTCTTTATACCTGCTCTAATAAATAGATTGTGGATACTCGTTAGAACTGCTTCGTCGAGGCGGTTCTAACGAGTGCCCACAATCTATGTTTGGAACAAAAATAAGAAATAGATTTTGTAAATTTTCATCAAAATTTTCGTTCTTTTGGTAGTAAATAGTTCCAATATTTTTGTATAGGCATGCTTTTGTAATGAAATGACATCTCAAACTCTGCCCTCCTATTGAAACCAAAAGGGGTTATTTGAATGAACGGGCCAACTCACAACACTTTGCCTGCCGGGCAGCATTAGATTTACTAAGCGATTTACCATTGTTCATGCGCGATCAAATTCAGCTCTGTTAAAAAGCTTGGTACAGCCCGATCTGTTTCTCAAGACCCCGATGGACGTGGGCCATCACGCTAGATGTATATATTCATCTTATTGGAAACTGAAACGAGCGCAAGGAAATCGTTGTGGCTCGGATTCTAGTAAAATTGTCAAAAATTTTACTAAGATGGATACCATCATGATATACTGTCAGTGCAGGCGAAGTTGCATGTTTGAATGCTTTGTTGAAATGTACCTGAACATTATAAAATGAAATAAAATTTAATTGTTTAAAATAAAAAGGGAACCAAAAGATAAAATATGAAAAATACAAATAAAGAAACTACCTATAAACATTAGAAATTAAGCAAATAAAGATGAAAATTAAGTAGAAAATAATAAAGAAAAATTATGTATGCCACTGGGACTCGAACCCCTACTCGGCTAAAAAAGCTCTTGTTTGAATCGCAGTGCTAAGCATTACACGAAACCACTAAGCCAAGACTTGTACATGTTGACAATGTCCAAATATGTATCTATCTATTTAAAATCAAGTGTAAATGTTGTCCGAAACCTGCTTCCCCTAAAAAAATGGAATAGTCTTGTCACGCTTAATCTTTGAACTCTCAAAGGTCGTTGATGAACTATAGCGTGATGCGTTGGAAATGTTGCGAGCGTCCAGTGATCTTATCAATATGGCTTGATTATGAAGTTTATATTGCTTTTGGGGTTTAGTTACGTGTGAAACAGTATGAAATGAGCCAGCGCACGACAAAACTTACGATAAGACATGTGCGTCCAGCGAAGAATCAGATCAGCCTGCGCATCCATATAGTCTAACCAGAGATTTCTCTTGCTTCACGAAGGAGCAATAGGCCCTTAGCTATCCTTAGAGCGCACAGCGAAGACGCTGATCAGACTGCGCGGATGCGCAGGCTGATCTGAGTATTCGCTGGGCGCACAGATCTTATTGTAGGTTTTGTCGTGCGCTGGCTCAAATTAATCAGGGATAATAGTGAAGTTAGACCATTAATACATAACCGATATTCGATAATTACATGTACCTGTGGAACTTATCAGGGGACCATTACCTTTAATATTCAAATTAGTTGCTGACCACTTGTTGGAGGCGTATTATTCGCATTTCACTATATAATTTTGACCCCGTTTAACTCCACTTTTATAAAGTAAAACTGGGGCTTACAGGGGTGTTCATTATTTGTCTTATTTCTGCACAAAAAGATAGATTGTGGCAACTCGTACCGTCCATTGCATATAAACCCTATTGGCTTCATTATGCGACAGGGCTTGAGATGTCATTTCATCACATTGTCGGGTAAAAGTCTCACGATATTGGAATCAACTTCTCCAAATGACCTGCTGTACATAGTGCAGACGGGGACGTTTAACCTTAATTTAAAAAAAATCTTACATATATATTCCACCCGTTTACAAAGAAAACTTCATATTTTGCTTTCTCGTGATTGTCGCCCCCTCTTAGACGAAATCATGGCGACTTCTTAGCTTTAAGGGCAATGGGAACACCTTCAGGGGAGTCAACTCCTGCACAAGTATTTTTGTCTCCCATGTCAAATTGTCAATAGGGGTCAGCTCTTAAAGGAAAGAATTTGCTTCTGGGGAGCAAATTCTTTCCTTTAAGAGTAGGCCCCTTTTTCCCTTTACGCTAACACACCCGTGCGACATAATGCATTTTTCACAACTCCAAAATTGCTACTTTCTGAGGAAAATCTGTGATATTTTTCTTATTGATACTTAAAACATAGCTTGTGGATACTCGTTAGAACCGCCGTTAGAACCGCCGCTATGTCTTGGTGCAGAAATAAGAAAAAAATATATACCCCCTTAAACCCCAATTTTCTCTATGTAAAATAGGGTCCAGTGGGTAGTTCTTTTCACGGACTTGTTCACGTGATGCGTGGGACAGAGTTTATAGAAAAGGGAACAGTAAGTTCCGAAAGTTACCTCCCTTTGAAAAATGGCGGAAAACTCTGCCAGGTGTTCCCATTCACCTTAAGGATAGACTCGACTAAATATTTGGAAAAGAGTCTGAAGGTGTATCTATTCCTCTCAACCCTTTCAACCCTTTTAACTGGTATACATTACGATAACATACCCGTGTGACAGAGCGTTTTTCACATCTCCAAAATGGCTACTTTTCTGGTGAAATCCCTGATATTTTTTTTCTTATTTAGACAGCAAATGTAGGTTGTGTGTGCTCGTTAGAACCGCCTCATTGAGGCGGTTCTCACGAGTACCCACAACCTATGTTTTGGAGCAGAAATAAGAAAAAATAATGTATACCCCTGTAAACCCCAGTTTTCTCTATACAAAGTGGGGTTTAGAGGGGTATTCGTTTCACGGACTTGTTACCGTGATGATTCCAAAGAAAACAGTATAGTCACTGATGGCAACATCTTGTAATTTTGTAAATTGATTCGACTAAAACCACGGCTATGCCCAAATTTGACCCTTTTTGTACCAAATGGCATGGTCCGCCTTATATATAGCAGGGTCCATTTCAAAATTTAGGGGTGTCAGGTTGTGTTTTCTTCTAAATTCATTTTGAAAATAGCTGAACTTTTTGTAAACAGTGTAGGCCCTGACCAGACACCGCGTTCTGTGGCGTCTGATCTGGGCCTGCGCTGTTTGCCAGGGTACCCGTTTTGGGGTTTCCGGTACCAAATGGGTTAAGATTGAAAAGTCCATTTAAGACGTACATTTGTAAGACATAGACATAAGACAGATTTTATTTAAAGCTGGATGGTAAAGAATACAACATTGGCCATGAATAGCTATTTAGCGACATCTCAGTAACTCAAGGGTGTACTGGTTGATAAAGAAACAAACTTCATTTTACTTTCTTGTATTTATTTATTCCATTCCAGTATTTTCAGTATCAAAAGAGAAAACTATTGTGGGATGAAAGCTGGATTGTAAAATATGAGCATATTAAACAAGGTAATCAAGTATTTGTGAATAAGGGTGATTTATAGCTGTCTGAATGTGTAGTGGTCGTAAAATGTCTCAATTACCAGGAATTCTCGAACTACAGGAACTGTCACTCAGATTATCGATATCCCATATTTGATTGACATCAGTTACTTCCCTTAGACCGTAGTCGAGATAGCGTCGTTTACCTGTGTTGATAGTGTTTAATAACAGTTTCACATCTTCCGGTTCGAATAATGTGGTAGTTTGTAAGGTGAAGACAAGATACTGAATTTAATAACGGTTGAATTGCATTGCTTCCGCACTACCAAATGCTCTGTAAGCGAGTGCAGTCTGATCTGAGTCTATGCTAGTCGCCTTCATCATGGTGTGGGTTGATTAGAAATAAGACAATATTGGGGAAAATCATCTAAAAGGTAAGAAACACGCCATTTTAGCACACGGATTTGTCATCGTAATGTGTACTTGAAGTACCTTCAATATGTTCTATAAAAGGGTTATCCTTTGGAAGCGAGGAATACACCACAGAACCGGAAAATATGAAGTGAACATGTTTTCTGGGCCAGACTAGCTAGTTTCGGCCAATAAGGCCTCATCAGTGACCCTCAAATATTTTCGAAATTCCACAATGGAATCAATGATCCCAAAGGACAAGAAAATATAAACTACACTATGATATAGGGCAGGGAGACTTTTTACGGCCACCACACATTCCATGACACCAGCTGTAGTGACGTTAAATATGTTCTATAAAAGGGTTATCCTTTGGAAGCGAGGAATACACCACAGAACCGGAAAATATGAAGTGTACATGTTTTCTGGGCCAGACTAGCTAGTTTCGGCCAATTAGGCATCATCAGTGACCCTCAAATATTTTCGAAATTCCACAATGGACCTTATTTGTACAGAATTGGCGTTTCTGTTTGTTTTAAGGGGAGGAAAATCCTGTAAAAGTATTTTTTGTATCCCATATCAATAGGGGTCAACTGTTAAAGGAATAAAATTGCTCCTGAGGGATAAATTCTTTCTTTTAAGAGTAGACCCCTTTTTCAGTGGGACAGGGCTTATAGAAAAGTGAACAGGAAGTCCCAAACGTTGTCTCCCTTTGAAAAATGGCGGAAAAATCTGTCAGGTGTTCCCATTACAATAACTTTTTTCTTGTGGGCGAGTTTTCTTCTTTAACGTTCAGCTTGCTGGGTATTTTTTCAGCAGTCGACAGTTTAAAATATTTTTTCTTATTTTTCCTAAAAACTAAAAAACAAGATTTGACAATCCATGCAAATTGACACCTATCTGTGAAAAATAAGAAAGAAAAAAACATCACGTGAACAAGTTCGTGAAATGAAGACCCCTATACCCCATTTTATAAAGCGAAAATTCTGTGTGCGGGGGTATACATTATTTTTCTTATTTTTGCCCCAATACATAGATTGTGGGTATTCGTTAGAACCGCCTCAATGAGGCGGTTCTAACGAGCACCAACAGCCCATGTTTGAAGTATTTATAAGAAAAATATCACGGACACTCATCAGAAAAGTAGCCATTTTGTAGATGTGAAAAAAATGCACTATGTTGCACGGGTGTGTTATCATAATGACAATAGGTTGTCGTCTGCCGAATTAGCCCCATCACTTGACCAGGGGCATGAAATAAACACCTAAACAAACGAGAGGATATATATTTTTTTTTTTTTTTTTTTTTTTTTTTTTGAGATGAATGCCGAAAATATTTCAACAGACAGGATGGAATATTTGTGGTATTTATCAAAAAAAAAAAAAAAAAAAAAAAAAAAATATTTTTATTTTATACGTGACTTTGGTGATGTACAGTAAAACTTCGATAAGTCGAATACGGATAATTCGTTTACCATAGATAATTCGAACTCACTCTAAGGTCCCTAGAGAATTATTGCTATAGCTCTATTGTTTAGGTAAATTTAAAGAGGTTTGTGTCATTTGAACTTTAAAATGTATGTTGTGTGTACTCATTAGAATCGCCTCTTTGAGGCGATTCTGATGAGTACACACAGCATACATTTACTGTTTAAGAAACCGAGAATTTATCCTTAGGTCATCCCCATTATGTCTCAGCTAGAAGTATCAGTAACCCTCAATAACTCGAACTATCCCTATTTCGAACAAACTTTCATGGTCCCGAAGTTGTTCGAGTTATCGAAGTTCGACTGTACTATAATTGATCACCTTTTCGTAACATGCTTCGCACTCGTGAATTTTTTGGTGTTCATTAGATAACACACCGGTACGACACAGTGCATTTTGTGACATCTCCAAAATGGCTACTTTTCTGATGAAAATCCATATCATTTTAATCCCCCTGCAAGCATAGGTTGTGCTGCTCGTTAGAACCGCCTCATTGAGGCGGTTCAAATGAGTATTTACAACCTATGTCTTGGGGCAAAAATTAGAAAAACAATGTTTTTGTCTATATAAAGTGGGGTTTAGGGGGAACTTCATTCCATGGATTTGTTCACGTAACGTTTCAACACACTATGAAATTTGTTTGAAACACATTCGATGAAATATTGGTATTTATCGAAAAAAAAAGTAATTTTTCTTTTTCTTATATACGACAAAAAACAAAAAACAACAAAAAGTAGTCCGGGTTTCTACTGGGAAAATAAAAAAGGGAGAAACAGAAGAAGAGTTGTCTCCCCTCAACGAAATCATTACGAAAACACTCCTATACAAATACATTGCAAACTTTACCACCAACAAAAAAAAAAAAGAAAAGAAAAAATAAGATGAAAAATTATGATTTTTTTTTATTTCTGTTCAAAATATATATTGTGGTTACTCGTTAGGACCGCCTCATCGAAGCGGTTCTAACGAGTACCAACAATCTATATTTAAGAGCAGAAATAAGAAAAAATAAGGCATTATGCAAACACGCCTTTACAAATACATTGCCTCCTTTATGGCCGAAAAAATGAAAATTTTAAGATGAAAAATTGTGATATTTTTCTTATTTCTGCTCAAAATATATATTGTGGGTACTCGTTAGGACCGCCTCATCAAGGCAGTTCTAACGAGTACCAACAATCTTTATTTAAGAGCAGAAATGAGAAAAAAAAAGGTTTACCTCTGTAACCCCCCAGTTTCACTAAAAGAAAGTTGGGTTCAGTGGGGTCAAAATCATATATATCACCATGTTTTGTGATGGTCTACCATCTTGTTGTAGATGACGGTCTTCGCGGTGCGTTTGGCAGTATGATAGGTAGCAGGAAAGATTTAAGCGTCGGGGCTAGTGATGGTTCTTCCAGCATTGCTATATCTGCAACACGGAGACAAGTGTTTGCTAAAACTGCCATGCAGTAAGTTATTTTGCTGTAAAACATATGATGTCTGCGGTTTTGAAATAAAGACATTGTCTAATTTAATTGTACAGCATTTATCTGATTATATGAATTGTATGTATCCAAGCTATGAATAAATTGCGATTGCATCACGTGAACTAGTCCGTGAAATGAAGACCCCCTATACCCCACTTTATATAAAGAAAAATGGGGTTTACGGGGGTAAACATTATTTTCCTTATTTCTACTCCAAGACATAGGTTGTGGGTATTCGTTAGAACCGCCTCAATGAGGCGGTTCTAACGAGCACCACAACCAATGTTTGGAGTATAAATAAGAAAATTATCACAAATTTTTATCAGAAAATGGCCATTTTGGAGATGTGATAATATGTACTATGTCGCACGGGTGGGTATCGTAATGGTATCTTTCCCCACAGACTACCACGTGAATGTCATTATTTTAAGGGCAAATATCTCTCAAAATTCCCGCCATTTTTACAAGGGCGACAACTTTCAGAACTTCCTGTTTGCTTTCAAATACACTGAGTCCCACTGAAAAAAGGGCCTTTTTATCACCATGTTAACAAGTCCGTGTGATGAAAACCCCTCCAAACCGAACTTTATATACTGGGTTTATAGGGGTATTCATTATTTTTTTTGTTATTTTTATTGTGGGTACTTATTAGAACCGCCGCACCGTCTCAATAAGGCAGTGCTTACGAGCACCCACAGCCTATGTTATGAGTATGAATAAGAAAAGTATCACACATTTTCGTCAGAAAAATACATGTAACCATTTTGGACTGTCCAACGGATTTATTTTCTTAATTTTGATTAGAGAGAGACTAAAACTTTGGAAAGAGTTGCCTCCCCTGAAGATTTATCCAGTTCCCTTCAGAGCGACTCAAGTTGAATCATACGTATTCAAATTCAAAATAATGGTTGAAAGTATATGCATTCTTTTGAATGTAAGAAGAGTTGTGCAAAGTCATTGTTTTGGAAATTTATGGTGTTGTATAACTACTAAGCTACGCATTGTGTTTTCTACACACATAAAAATGTTTTTGATAAACATCCTTTTTCAGTGATGGAAAGACCTGCGCAATTCGTCATATAAAGAAAAAGGAGTTTGGTTTGACACAAGACATTCGCTGGGAAGTAAAAGAAGTAAGGTACGAGGGTTTTATTCAATTCGCATATGATCATCTTTTCGTAATTTGGAAATTTCACTTCAGTTTTATGATAATATTTAATCGCATCCATGATAGGTGAATATTTTCGGAAGTACTGTATTTCTCATATGATTATACCGCTGATCTCTGTTATAGGGAGGCTGACCATGCAAATCTGTGTAAATTTGTTGGAGCAAGCATCGAAGTCCCAAATGTCTGCATCCTCACTGAATACTGCCCTAAAGGAAGCTTGAGTGATGTGTTGTTGAACGATGACGTGCCTCTCAACTGGGCCTTTAGGTAAGTACCTGAATCGAGATTTTCGATTATGGAGGTGTCATATTATTGGCCAATGTTTTGTTTGTGTTTGTTTTAAAGTTGTACGTAGCCGTCAACACAATTTAGGTAATTTTGGAATCGTTGCTTCAGACTGTATGAGACTTTTACCCGACACTGAGATAAAATGACATCTTAAGGCCTACCGCTCTGAGACATCATATATAATATCCCCTCGAACCCCAATTTAATACAGTAAAACTGGGGTTTACAGGGGTAAAACTTATTTTTTTCTGCTCTAAAATATAGATTGTGGGTATTCGTTAGAACCACGTGTACCCACAATCTATATCTTGAGCAGAAATAAGAAATATATCACAATTTTTCATCTTAATATTTTCGTTTTGTCGGCGATAAAGTTTACAATTGGCCTTTAGGTAAGTCTCTGAATCCAGATTTTCGATCATGCAGGTGTCATATTATTGTCCCATGTTTTGTTTGTATTTGTTTTAAAGTTTTAAGTCGCCGTCGACACAATTTAGGTAATTTGAAATCGTTGCTTCCGACTGTATGAGACTTTTACTCAATATTGAAATGAAATGACATCTTAAGGCCTACCGCCCTGAGACATCATGAAAACACGCCTATATAATATCTCCTCGAACCCCAATTTTATATTGTAAAACTGGGGTTTGCAGGGGTTAACCTCATTTTTCTTATTTCTGCTCTAAAATATAGATTGTGGGTACTCGTTAGAACCGCCTCAATGAGGCGGTTCTAACGGGTACCCACAATCTATATCTTAAGCAGAAATAAGAAAAATATCACACTTTTTCATCTTAATATTTCTGTTTTTTCGGCGATAAAGTTTACAATGTATTTGTACAGGCGTGTTTTCGTAATGAACCGCTAGGGTTTAAAGGACGTTCAACTCGCACCACTTTGCCTGGGCATGCTTAGACCTTCTTGGTGGTTTACCAGTACTAAAGGTCACAAGTTGGCCGGTTCCGGCTCTGTGCAGAAGCACCATGCAGCCCAATCTGTAGCAAGTCCTTTTAAAGTCCGGGTATGTATGAGCATCACTACGCTGATTGAACCGTAGAGAGCCAACAGTACCGAAATTTAGATGTAATGTTACAAGCCAAGCGTAACAGGAAAAAAGCAAACAGGTCTTTTAAAAATTAACGAAATTTATTGACAACGTGTTTTAACTGAAATAAACAAGAATGTACTGTACTCAGAATTTAAATATCTTATGATCTAATACAACAGAATAAACACTGAGCCCAGAATAAATAATAGTCCTCATGTGATCCAAAACAGAATTAAGAATTAAATTTTCTTAAGAAACCCAAACTGAACTAAAGGGAAATTTTTGTCCCTTTGTAAATATAATTAAACTCTCCAGAAGTCTGTAGAAATGAATCACAGTGTAGTTATATGCTACAAAATAATGCGATCTGGAATCTTCTAGGTACTTCCCCATTCCCCTCTTCTTTTAAACATTATGCTTACCAATTAAAATTAATCTGTTACTCATTTTCTAGAAAATTCCTTTTAAAAGTTAGTAAACAATATAATACATAGGTAACCCAGTGGCAGTAAGCTAAATGTGAGAAACAAAAACATCTCATACATAACACTCCCCCTCTTCGAAGAAAAGAAAGATTTATGAAACTGCCTGTGTTAGAATTAATCCTTCTGAAGGTGTGTACACACATTGGTCTCTTCAAGTATTATATAAGAATACTAGGAGAACACCATTCCAATCATTGTCCAACAAATACTGAATTTCTTCTTTAGATTATTTTTGTTTTATAGGATTCATTCTATAATGGTGTTGTTTTACAGTTTAGAAACATCAATGTCCACACCATGGAATATTTTGTCCGTCCGTGTTGAAATATCTGGAAATAAGTGCTCATATTCAAATATCAACTGATTCAATTCATGCCGGTGATCTGGCTCTAGGTGTGATGATGCATTTTCACATGATTCAAGAGGAACACAGCTAACAAGATTAACTGCTGTTACGACCTGGCGTGTAAAAAATTTCCAGAACTAGGCAAAAGAGCAAGTGTCTTAACACCTAGTTTAAATTTCCTTTCTTTCGTCTCAATGTAATACAGTCTTTTCATTTGCTTTGAGCTGTCTGAAGAGCAGCTTTACAACATTTGAAAGTATACTTTTGAAATCAGACACAAACTGAAGTAAGTCTATGGAAGTATTACCATTAGAGATTAGAGAGAAAGTTCTCTGTCAGAAGTTTCAAAGGACCACAAACAGTGTGGCCAAATACCATCTCAAGTGGAGTGATGCCAAGAGACTCTTGCACAGATTCTCTAACAGCAAATCGAAGCAAATAAAACCAAATGAATGTTTTCATCCCAATCCTTCTCGGTGTCAAAGTAGACTGATTTTATCATGTTTGCAACCGCACTATGACTTTTATGATGATATACTGATGACTTATACTGCAAAATACCTATTTCATACATAACTTGCTGAAAAATTCCAGAAATAAAATTTGAACCTTGGTCTGACTGAATAGATTTGAGAACACCAACAAATGTGAAAAACTTCACCAAGGCCTCAACAATTGTCTTGGTTTTGATATTTCTAAGTGGAATGGCTTCAGGAAAACGTGTGGAAGTACACATACTAGTCAACAGATATTCACAGCCAGACTTAGCTCTGGCCAATGGACCTAAACAATCTAGAATTATTCTACTAAAAGGTTCATCAAATGCAGTTATGGGCTACAAATGAGCCTTAGCTCTGTCTCTGGTTGGACCCATCGGAGTCTTACTGTTGGTTTTCTTTTGCTCCAGCATTTCAGTGGTTTCTTATTGTCGATTCCTCACCGTTGTTCATCACTCTGGTTGTTTGATTTTTGTGTTCTAGCAGTTGTTTGTTAAGTAATATATCACTTTTTGAAGGTCACTTGTAAGTTAGATCAGATCACGAGCGCGTAGCGCAAGTGTTTTACAACTGTCCGACAAACTGTGATATATTACTCAACAAATCACGCAAAAGAGCTTACCTATTTCGATTCTAACACACTGAAAGTCAACTAAATGCCGTTGTTTTCTTTATGTTCTCTCAACATTCCGCCATAGTTTGAAGAAATCCCGCCAACATGTTTGACTGTAACACATGCTGTTACCTGTTTTTGTAACATACTTGATGCATGAAAAAGACGTTGCTCCTCCTAACGCCAAGGAAACGATCGACGACGCCACTAAACGTCATAAAACGGCGGTTCTTCGCGTCATGCTTTTTCGTCTAGTGATATGTCACTCAATATATCACTGGATTAAACATTTGGCTATATAGGCGACACGTTTTAGAATATAGTTTATAAACGCCATAATTAAAATAACAGTCTTCACACACCGCACATTGAAATAAAAAGTTGGTTCAAAAAGTGTCCATGTATATATTTATTGCAGATTTTCATTTGCCACAGATATAGCCCTTGGAATGCATTATTTACACAGCCACAAGCTATTCCATGGACGTTTGACGTCCAACAACTGTGTAGTAGATGATCGGTGGACTGTAAAAATAACGGGTAAGTAGAGCTTATATACCCAGAAATTGGTAAAGAAACACTAATTGAACCACTGATCATCACGTTAACAAGTCCATGTAAAGAGTTGCCTTGCAAATCCCGCAATATATAGGGAAAGAAGGGTTTACTTTATGGTCATGTCAGTAAATGTGTGAAGCTCTCACCTTTCTACTCGACAATATTTACATAAGATTTGGTACTAAGTTATTTACGAAAATTTTAGTTATTCCGATGGGTACGAAATGCACACCCTCTTATGGCTGATCTCAGACTTCATGATGGGCCCTTCTGTGAAAACCAATCGGAAATCATTGAAGCCTTAAGCTCGACTTCTACGTATTTAGAGATTTGTTAAATATTGACAATACCTTTTTCAATTCGTTTCACTGACCCTTCCAAGGCGGTTCTTCTGTCGCGGTTTATTTTTGTTATAGTTTGTCTTCGGGTGTTTGTAGCGCTTATATTATTTTGTTTTGGATAGCCAATTGGCCATTTTGTGGGAAAGTAACTGTCCTTTTGGCTTTCCGCTATTGATGTTTCCATTGGGATCCATTGTTTCATGTTTAATTTTGTGTTTCTTTCCCTTTGGTATCTATGATGGAAGCTGTGGGTTAATTGCATCGATTCCTGATCATTGCCTTCAGTTCTATTTTGATCAGTTAAATTTACCCCTCCCCACCCCCACCAAAAACACCTGCAGTTAAATAAAACAAATTCTTCTGATACCGAGGTCCCATTTTTGATTTACATTTACAGTCCAACCTGTGTTAAGCAAGCACCTAAGGGATAATCAAATGTGCTTGCTTAAGACAGGTGCTTGCTTAATACAAGTGAAATTTAACACATTTGCCTTTATTGGGAAGTGAATGCCTGCTTGCTTAAGACAGGTTGCTTGCTTAATAGAGGTGGCCACTATGACAGGTTTGACTGTATCTATTGTAGATGCCGGCCTCAGTGGCTCAGTCGGATGCGCGTCTGACTGGTGATCAGGAGGACGCGGGTTCGACTCCCGCCGGGGTTGGCAACATTCTTTCGTGGAGATTGATTATGGAATCTTTTCTACGGTCATTCTCTCCCTTCTGCTGATTCAAGAAGGGCAGTTGTCAGTTTCTGGCGAAAGAATGTGCACTGTACTGGTTAACAGCTTACGTATAAGCCTGCCCAGAAAAGTGTTGATAGGTAAACTGACCGGCTCAAAAATGACCTAAATAGTGTTGACTGGGCCGTTAAACTCCAATACAAACAAACAAACAAAATCTATTGTAGATGGGGTTGTTTCCTTAAAGAATTATGATAAATGCGGTGGTTTTGATTTTGAGATTGTAAATCTACCTTTCTTGGATGGTGATGTTCCTCGTGTGGCATCCTATGGTGTATGATAAGACGTTTGGCCAATCGAATTAATTGCAAAATATTAATTCGATTGGCCAAACGTCTTATCATACGACATCATGTAGCTCTTTATCTGTTTGTCTGATGAACTTTGTTAAGGACCTCCTGGTTCTTTTGTTCCTTATTTGTTTAAATGCATTTATTCTTGATTATTGAGGACTATCATTTCATTACATTATATTAGTAGCCGTCAGTGCTGACTGAAGAGAAGTCTCTGTCTTCAATAGGTAAGGGGCCTCCTCGGGAAAAATCAATAGTTTACTAACTTTTAACTGGAGTGTACATTATTGATTCCCCCTTAAGTGCCTCAGTCAGGGGATTCAACAAGACCTACTAATTACCCTTTTAAGGACCGCCTTTAATCTGCTATAGACAGTATATCACAAGGGGCAAAAAAAAACAATTATGAACACACGGTGTGTGCTAATGTTACAAAAATAAATGCCTTTAAGTACACATAGGAAAGTTAATGAATATATACGCTTATAAATCCCATTTGTCTAAGCACATGGTTAACATGACACAAATGGAGAAAATCCACAAGGTGTACCTGTAAGTAATGTTGAGAATAATTGTTTATGTATGTTCTCTTTATGTTCAGACTTTGGTCTCAAGAAGTTTCGAAAGAATGATGACATGTTAACTGTCCTTGATGATTGGAATGATGATGATGATGATACGCAATATCAGGAACTGCGTTCTCAGGTCTACAAGGCTCCAGAATTTCTAGACGTCAAGATACACGAACCCACCGCCGCTGGAGATGTGTACTCGTTTTCAATAATCTTGGTGGAAATTGCGACGAGAAATGATCCATACGGGGTATATTTACAGTAGAACACCGCTTGCTCGTTTGCCATGCCTGATTCAAACTCATTACGAATACACGCCTTTTCAAATATGTTGAAAATGTTACCATTATAATAACTCACCCGTGCGACACAGTGCATTTCTCACATATCTCAAAAACGGACATTTTTCTGATGAAATGTTTTGATATTTTTCTTATTTTCACTCCAAACATAGATTGTGGGTGCTCGTTAGAACCGCCTCCACGAGGCGGTTCTAACGAGTACCCACAATCTATGTCTTGGAGCAGAAATAAGAAAAATAATTTATACCCCCGTAAACCCCAGTTTTCTCATGATAAAGTGGGGTTTAGGGGGGGGGGGGTCTTCATTTCACGGACTTGTTCAAGTGATGCACCCAAAGAATGAAGATTTTTAGATAAACTAAATTCTAATATTTTTTATATTTCTGGTCAAAACATAAATTGTGGGAACTCGTTAGAACCGCTTCGCCGAAGCGGTTCTAACGAGTACCCTCAGAAATAAGAAAAAGAATGTATACCCCTGTAACCCCAGTTTTACTATATAAATGTTGGCTTTAAGGAGGTCAAAATCATATAGCCGTGTTTCCGTGATGTGTTTCATGAGTCCCTAAGAAATTCTGTCCATGGCTAATAGCGATATTTTACTTAAATTTATCTTGAGCGTCAAAATTGGGAATGCCCCCTAAATTATCCCACATATGGATAGCTGAAGGTATGGAAAAAAGTCTCTTGAGATTAACCCACAAAACGCCAATGACCACAATTGTCGTCTGCTTTGTCGCCCCCCCCCCCCCCCCACCCGGTTACTTTAAAAGCCATTTTTGCAAACATCGTGGACCCAGATCAGACTGCTCCTCAAGGAGCAGTCTGATCTGGGTCCACACTGTTTGCCTGTATGAAAAAAAACATTACTAAACAGTTTGCAAGAAGATTTAGCAGACCACATGATCAGACGACATGTTTAGATGTAGTTTTTCTTGGCGTCTTAAGAGTTAAAAAAGAGTTGGAATTAACAACGGTAAACGAGCCAGCGGGGATCAAACCATTGACGTCTTACTGCATTTTTTGTTGTCGTATCTAACTGACATACTGTGGGTACTCTTAGAACCGCTTGAACGGTTTGAACATAAATTAGAAAATAGCACACATTCATTATAGGAATGAATTTCATTTTTGTGGATTTTATCGATGTGTGAACTCGGCGAATCACTCACAAACTGCATGAAGCACTAAGTTTGTGAGTGATTTGCCGGAGTTTACACATCCATAAAACCCACAAAAGTGATAATTCATTCCTTATAATTCCAACTATGTCATCGAAATATTAAAAATGCAACCAAAACGGTACTTTTTAGGAATTATTTCGAAAGCGTAACAATGGACTTATCAACGGCCACGGCGGAATGATTTTTTTGTTAGAAGCTGCCATCATTGAAAGAAACACAAGCGAACAAAACGTCAAGTCTTTAAACTCAGTTTATTTGTTTTCTAGCATTCACTTTTTCAAAAGTTTTCTATATTTTAATCAAACTGTTGATGTCGTTTATAAACAATGACGTAACCAGCGGGTTCTAAACGTGCTCTTTGACGTCGCGTTCTATTACAACCTGTCGCTGTGTGATTACTTTTGAGATTCTTGCCAATGGAATTTATCGAAGTATATAACTTTTATTACAACCAATCAAATCCCTCGAAATGTATTAGATGATGGAGAGTTGGAATTATTAGAAAATGTCATTTGTAGAGAACTACATGTATATGATGACAACCATCACGAAAACACGCCTATACAATTCTAAACCCCTTGAACCCCACTTTTATATATTAAAACTGGGGTTTACAGGGGTAAATCTTATTTGTCTTATTTCTGCTCTCAAATATAGATTATGAGTACTCGTTAGAACCGCCTCGATGAGGCGGTTCAAACGAGTACCCACAATCAGTATTTTGAGCAGAAATAAGAAAAATGTCACAATTTTTCATCTTAAAATTTTCGTTTCATTTTTGGCGGTAAAGTTTACAATGCATTTGTATAGGCGTGTTTTCGTATTGATTAGGAACGCCGCCTTAAATTACTCCACATTTATGGATAGCTGAAGGTATGGAAAGAATTCTCTAGAGATTGAAAAAAAAGGAGTTGGCAATAACCATGGTAAACGAGCCAGCGCAGATCAAACCATTGAAGTTTCACTGCATTTTCTGTAATCTTTTGGTTTTACGGCCCTTTCAAGATTATTTCACTTATATCGAGCCGATCGTAAATCGGAGGTGGGTGAAAACCGGAGTACCCGGAGAAAAACAACCTGACCTTCCGTTGCATAGAACTTGGCATCACACATGTGACCCGATGACCCGAGCCAGACTCGAACCCACAGCGGTGGGAGACCTAATGATTAAGAGTCAGCGCTCTTATCCACACGGCCATGGAGGCCCGTGTTTCTGTTGTCTTATCCAAAATGTATAATGTGGGTACTCTTAGACCCGCTTGAATGGTTGGCACAGAAATGAGAAAAAGAGAAGATATGAGTAAGTGTTTGAGTTTTACGTCCCACCAATAGCTAAGGTCATACGGAGACGGGACGTCGGTTTTCATCCGAAAGTCTGGAGAAGCCCGGGATCGATACTGCAACCCCTGGTTTACAAGGCGAGTAGCGTAACCACTACACCATGAAGGCTTTTATAATAGCAGACATACATTAGAAAATATCATTTGTTTGTTTTTTGTTTGTTTGTTTTATTTGAGGTTTAACGTCCCCTCAACACTGTAAAGGTCATTTTGGAGACTTGCCTCCAATTCTGTGGGACTTTTACCCGACATTGAGATAAAATGAGATCTCAAGCTCTGTCGCCACATGAAACGAATAGGGTTTATAAGCATGGACGGTCCGACTCGCACTGCTTTGCCTGGGCAGGCTTAGATCCTCTAAGCGATTTACCAATAATTGTGTGCGGGTCGGTTTCAGCTCTGCGTGGAAGCATCATGCAGCCCATCTATTTCTTCAAGCCCCGATGGGCGGGGGCCGAAAATGTTATTTGTAGAGAACAATATATATAATATAAACACTGACAGCACTGACAAGTCTATTGTCTCTGAGTGTAGGCTGGGAACAAGGGTTCTGAACTGAGACTCATGCTGTTTCGTTTACCATCAAGGGGAATGGGAACACCTCCAGGGGAGACAAATCCTGCAAAAGTATTTTTGTCTCCCATGTCAATAGGGGTCAACTTTTAAAGGAAAAAATTTGCTCCGGAGGAGCAAATTCTTTCCTTTAAGAGTAGACCCCTTTTTCAGTGGGACAGGTCTTACAGAAAAGCGTACAGGAAGTGCCGAAAGTTGTCTCCCTTAGAAAAAATGACGGAACATGTGCTAGGTGTTCCCGTTCCCCTTAAATGCAAATATTTTAAGCAAACAGAAGAGGAAATAGTGCAATCTCTCCGAGACACACTCAGAGATGATTCATAATGAGGCATCACGAAAACACGACTATAAAATTTTGATCCCCCTGAAAATAAAACACAATTTTATATAGTAAAACTGGGGTTTTACATGGGTATAGATTATTTTCTTTATTTCTGCTCAAAACATAGATTGCGGGTGCTCGTTAGAAACGCCTCGCCAAGGCGGTTCTAACGGAATCCGACAACATATGTTTTGAGTTAAAATAAAAAAGATCATATCGCTAAGGGCTCTGCAAATTTATTTGCGGGTGCCCTATAGTAATCACCCAGTCGGTCCGTCCGTCCGTCTGTCCGTCCACATGCTAGAAAGTGTGATAAATGAGCCACCTGCATGCATAACACCCGTACAACAAAAGAACACAATACATACAGCATATTAAGAATTTTCAACTCAGTTTGTCTTTTTGTCTGTTATATTCTTTTATCCTCGGCCACCATCCATCGGGGCTTGAAGAAATTTATGGGCTGCGTTATGCTTCCACGTAGAGCTGAATCCGACCGCACACGAGTACTGGTAAACCGCTTAGAGGATCTAAGCCTGCCCAGGCAAAGCGGTGCGATTTGGACCGTCCATGCTTATAAACCCTATTCGTTTCATTGGGCGACAGGGCTTGAGATGTCATTTCATCTCAGTGTTGGGTAAAAGTCCCACAAAATTGGAAGCAACGTCTCCAAAATGACCTATATAGTGTTGATGGGGACGTTAAACATGGATTTTGGTCATTTCGTACCCAGTTCTTGAAAAACAGGCACGAATTGACTTTGGTGTGTTGAATTGTTATAAAGCTGATTTTACAAGTAACGGGTAAGTTTGGTGCCTAATGGCTTGGTTTAGAGTAAGTGGGGCTCTAGTTAAAAAGACGATATTTGTTTTACTAATTTTTTATTTTAACAAAATTTAACATAGTATTGAACGTACTGACACCGTGTAACAATCCAAACAGATTTTACAATATCATATAATATATTTTACAAGTCACCTGGGTAAAAGCTGGCCTCGGTAGCTCAGTCGGATGCGTGTCTGACTGGTGATCAGGAGGACGCTGTTCGATACCTGCCGGGGTCGGCAACATTCTTTCGTGGAGATTGATCGTGAAATCTATTCTACGGTAATTCTCTCCCTTCCGTTGATTCAAGAAGGATAGTTGTCAGTTTCTTGCGAAAGAATGTGCACTGCTTACGTATAAGCCAGCCCAGGCAATATGTGGATAGATAAACTGACTGGCTCAATTGACCTAAAATAATGTTGACTGTGCCGTCAAACTCCAATACAAACAGCTATGGTTTGTGCCAATGCGAGTATGTCATGTGAGTATCCAAAAATAAAAAGTCACCCTGCATCATTATGCGTTCTGTTAATGCCTACGTCTGTCAAACAGAGTTTAGGAGTACCGTTTGAAACGTTTCTATCAACACAGAACACAATATACACCCATATTAATTCAAACATGGGTTTTGAGTCCTCGTTGGAGACAATAACAAAGAGTTCCCACAACTTATGTTTTGACCGCAATAAAACACAAAGTATACTTATGGAAATTCCACTTTTCTGTATGTTAAGTGAGGTTTACAAGTCTTCATCACATTGACTCATAAAGTTAAAAGATGCATATCACTACCATTGCTAAATAGAAAACAACTACTCGACAACATCCCCATTTGAGTTCGTCGGAGCAAGACTTCAGAAGTGTGATGTGGTCTTCTTTCCTGCTCTGTACTCGTCCATACCTAATGTCCACACATTGATCGCTCTCCATCCATCCACCCATCCGACCACCAAAATAAAAAGGCTTTGAAAATTGTCGTCCTATTGTGTGGCAAATTAGCAGTTTAGTTATCATAATTAATGACGCGAGAAATTAACAAGAAAACCATTGCAGACATTCTTGAGCCGCTGTGATCCGCCCGTCCGTCCATCATTCCATAATGGTCCGGATAATGGTGTTTATAAAATCAAAAATATATTGGATGGTTTTTGCGATAGATAGTTCCTTCTTAACTATATACATGTACAGTCTATTTACACTTGCCACGTCCGTTCTCTGTGTCATGTCAGGTTCATTGCTGCTACTGGTAACATGTTAGCCAGTTCATTCTGTTGCATGCGGGCAGTTGGGACTCGACACCTTGGGACGGGTGTGTGTGTGTGTGTGTGTGGGGGGGGGGGGGGCAACCCATTTAGGGGTTGCTAGGTCTCTAAACAAAGCTGGCGTGGGAAGGGGGACTAACTTTTTTAACTGAATACTGTCTCCCCCTATTGGGCAGACTGGTCTCGCGATACTTTGTGCACAGCAGTGGTCGTCCAACGAAACAACATAGTATGTACCAGGTACGATATTACCAAATGACTTGGTGCTAAAGTCATTTCGTACCCATTAAGGTCCCATTTTGGTCAATTCGTACTCGGTACGAAATGACCAAATCGGTTACGAAATGACTTGGGTACGAAATGGTTGTTAGTGGGTACGAAATGACCAAAAAGCAGGTACGAAATGACCAAAATGGTACGAAATGACTAGGGTACGAAATGACTTGGGTACGAAATGACCGGTTACCATTTATTTGATTATTCAGGATGAAGATGCTGCAACAGTGCCACGGGGGTGGAAACCTGTCATTCCAGACATTTCTTCAGACACATGTGAAACAAAAGAGGATGCATGCCCATGCCCTGTTGCGTACAAGCAGGTAACATGTTCTTCTTTCCTATCACGACAGGGTTTGGACTTGCAAATGATCCTATTACGTGAACAAGTCCCTGAAATGGACACCCCACTAAACCCCTCCATTACAATAACACACCCGTGCAACATAGTTCTTTTTTTTCACATATCAAAAATGGCTGACTTTTTGATGAAAATTGGTGATATTTTACTTATTTGTACTGCAAATATAGGGTGTGGGTGCTAGTTAGAACCGCCTCAATGAGGCGGTTCTAACGAGTACCCAGAACCTATGTCTTGGAGTAGAAATAAGAAAAATAATGTTTACCCCCGTAAACCCCTGTTTTCTCTATATAAAGTGGGGTTTATGGGGTGTTCATTTCACGGACCTGTTCACATGATGACTTTATATTATATAGAGAAAACTGGGGTTTACGGGGGTATACCTTCTGCTGCAAGACATAGTTTGTGGGTACTCGCTAACGAGCACCCACAACCTATGTTTGCAGCATAAATAAGAAAGAAATCACGGATTTTCATCAGAAAAGTAGCCGTTTTGGCGATGTGAAAAAAAGGACTATGTTGCACGGATGTGTTATGGTAATGTCACAACAGTTCCATTTCATTCTTGATTTGACGTTGCCATAGCAACTCTTTTAAATAACCCAAATATGAGTAATAAAGGTAATTTATTAAACGTTCATTGGAGTAGGAATAACAGGTCAAAGAAAAGTTGGTTTTGTTTGATTTGAAGTTTAACGTCCCCGTCTACACTGTAAAGGTCATTTTGGAGACGTTGCTTCCAATTTTGTGGGACTTTTACCCGGCATTGAGATGAAATGACTTCTCAAGCCCTGTTGCCCAATGAAAGCAATAGGGTTTATAAGCATGGACGGGCCGACTCGCACCGCTTTGCCTGGGCAGGCTTAGATTCTCTAAGCGGTTTACCAGTACTCGTGTGCGGTTGGTTTCAGCTCTGCGTGGCAGCATCATGCAGCCCATATATTTCTTCAAGCCTCGATGGGCGGGGGCCAAAGGAGAAGTTTAAGTCACACATTTTGGGGTTCACGTTTTTGCTGATATATTTGGATAAAGGCCGGTTGCCTATATCAAACGAATAAATTCTTTGACTTTCATTACGAGGACACGCCTATACAAATACATTGTAAATGTTATCGCCAAAAAAAAAAAACAAAAAAAAACACGAAAATTTTGAGAGGAAAAAATGTGATATTTTTCTTTTTTCTACCCAAAACATAGATTGTTGATACACGTTAGAACCGCCTCGGCGAGGCGGTTCTAACGAGTACCAACAATCTATGTTTTGGAGACGAAATCAAAAAATAAGGTATACCCCTGTAAACCCTGGTTTTACTGTATAAAAGTGGTTTCTAAGGGGCTCAAAATTATATAGGCGTGTTTTCGTGATGTGCTGAAATTGTTTTCATTACGAAAACACGCCTATACAAATACACTGTAAACTTAACCGCCGAAAAATCGACAATTTTCTGATGAAAAATTGTGATATTTTTCTTATTTCTGCTCAAAATATAGATTATGGGAACTCGTTTGAACCGCCTCGATGGGGCGGTTCTAACGAGTACCCATAATCTATATTTTTGAACACAAATAAGAAACATAAGGTTTACCCCTGTAAACCCTGGTTTTACTGTATAAAAGTGGGTTTTAAGGGGGTAAAAATTATAAAGGCGTGTTTTCGTGATGTGCTGATATTGTCTTGCATCACGAAAACATGCCTATATAATTTTGACCCCCTTGAACCCCACTTTTATACAGTACAATTGGGGTTTACAGGGGTTAACCTTATTTTTTTTATTTCTGCTCTAAACTATAGATTGTGGGTACTCGTTAGAACCGCCACGACGAGGCGGTTCTAACTAGTACCCACAATCTATATTTTGCGCAGAAATAAGAAAAATATCACTATTTTTTCATCTTAAATTTTTCATTTTTTCGGCGATAAAAGTTACAATGTATTTGTATAGGCGTATTTTCGTGATCATTGAAGGCACGAAAATACATTCATATCTTAAATTATATTATTAATTGATTATCCTGTATTGTTCGGAGGTCATCCTTATTAACACTGAGGTCAAAAATCAATTATCATGTTTTAATGGTGTCAATTCTCTGGAGTCGTCGTCGTGCAAAAATTTGGACATTTTCGTCTGCGTCGTCGTCGTGAAAAAACTTGAACATTTTGTAATATCTCTGACATTTCTGAACATATTTACTTGAAACTCGGACTAGTTGTTCATTATGAAAACGGGCTGCAGCCGAGCGTTGGCATCCGCATGCGTTGCTCTTGTTTCGTTTTGTCCCAGTTACAGGACCTCGGTCATCTGTATTAGCCACGGCCTTTGGCCTCGCGTAAACACAGCAGAGATCGGACCTGTAACTGGGCCAGTACGAAATTACTTGATTGATAACATTATAGTTATAACAAGTTGATCCGAATCGAGGAAACCAAGCTCAACTTAGAGACACGGTAACCTAACCAAGTAAAAGACTGTAAATGAGTCCTGGCAATGGTAAACCTGCTACCAGGTGATATCAAAACCGACCTACATGCATACCTGAACTCACTCCCTGAACTAGCAAGAGTATTTGTATATCGAAACTAAAGGTACTGTACTGTACAACCAGTGAACATTATAGCGCTAATATCAATCTGTGCGGATGCGCAGTCTCATCAGAGCCTTTGTTGTTCGCAAATACTAAAAACAGATGTTTTTCTTATGACAACACCCATATGCAATAGGACAATGACGAGTCAAGGTTGAGGACTCAGCAACAATGTGAAACTACAGCCCATCAAAGGTACTAATGGAAGCCACAGTACTTCCGAACGACTTCGTACACACAACCGTGTTATAAGGGGAATGGGAACACCTGGCAGATTTTTCAGCCATTTTGTCAAAGGGAGGCAACTTTCGGGACTTCCTATTCCTTTTCCACAAGCCCTGTCCGGCTGAAAAAGGGGTCTACTCTTAAAGGAAAGAATTTGCTTCTCAGGAGCAAATTCTTTTCTGTAAGAGTTCACCCCTATTGACATAGGAGACAACAATACTTTTGCAGGAGTTGCCTCCCCTGAAGGTCTTCTCATTCCCTTTAAGATGGTGTCTTTCATATCTCTAGACTATCATTTTTCAGGTGAAACATTTTGACATTTTTTCTTATTTCTAAGCCAAACACAGATTGTGGATACTCGACAGAATCGCCTCAGCGTGGCGGTTCTAACGAGCACCCAGAATCTCTGTTTTGAGGAAAATAAGGAAAGTAATATACTCCCCAAAAACACCCTACTTTTTGCTTCACAAACTGGGTGTTGCAGGTGTGTACATTACACTGATTTGTTAATAACCTGATATAATTTTGGCAGTTCCTTGGCGTTTTGTTAATTTTATCTCCCACCATCACTCAACGAGTCGGTTCTAACGAGCAGCCACAACGTATGTTTGCGGTATACATAAGAAAAATATCGCGGTTATTCATCAGAAATGTAGCCATTTTGGAAATATGAAAAAATGCACTATGTCGCACGGGTGCGTTATCGTAATGCTGATGGCGTATCCAGTATACACTGTTGCAAGCATAATTTCATATTTCTGAAAGTAAATTATGTGTAAATGTTTGTTTGGTTGTTTTAGTTGATACAAGAGTGTTGGATGAATAATGCAGAAAACAGACCCTCTTTTGATGCAATCAAGAATACTTTGCGCAGAATCAACCCAAATAAGCTGAGCCCGGTTGATCTTATGATGGCAATGGTAAATATTACATTACAGAAAGGACTTCTTTTTACAGAAAGGACTTCCGTCTGACAATAGAATAGCTTGGCGTGTAATAACGCATGTAAACCACGTAAAATATCTGTCTATTTCTTTTTCCATCATACTTGTAAATATATAAAGGGTAGCCTTGGTAGGTAATTTTTTATTATAAAAATGGATCTTACATGAGTGTTCATGTATTATTGAATTGATTAAACTAGTTGAGGGACAGGGATAAAATGCGAGGCTTTGCCGAGCATTTTGTCCATTTTCCTCAACGAGTTTAATAAATTTGATAATACATGAGCAAGAATGCAAGATTCTATTTATCATATGACATTTAAAATGTATTTTATTCACGACTGTTCACAAAAAATGTCAATATTCCGCCATTAGTAAACGCGACGTCGTTAAGGACGTCGTACATGTAACGTTACGGGACGTATCCAGCTAATTTGCATATTTAATCCACTAGTGGATTATCGAAAATATTACATGGCGTTATCACACTCTTAGACGCGACGTCATATGATAATAATAATTATTATATAGAGTTTATTTTTTATTAATATTGTTATTATTATTATTTATTTGTTGTTTTTTTTTTGTTTGTTTATTTGATCGATTACAATGCCATTACAGTAGAACTGTGTTATTCAGAACACCATACTTTATCTTCATGTTGCAGGTCTTTTCTCAAAAACATCAAATAAAAGTGAAAATTTAAGTCTGATTTCTTTGCCTTTATCAAAAATTCCGCAAAACATTAACTATTGTTATTCGTCAGCATTACCAAATATGACTTCAAAACGTTCGAAATGAAATAATTCACTCGGTGAAATACAGATTATAATTCACTGAGAAATCTTCGTGAATCACTACTGAAAATTTAATATAAAGGCAGAATGCCACACTTTTCCAATCATTTAGAAGCTTCGTAAGTTCTTTAATGTATTAGTTATATACAGCTTTAAAGCAGTAGAAACACTGCCACTCTATCTATCTAACTTCATATACTGAGTCGGTCATATTTGGCCATTACCTCAGCTGGGTGGGTGGCTAGCTTTAGAATTTAGCTTAAAAAAAGAAAAATGAAAGAGGACATTGGATGAGTCCTTAAAACTATTTAGAATCTGATTAACAGAGGTTTACTAAAACGCATACCTCTGAGTCCCAATCAACACTGTACGGACTTTGAACTCCTCTGCGGACTTCGCATCTACCGCAGACGAGGGAAGACTGTTCCACTGAGGAATAGTTTTGGGTAAAAAGATTGCTTTAGGGTATCACTATAGGCCAGGTACCTACGATACTGTATGTTATTTACTTTTGATGCCCTTCTTTGAGTTGAAGCTGTCACAGGGGTCCAGTATTTATCGACTCTAGATTACATATAATTTTGATAATGTTTGCACAATAAAACACGGGTGACGTTTTCGTCGCACCTGCTTAAGCAGGAATACATAGGCGTGCAAGTTTCTGTCCGTCAGTCTGTCCGGGCGTCCGTCCCTCTGGTTGTCCGTCCGTCTTTTCGTCAACATTTTACACTGGGTGTCTTGTCAACACAACCTCTCCTACAGTTTTATACCAATCATTTTGAAACTTTGCATTTGTTTCCGCCATTGTATGGGAAGTGTATATGGTTTGAACATAATTCTCGGATCAATTTTTGTCACTTTTTACACATTGTGAACTTAGTCATTTTTAACTTTCAATTGATATACAGTAGGTACTCTTGTCATCGCAACTCCTCCTATAGTTTTATACCAATTATTTTGAAACTTTGTATGTGTTTTGTTTGGCTATGGTATGAGGATGTGCATGTGGTTTGACCATAATTCTCGTATAAAGTTTTGTCACTTTTATAACATCGTGAAATTAGTCATTTTTAACCTTCAATTGATATACAGTAGGTACCTATTGTCATCGCAACTCCTCTTACAGTTTTATACCAATCATTTTGAAACTTTGTATGTGTTTTATCATGGTATGAGGGTGTGCATGGGGTTTGGATATAAATCTTGGATGATTTTTGTCACTTTTTCAACATTGTGAACTTAGTCATTTTTAACCATCAGGTGATAGATAGTAGGTACCTATTGCCATCACAACTCCTCGTACCGTTTTGTACCATTTATTTTGAAACTTCGCATGCGTTTTCTACATGGCATGAGGATATACATGTAGTTTGGATATAAATCTTGGATCAATTATTGTTATTTGTTTCACATTGCGAACTAAGTCATTTTTTTACCTTCAGTTGATACGCAGTAGGCACCTCATGTCATCGCAATTCCTCTTACAATTTATTCCAATCATTTTGAAACTTTGCATGTGCTTTCTCCATGGTATGAAGATGTGCATTTGGTTTGGATATAATTCTTGGATGAATTTTAACTACTTTTTGCATATGCGAACTTAGGCAGTTTCTTACCTCAGATATATAGACTATGGATACCTCTTAAAGTCCTATATTAATTTCTTCTGCCATAGAAACATTTATAATTCGGGTGGGGCAAGTGTGGGGCAGGTGCGACATCAACCTCACCGAAGTTGAATCTATATTTATGAGAGAAAGATGTTCTATTGATTGAATAGAGTGTCTTTGATCATTTATATCATATTAAGTCCGCAGATACCTATTGAAAGCCGATGTTATCAAAACTTACCTGATGATAAATAAAACTGTATTATATTATTTTAGTTATATGATATTAACAATATTTTGGTATTTTTTTCTGTATTTGCCCATGTGAGGTAATAGTATCTTTAACGTTTCTAAACATTGTTCATAATACGTAATTGTTTGTTTGGTGATTTCCACACAATTCATTTATTCTGTTATTGCGTACTGGTGCTGGTATTATTCTCTATAAACCCTTCCACTTAGGATTATATTTTCCTTTTAAAAGCCCCCCCCCCCCCCCCCCCTCCCCAGTGGCATTCCTTCCGCTGACCGTTCCGGGGCGGTTCTTCTGTCGCGGTTTATTTTTGTTATGGGTTGTCTTTGGGTGTTTGTGTCGCTTGTATTATTTTATTTTGGATAGCCAAATGGCCATTTTGTGGGAAAGTAACTGTTCTTTTGGCTTTCCACTGTTGATGTTTCCATTGGGGTCTGGTGTTTCATGTTTGTGTTTCTTTCCGTTTGGTGTCTCTGATGGGAGCTGTGGGTTAATTGTATCGATTCCTGATCATTGCCTCCTCTTCTATTTTAGATTTATTCAAGAAAATTTATTAATGCAGAAAAGATCAAATTAAGTTCAGTCGAATACAATATCTATTTTACATAGCTGTTTTTATTTCGTTCAGAGCTAATGGCCTTTCGAACTATAGAAAAAATTCATTCTATTTATAGTCAAAAATTATTTAATTATTTGGGAGGCGGTAGAAAACTCCGCCTCATTTCATCATAGTGTAATTCATATCTTATTTTCTTCGTGAGCTTATTTTTCATAGCAGCAGAATAGTTGGGTATTTGGTAATAACTAAATGCTAATTTTACATTTCGCAAACACGCCTATACAAATACATTACCACCTTTATCGCTGAAAAAATGAAAATTTTATGATGAAAAATTGTGATGTTTTTCTTATTTCTGCTCAAAATATAGATTGTAGGCACTCGTTAGAATCGAGGCGGTTCTAACGAGTACCCACAATCTATATTTTAGAGCAGAAATAAGAAAAATAAGGTATATCCCCGGAAACCCCAGTTTTACTATATAAAAGTGTGGTTCAAGAGGTCAAAATTATATAGGCGTGTTTTCGTGATACTTATATCTCCTAAGTAACCTTTGTTGTTGGCATCAATTGAACCAAGGCGGTTCTATTAATACCAACAACATAGGTTTGTATGAAGAACTGGCAAAATATCCTTCAGATATCCCCAATTACCTACGCCATCTGTTACTATGATTTTTTAGTATTTTGAAAATAGAGCACTCCTCAAGTGCTACTAGATTGTGTAAGCTTTTAAAGAAGATACTGTTCTGCTTCTGAAAGAACCTAAAACAAACAGAGAGAATTTTATTTCTACCTGTTATGTTTTCTTTGTTTCCAAAGTCGCATTTAAAGCATTATTTCACCTTCCACCTTAATGTAGCTGGTTTTAGGTGCTTTATTGGCGGTAAAATGTCTCCCATTTCTTCATTTATCAACGTGCAGTTTATCATGATTTATTTTCTTTGAGACAATTGCGTTGAATTTTGGAATTTGGAAAATGCAGAGTAGTCAAAGTGCACGCTTATTTGCTTAAGTAGTTTTGTTAGTATCTGTTCTGACAATGAAGTGACTGAAACCTAGATTTTCTTTTGATTCTTTAAATTGTTTTTGTTTCCAACAGCACTCCTAATAAGAAGTTTATTTAAGAAATAGATCAGCTCTAATTGTGGTTTGTTGAGTAATAAGTCACAGTTTGGAGGTCAATTGTAAAGTAGATCAAATCACCTGCGCGTAGCGCGCGTGATTTGTCTACTTACAACTGACCGACAAACTGTGATTTATTAGTAAAAAATCACATACTAGAGCTGATCTATTTCGATTCTAACACGCTGAAAATCGGCAGTAATGTTGTTGTTTCCTTCAAAATCTCACAACTTTTCGCCATTGTTAGAAAAAAATCCCGCCAAAATTATCGACTGAAACACATGCATTAATATCGTTTTCTAACGTTTTCGTCGCGAGAAAATGACGTTACACCGTCTTACGTCAAGTAAATCGACTAGTGACGTCATAAATCAACAGTTTTTAATGACGCCACTCGTCACACTCTTCCGGGCCGTAATTTATTGCAGAATTAAACACAGTTCTTTTCCATTGCCTATATAGGCGCGCTGTGTTAGAATTGTTTTTTGTGCAATTATTTACACAGATGCACAGATTGTTGGAATATTTTTTCAATTAAACACTTTGTACTTTCCCCTGTTTTCATCTAGATGGAGAAGTACTCTAAGCACCTAGAATCAACAGTTACCGAGAGGACACAGGACCTTGTTGCCGAAAAAGCCAAAACTGATCGTCTTCTTTATAGTGAGAATTCTACTTTCCACTTAACCGTTCAATTTTGTCTAACCTAATATTGGTTTGGTCGCCATGAGGCGGGCAAACCGGGTATAATGACCAGATTGTAACTGTTCCATGGAGGGGCACGTGACGCGATCAACCAATCAGCTTTAACGATGATGCAATACTATACTGCATTACAGGAAACAGCCTGTCTGAATAGCGAAACAGACCGAAAAGCAAGCGTTTCAACTCCAACAATAAATATCTTAAGGGAAATGGAAACACCTGGCAGGTGTGGCAGTTACGGTAAATGACCAATTAATTCGAACAGTAAAAAAATAAATACTGATCCGGGTGAATTATTAGAAAATATCAGATTGGAAATTTATCAGTGTTCGAACTGTTTGATCTGAAAGAATTCCATGCATCGGACCAGGCTGGGTTCAATATTTTAAACAACTTCGTTTTTTCCCGCGGCCCTGTCAATCCGCAAGTGATTAGAAGTTATAAATATCACTTATGCAGTGCAGAACCGTTTGATCTATAAATAAGTCAGTGTGTGCAGGGGGTCTTTGAATGCGAGCTTATCATGTAGTTACAAGTATAAGGTTACACATTGTCATTAATGACATTTACACCTATTGAACTATCACTATTCCTTTTAAAATGGGCGAGTCAATTTGTCATCTCAGGAATAACAGAAATTGATTTGTTTAGAGCAAATTCTTTTCTTAAGAGAAGCCCATATATTTTTCAAAGAATTTCCTGATAGTCTGTAATATATTTTTTTTGTTCCGGCTACACCGCAGCAGACAAAGTCCAGCTACATGTATATATGGGATGTGATGTTGAAACCCGCACGTGCAGCTACCCAGGAGCTAGGCGCTGGATACTTCACCCCCCCCCCCCACACACACACACCTATATTGTTTAAGCGCATAGTGAAGCCTCAGGCGAGACTGCGCAGCCTTGTTTGTGTGTTCTCTGTTTACTCATAAGCTGTCTCAAATCAGCGTAAGCCGGGGGCATGTAGCAATTCAATGCCCATCGAAGAAGTCCGCTGAAGACTGATTAGACTGCGGATGCAAAACCATCATGTTATTTAGATAGGCAAGTAACAAGAAAAAGAAAATGCGGACATCATACACAATTTTAACATGTGCATGTGCGATCTTCACTTCGTGCGCGATGAAACGTTTCAAACCTCTTGAACATTGAAGACACAATCCCGATTGCACAACTGCGCAGACTTATCAGTCTTTTCTGTACGCACATGCGCAATAATTATTTTACTCGAGATAGGAGATCTGAACAGACTGATCCTTGCACTTGGTATCTTAGAATGTGTTGTAATGTCGCAAGCAGATTTGGCCGGTTAAATGTACACAGTCGTTTTAAGCCGGCGCACGGCGAAAAAAACCGTTTCAAACGAAGGACCAGATCAGCCTGCGCATCTAGCCAATGTGGCCATAGTTTTCACCTGTTGTTCTTTGATTAGCACAGAGGCCATGGTAGGCACATACGAACAACGAAGACTGTTCAGACTGCATGCATGTGCAAACTGACCTGAGTCTTCGCCCATCGCATATGACTTATTTTCTCAATCATGTTCCCCGAAATTACTTCCAATAAAACCTTGTCACCGTGAAATAAATGGGCATCTTCACTTGCTCCTCAGAAAAACCAGGGTAACCCAACAGGTAACCTGAATTAAACTACCTTTTTGCATGCAACAACCATGCATTTCACTCGCACGTGCTAAAAGACGTTCTGTGGAAAAAGGCGGGAAACTCAATTAATATTTAAAGGGGCGCTTCTGCTATCAAAGAGGCATTGAATCAAATGCCACAGCACATGGAAAAAGGGTAACACTGTCACACAAATAATATTGTAAGTGGAAGCTACGCTCCAAAGAGTCTGAGAGCAAAGCGAAAACACTTGCATATGCATGGTGATCCAAGCCTTTGTAGGCCACAATGCTACATCACCGACAAGGATCAGCCTGCACATCGATGCAATGTGATCAGTCTTTACTGAACCCTTAAATCTTACGAAGTCACAAGGCTTAGTGAAACTCTTTGCCTTACATACCGGTAGTGGGTGCGCATGTTCAGTGTTTGCAGGTCGTTGAGAAACCAGCGAAGACACATCTTAGCGTACTCATGCAATCCGATTAGATCGCATGAGCCTGATGCAGACGATGGGATTTCACAACATAAATAAGCGAAACTCCCGTGGCTCATCAAGGTTGATCTAAGCACTTGCTGCATGCGTTTCTCACAGTCTGATCAGTATTCGGTGAGGGTGTGAACCTTCCATTACCAAAGGGCTATCCAAGTGAGAGAAGCGAAAACCATTTGCCTCACAGAGTGCATGTTAATCCGAGTCTTTGGAAGTCGCACATATTTCATGCTAAGTTTTCTTTTTTTCGTGCGCTAGCTCATATACGACCAGTACGATGTTGTAATGATAAATTCGGGAACGGAATTCCGAAATACTTGTTCTGGATGCATTTTTCGGCATTTTTTGTGTGTTCAAAGTATTAAAAATTCTGATTTCTGAAAAATTTGGGAGTTCGAATTAAATGAGAAAGTTTTCAGCCACAGATTCGAAATAATTTTGGGTGTTCGAACTGCTAGGGTGTTCGAACTAATTGGCCATCTACCGTAGTCTACCATTTTTACCGTATTTCGAAACACACCTGTTCAAAAGTGTCATTTTTTGGCCAAAGAAAAAGAAAGTTTAAAAAGAAAAATTGGAATATTCAAGTTGCCTTTTTTGCTCAAAACATAGATTGCGGGGAGTCGACAGAAACGCCTCGACGAGGCGATTCTATCGAGTACCCACAATCTAGTGTCTCAGAGCATGAATTCCATTGTGGAATTTTGAAAATATCTGAGGGTCACTGATGAGGCCTAATTGGCCGAAACTAGCTAGTCTGGCCCAGAAAACATGTACACTCCATATTTTTTTAGTTCTGTGGTATATTCCTTGCTTCCAAAGGATAGCCCTTTTATAGAACATATTTAACTTCACTACAACTGGTGTGTGAAAATGTGTGGCGGCTGTAAAACGTCTCCCTGCCCTACATCATAGTGTAGATTATATTTTCCTGTCCTTTGGGATCATTGATTCCATTGCGGAATTTTGAAAATATCCAAGGGTCACTGATACTAGCTAGTCTGGCCCGGAAAACATGTACACACCATAATTTTTAGTTCTGTGGTGTATTCCTTGCTTCCAAAGAGTAACCCTTTTATAGAACATATTAAAGGGGATCACAATTCTATAGGCATGCTTTCGTGATGGAAATACAACTTTAAGGACCTTATGGCTGCTACTCTGTTGACTCTGTCCAACTGAAAAAGGGGTCTACTCTAAAAGGGGAAGAATTTGCTCCTCAAGGGGTCTACTCTAAAAGGGAAGAATTTACTCCCCAGGAGCAAATTCTTTCCTTTAAGAGTATACCTCTTAGACATATCAAAAGAGAAATTACTTTTGCAGGAGTAGCAGTCATTTTCGCAAATTTTACGTTTTGCAATGCCATTATATTATGGGGCCATGGAAACGAAAAACAACAGAACATAACTACTACTACTCGCAAAGCGTGGCTGGCTCAGTCGGATGCAGTCTGACAGGCGATAAGGAAGACTCGGGTTCGATACCTACCGGGGTCGGCAACATTCTTTCGTGGAGATTGATTATGACATCTTTTCTATGGTCATTCTCTCCCTTCTGCTGATTCAGGAAGGGCAGGGGTCAGTTTTTTTGCGACAGAATGTGCACTGAACTGGTAAACCGCTTACGGATAAGCCTGCTCAGGAAAAGCGTGGATAGGTACACTGACAGGCCCAAACATGACCCAAATCAGTGTTGACTGGGCCGTTAAATACAAATAAACAAAACTTGAAGTTTACTTCACACAGATAGGAACATATTTATATATTCTGAACATCTTTCGGTACGGTCTCTCTAATAATACGTAAATGTTGGAAAGACAGAGAACGTTATTTTTCCTCATTTATAAAAATCGCTGGGTGTAACGGGCCTCCGTGTGGCCTAGAAGTATCATGTCCCAGACACATTATATGATACCACACCCAGTCACATTATCCTGACACTGGATCGACCAGTCCTAGCCCTACCCCGTAAATCTGAGTGCCAAGCGAGGAGCAGCTAGTACCATTTTTAACGACTTTGGTATGTCGCGGCCCGGGATCGAACCCGTGACCTCCCGTTCCCCGGAGCAGACACTCTACCAACTGAGCTATCGGGGCCGGTACTCACCTCGGATTAACGATCGGCTTGATGTGAGTGAAATAATCTTGAAAGGATCGTAAAACCAAACATAAAAAAGATCGCAGGGTGTGTAAAAACCTTTTCATGTATTTGCTACTAGAATAAACGGCAGTGCCAAGGTCGAAGGTTCTAACTCTTCCAAATATATAAAATATTTAGGGAGCGAAACAAAGTCATAACGTTGATGGGTCGTTTATTGTTCTTGAGCCCAGCACAGATAGCAATAGTTTCTGTTCAAAAACTTCATGACTACTAAGTGACCTACCACCAGTTACAGACTGAGTTGTTAAAAGACTTTTTGGCGCATTCGATCGGAGCTATTGTATCTGATAAGCCGAGAATGGTGTTCTTTATTTCCACTCAATACTTGACGTTTTACTACTCAGTTTCTTTTACAATTAAATTGTGATCCAGAAAGATATACAAAAGGATTGCAAATTTCAGGTTTTTGCGGAGGTACCACTCAAAGAAACTGCCGAGGTTTAAGATACAGTCTGATTCGCAGCACTTTGTCTGGGCAGGCTTAGATCATCCTTGGCCGTTCAGCAATACAGCAGTCCAATATATTGCCCCAAGGTCTGATCGACCCCGGTCAATCGGGGATTGAAGAAATAGATTGGGCTGCATGATGCTTCCACACAGAGCTGATACCGGCCGCACATGAGAAGTGTTAAATCGCCTAGAAAGTCTAAGCCTGCTCAGGAAAAGTGGCTCGAGTCAGACTGTTCATGCATTTCAACCATTTAGTTTCATTGGGCGACAGGGCTTGAGAAGGAGTTTTATCTGTCCGTTTTATCTCAGTACTTAGTAAAAGTCCCACAAAATTGGAAGCAATGTCTCAAAAAAGACTCATACAGTGATAACAGGGACGTTAACAACAAATGACTCATAGATAACCAAGGCCCTAAAGAAGGCCTGATGACTCTGGAAAAATCTTTTTATATGCCCGTTTGAAAAACAACAACAACAACAACAAAAAAAAAAAAAAAAAAAAAAACGGTCGTATTAAGTTATGGGGTTGGTGTCCGTCCATCCGTTCATAAACTTTTTTTTTGTTTCCGTATAACTCATACTATACAGTTTTCATCCGATCAAGCCTAAAGTGTGTATGTAGTAAGGCTTAGATGTGAAGATATGCCATCAAATACTAACAGAGTTATGACCCTTTTAAAAATTCGGTTTACATTTTCGTTTGGTTAAGTTTTGTGCTATACATGTGTAAACCATATGTAAGTTACATTTAGTTTATACTTGCCATGGCGTTAAACAATTTACCACAGAATACTCATCACTACCTACTCCTCCTGATACCAAGGTCACAGACTTCGAAATTTTATGTACACGTTTTGTATTAAAGTTTATTATTTTTATTTAAAAAAAATGCATTAAGTGGGATAATGATATCAGCTGGCTCAAATCAGAATGTAGACTGACAAGACCAAACCTATTGGATGCTTTTTGAAAGCAGCCAACTTGTTTTAAATATTGGATGCTTCGAAATACAGCAGTCACAGCTTAACCGAGTCGTTCTACAAGAAAAACAAGAAATGGGGAGGGTGGGGGGGGGGGGGGGGGGGGGGTTAGAAAATATTATGAGTATTTATTATATACCTCCACAAAGACTGTTGTTTACTACCAGTTTTGCTACACAAAGATTCCGTTGCAGCTTCCTTTGAAACGAGGCTACCAGTGAGCTCAAGCGTTTGCTGCGACGTTAGAAAGAAACCATATGTAACGCGGAACCAGAAGTGAAAACATGATAACATCGCTCATAGATCCTAAAGTAACGCCCCTTTACAATATCCTGTCGTATTTGAGTTAAAAACGACTTTATTGGAAGGAAAAGGGGCGGCAGGGATTGAGAGTTCATTTCAACTCAATGTCGAATAAAAATCCCAAAAAGTTTGGAGGCAAACGTCGTCAAAATGACCTAAATAGTGTTGACGGGAACGTTAAACCTTAATTCGAACAATGGAACAATCAATGAACAGTGACCTTATGATAAAAGATCAGCAGTATTTTAGTTGAAATATTCATATACTGTTGCTGCCGATGACCAAATATGTCAACAGTTTACTGTATTTTTAACAGTATTGTTTCGTTTCTTCATCTTTTAGAGTTCTGAAATTCAGATACATGTGTTGCACACCTTTCAAAATGCCTATCAGATCGTATTATTTTGCAGTGTGATTCTATAATATAGACATTAAAAATGGCTTAATGAATTATGAAAGTTATGTCGTACAAGACTACATTGCCCACAGAAATCAAAAGGTGTAATTATTATATAAAACAATCAGACCACTTCGTTTGATAAATTTGGAGATCCCTTCTTATGGATACTCTTATATATTGTAAACGTCTTACTCAAACTGGAAATTGACCAGTAGTCATGTCGATAAATAAATATATATCAAGCCCCGCCCATCGGGGCTTGAAGAAATAAATGGGCTGCATGATGCTTCCACGCAGAGCTGAAACCGACCCGCACACGAGTACTGGTAAACCGCTTAGAGGATCTAAGCCTGCCCAGGCAAAGCGGTGCGCGTCGGCCCGTGCATGCTAATTAACCCTATTGGTTTCATTGGGCGGCAGGGCTTGAGATGTCATTCCATCACAACGTCGGGTAAAAGTCCCACAAAACTGGAAGCAACGTCTCCAAAATGTCCTTTACAGTGTTGACGGGGACGTTAAATCTCAAATCAACCTACCATCACTTAGCAATGAAATCAATGCACATTTGAAAGAAGAAGAATATATTTTCACAAAGTGACAAGATATGGTATTTTCAAAATCTGAACAGATATGATATTTTCACTTGTGAAAAATAACATAATGACGTTCTTTTAACCGAAGGAGTCCGGATTACGTTTTAGTTTGTTTTTCGTATAAAATATAATAAACATATACTTTTTCGATAAATATAAAAAAAATATTTCATTTCGTGTGCTGAAAACATCAGAATTTGCATGCCAATTTCAACACTCAATGTATTATTTTTGGTATTCACCTCAAAAAAAGTTTATATCCTCTATTTATTCTGTCCTAGTTTATCAATAAAATTTCAATACCTAGGTATGCTGCCAAAGTCTGTTGCTGATGATCTACGCCTTGGCCGCCCAGTGAATGCAGAAATACACGAGGCCTGTACAATTTACTTCAGTGATATTATTGGTTTCACTAATATTTCTGGGGCCAGTACTCCGATGCAAGTTGTTGCGTTGCTGAACAAGTTATACATAACGTTTGATGAGATCATCGATAAATATGATGTGTATAAAGTGGAAACCATTGGAGATGCCTGTAAGTTGCTTAACATAGTTGCAAATATAGCAGAGTCTTTTAACATATGCATGTAAAAACGCTACACATTCCATTTAACATTAGGCAGGTGGATTTGCAGGATTGCACATTCATTTACGTATTTCCTGCGAGTGTGCACCATCATGAAAACACTCCTATATAATTTTGACCCCCCCCCCCCCTGAGCCCCACTTTTATGTAGAAAAACTGGTGTTTACCGGGGTAAACATTATTTTTCTTGTTTCTGCTCTAAAATATAGATCGTGGGTACGCGTTAGAACCGCCTCGATGAGGCGGTTCTAACTAGTTCCCACAATCTAGATTTTGAACAGAAATATTAAAAATATCACAATTTTTCATCTAAAAATGTTCGTTTTTTCGGCGTTAAAGTTTACAATGAATTTGGATAGGCGTGTTTTCGTAATGATTATGACTACTAGTAATAACTGCGCATTTGCTTATACAAAGCAGCTCCTTATTTGCTTATACAAAGCAGCGCCTTATTTGCTTATACAAAGCAGCTCTTTATTTGCTTATACAAAGCAGCTCCTTATTTGCTTATACAAAGCAGCTCCTTATTTGCTTACACAAAGCAGCGAAGATGCAAATAGCAACACAAAACATGTTGCAATATTCTATCTATCTGCCAGAAGGATTTTCTAGAGTCACGAAGCATTGCGCTTTTAAAATTTATTTTCTCGAATGAAGTAAATTTTCTGCTTAAATCATTTTTAGTTTCAGAGAAGAAGAAACAGGTTAGGCTCATCGGAGTCTAACTGTTGGTTTTCTTTTGCTCCAGCATTTCAGTGGTTTCTTGCTGTCGAGTCCTCACCGTTGTCTCACCTCTGTGGTTCTTTGATTTTTGTGTTCACGGAGATGTTGCACTGATGAGTAAGGAGGCCTTCATGCGGACTGAACAAATTATTTGTCTAAATCGCGACGGAAGTAGGGGCGAGGATTGTGGCCACGTAAAATCGATTTAAGCCCCCCCCCCCAGTGGAAATCTTCCACTGACCGTTCCAAGGCGGCTCTTCTGTGGCGATTTTTTCATGTTGTTGTTTGTTACTTACTGTGTGTATCACTTGTGTCCTTTGGTTTTGGATGGCCATATGGCCATTTTGTGGGAAAGTAACTGTCCTTATGGCCTTCCTTTGTTTAGGTTTCCATTATGGTCTGGTCGCTTAATGTTTGTATTTCTTTCCCTTTGGTGTCTTTTATGGGTGGAGTAAGTTAATTGTATCAATTCCTGATCTTTGTTTTACTTCTACTTTTATTGCTTTATGCTAACAGTAAAACAGTAACGCCTTTTATAAAGTCAATAACAATTTACTATATTGTGTTTTACTTTACTCGCCTATCTCACGCCGGGTATTAATTTTGGTATAGGTAACATCTGAATACATTTTTTTGCAGACCTGAAATTTAAAAAAAATTAAAAGGAGTCATTGTCTCTGGCAGACCAAACCCTTAGATGATATCATAGTATGTCAACGAAATTTTTTCATCCATGCCGTTTAATGGGAAAATAAATGGACACCATGCCAGTGACAGCAATAGTAAGAGCCACACGATAAAAACGTAAACACAAAATGTAACAAAAGACACACGAAGCGAATGCACAAGCTCTTTGTCTTCCATCTAAGAGGCGGTAACAATGCAGAAATGTTAATAAAAGTTTCAACAAATGAATCCGAAATTTCTGCACCCCAAAGTCGAAATGTTAGATAAAATATGTACTTTCATCGTCGCCATTAGCATTTAGCCCAATCAGAGATTTTTATGTTGACTGTATTTAAGGATTTCTTCTTTCCAGCTAAATCATTACGAAAACACGCCTATACAAATACATTATGAACTTAACCGCCGAAAAAATGAAAATTTTGAGATAAAAAATGGTGATATTTTCCTTATTTCTGCTCCAAATATAGATTGTGGGTACTCGTTAGAACCGCCTCATCGAGGCAATGTATTCAATGTATTTGTATAGGCGTGTTTTCGTAATGAGGCGGTTCTAACGAGTACCCACAATCTATATTTTAGAGCAGAAATAAGAAAAATAAGGTTTACCCTGTAAACCCCAGTTTTACTATATAAAAGTGGGGTTCAAGGAGGTCAAAATTGGATAGGCTTGTTTAGGTTTTCATTATGGTCTGGTCGCTTAATGTTTGTATTTCTTTCCCTTTGGTGTCTTTTATGGGTGGAGTAAGTTAATTATATCAATTCCTGATCTTTGTTTTACTTCTACTTTGTTTTCGTGATGGCTTTCTTAATTTCTCAGTTTGTCATGTAAATGTTTACAGACATGGTAGTGTCAGGAATACCTGTTGCCACTTCATTCCACGCAAGAGAGGTAGCCAATATGGCTGTAGACCTTGTTGAGGCTTGTACAGTTTTTACGATACCACATTTGCCAGCTGAACCACTGAAGATAAGAGTTGGATTACATTCTGGTAAATAAACGTCATGCGTAGGCCACATTAATAAATATGTGCAATGGACACTTAATTTTGCTATAAGCAGAGCTTTTGGGGACTCGTTAAAAGAGCTTTATTGAGATAGTTCTATAGTTCTAACTAGCACCCACCAAGTACCTACAATCCATGTTTGCAGATAAACTGGTCTGAAGCAATCATTCTCTTGAGACATTTTTATATAATCCATTTTAGCATATAACTTCTAGATCGTGTCAGCATCTGAGGATGATGTTGTTTGCTTGTTTGGAGTTTAACGTATTGAGGCCATTTTGAGCTGGCAAGCTTACCTAACCATTCAATTATTTGGCAGGCTTATACTGAAAACTGCTCTTTCTTGAAGGGAGAGAAACGTTGAAAAGATTTAATGATCTCTCACTACGAAAGAAGGCAGGTATCGAACCCACAAGAGCGTGTTGAATTGAAAACTACACAGCGTGTGAAAAATACTCAACATATTCATAAGGGTCATCGTATGCCCATTGGTCATCTTTCGCACCACAAATCGATTATATGACATTCTGTCGTCGGGTTGTGCAGTGATGACAAATGACATTTTACAGAATGTTTAGCTCATCGGCTAGATCTTGCTAAAACATTCATATGTGTGAAAAAGTAACCCTTTCTAGAACATATTTACACATTCCAACAGAGTTATGTCCGCTGTTTCTTACTGTTCACGGACATATATAAGGGCGCTACATTGTTCGTATCTGCCGAACAACCAATCGCAAATGTGTAAATCAGTACAACCATATTAGCAAACAGTATTTAGGTTATAAGATGAGATAAAAAGGATAGTAATATTTGCTTGCGACAATTTGGTGCATTATTCAGATGCGGACTACGGCTTCGGTAACAGATTTCAACCAGCGTCGTCAATCGTACAATGTTACCATATTCGCACGAACCATATTGGATATCATACATTACTATATACCCAGAAAATGTTCCGTTTACTTTGTACAGAAGTTACCGGTCAATATTTTTCCATTTTGCCCGTAGTAAAGTTCACAGTGCTCGTTGACAATAGAACTAAATTCAACATTGTGATAAATATTAAATATTGTGATAAAGTCTTTAAAAGATCAGGAAAAAATCTTTTTTGGTCTATAAAAAATTCGAATGAGGTTTTAAATAAATTGAAATCCAGACGTTTTCGTGCTTCAAGTCTGTCTACTTACGATTTTTCCACTCTTAACACTACACTTCCTCATAATCTTATAAAAGAAAAGCTTAATGATTTAATTGAATGGGCTTTTCACAGAGAAGATTTTCTCTATCTTGCATGTTATGTCAGAAATGCATTTTTCACTTCTAAAGAGAATAAGAATTATACACTTTGGTCATGTCAGAAAGTGTGTGATGCCCTCACCTTTCTACTTGACAATATTTATATTAGATTCGGTACTAAGTTATTTAGACAAATTGTGGGTATTCTGATGGGTATGCATTGCGCACCTCTTGTGGCTGATTTGTTCTTGTATTGTTATGAAAGAGACTTCATGTTGTCGCTTTCCATTGATAACCAATCTGAAATCATTGAAGCTTTTAGCTCCACTTCTAGATACTTAGATGATTTATTAAATATTGATAATACCTATTTCGATGGTTTGATCAGTCAGATTTACCCCCCCCCCCCCCCGAACTTCAGTTAAATAAAGCAAATTCTTCTGATACCGAGGCCCCGTTTTTAGATTTACATCTATATATTGTAGATGGGTTTGTTTCGTGCAAAATTTTGTGATAAACGCAATAACTTTTATTTTGAGATTGTAAATTTTCCTTTTTTGGATGGTGATGTTCCTCGTGCGCCATCCTATGGCGTTTATATTTCGCAAATAATTCGATTTGCTAGAGTGTGTAGTCATGTAACTGACTTCAACACTCGTAATAAATTATTAACGGCTAAACTTCTTAATGAGGGTTTTCGGTACCATAAACTACGCAAAGCCTTATCAAAATTTTATAGACGCCATTCTGATTTAATTTCAAAATTCAATATTGGACTTAAATCTCTTCTGCAACAAGGTCTATCGGAACCCATATTTTATGGTGACTAAGTATATAAATTCAGAAAAATATATAACCGCAATGACTTCATCACACAACTTCGTAAAATCATTCTTCGATGTAAAAAGATTGGGTACAACATGGATGTTATACGACAGACTGCATGCATGGTAGTTAACCCAATCACGGTTGGCAACTTTGCTTCCCTCTTTAATTGCACGCCGGTGGGTCAGGCCTCAGATTCTATGACGGTTCCAACGTAAGGCTTATTTAGAATAAGAGAAATCTAATTCAATGTAATGTTAGTTGATGCCTGATTCTCTGTCTCTGGTCGGGCCCATCGGCGTCTAACTGTTGGTTTTCTTTTGCTCCAGCATTTCAGTGGTTTCTTGCTGTCTAGTCCTCACCGTTGTCTCACTATGTGGTTCCCATATTATTTGTGTTCACGGAGATGTTGCACTGATGAGTTAAGAGGCCTTCATGCGGACTGAACAAATTATTTGTCTAAATCGCGACGGAAGTATGGGCGAGGATTGTGGCCACGTAAAATCGATTTAAGCCCCCCAGTGGAAATCTTTCCACTGACCGTTCCAAGGCGGTTCTTCTGTGGCGGTTTATTTTATGTTGTTGTTTGTTACTTACTGTGTGTATCACTTGTGTTGTATTTTTCTATTTTGGATGGCCAAATGGCACTTTTGTGGGAAAGTTACTGTTCTTAAGGCCTTCCTTTGTTTAGGCTTCCATTATGGTCTGGTCGCTTCATGTTTGTGTTTCTTTTCCTTTGGTGTCTTTGATGGGTGGAGTAAGTTAATTGTATCGATCTTGATCGTTGTTTTACTTCTACTTTCAAATTTATGCATTTCAAGTCTAAACATCGACAGTCATCTTGCCGAAAGAATGTAAAACAAACGAATATAGGCCGTCAGAAAGCGCATTTTATGCTTTCAAATATGACCTACATGCAACCTGTTAGGATTTCCAATACTTTCTTCTAAGAAATCAAAGAGTATTTAAAGGCATTTATTCTCGTTTATTGAGGACCATCATTGCATTACATAATATTATATAGCCCTCAGTGCTGGCTGAAGAGAGGTCCTCTGTCTTCAACAGGTAAGGGACCGCCTTGGGGAAAATCAATAATTTACTAACTGTTGTCAAGACTGTACCTTTTTGTTTTTCCCCTTAAGTGCCTCAGTCAGGGATTCAACAAGAGCTACTAATCACCATATTAGGGGCTGCCTTTGATCTGCTACAGAGAGTATATCACAGGGGGCAATAAAACAATTATGAGCACACGGTGTGTCCTACCTTACAATAATAAATGCCTTTCAAACTGGAGGCCCCCTGTGCAGGGACAACCATCCACTGCTCAGGTTAGAGATCCCTACCGTAATTATATGATTTCTGTGTAGGCATTCATCCGTATGTAATGTACACCTGCGAGTAATTGTCAAATGTGTCCGATCTCAGTATCAGTAGAAAGAAAGAAAGAAACCGACCCTTCGGAAAAATGGCGTCCTGGGTTGGGAAACGCCAAAATTTTTAATGGCGTCACATCCACCAACGTTGTCTTCAATTTGGCGCCGTTGGGCGTGGTTTTTAACGTGTAGGGAGACACTTAACGACCATCATTATTTTCCATTTCAAACCACTAAAAGATATATAATCTAATTTTACGTTAAGATTTCTATACCCTTCTAGCAGACAGTTCAAATTTTGAGTATATAATAAAAAGGTTATTGACTTCAATAACCTATAAATATGAACCATATCATGAGAACGCGTGTCTTGGGGCGTGCATGCTGTCTGGTCATAGTCTTTGCTCTGCGCTTTGATGATGCAGGTGGAATCACAATTTCTTCATGTAAACACGGAAAGTTCTATTTTAACTGATTGGCTTCGCTGGCTAACTTGAGTCTTTGCTAAGTACCAATGTTGGAAACCATATTTTCGCTTGACGCGTCTCATAGAATTTTGTAATACAACGTCATTGTAATCAACTATTGATACCTATTTTGTTTGTTTGTTTGATTGATTTGAGGTTTAACATCCCCGTCAACACTGTAAAGGTCATTTTGGAGACGTTTCTTCCAATTTTGTGGGACTTTTATCCGACATTGAGACGAAATGACATCTCAAGCCCTGCCTGCCGCCCAATGAAACCAATAGGGTTTATAAACATGGACGGGCCGACTCGCACCGCTTTGCCTGGGTAGGCTTAGATCCTCTAAGCGATTTACAAGTACTCGTGTGCGGGTCTGTTTCAGCACTGCGTGGAAGCATCATGCAGCCCATATATTTCTTCAAGCCCCGATGGGCGGGGGCCGAATACTGATACCTATACATTTTATATCAGGTGCAGCGTGTGCTGGCGTAGTTGGTCTAAAGATGCCGAGGTATTGCTTGTTTGGAGATACAGTAAATACTGCTTCTAGAATGGAGTCAAACAGTGAAGGTCAGTACTGTATTCTTCATAATGCATTGCTTTAAGATAGGATTCATACATATTCTAAAACGGGGTCAACTGGTAAAGATAAACTCAGTTTATTTCTCAGTGTCTTGATTGGAGAATGGTAAGTACTCATTCTAATTCACTTTCGTATGCAACGCGACATTTGATAAGATAAAGTCAAACATTTGCGACAGTATATCATACTGTCTGAAACTCGACGTCATCATGTAACGCCGTTTACCATTGGGTAAAATTTGGCTTTACGCAGTTCACAATACTTGCCGCTTTGAGGAAAATAATTTGTTTGTTTGTTTGATTTGAGGTTCAACGTCCCCGTCAACACTGTAAAGGTCATTTTGGAGACGTTGCTTCCAATTTTGTGGGACTTTTACCCGGCATTGAGATGAAATGACATCTCAAGCCCTGTCGCCCAATGAAACCAATAGGGTTTATTAGCATGGACGTTCCGCCTCGCACCGCGGTTCCTGGACAGGCTTAGATCCTCTAAGCGGTTTACCAGTACTAGTGTGAGGGCCGGATTCAGCTCTGCGTGGAAGCATCATGCAGCCCATATATTTCTTCAATCCCCTATGGGTGGGGGCTTTTATTGAGGAAAATAATACATTTTTAACAAAACAACTGAATAAGTGCTTTGGAATGAGAACCATAAAACAAAATTTCCGACCGTAAAACCGCCGATTTATCTCCCCAAATGACAATTTTGAATACAGTTATTGCCTAATTCTAGAATGGAGTGAATTGAAAAGGTTGTTCAGAGTAGGGTAAAAAGGGGGGGGGGCAATCTAGTCCTCAGGACTAGATTCCACCCTCTGACGTCATATCCGGCGGCCATCTTGAATCACGTGACATCCGGTCGGCCATCTTGGATGACGTATTTCCGACCGCCATCTTGAACCGTCGTCACGTCCTGTCGGCCATCTTGGATGACGTCATAACGCGCCACTTTTATCGCGGTCGAATTTATTGGGGGGAAAAACGCGCCATTTTTTTTTTCGCGCGCTTTCGTGCGCTATATTGTCCATGCACCTTCTAAGCGCAACTTCGGTCATTACCCCTTATGATCCCCTGTCTGGGGTTTAAGCATTGGGCGGGGGGGGTGGGGGGGGGGGGAGGGGACCTTTTTTCGAGCCCTAGAGCGATACTGTATTAACTCCTATGACTGTCGGATACTATAGCCGTGTTGATTGTTTTAACACCATCGCCTCTAGGGGAGTTTGGGCTTGTTGTCCTTCGCCTCCTTAATACATCAATTACACGATTCAATAGTATCTGATTTCACATTGAAATGCCCCATCCTATTATACTTTTTTTTTCATTGATAAGTTAACTAAGTACAAAGGTGTAGTAAATTATGTGACCTTGTAAAATTGTGAATTATTATAAAATGTGTATAGGCGACTTTTGTCAATACTTAAAATACACAAGTGAAAGTATTGAGCAGACGATATTCTGTCACTTGGGCACTGGGGATTCTGTTCAACAACTGCACATATAACAAATGTTTTAAAAAGTTAAAATAACACAAAATGACTGTTCAAGATGAAATTAAGGAGGCAAGGACGAACATAGAATATTGACCAGATATCGGAAAGAAATATCAAATAAGACGTAACATTGCTTTTTTTTCTTTATTGGGTTTTCCAAAAAATAGGAAAAAAAACACCATAGTACATGTACATATTTGACAATAAAAAAGTGACATATTTTATGTCGAGTCCAGGTTCACAGGTTCATTTTACACATTCTGTACAATTGTCCAGGGTGTTCGGCTTCTTTGTTTTTTCATCGTTTCTATCACAGCTGTGTCTTCCGGCGTAAAACCATCGAATCCACGTTTTCTGCCTTCGCGTAATAACTCATCCTTAGCTCTCAATGCGATCGCTTCCGATGGACTCACTAAGTTGACTTTTAATCTGTCACTTCCTCTACCTTCCTGTGAATTGTTATTTTCCGCTATATTTCCTTGTTTTTCGGATTTTCTATCATAATCCCTGGTGTCTGATACTTCTGGCGGGTCGTATTCTTTTAAGATTCTGTCAAACAAAAATTTGCGTTTGTTGACGGCAGATTTCCAAGCTTCCTCGGTGTCGTAATCGTCGTAAAGTTTCAAATCGGATACCGTATTTTTAACAGTAAGGTAAGTACGATCTTTTTTCATGGCTTCAAACCACAACATTTCGTTGACAAAAACGTTCGCCAGCACTTTTCTGTACGTGGGTAACATAATATCATACACTTTCTTCCTAGCTGCCTCTTGGTCTTTCCCTTTGTCCAGCATGTACTTGGCGACTCTTTCATTAAACTCTGACTGGCAACGCTCATACACCTCCTCAATCAATAAACGCCAAGCGTCATCTGAATCTGCTTCTTTACTGTCTTCTATTGTCTCCTCCTCCTCCTCCTCCGCCTCCATTTCCTCCTCCTCATCCGTGTAATCCTGTAAACTCGTGTCATCGCCGCCATTTTTATCGTCGCCTTCTTCCAGTTCTAAGGTTTCTCGACTCTCACTATCATCTATCGTGTCATCATCTTTAAAGTCCCCATGAACGGTTTTAACGTGTCGACGCATGTTGTCTCCCCTTTTGAACTGTTTGGAACAAATTTGGCAAGCATACATGATACTTTTTCGTTATTTTTTGTGTTAAAAAGAAAATATATTAATTTGTCCTGAAATGCTACTCGATGTGGCCGCTTCGGAGATTTTCGCATAAATGAGGAGGAGGAGGAAGATACATAACATTTAATTGTATAAAAAAAAATCCGGATTAATCCTGCCCAAACCGGATCGAGACTGTTCTCAACCATTATGACTAGGTCGAAACATTGAGCTCCCACCTAGCACAGACACATAGCATCCATACACCCAGATATGGGAAGAGAAGAATGCGGGGGTACTGACTAAAGACGGTAAGAGGAGATAGTGAAGAGGAGGTAATAAGGTAGTGAGGAGGCGATGAGGAGGCAGTGAGGAGGTAGTGAGGGTACCCGGGAGCCAGTGACTGTAACAAGCATGCTAAAACAATAGGCACAAATATAGCCATGGCGTCCGCCAAAGTGCCCTTGAAGCGATGAGGTAATGAGGAGGAATTGAGGAGTGAGTGAGGAGGCTGTGAGGAGGTAGTGAGGAGGTAGTGAGGAGGCGGTAAGGAGGCAGTGAGGGGTAACTGGGGACAGGTGAGGGTAACAAGCGTTAGCATAATGAGTGATTGTTGAAAATGTTTTAAAGAGACGATAAGGCAACACCGAACATGCCCAAACTCGTTCTCCATAGTAAGAAGCGATGAGGTGGTAGTGAGGAGGCGTTGAGGAGGTAGTGAGGAGGTGTTGAGGAGGTAATGAGGAGGTAGTGAGGAGGCATTGAGGAGGTAATGAGGAGGTGGTGAGGAGGCAATGAGGGTTACCAGTGCAAGTCAGTAACCTGGAGGCAGTGAGGGTAACCAGGACATGCGTGTTGAATGAATGTTGAAGATGTTTTAAAGGGTCCATAAGGGCAACACCGAACATGTCCAAACTCGTTCTCCATAGTAAGAAGCGATGAGGAGGCAGTGAGAGGTAGTGAGGAGGTAATGAGGAGGCGGTGAGGAGGTAATGAGGAGGTAGTGAGGAGGCGATGAGGAGGTAATGAGGAGGCGGTGAGGAGGTAATGAGGAGGTAGTGAGGAGGCGGTGAGGAGGTAATGAGGTAGTGAGGAGGCGGTGAGGAGGAAGTAAGGAGACAATGAGGGTTACCAGTGCAAGCCGGTGGAGGCAGTGAGGGTAACCAGAGCATGCGTGTTGAATGACTGTTGAAGATGTTTTAAAGGGACGATAAGGCCAACGTCGAACAAGCCCAAACTAATTCACCGTAGTAAGAAGCGATGAGAAGGTAGTGAGGAGGCCGTGAGGAGGCAGTGGAGGAGGTAGAGGGGAGGTGTTGAGGAGGTAATGAGGGGCAGTGAGGAGGTAATGAGGAGGGAGTGAGGAGACGTCGAGGAGGAAGTAAGGAGGCGGTGAGGACGCAGTGAGGGTTACCAGTGCAAGCCGGTAACCTGGAAGCAGTGAGGGTAACCAGGGCATGCGTGTTGAATGACTGTTGAAGATGTTTTAAAGGGACGATAAGGCCAACGTCGAACAAGCCCAAACTAATTCACCGTAGTAAGAAGCGATGAGAAGGTAGTGAGGAGGCCGTGGAGGAGGTAGTGAGGAGGTGTTGAGGAGGTAATGAGGGGCAGTGAGGAGGTAGTGAGGAGACGTCGAGGAGGAAGTAAGGAGGCGGTGAGGAGGCAGTGAGGGTTACCAGTGCAAGCCGATAACCTGGAAGCAGTGAGGGTAACCAGGGCATGCGTGTTGAATGACTGTTGAAGATGTTTTAAAGGGTCGATAAGGTACCGAACACTCGTTTTCCGAAGTAAGAAGCGATGAGGAGGTAGTGAGGAGGCATTGAGGAGGTAGTGAGGAGGCAGTGAGGAGGTAGTATTGAGGATAACCGGCAAGAGCGTGTTAAAACAATAAACGCGGTTATAGAGCGTATCCGGCAGTCATAGGAGTTAATACAGTATCGCTCTAGGGCTCGAAAAAAGGTCCCCTCCCCCCACCCCACCCCCCCCCCGCCCATTGCTTAAACCCCAGACAGGGGATCATAAGGGGTAATGACCGAAGTTGCGCTTAGAAGGTGCATGGACAATATAGCGCACGAAAGCGCGCGAAAAAAAAATGGCGCGTTTTTCCCCCCAATAAATTCGACCGCGATAAAAGTGGCGCGTTATGACGTCATCCAAGATGGCCGACAGGACGTGACGACGGTTCAAGATGGCGGTCGGAAATACGTCATCCAAGATGGCCGACCGGATGTCACGTGATTCAAGATGGCCGCCGGATATGACGTCAGAGGGTGGAATCTAGTCCTGAGGACTAGATTGGCCCCCCCCCCCCCTTTTTACCCTACTGTTCAGTTTTTTTCTCAATGTCTTGTTTGAAGCTGCCGAAAAGACTTATTTATAATTGAATGATGTCAACTACTACCGAATACTGGTCGCAGGTAAGCAAAACTCAAGAATTACTTCGATTATCTTTAAATTACTCATTTATACAACAGAAAGAACATTATTTTGCGTAAAATCTTCATATACGGCTTTAACGTCAGTACATCTGATGTGTGGGAATGTGTAGCGGCCGTAAAAAGTCTCCCTGCCCTACATCATAGTGTAGTTTTCTTGTCCTTTGGGATCAATGATTCCGTTGTGGAATTTTGAAAATATTTGAGGGTCACTGATGAGGCCTAATTGGCCGAAACTAGCTAGTCTGGCCCAGTAAACAGGTACACTTCATATTTTCAAGATCTGTGGTGTATTCCTTGCTTCCAAAGGATAACCCTTTTATAGAACATATTTATCTCCAGCCGTAATCGATCCGGTGCTTTTACCTTTCCGCTTGTGGCGTTTTCATTATGCCGAGAGTGTTTTATATTGGTGCTTCTTTCCCTTTGGTGTCTTGGATTGGAGGTGTGAGGGAAATGTATCGATTTGTGATCATTGCATTCACTTCTGTTTTGAAACGCCTAAACAGATTCTAATAACATCACGAAAACACGCATATATAATTTTGACCCCCCTTGAACCCCACTTTTATAAAGTAAAACTGGGGTTTCCGGGTTGTACCTAATGTTTCTTAGTTCTGCTCTGAAATACATTGTGTGGGTACTCGTTAGAACCGCCTCGATGAGGCGGTTCTAACGAGTGCCCACAATCTGTATTTTGAGCAGAAATAAGAAAAATATTACAATTTTTCATCTTAAAATTTTCATTTTTTCGGCGATAAAGGTGGCAATGTATTTGGATAGGCGTGTTTTGCGTAATCAAGTGTGAGGAAAATGTATCAATTTCTGATCATTGCATTCACTTCTGTTTTGAAACGCCTAAACAGATTCTAATAACATGTCATTTTAGTACATGTATATGCTTAAGGCGTATGTGAACGTTCAACTTTTGCGTCGTCTGCAGCGGTGTCGCTAGAACAAAAATCTATTTTATGCATAACAAGGAAAATCTCGGAAATTGAGCTATTCTAGAATTTGCTTCCGAGGTTAATAAATTCTTTGCTTATTTTCATCAGAGGTTAGCAAATTCTTTTCATTAAAAGCAGACCATATAATAGGTAAAAAAATACACAGCTTATGTGATTTCTTTTTTGCGCGCAAAGGACACTACGCATTTGGTCTGTAAATCACTGTGGTACATCACGAAAACACGCCTATATAATTTAGTCCCCCTTGAACCCCACTTTTATATAGTAAAACTTGGGTTTCCGGGGGTATACCTTATTTTTCGTATTTCTGCTCTAAAATATAGATTGTGGGTACTCGTTAGAACCGCCTCGATGAGGCGGTTCTAACGAGTGCCCACAATCTATATTTGGAGCAGAAATAAGAAAAATATCACAATTTTTCATCATAAAATTTACATTTTTTTCGGCGATAAAGGTGGCTATGTATCTGTATAGGCATGTTTGCGTAATGGTATGTAAATTTCTCGTATTGTATTTAGAATTTACTTTGCAAGTACTCAAATAAAGCAAAATGATATATAATGAACTGATAAAGAAACATTTATTTTGTTGCAATTGCTTTGCTCCTGACACTCTCTTGAGAGAGTTGCCGTTCCAAGATGCTTAAATCAGTACAATGCTCAATTTCAGCTTACAGAATTCACATCAGTAATTACACCTATCGTGAATTAATAAAGCACGGTGGCTATCTTCTAGAGAAAAGAGGTCTCATCCCTGTAAAGGTAGGTGGTTAACTATCCACAGCATTGTCTTTTTACCATTATAAATGCAAAGAAAATACAGAAAAATCCACTGGGCATATTACGTTAATGCAATATGGCGTTATCATCGATGTAACGTCGCAGCTACAGCGACGCTAATATGGCATTGTTTTACACACTGTATCCTACTTTCATGTGTTTTGTTCGCTCATAACATTTTTACATTGGAATTGCTGAAGTAAGGGTGTAAGAATAATTTATTTCATTTGTGGGTTCCGGAGTAAAAAGCAATGATCTGTGTTTTTATGCAGTTATACATATGATACGATGCCTCTTTTTATACTATGACGCAAACTATTTGTAACTATATAATTAAACCTTATCCTGCTGATGGCTCCCGCCCATCTTGGTTTGGAGAAATAGATAGGGCTGCATGATGCTTCCACGCAGAGCTGAAACCGACCACACATGAGTACTGGTAAACCGCTTAGAAGGTCATGGCAAAGTGGTGCGTGTCGGACCGTCAATGCATATAAACCCTAATGGTTTCATTTGGAGGCAGGGATTGAGATGTCGTTTCATAATAACTAATTTGTTATACTGCAAAATAGAAGTGGAGGCAATGCAAAGCCCTTACGCGACATTTTGCACACTGTTGCAATGTTTTTCAAGGAGTTCTTTAGCAGTGGACGTCATGAGAAGTACATGTTTTCATGCTGCGTCTTCAAAACGCGCCCTTCTGCACATACTACGTTGATCACGGTGGTCAGTGGGAAAAGGATAGGGTTATATATTGAAATCCAGTTTAATAATCGTTTTGTTTTTGTTATTCAAAAGCTGAAAATGATTGTGACGCATGAAATTGTTTTGCTTTGCTTTCTCATCAATTGTGCACTAACTCAAAGATTGCAGACATATGTTTGTGAAGTTTAGAACCGTCTCATTGAGATTCCTCTAACGAGTCCTCATATTTTATGTTTCTAAACAAAACCTAGGCAATTTATTATATCTTTGTAAACACTAATTCTCCATATATAAAGTGGTCTTGTGACAAGTGTATTTATCCCACGAATTTCAATTTGTTATCGTGATGCTACAGTCGAACTGCGATGGCTCGAACACCGATGGCTCGTTTACCATGGCTGAGTCGAATCCGTTTTTGAGTCCCTAGGGAATTCCTCTGCATAAGTAAAAGTGTGGGATAATTAAGGAGATTTTCGAGTTTTATCTCGCAAATGTATACTGTGTGTACTCATTAGAATCGCCTCAATGAGGCGATTCTAATGAGTACACACAGCATACATTTATGTTACAGAACACCGAAAAAAGTCCAAAAATACCCCCTTTATTTTTTCTAGAAGTATACAACAGTGCCTCGAACTACCGCTGTCTCGAACAAATTTCCATGGTCCCAAAGGGGTTCGAGCCATCGAAGTTCGACTGTATTTAAAAGGGTGTTCATTGCACTTCCCAATGAGATGACAAGTGCAGTTCCATCCACTAACCTTAAAATAAAAAAAAACATTCTAGATTTAGTATCATGAAGAAAATAGAAGTAGGATTGCAGCTGCGTAAAATCGATTTATGCCCCCCCTCCCCACCAGTGCATCAAGAAAACACGCCTATACAAATACATTGTAATCTTAACCGCCGAAAAATGAAAATTTTATGATAAAAAATTATGATATTTTGCTTATTTTTGCTCAAAATATAGATTGTGGGTACTCGTTTGAACCGCCTCACGAATACCCACAATCTATATTTTAGAGCAGAAATAAGCAAAATAATGTTTACCCCTGTAAACCCCAGTTTTACTATATAAAAGTGGGGTTCAAGGGGGTCAACATTATAAAGGCGTGTTTTCGTGATGGGCATTCGCTTCAACGGTTGTTCAAAGGCGGTTCTTCTGTCGCGGTTTATTTTTGTTAGGTTTTGGATAGCCAGTTGGCTATCTTGTCGGAAAGTAACTGTCCTTTTGGCTTTCCGCTATTGATGTTTCCCTTAGGGTTTAGTTGTTTCTTTCCCTTTGGTGTCACTGCTAGTTGTATCGATTCCACTTCTATTTTGTATTGTCTATTTCGTATGATAGTTATAAAAGTACTCTGTTATGTAAGAAACACACAACAGTACCTTTCTAACTTCACTCATCACGAGTACACGCCTGTATAATTGTGATCACCTTAAAACCCGACTTTAATATACAGACGTAAACCTTATTTTTCTTATTGCTGCTCTAAAATAAAGATTGTAGGTACTCGTTAGAACCGCATCGATTATTCGGTTCTAACGGGTACACACAATCTATGTTTTGAGCAGGTATATAAAAAATCAGATTCATTTTATGTGAAAATCTTCATTTTTGGTGGAAAAAAATCTACATATTTGAATAGGTGTGTTTTCATAATGAACAGCTGTGTGGCACAGAGAATTCTTACATGGCTCCAAATATGTCATTCTTCTGTTGAAAATTTGGTAGATGGTCTTACAAACATAGATTGCGGGGGTGCTTGTTAGAACCACCTCATAAAACTGTTCCAAATATATCTTTTTGAACATAGATCAAGAAATGTTTACACTTCAAATAAGTTCTGAATAGTTGGAGCCCTTAGAAGCAAAGAATACACCAAATAAATGAAAATGGCAGACTAGATTTTATTGAATCTGTTCAGTTGGTTTCGTAAATTGGTATTTCTAAGCATGTTTATCATATGATGTCGCGTCTGAGAGTGTAATAACGCCATGTAATATTTTCGATAATCCACTAGTAGATTAAATATGCAAATTAGCTAGACACGTCCCGTAACGTTAAATGTACAACGTCCTTAACGACGTAACGTTTACTAACGGCGGAATATTGGAATTTTTGTAAACAATCGAGAATAAAATGCGTTTTAAAAGTCATATGATCAGAGAATCTTGCATTTTATCCTTTTCCTCAACTCGTTTAATAAATTCAATAATACATGATCACTCATGTAAGATCCTCTATTTATTGCATGAGCTGTTACCGTGATTTCAACCCAATTTCAGGGTAAAGGAGATATGTTAACTTGGTGGCTGAATGGTCATGATCAAGCCAGCATGCAAAGTCTTCCAAAAGCAGAAGAAGAAACTATAGAATTGCGGGAGGATCCGAAATACGACAAAATTGAAAAAGACTCGATTACCTTTAAGACAACTAGAAGTTCGAAATATAGCGAGGAGCACACAACCAAAGAAATTTTGCATAACAAATCAGTGCAAAGAAAAAATGGTGTAGTTCAACTGGACACCGAGCATCACTTACATAATTATGACTTCAAAGGGATATTAGATGATAAGTCAGACAATGATTACCTCTTCACGCCAGTTGAACTTCCAGGTCAGGTGACTTAAAAAAATTTATCATATAACGTCGCGTCTGAGAGTGTAATAACGCCATGTAATAAATTAGATAATCCACTAGTGGATTAAATATGCAAATTAGTTAGAAACGCCCCGAAACGTTACATGTACGACGTCATTTACGACGTCGCGTTTACTAATGGCGGAAAAGTGACATTTTTATAAAACAATCGTGAATAAAAAGCGTTTAAATGTCATATGATAAATAGAATCTTGCATTCGTGTCCATGTATTATTGAATTCATTACACTCGTTGAAGAAAAGGGATAAAATGCTCGGCAAAGGCTCGCATTTTATTTCTTTTCCTCAACTCGTTCAATAAGTTCAATAATACATGAACACTCATGTAAGATCCTCTATATAACTAGAAAACAAACTAACATAGTTTAGTCACATCTAATATAAACCGATATACGGTTAACCGTTTATCATTACGAGAAGACGCCTATTCAAATACAGTTAATTTTACCGCCATAAAAATGAAAAATTTATGATAAAAAATTTTGATTTTTTTTTCTTATTTCTGCTCAAAATGTAGCTTGTTGGTACTCGTTAGCATCGCCTTATCGAGTACCCACAATCTATATTTTAGAGCAGAATAAGAAAAATAAGGTTTACCCCTGTAAACCTAAGTTTTACAATTTAAAAGTAGGGTTCAAGGGGGTCACAATTATATAGGCGTGTTTTCCTGATGATCTTTTTGTAAAAAACATATACTGTATTTACTAATCAAAATTGCTTCATCAGGGCAAGATTTATGAGAACACACAAAAAACTTTCAATTATGTTCTAGAAAGGGTTATCCTTTGAAAGCAAGGAATACACCACAGAACGGGAAAATATGGAGGATACATGTTTTCTGGGCCAGACTAGCTAATTTTGGCCAATTAGGCCTCATCTGTGACCCTCGGATATTTCCAAAATTCAACAATGGAATCAATGATCCCAAAGGACAAGAAAATATAAACTACACTATGATGTAGGGCAGGGAGACATTTTACAGCCGCCACACATTCCCAGACAACAGCTGTAGGGATGTCAAATACGAGGACTGTTCACATATGAATGCAAGTAGAACGTTTTCTCATACACTAATGCGAAAATCACCTGGAAATAAATATCACAGCGTAGAAAAACATTTTACCTATAAATTGATACCAAACCTGTTAAAATCCGTCCACTTTAGCCATGTATATCGTTTGATAAACACTGTCTACTCTTGTATACTAATACAAAACATGGTTGGAAGAAGGTCAGAGTACACCGTTGAAATTCGGTCCTATATTAAGAATCGTTGGATTCTTGGTATACGGTGCAAAGACATTTTTGATGAAATATGTTCGGTTAATGGGCATAATGAAATGTCTTTTCCGACAGTTTTTCGTTGGTGTAAGAAATTCAGCTGTGGGATAGGCTCAACAGAAGATGCACCACATGATCGTCGGCCGAAAAGAGCAACATCTGCCAAGATGGTTGCTAGAGTGAAAGAAATAGTTACTACCGATGCACGATACGCCACTAGGCAAATAGCTTGTATGGTTGGCATCTCATTAGGAGCAGCTCATACAATTCTGAAACGGGATTTGAAAATGAGAAAGATCTGTGCTAGATGGATTCTGCATCTGTTGACAGATGAGCAGAAAAAGACACGTGTTCAGTGCGCCAAGAAGTTGCTTAAAAAGTTTCCAAATTACAATGCACAGTCTTTCGCTAATGTCGTCACAGGTGACGAGACATGGGTTCACTTTTTTGAGCCAAAAAGAAAGATTCAGAACAAAATATGGGCAACAAAGTATTGCAAAAGACCATGCATTGCAAAGCGGACAATGAGCGTCAAGAAGGTAATGTATGCCATATTCTTTTCAAATCAGGGCCCTGCTATTCAGGTTGCTGTGCCTAAAGGCAAATCTGTAAATGCAAAGTTTAAACCAAAAAGACTGAATGTATGGTAGTTATATCCCAATCAGGGTTGATAATTCGCTTCCGTCTTTAATTGCATGCCGGTGGATCAGGCCTCAGATCCTATGGTGGCTCCTGCGCAAAAGCTTACTTACATTTTAGGTAATGTCGGTCAAAATCCGATCAGTGGTTTAGGAGGAGATGTCATTTGAAGAAAAAGTTTATGCACACATGCACAACAGATGACGGACAAAAATTGATCCCAAAAGCTCACCTCGTCACTATGTGACAGGTGAGCTAAAAAGCGAGAAGAATCAGAATCATCAACATAACAACATACATGATTAGGGAAAGAATCAGAACCACCAAAACAATACATAAAGGAGCCAATGACTTGGAACGGTCAGTAAAAATGCTTGTGGGTTTAAGTTAACTTTACGGATCCCAACCCTCAATTTCACCACCTGACCTTGGAGTATCACATGTTACCATAGTAAAGCACAACCTCACAGTGGTGAGAATGTTAGCATAATAAAATTATGCTGTGTTTTGTTCCTGTCCAGGATCATAAAATAAACTCAACACAAAACATTCAGTTTCTTTTTTAATATGGAATCTGACCTTAATATGGAATTGGAGACAAGAGGGCCAACTGGCCCTGTAGCACTCACCTGTGTACCAGAAAATCATTAGTGATGCTTAGAATGCCCATTGGAGCTTGAAGAAATAGATTGGGCTACATGGTGCTTCCACGCAGAGCTGGAACCGAACACAGATGAGTACTGGTAAACAGCTTAGAGGTTCTAAGCCTGCCCAGGAAAAGTAGTGCCAGTTGAACTGTCTATGCATTTAAACAGGGCAGCAGAGCTTAAGATGTCATTTCATCTCAATGTAGGGTAAAAGTCCCACAAATCTGGAAGCAACGTCTCCAAAATGACATACACAGTGTGATGGGGAAGTTAAACCTCAAATCAATCAAAAATCGGTGCCCTGTGGTTTTAGAAAAGAAGATTTTTGAAGTTAATCCATTATAAGTCATTTGAACAATCTTGACAAAGGTCCACTAGATAGAGCTTTACACAAAATATCATAGACCTGGGCCTTGTGGTTTCAGAAAAGAAGATTTTTAAAGATTTTCCCTATATAAGTCTATGTAAAACCAAAGGGCCCAGAGGCAGGGGCATTTTTTGCCCCAGGACTATAATTTGAACAATCTTGGTAGAGGTCCACTAGATGAAGCTTCATACCAAAAAATCAAAGACCTGGGCCTTGTGTTTTCAGAGAAGAAGATTTTTAAAGATTTTCCCTATACATGTATAAGCCTATGTAAAACCAAAGGACCCCAATGTGGGGGCATTATTGGCCCAAGGGCTTTCGTTTGAACAATCTTGGTAGATAAAAGTGGGGTTCAAGAGGGTCAAAATGATATAGGCGTGCTTTCGTAATGGTCATTACTGCCACTACAATATGAATTTCATGAATCTACTTGTTTCTAGAAAAGTAATTCACACATTCCATACCAATAGGTCAAATTCCATATTTAAAATGTGTATTTTAATAGTTGTTTTATACATTAACATATAACAAATCAATGCAACAGGCAAAAAATTTCAGACATGAAGAATGTAAAACAATTTTTCAGCAATTAATCATAAAATACAACCTATATTCAAGTGAACCTCCCTCTTAACCTCACTTTATATAGAGAAAACTCGGGTTTATAGGGGTAAACAATACTTTGCATATTTCTGTTCCAAGACATAGGTTGTGGGCAATCGTTGGAGCCACCTCAGTGAGGCTGTTCTAACAAGCACCCCAAACCTTTGTTTGGTGTATAAGTAAAACATGAAAAATCTCATTAGAAAAATAACCTATCATGCTAACAAGTCCGTGAAATAAACACCCCCTTACACCCCATTTTATATAGAGAAAACTGGGGTTTATGGGGGGTATACATTATTTTCTGCTCCTAGATATATGTTGTTGGCACTCGTTAGAACCGCTATGAGGCGGTTCTAACGAGTGCCAACAACATATGTTTTGAGTATAAATAAAAATATCACAAATTTTCTTCAGAAAATTGAAAGTTTTGGAGATGTGAAAAATGCACTATGACGCACGGGTGTGTATTCGTAATGCGTTTTTGGAATTTGAAAGAATGCACTGTATGTCAAACAGATGAGTTATCATAATGATTGATATTATAATGTTATTAATCAAGTCATTTCATATTGACCCAGTTACAGGTCCGAGGTCTGCTGTATTGGCCTGAGGCTGAAGGCTGACCGGGGACCTGTAAAAGGGACAATACGAAATTGTTTATTAATGACAATTTTTTAATTGACACCATTAAAAAGATGTTTATGGATTTATTTACCTCAGTGCTAATACGGATGACCTACGCACAATAGAGGATACTCAATTAATAATGTTCAGTATTTTTAGTCAAACTTCATTAACTCAAACAACTTCAAAAAATATAGATTGTGGATACTTGTTAGAACCACCTCATCAAGCGCCTCCATGAGGCGGTTCTAACGAGTACCGCAATCTATACTTTGAGCAGAAATAAGAAAAAATATCACAATTTTTCATCTTAAAATTTTCTTTTTTTCGGTGGTAAAGGTTACAATGTATTTGTATAAGCATGTTTTCGTTATGGGAACCATAAAACAGTAGGTTTTTATGATGTCACACTCTTCCAATCAGTGATTTGTTGCAGAATAAAGCACAGTTAATTTTCATTGCCTATGTAGGCGTGCTGTTTCAGACTACTACTTCTAGAACAGTATTTCTTGCACACCAGATAAGGAAATCCATAGTTTTAGCTTGGGACAGAAATTCTGTTCTAACCCTGGTGTTCTTACCCAAAATCGAATATTCTTGTATGTTTGATAAATGCACTGGTTAAGGTTGATGTCACAGAACGTAACATGATGTCACTAATCATCACAATATGGTGGACGTTGGCAACCGAAGTGACTGCAGTATTAAAAATCCACGCTCACAAATGGAAGGTATGCAAGAAAAAGAATCCTAAATGGGTGTGAGGGGTGGATAGAAAAATCTATCCCTCGGGATCACTGTCCGGCAACACGAGGCAAGCCTCGTGATGCCGGACAGTGACCCTCAGGACAGATTTTTCCATCGACCCCTCACACCCATGTAAGATTCTTATAATCTATTTCCTTTGCATCACAAAAACACGCCTATATAATTTTGACCCCCTTGAACCCCACTTTTATAAAGTAAAAATGGGGTGTAAAGGGGTAAACCGTTTTTCTTATTTCTGCTCTAAAACATAGATCGATGAGGCGGTTCTAACGAGTACCCACAATCTATGTTTTGAGCAGAAATAAGAAAAATATCACAATTTTTCATCTTAAAATTTTTAGATTTTCGACAGTAAAATTTACACTGTATTTGTATAGGAGTGTTTTCGTGATGGACATCAAGAGGGAATAAAACATTAGGTATACAAGCTTGTGTAGCTAAAATTGTTAAAAACTGAACATCACAAAACAAGCCTATACAATTTTGACCCCCTTTAACCCCACTTTTATATACATGTAGTAAAATTGGGGTTAACAGGGATAAACCTTATTATACCCCCGGCATACGCAGTATGACATGGGGGTAAATAGTTTTCGTATTTTCTGTGTGTGTGTGTTTGTGTGTGTGCATGTGTGTGTGTGTGTGTCTGTTAACATTTTCGTGTCCGCTCCATAACTTTTAAACCGCTTGACATTATTTTCATGAAACTTCACATAAATGTTAAACACCATGAGACGACGTGCAGAACACATGAACCGTAACTCTTGCTTTTCTACTTTCAGAGTTATTGCCCTTTGTATGTTTTAACTTGCATTTTCGTGTCCGCTCCATAACTTTTAAACCGCTTGACATATTTTCATGAAACTTCACATAAATGTTAAACACCATGAGACGACGTGCAGAACACATGAACCGTAACTCTTGCTTTTCTACTTTCAGAGTTATTGCCCTTTGTATGTTTTAACTTGCATTTTCGTGTCCGCTCCATAAATTTTCAACCGCTTGATATATTTTCTTGAAATTCACATAAATGTTAAACACCATGAGACGACGTGCAGAACACATGAACCGTAATTCTTGCACTCCTACTTTCAGAGTTATTGCCCTTTGAATATTACGAGTCTTACCATACACTTGTGTCCGCTCTGTAACTTAAAAACCGTTTGAGATAATTTCATGAAACTTCAAACAAATGTAAAGCAAGATAATAGGATGGGCAGAACACAAGAACCATAACTCTTGTTTTCATACATTACAAATTATTTCCCTTTGAAGATTGTAAATTATGTGTCTGCTAACATCTTTGTGTCTTCTCCATTACTTTTAAACGGCTTGACATATATTCATGAAACTCCACACGAATGTTGAACACCATGAGACGGCGTGCAGAACACATGAACCATAACTCTTGCTTTCCTACTTTCAGAGTTATTGCCCTTTGAATCTTGAAAATGGCCATTCTATGGAATATGGCCTGTATATGCAAAGAAGCTTTTGACATTGCTATTTTCAGCTGAGGTGATGGCACTGGCCGGGGGTATACATGCCCCACTGGGCACTTTTGTCTAGTTTTTATTATTTCGCCTCTAAAATATAGATTGTGGGTACTCGTAAGAAACTGGTTTTAATGAGTACCCACAATCTATATTTTGAATAAAAATTAAGAAATATAGCAACATTTTTCATCTTAAAATCTCCATTTTTTCGGCAATAAAATTTACTATGTATTTTTAAAGGAGTGTTTTCGTAATGGCCCAAAAAGGAAATTATCGGAATTACATCAGAAAACTAGAATCGCGCAGTAGATGGCACGCCATCACATATCCCCACGCTTTTTTAAAAATATGCCACTATATAAGTTCTCAATTGCAACTCCAACCCAATCTTAAGATCAAAATTCCGAAAGTGTCATGCACTCCTCAGACCAAAGACCTATCAGTTCCCAAAGTTTCATGTTTCTATCTGAAACAGCATAGGAGGAGTTATCCGGTAATCGTTAAAAAGGGGGTTATGGAGGTGAAAATCCAAGTTTTTGACCTCTGGTGACCTCAAACCTGACCCTAGGGGTCAAATTTTTATTGTTATGTATTCTACTCATTATGCCGTTAAATTTGTTATGTCACGAGACCAAGTTCTGAAAACTTTGATTTTTTACCCCCGGGGCACCCCACCCCCTGGCCTGGCCCGTAGGGGTAGAATCAAAATTCCGAAAGTGGCATGCACTCCTCAGACCAAAGACCTATCAGTTCCCAAAGTTTTAAGTTTCTAGCTGAAAAAGTGTGGGAGGAGTTGTCCGGTAAGACGGACGGGCGGACGTACGGACGACAGAGACAATTACAATATCCCCACTTTTTCTTCGAAAAGCGTGGGGATAATAAATGCACTGACAGCAGTGATGGGTCTATGGTCTCTGAGTTTGTGTGTGTGTGTGTGTGTTTGAGTTTTATGTCCCACCAATAGCTTAGATCATACAGAGACGGAACCACAGTTTAAAGACTCATCCGAAAGTATGGCGAAGCCTAGGATTGAACCCACCAACCCTGGTTTATGAGGCGAGTAGCATAACCACTAGACCATGGGGGGCCTCTAGGTCTCTTAAGGTAGCATTACGATAACACACCCGGGCAACATAGTGCATTTTTTCACATCTCCAAAATGGCTACTTTTCTGATGGAAATCGGTGATATTTTTCTAATTTTCGCTGCTACCATAGGTTGTGAGTGCTTGTTAGAACCGCCTCAATTAGGCGGTTCTTACGAGTACCCACAACCTATGTCTAGGAGCAGAAATAAGAAAAATAATGTATATCCCCGTAAACCCCAGTTTTCTCTATATAAAAAGGGGTTTAAGGGGGTGTTCATTTCACGGACTTGTTCACATGATGGCTGGAAAAATTGTCCTGAACAAGGACTTAGACTGTTTCATTTAACCGTTAAATTCCTTAATGTATACCCTGATCTGCAGCGTATGATCTGGACCTACACTGTTTGTGAAACCCAACACACGATTCCTGTCCATAAAAAGTCATTTTGAGAGCATAATGCACATAGGTATGGTATTCTGGAGAATACCAGTATTGCTGAATTTTCAACACTACTGCAACATAGACCGCCAAAGATGGAAACAACAGGCATTAATAAAGTTCTCAATTTGATCTTGTATCACTTTTTCTGGGTTGACCCCTGACCCTTGACTACTCTCTTGTTCCTTCACTGGCTTCCTGTACAATGCAAAAAGGCCCTGGAAAAAACAAAAAGTATAAGTAAAATGTACAGTCAAACTTTAACCCTTTTTGTACCAGATGAAATCTTCCTCCTTATATATCGGCCTCCGCCCATAGGGGCTTGAAGAAATATATGGGCTGCATGATGCTTCCACACAGAGCTGACTCCGGCCCGCACACCAGTACTGGTAAATCGCTTAGAGGATCTAAGCCTGTCCAGGGACCGTGGTGCGAGGTGGACCATCCATGCTAATAAACCCTATTGGTTTCATTGGGCGACAGGGCTTGAGATGTCATTTCATCTCAGTGTCGGGTAAAAGCCCCACAAAATTGGAAGCAACGTCTCCAAAATGACCTTTACAGTGTTGACGGGGATGTTAAACCTCAAATCAAACAAACAAATCCTCCTTACATATATCAGACCATTTTACAATTTAGGGGTGTCAGGTTGTGTTTTCATCAAAATTTATTGGAAATTGACTGAACTTTTTTAGCAAACAGTGGAGGCCCTGATCAGACGCCGCGTTCTGCAGCATCTGATCTGGGCCTGGACTGTTTGCCAGGGTACCCGTTGGGGGGGGGGAAGGGGAGGTTCTGGTACTAAATGGGTTAATGGCTCAATCATTTTACTCCCATGACAATTTGTTCCAGCAACTGAGGTTTTACCCTTTTGGTACCAAATGGAATCTTCCTTCTTTTATTATAGCACGAGTCCATTTCAGAATTTAGGGGTGTCAGATTGTGTTTCTTCAAAATTTATTCAGAAAATGGCTGATGTTTTTGCAAACAGTGTAGGCCCTGATCAGACGCTGCAGAACGTGGCGGCTGATATGGGCCTGCACTGTTTGCCAGGATACCCGTTCTGGGGTTTCTGGTACAAAATGGGTTAATCACAGAGCCAAGCAAAGAGGTATATATAGGATCTTACATGAGTGTTCCCATAGTATTGACTTTATTAAATGAGCTGAGGAAAAAGGATAAAATGCGAGGCTCTGCTGAGCATTTTATGCCTTTTCCGCAACGAGTTTAATAAATACAAATATACATGAGCACGAATGCAAGATTCTATTTATCATATGACATTTTAAACGCATTTTATGCACAAATATTTTACGTTACAAAAATGTCAATACTCCACCATTAGAAAACAAGATGTCATTTTTTTTTGTTTGATTTGAGGTTTAACATCCCCATCAACACTGTATAGGTCATTTTGGAGACGTTGCTTCAAATTTTGTGGGACTTTTACCCGACATTGAGATGGAATGACATCTCAAGTCCAGTCACCCAGTTTATAAGCATTGGACGGTACGATTCGCACCGCATTGCCTGGGCAGGCTTAGATCCTCTTAGTAGTTTAACAGCTCTCGTGTGCGGTCGATTTCAGCTCTGTGTGGATGCATCATGCAACTCATCTATTTCTTCAAGACCCGATGGGCGGGGACTGACAAGATGTTGTCAAGGACATTAGGGGGCATACCTAATTAATTTGCATATCTAACTAATTTGCATATTTAATCAACTAGTGGGTTACCAGATTTAATACATGGCATTATTATATTCCCAGATGATATGATGAAGTTGGATAATTAAGTGATATATTTTCAATTATCTTTAAAGCAAAGGTGTGTTGTAAATACTCAGAATCGGCTCATTCTAATGAGTACAAACAACATACATATTTCAAGACAAATCTCCCTGTTTTATCTATCCACATCACAAAAACATGCCTATATAATTTTCACCCCCTTGAACAGAAGTGGAGGCAATGATCAGGAATCAATACAATTAACCCACAGCTCCCATCAGAAACACCAAAGGGAAAGAAACACAAACATGAAACAACAGACCCTAATGGAAATATCAATAGCGGAAAGCCAAAAGGACAGTTTCTTTCCCACAAAATGGCCAAAAGGCTATCCAAAATAAAATTAAATAAGCGACACAAACACCCAACGACAAACCATAACAAAAAATAAACCGCGACAGAAGAATCGCCAAACTGGGGTTTACAGGGGTAGATATTATTTATGTTTTGAGTAGAAATAGGAAAACGATATAAGGATGTTTATCTGAAAAATTTCATTTTGGTGGAACAATTTTACCAATATATTTGAATAGGGGTGTTTTCGTAATGATTTCTTCTGAGAAATTCCAGGGAAACCAAAAATAAGTTCTAGTCTGTCATTGGTGCTTGAGTCATTCAAGTTACCTTTTACCTATATTACAGTGCTATTGTTAATGGCTTAAGAGGTATCATTTTTCAGTTGACAATTTGGGGCATGTATGCTTCAAACCTAAATGTTTGTTTGTTTGAAATGATGTTTTACATACCCGTCAACACTATTTAAGTCACTTCCAATTTTGTGGAACTTTTACCTGACATTGAGATGAAGGAGTTCTCAAGCTCTGCTGCCTACATCAGAGGCGGTTCTAATGAGTGCTATAACCTAAGTTGCCTCATTAAGACAGTTCTTATGAGCAACCACAATCTATGTTTGCAGTATAAATAAGAAAAATATCATGGATTTTCATCAGAAAAGTAGCCATTTTGAAGAGATAACATTGCACTATTTCGCATGGATGTGTTATCACAATGAAAATTATAAATATATATCAAATAAATGAATAAATAAAGAATAAATAAAAAATAAAATATCTTACCGTTTTTCCAGACAATGGCTCTATGGATAATAACATGGCAAGGTCAAGGCACATTGCATGTGTAATTACCTGGAATGACACAAAAAAACAATTAACACATAGAATGCCAATCAAGACACTTATCATCTGCTCAATTTTGCAAACAGTGTGGACCCAAACAGACTGCTCCTAGAGGAACAGTCTGATCTGGGTCCATACTGTTTGCCTTATGCAAAAATATTTTTAAAAAGTTTGCAAGAAGATTCAGCAGACGACATAAGCAGATGACATTTTCAGATGTAGATTTTCTCGGGTCATAAGGGTGAAGCCCCATAACCAAATTTTTTGTAATATAATGGATGGGTTATAATGTAAGTGTTAAACCCATTAAGGTAATTTTATGTTTAATGAAGTATGAACAACATAGAGTCCTGAGCAAAGTTTAAGTGAACCCCAATTTCATTCATCCAAGTATGAACAACATAGAGTCCTGAGCAAAGTTTAAGTGAACCCCAATTTCATTCATCCAAGTATGAACAACATAGAGTCCTGAGCAAAGTTTAAGTGAACCCCAATTTTATTCATCCAAGTATGAACAACATAGAGTCCTGAGCAAAGTTTAAGTGAACCCCAATTTTGTTCATTGAAGAATGAACAACATAGAGTCCAGAGCAAAGTTTAAGTGAACCCCAATTTTGTTCATTGAAGTATGAACAACATAGAGTCCCGTGCAAAGTTTACATGAACCCCAGTTTCATTCATTGAAGAATGAACAATAGAGTCCCAAGAAGTTTAAGTGAACCCCAATTTCGTTCACTGAAATATGAACAAAATAGAGTCCCTAGCAAAGTTTATATGAACACTAATTTCGTTCATTGAAGTATGAACAAAATAGAGTCCCGAGCAAAGTTTACGTGAACCCCAATTTCATTCATTGAAATATGAACAAAATAGAGACCCGATCCAAGTTTAAGTGAACCTGAATTTCGTTTATTGAAGTATGAACAACATAAGGTCCCGAGCAAAGTTTAATCTGGGGTTCACTTACTTTGCTTATGACCAGATGTTGTTCATACTCAAACGAGCGTTAATTAATATCTAATTATTTACCAAAGTAAACAGTCCTTATGAGTAAGACTAATAGGGCCTTGTCTCTTATCCTTTAAGATGCCGAGACAAACGACATGTGAAAATGTTGTCTGCTTATGTTGTCTGTTGAATCTTTGTGCAAACTTTTTAAAAATATTTTTGCATACAGGCAAACAAAAGTGACTTTTAAAGTGAATGGTAGACGACAAATCAGACAACAATTGTCCTAATTGGTATTTTATGGGTCAAGTGATGTCAAAATAAATCGTGGTTCTTCTCAATATGAATGGATGATGGTGATTTTATGACGTCAACGGTGCTCTGCAGCTGTTGACAGGAAGAATGGGAGCAGTTGTTTTCTTGTTCCAATTTAACCCATATAAAGCTGATCGCAACAAATGTCCTCTGCTTTGTCGTCTGCCAAGTACTTTAAAATTAGTTTTTGCAAACAGTGTGGACCAAGATCAGACTGCTCCTAGCCGAGCAGTCTGATCTGGGTCCACACTTTGCCTGTATGCAAAAATATTTTAAAAAATTCGCAAGAAGATTCAGCAGACGACATAAGCAGACAACATTTTCAGATGTGGTTTTTCTCGGCGTCTTATGTGTTAAGCCCCATAACCAAAATTTTTGTAATATAATGAATGGGGCAAAGTCCCGAGCAAAGTTTAAGTGAACCCAAATTTCATTCATTGAAGTATGAACATCATAGAGGCCCGAGCAAAGTGTAAATGAACCCCAATTTCGTTCATTGAAGCATGAAAAACATAGGGTCCCAAGCGAAGTTTAAGTGAACCGCAATTTTGTTCATTGAAGTATGAACAGCATAAGAGTCTGAGCAAAGTTTACGTGAACCGCAATTTTGTTCATTGAAGTATGAACAACATAGAGTCCCAAGCAGAGATCAAGTGAACCCCAATTTCCTTCAATGAAGTATGAACAACATAGGGTCCCAGGCAAAGTGTAAGTGAACCCCAATTTCTTTCATTGAAGTATGAACAACATAGAGTCCAGAGCAAAGTTTAAGTGAACCGCAATTTCGTTCACTGAAGTATGAACAACATAGAGTCCCAACAAAGTTTAAGTGAACCGCAATTTCCTTCATTGAAGTATGAACAACATAGAGTCCAGAGAAAAGTTTAAGTGAACCCCAATTTCTTTCATTGAAGTATGAACAACATAGAGTCCCGAGCAAAGTTTAAGTGAACCGAAATTTCGTTCACTGAAGTATGAACAACAGAGTCCTGAGCAAAGTTTAAGTGAACCCCAATTTCTTTCATTGAAGTATGAACAACATAGAGTCCCGAGCAAATTTCAAGTAAACCCCAGTTTCATTCAATGAAGTATGAACAACATAGGGTGCCGAGCAAAGTTTAATGTGGTTCACTCACTTTGCTTGTGACCAGATGTTGTTCATACTTCAACGAATGTTAATAAAATTACATTCATATCTAATTATTTACCAAAGTAAACAGTCCTTATGAGTAAGAATAATAGGGCCTTGTCGCTTATCCTTTAAGATGCCGAGAAAAACGACATATGAAAATGTTGTCTGCTTATGTTGAATCTTTGTGCGAACTTTTTAAAAATATTTTTGCATACAGGCAAACAAAAGTGACTTTTAAAGTGAATGGCAGACGACAAATCAGACAATGTAACATCTATATAATTCTGAACCCCACTTTTATATAGTAAAGTAAAACTGGGGTTTACATGGGTAAACCTTATTTTTTTCTATTTATGTTTTAATATATAGATTGTGGGTACTCGTTAGAACCTCCTAGATGAGGTGATTCTAACATGTACGCACAATCTATATTTTGAGCAGAAATAAGAACAAGAGCACCATATGCGGGTGCCAACGCTCGGCTGCAAAAATTCTAAGTCGAAAAAGGGGCATAACTGTGCCAAAAATATTTTGAGGGTTACCTCACCTATTGGTATGAGTTCCCCTTTTCATAATGAACAACTAGTCCCAGTTTCAAGTAAATATGTTCAGTAATGACAGAGATATTACAAAATGTCCAAGTTTATGCACGACGACGCAGACGACGATGACGTAGACCACACAACGCAGACGAAGCTAGAGCTATGACAATACTTCTCCTTTTTCTTTGAAAACAGCCAAGTTAATAATTGTCGTATTTTCGGCGATATTTGCAATGTATTTGAATAGGCGTGTTTTCGTAATGGACTAATAGGGCCCTGTCCCTTAATGTTAGATTTGCCTTGCTGAGGCGATTCTTACCATCCACAATATTTGGTTTTTGGATTATTAGATAAAATGATCTTGAATATTGCCATAAATCCATCCCAGCTTGAGCTATGGGTTCATTTGATTGACCAGAGATTTTAATACTGAGTTTTGTCATTACATAATATGCTCATCCCATCAACACGTTGGGCGTAATGAACACCCACTCTTAATCCCACTTTACATCTTTGTAACATAATGGATGGTTTTGTTTGTTTGTTTGATTTGAGGTTTAACATCCCTGTCAACAATGAAAAGGTCATTTTGGAGACGTTGCTTCCAATTTTGTGGGACTTTTACCCGACATTGAGATGAAATGACATCTCAAGCCCTGTCGCCCAATGAAACCAATAGGGTTTATTAGCATGGACGGTCCGACTCGCACCGCGGTTCCTGGACAGGCTTAGATCCTCTAAGCGGTTTACCAGTACTAGTGTGCGGGCCGGATTCAGCTCTGCGTAGAAGCATCATGCAGCTCATATATTTCTTCAAGCCCCTATGGGTGGGGGCCGAACATAATGGATGGGTTATAATACAACAAGAGGGCCGTGATGGCCCTGGATCGCTCACCTGATCCATAGAGTAACAAGTGGGCCTGGAGAGGGCCATTATTGACACCAGTGTTATAATGTGCATAATGTTGAGGGAGGTCTAAAAAGGTGAAGCTTCATACCAAATATCAACAAAGGCTATAATTTGAACAATCTTGGCAAAGGTCCACTAGATGAAGCAACACACCAAATATCAAAGACCTGGGCCTTGCGGTTTCAGAGAAGAAGATTTTTTTTAAAGATATTCCCTACATAAGCCTACGTAAGCCGAGGCGGGGGCATTTTTGGCCTCAGGGCTATAATTTGAACAGTCTTGGTAGACATCCACTAGATGAAGCTTCACACCAAATATCAAAGATCTGAGCCTTGTGGTTTCAGAGAAAAAGATTTTTAAAGATTTTCCCTGTATAAGCCTATGTAAAACCAAAGGCCCCCGGGGCGGGGCATTTTTGGCCCTAGGGCTATAATTTGAACAATCTTGGTAGAGGTCCACTAGGAGAAGCTTCACACCAAATATCAAAGACCTGGGCCTTGTGGTTTTAGAGGAGAAGATTTTTAAAGATTTTCCCTATATAAGCCTATGTAAACCGAAAGGCCCCTGGGGCAGGGGCATTTCTGGCCCAAGGGCCATAATTTTGAACAATCTTGGTAGAAGTCCAATAGATGAAGCTTCATACCAAATATCGAAGACCTGGGCCTTTCGGTTTCAGAGAAGAAGATTTTTAAAGATTTTCCCTGCATAAGCCTATGTAAATCCAAAGGCCCCACGGGAGGGGGCATTTTTGTCCCCTAGGGCTATAATTTGAACAATCTTGGTAGAGGTCCACTAGGTGAAGCTTCACACCAAATATCAGAGACCTGGGCCTTGTGGTTTCAGAGAAGAATATTTTTAAAGATTTTCCATATATAAGCCTATGTAAATCCAAAGGCCCCCGGGGCAGAGGCATTTCTGGCCCATTTTTGCCCCCTAGGGCTATAATTTGAACAATCTTGGTAGAGGTCCACTAGGTGAAGCTTCACACCAAATATCAAAGACATGGGCCTTGTGGTTTCAGAGAAGAAGATTTTTAAAGATTTTCCCTATATAAGCCTATGTGAATCCAAAGGCCACCGGGGCAGGGGCATTTCTGGCCCAAGGGCCATAATTTGATCAATCTTGGTAGAGGTCCACTAGGTGAAGCTACACACCAACTATCAAAGACCTGGGCCTTGTGGTTTCAGAGAAGAAGATTTTTAAAGATTTTCCCTATATAAGGCACAAGGGGCGGGGGTATTTTTGGCCCTAGGGCTATAATTTTAACAATCTTGGTAGAGGTCCACTAGGTGAAGCTACACACCAACTATCAAAGACCTGGGCCTTGTGGTTTCAGAGAAGAAGATTTTTAAAGATTTTCCCTATATAAGCCTATGTAAATCCAAAGGCCCCCGGGGCAGGGGCATTTCTGGCCCAAGGGCAAAAATTTGAACAATCTTGGTAGAGGTTCACTAGATGAAGCTTCACACCAAATATAGAAGACCTGGGCCTTGCGGTTTCAGAGAAGAAGATTTTTAAAGATTTTCCCTGTATAAGCCTATGTAAAACCAAAGGCCCCCGGGCGGGGGTATTTTCGGCCCTAGGGCTATAATTTTAACAATCTTGGTAGAGGTCCACTAGGTGAAGCTTCACACCAAATATCAAAGACCTGGGCCTTGTGGTTTCAGAGAAGAAGATTTTTAAAGATTTTCCCTATATAAGCCTATGTAAACCCAAAGGCCCCCGGGGCGGGGGCATTTCTGGCCCAAGGGCCATAATTTGAACAATCTTGGTAGAGGTCCACTAGATGAAGCTTCATACCAAATATCAAAGACCTGGGCCTTGCGGTTTCGGAGAAGAAGATTTTTAAAGTTTTCATTTTAAAAATCTATTTTTAGCTCCTGTGACCTAGATGTGCAATGGACCGGAACCATTTGAACAACTTTGAAAGGGGACCACCTAAGGATCATTCCTGTGAAGTTTGGTTAAAATCCAATCAGTGATTTAGGAGGAGATGTCATTTGAAGAAAAAGTTTACGCACACACGCATGCACACACGCACGACGGACAAAAAGTGATCCCAAAAGCTCACCTTGTCACTATGTGACAGGTGAGCTAAAAATTAGGAGTTTACAGGGGTATATTTTTCTTATTTCTGCTCCAAGACATAGCTTGTGGGTACTCGTCAGAATTGCCTCAATGAGTCCACGAAAATACGCCATTATAATTCTGACTCCCTTGAACCCCACTTTTATATAGTAAAACTGGAGTTTACAGGGGGACACCTTCTTTTTCTTATTTCTGCTCTAAAATATAGATTGTGGTTACATGTTAGAACCACCTCTATCAGGCAGTTCTTATGAGTACCCAAAATCTACATTTTCAGCAGAAATAAGAAAAATATCAAAATTTTTCCCTTGAAAATTTTCGTTTTTTTGGTGATAAAGTTTACAATGTATTTGTATGGCATGTTTCCGTAATGGGCAGCTTTAATGAGTACAACCTATGTTTGGAGCATTTACAAGAAAAATATCCTGAATTTTCATAAGAAATTTAACCATTTTGGAGATAAGAAAGAATGCACTCTGAACACGGGCATGTTATCATAATGCATTATAAAAATACAGTCAACCCTCTTTATACCGACATTTGTTATAACGGCAAAACTTATTATAATGACAATTTCAATGGAATGAATTTTTCAGGTCAAGGCTTAGCCTCGATTCTGAGCGATGTGTGCTTCCCAAATCTAATCCATAGTCATGAGAGATTTTTGTAATTTAATACTCAAAGAAACAAATGTTATAGATATTTTTTTAGAATCGCCTCACCGAGGCGATTCTAACAATGTCTATAGCATTTGTTTCTTGGAGAAATGATGTGGAAAAGATGTTTTATAACCAATTATACTCATACACGGATTCTTTATAACGGAAAATTCATTATAATGGCAATGGAAATGCCCAAATCGAATCCATAATCATGAAAGATTCCTGTAATTTAATACTCCAAGAAACAAATTTCATAGATATTTGTTAGAATCGCTTCATCGAGAAGATTCTTACAAATGTCTATAACATTTGTTTCTTGGAGTAATTAGAATCGCCTCACAGAGTCGATTCTAACAGATGTCTATAACATTTGTTTCTTGGAGTAATGATGTGGAAAAGACGTTTTATAACCTATCATACTCCTAACTCGGTTTCTATACAACGGCAAATTCATTATAACGGCACAATAGTAGGGAACAAAATCTGTCAATATAATGCTGGTCCACGGGCCTCCGTGGCCTAGTGGATAAGAGCCCTGACTCTTAATCATTAGGTCTCTCACTGCTGTGGGCTCTAGCCTTGCTCGGGTCATATGTGAGACGCCAAGTTCTGCAACGGTGGTTTTTCTCCGGGTACTCCGGCTTTTGCCCACCTCTGATTAACGATCCACCCTGTAAGAGTGAAATAGTGAAATAATCTTGAAAGGGCCGTAAAACAAACAAAAAAACAAACCAAAAAACGCTGGTCCACTGTAATATGTAGGATATGCTAATGGCTACCTACATGATATTGCACATTCCCATCAAGACTAACAAATTTCCTTCTGGATTTCTCAGGGTATTTTGTAGCGAGGACCTGTACTAGGCCCTGGTACCAGGTGACACTCATATTGACTAGGGGAATCAGTTTCGGGTCTATCTCATGAAGAGGGGTCTTGATCACTCTCTCCAGTAGTTCACTAAACTCCTCATATGTTAACATACTCAGTTGCTGAAAAGAGACGATTAAAAAAATAAAACAATAATCCATTGAAACTAGTGGACTCTTCCACTGCTATATGATGGACCAATCCATTTTCCATATAAAAGGGGTGACTTTTTTTTCATTTTTATTCTATTTTTTAAGGAAAATTCCATTAGCAAATAGTGATGATTCCAAGTAATTTTGATATCTACCCGCGATAAAAAAGTATTGACTGGACACAAAAAACAATTCTTTTGTGGACATTTGACCACTAAGTATGACCTTGACCTTGGAGGTATCAACCTGGGTCTTGTGTGCAACAAATTGTCTCATGATAGTTAACATTTTTGTCAATTAATTTAAAAATCCATCTTGGCATATCAAAGGTATTGACAAAGACACTATTTTATCTTTGACCTCTAAGTATGACCTTGACCCCAGAGGTACCACCTGTGTCTTGCGCACACACATCACCTCATGATGGTTAACATTTCTGCCTTATTCCAGGAATATATATAAGTAGAGAAAGCGACCAGTGGGTCACGTATACCCCCGGCCAGCGTCACCCTCTGATATATCTTTCGAGCTTGTATGTAATATGAATGAAGTCAAGAAGCTATAAGAATCTATAAATGTGCTTGTAAAAGCTTAACCAAACATATAATTTCTAAATGAACCAAGGGAGTGAGGGCATCAAATAGAACATACAGGCATCTATAAACTTTGACATAAAACTTTAACCAAATGTAAACTTTCTAAGTCCGTGACCTTGAGGTCAAGGTCACCATGGGTGGGGGAAGGGACATGCATCATGAAATCATTTATCAAACATGAAGAGAATCTAACATGTGGTTACAGAAATATCAGCCATGAAAAAGGTTTAACACAAAACTTTGACGTAAAAGTAGATGAACAGACAGACAGACAGCCCACCCAGGGGCTTGACCCTGAGGCTTAGATATTCCATATGAAAGATAGTGCTATAGAGATATCCTTTACCAAACATGAAGAGAATCTAACATGTGGTTACAGAGATATTGGCAATGAAAAAGGTTTAACACAAAACTTTGACGTAAAATTAGATGAACAGACAGACAGACAGCACACCCAGGGGCTTGACCCAGGGGCTTAGATATTCCATATGAAAGGTAATGCTATAGAGATATCCTTTACCAAACATGAAGAGAATCTAACGTGGTTACAGAGATTTCAGCAATCAAAAAGGTTTAACACAAAACTTTGATGTAAAAGTAGATGAACAGACAGACGGACAGACAGACAACCCACCCATGGGCTTAGATATTCCATATGAAAGGTAATGCTACAGAGATATCCTGTACCAAATATGAAGAGAATCCAACCTGTGGTTACAGAGATATGAGCAATCAAAAAGGTTTAACGCAAAACGAACGACCGAACGAACGTACGAACGAACAAACGTACGAACAAACGAACATAAGAACGAACCAAAGAACGGACGGAAAGACGAAAACTATATACCCCCTGACATACTTCGTATGCCGGGGGTATAATAAAGTTATTGACAAGACATGAAAGAAAAACCCTTACTTTTACCTTTGACCTCTAAGTATGACCTTGATCTTTGAGGTACCAACCTCAGTCTAGTACACCACACATTGTCGTGGCCTAATACATACTCTTATAAAGATGCATGAAGATATCCCTAATGGTTACGAGGACTGTTCAAATATGAATGCAACTGAGCACATAAAAATGATTCCGTGATAGATTTCTGTGAAAAATTTATTTTGTCCCCTCAAAGTATTCCCCTTTAACAGATATACAAACTTTCAGTCTTCTGATCCAATCATTGAATGCATTTTGGAGTCTTTTCGAGGTATACTATGAAGGCACTGGAATATTGCAGAACCGAGGTGTTTGCGCCCAAATTTTCGACCAGAAAGGTATTTTTTCAGCCGCGGGAACAAAAAAAGTTACAGGAGGCAAGGTCAGGGGAATACGGGGAGGGGGGGGGGGGGGGGGGGGGGGGTGAGGGAGTTCAACAACCTTTTCCTGCTTCAGATAGTCTTGCACAATGAACGCCTTGTGCGATGACGCATTGTCATGTAGCAATCTGACACTGGCCAAACCAGTTGCGGGTCTCTGTTCTTTGAAATATTTCTTCAATTTTCGAAGAACTTTATTCTTGTAAAACTTCGCATATACAGATTTGCCTTTAGGCACAGCAACCTGAATAGCAGGGCCCTGATTTGAAAAGAACATGGCATACATTACCTTCTTGACGCTCATGGTCCGCTTTGCAATGCATGGTCTTTTACAATACTTTGTTGCCAATATTTTGTTCTGAATCTTTCGTTTTGGCTCAAAAAAGTGATGCCAACCATACTAGCTATTTGCCTAGTGATGTATCATGCATCGGTAGCAACTATTTTTTTCACTCTAGCAACCATCTTGGCAGATGTTGCTCTTTTCGGCTGACGATCATGTGGTGCATCTTCTGTTGAGCCTAGCCTACAGCTGAATTTTTTACACCAACGAAAAACTGTCGGAAAAGACATTTCATTATGCCAAAAAAAACCATATTTCATCAAAAATGTCTTTGCACCGTATACCAAGAATACAACAATTCTTTATATAGGACTGTATTTCAACGGTGTACTCTGACCTTCTTCCAACCATGTTTTGTATTAGTATACAAGAGTAGACAGTGTTTATCAAACGACTTGGCAAAATTGGACGGATTATAACAGGGTTGGTATCAATGTATAGGTAAAATACTTTTCTACGCTGTGATATTTATTTCCAGGTGATTTTTGCATTAGTGCATGAGAAAACGTTCTACTTGCATTCATATTTGAACAGTCCTCGTACCGAGTTATGGTGCGTACAAGAATGTTCATAATAAATAATCAAAGGGGCATAACTTGGAAACTTAGAAAGGGGGAACAATCATTCTTGTGCTTGATACATCATCTTGACATAATACATATTCCTATTAATATTCATGAAGATAAGGTTACTGGGTTATGGAGCGGGCGAGACTGTTTATGGATGGACAGATGGACAGACGGACAACACCATGTCCTAATACATCGTTTTTTTTCAAAACAGGTGTATAAAAATTAACACCGACTTAAAATATTAACATTTCATTTCACCCTTAAATTCCTGTACTTCAAGCTAACAATGTAGACCCTGAGCAGACGCTGCAATCTGATCTGGGTCTACACTATTTGCCAAACCCAACACATAATTCCAGTCCAGATATTACTGATAACCCTATTACGCAACACGCTTCCCTCACAGGGCTAGAATACAGTGACTGTTTTCTATAAATAAGCATAATCTGGATTTCCTAGTCACATGGACTTTAGCACTGAATAGCTTCTAGGCTTAGTTACTTTGACATACAATTAGACCCAGCAAAAAAGTAGGTAAAGGTTGCCATATAAGGGGTGCCAGGCATATGATCACAAGTTCAAAAGCACGGGTACAAACAGAGAGGTCTTGTCACAAGCAATATGCAGTAAAATTCCTATATCAAGACCACCTTTGGCACTGTTCAAAAGTGGTCTTTAAGACCACTTTTGAACAGTGCCAAAGGTGGTCTCTTATTAGGAGACACTGAGTGTAGTCAACACAAAGAAAGAATAACTGAAACACTCTCAATAAGCTTTTAAAATCAGATTTAGTCTTAATCTTAGGTGGTCTTAATAGTGGAATTTTACATGGAAGCTATAGAGCAACTGGTTCAAAACTTATCATCTGTGTTAAATTTTTTAAAGGTCATTTAATGTCACAGGGTCAAAAACATTACTACCAAGAGAAAGGTCTTTTAAATGTGGCCAAACAAACTGACCAGCCTGACAAGACCTAAAAAGTGTTGACCTGCCCATTAGACATTTCGATAACGCACCCGTGCATCATAGTGCATTTTTCTCATCTCCAAAATGACTATTTTTCTGATGAAAATCCGTGATATTTTTGTTATAAATACTACAAACATAGGTTGTGAGTGCTCGTTAGAACCGCCTCATGGAGGCGGTTCTAACGAGTACCCACAGCCTATGTCTGTGAGCAAAAATAAGAAAAAAAATGTGTACCCCCGTAAACCCCCGTTTTCTCTAAATAAAGTGGGGTTTAGGGGGTCTTCATTTCGCAGGCTTGTTCACATAATGACCTAGGCAGTCTAGTAATGCTGTAAATGAAGAAAAAATTAAGGGTAACAGACCCACCATCTGGGGAGGCAGCTATTTGTTTGGCATGCCCAGGCTCATTTATACTTATTGTTGCTGGTCTAATCCTCAATAAAGAATTGTTTCTGTTACATCATGTTAAGAAGTCCATGTAATGTAGACCCCCATAAACCCCACTTTATATAGAGAAAACTGGGGTTTACAGGGGTATACAATATTTTTTCTTATTTCTGCTCCAAGACATAGATTGTGGGTACTCGTTAGAACCGCCTCAACGAGCACCCACAACCTGTGTTTTGAGTTGAAATAAGAAAAATATCCTAAATTTTCATCAGAAAATCAAACGTTTTAGAGATCTGGTAGAATGCACTGTGGTGCACGGGTGTGCTATCTTAATGAAGAGTAGACCCCTTTGACTACATGTACAACACATCAGTATGCTAAGATGACATCTTTTCTATCTCTAGAACTAGTAGTTTTCAGATCACAATGTTTACTGATTTTCTTATTTTTTGTCCAAAATATACATGTAGATTGTGGATACTCAATGAGGCAGTTCTAATGTGTATCCTAGAAGCCTCTGTGGTGTAGTGGTTACACTTGCCTTGTAAACCAGGGGTCGCAGGATCGATCTCAGGCTTCTCCAGACTTTTGGATGAGTCTTTAAACCGAGGTCCCATCTCCGTTTGACCTTAGCTGTTGGCGGGATGTAAAACACAAACACTCACTCTCTAATGTGTATTCATAATCTATGTTTTGAGCAAAAATAAAGAAAATAATGAAAATCCCGATAAACACCAATTTTCTCTATATGACTCGTTAACCTGATGACAGGGCTAAAATAATAGAAAACTTACACCACAACTTCATTATAACACAGTTCGTTATAACACGTTTTGAATATATTATTCCAAAAATGTGAAGACTATATACATCAAGTGAACAATTCCGTGAAATGAACACCCCCGTACACCCCACTTTATATAGAGAAAACTGGGGTTTACGGAGGTATACATTATTTTTCTTATTTCTCCTCCAAAACATAGGATGTGGGTACTCATTAGAACCGCCTCAATGAGGCAGTTCTTACGAGCACCCACAACCTATGTTTGCAATATTAGTAAGAAAAATATCATTTTCTTCGGAAAAGTAGCCATTTTGGAAATATGGAAAAATGCACTATATCGCATGCGTGTGTTTTCGTAATGACCATTTATGGTCATTTTTATGCCCCCGGAATCTAAGAGATTCGGGGGCATATAGTTTTTGGTCTGTCCGTCTGTTTGTCCGTTTGTCTGTTTGTCCGTCTGCAAAAACTTTAACATTGGGCATAACTTTTGAATGGTAAGTGGTACAGCTTTCATACTTCACATGTGTATACCTTATCACAAGACCTTTCCAGTGGTACCATAATTTTTGATCTCGTGACCTTGAACTTGACCTTTGACCTATTTTTTTCAAAATTTTTAAAAACATTAACATTGGCCATAACTTTCGATTGGTAAGTGATAGGGCTTTCATATTTCATATGTGCATTCATTGTCACAAGACCTTTCTAGTGGTCCCATAATTTTTGACCTTGTGACCTTGACCGTGATGTTTGACCTACTTTTTAAAAACTTTAACATTGGCCATAACTTTCGATTGGTAAGTGGTAGGGCTTTCATATTTCACATGTGCATACTATGTCACAAGACCTTTTCAACAATCCCATAATTTTTTACCTTGTGACCTTGACCTACTTTTTTAAGACTTGAACATTGGCCATACCTTTTGATTGCTTAGTGATACTGCTTTCATATTTAACATGCGCTGTCCGGGGGCATCAGTGTTTCACAAACACATCTTGTTCTATATAATCTTCACATGTTTGTTTGGATATAACACACTTGTTTAACTAACAAGCTTTCTGCTTTGGACCCCAACAACAGTGTTATAAAGAGGGTATGGTGTATCAGGAAGTCCCAAAAGTTGGAAAACTAGCAGAAAATATGACATGTGCGTCCATTTTACTTTTTGAAAAGAACCAGCATTATCAGTGTCTCCAGTTCATATATATCCTCTTTATAACACTATTCAGTACAGCACAGCTTTGGCTATAAAAGAGTTCTAAACAAAGCCCATACAAGTTACCTCCCAAAATGACAATTTTCATGACGTGTTTTTTCTCTTAGAGAAAAATGATCCAAAATTCATGATAATTTAACCAGATGTCTTTTTTTTGGCTACTGGCATCATCTATCTCCACTAATGACTCTGCTCCCAGCAGGTGGCATTACTAGATTTACCTGGGGGCCTACTTTTATTCAATAAAGTTAATCACAATTTTTCATCTTAAATTTTTTACTTATACGGTGGTATATTTTACAGTGTATTTGTATGGGAGGTTTTAGGAATTCTTTTTATGACGTCATTCTTGCGCAGGCGCAAAGTACTGGCCGTCAATTGAAACGGCCATCGCTATTCAAATGTATTGGCGGAACTTAAAATGCTAACAATATTCAGACATTTTGAGAGAAAATATACCCGTTTTCATTGAAATAATACCTCGAGAAGGAAAGAATGATATTTTACTTTCATTACTGAAATTCATTTATCCTAAATCCGTTTTTAATTGACGAAAATCTTTTCGTGAATGACCCATGTCAATGGCTTGAGATACCGTAATTCACGAAAAAAGTTTTTACGTAACTTTCGTTTTATCTATCTATCTATCTATCTATCTATCTATCTATCTATCTATCTATCTATCTATCTATCTATCTATCTTGAGAAATCTGTCCAACGATCGGTCCACATGTGCAATTTAAATGTCCATACTGACAGTCAAAGTAAACTAATGAGTGGACTGACGGAGGGGCGTTGAATCAATGTTGGTTCGACGTCATGCCGTCGACACCCACTCCAACTCACTTCATTGTCACATGACCGTTGGCATGAGAGAGAGAGAGAGAGAGAGAGACAGAGGACAGAGAGGGGTTTGACTGACAAACTGACAGTAGACACACAGACAGACTGACTGACTGACTGACTGACTGACTAACAGACGAACAGACAGACTGTTAGACAGACAAATAAACATATTGACAGTCGAAAAAAAAACAACAACCAATGAGTGGACTTACAGATGGGCGTCGAGTCAACGTTGGCTCGACGTCATGCCCTCGACAACCACTCCAACTCACTTTAATGGCACGTTACCGTTGGGATGGTTTGACTGATCCCTGTATCCAAGAAGCACATAACCCTTTTTGTACCAAATGCAATCTTCCTCCTTATATATAGCAGGAGTCATTTTCAAAATTTAGGGGTGTCAGGTTGTGTTTTCTTCAAAATTTATTTTGAAAATGGCCGAACTTTTTGCCAACAGTGTAAGCCCTGATCAGACGCCGCGTTCTGCGGCGTCTGATCTGGGCCTGCACTGTTTGTCACTTACCCCTTTTGGGGTTTCCGGTACCAAATGGGTTAATGTAGACCTAAGGGCTTGGCAGGTTGAACCAATCTACAAACCTACCAGATTTTAATGTAAAATCTTGCACTTGCGAAGGAGTGTTTAACATTCTTATGCTCTGAAAGGGTGTTCTTCGTTTGTTTTGAATTTAATGTTCCCATCCCACTGAGTCTTGATGGGTCCGAGCACTGGGCAAATGACATTTTATTAAGCTTACAGTTTTTATAAACGTTGTGACATTTCATCGACGTTGCATTGTCAAATTCAATGCATCGCTTTGAAGTTGGTTTGATGTAGACACGACGTTGTTGTCACTCTATATATACAATGTACATGTCGGTTAACGCAGCGTCATTTAACGACAAACTGTAATTTACATTTGCCTGCGCTCGCTAATTGTTGGTAAACTGAGAGAGAGAGAGAGAGAGAGAGAGAGAGAGAGAGAGAGAGAGAGAGAGAGAGAGGGAACCCTGTTGGGTCGTATGTACAATATATCATTTTCGTAATGCGAAATTTCACATCTGGCAGCATATCGGTGTTTCTCATTATCTTACATTAGAATTCCCCAAAAGTATAAAAGAATTCCACTGTTTTACGCTGTAATTAACACTTTATCTGCCCCACTGCCTTTGAAGCAATAGGACAGATGACGGCCAGGGCTTTTCCTGTTCTATTTTAAGAACCGGAAGTACGTCACGAAAAAAGCTCCTATAGGGGTGTTTTCATAATGATGAAGGTGCAGATCAACCTGTGCATTTGCTCAGTCTGATCAACATCTTGGTGTTTGTTGCTTTGATAATGAAACTACCTCTAGTTTCTACAGCTAAAATTTCAGGATTCTTGCTAGCCCTTATCCTGTTGAATACATAATTTTGCCAGACCCATTTCTGACTATCAACAAATCAAAATACTTGATATGTTTCATTCACATTCAAATTTGCTAACTAATTGACAAATAGAGTAGATCCTGATCAGAAGCCATCTAATCTGGATCTACAGTGTGCAAAGGTAGGTGCTGTCTTGTTCAGTGGATTAAGTTTAAAAAAGTCTGGGTAGCAGAGCTAGCCGGTTTGTGTTTTACCCCCATGCAAACACCAAGGACAGGTTTCCTTGTCAAGTGCTCCTATCATCTTGATTATTTCTCCTGTGGCTATTTAGAACTGCCTCACTCAGGCAGTTATAATGAGCTCCACAATCTTTATTTGTCGCATAAAACAGTAAAAATACTACAGAGGACCCTTGTTATAACGACAGTATTTGTTCCCTTTTATTATGCAGTTATAAAGAATTTGCCGTTATAAAGAATCCCAGTTAGGAGTATGATAGGTAATAAATGGCCTTTTCCCCTTCGTTACTCCAAGAAACAAATTGTTAGAATCCCCTCTGAGGCAATTCTAACAAATGTCTATAAAATTTGTTTCTTGGAGTATTAGATTACAAGACTCATGACTATGGACTTGAGAATTTCCAACCCGAGGGAAGCCCACAACCCTCTGAACCGAGCCTTTAGCTAAGCAGTCATTCCATTCAAATTGCCATTAAAACGAGTTCTGCGTTATAACGAATGTCAGTATAAAGAGGGTTGACTGTATCTAAAACCCAACTTTAAAAATATCATTTACACTGCAATGATTAGTTGCATTATCTTGCATGCAGCAACATTGTACAGCAAAAAATGTGCGAGGCAACTTCCTGTCAAAAAAAATGAAAGAGTAGTTCATTTGATGATATTCTTACATCTTTACTGTCCTCTGTATCACTCCTCTTCTTCCTTTTCATATCTTCATCCATGAGATCACCAATCAGCAGTTTGTTCCAGAGGAAATCTCGCCGACACTTCTCCATCGACACAACGGCCAGTTTGTGTATCTTTTCACTGCAAGATTTGCATAAAATTTAGGAAGTGTCTGCTGACAGCCGGCTGGCACCAGACTTTTAGGTCTAGTGACAGCCGGCTGTCACCAGACCTAAAAGTCTGCTGACAGCCGGCTATAATATTTGTTCAATAATAAGCATATTCTTTTGCACTATTAAACTTATCCTCTTTTATGAGATATTATATAGTATTATAGAACATTGTTGAATAGTGAAGGATGCAATATTTTCTAATGTGGACTTAGAAATCATAATCAGTAAGCAGCAAGAAAGATATTTCTAGGCATACCACCAGTAGAACTTAATTACACGTTCAAACCTGTGGGTAAAGCACAGCTTAGGCTTAAAATCCCATGACTGGCTAATTTGCACATGCAAAGCAGGGGGAAGAGTGGGAGGCACACATTGCATCTGCTGACATAGAAGACAGATGCTGCAGTTGTAATATTGGGAACTCAACTAGTGGTTCACTGAATAGGGAAGTCTTCTGAAATAAGTTAAAGTGCATGCTACGAAAAAGCACCTAGCCGAAGAACATACAGGGCTTGGCCAAGGGGCTTTCAACTACATACATGTCTAACAAAGCTTCTAAGAATAGTTTTCATAAGAAAATTGTGAATATGATCCGAAGAACCCCTTTGGCTTGAAAATGAGGTCAGTTTCATTGCGGCTTTGTTATGTTGCCATGACAAGGTACCTCACAGAAGGCTATTACATAAACTGGAGTACTATGGGATAAGAGGATCCACGCATAGGTGGATTAGCTCATGGCTCTCTGGGCGCTCACAACAAGTTGTACTTGATGGCCAAGCGTCTGATCCAGTCCCTGTTTTATCTGGAGTCCCCGAAGGTTCGGTCCTTGGACCGGTCCTTTTCTTGGTTTTCATTAATGATCTCCCCGATAATATCAGGTCATTGGTCCGTTTGTTTGCTGATGATTGTGTCCTGTATAGGAACATATATTCTCCTTCTGACTGTCTTATTTTACAAGATGACCTGGATCAACTTGCACAGTGGGAGGCCGATTGGCAAATGAAGTTCAATGTGGCCAAATGTCACTCAATGAGAGTGTCACGACACCCTCCGGACAAGCAAATTAAGTTTGACTATACTCTTCACCAGCAAGTTTTGGAGCATGTTCAATCCGCCAAATATCTTGGTATCACCATCACTGACGATCTTGATTGGGGTCAACATATCTCAGAGATTACATCTAAAGCAACTAGGACTTTGGGATTCCTTAGACGGAACTTGGCTTTTGCACCTAGGCAGACAAAGGATGTTGCATATAAAACATTGGTTCGCCCTCAACTCGAATATGCATCACCCATTTGGCACCCCTATGTTAAAACTCAGACTCAGCAGGTGGAGAAGGTGCAGAGGACAGCTGCTCGATGGACCTGTAGGCGATGGCGAAATAGAAGTAGCGTCGGTGACATGCTTAATGAGCTAGAGTGGCCGTCCCTGGAGGCCCGTCGTGAGCAGTCCTCTTTAACCTTCTTCTACAAGATACACTCTGATTCAGTGTCTATTGATAAAGATAGGTACTTGACCCCTGTAACTCTGTCGACCCAAACAAGGGCATCAAAATTAAACGACTCACAATATCGTAGATACCAGTCCTATAGCGATGCCCTGAAGAACTCGTTTTTTCCTAGAACTATTCCCCAATGGAATAGTCTTCCCTCCTCTGCGGTGAATGCCAAGTCCGCAGAAGAGTTCAAAGCCCGCACAGTGTAAGATTGGGTCTCAGAGGTATGCGTTTTAGGATACCTCTGTTATGCAGATTGTAAATAGTTTTAAGGACGCATCCAGTGCCTCTCTTCTTTTTTTTTTTTTTTTTTCAGCTAAATTCTAAATTTAGCCACCCAATCAACTGAGGTAATGGCCAGATATGACCGACTCAGTATAAGAAGATAGATAGATAGATAAACTGTACCAAGTTTGACCAGAATTGTTCCCCACCCCAGCAACAAATAGACTCCTTGGCACTTACTCTTAATCATTAGATCTCACACAGCTGTGAGCTGTTGTTTGAGCTTGGATCAGGTCACATGTGAGATGCCAAGTTCTGCAAGGGAAAGCCAGGCATTTTCCCTGGATACGCCAGTTTTTGCCAACCTTTGACTAACTGTCCACTCGAAATAATCTTGAAATAATCATAAATCCACAACAAACAAACAAACAAAAAAAAAACAAGGGGAGAGAGACATGTTTTAGTTGCAGATCCTGCTTGCATTGGCGTCAGCGACTCGTTTGTTTTGGAGTTTAACAGCCCAGTCAACACTATTTTAGGTAATTTTGTGAGCCAGTCAGTTTACCTATCCACACTTTTCCTTTAAGCCGTTAACCAGTACAGTGCACATTCTTTCGCCAGAAACTGACAACTACCCTTCGTGAATCAGCAGGAGAGAATGACCATACGAAAGATTTTATGATCAATCTCCACGAAAGAACTTTGCAGACCCTGGCAGGTATAGAACCCGTGTCCTGATAACCAATCAGACGCGCATCCGACTGAGCTACCTAGGCCGGCCGTCAGCGACTCGGCATAGCCTGTTTGAGGCACTATACTGAACCTATGAATGGATTGTGACCAAACTTACATGATTATATCACTAGGGCGGGAGAAACAGTCGCTGCGTTTTGATGGCTGTTACATGCACCTTATTTTGTGGAGCGCTGTGGTGCAGTGGTAAAGCATCAGATTTGAGATCGAGAGGTAGCCGGTTCGATCCTTGCAAGGCCACATGCTGTTTCCTTGAGCAAGAAACTTTATCCACATTGCTTAGTACTGGTTCCTTCCCAGGAAAAGAGGGCCACGTGGAAGATTAGTACTAGTACTAAATGTGTTACCCTCTATAAATAAGACCCATTATTATTATTTCCAAGGGCACAGGCCCCTAAAAACTGTAAATTTTGGACCAAAAAATTGCAGTATGTTTCCTCTGGCTTTCTTTGCCGGATCATTACAGGGTCACTGATGAGGCTTTATTAGCCGAAACTACGTAGTATGACCCATTTTCTTTCTTATGAATGTTTTCATTGCTCTTAAAGGAACTCATTTTTGATTTTTATTTGTCTGCCTGCTATCCAATAAATAAATTAATGAATTTTGGTCAAGCTTCATTACCACATATAGACTTTCGGATGAGTCTTTAAACCGAGGTCCCGTCTCCGTATGACCTTAGCTGTTGGTGGGACGTAAAACTAAAACTCACTCATTACCACATACCAGACTAACCAAAGGTTTGATTACTACAGATTTTGTTGTACTTGACCTAATTTTCAAGGTCATTGGCTCCTGAAAACTGTTGATTTTCAGCCCAAAATGTTTTTTCTGTATCCCAACTCATAAAAAATTGATGGATTTTGGTCTTACTTGGTACATTTCTTGTTTTGTAATTGGACCTGGAGATATGGTGAAGTTAAGCAAAAATTGACATTCTTTGGACCTGTGTGACCTTGAAAAGAAGATCAAGGTTATCAAAATCTACCAGTATTCAAGTTTAGCTGGAATTCATTATTTGGTTCTGGAGATATAGTGCAGATGGGGCAAAAATTGATTACCTTTGAAAATACGCTGGACCCTTTTGACCTTGAAAAGTAAGTCATGGTCACCAAAATTTAGTCTTGAACTGATAGTAGACCAAATTTAACTAGAGGTCATCATCTGGTCCAGAAGACATACAGCAGAATGCAATGGGACAATCTTTGTTTTGTCTAGCTGTGGTGAGGTTTTACATCCCTGTCAACAGTATTTATGTCATCTTGGAGATGTTGCTTCCAATTTTTTGGAACTTACTCCACATTGAAATAAAGTGATATCTCAAACCCTACTGCCCATAGAAACCGCTAGGGTTAAAGGAGCGGTCTGACTCACATCAACTTTTCCCGGGCAGGCTTAGACTTAAGCGATCCACCAGTACTCAACTTCGGTAAGTTTCAATGGCAGCTGCATGCAACCCAACCTATTTCTCCCAGCCCCGATGGACGGGGACGCAGGACAACCTTTGTACTAGTGTGACCAAGTCAGGGTCGGCAGAGCCTTTAAATCAAGTCTTTGGTAAATTATACCAAATCTGACTGCTCATAACTATTCATAAATTTGTTGAGCCAAAAGCTATTTTTGGAACCAATTTGAAATTTTTTGGAACCCTGTAATCTTGAAAACTAACCCTTATCTTGCTGAATATTCATTTAAGCCACACCCATTTCTGTCTATCAACCAATCAAATTACTTGATGTAATTTATTGCTACAAATTCATAAACTGAATGCCAAACAGTGTAGATCCTGATCAGATTTAGAAGCCATCTGATCTGGATCTACACTGTTTGCAAAGATAGGGGTTGTCGTGAACAGCAAGATAAGGGCTAAGTTAAGACCACTACAATCTTATGAAGGTTGTTGGTACATTTAGGTTATATTGATATGCTATACCATAGTTCATACATTCATTGGGGAGACTGGATGCAGACAAGCTTATTTTGATACACATTAGAGTAGACAGTTTTGGGGAGCCTGTGACCTTGAAAATGAAGTCAGGGTCTTAAACTTAGTCACCGTTCCTACATATATTGTACTTCTTTTTGACTCTACCAAGCTGATTGGCCCCTACCCATTGAGGCTTGAAGAAATAGATCGGCTGCATGATGCTTCCATTCAGAGCTGAAACCTACTGCACACAAGTACTGGTAAATTGCTTAGAGAATCTAAGCCTGCCCAGGCAAAGCGGTGCGAGTCGGACCATCCATGCTTATAAACCATATTGGTTTCATCGGGCGACAGGGCTTGAGATATCATTTCATCTCAATGATGGCTAAAAGTCCCACAAAATAGGAAGCACTGTCTCCAAAATGACCTATACAGTGTTGATGGGGATGGTTAACCTCAAATCAAACAAATAAACTACCAAGCTGATAAAAAAGAAATTTTAACAAGAACAAGCATGTTTTTTCCCAAATATTTATGTTGCTTGATTGAGAATCAATGTGATTTTTCACAAAGATGGGAGGTGTGAAATTCAGGAAGTGCAAATAAAGTGACATATTTTAGCATAGTTAGGCAGCATACCATAATGATAAGATGTCCAACCCTTGCCAGTTCTATGCCTCAACCTTTAGTTTAGAATCTGTTAATAAAAGATCATGGATCAGACCAATATCATATGGATGAACCCCACCCACCCAGTCCTCCCAATGAAATATTTACTAAATTATATACAACTAATAATAACTTTTTTTTCAGTATATAACAAAGTTTTGAAAGTAGTATAGTATCTGACGAAAAAGAATAATTTTAAAAGTGGAAAAGAAATACAAATGTACTTACTATTGAACAAATATTATTGCCGGCTGTCAGCAGACTTTTAGGTCTGGTGACAGCCGGCTGTCACTAGACCTAAAAGTCTGGTGCCAGCCGGCTGTCAGCAGACCTCGCCTAAAATTTATGTAAGCACAAGGCTGTGTCAACAAAAACAATCTTGTTGAATTTGACACCATTTTCGACAAGCCTTATTATGTGGTTACACATTTGCAAAAGCCACTCACATTTTAACAGCAAAAATATCAGTGTATAATACCATGTTAATCCATTGTATGCAGGAAACCCCTAAAGGGGTACCTTTGCAATCAATGCAGGCCCAGATCAGACTCCACAGAAAGCGGCGTCTGATCAGGGCCTGCACAATTTGCTGACAGAATTTTCCATCAAAAATAGAATAAAAACAAAAAAAATAGGCTTGACACCCCTTATATGACAAATGGACTTGTCCAACATATAGCAATGGAAGAGTCCACTAGTATACAATGGGTTAAAGTTTTTAAAACTCTGTAACTAAGGACATAATTAGTTTAGAACAAGTGAACCCAAAGCTTTTGAATAGCTTCAAGAGATCAAATCAATGGACTGTGATAGGTTACAATGTTGTTTATATGCTGTTGTTTTATAGCTCAGTAAGCAGATGTTTTATGGCACAGAAAAGTAACTGGGCATGTTTGGTTAGTGAGATACCTGCACAATTCCTGGACAGGCTCAGACCCTCTTAAAAGCAATTAAACAAAACTTAGTGAGATTGCCCTGAACAGTAACTGACAATGGCCAGTGTGTCAGTGGTCCACTAATTGATTGTGTTTGAGTTTATAACAATATGCCAACCCTTGTTAGTCATTTTGTGTTGTTTCCCAGAGAAAGAAAGATCAGAAATAGAAGAGATAGTAGAGTGGATGAAAGTGAGGCGCAGGGCAGAAAATGGAAGGTGAATGAAAGTTTAGAAACAGAAGAAATAACAATATTCATCTCTACCTTTCCTTATAAAACTGCAACAGGCCATGCCCAACTATAAGCCCATCACGAAAACATATAAGCCCACCACAAAAACACGCCAATATAATTCTGACACCCCTTCAACCCCACTTTTATATAGTAAAGCTGGGATTTACAGGAGCATACATTATTTTTTTCATTTCTGCCCAAAAACATAGATTGAACTGCATTCCCTCGCCGAGGCAGTTTTAACAAGTGCTAACAATCTATATTTTGAGCACAAATGAAAAATATCAGAATTTTTATCGAAAAAAAATATTTTTTTTTTTTGGTGGTAAAATTTTACCAACATATTTGAACAAGTGTGTTTTCGTAATGCAATATCGTATTCGTCTCGCCCATCAACCTGGTCAAAGGTCAATATCAGAGTTTTATAAGATTGTTGGCTATTTAATTCTGTGGCATTCTTCAACATTAAAAGGGCTGCTTCAACCAAAACTGTTTTCTGACAGACAAATCCAAAGACAGCACAGATCAGCCTGCACATTTTTTTTCAGTCCAGCCAGATTCTTCACTTGAATCACATTTTAGCAACACGGTACAGCCTCATAATGCTAAACACTGAACCTTTTCTACTGATCCCTTTCCACTGACAGTGGGCTTTTCTATCAACCCTTCGTACCCATAAAATATTTCTAAAATAAGTAAATTTCCTATATTAAGACCACCTTTGGGACTGTTCAAAAGTGGTCTGCAAGACCACTTTTGAACAGTCCCAAAGGTGGTCTCTTAACAGGAGACACTAGGTGTTGAAAACACAAAGAATAACTGAAACATTCTCAATAAGCTTTTAACCCTTATCTTGCTGAATATTCATTGAAGCCCCACCCATTTCTGTCTATCAACCAATCAAATTACTTGATGTAATTTATTGCTAAAAATTCATAAACTAAATGCCAAACAGTGTAATTCCTGATCAGATGGCTTCTTCAGAAGCCATCTGATCTGGATCTACACTGTTTGCAAAGATAGGGGTTGTAGTGAACAGCAAGATAAGAGTTAAAAGCAGATTAAGTCTTAATTTTGGGTGGTCTATACAGCAGAATTTTACTGTATCACACAGTATGTTATCATAATACTCAACCCTTAAAGCACCACATAATTTTTTAGAGTGGATTGCAATTTTCTTTTTTAGATTATTTTACAGAACAAATAAGGCTTGACATTACATGTGAATCATCTGCCCTGCAGATGATTCACATGTAATGTCAAGCTCCACATATGATCCACACGTTAAGCCTTTTCCATGGTGGATGATTCCCAAAAAATGTCAAGCCCAATTTGCTCTGAAAAACCAGATTAAAAATATATTTGAAAATAACATCTGTAAATGTCATGATTGCCAGTTTAATAATTAACCCAAATCTTGCTGAATAAATTACATTTTGCCACACCCATTTCTGACCATCAACCAAACATATTTCCTGAAAAAAAGTTTACATATAAATTCACAAAATGAATGACAAACAGTGTAGATTGAAGCCATCCGATCGGGATCTACACAGTTCCCAAAGTTAGGGCTTACAGTGTTCAGCAGGATAAGGGTTACCCTATTTCCCCTATGTATTTGGACAGATAGACCTGAGCAAACAGTGTAGACCCTGATGAGATGCCACAGGATGCGGTGTCTCATCAGGGCTTACACCATTTGCCATTCATCCAGCTATTTTTAGACACAGCATTGGGTATTAAATTGTGTTTATTCAAATTTTAGAACTATGGAAAGGAGTTCAGGGGCCCATTGTTCAAAACTAATTACGTCGTTAGTTACTGAATTGCTAAACTTTTGATCATCTAAAATACGGCAAATATACTAAGATTTTTGCTGAAAAAATGTGAGCAGCTTTTGCATCTGCAAAAGCTGCTCACATTTTTCAGCAAAAATAGATGCAAAAGCTGCTCACATTTTTTTCAGCAAAAATACCACTTCATTAAATACTGTACTCAAAAAAACAACTACTAATTTGACCACTAACGAGCTTGTTAAGCTAACGATGCTTTGAACAACTGGGCCCAGGTGTCTGAATAAATAGGGTGAATATGATAATCCAAATGGTGAATACACATACTTAGCGACAGCAGCTTCTTTCTTCAACATCTCGTACATTGGTGACTGGTGTATTTTAGCGGCAACTTGGTATGTCAGAGCCCCGGATTGAACTTGACCTTTCAGTGTGAATGACCTTAAATCTTCATCTGAAAGAAACATAGAATATGGATAAAAAAGACAGCAATGCTGAATAAACTAGCAAAAGTGTCCATAGGACACGGATGCCCCCGCCAAATGCCATTCATTAAACGGTTTACTCTATGGAACTAAATCAAGGGCATGAGTTGTTCATGACACATCGTCTTAGTGTGATGAATGCACCTGTAAAGTTTCATGAATATATTCCATACGGTTTAGGAGTTATGGCCCGGACACGATGTCGGGACGGATGAAGGAACGGACAAACGAACGAATGGATGAACGAACGGACGAACGAACGCACGTTCTCACGAATGGATACTTAAGTGGCTAGGTGTGGGCATATTGACTACTTAAGCGGCAAATTCTCTTAAGCGGCAAGCCACCTAAGAGACAATTTTTGCCACTTAAGTACCAAAATAACGGAATAAAGTCCATTTGGACTCACGAATATATACTTAAGTGTCAAACTGCCCCCTAAATGTCGTTTCGTTGGTGGGGACAAACGAACGAACGGACGGACAGTCTGATCTGGGCCCACAATGTTTGCCTCTATGCAAAAATATTTTTAAAAAGTTTGCATAAAAAACTCAGCTGACGACATTTTCTGATGTAGTTACATTTTCTGATGTAGTTTTTCTAGGTGTCTTAAGGTTAATACTCTGGCCTCTGATTTGTTATGTTAATTATGAATAGAATCTATGTACATATTTTACCCTCATCCCACTGAACATGGCAAACCCTATCTTTGCAAACAGTTTAGATCCAAATCAGATGGCTGGTCAGGCTCTAGACTGTTTGTCATGCAGATGTGAATACATTGTATCAAGCAGTTTAATTGGCTGATAGTCAGAAATGGGTGTGTCTGAATTCATTCAGCAGGATAAGGGTTAACTCTTATCCTGCTGATCATGACAACCCCTTCTTTTGCAAACAGTGTAGATCCAGATCAGATGGCTTTTGAAGAAGCCATCTGATCAGGATCCACAATATTTGACAATCAGTTTGAGAATTTGCAGCAATAAATTGCATCAATTGGTTGGTTGATTTGAGGTTTAACATCCCGGTCAACACTGTAAAGGTCATTTTGGAGACGTTGCTTCCAATTTTGGGGGACTTTTACCCGACATTGAGATGAAATGACATCTCAAGCCCTGTCGCCCAATGAAACCAGTAGGGTTTATTAGCATGGACGGTCCGCCTTGCACAGCGGTTCCTGGACAGGCTTAGATCCTCTATGCGGTCTACCAGTACTAGTGTGCGGGCCGGTTTCAGCTCTGCGTGGAAGCATCATGCAGCCCATATATTTCTTCAAGCCCCTATGGGCGGGGGCCGATAAATTACATCAAGCAATCTGATTGGTTCAAAGTCAGAAATGGATGTGGCTAAATTAATTATTCAGTGGGATAAGGGTTAAATTGTACCTGATATGGAAGTGTGAAGAATCTTGCTCCGCAGCTGCAGGTTCTCTAAAGTAGAGCGAGGAAACATCTTCTGGGAACTGGTCAGTATGAGGTAAAATTGAAGCTGTAAGGCTGTTCTGTCCTCCACCCCACTACAGCTGTCCTTCAGTATGACCCGACCAATATTGTAGTTTTCACACTTCTTGGAAGAGCCAGTAGCTGGTTCACAGACCTCCCTTGCTTCATGACTGACAAGTGCATACTCTGCTGACCTTACGACTAGGTACTCCTGTAAACAATCATCCAACAACACTGAGTGCATATCACAAATGTAAAAAGCATTTTTATTATACCTCACTTGACTTTCCCATACAAAACTCTCATAGGCCTGAGGGTGATAATTTTACTTTCACCCTGCAATAATTTCGACTATCCCATGTGCAGAATAAGCTGAAGAAAAAAAAAAGAGTCTAAACCCAAAATTGTAACAAAGTAAAGAAATTTTGGTACTAAAATGTGTCTTTCGATTTAATTAAGAAAACGCATACCCACACTTTAGGCCTATATTCAGAAATAACGAAGTCATCAACATTTTAGCTTCTGAATTTGTGTTTCATCAGCTAATGCCGCTTATGTCCCTTTGAAGATTATTTCACTTATTCCAAGCCCACTGTTAATCAAAGATGGGCAAAACTGGAATACCCGAGAAAAACCACCAGTCCTGACCGTTGCGAAAGTTTAAGTCTCATATACGACGCGAATGAGGCTCAAACCCACAGTGGTGAGAGACGTAATGATTGAGAGTCATCGTTCTTAACCACTAGGCGGTGGTGTCACCAGAAACCTGGTTGTGTTCTCTTCTGAATGGAGATTGTTTGCAATGTTCATTGAAAGCGAATCAATTAAATAAATCATCTTATCATATGAGGTCATTGATAAGCAGTGAATAACGTTGTGTAATAAAAAGAGTATGACCACAAATGTAATAACACTTTGGCGGGATTAAGAAGCGTCATGACGACGTCCATGTCAACCATGCATTTTTTGTGGAAGATTTGTCAAATTTGAATGCGATGAAATCCAATTTTAAGTGGCCAGATGATAAACAGAATCTTACAATCATGGTCATTTCATGTGAAATTTATGAAACTTGCCTTTCATATGAAATGATCACTTGTGTAAGATCCTCTATATGCTAACAAATCCCTGGAATGAAGACCCCACTAAACCCCACTTTATATAGAGAAAAGTGGCTTTATGGGGATAGTCCTTATTTTCCTTACTTTTGCTCAGACATAGATTGTGCATCCTCGTTAGAACCACATAGAACAGGCCGTTCTAATGAGCACAAACAACCTATTTTTGGAGTACAGATAAGAAAAATACATGTATCACATTTTTTAATCAGAGAAATAACTGTTTTGGAGGTATGTAAGAATGTAGTATGTCACACGGAGGAGAAATCAACATTTTGGAGGTATGAAAGAATGTAGTATGTCACACGGAGGAGGAATCAACATTTTGGAGGTATGAAAGAATGTAGTATGTCACACGGAGGAGATATCAACATTTTGGAGGTATGAAAGAATGTAGTATGTCACACGGAGGAGATATCAACATTTTGGAGGTATGAAAGAATGTAGTATGTCACACGGAGGAGGAATCAACATTTTGGAGGTATGAAAGAATGTAGTATGTCACACGGAGGAGATATCAACATTTTGGAGGTATGAAAGAATGTAGTATGTCACACGGAGGAGATATCAACATTTTGCAGGTATGAAAGAATGTAGTATGTCACACGGAGGAGATATCAACATTTTGCAGGTATGAAAGAATGAAGTATGTCACACAGAGGAGATATCAACATTTTGCAGGTATGAAAGAATGTAGTATGTCACACAGAGAAGATATCAACATTTTGCAGGTATGAAAGAATGTAGTATGTCACACGGAGGAGATATCAACATTTTGCAGGTATGAAAGAATGTAGTATGTCACACAGAGGAGATATCAACATTTTGCAGGTATGAAAGAATATAGTATGTCACACGGAGGAGATATCATAATGAAACATTACCGCATCTTCCTCCGAGGCAACGTTCATCTTCAGTTCATTCATGGCATGGAGTCTGGCATGGCTCAACATGAATTCATACAACTGTGTGGTAGATGTTGAAGGCTCAGGAATTGTCACCACATCTGAAACAAGAGACTATTGTTGTTCACAATTTTTCAGCAAAAATATTATAAGTTATTTTGATTCTTGACCAGCAACATGGGATCATATTCCCTGCCTGACAGCCATATTTGACCTCGCCTGACGGCGAGGGCAAAAATGGCTGTCAGGCAGGGACTGACGGCGATGGCAAATATGGCTGTCAGACAGGGACTGACGGTGAGGGCAAATATGGCTGTCAGGCAGGGACTGATGGTGAGAGCAAATATGGCTGTCAGGCAGGGACTGACGACGAGGGCAAATATGGCTGTCAGGCAGGGACTGACAGCGAGAGCAAATATGGCTGTGAGGCAGGGACTGACAGCAAGAGCAAATATGGCTGTCAGGCAGGGACTGATGGCGAGGGCAAATATGGCTGTCAGGCAGGGACTGACAGCGAGAGCAAATATGGCTGTCAGGCAGGGACTGACGGCGAGGGCAAATATGGCTGTCAGGCAGGGACTGACAGCGAGAGCAAATATGGCTGTCAGGCAGGGACTGACAGCGAGGGCAAATATGGCTGTCAGGCAGTGACTGACAGCGAGGGCAAATATGGCTGTCAGGCAGGGACTGATGGCGAGGGCAAAATTAATATGGCTGTCAAGCAGGGACTGACTGCGAGAGCAAAAATGGCTGTCAGGCAGGGACTGACGGCGAGGGCGAATATGGCTGTCAGGCAGGGACTGACGGCGAGGGCAAATATGGCTGTCAGGCAGGGACTGACGGTGAGAGCAAATATGGCTGTCAGTCAGGGACTGATGGCAAGGGCAAATATGGCTGTCAGGCAGGGACTGATGGCGAGGGCAAATATGGCTGTCAGGCAGGGACTGATGGCGAGGGCAAAATTGTTATGGCTGTCAAGCAGGGACTGATGGCGAGAGCAAATATGGCTGTCAGGCAGGGACTGACGGCGACGGGCAAATATGGCTGTCAGGCAGGGACTGACAGCGGGAGCAAATATGGCTGTCAGGCAGGGACTGACAGTGAGGGCAAATATGGCTGTCAGGCAGGGACTGACAGCGAGGGCAAATATGGCTGTCAGGCAGGGACTGACGACGAGGGCAAAATTAATATGGTTGTCAAGCAGGTACTGACAGTGAGAGCAAAAATGGCTGTCTGGCAGGGACTGATGGCGAGGGCAAATATGGCTGTCAGGCAGGGACTGATAGCAAGGGCAAATATGGCTGTCAGGAAGGGACTGATGGTGAGAGAAAATATGGCTGTCAGGCAGGGACTGACGGCGAGGGCAAATATGGCTGTCAGGCAGGGACTGACAGTGAGGGCAAATATTGCTGTCAGGCAGGGACTGACAGCAAGAGCAAATATGGCTGTCAGGCAGGGACTGACGGCGAGGGCAAATATGGCTGTCAGGCAGGGTCTGACAGCGAGAGCAAATATGGCTGTCAGGCAGGGACTGACAGCAAAGCAAATATGGCTGTCAGCCAGGGACTGATGGCGGGGGCAAATATGGCTGTCAGGCAGGGACTGATGGCGAGGGCAAATATGGCTGTCAGGCAGGGACTGACAGCGAGAGCAAATATGGCTGTCAGGCAGGGACTAACGGCGAGGGCAAATATGGCTGTCAGACAGGGACTGACAGCGAGAGCAAATATGGCTGTCAGGCAATGACTGACAGCGAGGACAAATATGGCTGTCAGGCAGGGACTGACAGCGAAGGCAAATATGGCTGTCAGGCAGGGACTGATGGCGAGGGCAAAATTGTTATGGCTGTCAAGCAGGGACTGACGGCGAGAGCAAATATGGCTGTCAGGCAGGGACTGATGGGGAGGGCAAATATGGCTGTCAGGCAGGGACTGATGGCGAGGGCAAATTTGGCTGTCAGGCAGGGACTTACGGCGAGAGCAAATATGGCTGTCAGGCAGGGACTGATGGCTAGAGCAAATATGGCTGTCAGACAGGGACTGATGGCGAGGGCAAAATTGTTATGGCTGTCAAGCAGGGACTGACGGCGAGAGCAAATATGGCTGTCAGGCAGGGACTGATGGCGAGGGCAAATATGGCTGTCAGGCAGGGACTGATGGCGAGGGAAAATATGGCTGCCAGGCAGGGACTGACAGCAAGAGCAAATATGGCTGTCAGGCAGGGACTGATGGCGAGGGCAAGTATGGCTGTCAGGCAGGGACTGACAGCGAGAGCAATTATGGCTGTCAGGCAGGGACTGACAGCGAGGACAAATATGGCTGTCAGGCAGGGACTGACAGCGAGGGCAAATATGGCTGTCAGGCAGGGACTGAGAGCGAGGGCAAAACTGTTATGGCTGTCAAGCAGGGACTGATGGCGAGAGCAAATATGGCTGTCAGGCAGGGACTGATGGCGAGGGCAAATATGGCTGTCAGACAGGGACTGACGGCGAGGGCAAATTTGGCTGTCAGGCAGGGACTGACGGCGAGAGCAAATATGGCTGTCAGGCAGGGACTGATGGCGAGAGCAAATATGCCTGTCAGGCAGGGACTGACAGCGAGGGCAAATATGGCTGTCAGGCAGGGAATATGATCCTATGATCTCTGTCAAGAGTCAAAATAAAAATTTTGTTATAGTGCACGGTTTTCCAAACATTTCTTTTGTAGCGGACGTCATGAGTACTGCATGTTTATGTGTGAAGACATCAATTGCCCCATTATGCAAGCATTGTGTTAATTGCGTTGGTCAGGGGAAAAAAGTTTACAGCATGTTAGAATGAGAATAATGATAAGAGCCAGGGCATGAAACAAAACCTACAATAAGACGTGTGCGCCCAACGAAGACTCAGATCAGCCTGCGCATCCGCGCAGTCTGATCAGAGTCTTCATTGTGCACTCTAAAGATAGCTAAGGGTCAAATGCCCCTTCATGCAGCAAGAGAAGTCACTGGTTAGACTATATAGATGCACTGGCTGATCTGAGTCTTTGCTGGTGCACATGGCTTTTTGTAGGTTTTGTCATGTGCTGTCTCATGTAAGATACAGAAACAAATATAACAGTCAAAAGTTTTCATTTATTGGCTGGAACTTAGTGTGTTGCTTTTATTTCTCATCAACTATGCAGTATATCCAAGATGGCAGCCATCTCAATTCAACATATTTGCATTATTTGCTGGCTCCCAGCTTGCACATTGTCAATATTGGAAAAACAGGTAACCAGACCCCCCCTGACCTTTCAAGTTCAGTGGGGTCTGGTTACCTGTTTTTCCAAAACTGATAACATTCAGACTAGGGACCGGCAGATAATGCAAATATGGTGAATGAAATGAAGGCAAGCACGAGAGGGTAATATATTTTTGCTCATGGAATATATAGAAAATAATTGCCCTTGTGCTGTCCAATCAAAAGCCTGGAAATTTCTTTGCAGAATAACAAGTATATTTGTCATAATAAATGATCAAAGTTTTAACTATACGTTAGCTATCGACGTTGTTAGTTTTGAACAGCTGGCCCCTGGTCAACTATTGTTTGATTTGAGGTTTAACGTCCCCGTCAACACTGTATAGGTCACTTTGGAGATGTCGCTTCCAATTTTGTGGGAATTTTACCCGACATTGAGATGAAATGACATCTAAAGCCCTTTATAAGCATGGACGGTCCGACTCACACCGCTTTGCCTGGGCAGGCTTAGATCCTCTAAGTGGTTTACCAGTAATTGTGTGCGGTCAGATTTCAGCTCTGTGTGGAAGCATTATGCAGCCAATCTATTTCTTCAAGCCCCGATGGGTGGGGGCCGTGTCAACTAATATTTAAAAGATGTGACTCTTAACCACTAGGCTATGGTGGGAGTTTATCAAAATGTCATGTCCTACTTAAGTTGCCTACAAAAGTTTCCATTTCCGTACCTTTCCTCATAAAGTTTCTGGAGAAACTAGGAGCGTAAGGATATACTGTCTCAAAATCTCTCAGCAGCCCTGCCAGATGGTAACCAGGTTTGAGAATGCTGTACTGTCCACTGATGTATGCCTGGATACAACGTAGGTGGAAGTCGTGGCCAAAGGAGTGGACATGGATCATGTTTTTACATTTCTCACACTCATCCACGAACAACAATTTAAGCTGGAATGACAGAAAATATCATCACTTTAACCATTATCTTGCCGAACACGACAACCCCTACCTTTTCAAACAGTGTAGATCCAGATCAGATGGCTTCTGAAGAAGCCATCTGATCAAGATCTACACTGTTTGTCTTGCAGTTTGTGAAATGAATGAATATATTTTATAAGGTAATCCGATTGGCTGACAGACAACAATGGGTGTGGCTTAATTAATTTATTCAGCAGGATAAGTGTTGACAAGTCTTGTGTAATCAACACCCTAGTAAACTGAATTTCTATCAGGAAAAGTTGGATCTACAGGAGTATGCATTACTGTTCTTATTTCTGCTCAAAGCATCATGTGAACAAGTCCATGAAATGAATGCCCCACTAAACCCCACTTTGTATACAGCAAACTGGGGTTTACGGGGGTATACATTATTTTTCTTATTTCTGCTGCAAGACATAGGTTGTGAGTACTTGTTAGAACCGCCTCAAGGAGGCGGTTCTAATAAGCACACCCAACCTATGTTTGCAGTATAAATAATAAAAATATAACATCAGAAAAGTAGGCATTTTGGAGATAATATTACAAAAAGACGCCTATACAAATGCATTGTAAACTCTGCCGCCGAAAAAAAAGAAAATTTTACGGTGAAAAATTGTGATATTTTTCTTATTTCTGCTCAAAATATAGTATTTTAGAGCAGAAATAAGAAAAATTAGGGTTACCCCTGTAAACCCCAGTTTTACTGTATAAAAGTGGGGTTCAAGGGGGTCAAAATTATATAGGCGTGTTTTCGTGATGAGAAAAAGTATACTATGTCACACGGGTGTGTTATCGTAATGAAAAATATTGACAGAACCAAATTTTTCTTTGAGATTGCAGTTACCCTTTTAGAATACCATCAACAAGGCAGTTCTAATAAGCATCCTAAGTGTTTCTTCCGAGAATCAGAATAACAAATTGCATGGCCCATCAATGTTTGCCGATAAGGCCAATTTTGCTTAGTGCTCTATACTCAAGCTGACTTTTTATCGGTTTTGAGGAAATATCTAGTTGTTTTGTTTGTTTGATTTGAGGTTAAAGGTGTCCGTCAACACTGTAAAGGTCATTTTGGAGACATTGCTTCCAATTTTGTGGGACTTTTATCCGGCACTGAGATGAAATGACATCTCAAGCCCTGTCACCCAATGAAACCAATAGGGTTTATAAGCATGGAAGGACCGACTCGCACTGCTTTGCCTTGGCAGGCTTAGATCCTCTAAGTGGTTTACCAGTTCTCTTGTGCGGTCGGTTTCAGCTCTGCGTGGAAGCATCATGCAGCCCATCTATTTATCCAAGCCCCGATGGGCGGGGCCTAAATATCTAGTTGTTGGTCAATTCTTTAGATAATCATTGTTTTTCATCGCTTGCAGGCTGTGCGAAATTGCAAAAGCATTTATCAATGGTATTCATCAAAACATGCCATTTTCAGTCTGTTGGAGCTGCCTGATCAGAGCCTTTCTACAGTTAACTGCTCACATTCAATTTAAACCCTTTACTGAAGAATAAATTAATTTAGCCAGTCCACTCCTGACTTTCAAAGCCTAATGTAATTTATCCATTCAAATTCACAATCTAAGTGACAATGTAAATCCTGATTAGATGGAAGCCATCTGATCTGGATCTCCACTGCAAGAAAAGGGTTTGTCATGTTAAGCAGGATAAGGGTTCAAGCCCCAAAGTTTTTTGGAGTCACACTCTACAGCTGTACGCATTTAGCCATAATTGACAAGCATTATTTAGGGTCAAACTCCAACTTTTCAGATTTGAATCCAACTTTTTCCATGGATGGATTCTTAAACTCCTGTTTTCAAAATTCTAGTGAGAACTCTGTTCAGATAATGAATAAAAGCTGCTATTGTTTTTTTCTCACGCAATAACACGTTAAATATAGATAATATTATCCCTTAATGGGAATGGATACACCTTCAGGGGAGGTAACTCCTGCAAAATATTTTTGTCTCCCATGTGAATAGGGGTCATCTCTCAAAGGAAAGAATTTGCTCCTGAGGAGTAAATTCTTTCCTTTAAGAGTAGACCCCTTTTTCATTGGGACAGGGCTTGTAGAAAAGTTGTCTCCTTTTGTAAAATGGTGGAAAAATACCCCTGTTGTTCCCATTCCCCTTAAGCTACCAATCATGACATTTGAGGGAATCATTTTAATAAATTTTCCCTTATTTTCCAAAGAAACTTAGGTTTGAAATTGCAAGTGAATTGACCGCAAGGCATAATCCCTACCTTTACAACTAGAGCTGTCAGTGAAACTGACTAGGGCCCCGGCAGCGCTATCAGAGGAGTAGGAAAATTTGTGGACGGACAGACGGACAGACAGACAGATGGACGGACAGAGTGATTACTATAGGGCACCCACACTTTCAGTGCGGGGCCCTAATAATAACAAAGTTATTAATTGGACACAGGAAAGACCCTTTTGTGACCTTTAACCTCTAAGTATGACCTTGACCTTTGAGGTACGGACCTGAGTCTTGCGCGCAACACTCCATCACATCATGGTTAACATTTCTGACAAGTAATATTTAAATCCATCCAGGAATAAGAAAGTTATGGAGGATAAAAAAATTTGTGGACGGACAGACGGACGGACAGAGTGATTACTATAGGGCACCCACACTTTCAGTGCGGGGCCACATTATGGTTAACATTTCTGCCAAGTAATATTTAAATCCATCCAGGAATAATAACAAAGTTATTAATTGGACATAGGAAAGACCCTTTTTTGACCTTTAACCTCTAAGTATGAACTTGACCTTTGAGGTACGGACCTGAGTCTTGCGCGCAACACTCCATCACATTATGGTTAACACTTCTGCCATCCAGGAATAATAATAACAAAGTTATTAATTGGACACAGGAAAGACCCTTTTTTGACCTTTAACCTCTAAGTATGACCTTGACCTTTGAGGTACGGACCTGAGTCTTGCGCGCAACACTCCATCACATTATGGTTAACATTTCTGACAAGTAATATTTAAATCCATCCAGGAATAAGAAAGTTATGGAGGATAAAAAAATTGTGGACGGACAGACGGACAGACAGACCTTTAACCTCTAAGTATGACCTTGACCTTGATGTGACTCCATCACATTATGGTTAACATTTCTGACAAGTAATATTTAAATCCATCCAGGAATAAGAAAGTTATGGAGGATAAAAAAAATTTGTGGACGGACAGACGGACGGACGGACGGACGGAGTGATTACTATAGGGCACCCACACTTTCAGTGCGGGGCCCTAATAAGAGCTGTCAAAAGACAGCATAGCTCACCTGGCAGTGTACTTAAGGCCATATCGCCTTTGGACCTTTATCTATCATCATACCAATTATTAACCAAATCCTTTGTATGTTTTTGAAAATACCAGGTATTAAAAACTTTACCATGAAAATATGTGACCTCGACCTTGATGTTATGTTCATGGGCAAGGGTATTGCTGAATAAAACTTTGGATCCATATCATTCCTCATACCAAATATGAACCAAATCCATTATTTGGTTTGGAAAATATATATATAAAATTTCGACATGAAATTTCTAAGTCTGTTACCTTGACCTTAAGGTCATGGACATGGTCAGAGGTATTGCTGAATAAAACATTGGACCTTTATCTATCATCATATCTAACATGAACAAAAGCCATTATATGGCTTGGAAAATATGAGCTCTTAAAACATTAACATCAAATCTCTGAGTCTGTGACCCTGACTTTGAGGTTATGGGTATGGGCAGGAGTATTTCTGAAATAAACTTTGGGCCCATATCTATCAGCATATCAAATATGAACCAAATCCATCATAGTTTGAAAAATATCAGCTCTCAAAAAACTTTAACATAAAATTTTCTAAGTCAGTTACCTTAACCTTGAGGGCATGGGCGTGAGTGGTTGTATTGCCAACAAAAGCTTTGGACCAATATCTATCATCATACCAAATGCACCAAATCATTCATCTGGTTTGGAAAATATACCTGTAAGCTCTTAAAAAAAAACTTGAAAATGACCCTGAGGTCATGGGCATGCGCAGGGGCATTGTTGAATAAAACTGTGGACCTATATCTATGAAATAATGAGCTCTTAACCCTTGTCCAGCTGAGCCCGGATATGCCTTATCTTTGAAACAATGTAGATCCAGATCAGATGGCTTCTGAAGAAGCCATCTGATCAGGATCTTCATTGTTTGTCATCCAGTTTATGAATTTGTTGCAATAATTTGCATCAAGTAATCTGATTGGTTGATAATCGGTAGTGGGTGTGGCATATAAGAATATTCAGCAGAACAAGGGTCAAAAAAACTTTAATGTAAATGTGGACGCCCACGCCAATTCCAATACCAACGCCCACGCCGAGGCAGACACTGGGGGTACTGCAATGGCTCTTCCTGGACTTCTTCCAGGGGAGCTAAAAAGTGTAGATCCAGATAAAATGACTTTATTCACATGTATTGTTAGAAGCCTCTGTAGTGCAGTGGTTACACTACTCGCCTTGTAAACCAGGGGTCGCAGGATTGACCCCGGGCTTCTCCAGACTTTCGGATGAGTCTTTAAACAGAGGTCCCATCTCCGTATGACCTTAGCTGTTGGTGGGACATAAAACTCACTCACATGTATTGTTAACCTTTATCTTGCTGAATATTCATTTAAGCCACACCCATATCTGTCTATCGACTAATCAAATTACTTGATGTAATTTATTGCTACAAATTCATAAACTGAATGCCAAACAGTGTAGATCATGATCAGATGGCTTCCTCAGAAGCCATCTGATCTGGATCTACACTGTTTGCAAAGAAAGGGGTTGTCGTGAACAGCAAGATAAGGGTTAAAATTAATTATGTTTGAAAGTAAAAATGCGCAGCTGAAATTGTTCTGAATGGGGATTTAGACTTTTTCAATGAACTCTTAAATTCCTGTATTTAAAGCAAATAGTGTATACCCATTGCTATTTTTATCTTTTTTTTTTAGAGTTTAACCACCCAGTCAACACTATTAAGGTCATATAAACCAGGTCAGTTTACCACACTTTTTACCACACTTTTCCTTGGCAGGCTTCTCCATAAGTGGTTAACAAGTTCAGTGCACATTCTTTCGCCAGGAACTGACAACTGCCCTTCTTGAATCAGCCGAAGGGAGAGAATGACCATTGCAAAAGGTTTCATGATCAATCTCCATGAAAGAATTTTGCCAACTCGGGCAGGTATCGAACCCGCAACCTCCTGATCATCAATTAGACTGGCCTCTGACTGTGCTACGGAGGCTGGCATACCTGGTGCTATAGATTACGAAAACATGCCTTTGCGAAAAAACGAAAACTTTAAGATGAAAAATTGTGGCATTTTTCTTATTTCTGCTCAAAATATAGATTGTGGGTACACATTAGAACCGCCTCATTGAGGCGTTTCTAACGAGTACCTACAACCTATATCTTAGAGCAGAAATAAGATCAAAGCGCCAAAGGCACTGAAATGACAGATTCTATGAGAAAATCAAAACACTGTGAAAACTTTCAGACAACCTTTCTAGAAAGATCTTAAAATTTAGAAAAGTAGTTCTGCAAATTTCCATTGTATGATATGTTTGCAGATGTCTATACACCGGTGGTATCATGAAATGCCATTCGATGATTCAAATTTTGGAAAGAAACTATTTACGTTTTCAAAACCAAACATTAAAATTCAAGTTTTAACAATACTACGGGCAATTAGTAACATTTTAGTCTGGTCGGTTGTGGATACCTCCCCACAAAAGATACTCTATTTTTCACAAAAAGATCGGAGGAGAAAGGCTGGTCAGTCCAGTACATGAATTCCATTGGCTTGAAGACATTTTTGAGTAAGAACAGCACTACAAACACGCGCGTAATCCTGCTGGATTAGATATCCCGGATTCTGAGCGTAATCAAATAAATGGAACCACGTGAGGCCGACTCACTTGATTGATGTAACGTCTCGCTGTTCAGTTAACGTCTCAGTCATGATCTTGAATGTTCTTAATGTCACTAGCTACAATAGCTCGACATATCATTTCACTTATTCCATCCGATATGTCATGCTCTATTACACACGCGTCGCCTCGGCATACCTTACACCTATGTGTCGAAACATCCCGAAATGACAATCGGCGTGATTCACGCTGAATTGCGATGTGTCACTGAAACGCATATCACGCGAGTCGCTTAGACGCCAATATACATGTACGTATTTCATGCGCCAGCGTAAGTGTTCCGTACTGTGTCGACGTCTTAATTTTGGTCACGACAGGGACGTCTATCTCTCAAAAGTGCATCGCATAAGTGCGACGAACAGTGTCAGTGCTTATTAGTCGGTAGTTGAAACCCTTTGTTTATCTACAGGTACAGTGTAGCAGATGCCGTCGGAAATCTGCTTCGCATATCCGTCTGTCGGATGAATCGATCTTGACGTTCTGACGTCGGTCTTCCGCTACGCCGACGTCTACTAGCGTCTTCTGTTGATAGTAAGATGTAGCTCCAACAGACAAATAGATCAAACACATGTGACACCCAAAATCAGAGCCAACGCCATCCGCTTTCCGACCAGCTTCTAACTGTCCATTAGAAGCCTCCGTGGTGTAGTGGTTATGCTACTCACCTTGTAAACCAGGGATCGCAGGATCGATCCCGGACTTCTCCAGACTTTCGGATGTGGCTTTAAACCGAGGTATCGTCTCCATATGGCCTTAGCTGTTGGTGGGACGTAAAACTCAAACACTCACTCTAACTGTCCAGGGTTTAATGAAAAATGTTGCAATACGTTCTCACTTGATGCTTTTTGAGAACAAAATACAATTTCTTCTTTTCTAGGCACGACCTTACATCACACATCAAAAGTTTGATCCTGAATATGTGGTTTCTATCAGTGCTGGTGTGAAGGTGGTACACAGGATCGTTGGCCCCCGCCCATCGGGGCTTAAAGAAATAGATTGGCTGCATGATGCTTCCACGCAGAGCTGAAACCGACCCGCACACGAGTACTGGTAATCTGCTTAGAGGATCTAAGCCTGCCCAGTGTGAGACGCCAAGTTCTGCAACGGAAGGTCAGGTGGTTTTTCGCCGGGTACTCCGGTTTTCGCCCACCTCTGTTTAACGATCGGCTCGATATGAGTGAAATAATCTTGAAAGGGCCGTAAAACCAAAAAAAAAAAAAAAAAAAAAAGCCTGCCCAGGCAAAGAGGTCGGACCGTCCATGCATATAAACCCTATTGGTTTTGATTGGGCGGCCGGGCTTGAGATGTCATTTCATCTCAGTGTCGGGTAAAAGTCCCACAAAATTGGAAGCAACGTCTCCAAAATGACCTATACAGTGTTGACGGGGACGTTAAACCTCAAATCAAACAATACAAAACACAGGATCGTGGCCAGACTGGTAACCATACGTCAATCGGTTTCAAAATCAAAGCACCGAAAGTGTTGGTGGGATGTAGGTTGGGGTAAAAGTCCTGGGCTGAGATTAAACTGTTTAATTTAACTCTGAAATTCCAAACAAATAGTGAAGATTTTGATAAGAAGCGCGTTCTGCAGCGTCCGAACTTTGTCTACACTGTTTGCCAAGCTCACCCTATGATTCCAGGATGACCCTCTTCAGTCTTATGGAATACCCTGATCTCACTGCGGCTATTTTCTGCAAGAAAAAGGTTATTCTGAGAAGTCAGTGATAGTCACGTAGACGTTAGTTCTGAATCGCTTTTTTTATAAGTAACTTCGGGTCGTTTGTCAGTCTTGGTTACATGTAAGTGGTATCTGTAAAATCTGCACTTAAAAAAATGTTCGATCTGGCAAACAATGTAGACTAAGATCAAACGCCACAGAACACGGTGCTGATCTTGTTCTACATTTTTTTTTGCATCAGTTACTAAACTTCCGTTAAGTTTAAACGGATCAGTCCAAGTCCTCGTTCATGACCAGCCTGCATTTAGAGACAATCGGCATGAGTGTTGTCAGTGCTTTGATTTATTCACTGCCTTGAGTTTCTGGAGTGTACTCTTCCATCACTGAAGTTGGACTCGTCCATTCTGCTAAATATGGCACCTAGAATTATATCACAGGACCCACACTGTTTGCATAGGTATCTGTACCATATTCCAGGGTTGAAAGGGACAGCCTTTCTCGCAAAGTCTGATATACACCTAGTTGTAACTGACCTAGACTTGACCTCGAATGTCGGAAAACCCATTAATATTCTGGTCTGCAGCTGACCGGCTGTTCTTTAAGGATTAAATATTGACAGCTCTGTTAGAAAACAGTGTAAAACCTGAGCAGACGTCTAAGCAGATGCCGCATTGATCTAGGTATACAGTCTCGCATGATGCAGTTGATTCATATGAAGTGCTGAATATATTCTCTGAAAGGTAAGATAAAATCGTCAAGTCGTCTGCTTCAAAAGTTTGTATTGCGATTATAGGATGTACAATTTTGATAACTGCGCCCAACCGGACTACATTTTTGATCGGACTCATATTTCTTTGGCGGTCAAAGCCGGAAGAAAGTCGTAAGAAAGCCGGAACTACCTTACAACACGCAGGATAGCTAGAGATGACAGATAGAATCTGTCATTAAAAAAATAATATTTACCTATGTAAACCCCAGTTTACTATATAAAAGTGGAGTTCAACGGGGTCAGAATTGCAAAGGCTAAAGGGGTTCAGAATTTCGTGATGCATACAGACAAGATCCAAATGAGATGCCTCATAACCCTGTAGAACAGTACAGATTCTATACTTACATAATGAACCATCTCATCAGGATTAATACAGTTTATCATCCTGTTAATGAGTTTTGACAATGTTCAAGAATGAAACCTCTGTTTTCAAGAACAACCATGCCAAAAGTCGAAGGAGGAACAGCCGCCCAAGCCCATCGGGGCTTGCAGAAATAAATGGGCTACATGATGCTTCCACGCAGAGCTGAAACCGGCCCGCACACGAGTACTGGTAAACTGCTTAGAGGATCTAAGCCAGCCCATGCAAAGCGGTGTGAATCGGACCATCCATGCTTATAAACCCTATTGGTTTCATTGGTGGCAGGGCTTGAGATGTCATTTCATCTCAGTGTCGGGTACAAGTCCCACAAAATTGGAAGCAACATCTCCAAAATGACCTTTACAGTGTTGGCGGGGACATTAAACCTCAAATCCAACAAACAAACAAACAAAGAATGAACAGTCAACTTGAGAAAGAAATGAAATGGTTAATTTCTCTTTAAATAGCCTAGAGGGTATAGAAGGCACATGCTCGAGCAGCCCTTGATTATGTAAGAATCTAAAGTATTTGGACTGATAGGTCTAGGCAAACAGTGGAGTTCCAGATCAGAAGAAGCAGTCCAATCAGGGTCTACACTGTTTGCCATTCTGTTTGCACCTTTTGGACACCTTGCATTGTTCATGAAACAAATTTGTTAAACTTTAAGGAGAATTACAGCAAGTCCTCAAGGAGTCCAAATTTTTAGGATTTTTACAGTAGCAGCATTAAGATAACACAACCGTGCAATATACCGTAGTGCATCTCCAAAATGGATACTTTTCTGATGAAAATTTGTGATATTTTTCTTATTTATATTGCAAACATAGGTTGTGGGTGCTCGTTAGAACCGCCTCATGGAGGCGGTTCTAACGAGTACCCACAACCTATGTCTTGGAGCAAAAATAAGAAAAATAATGTATACCACCGTAATCCCCAGTTTTCTCTATATAATGTGGGGTATGGGGGGGGGGGTCTTTATTTCATGGACGTGTTCACAAGATGAGTAACTCTGAACAGGCTCCACAAATGTGCAGGCTGATCAATTAGTTTGCTAGTTGTGTAGGTGTTCTGGTAAGTTTTGTTATGTGCCAGCTAATAGAGTGATTTTGTTTGTTTGTGTTGAGGTTTCATCACGTGAACAAGTCCGTGAAATGAAGACACCCCCTATATCCCTCTTTATATAGAGAAAACTGGGGTTTACGGGGGTATACATTATTTTTCATATTTCTGCTCCAAGACATAGGTTGTATGTACTCATTAGAACCGCCTCATTAGAACCGCCTCAATGAGGCGGTTCTAAAGAGCACCCACAACCTATGTTTGCAGTATTTACAAGAAAAATATCACGGATTTTCATCAGAAAAGTGGCCATTTTGGAGATGTGTAAAAATACACTAATTTGCATGGGTGTGTTACCGTAATGAAATCCCCATCAACACTTTTTAGGTCATACTGGAGATGTTGCTTTCGATTTTTTGAACTTTTTTCCAAACATTGAGAAGAAATGACGACAAGCCCTACTGCCCCAAGAAACTGCTAGGGTTTAAGGGACAATCTGATTTACACCACTGTGCCTCGGCAGGCTTCGACCTTCTAAGTGGTTTACCTGTATTCAAATGTTTGGGGGGTTTCAGCTGTATAATCAGCCCAATATAAGATCCTGATCAGGAGCAGTCCGATCTCGGTCTGCACTTATTGCTTAGGTCTATCTGTCCCAATATGGTATGTACCAGTAATTGATCTCTTGAGGTTTTTTAATCCCCATCAATACTATTAACCCTTATCTTGCGTTTCATGACAACACCTATCTTTGCAAACAGTGTAGATCCAGATCAGATGGCTTCTGAAGAAGCCATCTGATCAGGATCTACACTGTTTGGCATTCAGTTTATGAATTTGTAGCAATAAATTACATCAAGTAATTTGATTGGTTGCTAGACAGAAATGGGTGTGGCTTTAATGAATATTCAGCAAGATAGTCATTTAAGAGACTTGCTCCCAATTTTGTGGGAGTTTTACCCTACATTGAGATGAAATGACATTTCAAGCCATACTGGCTAAAGAAACAGCTTAGGTTTATGGGAAGGTCCAACTTGCACCAGTTTTTCTGGGCAGGCTCAGACCTTCCAAGCAGATTACACTGTCAGTTTCAGCTGAAGCACCATGCAGCCCAATATATTTCTCCAAGCGCCCATCGGTGGAGACAGAATCATTTGTTATACCTATTGTTTTTTTTTCTGATTTTACATATCAAAACAACCTTCTCCCAATGTTATTTACTGTTCTGTTTGGCAGGGCAAAATTGATGTCGTTTAACCCTTATCTTGCTGAATATTCATTTAAGCCACACCCATTTCTGTCTATCAACCAATCAAATTACTTGGTGTAATTTATTGCTACAAATTCATAAACTGAATGCCAAACAGTGTAGATCCTGATCAGATGGCTTCTTCAGAAGCCATCTGATCTGGATCTACACTGTTTGCAAAGACAGGGGTTGTGGTGAACAGCAAGATAAGGGTTAACCCTTATGCTGCTGAAAACGAAAAAAAAAACATTTTTGCAAACAGTGTAGATCTTGATCAGATGGCTTCTTCAGAAGCCATCTTATCAGGATCTACACTGTTTTCTTGATCAGATGGCTTCTTCAGAAGCCATTGAAGAAGCTTTCTGATCAGGATCTTCACTATTAGCCATGAAGTTTGTGAATTCTATTAATACATTATACATGTATCAAGTAATTTGATTGGTTGATAAGCAATGGGTTTGGCTTAATTAATTATTTAGCAGAATAAGGGTTAAGTACGATTTCTGACATCATTGAGCTATCTCAGCCCATGTGCAAGACAGAAATTTCCTGCACTGCTAAAATAAACAAACTCTGTCTCATTGGTTAGAAAATGAAGACTCTGGTTAGACTGTACATGTGCTGCCTGATCCGAACTTTCGCTGGCCATCAATGACATTGTAATAAAGCACTATTTCTCAAGATACAGCAAATGCGTAAGTTTACTGTGAGAGATAAGATACAGGTGCCTAAGGCTGACATGATTAATCGTATAATCGACAAATCAATCGATAAATTCCATAAAAATGATTATCATTTCTGATTTGCTTTTAATCGATTACTTCATAGGTACAATTTACTACCCAAAGTTATGCATAAAATAGAGGGATGAGTGGCAAACAGTGCAGACCCTGATGAGACGCCGCATTCTGCGGCGTCTCATCTGGGTCTACACTGTTTGCTCAGGCCTGTCTGTTCAAATATACATATGATAATGGGCAACATATGGTTAGAGTCATGCTCAGACAGAAAGCCACACAGGTAAAATTATGACAAAAACCTTAGCGATTACTAATCAATTATCGATCTTAATGACATGACCGATAATCGATTATCTTTTCAGCTCCGATTAGTCAGCCCTACAGGTGACCCTCACAATCTCAAACAATGAATTAACCGGTCAGCTGCAACATAAATTCCTGAAGCAGACGACATTTTGAATTTTGAAATATTTTTCATAGTAAATAAGGCTTGACATTACCTGTGAATCTTCTGCTTAGCAGGTGATTCAATTGTAATGTCAGGCCTTATTTTCACTGAAAAATAAAAAAAATACAATCTGAAAATGGCGTCTGCTAACCTTGATTAGCAGTCAAAGGGTGAAGTAAATGAACCAAGCCAAGTTAACCCATTCTAAAGTAGTGGACTCTTCCATTGCTATAAGCTGGACAGGTCCATTATTCATATAAGGGGTGTCATGTCTTTTTTTTTTTTTCGTTCTTACTCTATTTATGGGGGAAAATTCTATTAGCAAATAGTGCAGGCCCTGATCAGACACTGCATTCTGCGTGCAGGCCCTGATCAGACACCGCATTCTGCGGTGTCTGATCTGGGCCTGCACTGTTTGCCAAGGTACCCCTTTAGGGGTTTCCGGCATACAATGGGTAAACTAGGCATTTATAAAATATCATGTTAACAAGTTCATGTAATTATCATAACGACCCAAAGTATTGGAACAGGTAGGCTTTAGCAAACAGTGCAGGCCTAGATCAGACTGCTCCTAAAGGATCAGGGTCTACACTGTTTGCCATTCCGTCTGCATCTTTTGGAGTTTTGGCTTCCTCGCTGGATGGTGAAAGAAATTTGTTAAAATTTTAGGAGTGAGTGTTTGAGTTTTACGTCCCATCAACAGCTAAGGTCATAGGGAGATGGGACCTCGGTTTAATGACTCATCTGAAAGTCTGGAGAAGCCCGGGGATCGATCCTGGGACCCCTGGTTTACAAGGTGAGTAGCATAACTACTACACAACGGAGGCTTCTAAAATTTTAGGAGAATTAGAACAAGTCCACAAAGTGTCCAAATTTTTAGGATTTTTATGGTAATTACCATATTATTATTATTATTATTATTATTTTTTTTTTGGTTTTGGTTTTACGGCCCTTTCAAGATTATTTCACTCATATCGAGCCTATCATTAATCAGAGGTGGGCAAAAACCGGAGTACCCGGAGAAACCACCTGACCTTCCATTGCAGAACTTGGCGTCTCACATGTGACCCGAGCGAGGCTCGAACAAATTACCATATTAACTATAATTAGCACACATGTTTGAATAAGGACACACCAATAATTTTTCTAATTTTTCTAATCTGTTTCCATACAGACTTTCGGATGAGTCTCTAAACCGAGGTCCTCTCTCCGTATGACCTTAGCTGTTGGTGAGACGTAAAACTTAAACACACACTAATCTGTTTCTTATTTTAACCCAAAAAACATAGATTGTGGGTACTTGTTAGAACCACCTCAACTGGGGCAGTTCATATGAGCACCCACAATCTATCTTTAGAGCATAAATAAGGAACTTTTCACAACTTTTCCTCTAAAAGATCATGTTATCTCACATGGGTATGACTTTGAAATGATGGTTAGCTGATGACACTGTCGGAAATCCTACATGTATAGCCCGACAGCCCCGAATTGAAAGTGAAGGCAGAGTGGTAAGTGAGAGTGACAGGGGACTCACTTCAGTGACAGTATGATCAATACGTCTTATCCCCTGCCCCAATTTCTGAAAAGAATTTACATCATTAACCCTTTTTGTACCAAATGGAAGCTTCCTCCTTATATATAGCAGGAGTCCATTTAAAAAAATTAAGGGGTGTCAGGTTGTGTTTTCTTCAAAATTGCTTTGTAAAATGGCTGAGCTTTTTGAAAATAGTGTAGGCCCTGATCAGACGCCGCATTCTGCTGCGTCTGATCTGGGCCTGCACTGTTTGCCAGGGTACCCATTTTGGGGTTTCCGGTACAAAATAAGTTAAACAAAAACACACACATTTCTGTACTGCTTAGCTTGCAGCTAGTGTTCCTCTGCAATGACGTTGCCAGAAGAAAATAAGTACGCCACAATCTTTAAAACACTGTTTGTTATAATATAATATGATAGAGGCTTTGTCAGCTACACCCAGACCACGTTATAGCACGATTCCTTACAGCACGAATTCGGATATAACATGGTTTTGGTTTGGACCCCATATTTTCCCCAACCAACATTTATAAATATTATCCAAGGATTCTATCAGGTTTTAAGCACAACAACTTTATTTTCCTCCCACTTTTGACTGCGGTAATACGGTAGCTAACACGGTCTATAACGGTACTTTTTGATATTTATTGCTGTCATTTTAGCAGAGTTGAATATACAGTATATAAACTTGTTTAGCTTGACACACATGATAAACATGAACTGCCCTTGGCCCAATCAAAAGTGTTGGCTTAGCAAGATAAAGAGATTAAAGAATTCAGTAACGCAACCGGAAAAAATATTTATCATGCTCTGTTAAGGATCACTGCGCAGCAAAAATTTTAAACATCGATGCAGACGATGTGATTGTTCAACTGCAATAAAACTGATTTTCTAGAGCCGCATGTCGTTGACCATTGTCCTGTTCCGAACCCTAACTCGGTATTTTTACCCTTGAAATCTATTAATGGTACTTTAGTTCGGTACGGTCCCTCAGTTACAACAAAGTCAGTCAGGAACCAGCTATTAAAATGGCGTGATACTCACTGTCAGATCGGATGATTTTCTGGATATAAACGTGGTTCATCAACTGGTTTCGATTAAAAAGACTTGTTTGACTTGATGAGCCATGGCATTTACTGCCAGTGATTAGTTCTAAACACCTTTTAGTCGGGAAATACAGTTATTAACCGGACCGCACATCATCTTGTTTGGAAAACTATTGATCACCACAATGTCAATGGTTGATCTGTGACAAACACGGTTAGCGTTTATAACATGATTCGGTTAACTAACACGGTCGGTTGGTTGGACCCGTAGTTCCATGTTATAATGAGGTTGAGGTGTATTTTATCCTTTTTCCTCAACGAGTTTCATAAATCTAATAATGCATAAGCACAAATGCAAGATTCTATTTATCGTATGACATTTAAAATGCATTTTATTCACGATTGTTTAACAAAATTGTCAATATTCTGCCATTCTTCTCTCCTTCAGGATGAGGTCAAGGTCCTCAATGTCAACCGGCGCAAGATGCTCACTGGACCAGATGGTGACAGTGTCTTGTGACTTGATATTGCAGATCTGTCTGATCATTGCCCTGTCATTCTGCTGTAGATGTTGGAGGTTTGGTTTTGTCAATGGCCAAGTTTCGCTGGCATGGAGCATTGCACTCCGCATACAGGAGCTGCACACACAGCCATCTGTCTAAAATGAGAAGAGAGAACTGATAGCAGCTCCTTGAACTTCTACCAGGCTGTTTTCACACATGACACGGACAAAGGATCACAGCCACTAGCTGCAGAGAGCATGTCTGCTAGATAGCACATGGAAGCTACCACCTTCAGCTTGTCAGGTCCGACTTGAACTTCCCTTTGTGGTCTGCCATCTAAGGGATGTGCAGTTCCCTTGCACTGTGTACACCTGTAATCAGGGTCCTCTGTTAAGTGCTTGAACCCACTGCATTTCTTGTGCACCCAGAGCTTGCAGCCATTGCAAAAGATATTGTTGCTGTCCATTCCAGTGTAATATACGGTGCATGGGAACTCACCCTAACTCTGAAGGAGCTCCAGGCCAGAACCACAGATCATGATTTTCATCTTTCCTGCATTTCCTCTAAGCCCTTTCTTCTCCATTGCTTCTTTCCAAGATAAGAGCCTCCTGACACATTCCTCGAGTGATGCAGCTATGATAATAAGGTCATCGGCATAAAGATCCTCCCAGGGGGACTCCAGAGCAGAACTCACGTGACAAGGTTTCAAGCACATTGATGAAAAGCAGAGGGCTGAGTACAGAGCAGCCTTGATGAACACCAACATTCACTTTGAAATCTGCATTATAACCATCACCAACACAAACACGGCTCCACACATTAAGCTCAAAAACCTTAGTTGTGGGTGCTTGTTAGAATCACCTCAATGATTATGAAGAAAGAAGAAAAATTATCTTTTGGTAATCTATTTTACTCCTCCTTAGCTGCAGCTATGAAATTATGATCTATAAATGGGTTGCAATCCTACATGCGAAACATTCAAAATTCCAATCTCCGTCAGTATGTGTATTTCTAGCGATTTGATTGGTTGAAATAAAAGATTTATACTTCAATAAATTCCATGGGGTAGCCCCTATGTGCCCATGGCGCCCGGTTACCTTAAAAACATCTGTCAGTCAGTAAATTCCATGAGCAAGAATCTCAGACCTGTCTCGCATAGCGACAGGTAGTAATATAATGTGACGTCAATAAACATTTCGATGACAAAGTTGGAATTATAAGGAATGAATTATCATTTCTGTGGATTAAATCGATGTGTAAACTCCGGGGAATCACTCACAAACTTAGCATGAAGCCCAGTGGTTGTGAGTGATTCGAACAGGCTTCATGCTAAGTTTGTGAGTGATTCCCAAGGGCTTCATGCTAAGTTTGTGAGTGATTCGCTAGGGCTTAATGTTAAGTTTGTGAGTGATTCGCAAGGGCTTCATGCTAAGTTTGTGAGTGATTTGCAAGGGCTTCATGCTAAGTTTGTGAGTGATTCGCAAGGGCTTCATGCTAAGTTTGTGAGTGATTCGCAAGGGCTTCATGCTAAGTTTGTGAGTGATTCGCAAAGGCTTCATGCTAAGTTTGTGAGTGATTTGCAAGGGTTTAATGCTAAGTTTGTGAGTGATTTGTAAGGGCTTCATGCTAAGTTTGTGAGTGATTTGCAAGGGCTTCATGCTAAGTTTGTGAGTGATTCCCAAGGGCTTCATGCTAAGTTTGTGAATGATTCACACGGGCTTCATGGTAAGTTTTTGAGTGATTTGCAAGGGCTTCATGCTAAGTTTGTGAGTGATTCGCAGGGGCTTCATGCTAAGTTTGTGAGTGATTCGCAAGGGTTTCATTCTAAGTTTGTGAGTGATTCGCAGGGGCTTCATTCTAAGTTTGTGAGTGATTTGCAAGGGCTTCATGCTAAGTTTGTGAGTGATTCGCAAGGGCTTTATGCTAAGTTTGTGGGTGATTCGCAAGCGCTTAATGCTAAGTTTGTGAGTGATTCACAAGGGCTTCATGCTAAGTTTGTTAGTGATTCGCAAGGCCTTCATGCTAAGTTTGTGAGTGATTCGCAAGGGTTTAATGCTAAGTTTGTGAGTGATTCGCAAGGGCTTCATGCTAAGTTTGTGAGTGATTCTTCTGGATTCATGCTAAGTTTGTGAGTGATTCGCAAGGGCTTTATGCTAAAATTATGAGTGATTTGCCGGAGTTTACACATCGATAAAATCCCAAAAATGAAATTCATTCCTGTAACGAAGTATGTTTTTACCTGTTGGTTGACTGTAATACCAAGTTTGTTATGATCACAGGTGTAGAGCTTGACGCAGAAGTATTCCTGCCGGAAGCTAAGTTCTATCAGGAGAATGCCGCCAGACACCGTCTTCTGTAGATTGTGGATATCTGTTGGCTTGAAGTCTGTCTCCTCTATGGTCCAAGATTCTTCTTGTCTGCTACTTTGTCTAAAACAATGGTAAAGCAATCACAAAACTAGAACCTTGAAAATGAGGTAAAAGTCAGTATAGAACCATCGAGTACGTATGTGTGTTATGTTACCATGACACATTTCACCAACTTTAGCCAGAATTCTTTAATCTGTTCAAGGGATATGGAACAGACAAGCAAAACTGAACAATCTTTGGCCCTTTTCGATTTTCGAAAGAACTGGTCACGGTCACCACTTCTGTATGTTGAATTCATATTTTAAACACCACAACCTCGTTACAACACTGTTCATTATAACACGGTTTTGGATATAACTAGATTTCAAGATGGATCCCAAAAATATTCCAAAAATGTACAGATAATATAGAAAAATGACCTTAAGGTCATTTTTCTATATTATCTGTACATTTTTGGAATATTTTTTTCTATATAGTCTATACATTTTTGTGTGGATATTACATGGTTGTTTAACTAACAGTGTTGTTTAACTAACACGATTTCTGCTTTGGATCCCATTAATAGTGTTATAAAGAGGATGGGGTGTACCAAATATGGTTAGAACTCATTACTTGGCATGGGAGATACAGTGCAGTCATGGTAAAATATTCGCACTCATGTGACCTTGAAGACTGAGACAAGATCACCAAAATATTACATCAATATATTGCAACAAGTAAAACCACAATTCATAATTTGTTCAGAAGATAGGGAGCTGACGTGCTATTATTGGCTAAAATTTAAGTCTTTGGGAGATGGTAACCTTGAAAAAATGAAGACAAGGTCACAAAAGTCTGATTAAGTCTTAGGTAGGCTGCAACATGTACATGTATTGTGCCAAGCTTGGCTACAATATTTTAAGGAGATAGGTTGCAGACAAGCCATTTTTGACCAAAACTTGTCAATTTACAATCTTCAGGAGACTGTGAACTTGAAAATGAAGTCAAGGTCACCAAAATCTAATCAAGTATTTGGTAGGTTGCAATGATATTTTGTAATGACTTTAACACAATTCATTAATTTATTTGGAGAAATTGTGCAGACAAGCTATTCCTGGTGGGAGACCATGTCCTTGAAAATAAGGTCAAGGTCACCAAAATCTAATCAAGTCTTTGGTAGGCTGCATGACAAATTGGACCAGGTTTGACCAAAATGAGGTTTTGAGGTTTAACTTCCCTGTCAATATTATTCAGGTCATTTTGGAGATGTTGCTTCCAATTTTGTGGGACTTTGATCCAACACTGAGATGAAATGACATCTCAAGGTCTGCCACCCAATGAAACCAATAGGGTTTATATACATGAATGGTCTGACTAAGACCTTCTAAGTGGTTTACCAGTATTCACATGCTGTCAGTTTCAGCTCTGCGTGGAAGCAATATGCAGCTCAATCTATTTCTCCAAGCCCGGTGGGCGGGGGCCCCCCTTTCAGGAAATAGTGTGCAGACAAGCTATTATCAGCCAAATTCTGACTTTGGGAGACAGTGACTTTGAAAATGAGCACAAGGTCACCCAAAAAATATCAATTCTTTTGGTAGGCTGCAATGATACTAACAAATACTCACATTCTATGTTTTAAAGCAACAAGAGCACCGCATGTGGGTGCCAATGCTCGGCTGCAAAAATTCTAAGTCGAAAAAGGGGCATAACTGTGCCAAAAATATTTTGAGGATTACCTCACCTATTGGTATGAGTTCCCCTTTTCATAATGAACAACTAGCCCGAGTTTCAAGTAAATATTTTCAGTAATGACAGTGATATTACAAAATGTCCGAGTTTTTGCACGACGATGCAGACGACGGTGACACCAGAGCTATGAGGTCGGGTATGAAACACCCTTCCCGATCCCGATCCCGATCCGAAAATCCCCGATCCAAAATTTTCTATTTGCCCTAATTTATTAATTAGAATATGTTTTAAACACTTTTTGTGTTTATGTTATTACTTTTAAGTTTTTTAATTATTATTTATGTATAATTTGTTTAAATAAGTCCAATTTGTGATTTTATCCTAGATTATTCCTCTCTCAGGGGTATGAAAGACCCTGCCGATTTTTCGTAAAAATATTGTTTTCTTCCGCCTCTAATTAAAAATATAAACAATAACTAAATATTAAAATCAACATAACGGAATTGTTATATACTTTTAGGGCTTTTCTAGTTTAAAGGAGAACTTAAAAAGAGTTTCGGAGGTGTTTTTTGCATATTTTTATCCAAAATGATTACCGATCATTATTGCTATTTATAGCTACAAAATTGAACCGAATGTGAAAGAAATGACCGGAGACGGACCGATCATGAGTTTCACGTCGTCTCAAAAATCGTATGTGTGATATATAACGACCATTGTGCGAATGCTAGAAGTTTCCCCATGTCCTGTCTATCTATTTCTGATTTTTGATACAATGTGAAACTCAAGATCGGCCCGCTGCCGATGATTTCTTTAACATTCGGTTTAACTTACGTAACTATAAATAGCAATAATGATCGGTAATACTTTTGGATATAAATATGTAAAAAAACACCACCGAAACTCCTTTAAGTTCTCTTTTGTTCTGGTGAAGGCAGCAATGTATATAACAATTCCTGTATTTTGATTTTATCATTTAGTTATTGTTTATTTTTGTAATTAGAGGCGGAAGAATACAATATTTTTACGAAAAATCGGCAGTGTCTTTCATACCCCGGAGAGAGGAATAATTTAGGATAAAATCACAAATTGGACATATTTAAACGAAATATACAAAAATGATGATTAAAATACTTAAAAGTAATAAAATGAACACAAAAAGTGCTGAAAATATATTCTACCTAATGGAGTAATGCAAATAGAAAATTTTGGATCGGGGATTTTCGGATCGGGGTCGGGATCGGGAAGGGTGTTTCATACCTGACCGAGCTATGACAATACCTCGTCGTTTTCTTCGAAAACAGCCGAGCTAAAAATAATGCATACCCTTTAAACCCCAGATTTTTCTAATATAAATTGTGGTTTTCAAGGGTATTCATTACAAAGAGGATCTTACATGAGTGCTCATGCATTCTTGAATTTATTAAATGAGCTGATGAAAAGGGATAAAATTCGAGGCTTTGTTTAATAAATTCAATAATACATGAGCATGAATGCAAGATTCTATTTATCTCATACATTTAAAAAGCATTTTATTCACGATTGCGTTATGAAAATGTCAATATTCCACCAATAGTAAACACGACGTCATAAAGGATGTCGTACGTGTAACAATATGGGGCGTATCTAGCTAATTTGCATATTTAATCCACTAGTGGATTATGGAATTTATTACATGACGTTATTACATTCACAGATGCAACATCATATGATAAATGCATATAATTTCAGTACCTTTTTGATGCAGACTGCGGTCTCATTTGCACATAGTGGAACCCAATTGACTGAAGATACTTGATGTACTGACAGACCAACATGGCTCTTAGCTGTAAATGCCATTGCTCCTCTTCCAGTTTATCAGGCTGACTCAGGGACTCAACCGACACACTCTTCTTTGCAGCTCCACTCAGGGTAGGGCGCTTCTTGGTGTCACCACTGTCAGTGCGTTTTGTTCTTGCACTGCCTACTGAAGTTCCCGAGCTGTGGCGAGATCTCTGTGAGAAAAGCAAAATAAGGATTCATTACGAAAACACACCTATACAAATACATAATAAACTTACCCCCCAAAAAATTGACAATTTTCAGAAGAAAAATTGTAATATTTTTCTTATTTCTGCTCAAACTAGAGCTATCACTAAAGGTGATGAATACCCCCACAAAAACTGCCTTGATAGTACAACAGCGGCATTTTGCAATTTTTTTCACTTGAAAGGGGCCATAACTTTGTCGAAAATTGACGAATTGTAGTGGAAATCGAACTTGACCTGTATTTTATGATGTTACATCAGTGTACCAAAAACTATAAAAATCGGTGAAGCGCTTTTTGAGTTATCATCTGGAAACCAAGTCAACAGACCGACCGACAGACAAGCTCACTCCTTTTTACCCCCCCAAATTTCATTTGTGGGGGTATAAAAATAGATTGTGGGTACTCAGCAGAACTGTCTCAATGAGGCGGTTCTAACGAATACCCACAAACTATATTTTAGAACAGAAAAAAGAAAAATAAAGTTAACCACTGTAAATCGCAGTGGGGTTTAAAGGGGTCAAAATTATATACAGTTTAACCTGTATTAAGCAAGCACCTAAGGGAAAATCTAAATGTGCTTGCTTAAAGCAGGTGCTTGTTTGATAAAGGTAAATATTTATCTAGAAATGAACTTAACCATTAGGGTGAATGCTAGGGTGGTTGCAATATTTTACAAAGTCAGTGAACCATAAAATGTAGGTTAAGGTTAAATATGGATGCTTGCATTTAAGTTTCCATCCCCAGATACATGTTTGTACCAAGTATCATTGTTGAAGGTCTTATAGTTCTTGAGAAATTAACTTGTCCATTTGGGTGAACACTAGGGTGGTCGCAATATTTTACAAAGTCAGTGACCCATAAAATGTAGGTCAAGGTAGAATATGGATGCTTGCATTTAAGTTGCCATCTCCAGATACAAGTTTGTGCCAAGTGTCATTAATGAAGCTCTTATAGTTCTTGAGAAATAAACTTGACCAATAGAGTGAACAATAGGGTGGTCGCAATATTTTACAAAGTCAGTGACCCATAAAATGTAGGTCAAGGTCAAATATGGATGCTTTCATTTAAGTTGCCATCCCCAGATACAAATTTGTGCCAAGTGTCATTAATGAAGCTCTTATAGTTTTTGAGAAATAAACTTGACCAATAGAGTGAACACTAGGGTGGTCGCAATATTTTACGAAGTCAGTGACCCATACAATGTAGGTCAAGGTCAAATATGGATGAGAGCATTTAAGTTGCCATCTCCAGATACAAATTTGTGCCAAGTGTCATTAATGAAGCTCTTATAGTTCTTGAGAAATAAACTTGACCATTGGGGTGAACGCTAGGGTGGTCGCATATGTTGATGCCTTTACAAACGGATGAACGGACGAACAAACTAACGGATGGACGGAAAACCGGATGCCTATATAGTGCCATGCTAATAGCAGGCACGATAAAAAGCAGAATGGAAATCATAAGAGTTTGTCTGACTTGCAAAATTCATAAAAAAAGCATGACGATAAAAAGCAACTCACATATCTTTTAGCAAAAATACCACTTTCCTTAGTCAAATGTTTATCAACTAACCCAAAGTTACTAAATACAGAAGCTTCCCACCTGCTACTCTCCACATGACTATTGCTGACCAATGACCATGTACAAAACAGACCCATGTACCAGTTAGTTACAGCAGCAATAGTCTTCTCCCTGTGATGTCAGAGCATTGTGTAAAATCTGAACTGGACTCATCTACTGAGTCATTGGCAAACAGTGTAGACCCAGATGAGGCATATAACGCTGAGGAGTTTACTCTTAAAGGAAAGAATTTGCTCCTGAGGAGCAAATTTTTTCCTTTAACCCTGTTTGTACCAAATGAAATCTTCCTCCTTATAAATAGCAGGAGTCCGTTTCAAAATTTAGGGTTGTCAGGTTGTGTTATCATCAAAATTTATTTGGAAAATGACTGAACTTGTTGCAAACAGTGGAGGCCCTGATCAGACGCCGCATTCTGCGGCTTCTGGTCTGGGCCTGCACTGTTTGCCAAGATGCCCGTTTAGGTGTTTCTGGTACTAAATGGGTTAAGAGCACAGCCCTTTTTCAGAGGGACTCAGTGTGCAGGAAAGGGAACAGGAAGTCCCAAAAGTTGTGAGAGGTAATTCTTGTAAACAGGACAAGCTTTGGAACTCTCTGTGAATCCATTTTCCTTCAACATACTGTAAGTCTCTACAAAACAAAGATCGAACTCTCCAGCCCTTTCCTAAATCAACTCCCTCTAACCCCTAAGATTTTATACTTACAACTTTGGTGTCAGGTGTGGTGACATTAGATGTCACAGAGGTCACCGAGTCCTGTCTTGTCACTCTGTATTTCTCCACAACATTGTGTCGCCAATGAGAACTAAACAGTAGGGGTGTGGCACAATAATGGAACAGCCTAGAAGCCTGTTTCAGTGTCTTCATGATCTCTTCCTGCGTAACACACAAGGAAAATACAGTGAAATTCCGCTATTAAGACAACCTAAAATTAAGACTAAATCTGCTTTTAAATGCTTAATGAGAAGAGTTATTTTTACCTTTTGTTTTCTACACCCAGTGTCTACTAATAAGAGACCTCCTTTGAGACTGTTCAAAAGTGGTCTTAAGACCACTTTTGAACAGTCTCAAAGGTGGTCTTAATATAAGAATTTTACTGTATTACATCACAAAAACACGCCTATACAAATTTGACCCCCTTGAACCCCACTTTTATATAGTAAAACTGGGGTTAAAGGGGGTAATCATTATTTTTCTAATTTCTGCCCAAAAACATAGATTGTGGGTACTCAATAGAACCGCCTCGTCGATCTATGTTTTAAGCAGAAATAAGAAAAAAAACTAGAGCTGCCGCCTAACGGGCGCCAATTATACCCCCGCATGCGTTGTCAGACAAATTTTTACAAGTATTTGACCTTGAGGAAGGTCAACATAAAGGTCAAGGTCAGGTTTGTGTATATCAATCTTAAGTACTAGTGGCAAGGTGTGTGGTGTGTGAATATTAAAGAAATCGGTCAAAGAATAAGAAAGTTATGAGCAATGTTAAAGTTTTTTGTAACAGACTTTTTTGTAACGGACTGACGACAGACGACGACAAGCTGACTCCTATATACCCCCTTCAAACTTCGTTTGCGGGGGTATAATCACAATTTTTCATCTGAAAATTTCTATTTTTTGGCCAAAAAATTGGCAATGTATTTGTATAGGTGTGTTTTCGTAATGAGCTGGCATTTGACAATATATAGCAGGAGACCTGTTCAACTAACAAAGACTCGGATCAACCTGTTTTGTTCATGTTGAGTTTTATGACCCTATTAACACTACTAAGGTAATTTTGGTGAGGTTGCTCTCAATTTTGCGCGACTTTTTCCCCAACATTCAGATTAAATGACATCTCAAGTCCTACCGCTGAAAAAACCACTAGAGTTTATATGCAGGGACAGTATTGGCTCGCACCACTTTGCCAGGGCAGACTTAAACCTTTAAGCAGTTTACCATACTTGTGTAGAGTCCATTTTAGCTCTGCCCTGAAGCAACAGGCAGCCAAATCAAATAAATCTATTTCTCCAAGCCCTGATGTGTGTGTGTGTGTGTGTGTGGGGGGGGGGGGGGGTTTGGGGGGCATCAAGCCAGTTTGGACGGGAATAGGTAGAATAGTCATATGAACAGCAAATACTCTGATCAGACTTCTGAGTCTTTGCTGGTCACATAAGTCTTGTTGTTGCTTTTATGCCTGCTCATATGACTACTAGTCTCAAAAACCATGCATTAACTTTAACCCTTTGTATGCTAGTTGACTCTTCCATTGTTATATGCTGGACAAGTCCATTTGTCATATAAGGATTTTTTAGTTTTTATTCTATTTTTGACGGAAAATATTAGCAAATAGTGCAGGCCCTGATCAGACGCCGCATTCTGCGGCGTCTGATCTGGGCCTGCACTGTTTGTCAAGGTACCCCTTTAGAGTTTTCCCCCAGGAGATAACCTTTGTATAAGCCATTGGCTTTGTTGTCAAATCCTGGACCATATGTATTTGTCTGTTTTCTTATCCTTGTATGTGAAGCAATCAAAATAAAGTTTAAACCAATGGGTTTATGATTAACAGGCATACAGTAAACCTTCTTTATAGCGAGGATCTTTCATGAATGTCCATGTATTATTGAATTTATTAAACTAGTTGAGGAAAAGGGATAAAATTTGAGGCTTTGCTGTCAGAGCATTTTATGCCTTTTCCTCAACAAGTTTAATAGATTGAATAATACATAAGCACGAATGCAAGATTCTACAAGGTATGAGGGCAAGTCAAGTAATCAGCCTATCCCATTTCAGTTGACCGAGACAACCAAGCTTTTCATGCCTTGTTTCAATACATGTTTTAGGCATGAGGGAAAAATTGCACCCTTATCATTTTATTCACACATAAGATATTGAAGGTCAAACATGGCTAGTGATGCAAAAGCAAGCTTTTCATCAAAAGTTGAGTACCGTGCTGTAATTCGTTACTTGTATTTGAAAGGGGAAACGGGTCAGGAAATACATTGCGAGTTGACCAATGTTTTTTTGGTCTTCTGCACCATCATATGCACAAGTTAAATTCTGGGTTGGAGACTTCACTAGCAGTAAATGTCTTTAGAAGATGAAACCAGGTCTGGATGCCCATCAGATGCCAGCGATGAAGAAATGTGTAACAAAGTAAGGGATCTGGTGTACTGACTGAACTCTGATAGGCAAATTAAGGTGGAAGAAAGAGTAAATGCATTACACATTTCACATGGTAGTGTTTCAACAATTTTACATAATTGCTTGGGTATGCGCAAGCTAACAACTGGTTGGGTCCCAAAACCCATTAGCGATGAGCAAATGGCAACCAGAGCATCAGTATGCAGGGCATTGTTGAAGCTGTTTAGGTCAAAGAAAGATGATTTTCTTTCACATCTGGTGACTGTAGACGAGACCTTGCTCCATTATTATGAACCAGAGAATAAAACTCAGTCACCAGTGGGTAGGGACGCGGTCTCCGAGGCCAAAGAAATTCAAAACGCAATCCTCTGCTGGCAAGGTGATGGCAACTGTATTTTGGAAAGCACAGGGCATTATTATGTAGGACAGTCTAGCAAAGAAAGTTTCTTTGTTTCCTAAAAATAAATAGCCATGTTCCCTTGATCCCTAAAAGTGACTTTTAATTCTCCTTCTCTCTTCTCCCAAAAATTAGTTTTGTCCTTTTGTTAATTTGAAATATTAGCCAATGTTCCCTTGTTTCCTCAAAATAAAGTATAATTTTCCCTTCAATACGACAACACACCCGTGTGACATCGTGCATTTTTTCATATCTCAAAAACGGACATTTTTCTGATGAAAATTTGTGATATTATTCTTATTTATACTAAAAACATAGGTTGTGGGTACACATTAGAACTGCCTCAATGAGGCGGTTCTAATGTGTACCCACAACCTATGGGGCGGTTTTAAAGAGTATCCACAACCTATGTCTAGGAGCAGAAATAAGGAAAATAATGTATACCCCCGTAAACCCCAATTTTCTCTATATAAAGTGGGGTTTAGGGTCTGTTAATTTCACAGACTTGTTCAAGTGATGTAAAAGTATAGCCATGTTCCCATGATCTCTAAAAGTGACTTTCAACTCTCCATGCTCTCTTCTCCCAAAAATTACTTTTGTTCTTTTGTTTATTATGAAATAGATCAACTCTAACTGATTTGTTGAGTAATTAATCACAGTTTGGAGGTCAGTTGTAAAGTAGACAAATCACGTGCGCATAGCAATGTCTTCTTACAACTGATAGACAAACTGTGATTTATTATTCAACAAATTACAGACTAGAGCTGATCTATTTTGATTCTAACATGCTAAAAATCGGCAATAATGTTGTTGTTTCCTTCTAAATCTCACAACTTTTCGCCATTGTTATAAGAAATCCCGCTAAAATTATCGACTTAAACACATGCATTTATATCCTTTTCTAACGTTTTCGATGCGAGAAAATGACGTTACACCATCTAACGCCAAGTAAATCGACTAATGACATCATAAATTGGCAGTTTTTAATGACGTCACTTGCCACGCTCTTCCTTGCAGTGATTTGTTGTAGAATAAAACACAGTTATTTTCCATTGCCTATATAGGTGCACTGTGTTAGAATTTGAAATATTAGCCAATGTTCCCTTGTTTCCTGAAAATCAAAGATCATTTTTCCTTGTCGGATGTCCCCCTGAAACCCTCAACAGCCCCCAGTGGTAAATGAGAACGCTAAAAACTTACCGATATAGGATAATTAGGAGCTGTTTTCTGTAACCACATTACATACAAATTACGTATGCTGTTGACTCTCTCAAACTCTGAAACATAAACAATAGACATTTAATATTTGAACTTACACAAGATGCCTCAGTCGGATGCGCGTCTGACTGGTGAAAGAATGTTGCCAGGGTCGGCAACATTCTTTCGTGGAGATCTTTTCTATGGTCATTCTCTCCCTTCCACTGATTCAAGAAGGGCAGTTGTTAGTTTCTGGCCAAAGAATGTGCACTGTACTGGTTAACGTATAAGCCTGCCCAAGACAAGTGTGGATAGATAAACTGACCGGCTCAAAAATGACCTAAATAGTGTTGACTTGGCCATTAAACTCCAATACAAACAAACAATACACAAGATGCCCTTTAAAGGCTTTTCTACTTTACCTCCGGTAGCCATCTTGTTCGATGGAGTGGAACCAATTACGCAATTTCGGTACAGATCTTAAACAAGTTTATTTCTGTGAAACTATTTTGAAATTAAGCTATCGGCTTGAGAAGACGTTTTCTAATTTAATTAAGGGGAGTGGGAACACCTGGCAGATTTTTCCGACATTTTTTAAAGGGACACTTCCTGTTTGCTTTTCTATAAGCCCTGTGTCACTGAAAATGGTGTCTACTCTTAAAGGAAAGAATTTGCTCCTCAGGGGCAAATTCTTTCCTTTAAGAGTTGATCCCTATTGACATGGTAGACAAAATACTTTTGCAGGAGTTGCCTCTCCTGAAGGTGTTCCCATTCCCCTTAAGCTCTAGTTGTCGTCTTCTTCAATGGAGAAGAAGCATTTGGTAAAGAGCCACCAGGGTAACCTTACTGCTCATTTTGAACAAGAGGACCATGATGGTCCTATATCACTCACCTGAGCTAAGAGATTAACATATAGGTCCCAGGGCGGTGCAATTTTTGGACCCAGGTCTATAATTTGAACAATCTAAGCAGAGGTCCACTGAATGAAGCTTAACATCGAATATCAAAGGCATGGGCCTTCAGGTTTCAGACAAGAAGATTTTTAAAAGTATTCTCAATATAAGTCTATGTAAAACCAGTGGGCCCAAGGGTGGGGCCATTTTTGGCCCCCATGCTATGATTTGAACGATCATGGTAGAGGTCATTAGATGAAGCTTCAAACCAAATATCGAAGACCTGGGCCATCTGGTTTCAGCCAAGAAGATGTTTAAACGTTTTCCCTCTATAAGCCTATGTAAAACCAGTGGGCCCCGGCGCAGGAGCATTTTTGGCCCAAGGGCTATAATCTGAATAATCTTGGTATAGGTCCACTAAATGAAGCTTCATACTAAATATCAAAGACCTGAGCTTTCTGGTTTCAGACAAGAAGATTTTCAAAGGTTTTCCGAATATAAGCCTATGTCAAACCAGTGGGCCCCGGGGCGGGGGCATTTTTTACCCCAGGGCTATAATTTGAACAATCTTGGTAGAAGTTCACTAGATGGACCTTCTAGTTTCAGAGGAGAACATTTTTAAAGGTTTTCCCTATATTAGCCTATGTAAAACCAGTCGGCCCAGGCCAGGGGACGTCTTTTGTCCCAGGGCTTTAATTTGAACAAGCTTGGTAGAGGTCCATTAGATGAAGCTTCATACCAAATATCAAAGACCTGGATCTTCTGGTTTCAGACAAGAATATTTTTAAAGGTTTTCCCAATATAAGCCTATGTAAAACAAGTGGGCCCCAGCGCGGGGGCATTATTGGCCCCAGAGCTATAATTTGAACAATCTTGGTATAGGTCCACTAGATGAAGCTTCATACCAAATATCAAAGACCTGGGCCGTCTGGTTTCAGAGAAGATTGTTTTAAAGGTTTTCCCTTTATAAGCCTATGTAAAACAAGTTGGCCCCGGGGCGGGGACATTTTTGGCCCCAGGGCAATAATTTGAACAATCTTGGTAGAGGTCCACTAGATGAAGCTTCATACCAAATATCAAAGACCTAGGCCTTCTGGTTTCAGAGAAGAAGATTTTTAAAGGTTTTTTCTTGTTTTCCCCTTTTCGTTGCCATGGCAACCAGAGTTCTGCATGGAATTGAATTCTTTGAACAACTTTGAGAGAGGACCACCTAAGGATCATTTCTGCCAAGTTTGGTCAGAATCTGTTCAGTGGTTTAGGAGAGATGTTGTTTAAAGAAATTGTGAACGGACGGACATACGGACGGACGACAACGACAACGGACGGTGACCGATCACAATAGCTCCCCCGGAGCCTTCGGCTCAGGTGAGCTAATAAAATTGGCCTACAGGTTAAAGAGGAGATGTCATTTCAGTCTTTTTAGCTCTGGTGATCATCTTGGTCAATGGAGCTAAGGGCTGGTTTAGCTGTTTAACCCCTTGTATACTAGTGGACTCTTCCATTGTTACATGTTGGACAAGTCCATTTGTAATATAAGGGGTGTCAGGCCTATTTTTAGTTTTTATTCTATATTTGAGGGAATATTCGGTTAGCAAATAATGCAGGCCCTGCACATGGGTTTGTTACAGCAATGCAGTCTCTAAAGGTTCTACTGGGAAGACATTATCAATAATGTCTCTGTTTTGATAATCAACACGAAAACACGCCTATATAATTTTGACCCCCTTGAACCCCACTTTTATATAGTAAAACTTGGGTTTCCAGGGGTATACCTTATTTTTATTATTTCTGCTCTAAAATATAGATTGTGGGTACTCGTTAGAACCGCCTCATCGAGGCGGTTCTAACGAGTGCCCGCATTCTATATTTTTAGCAGAAATAAGAAAAATATCAAACCTTTACAACAATTTTTCATCATAAAATTTTCATTTTTTCGGCGATAAAGGTGGCAATGTATTTGTATAGGCGTGTTCGCTTAATGGTCATAAAAATCATATGACCACACATGTAATAACACATGGTTACTGGCGTGTAATCTCATGATGTTGTCCATAACAACTTTATGTTTTCTACTGAAGGGGAATGGGAACACCTTCAGGGGAGACAACTTCTGCAAAAGTTTTTTTTTTCTCCCATGTCAATAGGGGTCAACTCTTAAAGGAAAGAATTTGCTCCTCAGGAGCAAATTCTTTCTTTTAAGAGTTGATCCCTTTTTTAGTGTGAAGAGTTTACAGAAAAGCGAACAAGAAGTCCCGAAAGTTGTCTCCCTTTGAAAAATGTCAAAAAAATCTGCCAGGTGTTCCCATTCCCCTTAAATTCTTTAAAAACTTTTTCAGCAATCATTACGATAACACGCCCGTATGGCATTGTGCATTGTTTCACATCTCCAAAATGGCTACTTTTCTGATGAAAATCTGTGATATTTTTCTTATAAATACTACAAACATAGGTTGTGTGTGCTCGTTAGAACCGCCTCATTGAGGCGGTTCTTATGAGTACCCACAACCTATGTCTTGGAGTAAAAATAAGAAAAATAATGTTTACCCCCTTAAACCCCAGTTTTCTCTATATAAAGTGGGGTTTAGGGGGGTGTTCATTTCACGGGCTTGTTCTCGTGATGAAAATCCAATTTAAAATCTCACACTCATGTCATATGAAATAAATGAAACTTTTGACACAGGCTCATTTCAGACAATTCATATGAAATAACCACCCATGTAAATCCTATATTTACCATATTTGCATTATTTGCTGGCTCCCAGCTTGCACATTGTCAATATTGGAAAAACAGGTAACCAGACCCCCCTGACCTTTAAAAGTCAAGGGGGTCTGGTTACCTGTTTTTCCAACACTGATAACCTTCAGACTAGGAACCAGCAGATAATGCAAATAAGGTGAATATGTTAAATTACAGTTCCTGTAATAAAAATGTCTTACCCCTTTTGTAGTCCTGTCTAATTTCCTGAGCCTGCAAACCATACTGTGTCACAGGGTCTCTCTGACAGGCAAGATGTGAGACATGGAGAGCATTCAAGGGGAATAAATCTTTGAAAGTCGTATCAAAGGGCAAGTAAGTCTCCCGGACTGCAGACATGCTGTTTGTACGTCTAACTGCATCACGTTGATGTGGGGCTGTGTATTTAATCAAACTGTCTATGTGATCTTGTTGTTGTGTATACGGGTTGTTCTCCTATAGAAAATAGCATAAAAAAAAAAAAAAAAAAATCGAACACATTGACTACTTGCTGTAATTCTCTAAAAATGTAAGTAAATTGGTTTCACGATCCAGCCAGTCCAAAACCTGCCACTGGAATTACAAACAGTGTAGATCCTGATCAGACTGCTCCTTCAGAAGCAGTCTGATCTTGGTCTGCACTGTTTGCTTTCCCCTATCTGTCCAAATACTTAGGATCATTATGGTACAAGAATTATACCATATAAACTCTAAAAATTTGGACACTTTCAAATGGGCCTTTTAGTATCATAAAGTATTCGTTATATGTTTTGGCTGCGAAGACTTTTTACTTAGAGGCGAACTTGTAGACCCTGATCAGAGTGTTCTTTCAGGAGCAGTCAAATCTGGGTCCACACTGTTTGGTCAGGCTGATTTTTATGACATTTTGGTGTCAGAATGTTTAAAGTTGACCAATTGATTTATTGTTTCGGATTTAACAAGCCAACTCTTGTGGGTCTTTTTGTACAGTGTCATCTCCCAAAGGAGAAAATTTAGGCTTTCATCCTGCAAACCTGGTGTGTATGTAAAGTACACCTGCGAGTAATGGTCAGATGTGACCGATTGTAGTCTAAGTAGAAAGAAAGAAAGAAAGAAAGAAAGAAAGAGGAGGGGAGAAAAGAGATAGAGGAGATGGTAGAGGACATGAAAGTGAGAGACAGGAGAGAAAGAGGAAAATGAATGGAAGGGTAGAAAGGACACCAGGTCCCGAGGTTATGAAACTTTTTCATGCTCAAATCAGCCATCACATGAACAAGTCCGTTAAATGAACACCCTCCTAAACCCCACTTTATATAGATAAAACTGGGGTTTACGGGGGTAAACATTATTTTTCTTATTTCTGCTCCAAGACATAGGTTGTGGGTACTCATTGAGGCGGTTCTAACGAGCACTCACAACCTATGTTAGCAGTATAAATAATAAAAATATCACAGATTTTAATCAGAAAAGTAGCCATTTTGGAGATGTTAAAAATGCACTATGTTGCATGGGTGTGTTATCGTAATGTGAGCATGAAATTTATAATGCTCATAAATATTAAAATACAAATGAAAGAGGCAATTTTTCCGCTAATATCAGCACAGAATGTTATTTGTCCTGCTCATAAATTTTAAAATGCCAACATTTGTTGGCATTTTAAAATTTATGAGCAGGATAAATTTCATGCTCAAGTGAGTTGAGCATGAAAAAAGTTTTATATCCTCAGGGCCAGGCCATTCCAAATAGTAAGCAAATATCAGCTGGACGCCACAGTGATGCAAGACATGTGACACTTTCACCTCATCCAACTGCCCATAAATATTTTAAGTTAAACACTCAAGTTCTATAACAATATAAGATTCAACCATAGGCTCAAGATGTTATATACCAAAACATGGACTTAAAATACACGGACTAGTCACTACACTGTTAGTGATATTATTTATTGGAAAAATGCTGTCGTGGCTGAGCCTTAAAATTTTTGCTAGGTACAGTTTCATTGCTGCATATAATTCTTATTTTAACCCTTTTTGTACCAAATGGAATCTTCCTCCTATTATACAGCATGAGTCCATTTCAAAATTTTGGGGTGTCAGGTTGTGTTTTCTTCAAAATTTATTTGAAAAATGGCTTAACTTTTCACAAATAGTGTAGGCCCTGATCAGACGCCGCGTTCTGCGGCGTCTGATCTGGGCCTGCACAGTTTGCCCTGGTACCCGTTTTGGGGTTTCTGGTACTAAATGGGTTAATAAATTTGTATTATTTTATTTTAAAAAGCAATAGTTGACTGTATTGCTTGCAGAAATGTAACACTATTTTAATGAAAAGTTCAACAGTTTTTGTAAAGGAGCAGTCTCTATAAGGCTATTTTCATGGCCACAACCGATTTCCTTTAAACTTTGTAGCTTCAAATTGGTACATATTGACTGTCTAATGGTGAATTTTTAGACTCTTTGGTCCACTGGTTTTTGCTGTATACACTATTAAAGTGGGTGGGGTAATGTCACCCCATCAAGGGTATACCAACAAAAATGCCATTATTTTTATTCAAAGTGCATGACTGGAGGCGATGTTTGCCGTATGCTTACTACCCTTTTAGGCATAACAGCCGGTGATAACAGTCTTATAAATATCGATCAAGAGAAGAGTTTATACGCGCTTGTAAGTTGTACCCAAATATTAGTAATTTTTATTCCCCAACTTTACGAAAAACCACAACACCTTTACAGTTTTCAACTTATTTCAAAGATCTTTCATAAATATAATGTTGATGTAATAGTCATTCTAGGTATATGTCAGAATTATTTTTAGTTCATAAAACTTAAAGAGTTACCTGCCCCTGAAATTGGATTTTACCCATTTTTTTTTAATCAGAGTGCATTTATCCGTTTGTAGTACTCACAACAACTTCATTTGGAAGTGAATAAACCGATTCCATGCAAATATAATTGATGATGTGGACAAGGAAGTCATTTGATTCAATAGTGCATGCTAGCAAGCACATGAGCACAACATCCCACGGTACGAGCACCACTTCTTCACCAACAGTACCATCCAGTGATTGGGTTCAGTCCTTGTGGTCTGAACACATTGCAAAATGAGCTAATAATTATTACATAGTCGCCAACATATGGTATTTTACTATTGGATATTTTGTTGCTAAGGCGTTCCACTTTGTAATTCTCCCATTAGCTGATTCGACAACATATCTCACTTTGTACCTAGCCTTGAATCATTCGCCTCTTCAGTCGTATATTGCTTCTGAGATTTGGTTAGGAAGTGAGGCATATGAGAATTGATTTCATAACCCTTTAGTATTTCTCTAACATCCCTGAAGCCGCAAATGTCCTATTTGGGGATTCAAATTCTGATGTTGCAATCGCAGTGGCTGATGGAACATACATATATATTGAGAAGAGTGGAAACTACTCATTTCAGAGAAGATCTTATTCCGTACATAAAGGACAGCCTTTGCTGAGGCCTATGATGCTTGTGGCCACTGATGGTTACATTTTGACTGTGATGGGACCATATCTTGCAGTTCGGAAAAACACAGATGCTAAGATTACCGAACACATGTTAAAGACTAATGCAGAAAATATTACTGACTGGTTTGAAGAAGATGATGTACTCGTTGTAGACCATGGCTTCAGGGATGCTATAGATATACTAAAGGATTTTGGAATCAATTCTCATATGCCTCACTTCCTAAACAAATCTCAGAAGCAACATACGACTTAAGAGGCGAATGAGTCAAGGCTAGTTACAAAGGTGAGATAGGTTGTCGAATCAGCTAATGGGAAAATTAAAAAGTGGAAAGCCCTTAGCAACACAATGCCCTATAGTCAAATACCATATGTTGGGGACTATGTAAGGATTGTTTGCTCATTGTGCAATGCATTTAGACCACCTTTGGTAACAAGCAAAGATTCAGACAAAGTAATTGCTAGAAGAATGATCGCCCTAGCAAAAACTCCAAAGAAGCTGCAGGATAAGGTTGTATAAAATGGCTGGGATAAAAAACGGGTTATTTGGAAAAAGATCGATGATGAGAAACTTGAGAATTTTCCAGAGATGACCGAGGATGAACTCAGGGATTTGACAATGGGTATTTACCAGCTGAAACAAGCCGAATCCTACACAGATGAACATTTTGACGACAATGGATCATATGAGATAATGGCACACAAAGAAGAAGATGGTGTTCTCAAAGCACAGATACATTCTCGCCACACTTCTAATAAAACATATAACATGTGGGTTGAACATACACAATGATTGAACCCAATCTCTGGATGGTATTGTGGGTGCAGAAGTGGAGCTCGTACCGTGGGATGTTGCGCACATGTGGCTTCTGTTCTCTGGTATTTGGGATATTACAGGAACAAAACAGAAAATAGTGAAGCAAAACCAAGCCGGGAACATATTGATTTTGTTTATGATGCTGCTGTTGACACATGGAGTAAATCTAGCGATTCAGAGGAAAATCAGTAAATTAACAAATTCTTAAACATGTGGTGAGACCATACGGGCTTATATTTAAGCACAGTATCAGTCTAAAATGAGGTTCGACAACATGAGCCAATAAAAATCAAAAATGAGTTCCTTTAAGAGCAATGAAAACATTCAAAAGAAAGAAGAAGGGTCATACTACGTAGTTTCGGCTAATAAAGCCTCATCAGTGACCCTGTAATGATCCGGCAAAGAAAGCCAGAGGAAACATACTGCAATTTTGTGAATTTCGAATAGGCAGTCGATACAAAGACTGATATAAATCAAAATGGATGGGGTCCAAATAATTAAAAACCTGTCTAGAATACAAGTCTAAACCAATAATTTATTTCTGATTTCTCAGAATATTCACGCTGATCTCACAGGACCAAAAGTAAAATATAAACTGCACTATGGTTGATGTACGGGGAGACGTTTTACGGCCGCCACACGGCACAACACCAGCTGCAGTGAAGGCAAATAAAAATCAAAAATGAGTTCCTTTAAGAGCAATGAAAACATTCATAAGAAAGAAGATGGGTCATACTACGTAGTTTCGGCTAATAAAGCCTCATCAGTGACCCTGTAATGATCCGGCAAAGAAAGCCAGAGGAAACATACTGCAATTTTGTGAATTTCGAATAGGCAGCCGATACAAAGACTGATATAAATCAAAATGGATGGGGTCCAAATAATTAAAAACCTGTCTAGAATATGAGTCTAAACCAATAATTTATTTCTGATTTCTCAGAATATTCACGCTGATCTCAAAGGACCAAAAGTAAAATATAAACTGCATATAAATATAAAATATACACCTGCTTTGGTGGTCAAAAATGTTTGACAGTTGAGAAATGTTCCATTTGTACCTGGAAATTAAGAGTTCATAAATAACCACAAAAAAGGAAATACTGGCATGCACTATTAAATCAAATGACTTCCTTGTCCACATCTATTTAATAATATTTGCATGGAATCGGTTTATTCACTTTCAAATGAAGTTGTGAGTACTACAAACGGATAAATGCACTCCGATTTAAAAGAATGGGTAAAATCCAATTTCAGGGGCAGGTAACTCTAAGTTTTATGAACTAACAATAATTCTGACATACACCTAGAATGACTATTACATCAACATTATATTTATGAAAGATCTTTGAAATAAGTTGAAAACTGTTAAGGTGTTGTGGTTTTTCGTAAAGTTGGGGAATAAAAATTACTAATATTTGGGTACAACTTACAAGCGCGTATAAACTGTTCTCTTGTTTGATATTTATAAGACTGTTATCACCGGCTGTTATGCCTAAAAGGGTAGTAAGCATACGGCAAACATCGCCTCCAGTCATGCACTTTGAACAAAAATAATAGCATTTTTGTTGGTATACCCTTGATGGGGTGACATTACCCCACCCACTTTAATAGTGTATACAGCAAAAACCAGTGGACCAAAGAGTCTAAAAATTCACCATTAGACAGTCAATATGTACCAATTTGAAGCTACAAAGTTTAAAGGAAATCGGTTGTGGCCATGAAAACAGCCTTATAGAGACTGCTCCTTTTAGCGAGAAACCTTGGCACCTATTATAGGTATTTTCTGCACTTTTGCCATAATTTTGTCAAATGTAGAGGCTTTGAGCTGCGCTCAATTCAATTTTAATCAACACATTATTAAAATTTTTCAAACACACTGTGTCAAAATTGACAACTCACATTTAATTATTGATAAAATTAATTTTCATTAATTTTCATTGACTATAATTAACCCTTTACCACTCAGAAAATTATCCAATACAGCATCTTAACAGAACACTGATATAGGTAAATCAATAACCAATAGTCCATATATGGCTGATAGGCCTGACAGTCTTATCTGAACAGAGATATTGGCATTTTTGTGTGATTTTCACCCTTATGTTACAAAAATGATTATTTTAGTATTTTCTGTACATTTGACAATATTTATGTAAATGTAAAGTTTCTAGGAAATTCAATTTTCTTTCCAATGGTACTAAATTTATTATAGTTTCTCTTTGCGTTTTGAAAATATGAAGTGTCAAAGTAAGCAAAATATTTTCTTTAGCAAAAATTTCTGTTTTGGGTTGGTCAGAGAAAGTATTTTTAACCACCATAGCCCCAGAAAAGAGGGGGTATCCACGTATTATTTTTCTTATTTCCGCACAAAAACGCATTTGTAGGTAATCATTAGGGCATGTCACTGAGGGTCTTCCAACAAGTTTCCATAACATACTTTTTATGCAGAAATAAGATCATGTTCATAAGTCTGTGAAATGAACATCTATCTGAACCCGGTATACATTATTTTACTTATTTCTGCACCAAGACCAAGGTTGTGGGTACTCGTTAGAACTGCCTCAATCGGCACCCACGACCTATGTTCTGAGTATAAATAAGAAAAATATAAAAGTTTTCAATGGAAAAGTAGCCATTTTGGAGAAATTAAAGAATGTGCTATGACACATGGGTGTGTTTTGTTTATGAAAAAATCAGTGCTTTTGCATAAGATTAAAATAACTATTATAGCCTATCTATCCTTTTTTGAACCCCCATCCCCAACTTTACCTTTTTTTTTTTTAATAAATGTATCAACCACCCCATAGCCAGCTCACCCCAAAGAGCCGTCTCTGTATTTTTTTGTTTTTTATTTTTATAAATAAGATTTGTTTGATTAGAGGTATAACATCCCCATCAACACTATTTAGGACATTTTGGAGATATTGCTTCCAATTTGGTGGGACTTTTACCCAACACTGAGGTGCAATGACATCTGATGCGCATGGTCATTGTACAGCGTCTGGTCTGGGTCTGTGCTATCGCATGTGCTGTCTACAACCCTGTAGACCCTGATCAGACGCCTTATAATATTTGTCTGGGCTCTGATCCCGATCTGCACTGTTTGCACCTTTGTGTTCTGTCTATTGTCATACAGACTAACGGGTGGATGACGTCAGGTTGATAGCTACTGGTCTGGGTCTGTGCCGTCTACAATCCTGTAGACCCTGATCGGACGCCTTATAATAATTTTCTGGGCTCTGATCCCGAACTGCGCTGTTTGCACCTTTGTGTTCTGTCTATAGTTATACACACAGACGGGTGGATGATGCCAGGCTGATCGCTATATCCCCCGAACATGTTCAGACTAGGGATAAAAAACACCACCGTCGGCAATGAGTCCCTGATCAGACGCCGCATTACCTTTGTGCAGCGTCTTGTCCGGGTCTGCACCGACCCATATGCCGTCTACAAACCTGTAGACCCTCATCAGACGCCGTTTAATAATTTTTAAAGTCTGATTCGAATCTGCATTGCTTGCATCTGTCTGTTGTGTCTACGGACGGACGGACATGTGAACGGACGCCAGACTCAATTTTGTTCGCGGACGGACGGACGCCAGGCTGATAGTTATATCCCCGAACCTTTTTGGTCAGGGGATAAAAAATAAAACGCACCGGCGGCGGTCAGACCATGATCAGACGTCGCATGGTCTGTGTCGTCGCATATGCCATCTTCAAACCTGTAGACCCTATCCAGACGCCTTATAATCATTGTATGGCGTCTGATTCAAATCTGCACTGTTTGCACCTTTGTGTTCTGTCTATTGTTATACAGACGGTTGAGTGGATGACGCCAGGCTGATCGCTATATCCCCCGAACATGTTCAGACTAGGGATAAAAACACCACCGTCGGCAATTAGTCCCTGATCAGACGCCGCATTATCGTTGTGTAGCGTCTTGTCCGGGTCTGCGCCAATCCATATGCCGTCTACAAACCTGTAGACCCCCATCAGACGCCGTTTAATAATTGTACAGGTCTGATTCTTATCTGCATTGCTTGCATCTGTCTGTTGTGTCTACGGACGAACGGACGGACATGTGAACGGACGCCAGACTCATAATTTTGTTTGCGGACGGACGGACGGACGAACGCCAGGCTGATAGTTATATCCCCGAACCTATTTGGTCAGGGGATAAAAATAAAACGCACCGGCGGGGGTCAGACCATGATCAGACGCCGCGTGATCATTGTACAGCGTCTGGTCTGGGTCTGTGCCGTCGTATATTCCGTCTACAAACTTGTAGACCCTATCCAGACGCCGTATAATAATTGTATGGCGTCCGATTCAAATCTGCACTGTTTGCACCTTTGTGTTCTGTCTTTTGTTATACAGACGGTTGGGTGAATGACGCCACGCTGATCGCTATATCCCCCGAACCTGTTCATACTAGGGTTAAAAAAAACACCACCGTTGGCGATAAGACCCTGATCAGACGCCGCGTCGTTGCGCAACGTCTTGTCCGGGTCTGCGCCGTCTCAGATACCGTCTACATACATGTAGACCATCATCAGACGCCATTTAATAATTGTACATCTGATCCGGATCTGCATTGTTTTCATATGTCTATTGCGTCTACGGACGGACGTTTGAACGGACGCCAGGCTCTGAACCTGTTCAGACTAGGGATAAAAAACACCACCGTCGCCGATAAGACCCTGATCAGACGCCGCATAACCGTTGCGCAGCGTCTTGTCACTCATAATTTTGTGTCTACGAACGGGCGAATGAACGGACGCCAGGCTCCGAACCTGTTTAGACTAGGGAAATAAAAAACACCACCGTCGCCGATAAGACCCTGATCAGACGCCGCATAACCATTGCGCAGCGTCTTGTCCGGGTCTGCGCCGTCTCAGATGCCTTCTACAAACATGCTGACCCTCATCAGACGCCGTTCAATAATAGTACGGCGTCTGATCCGAGTCTGCATTGTTTGCATCTGTCTGTTGTGTCTACGGACGGACGGACATTTGGACGGTCGCTATATCCTCCAAACCTATTCGGTCGCGGAAAATAAAATAAAATGAACCATCGGAGGTTGGAGCTGAATCAGACGTCGCGGCAATAATTGTGGAGGGTCTGATCCGGGTGCCGTAGCATTATAATGTCCAAAAACCTGAAGACCCTGATCAGGTGCCGCTTAATAATTGCATCTGTTTGTCTGTTAACGTGTCGGCGGTGAGACCCTGATCAGACGTCGCATATTTTTTTTTTTTAGAAATTAATATTCATTAAAGGGGCTGAAACTATTGACCAATGAAAGGCCTTCTACCCATCTGTGGGTTTTATTGCCCTTCAGATGAACACCTGGGTACACTTTTGGGTACTGTTACGTAATTTATTGCGGCTCAAAGCTCGGCACGCTGCGGGTGGCATCCGCTGTATAAACATTCCTAGGGTATCATAATCCCCAATTAACTAGTTATCTTGAACCATAAATCCCTTGAATCTAACTGATTATACAGCGCTAATTGTCTTTACCTAAATCATGCAAATCATGCGCGACCAACACACAAATATTGCGTCATTCAGTAACTCAACCCAGTAATTTTCCATTCGGTCAGGCAAGGTCATCGTGATTCAGTAGAAGAAACCCCTGGTGTGTTTGGTTGTAAATTACACAAAAACTTTGTATAGAAACATATTTGTTTTTTTCGCAAATATTGTTGGCAAAAGACCAAACTTAACATTAATAAACATCCGGCATTTTTATATTTAGGAAAAAGGTAAAAATAACGCGATTGATTTTGAGACACGGGCAAACACGTATTTGTTCAAATGGCGACACACGGGGATATACGTATCTGTACGTTAATCGATAAAGTCGTAAATATACGGGTCTGAGTGGTAATGGATCGAGTCGGGAATATACGTATCTGAGTGGTAAAGGGTTAATTAAAATGGCTGTAAGACCAAGATACAACAACATATTTTTGCTAGCCCCCACCCATTGGGACTTGAAGAAATAGATGGGCTGCATGATGCTTCCACACAGAGCTGAAACCGACCCGCACACCGCTTAGAGGAACTAAACCTGTCCAGGCAATGTGGTGCTAGTCGGTCCGTCCATACATATAAACCCTATTGGTTTCATTGAGAGGCAGGGCTTGAGATGTTGTGTCATCTCAATGTCGGGTAAAAATCCCATAAAATTGGAAGCAACGTCTCCAAAATGATCTTTACAGTGATGACGGGGACTTTAACTTCCAATCAAACAAACAAACCTATTTTCACAACTCAGTCAGTTACTAGTCCGTGCATGTTGGGTCCGAGACCAAACCGAAGAATATAAGATCCAATTTCATAACCTATCAAATGTACCAAAGAACCAACAGCATGACATGGTTTTATTAATTTGCAAAAAGTCAAGGCATTCATTAGAAAGTGATCAGGCACAAATACAGGAAGTAAAATACACTTAATTAATTAACAAATCATTGTGGTTTGAATTTATTTGTTTGTTGATGTTTTTTTTTTTTTTTTTTTTTTCAAAAAATTGTATACATTAGAGGCCCTGTAACCCAGTGGGTTTGAACTCACAACCTCTTGGTCACCAGTCAGATATGCACCTGACAGAGCCACAAAGGCTGGCTACATTGCTGTGCTGTTTTTATAGCAACACATTACCAAAAACACGCCTATACAAATAGATTGTAAATTTTACTGCTGAAAAAATAACATTTTTTAGATGAAAAATTCAGATATTTTTCTTATTTTTGCTTAAAATATAGATTGTGGGAACACGTTAGAACCGCCTCATCGAGGCGGTTCTAACGAGTACCCACATTCTATATTTTGGAGCGGAGATAAGCAAAATAAGTTTACCCCCTGTAAATACCAGTTTGACTATATAAAAGTGGGGCTCAAGGGGGTCGAATTATATAGACCTGTTTCCGTGATGGGATAAGGCGAGTATTTTGTGAAAATTGAAGGAGAATTTTCCTTATTTCTCCATTTAAACTTCTGTTGTGGCATTACGAAAACAAGCCTATATAATTTTGACCCCCTTAAACCCCACTTTTATACAGCAAAACTGGGGTTTACAGGGGTATACATTATTTTTCTTATTTCTGCTCAAAAACATAAATTGTGGATACTCTTTAGAACCACCTCATCCAGGCAGTTCTAATGGGTATCCACAATCTATGTTTTTGAGCAGAAATAAGAAAAATATCAGGATTTTTATCTGACAAATTTAATTTGTTGGTGGTAAATTTTTACCAATATATTTGAATAGGCGTGTTTTCGTAATGGGTATTCATCTGAACCACCTCGGTGAGGTGGTTATAATGAATACCCTCAACATAGGTTTTTATGGAAACATTGCTAAAACACGCCCATACAAATATGTTGTAAATTTTACTGCCGAAAAACAGAAAATTTTAAAATGAAAAGGTTTAATTTTTTTTTTCTTATTTCTGCTCAAAATATAGATTGTGGGTACTTGTTAGAACCACCTCGATGAGGCGGTTCTAATAAGTACCCACAAACTATATTTTAGAGCAGAAATAAAAATATATTCAAAATATAGATTGTGGGTACTCATTAGAACTGCCTCAATGAGACTGTTCAAATAAGTACCCACAATCTATATTTTAGAGCACAAATGGTTTACCCCTGTAAACCCCTATTATAGAATATAAAAGTGGGGTTCAAGGGGGTCATAATTATATAGGTGTGTTTTTGTGATGGCTGACAAAAATATCTTTCAATTGTCACAAAATACCCATCTTATGTTTCTGCAGTGAATATTTCTACATACCACAGCTGAGGACACATCCCCAAACAAGTAATGGTTATAAAGTCCCATTTTCTGTGCAATAATACTGTTGAGTAGGTGGGCTCGGGCATTACTCCAGTTAATCAGCCGAGTCATGTACTTAGACAGAGAGCTGAACATATCATTGGTCCAGTTGTAAGTATACACTTTGATCTGAAAATCACATGAATAGAAAACTAGAGAAAGGGACCAGTGGGTCACGTATACCCCCGGCCAGCATCACCCTCTGATATATCTTTCGAGCTTGTATGTAATATGAATGAAGTCAAGAAGCTATAAGAATCTATAAATGTGCTTGTAAAAGCTAAACCAAACATAAAATTTCTAAATGGACCAAGGGAGTGAGGGCATCAAATAGAACATACATGCATCCATAAACTTTGACATAAAACTTTTACCAAATGAGAAATTTCTAAGTCCGTGACCTTGAGGTCAACGTAACCATGGGTGGGGGAAGGGACATACATCATGAAATCATTTATCAAACATGAAGAGAGTACAGAGATATCAGCCATGAAAAAGGTTTAACACAAAACTTTGACATAAAAGTAGATGAACAGACGGACAAACAGCCCACCCAGGGGATTGACCCAGAGGCTTAGATATTCCATATGAAAGGTAATGCTACAGAGATGTCCTTTACCAAACATGAAGAGAATCTAACATGTGGTTACAGAGATATCAGCAATGAAAAAGGTTTAACACAAATTTTTGACGTAAAATTAGATGAACAGACAGACAGCCCACCCAGGGGCTTGACCCAGGGGCTTAGATATTCCATATGAAAGGTAATGCTATAGAGATATCCTTTACCAAACATGAAGAGAATCTGACATGTGGTTACAGAGATATCAGCAATGAAAAAGGTTTAACAGAAAACTTTGACATAAAATTAGATGAACAGACAGACAGACAGCCCACCCAGGGGCTTAGATATTCCATATGAAAGGTAATGCTATAGAGATATCCTTTACCAAACATGAAGAGACTCTAACATGTGATTACAGAGATATCAGCAATGAAAAAGGTTAAACACAAAACTTTGACGTAAAAGTAGATGAACAGACAGATGGACAGACAGACAACCAACCCAGGAGCTTGACCCAGGGGCTAAGATATTCCACATGAAAGGTTATGCTATAGAGATATCCTGTACCAAATATGAAGAGAATCCAACCTGTGGTTACAGAGATATGAGCAATCAAAAAGGTTTAACACAAAACTTTGACGTAAAGGTTGACGAACGACCGAACGTACAAACGAACGAACCAACGAACGGATGGAAAGACGAAAACTATATACCCCCTAACATACTTCGTATGCCGGGGGTATAAATATCACTGATCATATAATATTACTGATATTCAGTGGATAACTCATTATGAAAACATGCCTATACAAATACATTGTAAACTTTACCGGTGATGAAACGAAAATTTTAAGATGAAAAATTTTGATATTTTTTTATTTCTGCTCAGAAATAAGGAAAATAAGACTTACCCCTGTAAACCCCAGTTTTACTATATAAAAAATTGGGTTCAAGGGGTAAAAATTATACAGGTGATGTCAAATCAGAAAAATCATGAGCACACATGTAACCAGAGGACCAATGGTCCTGTACCGCGCACGAGTGCTAAATGTATGTGGAGACATTTAGTTTCTGAATTTTTTCAAGAGTTTTTACCATGACAGAAAGTACAGTTTTGACTTTTTCCCATACAAAAGCCTATGTGACCAACGTTGAACTCGGCCTAAAATAGGTCAAGGTCATGCAGGGATCAACATTTGAACAAACTATGATTGGCCCCATTGTTACATACCAAGTTTCAGTCATTTTTAGAGTTTCTTAATAGCAACCAACCAATGAGCTGTTTGCCACCAACCAACGAGAGTGAGTTGGTTGCTTAATGTTAAAATGTGTATTTACTTATGGAAACATACCCCCTATCACAAAACAAGAATTCCGCCGAAGGCTATGTCGCGCCTGTGAGGGCACAAAGTCACCGAACCATGAAATCTAGGGCAAGGACAAATATTTATGCATCCATGAAAGTTGCCATTCCTAGATGCAAGCTTGTACCAAATATCATTAATGAAGCTCTAATAGTTCTTGAGAAATGAACTAAAACATTAGGTTGAACACTAGGGTTGATGCTAAGCCATTGGACCATGAAATTTAGGTCAAGGTCAAATATGGATGCTTGCATTTAAGTTGCCATCCACAGATACAAGTTAGTACCAAGTATCATTAATGAAGCTCCTATAGTTCTTGAGAAATAAACTTGGCCATTTGGGTGAACGCTAGGGTGGTCGCAATATTTTACAAAGTCAGTGAACCATGAAATGTAGGTCGAGGTCAAATATGGATGCTTGCATTTAAGTTGCCATCCACAGGTACAAGTTTGTACCAAGTATCATTAATGAAGCTCTTATAGTTCTTGAGAAATAAACTTGAACCTTTGGGTGAACGCTAGGGTGGTTGCAATATTTTGCAAAGTCAGTGAACCATGAAATGTAGGTCAAGGTCAAATATGGATGCTTGCACTTAAGTTGCCATCCACAGATACAAGTTTGTGCCAAATATCATTAATGAAGCTCTTTTATAATTCTTGAGAAATAAACTTGGCCATTTGGGTGAACGCTAGGGTGGTCGCAATATTTTACAAAGTCAGTGAACTATGAAATGTAGGTCAAGGTCAAATATATGTACCAAATATCATTAATGAAGCTCTTATAGTTCTTGAGAAATAAACTTGAACCTCAGGGTGAACGCTAGGGTGGTCACAAATGTTGACGCCTTGACAAACGGACGGACGGACGGACGGACGGAAAACCGGGCGCCTATATCGCGCCATGCTAATAGCAGGCGCGACAAAACCCCCCCTAAAACCAACGCTAAGGCTAAAATTTGATGAAGCTTCTGGTTTTACATATATATATCTCTATATATGCAGCTTCATGTTGACTGAAGCACCTGATTTGATAAAACTTGAATTATTCCTTGTTTCCATGGACACAGGTTCATCTTTTCGAAATTTTTACACAAGCATGGCTGGGCTTAATCAACTTTCTCACAATCCAGCCATTTCTGATAGCAAAAAGCTAACTCATTGCTAAAGATACGTTTCTTTTATCCTTTAGTTTACAGTAGGGTAGTATCCAAGGCGGTATCTGAGTCAATGCGTCCCATCAACAGCACCACTGTGACTTTTAGTGTCCGGTCCGTTTTGATGACACACATTATCGGTAAGAATGGCACAGACAAATTGCTTTCTCACAGGTTTGGCTACTTTCTTTGGCACAATCGTACAGGGCATACCACTCCACTTAAAAACTGTCAGAGCAAAAGTTTGTGCAAGGAAATAGTTTTGGAGAAATCTGTGCTTAAAATGTGATTTTCACAACGTGAACAACCAATCACAACCGAATTGATTATAGCTGGGTGGGTGCATGTCCCACTGACTAGGTACATGTCTCTCATACCTTTAACCCTTATCTTGCTGTTCACGACAACCCCTATCTTTGCAAACAGTGTAGATCCAGATCAGATGGCTTCTGAAGAAGCCATCTGATCAGGATCTACACTGTTTGGCATTCAGTTTATGAATTTGTAGCAATAAATTGTATCAAGTAATTTGATTGGTTGATAGAAAGAAATGGGTGTGGCTTAAATGAATATTCAGCAAGATAAGGGTTAAAAACAAGATGGGCTTCATAGAGGTTATACTGTACCTTTGCGTTGCTTAAGCAGAGTAATACAAATCTCTGTCTGGGTATGACCGACTGTGAGTCTGTCAGTGACGCCACACTGGTCTTGTCCGCAGCTGGGTAGTGGGGTGGAAACTTCTGCAATGACGGTTTACCTGAACAAGAACAAAATACAGTCAAAATCGCCGAATCGGCCACCTTTATAAGAGCGCCTCCTGTGTAAAAGCGCCGGTATGAAACATTCCTGATGATTTCACTATATAATCTAACTGCATAAAAGCGCCACCTCTTTAAATGCGCCATCGGCCAGTAAATCAATTCCCAAAACGCTAATTGTTCTTCAAAAGACGGCCACCCCATACCTGTTGAATTCGATAATCCAATTATCTAGTCGGATAATTGCTTGGTGTTGACAATTGAATCCAATTATGTCAACAAAATGTGTGAAAGTTGGATACAGGTAGATATGCCTTCAGGGAAAACGGTCTGCAGTTAACTCACTCTCGCGAACTCGCGTTATTTCTCGCATAGTCACATGTGATTTGAAAGGAAATTTTACCTGTGTTTACTCATTCTCGCGAACTCACGTTATTTCTCGCATGGTCTCGGGCGATTTTACAAGAAAAGTTTGACAGTTTTGTGAAAAGAGAGAAAAAAAATCGGTATGTATTATAAATCTCTAATTCATAAAGAATTGACCTTCTAATGGTGTTTTTGGTATAAAAGTTCCTTGATCGTAATAAGGCCGAAAGCCGAAGTTGTCGGACGGTCGGCGGGCCGAAAAAACGTTTCGATGGAAAACACATCGAACTGCCTTACTTCGTGTTGTTGGCTAGATCTTACATAAAATACATGATTTTTAACATTAATACTTGTTTCTATTGAGGATTACACTAATTTTTCATAGCTCATATTTGTGATTTCGAGAATCAAGTCTAGACGTTTCGCCCCCATGTTTTTCGGCCTTGATGACGCCAAGACGGCCCAAAGTCAAAAGTCTAGACGTTTCGCCCCCATGTTTTTCGGCCTTGATGACGCCAAGACGGCCCAAAGTCAAAACAATTAAAAATAACCAATTGCTATTTGTTTACGACCTGTAATAGTGCGGCGACATATTTCATTAAGAATTTCATTTCTGGCTGAACCTCCATAAGACAACCACCTGTGTATAACAGCCAATTCCTCCATTCCCAAAAGTGGCTCTCTTATACAGGTTTGACTGTACATCTTAACCTCATCATAACATTGTTCATTAAAACACGGTTTTGGATATAACATGGTTTCAAAATGGATCTCAAAAATGTATAGGGGACAATAATGTTATAGAGATGTTGTAGTGCATTACAGGAAAACAACAACAAAAAAAAACAAGAGGGCCCAATGGCCCTATATCGCTCACCTGTGTACGAGAAAATCATTAGTGTAGGAGACCACTTGACATTGCTACATACTAAATGTCTAAGCTCTGAGCCTTATGGCTTCGGAGAAGAAGATTTTTAAAAAAAATTTCCACTATAAATTTAGAGGAGCTAATGAGCCCTGGGGCATGGCCAATTTTGACCCAAAGGGCATGGTTGGCAGGATTTATGTAGGGGAAAGTTTTATGTTGCTATATACTAAATATCTAAGGTCTGTACTTCATGGTTTCAGAGAAGATTTTTGAAGCTTTTTTTTTCCATTATAAGTTTACAGGAGTTAAGGGGCCACAGGATTTGGCCAATTTGGACACCAGGGGCATGACTGGCAGGATTCATGCAGGCGACCATTCGACATTGCTACATGCTAAATACTTAAGCTCTGGGCCTTATGGTTTCAGAGAAGAAGATTTCTCAAGGTTTTTTTTTTTTTCCCCATTTCATTTTTTTTCATTTTAAATCTATGGTAACTAATGGGCCCATGGGCGTGGCCAATTTTGGGCCAAGGGGCATGGTTGGCAGGATTTCTCAGGACGACCATTTCATGTTACTACATACTAAACATCTAAGCTCTAGGACTTATGGTTTCAGAGGAGAAGATATTTGAAGTTGTTTTTTTCAATTATAAGTCTATGGGAGCTAATGGGCCCATGGGCGTGGCCAATTTTGACCCCAGGGGCATGATCGGCAGGATTTATGTAGGTGACCACCTGACGTTGCTAAATGCTATATATTAAAGCTTTGGGTCCTGTGGTTTCAGAGAAGAAGATTTTTGAAGTTTTTCCAATTGTAAGTTTATGGGAGCTAAAGAGCCCTGGTGTGTGGCCAATTTGGATCCAAGTGGCATAATTGGCAGGATTTATGTAGGTGGCCACTTGATGTTGCTACATACTAAATATCTAAGCTCTGGGCTTTATGGTTTCAGAGAAGAAGATTTATTATTTTTTTTCCATTATAAGTCAATCGGAGCTGATGAGCTTTGGCATGGCCAATTTTGACCCAAGGCGCAGGGTTTGCAAGATTTATATAGGTGACTATTTTATGTTGCTAGATACTAAATATCTAAGCTCTGTGCTTCATTGTTTCAGAGAAGAATTTTCCATTATGAGTCTATGGGAGATAAGGGGCCCCAGGGCGTGGCCAATTTGGACCCTAGGGGCATGCTTGGCAGGATTTATGTAGGTGACCACTTGCCATTGCTACATTCTAAATATCTAAGCTCTTGACCCTGTGGTTTCAGTGAAGAAGATTTTTGAAGTTTTTCCCCTGATAAGTCTATGGGAGTTGATAAGCCCCGGGACATGGCCAATTTTGGCCCCAGGGGTATGGTTAGCAGGATTTTTGTAGGTGACTATTTTACGTTGCTACGTACTAGATATCTAAGTACTTATCGAAGGGCTTATCACAAAAGGAAGCCCAAGTCGGATCAGACAAGTTGGAGGTTGTAGCTTCCTTTTGCTACCTAGGTGATACGCTCTCAACAGCAGGTGGTTGCGACCTTTCAACCACAGCACGGCCTGGAAGAAATTCAAGGAGTTGCTACCAGTTCTCTCTTCCTGCCACCTATCGTTCAAGACACATGGCCATGTGTACAGCTCTTGTGTGTGGAGCGCAATGCTCCATGCCAGTGAGACATGGTCATTGACAATGCCAAACCTCCAACGTCTTCAGCGGAATGACAGGGCAATGATCAGACAGATTTGCAATGTCAAGCCACAAGACACTGTCACCGTCAGGTCCATAAGAGTTACTTGAGCGTCTTGGCATTGAGGACCTGGACCTCATCCTGAAATAGAGAAGGCTCCGCTGGCATGGACATGTGGAATGCTCCAACGGTGCAGTCAAGACTGCCTGTGTCATACAGGTAGGTGGAAAGTGGAGGCCTGGAAGGCCAAAGATGACCTGTAAGCAGCTGACAGAAAGAGATTGCAGGGAATGGAAGCTCTCTGCTTTCGATCCTCATGATAGACAGGCCTGGAGATCTGGTGTAAGATCTGCCATGCTTGCAGCAAGCCAGCTGTGTAGAAGGGGGCCCACTTATGTGGACCTTGCCCCTTGTACCTGCACGTTAATCAAAAAATCCGTTGATGATGATGATGTGGTTCATAGTTTCAGAGAAGATTTTTGAAGCTTTTTTTTTTCCATTATAAGTCTATGGGAGCTAAGGGGCCCTGGGGCGTGACCAAATTGGACCCCAGGGGCATTATTGGCAGGATTTATGTAGTTGACCACTTGATGTTGCTACAAGCTAAATATCTAAGCTCTGGGCCCTGTGGTTTCAGAGAAGAAGATTTTTAAAAATTTTCCCATAGTAAGTCTATGGGAGCTATATGTTGCCATGGCAACCAGGATTCCAATCTGATCAGCCCAAAAACATTAGGCAGCCTTTCCCCTACCTGATGATGCTTCTCATGAAATTTGATCAAGATTGGCCATGGGGTATTAGAGATATACTTATTTGAAATTGTTTACGGATGCATGCACAGACGCACGCATGTAGGACAACGGACAAAATGTGATCACAAAAGCTCACCTTGTCACTTCATGACAGGTGAGCTAAAAACAATATTTAATATACCTTTAGGTGGAGAAACGGACTGTTCTGGAGAAAACTCTTCATCCACACCATGATGGACAAAAGAGTACCACTGATTCAGGTTACGCCCTACCGCAATAAAGTTACGATCCTCCCCAGGGCTTAGTGTTGTGCCGTGACTGGTATCTAAGGAAGTCTCTGATTTTCTTCTGCCAGACTGTAATAAATAAAACATGAATATGTTGGTTGGTTGCTTGGTTTAACCCTTAAACTGCCAATCACAACAATTGTTGTCTGCTTTGCCTTCTGCCTGTTACCTTAAAAGTAATTTTTTTGCAAACAACGTGGACCCAGATCCGACTGCTCCTGTAGAAGCAGCTTGATCTGGGCCCACAAGTGAACGCCACCCTAATCATCCTAATTAATAGATTCTGCATGCCTGTTACACTGGCATATATGGAGTAGTATCTGTTGACCCATCATATGGTCCATCTTTGGCCCATTTCAATTTTATTTATAGGTTTGTGTGAATGGGCTCCACACAGGGGAATGGACTCCACACAGGGGAACAGACTCCACACAGGGGAATGGGCTCCACAAAGGGGATGCGGACCAGAGTTTAATATGCTGCTCCGCATATCCCTTTATGCTTTGTTTTGATGCTTCTTTTCAGGAAGCCTAGTGTCCAGTTTGCAGAACAGTCAACCCTCTTTATACTGACGTTTGTTATAACGGAACAAGAGCTGTCACTGTAGGAGACCAATGCCCCCCAATGCCCCCTGTGGGAGCCAATTTCTGAGTTTTTGCAAAATTTCAAGGGGAGATAATTCAGCCTAAAATGACAACAGAGTTATGGCCCTTGGTCAGAATGTAGCCCTTGTGATGGTAAATAAGTGTGTGAAGTTTCATGGGGCTAGGTGAAATACTTTTGAAGTTATGATCAAACTTAACGTTTCAGACAAACAAACTGACAGCGGACAGACAGACAAACAGACAGACACGGCAAATACTATATGCCCCCGAATCAAAGATTCTTGAGGGGCATTAAAACTCGTTAAGAGCAATTTGAATGGAATGACTACAGTACTTAGCTAATGGCTTAGCCTCAGTTCTGAGTGGCGTGGGCTTCCCTCAGGTTGGAAATGCACAAATTGAGTCCATAGTCACGAAAGGGTCTTATAATGGGATACTCCAAGAAACAAATATTATAGATATTTGTTAGAATCGCCTCACTGAGGCAATTCTAACAAATGTCTATAACATTTGTTTCCAAGAAACAAATGTTATAGATATTTGTTAGAATCGCCTCACCGAGGCGATTCTAATAAATATCTATAACATTTGTTTCTTGGCGTAATAATGGGGAAATGGCCTTTTATTACCTATCATACTCCTAGTGGGATTCTTTATAACGGCAAATTCTTTGTAACGACACAATACATGTAATAGGGAACAAATAGTGTCGTTTTAACGAGGGTCTCCTGTAGTTGTAATTCTGTTTTATATGAGTATTCCAGCTCAGTTCATTGCTGATGTCTACGCCTAAGTATATAGTTCGAACAAATTGACCTGAGACTGACCTTTATGCAAGGAATAAATTAGTAAATGCTAATGCCTAATAAGTTAGCTTTCGAAAACTCCTCATGAATTGTTGGCATCTCGTGAAAAGTGACCCATTTACCGACCTCTTATATTGAATAACAATATCGCCATCTTCGGAAAACGACGAAGATAAATACATGCATTCAGTCGGGTGTGAAATTGTGTTAATAGAGTTCATCAGTCTCAGGTCAATTTGTTCGAGCTATACTTGGCGTGCTCAACAGGTTCTAGTGCCTGTCCACGTAGCATACAGATGTGCTGAGCTCGATGCCTGGATTTTGTTAACAGTTAAGTGTAGGACTTGACATTTACTCCGATTAAAATCCATATCCAACAGGGTATTCCATGTTGTAATATGTCAAGGTCATTTTAGGAATATCAGAATCTGATTGATTATTTATTGTAATGTAGATTGCTGTATCATCAGCAAAGAGTTGGACCTGTGAGTGTATATTCTCAGGTAGGTCGTTTATATAGAGAAGGAACAATACAGGGCCAAGCTAGAACCTTGTGGGACTCCCAGAATTTACAGGGATTTCCGATCAGTATTCGCCCTCCAGTACTACTGTTTGAGATTGCCCAATCAGAAATACTTTAACCCATTCGGTACCAGAAACCCCTTAAGGGGTACCTTGGCAAACAGTGCAGGCCCAGATCCGACGCCGCAAAACGCGGCGTCTGATCAGGGCCTACACTGTTTGCAAAAAGCCCAGCCATTTCCTCAATAAATTTTGAAGAAAACACAGCCTGTCACCCCTCAAGTTTGAAATGGACTCCTGCTATATATAAGAAGGAAGATTTCTTTTGGTACAAAAAGTGTTAATCCAGGCCTCTCACACCATACACTCAATACTTATCAGTTCTGTGGTGTACTCCTTGCTTCCAAAGGATAACCCTTTCATAGAACACATTTTACATCACTACAGTTAGTGTTAAGGGAATGTGTGCTGGCTGTAAAAAGTCTCCCTGCCTTCGTAGTGTACTTTATATATTTTCTTGTCCTTTGTGATCCTTAACCCATTTAGTACCCGAAACCCCAAAAGGGGAAATTGGCAAACAGAGCAGGCCCAGATCAGACGCCACAGAATGCGGCGTCTGATCAGGGCTTACACTATTTGCAAAAAGTTCAGCCATTTTCCAAATCAATTTTGAAGAAATCACAACCTGATACCCCTAAATTTTGAAATGAACTCCTGCTATATATAAGGAGGAAGATTACATTTGGTACAAAAAGGTTTAATTTTGAAAATATTTGAGGGTCACAGATGAGGCCTAATTGGGTGAAACTAGATAGTCTAGCCCAGAAAAACTTGTACCTCCATACTTTTCAGTTCTGCGGTGTATTCTTTGCTTCCAAAGGATAACCCTTTCATAAAACATATTTAACGTCACTACAGCTGGTCTTAAGGGAATGTGTGGTGGCCATAAAATGTCTCCCTGCCCTTCATCAGTGTGTAGTTTAGATTTTCTTGTCCTTTGGGGTCAATGATACATTGTGGAAATTTGAAAATATTTGAGGGTCCTTGATGAGTCTAGTTGGCCTAAATTAGCAAAGTCTGGCCCAGAAAAACTTGTACACACCATACATTTCAGTTCCTTGCTTCCAAAGGATAACCCTTTCACAGAACATATTAAATGATTTCTTGGAAGTTCAAATTGTCATGGATCCTTTTTTCAATTCACATCATGATAAATCCCGTCCATGAAACAAAGACCCCTCTAAACCCCACTTTATATAGGGAAAAGTGGGGTGTAAGGCGGTAAACAAAATCTGCCTTTCTTTTGCTCAAAAACATAGCCTGTGGGTACTTGTTAGAACCGCCTCATCAAGGCGGTTCTAACAAGCACCAAAAACATAGCTTGTGGGTACTCATCGAGGCAGTTCTAACAAGCACCCACAATCTATGTTGAAAACAGAAAATAAGAAAGATGTTACAATTTTTACCTAATATTTGTCATTTCGGACACCATGTTGGAGCCATTATTTCACACGGACATGTTTTCCTAATGAAGATGGAACCAGTTACAAGCATACCTCAAAAGGTGCTCTGTGTGGGTTGTAGAGAACTCCTATCACAAGGCCAGTATCCAAATCATCTTCCGGCAGTAGTTTAAACACCTTCGTAGTGGTCAGGTGACTCACACTAGCAACAATGCTCTGGAACTCGTGCAACACGCAGTCAATAGAAAACCGTGACTTTAAACTCAGGTCAAGTTTATGTACTGCTGTCATTTCTGAAATCATACAGTAATTAGTGAATGAAAAATACACCACAACCTCCATAATAGACCACAATCTCTTATAACACTATAAATGGGGTCCAAAGCAGAAACTGTGTTAGTTAAACAACCGTGTTATACCCAAACAAAAATGTATAGATTATACAGAAAAATGACCATTTATGGTCATTTTTCTATATAATCTATACATTTTTGGGATCCATCTTGAAACCATGTTATATCCAATCAGTGTTGAAATGAACCATGTTAAAATGAGGTTGTGGTGTAAATAGAATCTCATAAAATAGCTTTGGACAAGTCCAATTCCAATTTTAGGGGTGTCTGGTTTAAGGTTTCTTTGTTTTGAGTTTAACACTTAAAAATTGTGATATTTCTCATATGTATGCTTGGAGCATGGATTGTGGCTACCCATTACAATCACCTCTGTGAGGTGGTTCTGGCGGGTGCCCACGGCCTGTGTTTTTGGGCGGGTATAGGATGAATAGTGTATACACCTGTAAACCCCAATTTTACTTTGTAGACATGGGGTTTAAGCGAGTCAAAACTATATAGGTGTGTTTTCGTGATGATGTCACCTTTATTCATATATTTGTATGTTTTGTATATGTTCTCTTATGCCACATGTGTGGCCTGAGCTCAGACAAATAAAGTTCTGTTCTGTTCTGTTCTGTTCCTATCCTGCTGCATAAATTGATTGACCCTTATCTTGCTGTTCATGACAACCCTATATTTGCAGAAGAAGCCACCTGATCAGGATCTACACTGTTTGGCATTCAGTTTATGAATTTGTAGGAATAAATTGCATCAAGTAATTTGATTGGTTGATAGACAGAAATGGGTGTGGCTTAAATGAATATTCAGCAAGATAAGGGTGAAACCACACCCATTGTTGACTATCAACCAATCAAATTACTTGATACAATATATTTGTTTAATTCACAAACTGCATGACAAGCAGTGTAGATCCTAATCAGATGGCTTCTTCAGAAGCGCTTCTTCAGAAGCCATCTGATCTTTTTGGGGATCCATGGAGTGTATGTATGTAAACCTGGTGTCTATGTAATGTACACCTGCGAGTAATGGTCAAATGTGACCGATTGCAGTATAAGTAGAAAGATAGAAAGATCTGGATCTATACTGTTTGCAAAAGTAGCAGTTGTCATGTTCAGCAGGATAAGGGTTAAGGCGTTCCAAGCCGGTTCTTCTGTCGCGGTTTGTTTTTGTTATGGTTTGTCTTTGAGTGTGTGTATCGCTTGTATTATTTTGTTTTGGATAGCCAGTTGGCCATTTTGTGGGAAAGTAACTTTCCTTTGGGCTTTCCATTAGGGTCTAGTTGTTTCAAGTCTGTGCTTCTTTCCCCTTGGTGTCTCTGATGGGAGCTGTGGGTTAATTGTATCGATTCCTGATCATTGCCTTCACTTCTATTTAACTATCACGATCCAGTGATTTTCATCAAACAGTGTGGCCCCTGATCAGATGTCATGTTGGGCATCATCTGATCTGAAGCCCCACTGCTTGTCAATGCCTCTTTTATAGGAAGCTGGAAATATATGGGCTGTCTATCAAAAATTGTCTCCTATCTCTCCCCACTTTAATTCCGAACCAATCATTGTTTGTTTGTTTGATTTGAAGTTTAACGTCCCAGTCAACAATGTAAAAATGACATCTCAAGCCCTGCTGCCTAATGAAACAAATAGCGTTTATAAGCATGAATGGTCCGACTTGTACCGCTTTGCCTGGGCAGCATATGTGATACCTCCCTCATCAGGAGGGAGACTCCCTCATTTTGATGCTATTTTTTGCGCAATTTATGCTACATTTTAGTAAAATTTTGAATCTCCCTCATTTGAACTGAGAATTTCCCTGTATATCCTTTACATCTACCTCATCACAATGGCAAATCCCCCTCATACAGTTCAAAAAATTATCACAGGTATGGCCCGGCAGGCTTAGATCCTCTAAAGCGATTTACCAGTACTCGTGTGAGGGTTGGTTTCAGCTCTGCATGGAAGCATCATGCAGCCCATCTATTTCTTCAAGCCCAATGGACGGGGGCCGTCCAAACCAATCATACCTACCTCACTCTGAATAAGTCTCATTTGGGTCTAAAAACTGGCTAGAAGGGCCTAAAATAAGCTCAAATTTTGAGATCTCCCTCATAAATTCAAATCCTCCAGTACCTGACACAAATCTCCTATATGCCTCTCAAAACAATATGACATAACGTCATGTCATCAAGTCTGTAAACTCCCCTTTATGTACAGAAATCTGTAGGCCCCCGCCCATCTGGGCTTGAAGAAACTGATGGGCTGCATGATGCTTCCAGGAAGAGCTGAAACCAACCGGGCAGGAGTACTGGTAAACCACTTAGAGGATCTAACTATGCCCAGGCAAAGCGGTGCAAGTCTGACTGTCCATGCTTATAAACTCTATTGGTTTCATTGGGTGACAGGGCTTGAGATGTCATTTCATCTAAAATTTGGGTAAAAGTCCCACAAAATTGGAAACAACGTCTCCAAAATGACCTATACAGTGTTGACGGGCAAGTTAAACCTCAAATCAAACAAACAGAAATCTGTGGTTTACAATGGTATAAATTTTAATAGATTAATTTGTATCATTATCCAGCAAGGAGTCCAAAAGGTGCAAACCGAATGGCAAACAGTGTAAACCCTGATCAGACTGCTCTTGAAGGAGCAGTCTGATCTGGGTCTACACTGTTTGTTTAAACCTATCTGTCCCAATACTAAGGACTGCCCCAACCCATAAGGGCTTGAAGAAATATATGGGCTGCATGATGCTTCCACGCAGAGCTGAATCCTGCCTGCACACTAGTACTGGTAAACCGCTCAGAGGATCTACGAGTAAGCCTGTTCAGGAACCGCAATGCAAGGTGGACCGTCCATGCTAATAAACCCTATTGGTTTCATTGGGCGACAGGGCTTAAGATGTCATTTCATCTCAATGTTGGGTAAAAGTCCCACAAAATTGGAAGCAACGTCTCCAAAATGACCTTTACAGTGTTGACTGGATGTTAAACCACAAATCAAACAAACAAACCATTACTAAGGATCATTACGGTAGTAAAAAAATACCCTTACCAAGACTGTGACAGTATTTTAGCCATGCTTCCATGATTTCAGCGTACATCTTATGTAATGTCCCTTTCTCTCCTGTCTCATACTTGGATAGGATCTTTACTGGGTCAATTCTGGGGCTGCCCTTATCAGGAGAAAATCCCTGTTGAGGTGTGACTTGTCCTGAGCTGGGAATATCAAATGACTTCTGAAATACAAGTGGGAATATCAAATGACTTCTGAAATACAAGTATAATTTGTCCTGAGCGGGAATGTCAAATGACTTCTGAAATACATGTGTTGGGAATATCAAATGACTTCAGAAATACAAGTATTCCTTGCTTCCAAAGGATAACCCTTCCTAGAACATATTTGTCATGATCTGGGAATATCAAATGACTTCTGAAATACAAGTATTCCTTGCTTCCAAAGGATAACCCTTCCTAGAACATATCTGTCATGATCTGGGAATATCAAATGACTTCTGAAATACAAGTATTCCTTGCTTCCAAAGGATAACCCTTCCTAGAACATATCTGTCATGATCTGGGAATATCAAATGACTTCTGAAATACAAGTATTCCTTGCTTCCAAAGGATAACCCTTCCTAGAACATATCTGTCATGATCTGGAAATATCAAATGACTTCTGAAATACAAGTATTCCTTGCTTCCAAAGGATAACCCTTCCTAGAACATATTTGTCATGATCTGGGAATATCAAATGACTTCTGAAATACAAGTATTCCTTGCTTCCAAAAGATAACCCTTCCTAGAACATATCTGTCATGATCTGGAAATATCAAATGACTTCTGAAATACAAGTATTCCTTGCTTCCAAAGGATAACCCTTCCTAGAACATATTTGTCATGATCTGGGAATATCAAATGACTTCTGAAATACAAGTATGACTTGTCCTGAGTGGGGAATGTCAAATGACTTCAGAGATACATGTGCTTGGAATATCAAATGACTTCTGAAATATAAGTATGACTTGACCTGAGCTTGGATTATCAAATGACTTCTGAAATACAAGTATGACTTGTCCTGAGCTGGGAATATCAAATGACTTCTGAAATACAAGTATGACTTGTCCTTGACCGGGAATATCAAATGACTTCTGAAATACAAGTATGACTTGTCATGATCTGGGAATATCAAATGACTTCTGAAATGCAAGTATGACTTGTCCCAAGCGGGGAATATCAAATGACTTCTGAAATACATGTGCTGGGAATATCAAATGACTTCTGAAATACAAGCATGACTTGTCCTGAGCTTGAAATGTCAAATGACTTCTGAAATACATCTTTATTGGGTCAATTCTGGGGCTGCCATTATCAAGAGAAAATCCCTGTTGAGGTGTGACCTGTCCTGACCTGGGAATTTCAAATTACTTCTGAAATACAAGTAATGTATAATACATGTACAACCATGTATACAGTCAAACTTTGATGGCTCGAACCCCTTTGAGACCATGAAAATTTGTTCAAGACAGCGGTAGTTCGAGCCACAAAGGGTTACTATTAGCGCCATATCAGGAAGCATAATAGACATGATTGTGTGATATCTTTTTGGTGTTCTATATCATAAACATATGTTGTGTGTACTCATTAGAATTGCCTCATCGAGGCGATTCCAAAGAGTACACACAACATACATTTTCAAGATAAAAGTAAAAAATCTCCTTAATTATCTCGCACTATTTCTTATGAAGAGGAATTCCCTAGGGATTCAAGAACGGGATCGACTCATCCATGGTAAACAAGCCATCAGGGTTTGAGCCATCAAAGTTCTATTGTATGATCTATTTTGCGAGTTTTGTGTCCGAATTCTCTATCTGACTATGTAAGAAAGAAGATGTAATACTGAAATTATTCCTGACATGTTATGAAATCAAGTTTCATCATCATCATAATCATCATCATATTCATCATCATAATCATCAACATCATCATCAGTACTCAAGTATTCTAGTAATAAGGAGGATTTGCAAATTTTCTAAAAGTATACTCAAAGGCAAAAGAAATTACAGCCCAACTTCAATGGCTCAACTACCTTTCGGACCATGACAATTTGTCCGGGATAGGATTAGTTTCAGTCACTGAGGATTATGCACAGTTCCGGATTAATTATAGTATGTATTATGGGGATATAGAGAATACCAGGTTTGTGCCTTTTGATATCAAGTTTATCAGGCAAGGCTTCGAGAACGCTTGTAGAATCGCGAGGCTTGCCGAGCAATTCTACATGCGTTCTCGAAGCCGAGCCTGATAAAACTGATATCAAATGACGCAAACCTGGTATTCTAAATTATCATTTTATCCCCTTGTACACTCTTAAATGGGCAATTTATGATCAGTTATCGATTGTCCTCAGTGCATCCTAACATTCCCGCCACAAGAATCCATCAATATATTTAGTATCAGCTGACTGTATGATTTTCCTATGATGTTTTTTTTTTCCAAGTAATTTTTCCAGTAAAAATAACATTTTTGCCAATTTTCCGGTAGTCCAGTTCATTCATAAAAGTGCAATGTCATGTTGACCTGATAAAGCTCACTTGTCCTCAGATAACATATATTTATTGGGTCAAGGTGTTACAATGCATATAATATTGGGGTTAACCAATATAATATTTCTATTATCTATGAAACAAAGGTACCATATGTTGTTTAAATGCTGGGCGTATGATTCACATACTTGTTAAGATGTCAAGCCTAATCAACCCATAAAATGCCAATCATGACAACTGTTGTTTGCTATGTCGTCTGCCAGTTACATGAACTTTAAAAGTTATTGCTGTGAACAGTGAGGACCCAGATCTAGGAGCAGTCTGATCTGGGTCCATATTACTTGCCTGAGTGCAAAAATATTTTGAAAAAGTTTGCAAGAAGGTTCAGCAGACGGCATAAACAAACAACATTTTCAGATGCAGTTTTTCTCAACAGCTTAACCTATTTTATACCAGAAACCCCAAAACGGGTAACTGGCAAACAGTGCAGGCCCAGATCAGACGCCGTGAACGCGGTGTCTGATCAGGGCCTGCACTATTTGCTAATAGAAGTTCCGTTAAAAATAGGATAAAAATGAAAAAATAGGCCTGACATCCCTAATATGGCAAATAGATTTGTCCAACATATAGCAATGGAAGAGTCCACTAGCATACAATGGGTTAAGGGTTACTTTTAATGCAAAATAATGACAAATTAGAATGCCAACTGCTCTAGCATTTTTTAATAATTCTGTGTCTCCCCTTACTGAGTCTGGAGGTGGAGGTGGCCTGTATAATTTTAACCCATAAAATGCCAACGTTGATAACTGTCTTCTGCTTTGTCGTCTGCCAGTTACTTTAAAAGTCATTGTTTCAAACAGTGAGGACCCAGATCAGACTGCTCCTCTAGGAGCAGTCTGATCTGGGTCCACACTACTTGCCTGTGTAAAAAATGCAAAAATATTTTTAAAAAGTTTGCAAGAAGATTCTGCAGATGACATAAACAGACGACATTTTCAGATGCAGTTTTTCTCAACAGCATAAGGGTTAATTTTTATGCAAAATAATGACAAATTGGGATGCCAACTGCTCTTGCATTTTCTGCAGAGCCTGATGGATTTGAAGTTTTTGTATGTTTGTTTGTTTGTTTGTATTGAAGTTTAATGGCCCAGTCAACACTATTTAGGTCATTTTCAAGCTGGTCAGTTTACCTATCCACACTTTCCTGGACAGGCTTATAGGTAAGTGGTTAACTAGTACAGTGCACATTCCTTGGCCAGAAACTGACAACAGCCCTTCTTGAATCAGTGGAAGGGAGAGAATGACTGTAGAAAAGATTTCATGATCAATCTCCATGAAAGAATGTTGCCGATCCCTGTAGGTACTGAACCGCGTCCAACTGATCACCAGTCAGATGCGCATCCCACTGAGCTACCGAAACCAGCATTGCCTGAATGTTAACCCATTTAGTACCGGAAACCCCAAAACGGGTACCAGGGCAAACAGTGCAAGCCCAGATCGGACGCCGCAGAACACGGCATCTGATCAGGGCCTACACTGTTTGCGAAAAGTTAAGCCATTTTACAAATTTGAAGAAAACAAAACTAAATTTTGAAATGGACTCCTTCTATATATAAGGTGGAAGATTCCTTTTGGTACAAAAAGGGTTAATAAAATGAAAATAATTCTGTGTCTCACCTTACTAGAGTCTGGGGGTGGGGACCTCACTTTCTTGGTGGCCTGTATAATACTATGAATTGTTGTCTGTTGCAGTGCCTGCTGCAACGACTGTCTACGCTCCGCAGCCCGGTATATCTCAGACACCTTTCGTAGGTTTACCATGGAGAATTTTCTCTCTCGGAACTCCTCAGCTGCAACAGTTTAATAATCGAATTGACCTGACTAGTATCTCATCTCTTCACAGTAGAATAACACTCCCATGTGAAATATACTGCCCTTATTGTCTCTAAAATTGAGCTTTTTTGTGATAAAATTCTGACTATTTTTTTCTTCTTTCTGCTACAACATAGAATGTGTGCATCACGAAAACACACCTATACAATTCTGACCACCTTGAACCCCACTTTTATACAGTAAAACTGGGGTTTACAGGGGTAAACCTTCTTTTTCTTATTTTTTGCTCTAAAATATAGATTGTTGGTGCTCGTTAGAACCGCCTCAACGAGGCAGTTCTAACGAGTACCCGTGCTCGTTAGAACCGCCTCAACGAGGCAGTTCTAACGAGTACCCACAATCTATATTTTGAGCAGAAATAAGAAAAATATCACTTTTTTTCATCTTAAAATTTTCATTTTTTTGCTGCGACGATAACGGTTACAATGTATCTGTATAGGCATGTTTTCGTGGTGCTTGTTACAGTTACTAATATAGAATGTGAGTGCTTGTTAGAACTGCCTCAATGAGGTGGTTCTAACAAGTACCCATAAAGATCTTTGTTATGAGCGAAATTATAAAAGATAAAAGATACCCTTGGAAACCCAGATCAAGATCAAAATATTTTCATTACGAAAACATGCCTACATAAAAACATTGTAAATTTTATTGTCGTAAAAATGTAAATTTAAGATGAGAAAAAAAAAATGATATTTTTCTTATTTCTTCTTAAAATATAGATTGTGGGTACACATTATAACTGACTCATTGAGGCAGTTCTAATGAGTACCCACAATCTGTATTATAGAGATTGTGGGTACATGTTAGAACAGCTTCATCGAGGCAGTTCTAACGAGTACCCACAATCTGTATTTTAGAGGAAAAATAAACAAGAGGCTCAATGAGCCTAAACCGCTCACCTGAGGAACTTAAGTTTTAACAATTCACAGACTTGACTACTAAATCTGCTAATAGAATCCAGCCCATTGACCCTTACAGGATATAAGTCATCATTATTGCATTGCATTCCAAGTTTGAGACTTCTAGCTTCTATAGTTCCTGAGAAATCTTTGACGAAAATTTAACATTGGTCAAAATGGAGAGAAAGAAGAATGAAAGAACAAATGAACAAATAAGCTGAGAAAGCCCAATGTCTCTTACACAAAATAAGTCATCATTATTCTATTGAATACCAAATTTGATGCTTCTAGCTTTTATAGTTCCTGAGAAATCTTTGATTAAAAATTTAACATTGGTCTATTATCTCTATATGGAGAGAAAGAAGAATGAAGGAACAAATGAACCAGACTAGCTCCAAAACCTAATGCAGCCTTTCCCCTTGCCCAATGGTGCTACACATAAAATTTAAACAAGCTTGGTCGACTGCCTTCTGAGATATGCTGCATTGAAAGTGTGGACGACGGATGGACGGAAGACAGACGACGGACTCCGGAGCCTTGGTATACTATCAGTTCACTGGAGCCTTTGGCTAAGGTGAGCTAAAAATTCAAGTCGCTATTTCTGTCACAACATTTTCCCTACGTTAAGTCTATGGGCAAATTTTTTTGTCTCTCAAGGTCACGTAACTCCGAGGTCAATATTCCGATTCGGCCCAAAATCGAACTTAACCGAGATTTTATGCCTGTCCTCGTTACCTGCAAGTTTGAAGCTGATATGAATAAAAATAAAGTTGCTATCGTGGTCACAACGTATTTTTTTATGCTCAAGGGCAGGTAACTCCAAGGCAAATAATCCGATTCGGCCCAAAATCGAACTTAACCGAGATTTTATGTTTGTCCTCGTTACCTGCAAGTTTGAAGCTGATCTGAAAAAATTCAAGTCGCTATCGTAGTCACAACATTTTCCCTATGTTAAGTCTATGGGCAAATTTTTTGTCGCTCAAGGTCATGTAACTCCGAGGTCAATATTCCGATTCGAACTTAACTGAGATTTTATGCCTGTCCACGTTACCTGCAAGTTTGAAGCTGATCTGAATAAAAATAAAGTTGCTATCGTGGTCACAACGTATTTTTTTATGCTCAAGGGCAGGTAACTCCAAGGCAAATAATCCGATTCGGCCCAAAATCTAACTTAACCGAGATTTTATGTCTGTCCTCGTTACCTGCAAGTTTGAAGCTGATCTGAAAAAAATTCAAGTGGCTAGCGTAGTCACAACATTTTCCCTAGGTTAAGTCTATGGGCAAATTTTTTGTCGCTCAAGGTCACGTAACTCCGAGGTCAATATTCCGATTCGGCCCAAAATCGAACTTAACCGGGATTTTATGCCTGTCCTCGTTACCTGCAAGTTTGAAGCTGATATGAATAAAAATAAAGTTGCTATCGTGGTAACAACGTATTTTTTCATGCTCAAGGGCAGGTAACTCCAAGGCAATTAATCTGATTCGGCCCAAAATCGAACTTAACCGTGATTTTATGTCTGTCCTGGTTACCTGCAAGTTTGAAGCTGATCTGAAAAAAATTCAAGTCGCTATCGTAGTCACAACATTTTCCCTATGTTAAGTCTATGGGCAAATTTTTTGTCGCTCAAGGTCATGTAACTCCGAGGTCAATATTCCGATTCTGCCCAAAATCGAACTTAACCGAGATTTTATGCCTGTCCTTATTATCTGCAAGAATGAAGCCGACAAGTTTGAAGCTGATCTGAATAAAAATAAAGTTGCTATCGTGGTCACAACGTATTTTTTTATGCTCAAGGGCAGGTAACTCCAAGGCAAATAATCCGATTCGGCCCAAAATCGAACTTGACCGAGATTTTATGCCTGTACTGGTTATCTGCAAGAATGAAGTCGATCAGAAAAAAATTGACGGAGCTAGAGTGATGACAAGCTTTTTCCTATGTGAAGTCTATGGGAGCTAGATGTTGCCATGGCAACCAGAGTTCCACTCAGATCTGCCTGAAAACCTAATGAAGCCTTTCCACTTGCCCAATAATGGGACACATGAAATTTGATCAAAGTTGGCCAAGTAGTCTTTAAGATATACATTTTTTAAATTCCCATTAACCCTAATGCAAAAACACACAAGGGCAGGTAACTCCTAAGTGAATGATCCGATTCTGCCAGTTATCGAACTTGACCGAGATTTCATGGCTGTGCTGGTTATCTGCAAGAATAAAGCCAATCTGAAAATAATTGAAGCAGCTACGGTGATGACAACATTCTCCCCATGTTAAGTCAATAGGCAATTTTTTCAACGCTCAAGGGCACGTAACTCCTGAGTGAATAATCCGATTCAGCCCAAAATCGAACTTGATCGAGATTTCATGCCTGTCCTCGTTATCTGCAAGAATGAAGTCGATCAGAAAAAAATTAATCGAGCTAGAGTGATGACAAGCTTTTTCCTATGTTAAGAACGCTCAAGGGCACGTAACTCCTGAGTGAATAATCCGATTCAGCCCAAAATCGAACTTGATCGAGATTTCATGCCTGTCCTCGTTATCTGCAAGAATGAAGTCGATCAGAAAAAAATTGACGGAGCTAGAGTGATGACAAACTTTTTCCTATGTTAAGTCTATGGGAGCTATTTGTTGCCGTGGCAACCAGAGTTCCAATCCGATCTGCCCGAAAACAGTATGCAGCCTTTCCCCCTACCTGATAATGCTTCACATGAAATTTGATCAAGATTGGCCCACTGGTTCCGGAGATATACTTCTTTGAAAGTGTGGACGACGGACGACGACGACGACGGACGACGGACGCCGGCTCGTGGTATACTAATACCTCACATGAGCCTTCGGCTCAGGTGAGCTAAAAATATGGTTTACCCCTGTAAACCCCAATTTTACTATATAAAATTGGATCTGAGGGGGGTCAGAAGTATATAGGTGTGTTTTTGCGATGTTTGCATTTTACACTTTCAACCTATGGTTCCCTGTACAGGAAACAAAAGAAAAAAAAGCAGTATTTTCACCATAGATGAAATTATTTATGGAAGTGTGGCAATCAAGATTGACAATATTGCAATCAATATTTTCCAACTTTTGGTATAATTTACATGTTCAAACAAGAATGCATATGCAAAGTTTGAACTCAAATGGTGAAGAAATGTGAATGTAGTTTGCATCACAAGATTATTCTATTTTTAGCAACAGTGACTTGACCTTGACCTGATGCATATGAGCCCCGCCAAGCGAATTTGTGTCTTCGAGCATTCCGTCATGACAAGTTTTAACTGCGCATGCCCAGCCATTCAGAGGGGCCAGGAATATGGCTTTCTGTCTGAAGGTTCCTCTTGATTCACTGCTTGTTTGAGCGAGCAGCGAAGGTTCTGGTGAGACTGTGCGGATGCGCAGGCTCGCCTGAACCTTCGCTGCTCTCATAGGCGATAGGTACCAAAATCGCTTGACGGGGCCCATATGATATTTATGTAAAACACATCTACCTCTCATTATGAATGCATATGCAAAATTTGAACTCATTATGTTAGAATCAGAATCAGAATTGTTACAGGTGTAACGTCAAATGACATTCATAAATCAGGACCTGTGATATGGGAAGCTGGTCCCGAGTTCTCACCAAAGAGATAAACTTGACTACACTATCCTCTGCACCTTCAGCTGTGGATATGACTGAATCGGGAAGGGCATCCCAATCTCTAATGGTTCCAGGGAAGAATTGATGTCATTTATGGCAGTAGGGGTCTAAAATGCCAGTGAATGCCTAGCTGGGGAAATAAAGTCATCTGTTGACCGTTGTACAAAAGGATGAGCCTATTGTCTCTTCTCCTATTCATGAGAGACTCCCATCTTAATTTTCTTAATATTCCAGTCATGCTCCCAGTTTCAAAGCAGTAATTGCTTGTTACAAAACTAGCAGACCCCTTTTTCAGTCGGACAGGGCTTACAGAAAAGTGAACAGGAAGTCACGAAAATTGTCTCTCTTTGAAAAATTGCAGAAAAATCTGCCAGGTGTTCCCATTCCCCTCAATAACTGGTATGTTAGAGTGAATTTTAAGCAATCACAGTTTCACTTTTAACAGACTGCAAAAACTCGAGATCTTGCATTATTCTTAACGGGTTTGAATAGCTTATACAGTCAACCCTCTTTACACTGACATTCGATATAACGACAAAACTTGTTATAACGACAGTTTCAATGGAACGAATCCTTAGCTCAAGATGAGATGGATTAACGGAGATATTCAAGAATGCTATACATGTAATTATTTAATACTTAAAAAATAAATGTTGTGGACATCTGTTAGAATCGCCGGCGAGGCGATTCTAACAAATATCCACAACACTTGTTTCTTTGACATCAAGAAAACACGCCTATATAACTTTGACCCCCTCAAACCCAACTTTTATATAATAAAACTGGGGTTTACAGGGGTAAACCTTATTTTTCTTATTTCTGCTCTAAAATATAGATTGTGGGTACTCGTTAGAACCGCCTCAATGAGGCAGTTCTAACGAGTACCCACACTGCTATAAAATATAGATTGTGGGTACTCGTTAGAACCGCCTCAATGAGGCAGTTCTAACGAGTACCCACAATCTATATTTTAGAGCAGAAATAAGAAAAATATCACAATTTTTCATCCAAAAAATTCAGGTTTTTCGGCGGTAAAGTGTACAATGTATTTATATAGGCATGTTTTTCGTAATGGTAATTTAGGGAAAAGTCCTTTATTGCGACTATTATAACTGAATATTATCCTACACCTTATTGGGATTCTTTACAGCGGCATCTTTGCAATAGCGGCAAATTGTTAGGAATCAAATACAGTACAATTCCCATATTAAGACCACCTTTGGAACTGTTCAAAAGTGGTCTTTAAGACCACTTTTGAACAGTCCCAAAGGTGGTCCCTGACCAGAGGACATTATGGGCATGAACACAAAGAAAAATTAAGTGCAGCCATCAAAATAAGCTTTTTAAAGCAGCATTAGTCCTAATTTTAGGTGGTTTTAGTAGGGGAATTTCACTGTAGTTTCCTTATAGTGAGGGACCTCTGTATACTTGTTGAAAAAGTATTGGCATGTGCCCACTGAGTATGGCAAATACTATATATGAGCCAACGCATGACAAAACCTACAATAAGACATGTGCGATCAATGATGACTCAGATCAGCCTGCATCAGAGTCTTCTTTGTGCGCTCTAAGGATATCTAAGGGCCAAATGTACCTTCATGCAGCAAGAGAAGTCTCTGGTTAGACTATATGGATGTGCAGGCTGATCTGAATCTTCGATGGGCGCACATGTCTTATTGTAGTTTTTGTCTTGTGCTGGCTCATATGAATTTAACCCTAATATCCAGCTGAATAAATCAATTGAGCCATAGCCATTTCTGTTATCGACCAATCAAATTACTTGATATTATGTATTCATTAAAATACACAAACTGAATGACAAACAGAGTGGATCCTGATCAGATAGCATCTGATCTGGATCGGCACTGTTTGCAAAGCTAGAGATTGTCATGTTCAGCAGGATAAGGGTTAATGTATGACGTAAATCAGCATCTTTGAGCTTTATGGTTCATATTTCTTTATGAAGAAATGCTTATTTTTAATGCTTCATTCCCCTATATATAATCTGCCACAAAACTAAACCATACACACAAATTTTCATAGTTCATGCAAACACTCACTTAACTCTTCTCCTACTGAATATTCAGTTAAGCCACATCCATTTCTGACTTTGAACCAGTCAGATTACTTGATGTAATTTATTCCTTCAAATTCATAAACTGAATGTCAAACAGTGTAGATCCTGATCAGATGGCTTCTTCAGAAGCCATCTGAATTGGATCTTCACTGTTTGCAAAGATAGGGGTTGTCGTGAACAGCAGGATAAGAGTTAATGTCCATTTCTAAAATGCATACACAGAATCCAACAAAATGTACACAAATACATGTACTATAAGTTACTCTTACATGCAACTGTGTAGGTCACACTTCAAACAGAATTAAGATCAACTAGAACAGTGTTTTCAGAGGAAAACATATGTCCCCCCACCAGTTTGAAGTCCAGAGCATCTTGACATTTCTTTTGTATATGGTCTTCTTACAAAAATTCTATATATCCACTCATTCAGGAAACTGAGTGGTTTCTTTTGTATATGGTCTTCTTGCAAAAATTCTATTCATCAACTCATTGAGGAGACTGAGTGCTGAAAGCTTATTTTTTACAGTCTAAGTCCTGTGGTGACCTTGAAAATTGGGTCAAGGTCACCAAAATCTAATCAGTTCTTAAGCCTTTCCCACTTAAATTATATACCATGTTTGAACCAAATCCATCCATTGGTTCTGGAGAAACAGTGCAGATAAGCTTATTTTCAACAGTCTTAGTCCCGTGGTGACCTTGAAAATTAGGTCAAGGTCACCAAAATCTAATAAGTTCTTGAGACCATCCCAATTATACTATGTACCAAGTTTGAACCAAATCCATCCATCGGGTCAGGAGATAGAGCGCAGACAAGTTTATTTTTAACAGTCTAAGTCCCGTGGTGACCTTGAAAATTAGGTCAAGGTCACCAAAATCTAATCAGTTCTAGAGACTATCCCACTTACTTTATGTACCAAGTTTGAACCAAATCCATCCATTGGTTCAGGAGATAGAGTGCAGACAAGCTTATTTTTAACAGTCTTAGTCCCGTGGTGACCTTGAAAATTAGGTCAAGGTCACCAAAATCTAAACAATTCTTGAGACCATCCCAATTATACTATGTACCAAGTTTGAACAAAATCCATCCATTGGTTCAGGAGATAGAGTGCAGACAAGCTTTTTTGGGCTGAAATTCGAAAATGTTTTGAGCACTGTGACCTTGAAAATTAGACCAAGGTCACCAAAATCTAATCAGTACTTTTCCCCCTCCCAATGGTGTATCTGTGTAAGTTTAATCAAAATCCATCCATCCATTCAGGAGATAGAGTGCAGACAAGAGGCAACGCCGACGCCAATGCCGACGCTGATGCCGACGCCGACAGGATCCGCACGAAAACCAATATGTCCCCCTCCCTTTCGGGTGGGGGGACATAAATATCAACACCAACTTTAACAGCAATTCAAACCATGATCACACTGCTACTTTTCTTGAGCAGTGTACCCTATATGTCCTAAAAATTCAGACACTTTTTAATGAGCCTAACAATATCCTAATAAATTATTAAACCCGCTTTTTCAAAAAAAAAAGTGTCCGTGTCAAGTGTCTGTCAGTCCATGAGTTTGTATGTATACTAGTCTACTTAAAACACATGAATATATTTCCTTGTCAAACTATTCAATGTAACAGGGTTTTGGATGTAACATGAATTTTGAATGGCTAAATAAATATCTACATTATATTAGTGATCATTTTCCTTTATAACCTATACATTTTTGGTTGAAATCAGAGCACATTTGTTTGACTAACTAACCATCACGTGAACAAGTCCATGAAATGAAGACCCCACTAAACCCTATTTTATGTAGAGAAAAACTAGGGTTTATGGGGATATACATTATTTTTCTTATTTCTGCTCCAAGACATAGGTTGTGGGTACTCGTTAGAACCGCCTCACTGAGGCGGTTCTAATGAGCACCACAACCTATGTTTTGAGCATTATTAAGAAAAATATCAAAGAGTTTCATCAGAAAAGTAGCCATTTTGGAGATGTGAAAAATGCACTATGTCGCACGGGTGTGTTATCATAAGGATTGCTCCTGCTCCAGATGCCAGTGATAGTGTTATAAAGAGTTTGTGGTGTATTTTTATGAGGTTCACTGATGAGGCCTAATTGGCCAAAAACTAGCTAGTCTGGCCCAGAAAACTTTTTCTTGCATATCAGACAAAAACATCTGTGTTTTAGCTTGGGATAGAAATTCTGTGCTAACCCTGGTGTTCTTACCCAAAATCGAATACTCTCACGTGTTTGATAAATGCACTGGTTGAATAAGACCTCATATGCATCGTCGTTATGGTTGACGTCAAAGCAAGTTACATGACGTCACTAAACATTCCTGCAGTGTCATCACAATATGGCGGACGTCAGTAACCGAAGTGACTGCAGCACTAAAAATCTGTACTAAGAAATGTGAGGAATGCGAGAAAAAGAATCCTATATGGGTGCGAGGGGTGGATAGAAAAATCCATCCCTCAGGATCACCGATTTTTCCATCCACCCCTAGGGCAGCCCTAGATCTGACACTGCAGTATGCAGTGTTTAATCAGGGCCTTCACTGTTTCCAAAGTGTTCACCCAATTTCAAAATGTATTTCTACATTACAGATCTAAATTTTTAAACAGATTCAAATGTTAACGAAAAAGGTTTTATACAGCTTAAAATTCTTTTAGGAGCCCCACTTTTTTGAGTAATTTTGGTAATAAATCTAGAAACAAGTCATATTTCAACAAGCATGCTATTTTACACGTTTACACTTGGCATGGCAGACAGCAGAGACTTGTTAAGAGGAGAATCTTATGTTGCTGTTGCTGGAATAATGATCATGTGAACAATTCTATCTACTGAACACCCAAGATAAAGAGAAAAGTGGCCTAACACTGGAACATATTATTTTGCTTATTTCAACTCCACGAAATAGATTGTGGGTACCCATTTGAACTGCCTGTTTGCCTGTAAACAAAAATATTTTTAAAAAGTTTGCAAGAATAGTCAGCAGATGACATAAACAGATGACATTTTCAGATGTGTTTTTTGTGTGTCTTGAGGGTTAACAAAATTTATAATTTCACTAATCACAGTACATGTAGTTAGTGAAATTTTTTATTGATTTTACTGAGGAAACTCGGCAGAGACGAGGGAGTAATAAATTCCAATCTTAACAAGTCCTGTGTATCTGGATATGCAATTTTATACTATGCATAGCAGGAAAGTGAACTTCAAGTGAGAAAAATTATCTTAATCTCAGGACCTATGAATACGAGTATGTATCATGAAAAAAAAAGAAGTGAAGGCAATGATCAGGAATCTGGGATTCATCTGTAATCTGTCTGGGATTCATCTGTAAAATTACACTTTAATCCTCAATATTTCAATATCCTACACTCCTCCCCAATTTTCAGCCATTTTTGTCACATGATAACAGTTTTTACTACTATGGATTCAGAAGCAGAATAAAAAACAGTGTAGATCCTGATCAGCTGTAAAGCCAGCTGATCTGGATCTAACGTAATTATCATTGTCACAAGGAACCTACATGCTAAATGTGAAGGTTCTATCTCAAATGGTTCAAAATGTTATGATAAAGTAGGTCACAGGTCAAGGTCGTAGATCAAAACAACAATGAAGAGTGGGAAGCACTAGTCACAAGGAACCTACATGCCAAATATGAAGGCTCTATCTCAAACGGTTCAAAAGATATGATAAAGTAGGTCACAGGTCAAAGTCACAGGTCAAAATTATTTGTATGAGTGGAAAGCCCTTGTCACAAGAAATCTACATGCCAAATACGAAGGCTCTATCTCAGATGGTTCAAGAGTTATGATAAAGTAGCTCACATATCAAAATGTTAGTATGAGTGGGAAGCCCTTGTCACAAGAAACCTACATGCCAAATATGAAGGTTCTGTCTCAAACGGTTCAAAAGTTATAGCTATACTTTCTTCTTTAAAGTAGGTCACAGGTCAAGATCAAAATGTTTGTATGAGTGGCAAGCCCTTGTCACAAGGAACCTACATGTCAAATATGAAGGCTCTATCTCAAACGGTTCTAAAGTTATGACAAATGTTATTTTTTTCGTTAAATTAGGTCACAGGTCAAGGTCCCAGTGCAAAGTTTTTACAATATATAGTTCCAAATAATGTGAATATTCTACAATATGGGTTTAAAAACTTTGATAAATATATATATATTGTCAAGATGATCATTATGAGCAAGTTTGATGATGAATGGACCAAAACTGTGGCCTCAAGAGTGTTCACAAGGTTTTCCCATGATTTGACTTACTGACCTACTTTTTTGATCTGACACGACCTATATTCAAACTTAACCATATCAGAACTTGACCGAGATATTGTCAAGATGATCATTCTGAGCAAGTTGATGATGATTTGACCAAAACTGTGGCCTCTAGAGTGTTCACAATGTTTTTCTATGATTTGACCTACTGACCAACTTTTTGATCCAATATGACCCATATTCCCATATTCAAACTTGACCGAGATATTGTCAAGATGATCATTCTGAGCAAGTTTGATATTGACTGGACCAAACCTGTGGCCCCTAGAGTGTTAACAAGGTTTTTCTATGATTTGACCTATTGACCTACTTTTTGACCTGTCATGACCTATATTCGAACTTAACCCAGATATTGTCATTATGATCATTCTGATCAATTTTGATGAAGATTAGATCAATACTGTGGCACAAGAAAAGCTTATGCACACATGACAGACGACGAATGATGAACACCCTTGCCGGACATCTCAAGGTCACGATAGCTCCCAATAACCTTTGGTCAGGTTAGCTCAAACATAATCTTACCGGTAACATTAGGAAATTTCGTGAAAACAGGCTCTGAAAAAATAATTTGAATTGTATGCAGCTCAATTCTAAGAAAAATTTAAAATATTCAAAAATCCCAATTTTTTCAGGTCAAAGATTAAGATTAATATATCTCACTTTCTGTTCAATATACACTGTACTTCCAGGTAAAACTGAAAAGATAGCAATACCATATGCAACATTAGTTTTGTCAGCTTTTAAGGGGAATGGGTACACCTTCAGGGGAAGCAACTCCTGCAAAAGTATTTTTGTTTCCCATGCCAGTAGGGGTCAACACTTAAAGGAAAGAATTTGCTCCTGAGGAGCAAATTCTTTCCTTTAAGAGTAGACCCCTTTTTCGGTGAGACTGAGCCTATAGAAAAGTGAACAGGAAGTCCCGAAAGTTATCTCCCTTTGAAAAATGGAGGAAAAATCTGTCAGGCGTTCCCATTCCCCTTAATCTATTCATCCTGTCAAGTTAGAGAAAACCTGTCTTCAGGTTTGTGACCAGGAAGACACAAACCAGCCTGCTCAGCTAACATTACGAAAACAGGCCCATACAAATACATTATAAATTTTATCACGAAAAAATGAAAATTTTAAGATGAAAAATTGTGATATCTTTCTTATTTCAGCCCAAAACATATATTGTGGGCAGTTGTTAGAACCGCCTCGATGAGGAGGTTCTAACTAATGAGTTGCCACAATCTATATTTTAGAGCAGAGATAGGAAAAATAAGGTTTACCCCTGTAAACCCTGGTTGTACCATAGAAAGATGGCTGAAGAGCATCAGAATTATACAGCATGTTTTCATGATGGGAGAAAAGCATGAGTCTTTAATTTAACCTGCTCAGCTATACAGAAAAGCATGAGTCTTGAATTTGACCTGCACAGCTATACAGAAAAGCATGGGTCTTGAATTTAACCTGCTCAACTATACAGAAAAGCATGGGTCTTGAATTTAACCTGCTCAGCTATACAGAAAAGCTTGGGTCTTGACTTTGAAATGCTCGGCTACACAGAAAAGCATGGATCTTGAATTTGACCTGCTCAGCTATACAGAAAGCATGTGTCTTGAATTTAACCTGTTCAGCTATACAGAAAAGCTTGAGTTTTGAATTTGACCTGCTCAGTTATACAGAAAATCATTGGTCTTGAATTTGACCTGCTCAGCTATACAGAAAAGCATAAGTCTCCACTTTGACCTGCTCAGCTATACAGAAAAGCATGGGTTTTGAATTTATCCTGCTAAGCTATATAGAAAAGCATGAGTTTTCAATTTGATCTGCTAAGCTATACAGAAAAGCTTCAGTCTTGAATTTGACCTGCTCAGCTATACAGAAAATCATTGGTCTTAAATTTGACCTGTTCAGCAATACAGAAAAGCATGAGTCTTGAATATAACCTGCTCAGCTACACAGAAAAGCTTGAGTCTTGAATTTATCCTGCTCAGCTATACAGAAAAGCATGAGTCTTGACATTGACCTGCTCAGCTATACAGAAAAGCATGGGTCTTGAATTTGACCTGCTCAGCTTTACAGAAAAGCATGGGTCTTGAATTTGACCTGCTCAGCTACACAGAAACCATGGGCCTTGAATATAACCTGCTCAGCTACACATAAAAGCTTGAGTATTGAATTTATCCTGCTCAGCTATACAGAAAAGCTTGAGTCTTGAATTTGACCTGCTCAGCTTTACAGAAAAGCATGGGTCTTGAATTTGACCTGCTCAGCTACACAGAAACCATGGGTCTTGAATTTAACCTGCTCAGCTACACAGAAAAGCTTGAGCCTTGAATTTAGCCTGCTCAGCTATACAGAAAAGCATGAGTCTTGAATTTGACCTGCTCAGCTATACAGAAAAGCTTGAGTCTTAAATTTAACCTGCTCAGCTATACAGAAAAGCATGAGTCTTGACCTTGACCTGCTCAGCTATACAGAAAAGCATGAGTCTTGAATTTGACCTGCTCAGCTATACAGAAAAGCATGAGTCTTGACCTTGACCTGCTCAGCTATACAGAAAAGCACGAGTCTTGAATTCAACCTGCTCAGCTATACAGAAAAGCTTGAGTCTTGAATTTGACCTGCTCAGCTATACAGAAAAGGATGAGTCTTGACTGGGACCTCCTCAGCTATACAGAAAAGCATGAGTCTTGACTTTGACCTGCTCAGCTATACAGAAAAGCATGAGTCTTGAATATAACCTGCTCAGCTAGACCAAATTCACATGAAATGTCAAGCCTTATTCACTTTAAAAATACAGCAAAAAGTCAAATTGTCATCTGCCTTAGAAATTGATGTTACATTCAAAGGTGTTAATGTGATATAAAATCAACAGGTGTGAATTCATACAGTTTATGTTATGTTTATTAACCCTTATCCTGCTGAATAATTAATTTAGCCACACCCATTTCAGTATTTGAACCAATCAGATTACTGGATGTTATTTATTGCTACAAATTCCCAAACTGAATGTCAAACAGTGTAGATCCTGATCAGATGGCTTCTTCAGAAGCCATCTGATCTGGATCTACACTGTTTGCAAAAGTAGGGATTGTCATGATCAGCGGGATAAAGGTTAATCTGGTACAAACATTACTCAAAGCAAACAGCTGAATTAGATAGCTGAAAAGTTATTTAATCATAAAAGAAGACTGCCCTTGGAAAAAGTTTGCTTCAATGATATACACATATATCTCTTCATAAAACCTTTCCCCATATTCTTGCAAGGAAAATAACTTTTCAGACTTCCTGTTTGCGCCCACGCAAACTGAGTTCGTGTGAAAGTGGGTCTTCTCTTAAAGAATAATTTAGCCCCTCTCAAAAGGGGTCTACTCTTAAAGAAAAGAATTTGCGCCTGAGGAGCAAATTCTTTCCTTTAAGAGTAGACCCTTATTAACATGGGAGACAAAAATGTTTTAAAGTGTCACCAATGTAAGTGTACCCATTCCCCCAATATACATTTGGTTTTTTTGGTTTTAGCTGTCTGGCCCTTTCAAGATTATTTCACTTATATTGAGCCAATTATTAATCAGCGGTGGGCAAAAACTGGAGTACCCTATCTACATCAATAATGATACCTTTCACACAAGTGTTTCTATTTTTAGCAAAACAGTTCACAAGGGCAGTCAGTTGCATTAGTGAGCAAATGGTCAAAATTTATCAGTTGTTCCATTCACCTCCCCTTAAATTAAATACATACTTAGAAGACAATTTTGCACCTTAAATTGCACCTTAAATAATCTCTACCACACTTTCATTTACATTAGGAAAACCTGTCCGTATGAATTAATGGCGTCCAACATGGTGTCAGAAGTTACACATTTTGGGTAAAAATGATAACATCTTTGTTATTTCTGCTTTCAACATAGATTGTGAGTGCTAGTTAGAACCGCCTCAATGAGGCGGTTCTAACGAGCACCCACAATCTATGTTTTGAGCACAAATAAGGAAGATAATGTATACCCCCATAAACCCCATTTTTCTCAATATAAATTGGGATTTAGAGGGGTCTTCGTTTCACGGACTTGTTATCGTGGTGTAATATGGTTCATTCTAATGCACTTGTATATGTATCGGTTTTGATCTGATTTCGGAGTTTAACTGCCCAGTCAGCAGTATTTATGTCATATTATGGTGGCCAGTTTACCTACTCAAACTTTTCCTGGACAGGCTTATACTTAAGTGCACAACTGCCCTTCTTGAACCAGTGGGAGAGAATGACCGTAGAAAATAGTTCATGGAGCATGGTAGCTCAGTGGTTAGTGCACTTGCCTACTATGCTAGAGGCCCAGGTTCGATTCCTGGCAGTTGTAATAAAAAAATTATGGTGCCCAAACATGCTCCAATGGCATCATTTGCAGAGATGAATGCCACAAAGTGCACCATCCTTTGGATCCGGAAGTAAACTGGAGGCCCCTAGTGCAGGCAGAACATCCCCTAAGCAGGTAAAAGATCCCTACCATTATTACAAGATTACTGTGTAGGCTTTCATCCTGCATACCTGGAGTGTATGTAATGTACACCTGCACATAATCCTTTTGAGGGGATGCTGCAGTACATATAGAAAGAAAGAGAAAGAAATGATCAATCATCATAAAAGGAAGGTGCCAGACCCGGCAGACATCAAAGCTACAAATGGAATGGGACTTCGGAACGGACAATGTCTAAAATCTTTACATGTGACAGTTAAATTTACAAAATAGTCTTCTAAACATGATGCAATCAAAATCAATAAATTAGAACTTTTAGAATAGGAATAACTGTTCTGAATATTACCATTTAACCCTTAAGATGCCGAGAAAAACTGCATCTGAAAATGTTGTCTGTTTATATTGTCTGCTGAATCTTTTTTTTTTATACTTTTTAAACATATTTTTTCCACACACGCAAACAGTGTGTGCCTAGATCAGACTGCTCCTATTGGAGCAGTCTGATCTTGGCCCACACTGTTTGCAAAAATCACTTTTAAAGGTTTCAGCAGACGACAAAACAGACGACAGTTGTCGTGATTGGCATGTTATGGGTTAAATCTGCAAGTTCTCTCTGTTTTTGCCCTAATTTGACCATTCACAGTTTGTTAGCAATATATATATATACACAACCTTCATTATAACACTGTTCATTATAACATGGTTTGTATATAACACAGCTAAAAATGGATTCCAAAATTGCAGGCATTATACAGAAAAATGACCAGAAATGGTATTTTTTCTATATAATCAATACATTTTTATTTGGAAATAACATGCACACATCACAAAAACATGCCTATACAATTCTGACCCCCTTGAACCCCATTTTTATATTGTAAAACTGGGGTTTTCAGGGGTAAACATTGTTTTTCTTATTTCTCCTCTAAAATATTGAGTGTGGGTACTCGTTAGAACCGCCTTGATGAGACAGTTCTAAGATGTACCCACAATCAATATTTTGAGCAGAAATTAGAAAAATATCACAATTTTTCATCTTAAAATTTTCGATTTTCAGCATTAAAATTGACAATGTATTTGTATAGGTGTGCTTTCATAATGGTTGTTTAATTTTCTGGGTTCTCGCGACCCCAAAAATAGTGATATAAGTGTTATAAAGAAGCTGTAGCAGAATACCTGATGAAAAGAAAGGAGAGGAAGGTGCAGACAATGTGGGTAGGGGTGCTAACTCTTGCAGACGTTTAGGGATCTCACATATAGGGGCCGTGAGAATGTAGTACTCCATCATGACATCACAAAGGGCATGTCTCAGCGACAGGATCAACTTGTCTTTCAGTACGGACATCTCAATGTCCCCACATGACCAGATGTGGAACTGCACAAGGGACGTAGGTCCTGAAATAATAAATCAGACAGACATATTTCCGAGATGAATGGATACAGCTTCATTTTTAACACATAAAATGCCAATCACGACAATTGTCGTCTGCTTTTCTGTCTGCCGGTTAACTTAAAAGTAATTTTTTTTTGCAAACAGTGTGGACCTAGATCAGACTGCTCCTACATACTGCTCCTGTAGGAGCGGTCTCATCTGGGCCCACACTGTTTGCCTGTATGCAAAAGTATTTTTAAAAAGTTTGCAAAAAAGATTCAGCAGACGACATATGCAAGGATATAGTTTTTCTCGGCATCTTGAGGGTTAACCCGTTTTGTACTGAATAGAATCTTCCACCTTACATACAGCACCCATGCGTGCAGCAAGCCAGCTGCTTGGAAGGGGGCCCACTTATGTGGGTGATCTTATGTGGGTGATGCCCCTGTTCCTGCAAGTTAATCAAAACTGATGCTGATGATGATGATGGTTGGGGATATGAAAAAATGCAGTATGAAACACAGATGTGTTATCATTATGGTACATTTGCCTTTATTTCTTTAAGGTGTAATTTTATTATTTGAATAGCAAAATGTTTGTACATTTGCATTTATTTCTTTAAGGTGTTATTAAGTTCTTTTAGTGTTAGATACACTGTATCTAAGAAAGTAATTATGCACAAATTCAAACCCATGACAATTTGTTTCTATAATGCTGCTTGAAAACATACAACATTAACCCTTGTCCTGCTGTGCCCCGGATGTGCCTTATCTTTGAAGCAATGTAGATCCAGATCAGATGGCTTCTGAAGCCATCTGATCAGGATCTTCATTGCTTGCCATCCAGTTAATGAATTTGTTGCAATAATTTGCATCAAGTAATCTGATTGGCTGATAATCAGTAGTGGGTGTGACATATTTAAATATTCAGCAAGACAAGGGTTAATATTAATAATTCATGTGCAGTAAAATTGTTTTTTTTTTTTTAATTTGTTTTTATTGGAAATTTAACATCCCCATCAACACTGTAGAGGTCATTTTGGAGACTTTGCTTCCATTTTTATGGGACTTTTACCCAACATTGAGATGTAATGACTTCTCAAGCCCTGTTACCCAATGAAACCAATAGGGTTTATATATACATGGACGGTCCGACTCGCACTGCTTTGCCTGGGCAGGCTTAGATCCTTTAAGCGGTTTACCAGTACTTGTGTGCGGTTGGTTTAAGCTCTTCGTGGAAGCCTCATGCAGCCCATCTATTTCTTCAAGCCCCAATGGGCGGGGGCTGAATGTATTTCTTGAAGTACAGTTAATTATACCTACCTGGCTTCTTACTGTCGGGCTTGAAGTCAAAGATCTGTGTTGTTATACACATCTCTAGGTCAGCCTGAGAGTCAATTTCCTCATATGCCTGACTTGAGGGTGCACCACACTGAAGGAGGGGGACCTGGTGACCTTTACCGTCTACTAGACTCAGACTCATCACAGAAACACCTGCAATATAACAAAGACCCTCCGTATAACGACAGTGCAGTCAAACCTGTATTAAACAAGAGGCTCAATGAGCCTAAACCGCTCACCTGAGGAACTTAAGTTTTAACAATTCACAGACTTGACTACTAAATCTGCTAATAGAATCCAGCCCATTGACCCTTACAGGATATAAGTCATGATTATTGCATTGCATTCCAAGTTTGAGACTTCTAGCTTCTATAGTTCCTGAGAAATCTTTGACGAAAATTTAACATTGGTCAAAATGGAGAGAAAGAATGAAAGAACAGATGAACAAATAAGCTGAGAAAGCCCAATGTCTCTTACACAAAATAAGTCATCATTATTCTATTGAATACCAAATTTGATGCTTCTAGCTTTTATAGTTCCTGAGAAATCTTTCATTAAAAATTTAACATTGGTCTATTATCTCTATATGGAGAGAAAGAAGAATGAAGGTACAAATGAACCAGACTAGCTCCAAAACCTAATGCAGCCTTTCCCCTTGCCCAATGGTGCTACACATAAAATTTAAACAAGATTGGTCGACTGCCTTCTGAGATATGCTTCATTGAAAGTGTGGACGACGGATGGACGGACGACAGACGACGGACTCCGGAGCCTTGGTATACTATCGGCTCACTGGAGCCTTTGGCTCAGGTGAGCTAAAAATTCAAGTCGCTATTTCTGTCACAACATTTTCCCTACGTTAAGTCTATGGGCAAATTTTTTTGTCTCTCAAGGTCACGTAACTCTGAGGTCAATATTCCGATTCGGCCCAAAATCGAACTTAACCGAGATTTTATGCCTGTCCTCGTTACCTGCAAGTTTGAAGCTGATATGAAAAAAAATAAAGTTGCTATCGTGGTCACAACGTATTTTTTTATGCTCAAGGGCAGGTAACTCCAAGGCAAATATTCCGATTCGGCCCAAAATCAAACTTAACCGAGATTTTATGTCTGTCCTCGTTACCTGCAAGTTTGAAGCTGATCTGAAAAAAATTCAAGTCGCTATCGTAGTCGCAACATTTTCCCTAATTAAGTCTATGGGCAATTTTTTTGTCGCTCAAGGTCACGTAACTCCGAGGTCAATATTCCGATTCGGCCCAAAATCGAACTTAACCGAGATTTTATGCCTGTCCTCGTTACCTGCAAGTTTGAAGCTGATATGAATAAAAATAAAGTTGCTATCGTGGTCACAACGTATTTTTTTATGCTCAAGGACAGGTAACTCCAAGGCAAATAATCCGATTCGGCCCAAAATCGAACTTAACCGAGATTTTATGTCTGTCCTCGTTACCTGCAAGTTTGAAGCTGATCTGAAAAAAATTCAAGTCGCTATCGTAGTCACAACATTTTCCCTATGTAAAGTCTATGGGCAAATTTTTTGTCGCTCAAGGTCATGTAACTCTGAGGTCAATATTCCGATTCGAACTTAACTGAGATTTTATGCCTGTCCACGTTACCTGCAAGTTTGAAGCTGATCTGAATAAAAATAAAGTTGCTATCGTGGTCACAACGTATTTTTTTATGCTCAAGGGCAGGTAACTCCAAGGCAAATAATCCGATTCGGCCCAAAATCTAACTTAACCATGATTTTATGTCTGTCCTCGTTACCTGCAAGTTTGAAGCTGATCTGAAAAAAATTCAAGTCGCTATTTCTGTCACAACATTTTCCCTATGTTAAGTCTATGGGCAAATTTTTTGTCGCTCAAGGCCACGTAACTCCGAGGTCAATATTCCGATTCGGCCCAAAATCGAACTTAACCAGGATTTTATGCCTGTCCTCGTTACCTGCAAGTTTGAAGCTGATCTGAATAAAAATAAAGTTGCTATCCTGGTCACAACGTATTTTTTCATGCTCAAGGGCAGGTAACTCCAAGGCAAATAATCCGATTCGGCCCAAAATCGAACTTAACCGTGATTTTATGTCTGTTCTTGTTACCTACAAGTTTGAAGCTGATCTGAAAAAAATTCAAGTCGCTATCGTAGTCACAACATTTTCCCTATGTTAAGTCTATGGGCAAATTTTTTGTCGCTCAAGGTCACGTAACTCCGAGGTCAATATTCCGATTCGGCCCACAATCGAACTTAACCGAGATTTTATGCCTGTCCTCGTTACTAGCTACAGTGATGACAACATTTTCCCCATGTTAAGTCGATAGGCAATTTTTCGGGCGCTCAAGGGGACGTAACTCTTGAGTGAATTATCTGATTCGGCCCAAAATCGAACTTGACCGAGATTTTATGCCTGTACTGGTTATCTGCAAGAATGAAGTCGATCAGAAAAAAATTGACGGAGCTAGAGTGATGACAAGCTTTTTCCTATGTGAAGTCTATGGGAGCTAGATGTTGCCATGGCAACCAGAGTTCCACTCAGATCTGCCTGAAAACCTAATGAAGCCTTTCCACTTGCCCAATAATGTGACACATGAAATTTGATCAAAGTTGGCCAAGTAGTCTTTAAGATATACATTTTTGAAATTCCCATTAACCCTAATGCAAAAACACACAAGGGCAGGTAACTCCTAAGTGAATGATCCGATTCTGCCAGTTATCGAACTTGACCGAGATTTCATGGCTGTGCTGGTTATCTGCAAGAATAAAGCCAATCTGAAAATAATTGAAGCAGCTACGGTGATGACAACATTCTCCCCATGTTAAGTCAATAGGCAATTTTTTCAAGGCTCAAGGGCACGTAACTCCTGAGTGAATAATCCGATTCAGCCCAAAATCGAACTTGATCGAGATTTCATGCCTGTCCTCGTTATCTGCAAGAATGAAGTTGATCAGAAAAAAATTGACGGAGCTAGAGTGATGACAAGCTTTTTCCTAACGCTCAAGGGCACGTAACTCCTGAGTGAATAATCCGATTCAGCCCAAAATCGAACTTGATCGAGATTTCATGCCTGTCCTCGTTATCTGCAAGAATGAAGACGATCAGAAAAAAAATGACAGAGCTAGAGTGATGACAAACTTTTTCCTATGTTAAGTCTATGGGAGCTATTTGTTGCCATGGCAACCAGAGTTCCAATCCGATCTGCCCGAAAACAGTATGCAGCCTTTCCCCCTACCTGATAATGCTTCACATGAAATTTGATCAAGATTGGCCCACTGGTTCCGGAGATATACTTCTTTGAAAGTGTGGACGACGGACGACGACGGACGACGGACGCTGGCTCATGGTATACTAATACCTCACATGAGCCTTTGGCTCAGGTGAGCTAACAAGCACCTAAGGGATAACCAAAATGTGCTTGCTTAAGACAGGTGCTTGCTTAATACAGGTGAAATTTAACACATTTGCCTTTTGGGGGAACTGAATGCCTGCTTGCTTAAGACAGGTTGCTTGCTTAATAGAGGTGGCCACTAAGACAGGTTTTACCGTATTTGTTCCCTATAATTGTGCCATTATAAAGAATTTGCCGTTATAAAGAACCCCAGCTAGGAGTATGATAGGTAATAAAAGGCCTTTTCCCCATTACTACTCCAAGAAACAAATGTTATAGACATTTGCTTCACTACGCCTCACCGCCTCACCAAGGCAATTCTAACAAATATCTATAACATTTGTTTCATTACTCCAAGAAACAAATGTTATAGACATTTGTTAGAATCGCCTCATTGAGGCGATTCTAACAAATATCTATAACATGTGTTTCTTGGAGTATTAGATTACAAGACCCTTTTATGACTATCTATCTATCTATCTTCATATACTGAGTCGGTCAAACTTGGCCATTACCTCAGTTGGGTGGTGCGCTAAATTTAGAATTTAGCAAAAAAAAACAACAAAACACATCCACTGGATGAGTTCTTAAAACTATTTACAATCTGCTTTCAGAGGTGTACTAAAACGCACACCTCTGGATCCCAATCTACACCATGCGGGCTTTGAACTCCTCTGCAGTTTTGGCATTTACCACAGAGGAGGGAAGACTATTCCACTGAGGAATAGATTTAGGGAAGAAAGAATTCTTCAGGGCATCACTATAGGCCTGGTACCTACGATATTGACTGTTGTTTAGTTTTGATGCCCTTGTTTGAGTTGAAGTAGTCACAGGGGTCAAGTATTTATCTTTATTAAGAGACACTGTGTCAGAGTGTATCTTATAAAAGAAGGTTAAAGAGGACTGCTCGCGTCGGGCCTCCAAGGATGGCCACTCCAGCTCATCGAGCATTTCACCAACACTGCTTCTGTTCCGCCATCGCCTGCAGGTCCATCGGGCAGCCGTCCTCTGAACCTTCTCAACCTGTTGAACCTGAGTTTTAACATGGGGATGCCAAACAGGTGATGCATACTCTAATTGAGGTCTAACCAAGGTTTTGTATGCAACATCCTTTGTCTGCCTAGGTGCAAAAGCCAAATTACGTCTAAGAAACCCTAATGTCCTAGTTGCTTTAGAGGTAATCTCAGAAATATGTTGACCCCAATCAAGATTATCAGTAATGGTGATACAAAGATATTTTGCGGATTGGACATGTTCCAAAGTATGCTGATGTAATGAGTAGTTGAATTTAATCTGCTTGTCTGGAGGGTGCCGTGACACCCTCATTGAATGACATTTGGCCACATTGAACTTCATTTGCCAATCGGCCTCCCAACGTGCTAGGCTATCCAGGTCATCTTGTAAGATAAGACAGTCAGAAGTAGTATATATGTTCCTATACAAAACACAATCATCAGCAAACAAGCGAACAGATGACCTGATATTATCAGGAAGATCGTTAATAAATATCAAGAAAAGGACCGGTCCAAGTACCGAACCTTGTGGGACACCGGACAAAACAGGGACTGGATCCGACGCTTGGCCGTCAAGTACAACTTGTTGAGTGCGTCCAGAGAGCCATGAGCTAACCCACTTAAGTGTGGATCCTCTAATCTCATAATGATCTAGTTTGTACAATAGCCTCCTGTGAGGTACCTTGTCGAAGGCCTTGGCAAAATCCATGATAATCAGGTCAGTCTGTTTGTGGCCACGATTAATGGCCCCATCCAGATTGCTCACTATGTCATGGTAGAACTGAACTAATTGAGTTTCACAAGACCTTCGACTTCGGAAACCATGCTGGCAGTCAGCAAGAATGCTTTCAGAGGCTAGGTGCTTGTTAATGTTGCTAACTAATATATGCTCCAGGGTTTTGCAACAGATGCATGTGAGCGACTACAGACTCGATTTGTGCATTTCCAACCCAAAGGAAGCCAACGCTGCTCGGAACCAAGGCTAAGCATTTAGCTAAGTAGTCATTCTATGCAAATTGCTGTTATAACCAACTTTGTCATTATAACGAATGTTGGTATAAAGAGGGTTGACTGTAACAAGGCATTATAATAAAATGCCTTTGAGCTAAAATGGCGTCTTTCGTAGCTTTAGAATTACTGTAAAAATCCTAAAAATTCGGACACATTAAGGACTTGCTGTAAATCTCCTAAAATTTTGACAAATTTGTTTCAGGATCCAGCAAGGAGAACAAAAGGTATAAACAGAATGGCAAACAGTGAAGACTCTGCTGCTTATATCATTAGTGGTCAAATTGTTACTATTCAAGTAGGTACAATATTTAATATAGTGTGATTTTTGTTGAAAAATTGAGAGCAGCTTTTGCTGCTCACATTTTCTCAGCAAAAATATTAGCATATTTGCCATATCAAATGATCAAAGTTTTAATGATACGTTAACTGACAATGTCGTTACTTTTGAACTGGCCCCTGACAGACAACATACTATTCATATGCAAATGAGAGAGTACAATCTGGGGCCAGTTGTTCAAAGCATCATTAGCTTAACGAGCTCATTAGCAGTCAAACTGCTAACATTTTGAGCAAATTTTGTTATTTCTGCTGAAAACATGTGAGCAGCCTGCTCACATTTTTTTCAGCAAAAATGTCAGCATATTTGCCATATTAAATGATCAAAGTTTTAAGGATATGTTAACTAACGACATTGATAGTTTTGAACAACTGGCCCCCAATGGACAACATAATCTACATATACAAATGAGACAGTACAACCTAAAACTAATGATGTCATTAGTTAATGAAATGTTAAAACTTTGATCATTTAACATGGCAAATATACTAACATTTTTTTTCAGCAAAAATAACAAAACTTTAGATACTGGACTTGCTAGAACAGTTAACATTATGATCACTAATGAGCTCGTTAAGCTAACGGTCCCTGGTGTGCACGTCTGTCGAAGACTGAAATCTGCCTAAATATTTGGTTTGCATTACGTAAACATAACTTTTTTGACATGTACAGGGTCTTACATTCATGGTCATTTCGTATGATATTATGAGATAAGCTCATTTCGTATGAAATTTATGGTAAGGAGTCCAGCTGTCTGAATACCGTAAAAATTCGGCTATAAGACGAGGATTTTTCCCTCCAAAATGAGCCCAAAAAAACAACCCCGTCTTATAGCCGAGGTCATGGACTGCAGGCTTTTTTCCGGCAATGTCCAGCGAAGACCAGACATACGGAAAAAGCCGATCGGTGATTTATGAATTGATATAAATCGCCGCCCACAAACCACCGCTACGATTTTTCTGCACGCGATCCGAAAATGACGTCATCCGACGCCATTATCCCCACACGTGTTTAATGTCATTGCATGTATCTCTTTCATAAAAAAATGTTTGGAACCGGTAAAAAATATTTTCCCGATAGCTAAGCGGTTGTGAATAGAGGTGGATAGAAAATCAGTGCTTTGCACAGCTCCAGAATTATCCCCAGAAGCTCCGTATCAATAACCAACAACAGCGTTCGACTTTTCCCGCCAACGTCTATTTGGCGCCAAAACATAACTATTCATGAGATCGTTGAAAAGTCCGATTTTATAATGCAAACATCTACCGTTAGATGTAGCTAATAGTCTGAGGAGCAATTAAATCAGTTTCACACTGATTGTGGATTAAATTTTATGACTGGAGGATAAACGCAAATTAGAGACATAACTTGACCATATTTTCACACCTTATCGACACGCACCGCAGGGTGGCAATTATACGACAGGGATTAACAATAGTGTCATACTTGAACCGTAATAAATACACAGATGGTTTGTCTCTGAATTGACAGCGATTTACTTACTGGGTTACTTTTACCGTATTTAAGGACTCCAAAAGACTGGCGATTTTTTTTTTTTTTTGCACTTGTCCCGACCGAGCGTCATAAGGTCAAAGTGCACCTGCCCGGCGTGATTTCGGTCTTGTCCCGGACGGCCGGGAAATGGATTTCTCAGCCCCTGTCGTCTATTAAATAGAAGTTTGTGTAGCCTAAGCCAGCAAAGCATGTACCGGGCCGACAGCGATACGACGTATCGGCCCGACGTTTGTCGCTATTTTGTGCTAGCTGGGGCGTTGGTTCTGAAACTGAATAGCTAGGTGTTGTGTTCCCCGATAAAAAAAAACGTTCAGTTACTTATAAAAGAGCTGCAACAAATATTTCTAAATTTTGTGGCTGGAAATGAGGGGTAAGTAGAGGGGTTTTCTGACGAAAAAAGGCCGATTTCTCACATCTAAATAGCATCTGGCGGTAGCAGATAGGCCCCGACAGATATGGCAAAAATTTGACCCGTCTTATAAAAGAGTATAAGCAAAATCCCACTTTAGAATAACTGAAAAAGGGGTCCCGTCTTATAGCCGAATCGCCTTATAGCCGAATTTTTACGGTATTTAAGATTTGTTTGTTTGATTTGAAGTTTAACGTCCCCATCAACACTATATAGGTCATTTTGGAGATGCTGCTTCCAATTTTGTGGGACTTTTACCCAACTTTGAGATGAAATGACATCTCAAGCCCTATCACCCAATGAAACCAATAGGGTTTATAAGCAAGCATGAACACCCCTCCAAACCCCACCTAATATAGAGAAAACTGTTTTTTTTTGTTTCTTTTTTTGTTTTACGGCCCTTTCAAGATTATTTCACTCATATGAAGCCGGTCGTTAATCGGAGGTGGGTGAAAACCGGAGTACCCGGAGAAAAACCACCTGACCATCCGTTGCAGAACTTGGCGTCCCACAAAAACTGGGGTTTACAGGGGTATACATTATTTTTCTGTTCTCTGAGGTATAAATAAGGAAAATATTACAATTTTTGTCAGAAAAATAATCTTTTTTTGTGATATGAAAGAAGGCTCTATAAGACACAGAAGTGTTATCATATTGCTCACCTATCTTGCTGGCTGTGTGAGGTGTAATATACAGAAATACTTGATCAGCTGGTATAGGCACCACCTTGCCATCAAAAGTATCCTGAAACAGAGACAAACAAGAAAATAAGATAATATAGTCGAATTTTAACCAATAAAATGCCGATCACGACAATTATTGTCTGCTTTGACGTCTGCTGCTTACTTTAAAAGTCATTTTTGGAATTACAATGTGGATACAAATCAGACTGCTCCTATAGGAGCAGTCTGATTTGGGTCCACAATGTTAGTCTGATTTGGGTCCACAATGTTTGCCTTTAAGCAAAAATATTTTTAAAACATTTGCAAAAAATTCAGCAGACGACATAAGCAGACGGCATTTTCAGAATGATGTAGTATTTGTCGGCGTCTTAAGGGTTAATAGACATGCCCAGTGTCTACGTCACACAAGGTAAGGTCATTAACCTTGTTTTCTCTGGTTGGCAAAAAAACACTTCCTGTTCTATACTCCACCATAGATATGGCATGAATTACTTTCTATAATTACTATTCACCTTATTTGCATTATCTGCTGGTTCCTAGTCTGAAGGTTATCAGTGTTGGAAAAACAGGTAACCAGATCCCCCTGACCTTTCAAGGTCAGGGGGGGGTCTGGTTACCTGTTTTTTCCAATATTGACAATGTGCAAGCTGGGAGCCAGCAAATAATGCAAATATGTTTAAGAGTCGTCCAATCAAAATATGGTGAATTGTTAGGAGTCGTCCAATCAAAATTATTTACCATGATCAATTTTAAACATTCAACTGCTTCTTCCTCAAATAAAATTAGGTGGAAAATGTATCTGCTCAGATCCAATTTCCGTTAATGAAATGAGGTGCATTAAGGACATTTTGTCATAATGGTAGGTAGTTATAAAACTCAACTTAAGCAACAAAATGTGCAATAAAATGTCGGAAGTAACTGGTTCTATATCATTTACTACTTCAAAAGCAAAAGTATCAAAGATAATTTAGCCAAGAAGAAATGAGTTTACCAGGTAATTATACAATACATATTTGAAAACCTCATGACACTATACAGAAACATGCATGTTTAGTTTATACTAATTTATTTCAGTTCAGTTGATGAAAGCTTCAAGCTTATTTGAATCACTCTCGAACACTCATTCCGGATGTTATCAAATGCTCAAGAGAAAGGCAGTGACTTTTACACAATTGCTACCCATTTACACCTGGGTGGAGTGGGGCAGTGGCATTATGTGTCTTGCCCAAGGACACAACTCGCCTCCAGTGGCCAGATTCAAACCCTCAACCTCTCAATCACAAGGCAATGCGCTAACCACTGAGCTATCGAGTCATGCCTGTTTTGCCAACCAGATAAAGAGGAGGTATTCTACTAGGGGATGTGCAATAAAATGTAAACAAAGTCACATGTCAAAACATTGGACCTAGCTTTACTGATACTTTAAACCTTCAATTGATGCATAAAATCCAAGAGCAGACCCCAATCTGACTTTTTAACAAGAGGGCCCCGATGACCCTGAATCGCTCACCTGAGAATTAGTGTCTCTAGTACATTCTAGGCCCAAGGGCTAAAATTTGAACAAACTTGGTAATGGTCCACTAGATGAAGCTTCATACCAAATATCAAAGACCTGGACCTTCTGGTTTCAGACGAGAAGATTTTTAACGGTTTTCCCTATATAAGCCTATGAAAAACCAAAGGGTCCCGGGGTGGGGGCATTTTTGGCCCCAGGGCTATAATTTGAACAATCTTGAAAGAGGTCCACTAGATGAAGCTTCACACCAAATATCAAAGATCTGGGCCTTGCGGTTTCAGAGAAGAAAAGTTTTAAAGATTTCCACTACATAAGCTTAGGTAAAACCAAAGGCCCCCTGGGCGGGGGCATTTTTGGCCCCAGGGCTATAATTTGAACAATCTTGGAAGAGGTCCACTAGGTGAAGCTTCATACCAAATATCAAAGACCTGGACCTTGTGGTTTCAGAGAAAAAGATTTTTAAAGGTTTTCCCTACATAAGCCTATGAAAAACAAAAAGGGTCCCAGGGTGGGGGCATTTTCAGCCCTAGGGCTATAATTTGAACAATCTTGAAAGAGGTCCACTAGATGAAGCTTCACACCAAATATCAAAGATCTGGGTCTTGCGGTGTCAGAGAAGAAGATTTTTAAAGATTTTCCCTGTATAAGCCTATGTAAAACCAAAGGCCCCCGGGGTGGGGGCATTTTTGGCCCCAAGGCTATAATTTGAACAATCTTAGTAGAGGTCCACCAGGTAAAGCTTCACACCATATATTAAAGACCTGAGCCTTGTGGTTTCAGAGAAGAAGATTTTTTAATGACTTCCCTATATAAGCCAATGTAAAACCAAAGGCCCCCGGGGCGGGGGCAATTTGGCCCCCAGGGCTATAATTTGAACAATCTTGGTAGAGGTCCATTAGATGAAGCTTCACACCCAATATCAAAGATCTGGGCCTTTCGGTTTCAGAGAAGAAGATTTTTAAATATTTTCCCTGTATAAGCCTATGTAAAACCAAAGGCCCCCGGGGCGGGGGCATTTTTGGCCCCAAGGCTATAATTTGAACAATCTTAATAGAGGTCCACCAGGTAAAGCTTCATACCAAATATTAGAGACCTGGGCCTTGTAGTTTCAGAGAAGAAGATTTTTTAATGGTTTTCCATATATAAGCCTATGTAAAACCAAAGGCCCCTGAGGCGGGAGCATTTTGGCTGCCAGGGCTATAATTTGAACAACCTTGGTAGAGGTCCACTAGATGAAACTTCATACCAAATATCGAACAACTGGGCCTTGTGGTTTCAGAGAAGAAGATTTTTAAAGTTTTCGTTTAAAAAATGTATTTTTAGCTTCTGTGACCTAGATGTGCTATGGACCGGAACCATTTGAACAACTTTGAAAGGGGACCACCTAAGGATCATTCCTGTGAAGTTTGGTCAAAATCTGATCAGTGGTTTAGGAGATGTTATTTGAAGAAAAAGTTTATGCACGCACGCATGCACACATGCACTGAAGACGGACGAAAAGTGGTCACAAAAGCTCACCTTGTCACTACGTGACAGGTGAGCAAAAAATATTTTATTTTTACAATAAATAAGGTTTGACACTATATCTATGACACTACATGCGAAGATGATTCACAAGCATATCAAGCCTTATCATCACTTGAACAAGTCCATGAAATAAAGACCTTTGAAATTGCCATCTGTTAGTTGTTAGTAGCAGTCAATGGATTTATAACAAATGATTTTAATTTTCTACAAGCAGTTGTAGCCTCACCACCAACAGAAAATCTTTATGCTAAATTAACAGAAATATACAAGAGGACCATGATGGTCCTGTATCGCTCTCCTGACTCCAAAGTGAAAAGTTCAAGATGGCCAAAATTCTAACTCCTCCGAGATTTAATTGATATGGTGCTTATCTGTAAGTATGATGAAAACTGGATCAAAAATAAATAAGTTATTGAGCTGAAACCATCATTTTTGTGTTCAAGGGCAAGTAACTCTGAAGTGAAACATCCGATCTGGCCCAAATATGAATAAGTTCATGAACTCATTTTATGGATGTGCTGATTATCTGTAAATTTGATGAAGATTGAATAAAAATTAAACAAGTTATTGAGCGGAAACCATATTTTTTTGCGTTCAAGGGCAAGTAATCCTGAATCAAAAGATCAGATCTGGCCGTAATTCGAAATCATCTGAGATTTTATGGATATGCTGATTACCCGCAAGTTTCATGAAGATCCAATCAAATCTAAACAAGTTATTGAGCGGAATCGATTTTCACCATTTTAATTCAATAGAAGCTAACTGTTTGAAAGTGTGGACGACAACGGATAATGAAGACGACGACGGAGCCTTGCTATACTATAAGTTCACCTTGAGAGCCTTCAGCCTAGGTGAGCTAACAAGTTATTGAGCCAAAAATCATATTTTTTGTGTTACAGGGCAACTAACTCTGAAGTGCAAAAGTCAATCTTGCCAAAATTCGAACTCATCTGAGATTTTATGTATGTGCTGATCATCTGTAAGTTTGATGAAGAATGAATAAAAAATAAACTAGTTAATTGGCAGAAAATGTTTTTTTGGTGTGTTCAAGGGCAGGTAACTCTGAGTGAAAAATATGATCTGGCCTGAATTCGAACTCATCCAAGATTTAATGGTTGTGCTGATTATCTGCAAGTTTGATGAAGACTGGATCAAAACTAAACAAGTTACTAATCGGAAACCATAATTTTTTTTCATTCAAGGGAGAGTTACTCTGAAGTGAAAATTCCGCTCTGGCCAAAATTCGAACTCATCTGAGATTTTATAGATATGCTGATTACCAACAAGTTTCATGAAGATCCAATAAAAAAATAGGCAAGTTATTGTGCGGTAACAATCATTTTTTACGTTCAAGGGCAAGTAACTATGAAGTGAAAAATCCGATCTGGCCCAAATTCATACTCATCCGAGATTTAATGGATGTGCTGATTATCTGTGAGTTTGATGAAGACTGGATCAAAACTAAACAAATTATTGAGTGGAAACCATATTTTTTGTGTTAAAGGGCAAGGAACTCTGAAGTGAAAATTCCAACCTGGCCCAAATTTGAACTCATCCGAGATTTTATGGATATGCTGATTACCTGCATGTTTCATGAAGATCCAATTAAAAATTAACAAGTTATCAAGCGGAAACCACCATTTTGTGCCTTCCAAGGGCAAGTAACTCTGAGGTGAATCATCCATTCTGGCTCAAATTCAAACTCATCCTATATTTAATGGATGTGCTGATTATCTGTAAGTTTGATGAAGGCTGGATCAAAACTAAACATGTTGTTGAGCGGAAACCATAATGTTTTGCATTCAACTGCAAGTAACTCTGAAGTGAAAATTCCGAACTGGCCCAAATTCGAACGCATCCAAGATTTTATGGATATGCTGATTATCTGCAAGTTTCATGAAGATCCAATCAAAAGTAAACAAGTTATTGAGCGGAAACGATTTTCACCTTTATAATTCAATGGAAGATAACTGTTGCCATGGCAACCAGAATTCCAATCTGATCAGCCCAAAATCCTTATGCAGCCTTTCCGCCTACCTGATGATGCTTCTCATGAAATTTGATCAAGATTGGTCATGGGGTATTAGAGATATAATTATTTGAAATTGTTTACGGATGCACGCACGGACACACGCACGCACAACAGACAAAATGTGATCACAAAAGCTCACCTTGTCACTTTGTGACAGGTGAGCTAAAAATAAGACCTGTCGCCGGACAGGATAGCTCACTGGAAGTCGAGCTTTGACTCAGTTGCACAAAGGCAAATTTACAGACCCATAACAGAAACAGTCACAAAGAAAGAATCCAGTGCTATATCAATATAGTTATATTAAAATCTATCAATAAATGTTGCCACTACAGCAAAGACGAAGTTTTTCTAAAAATAGCTACAGTGACTTTGACCTTGACCTGAGGACCCTGAAAGTCAAACTCTCTTGAGTTATTATCATACTCAACATTTGTATGAAGTTGTAGAGTGATGACAAAGTTTTTCTAAAAATAGCCACGCTGTCCTTAACCTTGAGGTCATGACCTTGAAAGTCGAACTCGCTCGAGATATTATTATAAGCAACATTTGTGTAAAGTTATGGCAAAATTCATCAACAAATGTAGCCCATACAGCCATGACAAAATTATTCAGAAAGTAGCCAGTGACCGTGACCTCTACCTCAGGACCCTGAAAGACAAACCTGCTCAAGATACTATCATACCCAACATTTGTGTGAAGTTATCTTAACCCTTTCCCACTCAGATACATGTTTTATGTGTCTGCACCCCCCCCCCTCCCATTTTAAGCCCCAGAAGCACCTAAAATCTGCAATTCTACTCCTGGATAGTTATGTTTGCTTTAGGATTTGTTGGGCAAAAAATGACCTGTTTTTTCGCGCGCCTCCCCACTAAAAATATTCTGGGGGGATTGAAGGGGGGGCCCCTCACATCCCGAAAAAATGTTGGGTGTATGGCCCAACCGGCCGCTAAAATTTATATCTGAGGGTGTCTGGGGTCAAAAATGCCTGAAAATTGATGTTGATAAAACATGCTGCAAACAGTGAAAATGGCCAGTGCCAAACACCTTGATTGTTGCCTTGACAGCTGTGTGAAGATTAAAAAGTGGCCAAAAATTCATGTGAAAACACACTTTTTGCCAACTTTGAGATGCCCCCTCTTTACCATGACAACTAGAGCTAGTCATGAAAGGTTGCATTTGAAAGGCTACTACCCAGTGAACATTCATACCGAGTTTAGTGTAAAACAGACCATCCATTATGAAACAATGGCTAGCTGAAGTTGCTGTCAGGTGCCACACTGTGAAAATCAGCAAAATTCACAAAATCTCTGAGTGGTAAAGGGTTAAAATCTATCAATAAATATAGGTGCTAGAGTGATGACAAAGTTTTTTCTAAAAATAGCCACAGTGACCTTGACCTTGAAAGTTGAACACAATGGAGATATTATCATATGCAACATTTGTGTGAATTTATATAAAAATCCGTCAACAAATGTAGGCCCTGGAGCGATGACAAAGTTTTTCTAACAATTGCCATAGTGACCTTGACCTTGAAAGTCAAACTTGCTGGATATATTATTAAAAGCAACATTTGTGTGAAGTTATATTAAAATCTGTCACTAAATGTAGGCACTAGAGCGATGACAAAGTTTTTCTTTAGATAGCCACAGTGACCTTGACCTTGAAAGTTGAACTCACTTGAGAAATTTAAAGCAGTATCTATCACCATTCCAAGTCTCAAGTAAATTCATCTGAAGGCAACCAAGTAATGATCATAAATCTTCAGTGCAAAAACATAAAAGTTCTTAGTCTGTGACCTTGACCCAAAGGTCACGGTCATGTATGATGATGCTGCTTATAAAAACTTTTGTCTAGTACCTATCACCAGCCCAAGTATGAACTTAATCTATCAAAAGGTAAACAAGTAAAGAGCACCTAAAAAACTTTAACACAAAAACTTTAACATAAGAATTCTAAGTCAGCGACCTTGACCCCAAGGTTATGGTCATGAGCGCTGATGCTGCTGCTAAAAATTTGAGACTAGTATCTATAACCATACCGAGAATCTAAATCCATCCAAAGATAAAGAAGTAATGAGCTCCTAAAAACTTTAACACAAAAACTTTAACATTAAAATTCTAAGTCTGTTACCTTGACCTTAAGGTCACGGTTATGGGTGCTGATACTGCAGATAAAAACTATAGCCCAGTATCTATCATAATACCTAATATGAACTTTATCCATGTTCACATAAAGAAGTTATGAGCAACTAAAAAACTTTTAACGCAAAAACTTTAACATTTGTGGACGCCGATGCCGGGGTAAGTAGAATAGCTTACCGTAACTTCGTTCCGGTGAGCTAAAAAAACATGCTGATCATTAAACTAATGATGCTAAGTTTGTGTCAGGCAGTATATATTTACCACAAAGTGATTATCAGGGTTGGTGTCTGTATAGTTAGGAGTATGAAGATACTGAAGTAGATTCTGTCGCAGGTAAAACATGACGGCTGCCAGGTGCTGGCTGGCTTTACCAGTCACAGTCAGGTGTAGTTTATCAGAGGGTGGTGTCCCTGGGCGCTGAATAAACTGAAATTTAACAAAAATTGTCAGAAGGTAACAGAGCATGCCTTATGCGTGCTTGACTTGAACACGGCATTGCAATTGAAATATTAGGTAGAGATGGTGTTTATGAAATACTATGCCCCCAACTTTCACTTGACCTTTTTTGTTTGTTTGATTTGAGGTTTAATGTCCCCGTCAACACTGTAACGGTCATTTTGGAGACGTTGCTTCCAATTTTGTGGGACTTTTACCCAACATTCAGATGAAATGACATCTCAAGCCCTGCCACCCAATGTAACCAATAGGGTTTAAGAGCATGGATGGTCCTACTCGCACGATTTGCCTACCAGTACTCGTGTGCGGGTCGGTTTCAGCTCTGCGTGGAAGCATCATGCAGCCCATCTATTTCTTCAAGCCCCGATGGGCAGGGGCCATTCACCTGACCTATACAGAACTTGTTTGTAAACAGAATTTAACCCTTATCTTGCTGTTCACGACAACCCCTATCTTTGCAAACAGTGTAGATCCAGATCAGATGGCTTCTGAAGAAGCCATCTGATCAGGATCTACACTGTTTGGCATTCAGTTAATGAATTTGTAGAACTAAATTACATCAAGTAATCTGATTGGTTAAAATTCAGAGATGGGTGTGGCTAAAATGAATATTCAGCAAGAGAAGGGTTAACATAAATGGTTCTAAAGTTATGCTCTGCATCACAAAGCATGCAATGTACTAATGCCCAGATTTACAAAGGGCCATAACTTACGAATATTCTTCAGAACTTATTCAAAAGTTAAACAGGTCATCTACACATTACTACCAATCTATTTGTCAACTTCCAAGGCTCTAGCTTCAATAGTTTTTGAGATATTTGGCTGACAAGATTACATCTAAATTTCTGGGTTGATTGTTTTACACTGAGAATGTGTAACAAGAAAGAACAACGAAATGATGCATCACATGAACAAGTCCGTGAAATGAACACCCCTCTAAACCCCACTATATATAGAGAAATCTGGGGTTTACAGGGGTATACATTATTTTGATTATATCTGTTCCAAGACATAGGTTGTTGATACTCGTTAGAACCGCTTCAATGAGGCAGTTTTAACGAACTCCCACAACCTATGTTTAGAGCATATATAAGAAAAATATCACAAACTTTCATTGAAAAAGTAGCCATTTTGGAGATATGAGAGAATGCACTATACCACAGGAATGTGTTATCGTAATATTACTCAATAAATTTTCCCATCATTCTTTCCAATCATTTATTTTCAATAATAACATTCATTTCATTGATAGAAATTTCCCACAAATATTTTACAAGATGGTAAGCATTTGTAAAAATTCATACTTGTAGTCACATATATATGTGGTTTTTGTTTGTTTGATTTGAGGTTTAACGTTCCGGTCAACACTGTAAAAGTCATTTTGGAGACGTTGCTTCCAATTTTGTGGGATTTTACCCGACATTGAGATGAAATACATCTCAAGCTCTGTCGCCCAATGAAACCAATAGGGTTTATAAGCATGGACGGTCCGCCTCCTGCGCACAGCTTTGTCTGGGCAGGCTTAGATCCTCTAAGCGGTTTACAAGTACTCATGTGCCGGTCGGATTCAGCTCTGCGTGGAAGCATCATGCAGCCCATATATTTTATATATGTGGTATTGTTGAATATCTACAATTACAAACAGATAATTTTAACAGCCAATTCGCCCCCGCCCATAGGGGCTTGAAGAAATATATGGGCTGCATGATGCTTCCACACAGAGCTGAATCCGGCCCGCACATAGTACTGGTAAACCGCTTAGAGGATCTAAGCCTGTCCAGGAACCGCGGTGCGAGGCGGACCGTCCATGCTAATAAACCCTATTGGTTTCATTGGGAGACAGGGCTTGAGATGTCATTTCATCTCAATGTCGGGTAAAAGTCCCACAAAATTGGAAGCAACGTCTCCAAAATGACCTTTACAGTGTTGATGGGGACGTTAAACCTCAAATCAAACAATTTTAACAGCCAATGAAAATAGATTGTTACATGACAGCATCTGAACTACTGGAAAACGAACAAACATGTGCTCAATTTTATAAACAACTTGCTGAAAATTAGTATTTTTAAACCTCAAAAGAAATATATGGGCTGCATGATGCTTCCACACAGAGCTGAATCCGACCCACACAAGAGTACTGGTAAACCACTTAGAGGATCTAAGCCTGCCCAGGCGAAGCGGTGCAAGTCAGCCTGTCCATGCTTATAAACCCTTCTGGTTTCATTGGGCGGCAGGGCTTGAGATGTCATTTCATCTCAATGTCAGGTAAAAGTCTGACAAAACTGGAAGCAACGTCTCTAAAATGACCTATACAGTGTTGACGGGGATGTTAAACCTCAAATCAAACAAAAACAAACAAAAATCTCAAAAGGATACAAGCTGGTTTAAGAGTCATCAAAATAATAACAATACCCATTGAAGCTTAAGGCAGATATTGATGTTAATCATGCTATTAACAGTGAACATAAGGAGACTTCAATGGTTGGATAATGCAATATCTGGCTGTGTAAATCATTGTACACATCATTACTATAGCACACCCGTGCGACATAGTGCATTTTTCACATCTCCAAAATGGCAACTTTTCTGATGAAAATCTGTGAATTTTTTTGTTACTTTCACTTCAAACATACATTAGGATAACACATCCATGTGATATTACGCATTTTTTCATACCACAAAAAAAGGTAATTTTTCTGATGAAAATGTGCGATATTTTTCTTATTTCTACTCAAAACATAGGTTTTGGGTGCTCGTTAGAACCGCCTCAATGAGGGGGTTCTAACGAGTACCCATAACCTATGTCTTGGAACAGAAATAAGAAAAATAATGAATACCCCCCCCCCCCAGATTTCTCTATATAAAGTGGGGTTTAGTGGGGTCTTCATTTCACGTACTTGTTCACATGATGGATTGTGGTTACTCCTTAGAACCGCCTCAATAAGGCAGTTCTAATGAGTACCCACAACCTATGTCATTGTAAACTTTACCGCCGAACAAACGAAAATTTTAAGATGAAAAATTGGGATATTTTTCTTATTTCTGCTCAAAATATAGATTATGGGTACTCGTTAGAACCGCCTCGATGAGGAGGTTCTAACCAGTACCCACAATCTATATTTTAGAGCAGAAATAAGAAAAACTAGAGCTGTCAGTGAAACTGACTAGGGCCCCGGCAGCGCTATCAGAGGAGTAGGAAAATGTTGATGTTAAAAAAGACGTTTTTTTTTTCCTTTCACCTCTAAGTATGACCTTGACTTTTGAGGTACGGACCTGGGTCTTGCGCGTGACACACTGTCACATTATGGTTAATATTTCTGCTAAGTAATATTTAAATCCATCCAGGTATAAGAAAGTTATAGATTGGACACAATAAAAAAGACGCTTTTTTGACGTTTTATCTCTAAGTATGACCTTGACCTTTGAGGTACGGCTGTGGGTCTTGCGTGTGACACTTCGTCACATTATGGTTACATTTCTGCCAAGTAATATTTAAATCCATCCAGGAATAATAACAAAGTTATTAATTGGACACAGGAAAGACCCTTTTTTGACCTTTAACCTCTAAGTATGACCTTGACCTTTGAGGTACGGACCTGAGTCTTGCGCGCAACACTCCATCACATTATGGTTAACATTTCTGCCAAGTAATATTTAAATCCATCCAGGAATAAGAAAGTTATGGAGGATAAAAAAATTTGTGGACGAACAGACGGACAGACAGACAGACGGACAGACAGAATGATGCCAAGTAATATTTAAATCCATCCAGGAATAATAAAAAGTTATGGAGGATAAAAAAATTTGTGGACGGACAGACGGACGGACAGACAGACAGACAGACAGACGGACGGACAGAGTGATTACTATAGGGCACCCACACTTTCAGTGCGGGCCCTAATAAGGTTTATCCCTGTATACCCCGGTTTTATTATATAAAAGTGGGGTTCATTGTTTGTTTGGGGTTCAAGGGGGTCAATATTATATAGGTGTGCTTTTGTGATGGGTAATTGAACTATACCTGTACATCTTCAAGTGTAAGTTTACACATTGGGTTACGTCTCAGGGTCACCACAATCACATCAAGGGTGGCTTCATCAACTCTCTTCTGTAACATCTGTAATATGTCCCCCTTAATCTCGGTACCTAACAACATAAAATTAACTCTCATTACAAAAACATGCCTATTCAAATACATTAAAAATTTTACTACCAAAAAAAAAAATGAAAATTATCATTTAAAAATACTGATATTTTTCAACATCCGCTCAAAAACATAGACTGTGGGCACTCATTAGTACCACCTTGCAGAGGCGGTTCTAACGAATACCAACAATCTATATTTTAGAGCAGAAATAATAAAAGTAAGGTTTACCCCTATAAAACCCCGGTTTTACTATATAAATGTGGGATTCAAGGGGGTCAAAATTACATATGTGTGTTTTTGTGATGGTAACTGCACATTCATTTGTGATGTCAATCTGCACATCCATTTGTGATGTCAATCTGCACATTAATTCGTGATGTCAGTCTGCACATCAATTCCTGATGTCAGCCTGCACATCCATTTGTGATGTCAATCTGCACATCCATTTGTGATGTCAATCTGCACATCCATTTTTGATGTCAATCTGCACATCCATTTGTGATGTCAATCTGCACATCAATTTGTGATGTAAATTTGCACATCCATTTGAGATGTCAATCTGCACATCCATTTGTGATGTCAGTCTGCACATCAATTCTTGATGTCAGCCTGCACATCCATTCGTGATGTGAATCTGCACATCCATTTGTGATGTCAATCTGCACATCCATTTGTGATGTCAGTCTGCACATCAATTCATGATGTCAATCTGCACATCCATTGGTGATGTCACTCTGCACATCAATTTGTGATGTCAATCTGCACATCCATTTGTGATGTCAATATTCACATCCATTTGTGATGTCAATCTGCACATCCATTTGTGACGTCAGTCTGCACATCCATTCTTGACGTCAGTCTGCACATCCATTAGTGATGTCAGTCTGCACATCCATTTGTGATGTCAATCTGCACATCCATTTGTGATGTCAGTCTACACATCTAGTTTTTCCCTCTCTCTCTGAATAGCTCAGAGTTTACAGAAGGTTCAAGCTATCAGGGAAAGGCTTTGATCAGACTGTTGGACAGACATGCTGGCTGATCTTGGACTTTGTTGGACACATTTGATTGTAAGACCCCTGTTTTATCAGGCAGGTAGCATAACAACTACACCACAGAGGCTTTTTTACCGACCGTTCCAAGTCGTTGCTTTAAGTCTGGTTCCTTCATGATTTTTGTTTGGTGGTTCTGATTCTTTCCCAAATCATATGTTAGTATGTTGATATGTTGATTATTCTGATTCTTCTCCCTTTTTGGTTGTTCATTTTTAGTTATGTTTGTCCTTCCAATTTAATGTTTGTCATTTTGATGATTCTGATTCTTTCCCCAATTATGTATATTGCTCCTTTTAGTTAGGTTTGGATATTCTGAGCCACCACCTGTTTGGGAAAGAGCTGCTGACTCTGTTTACCTGATGTCTGTTTTGTTTACTGTCGTCACTCCAAGTTTCGACTTCTTTCCCTTGTGATATTGAGGGAAGAATTTGGGATCTGATCATATCAGTTCCTGATCATTTCTCTTTTCAATTTTCTTAAGTTTTCTTGTGCACAGGCCCATTGGTTTACTCACCCACTTCCTCAATACCATGTATATTCAGCTCAACATAGTCATGTGGCCCTCTAGAAGAAAGAGATATTGCACTACTAGAGGAATTAAGTGATACACAATCTACATCTCTCTCTGGTACTGCAAGGTTCCCACTTGTGTCCCTTTTCATTAATCCATAGGATGAGCTCAGATCTGGAAAATAACTGCATACTGTCAAGCTTACTTAGACCATCATATATCAAAAAGCATCTTTAACCACTGTTCATTACAACACAGTTTTTGAATTTAATCCCTTAAAGGTGGATCCTAAAAATCTATAGATTAAATAGAAAAATGACCATAAATGGTCATTTTTCTATATAATCTATATATATTTGTTTAAATACAATATCTTTTTTTATAATAGTGTTTCTGCATTAGACCCAAAAACAATGTTATTTAGAGGTTATTTACATGTTTGCTAACAACGTTTTTTTGCAGCTTTCTTTCACATTTTCAACTTTTGGATGGGTTTTTCAAAAATCCATCCTTTAAAATAGCAATGTCCTGGCAGGTGAGCATCAGGCATTGGGTGTCTTCTGGCAAATTTAACCTTTTGCTTAATGTTTTTTGAAAAACCTATCCATAATGGTATTAGGTATTTTCTAGTTACATATCTCACAATCCATATATTATGTTATGACTAGTTTGAGCCTCTTTCATCTCACTTGGCATGTTTTAAAATGCAACTCCATCTTTGAGCACTCAGCAGCCATACACAACATGCAAAACTTCTCATATTTTTTTCAGCAAAAAATATCTGTGTATTAGACATGGTACTTACTAGAACAATTAACATTTTGACCATCAAAATCCTCCAAAATGTCCACTCATTAAAAAAAAAAAAAAAAAAAAAAGAATGCTGCTGCCAAATATAAGTGTTTTACAGTACTTATCCACTGGGTCTGGTAAGATTTCCCTCATCCTCTATGGACCCTTATGAAGGATTTTTATATCATCACATATCGCACATATTAAATATCAGATAAGAATATACAACATTTGCACATGATAGAGAAATTCTTATCTTGCTGTTTAGGATAATGAATGAATCAAAAAGAAAGCAAATGTATGTTTTTTCTGTAGGGATTCAATATAGTCTCAGGATGCCTATCAGCTGGACATCTCGGCATCCCTCCTGTTGGAAACACATTACGATAACAAACCCATGCGACATACCGGTAGTGCATTTTTTCACATCTCCAAAATGGCTACTTTTCTGACGAAAATCTACAGTATTTTCCTTATTTTTAGAGCAAGCATAGGTTGTGAGTACTCGTTAGAACCGCCTCATTGAGGCGGTTCTAACAAGTACCCACAACCTATGTCTAGGAGCAGAAATAAGGAAAATAATGTAGACCCCCGTAAACTTGTTAGCGTGATGCTTATCCAATCCATACTCATGAAAGGTTCTTATAATCTTATATAGGCATGTTTTCCACATGCCTGTTATCTATTCATTTTTACCTGGTGCTTCATCCATGCTTGGAGTGGGCACTTTGGATAAACCTTCAAATTCTTTCAATCTGCAAAATATTGAACTTTACTTTGCTTGGAAAACTAACAATACATTAGCAACTAAATAGAAGCCCTGCAGACACCCTACCTGCCACGATAGCTCAGTTGGTAGAGTGTCTGTTCCGGGGAACGGGAGGTCACGGGTTCGATCCCGGGCCGCGACATACCAAAGTTGTTAAAAATGGTACTAGCTGCTCCTCGCTTGGCACTCAGATTTACGGGGAAGAGCTAGGATTGGTCGACCCAGTGTCAGGATAATGTGACTGGGTGTGGTATCATGTAATGTGTCTGGGACATGATACTTCAGTGAGGCAGTGAGCTGCCTGTCGCAACCAGGCACCGTCGTGATATGACTGAAAAATTGTTGAAAGTGACGTTAAACCCGAATTCACACACACACACACACACACACACCTGCAGACACCCACACCACTGCCCAGTGCAAAAGTTCTCTTTTTTTCTCAGATATCTAACATAAAGTAACATTCCATAATGCAATTTGCTCATCAATCCATTTACAGTCAAACTTTGATGGCTCAAACTCATTTGAGACTATTAACCCTTATTTTGTTGAATATTCAGTTTAGCCACACCCATTTCTGACTTTGAACCAATCAGATTACTTCATGTAATTTATTCTTACAAATCCATAAACTTCATGTCAAACAGTGTAGATCCTGATCAGATGGCTGATCTGGATCTACACTGTTTCCAAAGATAGGGATTGTCGTGAACAGCATGATATGAGTTTAACTTGTTCGTGAAAGCATTAGTTTGAGCCACAGAGTGTTACAATTAGTGCCATACCAAGATGCATAATGGAGATAATTATGGGATATCTTTTCACTGTCCTGTATCATAAATGTATGTTGTGTGTACTCATTAGAATCACCTCATCGAGGTGATTCTAATAAGTACACACAACATTCATTTGCAAGATAAATGACGAATATCTCCCTAAATTATCCTTTTATTGCATTTGGAGGAATTCCCTACAGACTCAAGAGCGGATTCGACTTATCTATGGTTAATGAGCCATCGGGGTTTCAGCAACTGAAGTTATACTGTATTTAAAAATACACCATGTCAACAAGTCAGTGCAATAAACACCCCACCAAAACCCACTTTGTTCGTTTGTTTGATTGGAGGTTTAACGTCCCCTTCAACACTGTAAAGGTCATTTTGGAGATGTTGCCGCCCTATGAAACCTTATTGCCTGGGCAGGCTTAGATCCTCCAAGCGGTTTACCAGTACTCGTGTGCGGGTCTGTTTCAGCTCTGAATGGAAGCATCATGCAGCCCTCTATTTCTTCAAGCCCCGGTGGGCGGGGGCCGCCAAACCCCAATTTACATAGAGAAAATTGGAGGTTTAAGGGGTGTTCATTATTTCCTTAGAAGCCCCCGTGGTGTAGTGGTTACGCTACTCGCCTTGTAAACCAGGGATCGCAGGATCGATCCCGGGCTTCTCCAGACTTTTGGATGGGTCTTTAAATCGAGGTCCCGTCTCCGTATGACCTTAGCTGTTTGTGAGACGTAAAACTCAAACACTCACTCATTATTGCCTTATTTTTGCTAAAAAACATAGATTGTAGGTACTTGATAGAACGGTACTTGATAGAACTGCCTCATTGAGGTGGTTCTAAAAAGCACCAACAATCAAATATTTGGTTCATAAATTAGAAAAATATGGAACATTTTCATATGAAAAATGGTAGTTCTAGAGATATCAAAGAAGCCATTTTATTTTATACATAGCAGTGAAATCAATGCATATCTGAAAAAAAAATAAAAGTGATATTGTCAAAGTGTGAAAAAATAAATGATATTTTCACAGTGTGAAAAATAACAAGACCGTGTTATTTCACAGTAGCAGCCCGGACTACTTTGCTCGCCAAACTTCATATGTTATCTATAAAATAATTCTGTAAAATACCTTGAAAAGCACTCTTTCTACGGTAAAAAAGCTGTATTCAATATGGCGATCTGTTAATGTTTTGAAACTGACAGTTGTGACATCATAGCCAAGTAAAAAATTGTGACGTAAGATCCGATTGATCAATTACAGTAAGTATCCAAAAATATTATAAAATAAAAAGAAAATTTACTTTTTTTCGATAAATATAAAAAAAATTGCATCTCGTGTGTTGAAAACATCAGAATTTTTTTTTTCACGAGTGAAAATTCTGATATTTTCAACACACTCGATGAAATATTTTTGATATTCATCTCAAAAAAGTAAATATGAAATAGAACACGATATTGTCACTGTTTCAATGGTGTTTATCATAATGTGTAGTAGTTTTGAAGAAAAAGTCCTTTAAAGCAAAAGTTGATGACGGACACACACACGCACGCACGCATGCAGGCAGGCAGGCACAGATGGATGATGGACAAAGACCAATCACAATAGCTCACCTTGAGCACTTCATGCTCAGATGAGCTAACAAGAGGCCCATGGGACACTATGCTCACCAGAGCTCAGGTGGGCACTGCCCAATGACAGCCATGTATTTTAACATGATACCATTTTAATCTACCAATTATGTCTCCCAAATGAACCCCTATATCCAAATGAGCATCCATATGGACTCAGTATCTAAAACATTATGCCTTTTATTAAGTAGAGGGTGTAGGGCAAGGACCCAATGGAGCCCTGTTCGGTATCACTAAATGCGTCTCATCATAAGGAATAAGAATATATAAGGTGTAGCAGTGGGGATCTGTATACCGGAGTTATAAGGCCTCTTAAGTGGTGGAGGGGTTGGGGCATGTCCTGTTGATCCCAGGAAAGCCCAAGAATGTTGTCCCTATAAGGACCAAGAATATATATATATATGGTTTATGGGTGGAAATCTGAGGTTTCTGATATATGAGGAGAGGAGAGGAATTGCCCCTGCGACCCCCAAGTGGGTGTGCTATTGATAAGGAACTAGAACAGATATGATTATGGCGTGGGGATTTGAATGGTTTTTTACTGAAATACGAGTTTATGAGCGGGGATCTGAATGATTTCTGAGATATATGGCTTTTAATGAAGTAAAGCAGTGGGGCATGACCCAGGCAGACCGGATGACTCCCAAGCTAGTGTTATTTGAATGTGTCTTATCAAAAATAAGATAATTATATATGGTTTAGGGGTGGGGCTCTGAACAGTTTCTGAGATATATAGCCTTTTGTGAAGTGGTGGGGTGGGGCAAGGCCCTTGCTTGACCTGGAAGACCTCCAGGTTGACGTCAATGAATGTGTCTTATCATAAGGAACATCATTATATATGGTTAGAGGTGGGGATCTATAAGGTTTCCAAGATATTGGGTCTTTAATGAAATGAAGGGGTGGAGCACTACTCCGGCCCATCCTGGGGGACCCCCAGGTTAGTGTCAATGAATGCGTCATATCATAAGAAACAAGAATATATAAGGTTTTTGGGCGGGGATCTGAATGGTTTCTGAGATATATGGCCTTTTGTGAAGTGGAGGGGTGCGGGTCCCGGCGCACCAGGAAGACCCCCAAATTGGTGTCAATGAATGAGTCTCTTCATAAGGAACAAGAATATACAGGGTTTAGGGGTGGGGATCTGTAAGGTTTCCAAGATATTGGGCCTTTTATGAAATGGAGGGGGTGGGGCATGACCCCGGCACAACCCGGGGGACCCCCGGGTTGGTGTCACTGAATGCGTCTTATCAAAAGGAACAAGAATATATATGGTTTTGGGGTGGGGATCTAAATGGTTTCTGAGATATATGGCCTTTTGTGAAGAAGAAGGGGTGGGGCAAGGCCCAGGCGCACCCTGGGAGACCCCTAAGTTGGTGTCAGTGAATGTATATTTTCATAAGGAACAAGAATATATATGGTTTAGGGGTGGGGATCTGTAAGGTTTCCAAGATATTGGGCCTTTTATGGAATGGAGGGGGTGGGGCATGACCCGGCACGTACCGGGCGGCACGTACCGGGGGACCCCCACGTTGGTGTCACTGAATGCATCTTATCATAAGGAACAAGAATATATATGGTTTTGGGGTGGGGATCTGGATGGTTTCCGAGTTATATGGCCTTTTTTGAAGTGGAGGGGGCGGGGCATGGCCTCGGCTTAACCTGGAGGACCCCCATGTTGGCATTAAAGCATATGGCTGAGAGACATTTACTCAAGGAACATTTCTATAAAAGTTTTGTCAAAATATCTGCAATAACTTGGCAGCAAATGCCATTTTTCAATTTTCCCTATTATAAGTCTATGGAAAACCAAACTAAAGAGCCAAATTTTATAAAAAACACAAAACCTATAAAGGCAAATATGGTGAATATTTCCAAAAACTCTCAGCCTAATAGAACATTCGGTTTCTGAGGAGATGACTTTTGAAGTATTTTTTTTTTATTATGGTTTCCATGGCAACCAATAGAAATGAGCAGTAGGCCTAAAATCATATGGCAGATAGTAGATTGCCTAAGGAACATTTCTATGAAAGTTTTGTCAAAATATCTGCAAAGGTTTGGCAGTAAATGCCATTTTTCTATTTTCCCCATTATAAGTCTATGGAAACTCTAAGTTGCCATAGCAACCAAACTAATGAGCCGATTTTCATTAAAAACACAAACTTTCAATCCCCCTGCCCAAGGGTGCTACAGATAAAATTTGGGCTGAATCGGCCCAGTGGCTTCAGAGGAGATGTCGTTTGAAAATGTTGACGAAGACGACGCAGACGCAGACGCAGACACAGACGCAGACGACGGACAACTGCCTATCCTATAAGCTCCCCCCGGAGCCTTCGGCTCTGGTGAGCTAAAAATCCTAAAAATTTGCACACCTTGAGGACTTGCTGCAATTCTCCTAAAATTTCAACGATTCTGTTTCAATATCCATCAAGGAGTCTAAAAGGTGTAGACAGAATGGCAAACAGTGTAGACCCTGATCAGACTGCTCCTTCAGAGCAGTCTGATCTGGGTCTGCATGTTTACTTAGGCCTGTCTGTCCATATACTTAGGATCATTACGGTAGGACAAATGTTGCCTGCCTTGCAAAACTGACAGACAGAGTGTACGCAACCACATCCCCTATTAAGCAGACAAACAACATGATCAGCTGATTGGAGTATGAAAAGATATCATTTAACCCTTAAGATGCCCCCCCCCCCTCCCCCCCCAAAAAAAAAAAAAAAACTACAACTGAAAATGTTGTCTGCTTATGTCGTCTGCCGAATCTTTTCGCAAACTTTGTAAAAGTACTTTTGCATGCATGCAAACAGTGTGGACCCGGATCAGACTGCTCCTAGAGGAGCAGTCTAATCTGGGTCCACACTGTTTGCAAAAATGATTTTTAAAGTAACCGGCAGAAGACAAAGCGAATGACAATTGTTGTGATTGGCATAATATGGATTTAGAAATAAATGTAAATTATTTAAAGTTCATTGAAGTATGAACAACATTGGGCCATGAGCAAAGTTTTAATGTCCAAATGGTGAACAATCGCAATTCAGCCAAGGTGAGCATGATAGGGAAATATTTTGCTCAAGGGGTATATTAAAAATATTTGCCCTTGCGCTGACCAATCAAAAGCTTACAAATTTCTTTGCAGTATAACGATGTGAGGCTGTGAGCATGAGAGGGCAATATTTTGCTCAAGGGGTATATTGAAAAAAATTGTTTCTTTGAACTGAGGTTTTACATCCCCATCAACAATATTTAGGTCAAACTGAGAAGTTAGAAATAATTATTGAAGAAGTAGCTTTCCCTGAGGGCGTATCAGTCCCTCTAAACCCATTCCGAACTGAATTGAATATCTCGCCACATCCCACCCCTTTACATATAGCAGGAGTCCATTTCAAAATTTAGGGGTGCCAACTTGTGTTAATTTATTTGGAAAATGGCTGAACTTTTCAGCAAACAGTGTAGGTCCTGATCAGACACCACACTCAGTGGGGTTTCCAGCATCCCATGGGGGGGGGGGGGCTTGTTGTGTGCGGCCCTTTACTAATTGGGTTATGTTAAAAATTTTTTTTAGCTTACCGTAAGTAAAAGACTCTGTCAGAGCTGTCTTTGATAACAAACATATTCTTTCTGTTGTTCACGGAGAAGGGATTTAACACTGATCTCAGAGCCTGAATACCTGAAAAACAATACAATGGAACTTTGATGGCTAGAATACAGATGGCTCACTGACCATGGATGGTATCGCTGGCCATGGAAGTCTCTAGGAAATATTTAATTTTCCCATAACTGCTGATATATATGTGTCACATTACAAAAACACGTCTACACAAATACATTGTAAATTTTAGCGCCGACAAAATGAAAATTTTAAGATGAAAAATTGTGGTATTTTTCTTATTTCAGCTCAAAATATAGATTGAGGGTTCACGTTAGAGCCGCCTCATCGAGTTTTAACCTGATATGCTAAACATTTACTCTACCTAATGGAATAAACCTCATTATGTTGAATTAGGCAGTATCATCACCCCACTAGGTACCTCTCATCTGTCGGCCCCCGCCCATAAGGGCTTGAAGAAATATATGGGCTGCATGATGCTTCCACGCAGAGCTGAATCCGGCCCGCACACTAGGACTGGTAAACCGCTTAGAGATTCTAAGCCTGTCCAGGAACCGCGGTGTGAGGCGGACCGTCCATGCTAATAAGCCCTATTGGTTTCATTGGGCGACAGGGCTTGAGATGTCATTTCATCTCAATGTCGGGTAAAAGTCCCACAAAATTGGAAGCAACGTCTCCAAAATGACCTTAACAGTGTTGACTGGGACGTTAAACCTCAAACAAACAAACCTCTCATCTGTACAGACAGATGGACAGGGTGATTACTATAGGGCACCCGCAAATATTTTGTGGGCCCTAATGAGTACACACAACTTGCCTTTATCTTCAAGAAGATCGAAAAATATAGCTATTAAACCTTCAGATTTGGCGGTCTGATTCTCCCACACTGGTTTGAACTACTTGTATGCTCTGGTAAACCTCAATTTTCTCTATATAAAGTGGGGTTTACAGGGGACCTGTTCATTACACTGACTTGTTAAGGGGAATGGGAACACCTTCAGGGGAGGCAACTCCTCCAAAAGTATTTTTGTCTCCCATGTCAATAGGAGTCAACTCTTAAAGGAAAGAATTTGCTCCAGAGGAGCAAATTCTTTCCTTTAAGAGTAGACCCCTTTTTCAGTGTGACAGGGCTTATAGAAAAGCGAACAGGAAGTCCGAAAGTTGTCTCCCTTTGAAAAATGGCGGAAAAATCAGCCAGGTGTTCCCATTCCCCTTAACCCTTTACCACTCAGAAAATTATCCAATACAGCATCTTAACAGAACACTGATATAGTAAAAGTACCAATAGTCAAAAGTCAATAACCAATAGTCCATATATGGCTGATAGGCCTGACAGTCTTATCTGAACAGAGATATTGGCATTTTTGTGTGATTTTCACCCTTATGTTACAAAAATGATTATTTTAGTATTTTCTGTACATTTGACAATATTTATGTAAATGTAAAGTTTCTAGGAAATTAAATTTTCTTTCCAATGGTACTAAATTTATTATAGTTTCTCTTTGCGTTTTGAAAATACGAAGTGTCAAAGTAAGCAAAATATTTTCGTTAGCAAAAATTTCTGTTTTGGGTTGGTCAGAGAAAGTATTTTTAACCACCATAGCCCCAGCAAAGAGGGGGTATCCACGTATTATTTTTCTTATTTCCGCACAAAAACGTATTTGTAGGTAATCATTAGGCCATGTCACTGAGGGTCTTCCAACAAGTTTCCATAACATACTTTTTATGCAGAAATAAGATCATGTTCATAAGTCTGTGAAATGAACATCTATCTGAACCCGGTATACATTATTTTACTTATTTCTGCACCAAGACCAAGGTTGTGGGTACTCGTTAGAACTGCCTCAATCGGCACCCACGACCTATGTTCTGAGTATAAATAAGAAAAATATAAAAGTTTTCAATGGAAAAGTAGCCATTTTGGAGAAATTAAAGAATGTGCTATGACACATGGGTGTGTTTTGTTTATGAAAAAATCAGTACTTTTGCATAAGATTAAAATAACTATTACCGCCTATCTATCCTTTTTTGAACCCCCATTCCCAACTTTACCTTTTTTTTTTTTAATAAATGTATCAACCAGCCCATAGCCAGCTCACCCCAAAGAGCCGTCTCTGTATTTTTTTTTTTTTTATAAATAAGATTTGTTTGTTTGATTAGAGGTATAACATCCCCATCAACACTATTTAGGACATTTTGGAGATATTGCTTCCAATTTGGTGGGACTTTTACCCAACACTGAGGTGCAATGACATTTGATGCGCATGGTCATTGTACAGCGTCTGGTCTGGGTCTGTGCCATCGCATGTGCTGTCTACAACCCTGTAGACCCTGATCAGACGCCTTATAATATTTGTCTGGGCTCTGATACCGATCTGCACTGTTTGCACCTTTGTGTTCTGTCTATTGTCATACAGACTAACGGGTGGATGACGTCAGGTTGATAGCTACTGGTCTGGGTCTGTGCCGTCTACAATCCTGTAGACCCTGATCGGATGCCTTATAATAATTTTCTGGGCTCTGATCCCGAACTGCGCTGTTTGCACCTTTGTGTTCCGTCTATAGTTATACACACAGACGAGTGGATGATGCCAGGCTGATCGCTATATCCCCCGAACATGTTCAGATTAGGGATAAAAAACACCACCGTCGGCAATGAGTCCCTGATCAGACGCCGCATTACCTTTGTGCAGCGTCTTGTCCGGGTCTGCGCCGACCCATATAACGTCTACAAACCTGTAGACCCTCATCAGACGCCGTTTAATAATTGTTAAAGTCTGATTCGAATCTGCATCGCTTGCATCTGTCTGTTGTGTCTACGGACGGACGGACATGTGAACGGACGCCAGACTCAATTTTGTTTGCGGACGGACGGACGCCAGGCTGATTGTTATATCCCCGAACTTATTTGGTCAGGGGATAAAAAATAAAACACACCGGTGGCGGTCAGACCATGATCAGACGTCGCATGGTCTGTGTCGTCGCATATGCCATCTTCAAACCTGTAGACCCTATCCAGACGCCTTATAATCATTGTATGGCGTCTGATTCAAATCTGCACTGTTTGCACCTTTGTGTTCTGTCTCTTGTTAAACAGACGGTTGAGTGGATGACGCCAGGCTGATCGCTATATCCCCCGAACATGTTCAGACTAGGGATAAAAACACCACCGTCGGCAATTAGTCCCTGATCAGACGCCGCATTATTGTTGTGTAGCGTCTTGTCCGGGTCTGCGCCAACCCATATGCCGTCTACAAACATGTAGACCCTCATCAGACGCCGTTTAATAATTGTACAGGTCTGATTCTTATCTGCATTGCTTGCATCTGTCTGTTGTGTCTACGGACGAACGGACGGACATGTGAACGGACGCCAGACTCATAATTTTGTTTGCGGACGGACGGACGGACGCCAGGCTGATAGTTATATCCCCGAACCTTTTTGGTCAGGGGATAAAAATAAAACGCACCGGCGGCGGTCAGACCATGATCAGATGCCGCATGATCATTGTACAGCGTCTGGTCTGGGTCTGTGCCGTCGTATATTCCGTCTTCAAACTTGTAGACCCTATCCAGACGCCGTATAATAATTGTATGGCGTCTGATTCAAATCTGCACTGTTTGCACCTTTGTGTTCTGTCTTTTGTTATACAGATGGTTGGGTGAATGACGCCACGCTGATCGCTATATCCCCCGAACCTGTTCAGACTAGGGTTAAAAAAAACACCACCGTTGGCGATAAGACCCTGATCAGACGCCGCGTCATTGCGCAACGTCTTGTCCGGGTCTGAGCCGTCTCAGATACAGTCTACATACATGTAGACCATCATCAGACGCAGTTTAATAATTGTACATCTGATCCGGATCTGCATTGTTTTCATATGTCTATTGCGTCTAAGGACGGACGTTTGAACGGACGCCAGGCTCCGAACCTGTTCAGACTAGGGATAAAAAACACCACCGTCGCCTATAAAACCTGATCAGATGCCGCATAACCGTTGCGCAGCGTCTTGTCACTCATAATTTTGTGTCTACGAACGGGCGATTGAACGGACGCCAGGCTCCGAACCTGTTTAGACTAGGGATAAAAAACACCATCGTCGCCGATAAGACCCTGATCAGACGCCGCATAACCGTTGCGCAGCGTCTTGTCTGGGTCTGCGCCGTCTCAGATGCCTTCTACAAACATGCTGACCCTCATCAGACGCCGTTCAATAATTGTACGGCGTCTGATCCGAGTCTGCATTGTTTGCATCTGTCTGTTGTGTCTACGGACGGACGGACATTTGGACGGTCGCTATATCCTCCAAACCTATTCGGTCGCGGAAAATAAAATAAAATGAACCGTCGGCGGTTGGAGCTGAATCAGACGTCGCGGCAATAATTGTGGAGGGTCTGATCCGGGTGCCGTAGCATTATAAGGTTCCAAAACCTGAAGACCCCGATCAGGTGTCGCTTAATAATTGCATCTGTTTGTCTGTTAACGTGTCGGCGGTGAGACCCTGATCAGACGTCGCATATTTTTTTTTTTTTTTTTAGAAATTAATATTCATTAAAGGGGCTGAAACTATTGACCAATGAAAGGCCTTCTACCCATCTGTGGGTTTTATTGCCCTTCCGATGACCACCTGGGTACACTTTTGGGTACTGTTACGTAATTTATTGCGGGTCAAAGCTCGGCACGCTCCGGATGGCATCCGCTGTATAAACATTCCTAGGGTATCATAATCCCCAATTAACTAATTATCTTGAACCATAAATCCCTTGAATCTAACTGATTATACAGCGCTAATTGTCTCTACCTAAATCATGCAAATCATGGGCGACCGACACACAAATATTGCGTCATTCAGTAACTCAACCCAGTAATTTTCCATTACGGTCATCGTGATTCAGTAGAAGAAACCCCTGGTGTGTTTGGTTGTAAATTACACAAAAACTTTGTATAGAAACATATTTGTTTTTTTCGCAAATATTGTTGGCAAAAGACCAAACTTAACATTAATAAACATCCGGCGTTTTTATATTTAGGAAAAAGGTAAAAATGACGCGATTGATTTTGAGACACGGGAAAACACGTATTTGTTCAAATGGCCGATATACGGGCAAATACGGATCAGAGTGGTAATGGATAGACACGTAAATTTACGGGTCGGTGTGGTAATGGATAGATACGGAAAAACACGGGTCTGAGTGGTAAAGGGTTAACCTGCCGAAAGGCTGTATTCTGACTGAGTCGGTACGCAGGCTGATTTTCATCCTTCCTAGTCTTACATGTCCATAGACCCATTTTTGTTTGATGCAATTCATCTGATGCATACCTCTTGACTCGCCCCCACCCTTAGGGGCTTGAAGAAATACATGGGCTGCATGATGCTTCCACGCAGAGCTGAATCCGGCCCGCACACTAGTACTGGTAAACCGCTTAGAGGATCTAAGCCTGTCCAGGAACCGCGGTGCGAGGCGGACCGTCCATGCTAATAAACCCTATTGGTTTCATTGGGCGACAGGGCTTGAGATGTCATTTCATCTCAGTGTCGGGTAAAAGTCCCACAAAATTGGAAGCAATGTCTCCAAAATGACCTTTACAGTGTTGACGGGGACGTTAAACCACAAATCAAACAAACAAACAAACAGCATACCTCTTGACATGGTAGAGCCTCTAGTGGTTGATCCTGCCTTAAGTCGAGGGTGGAAGACAAAGCAGGTTTTCCATACACATTCACAGTCAAACGTGCCCGGATCAAGGTCCATAGCTGCGGCAAGATATTTACGTTCAAATATGTCATCTTCATCTTCAGCTTCTGAACCTGGAAATCAAGTGAAAACAAACTGTTTGGTGAATATTCTGAATTATGCCAATCACAACAACTGTCGTCTGCTTTGATGTCTGCTGATTACATTAACCCTTTTTGTACCAAATAGAATCTTCCTCTTATATATAGCAAAAGTCCATTTCAAAATTTAGGGGTGTCAGGTTGGGTTTTCTTCAAAATCTATTTGGAAAATGGCTTAACTTTTTGCAAACAGTGGAGGCCCAGATCAGATGCCGCGTTCTGCGGCGTCTGATCTGGGCCTGCACTGTTTGCCAGGCTACCTTTTTGGGGTTGCTGGTACTAAATTGGTTAACCCATAAGACACCTATCACGACAATTGTCGTCTGCTTTGTTGTCTGCCGGTTACTTCAAAATTCATTTTTGCAAACATTGTGGACCCAGATCAGACTGCTCCTCTAGGAGCAGTCTGATCTGTGTCCACACTGTTTGCCTGTATGCAAAAATATTTTTAAAAAGTTTGCAAAAAAATAGGCAGACCACATAAGCAGACGACATTTTCAGATGTAGTTTTTCACGGTGTCTTAAGGGTAAAAAGCCATTGCTGTAAACAGTGTGGACCCAAATCAGCCTGCTCCTTTAAGCGCAGTCTGATCTGGGTTCACACTGTTTTCCTGTAAGCAAAATACGTTAGAAACTTTTGCAAGAAAATGCAGCAGATAACTTAAACAGACATTTCCAGATGCAGTTTTTCTTGACATCTGACAGGTAAAGAGGATTTGATTGATTGACTGTTTTGTGTTTAATGACATGTCAACCCTTGTGGGTCATTCTGTGGCATCTCCCAGAGAAAGGGAGAAAAGAGATAGAAGAGATAGTAGAGGTAGGGGAGGAAGAGGAAAATGAATTGCAGTGTAGGAACAGAATTAGAGACAATGCTTTCCCTCTAGCCTTACCAGCTGCAAGGACAGTACATTACGATGACACACCCATGTGTTACGAGCCAGGCGTAGCAGAAAGAAAAAGAAAACAAGCCTTTTGGAAAAATTTAACAAAATTTATTTACAAGTTAACTTTATCCTGTAGAAGTAAGAAAATCAAATGTACCCAGCTTTGAATGAAATATCCTGAATGAATCCCACAGAATTCACAGTCCAAAATGAAAAGTAATATCCTTTAACAATCCAACACAGAATTTAGAAATAACTTTTCTTAAAAGCTCAAACATCAAACTCCAAAGTCTGACTCAATGAGAAAAATCAAGCTCTTTAATAGACCCTAAGATTTCTCTAGAAAGTTCCACAGGGCTGTGGAATAAGATGATGTAATTGTCTGAAAATAATGCAAACCTGAACTTTCTGGAAGGTTCTTGTAAACATGTTGTTTACAAAAATGAATTTAATCTGTGACTCAGTTTTCATGAATCTTCTATAAGAAGATTAACAAGATATTTATAGCACTATTAGGTCAACAGTGGGGTGAAAGTGGGAATCAGAAAAATAAATTCTTATGCATAACACATGCGAACTAGTGCATTTTTCATACCTCCAACATGACTACTTTTCTGATAAAAATTCGTAATAGTTTTCATATTTATACTGCAGACATAGGTTGTGGGTGCTGGTTAGAACCGCTTCAATGAGGCGGTTCTAATGAGTACCCACAACCTATGTCTTGGAGTAGAATTAAGACTTATACTGTATACCCCGTAAACCCCAGTTTTCTCTATATAAAGTGAGGTTTAGGGGGGTGTTCATTTCACGGACTTGTTCATGTGATGAGGCCTTCCCCAACTGTAACCCAATATCAATTGGACATCCCAGTGACACAAGATACATGCCACCTTTGCCTCAATCAACCAACCCACGTCAGGTTAAGAAGAAAGTGTCTATCAAGTCTAAGGGTTTAACGCTTTCACCCCACAAAGTTTCTGAAGTGTACAATTCTGAATCTGGACACATTTGATTTTTTAAATAGCCATTTAATCAAGGAAACAGTGTAGATCCTGAGATGACTCATTATGCATAGGTATCTTAACCGAGAAAAAACAACATCTGAAAATGTCGTCTGCTGATGTCATTTGCTGAATCTTCTTGCAAACTTTTTAAAAATATTTTTTTTCATATAGGCAAACAGAGTGGACCCAGATCAGACTGCTCCTAGAAGACGAGAGGGAGAGTCAGTGGTTTTTTACTCCACTGCTACCATTTACACCTGGGTGGAGTGGGGCAGTGTCATTAGGTGTCTTGCCCGAGGACACACCTCGATACCTGAGGCCAGATTCGAATGCACAACCTCTTGATCATAAGTTGAACGCGTTAACCACTGCACTATTGAGGCTGACAGAATCCATTTGCTGCTATGTATAACACAGAACCAGATGTATAATCATGATGATGTCACTTACAGAACATTACAAAGCATTATTTCCTGCTTATGTACACTTGAAACATGACTTTATTACAATGGAAAAGGCATATAAAGAACAATAATCGCTGAAGTAACTTGATCTACCACACAGTATCACATCATGTGGACATTTCCAGACCTTACGCATGACACTCAACACTTTGGGCCATGTCTCGTGTTATACCATGATCCACTCGACGGGATATAATGAGACATATCAAGATACTTTCGTAATAAAGTGCAATTACCCTAAAAACACTGCCACTATTCTACTTACTGCTAGAAGCCTCCGTGGTGTAGTGGTTATGCTACTTGTCTTGTAAACCAGGGGTCACAGGATCGATCCCGGGCTTCTCCAGACTTTCGGATGAGTCTTTAAACCGAGGTCCCATCTCCGTATGACCTTAGCTGTTGGTGAGACGTAAAGCTCAAACACTCTACTTACTGCTAGAAATAAAATTCTACTTACTCATCACGAAAGCACGCCATTATAATTTTGACCATTAAACCCCATTTTTTTATAGTAAAATTGGGGTTTGCAGGGGTATACATTATTTTTCTTATTTCTGCTCAAAAAAATAGATTGTGGGAACTCGTTAGAACTGCCTTGACGAGGCCATTCTAACGAGTATCCACAATCTATGTTTTGAGCCGAAATTAGAAAAATATTGAAATTTTTCATATGAAAATGTTCATTTTCGGTTGATAAAATTTACAATGTTTTCGAAATGGCTTGTTTAAGGACCATTTTCATTTGGAAAGACATCACAGGTACCAACGCATCAATTTTTTTTTTTTTTTTTTTTTTTAAAAAGGGTCATGATGGCCCTGAATCGCTCACCTGATCAACACTGCAGAAATCAAATGGTAGGCTTCTACTTACTGCTAGAATTAGCTGAATGTTCAGGCTTAGGCTTAGGTTTCCGGTCTATTTTCCAGGAGACTTCTTCGTCTGCCTCGGGTACCAGCAAAGCATGACACATTCTTGAGTCATACAAGTCATTCAATAACAGAAGCTGAAACATAAACAGAAATTTCGCTTAAGGGAAATGGGAACACCTGGCTGATCTTTCCACCATTTTTCAAAGGGAGACAACTTTCGGGACTTCATGTTCACTTTTCTATAAGCCCCATTGCACGGAAAAAGGGGTCTACTCTTAAAGGAAAGAATTTGCTCCTCAGGTGCAAATTCTTTCCTTTAAGAGTTGACCCCTATTGACAATGGAGACAAAAATACTTTTGCAGGAGTTGCCTCCCCTGAAGGTGTTCCCATTCCCCTATACCATAACCTCTTTAAAACACTGTATATTATAACAAAGTTTTTGATAGATAAAATGTTTATTTAATTTTTTCTATATTATGCCATACATTTTTGATTGAATAGAACACAATAATTGTTTAACCTTTAAGATGCTAACCATAACAATTGTCACCTGCTTAGTTGACTGCTGTTTACTTCAAAAGTCATTGTTGCAAACAGTGTGGACCCAGATCAGACTGCTCTCTCTCTCTCTCTCTCTCTCTCTCTCTCTCTCTCTAAAACATCATTGTTGCAGAACTTGCAGTGTTGACCCAGATCAGACTGCTCTTTCTCTCTCTCTCCCTCTCTCTCTCTCTTGCTCTCTCACTCTCTCTCTCTACTTGCTCTCTGGCTCTCTCTCTCTACATACCTGGTTAACTTTACGACATGTCTTCTCTACATTAGTTTTCATCTGATTTAATAATTCCCTCTGTTGTAATATTTCTTCATTCGTCTCCCCACCAGATTCTCTATAAGTAACAGAAACCTAAACATGTACCTTTTACAACATATTTTTGCCTTTCTACAAGCTGTTTCACATAAGACATAAGATGTTCAATCTTCAAATGCAATTCAAGGTCATTTTACTATATATCCAGTAATGTATTTCAACATAAAATAGGGCCCCCACCTGGAACAATCGATTGGGGTGCATGGACTGAAACTGACCCCACAAGAGAACTGGTTAACCACTTAGAAACATGGATGCCTGCATGAAAATTGCCATCCCTATATGTTTGTTTGTTTTGGAGTTCAACAGCCCAGTCAACAGTATTTAGGTCATTTAGAGTTGGTCAGTTTACCTACCCACACCTGTTTTTACCTTTTTCCTGGGCATTTAACCTGTAAAGTGCATATTCTTTGGCCAGAAACTGATAACTGCCCTTTTCGAATCAGGGGAAGGGAAAGAATGACCCTAGAAAAGATTTCATGATAAATCTCCATGACAGAATGTTGCCGAACCTGGCAGATATCAAAATAGAAGTGAAGGCAATGATCAGGAATAGATACAATTAACCCACAGCTCACATCAGAGACACCAATGGGAAAGAAGCAAACTTGAAACAACTAGACCCTTAATGGAAACATCAATAGCGGAAAGCCAAAAGGACAGTTACTTTCCACAACTAGAAATGCATCCATAGGACACGGATGCCCCCGCCTGAAAATATGTCTATGTTCGTATTCATCCATAGAAAGTTATTAACCGTGTTTAAGTTTTGGACCCTTTTTCACGTTTCACCTCTAAGTATGACCTTGACCTTGCAGGTAAGGACCTTGGTTTTGTGTGAGGCAGATTGTCTCATGATGGTCAACATTTCTGCCAAATAATTTCAAAATCCATCCAGAGATAAGAAAGTTATTGATTGGGATTAAGTTTCGGACCATTTTTTTACCTTTGACCTCTAAGTATGACCTTGACCTTGGAGGTACGGATCTGGGTTTGCATGTGACACATCGTCTCATGATGGTTAATATTTCTTCAAAGTAATTTTAAAATCCATCCAGAAATAAGTAAGTTATTGACTGCGTTTAAGTTTCGGACCCTTTTTTTTTTACCTTTGACCTCTAAGTATGACCTTGACCTTGGAGTAAACGTTGACATTATCTTTGTACACATGTATGATAAGCCAGAAGTTATGCATAAGTTCCTTTATGTTGCTGTCACTGAAACATGCGGCACTATTAAATTACTTGTTCTGGAAGTAAATGTTGACATTATCATGGTACACATGAATGATAAGCCAAAAGTTATGCATAGGTTCCTTGATGTTGCTGTCACTGAAACATGCCACACTATCATTACGAAAACACGCCTATACAAGTACATTGTAAACTTTACCATTGAAAACTGAAAGTTTTAAGATGAAAAAAACGTAGTATTTTTTCTTATTTCAGCTCAGAATATATAGATTGTGGGTACTGGTTAGAACCGCCTCATTTAGGCGGTTCTAACCAGTACCCACAGATGAGGCGGTTCTAACCAGTACCCACAATCTATATTTTAGAGAAGAAATAAGAAAAATAAGTTTTACCCCTGTAAACTCCAGTTTCACTATATAAAAGTGGGGTTCGTGTTGGTCAAAATTATATAGGCATGTTTTTGTGATGTGAATTACCTGTTCTGGAAGTAAATGTTGACATTATCTTTGTACACATGAATGATAAGCCAGAAGTTAGGCATAAGTTTCTTGATAGTGCTGTCACTGTAACATGTGCAGGCCTCCTAGTGTCCCACTTTGAAAATATAGGTTTTTATATAGGTTCTTCTTACTCAAAATATAGGTTATCTACAGGTTTCTCAATAAAAATACAGGTTAAAAAAGGAGTCTTCCAAACTTACATAAAGATTTAAAACTGAAGAAAAAATATTTGATGAATTTTTGTGCCACAATTACTCAGATAAAGTTGATCTAAATTTTACAAAATCTGAGCGAGCGAAGCGAGCGAGGAAAAAAAAACAATTTCTTTACAGTTTTCATCACTTTTTAGGGGACTAAAAGGTATTTCGAAGAAAAGTTAGGGTTGAGTCACAAGAAGGTTCCAAAAATGAAAAATATAGGTTTTTTCATGAAAATACAGGCTTTTTATAGGTTTTATGAACAAAATAAAGGTTTTATAGGTATGGCACAAAATTATAGGTTAATATAGGTTTTATATGTTTTGCTAGGAGGCCTGCATGTGGTACTATTAAATTACCTGTTCTGGAAGTAAATGTTGACATTATCATTGTTCACATGTATGATGAGCCAGAAGTTAGGCATAAGTCTCTTGATAGTGCTGTCACTGAATGATGTAGCGCTGTCATCCATGTCATCCATTTCACTCATATCAGCATTGTATGCTGCAATTTGAAAATAAAAATAATTCAAATAGCACAACAGAATAACACTACTGTGTGACATTGATTTTTTTTTTATCTCCAGAACAGATATTTCGCTGAAAAAAATGTGATCCTAAACAAAACAACCAATAAATACATCTTCTGCAACAGCAACAACTCAGAATTGCTGGTGCATAAATCCAGTCTGGCCAAAACCATCACATGTTCTTTAGAGAGCTTAGATGCCATATCTAAGTAGGCTCATATGAACAGCAAAGACTCTGATTTGAGTCTCCACTGATCAGTGATAAAAAAAGTCAAATAAGAATAAGAATTCCGCCGAAGTCCATGTAGCACTTGTGAGAGTGCAAATGCACTGAACCATGAAATCTAGGTCAAGGTCAAACATGGATGCCGGCATAAAGTTTTCACTCCTAGATGCAAGCTTGTACCAAGTATCATCAATGAAGCACTTCTTGAGAAATGGACTCTTACATTAGGGCAAAGTTAGGGTGGTCGCAATAATTGACGAAGTCAGTGAACCATGAAATGTAGGTCAAGGTGAGATATGGATGCTTGTATTAAAGTTGCTATTCCTAGATGCGAGCTTAAGCAAAGCGATATGGATGAAACTCTAATAGTTCTTGAGAAATGGACTCTTACAGAAGCGTGAAAGTTAGGGTGGTTGCAATAATTCACAAAGTCAGTGAACCATGAAAATAGGTTTCAGTTCTGGATGCTGATATTGAAGCTGCTATTTCTAGATGCAAGCTTGTACCAAGTAGCATTATTGAAGCTCTTGTAGTTGTCGAGGAATTGACTTTTACATTAGAGTGAAAGTTAGGGTGGTCACAATAATTCACAAAGTCAGTTAACCGTGAAATGTAGGTCAAGCTGAGATATGGATGCTTGCAATGAAGTTGCTATTCCTAGACGCAAGCTTGTACCAAGTAACATTTATAAAGCTCTTATAGTTCTCGAGAAATGGACTCTTACATTAGAGTGAAAGTTAGGGTGGTCACAATAATTCAACAAGTCAGTGAACCATGAAATGTATGTCAAGGTCAGATATGGATGCCTGCATTGAAGTTGCTGTTCCTAGATTCAAGCTTGTACCAAGCAACATTAATGAAGCTCTTATAGTTCCTAAAAAATGGACTCCTACACTAGCATGAAAGTTAGGGTGGTCGCAATAATTCACAAAGCCTGTGAAGCATTAAATGTAGATCAATGTCAGATATGGATGCTTACATTGAAGTTGCTATTTTTAGATGCAAGTAGAAGCTTCCGTGGTGTAGTGGTTACGCTACTTGCCTTGTAAACCTGGGGCCAGTTTCATCAAAGCATTTGCGACGTATTTTCGTCTTAAAAAGATCGTACGAAGTTCTTACGACAAAAATCATGTTTCATCAAATGTTAAAGATCTGCGATGTTCGCACATTTTGTCGTAATTCTGAGATGAATATTTAGACATCGCACATTGAAATTTTCGTCTTTAACTTTGGACATGTCACGACCATACGGGCAGCATAGGTTAAAGCTCTTGAGTAACATTGTGAAAAAGGTGGTACGTAATATACCATTTCGCTTACCTTCTTAGATCACGCCCATTAGTTATATGAGCCCATACAATGAAGACCCTCGAAACTGACCCCTTTGTTATAATCTTTAGTTTTGGGTTTGGGGTGGGGGTTTTCTTAGTTGTTATTTTAGAGATTGAGGGTACTCGTTAGAAGCGCCTCTTGATTACTGGTTAACCGGTTAGAATGTAAAAGCCTGCCCAAGAAAAGTGGTGCGAGTTGGACCGCTCCTTAAACCCTAGCGGCTTCTTTGGTAGGTAGGGTTTATAATGTCACTCCATCTCAATGCCGGGTAAAAGCCCCACAAAATCGGGAGCAGCGTCTCCAAAATGGCCTAAAATATATGTACATTGACGGGGACTTAAGAACCAACGCGTTCAGGTAGTTTCTAACGATTACCCACAATCTGCGATTAGACTTTTGATTAAAATGAAGACTCAGTGTACCTCAAATTAACACAACAAACTAGAATTGTCAATGCGACACATATGCCCCCGCCCATGGACCATCCTCACCAAGACAAAAAGCATGTTGCCAAGAGAAAAAGAAGACAGTATTGCTCGGCTGGAAAACTGTCCTTCAGAACATCGGCGCAGCTGTGGGTAAAAAAGTGTGTATCATCATACAAGATATGACCAAAATCCATAAAAAATAAAGTACCAAATGTGACATTGACCTTGAGTTTTGGTTTTCCTGCCCTTTCAAGATTATTTCGTTTATTTCGAGCGGATCATTAATCAGATTCATGCGATAACTAAACGGAGTAGCCGGAGAAACGACCTGTATCTTTCGTGATATCAAATACGAACTAAATCCATTAAATGGGTTGGGAAGTGTGAGTTCTTATTAAAAAACGTTGACACTAAAATTCTGAGTCTGTGACCTTGAGCTTGAGGCCATGGGCACTGGCGCGGGTATGCTGAATAAAACTTGTATATCTATCACCGTACCAAATATGATCGAAATCCATTATATGATTTTAAAAATAACTTCAACATTTAAAGTTTTCTAAGTCCATAATTTGACCTAGAGGTCATAGGTAAGGGCAAGTGTATTGCTGAATAATCCTTTTGACCTAAACAAACCATCACCATTCCATCATATAGTCTGGAAAATATGAGCTCTTAAAATGTTAGGTTCTTCCTGGTACAATGCCTTAACCTGAGGTTACAGGATCACGTACGTACACTTCGTGCGGAAGGACGAACGTACATGGGCGTACGTTCGTATGTACGAAAACCTTGAATGTCGACGACGTGGGGAGGGGATCGTGGTCTTGCCTACTGTCATTTCGTCTATGTGCAGGCAATTGTATAATTGTGCATTCATGTAGCTATAGAATTTAAAATCAGTCATGCTGTAGTATCTATGTTGCAAATAAACTTAATTTATTTTTCATTGAAAGGGCTGGACGGTTGATTGGTTGGTTGGTTGTTGGATTTGAGGTTTAACGTCCCCTTCAACACTGTATAGGTCATTTTGGATGCGTTGCTTCCTATTTTGTGGAACTTTTACCCGACACTGAGATGAAATGACATCTCAAGCCATGTCGCCCAATGAAACCAATAGGGTTTATCAAACGTCACTACAGCTGGTATCTGGGAATGCGTGGCGGCCGTAAAAAGTCTCCCTGCCCAACATCATAGTGTAGTTTATATTTTCTTGTCCATTGGGATCATTGATTCCATTGTGGAATTCTGAAAATATTTAAGGGTCACTGATTATTCCTAATTGGCCGAAACGAGCTAGTCTGGCCCAGAAAACATGTACACTTCATATTGTCAAGTTCAGTGGTGTATTCCTTGCTTCCAAAGGATATCCCTTTTAAAGAACATATTTATAAGCATGGACGGACAGACTCGCACCACTTTGCCTGGGCAGGCTCGTGTACGGTCGGTTTTAGCTCTGCGTGGAAGCATCATACAGCCCATCTATTTCTTCAAGCCCCGATGGGCGGGGCCGAAAGAAAGGCTGGACGGCCTGACAGACGGCACAATCAATAAAATAATATTTGTTATAGACCTGTCACCATTGCCAATAACAAACCGGAACTGAAAACTGATATACGTAAAATACGTGTTAAAATCATGCATCAACTGTGCTTTAAATTTATACGATAAATTGAATCTTGTATACATCCTCTTGCATTTCTGGATTTATTAAAGTAATAAAATGCTCTGCGAAGTCTCATTTTTTCTGGTATTATAACACGTGCACTCATGCTGAAGAACCGCCCATCCCCACCTCCACCACACCCCGCCGCCCCGCATTTACTGACAAACGCGCTCGTAAAAGGTTCATTATATATGACAACGTTAAATCAACGCTTGTCTGACGTCACGACGACCACAAAGCAGACCAACTAACCAGTGTTACAGTGGGCAATGGGTCCAGATAATTAATATCTGTATCTTACGACAATGAAATGGAAACACAAGTTCGAAACAACGCAGAATCAACGTTATATCACGTTGACTAAACGTTGCATGTACTGAATATACATCTAGCTCCACCGGACCAATAATCTTAAAACGTGTTATCTACTTTACACGGCTATTTCAAGACGGCACGTGATCACGCATGTGACAATTAGTGGCCCTGTATAAGCGCATATTCAAAATTGCGACATATTTTGGTGAAACGCAAATTTAGCTCGTACGACCACTTTGCGATGTTTTGATGAAACTGACGTACGCAGTTCTTTAAAAAGTGCGTAAGAACAATTTAAGATTAATCGTACGATGTTTATTGATGAAACTGGCCCCAGGGGTCGTAGGATCAATCCCGGGCTTCTCCAGACTTTCAGATGAGTCTTAAAACCGAGGTCCTGTTTCTGTATGACCTTAGCTGTGGACGTAAACTCAAACACTCACTCACTCTTAGATGCAAGCTTGTACCAAGTATCATTAATGAAGTTCTTTTAGTTCTTTAGAAATGGACTCTTACATTAGGGTAAAAGTTAGGGTGGTCGCAAATGTTGACAGCCAGACCAATGGACGAACAGACGGAAAATAGAACACCTATATCGCGTCATGCTTAAAACAGGTGCAACAAAAAGGTTATAGCGACATTGCATTATGAAAACACACTGATGTGATATCTGAGCCCTGGTGCAAATTTATTTGCAAATCTGTTTTTTTGCAAATGGCAAAAAAAAGCTTGTGATTCATTTGAATTAAGGACTTTACACTTTCCCCGCTTCAAGAGTTTAGTACATTTAATATGTTGCATACATGACAACAGATATTTATAAAATGGCAGTGGAGTGCCATTAAAAATTATTAGTTGCCTTTGTTTGTTTTGTTTGTTTGTATTGCAGTTTAATGGCCCAGTCAACACTATTTAGGTAAATTCTGAGCCGGTCAGTTTACCTATCCACACTTCTCCTTGACAGGCTTATACTTAAGCAGTTAACCAGTACAGTGCACATTCTTTCGCCAGAAACTGAATTTCCTTTTCTAATGGCCATTATAAAGGTGTCATTTTTACCCACAAAAAATTCATGGTACATAATGGGCAAGTAAGGGCTAATTAATTGCCACTGATTTTGTCCCTTTTCATAGGTAGACATTTCATGGGTAATTCATGGTCTTTTCAGTTCCGCAGCAGTGTGTGCCCTTGAAAATATGGTCAAGATCAGCAAAGCCAAATGGCTTTTTTCCCCCATCCTAGTGATATAACCATGCAAGTTTGGTCAGAATCAATCATTAGGTTCAGGAGATATAGTGCTTCAAACAAACTCCATGATAGAAATGGCTATGTTCAGTGTTCAAGGGGCAATAACTCACAGAGTTTCAGAGAAGAAGACTTTTTAAGATTTCAGTTAAAAAAAGTCTATTTTTGGCTCCTGTGACCTAGATGTGCAATGGACTGGGTCCATCTGAACAAATTTGAAAGAGGACCAACTAAGGATCATTCCTGTGAAGTTTAATCAAAATCCAATCAGTGGTTAGGGAGATGGTGTTTGAAGAAATTGTTTATGCATGCAAGGATGGACACATGCATGATGGACCAATAATGATCACAAGAGCTCACCTTGTCACTATGTGATGGTGAGCAAAAAATGCAGGGTTAAAAAAGGGATATATTATTTTTTATTCTAGCTCAAAACATAACATGTAGGTACTCATTAGAACTGCCACACTGAGGCAGTTCTAATGAGTACCCACAGTCTATGTTTGAGGCCAAAATAAGAAGAAAAATATCACAATTTTCACAAGAAAAATGTTTGACAGCAATGAAAGCAAAGCACCACATCACATGAGTGTGCTATCATATCATGCATCAACTCTTCTAAATAATTTGGAGGTTTGGTTCACTTACCATAGCCCTAGTTACAGAGGTGTAACCAAGATAATTTAAGGATAATTTTTCTTATTTGTCCTGGAGAGGGCGTTTGGCCGGGTGCCTCAGAAAGTCATCTGGTGGGCGCTGGGGGGGGCTTGGGGTGGACGAGTGGATTGTGGGGCTAGTCCAGGGGATGTGTGCTGGTGCTCGGAGCCGTGTCCGCGTTGGTGATGGTTACAGTGAAGAATTCGAGGTGAAGGTTAGTGTTCATCAAGGCTCTGTTCTCAGCCCGCTGCTTTTCGTCGTTGTGCTTGAGGCCTGGTCACGCGAGTTCCGCTCTGGAGTCCCTGGGGGGGGGGGGGGGGGGGGGTGGGGCTGTGTGCTGGTGGCCTTGTCGTCATGGCTGAATCCCTTGAGGAATGTGTCAGGAGGCTCTTAACTTGGAAAGACGCACTGGAGGGAAAAGGGCTGAGAGTCAATGCAGGAAAGACAAAGATCATGATCTGTGGTACAGGTCTGGACCTCTTGCAGAGTGCAGGCCTGTTCCCATGCGCTATGTGTTGCACTGGAGTGGGCAGCTACGGTGTCTTTTGTAATGGCTGCAAGTTCTGGATGCACAAGAAATGCAGTGGGCTCAAACGCTTGATAGAGGGCCCTGATTGCCGGTGTGCATGGTGCCAGGGAACTGCGCGCCCCTTGGATGGCGGGACGCAGAGGGAGGTCCAGGTCGGGTCCGGCAAGCTCGAGGTTGTAGCTTCCTTTTGCTACCTAGGTGATATGCTCTCTGCAGCGGGTGGTTGCGACCTTTCAACTGCATCATGTGTGAAAACAGCCTGGAAGAAATTCAAGGAGTTGCTACCAGTTCTCTCTTCCCGCCACCTCTTGTTGGGGACACGTGGCCGTGTGTATAGCTCTTGTGTGCGGAGCGCAATGCTCCATGCCAGTGAGACATGGCCATTGACAAAGCCAAACCTCCAACGTCTACAGCAAAATGACAGGGCAATGATCAGACAGATCTGCAATGTCAAGCCACAGGACACTGTCACCATCAGGTCCAGTGAGTTACTTGAGCGTCTTGGCATTGAGGACCTGGACCTCATCCTGAAAGAGAGAAGGCTTCACTGGTATGCACATGTGGAATGCTCCAACGGTGCAGTCAAGACTGCCTGTGACATACAGGTAGGTGGAAAACGGGGGCCAGGAAGGCCCAAGATGACCTGGAGGCAGCTAACAGAAAGAGATTGCAGAGAATGGAAGCTCTCTGCTATCGATCCTCATGATAGACAAGCCTGGAAATCTGGTGTAAGATCTGCCATGCGTGCAGCAAGCCAGCTACCTGGAAGGGGGCCCACTAATGTGGACATTGCCCCTGTACCTGCAGGTTAATCAAAAATCTGTTGATGATGATAATGATGATGTCCATAAAAATGTACACTATGGGTACATGTTAGAATCCCCTAATCAAAGTGATTCCAACAAGTACCCATAACATATGTTTATCACAGGGAGTAAGGAAAACATCCCTTAATTATTCTCATTATGCCTCCATAACAAAAAACATGGCTAAACAAATACATTGTAAATTTTATTGCCGAAAAAAAAAAAAATGAAAACCTTAAGATGGAAAATTGTGATTTTTTTTTTTATATTTCTGCTGGTACTAGTTAGAACTGCAAAACAGATTGTGGGTACTAGTTAGAACTGACTCAATGAGGCGGTTCTAAAAAGTACCCACAATCTTTGTTTTTGAGCAGAAATAAGAAAAAGTAATATATACCCCTGTAAACCCCAGATTTCTTTTTAGAAGTGGGGTTTAAAGGGGTCAAAATTATACAGGCATGTTTTCGTGATGTTCTTATCTTCATCTATGACTTACCATCTTCTGTAAAGCTGCCTCTTGAAGACATCCATGATGGTGTCTGGGGAAGTGTTGAAACTCTGCTTTTAGGAGTCCCTTGTCCAGACAAAGGGGCTGAAAAATGTCTAAATCTTCCTACAGGCCCTACCAAGTTAGAATGAAATCCTTTCACTGGTGAATGTGCCTGAGACAAGCTTTCATCCTCTGATTTAACTGTTCCACATGGCACTTCAGTTCGGAATCCAGCAAAACTTGAACATCTTTTGAGAATCCCTTCATTTTCAGGGTCTTCATCGAAGCTATTATCAACTTGAAGTCCTAATTTACCCTCAGCTGCTGCTATATAACGCTCACTCCTACCATCTGTTTTAGTGAGCTGTATAGAGACATCTGTCACTAGAGGACTAGGTAAGCTACTCTCATGATGTGATACAACAGAATGACTGTCATCAGAGTGTTTTGATTCTGATGTGTCACTGGATCTCCTTGTCTCTCCTCCTAAACTTTGTTCAATGGGTTTATCAAGACTAGATTTTCTTTCATCAGAACCAGAATCTGATTTCTTATCTGCAACATCTGTAGCAGAACTTTTCCTTTCCTTAGCACCAACAGATTGGCTTTCAATCGTAGAGTCATCCTTCCTGCTTCCTGCTGCTATACTGTCAACCATACCTGTAGTATTAGATCTTGCCTTAGTTTTATCCTTCTCCATACCAACACTGTCAGCAATATCAAACCTTGATTTAGCCTCATCTTTTCCAGCACTTATTTCTGCTTCTACTGTCTCATGACTTTTCCTCCTTCCCAGACTTTCAAGGCTATCTGTGCTTGCTTTCTTAACTTTGAGTACTAGTTCTTTATTTTTATGTCTATTCAATAAGCTTGCTCCCTCCAAATTAATGCCCTCTATAAATACACCTGACCTCCTATCCACCGACTTTCTCTCATCTTTCTTTTTCTCAGCACTTCCATCACTCTGTCCTTCAAGCTTTGGAGGTTTAACAGTCACTGGACTTGATCGACCAATAATTTCACTTCCAATATCAAACACCTTGTCCTTTGTATTTAAAACCAAGGGAGAAATATTCCTGACTTGCTTTGTATCATCAGTGCTCTCCCCTGTTACAAGTTTACCACCAGGACAAATAGATTTCTCTCCCCTTGGTGTGAGTGTAAATGGTTGTGGTGGTTCAGACTCTTTCAGTCCTACTAGTGCACTGTTGAGAGCTACAGGATTTATAAAGCTAGTTAACATAAAACGTTTCCTAGCTAGATAATACCATTCAGCCTCCTTAATAAGCTGGTAGTTTGGTATGTTCAGCTTTTCAAACTCCTGAAAAAAATAGACTGATACAAGTGGATGGCTGAATACAACAGACTTAAGAGGAAGAGGAATGGGAACACCGTACGAGAGGCAACACCGACAAAAGTATTTTTGTCTCCCATGTCAATGTGGGTCAACTCTTAAAAGAAAGAATTTGCTCCTGAGGAGCAAATTCTTTCCTTTAAGAGTAGACCCCATTTACAGTGGGATTGAGTCTATAGAAAAGTGAACAGGAAGTCCCGAAAGTTGTCTCCCTTTGAAAAATGGCCAAAAAATGTGCTAGGTGTTCCCATTCCCTTTAACTTTATTTTTCCTCTGTTTTACATTTTTGTCGCACCTACTATTAGCATGGCGCGATATAGGCATCCCAATTTCCGTCCATCCATTTGTCAAGGCATCAACATTTGCGACCACGCTAGCGTTCACCCAAAGGTTCAAGTTTATTTCTCAAGAACTCAAGAACTTCATTAATGATACTTGGTGCAAACTTGTATCTGGGGATGGCAACTTAAATGCAAGCATCCCTATTTGACCTTGACCTACATTTTATGGTTCACTGACTTTGTAAAATATTGCGACCACCCTAGCATTCACCCTAATGGTCAAGTTTATTTCTCAAGAACTATAAGAGCTTAATCAATGATATTTGGTACAAACTTGAATCTGGGGATGGCAACTTAAATGCAAGCATCCATATTTTACCTTGACCTAAATTTATTGGTTCACTGACTTTGTAAAATATTGCGACCACCCTAGCGTTCACCCTAATGATCAAGTTTATTTCTCAAGAACTATAAGAGCTTCATTAATGATACTTGGTACAAACTTGTATCTCGGGATGGGAACTTAAATGCAGGCATCCATATTTGACCTTGACCTACATTTCATGGTTCACCGACTTTGTAAAACATTGCGACCACCCTAGCGTTCACCCGAATGGTTCCCAAGAACTATTAGAGCTTCATTAATAATACTTGGTACAAACTTGTATCTGGGGGTGGCAAGTTAAATGCAAGCATCCGTATTTGACTTGACCTACATTTTATGGTTCACTGACTTTGTAAAATATTGCTTCACCCTAATGGTTAAGTTCATTGCTCAATTAATTAATGATACTTAGTACAAGTTTGCATTTAAGAATGGCAATTTTTATGCAAGCATCTATGTTTGACCTTGGCCTAGATGTCATGGTTCGGTGACTTTGCGCCCCCACAGGCGCGACATAGCCTTCGGCGGAATTCTTGTTCTTTATTGGAGTATTTTACTTTTAATTCATCCTTCAAGCATTAAGCCTGTTTAGCATTTTTCCCATATTGCTTCATAGAATATGATGTGTTTGTGAAACATTGATGCCCCCTACATTGCATGTGAAATATGATTTTGGTTTGGTTTGGTTTTGGTTTTACGGCCCTTTCAAGATTATTTCACTCATATCGAGCCTATCGTTAATCAGAGGTGGGCGAAAACCGAAGTGCCCGGGGAAAAACCACCCGACCTTCCGTTGCAGAACTTGGCGTCTCACATGTGACCCGAGGGAGGCTCGAACCACAGCGGTGAGAGACCTAATGATCAAGAGTCAGCGCTCTTAACCACTAGGCCACGGAGGCCCGTTGTGAAATATGAAATATGAAAGCCCTATCACTAACCAATCAAAAGGTATGGCTGATGTCTAAGTTTTTAATAAGTAGGTCAAAGTAACAAGATAAAAAAATTATGGTACCACTGGAAAGGTCTTGTCACAAGAAATCTACAAGTGAAATATGAAAGTCCTATCACTTACCAATCTAAAGTTATGGTCAATGTTAAAGTCTTTAAAAGTAGGTCAAACCTCAAGGTCAAGGTTACAAATTATGATATCACTGGAAAGGTCTTGTGACAAGGAATGCAGATGTTAAATATGAAAGCCCTATCACTTACCAATCTAAAGTTATGATAAATGTTTAAGTCTTTAAAAGTTGGTCAAACATCAAAGTCAAGGTTCTACACCTGTTTTCGTAGGTCTTTCTTTTTCATAACTTACAATAATCAACACATTGTATACAAGAAACCTCAAAATGGTTAACTGGCAAACAGTGAAGGCCCAGATCAGACATCACAAAACACAGTGGCCGATCAAGGCCTTCACTGTTTGCAAAAAGTTCAGCCATTTTTAAATAAACTTCTAAAGTCAACTCAACCTGGTGTCCTTCAATTTCGAAATGGACACTGCCTATACTTAAGTTGGAAGATTCCATTTAGTACAAAATGGTTTAAGCCTTATCCTGCTGTTCACGACAACCTTTACCTTTGGAAATAGTGTAGATCCAGATCAGATGGCTTCTGAAGAAGCCATCTGATCAGGATCTACACTGTTTGTCACTACACTTGTGAATAAGAATGAAACATTTTATCATGTAATCTGATTGGCTGACAGCCAGAAATGGGTGTGGCTCATAAAATTATTCAGCAGAATAAGGATTAAGCTGCCCTTACCTCAGTGAACTTGCTCATACTGTGTTCTGGTCCATAAACAAACTGCAGTGGTACTGTGTCCGTACTAGTATTAGGTTTTCCTGACAGAGACTGCACATGATGGGTTACGAACTCCAGGGCATCACTTCTGATTGGTGACATCAAACGTAATGCCGATACTATCTCGTCTCGTAGCAACAATTCAATCTATGGGAGTTAAAACAAAAAAACTTTAGACAGACAAAGACAGCATACCACTGAACAGAATACAGTGATGCGTCATTAAAACACTGTTTGCTAAAACTTAGTACACCCTAACCTCTTTATAATACTATTAATGGGGTCCAAAGCAGAAACCGTGTTAGTTAAACAAATGTGTTACATCCAAACAAAGATGTATAGATTATATAGAAAAATTACCATATGGTCATTTTTCTATATAACCTATATGGTCATTTCGTGTTTTGGGTCACTGACTCAAACGTGTTCTATTCTATCCATAACTGTGTTGTAACTAATCCTTATACTGAGGTTGTGGTATATTTGAAATATCACTATACATAAACTTCTTTATGGGACTGTTTCGGATATAACAGTTTAAAGATGGATTCCGTGTTTAGCTGTCCCCAGTAATCACTGATGTTTGTCTGTCTATATCAATCAATACATACTCCACCTCAGAAATTTCCTTCTGCTGAACAGCCAGACTTTCAAGACTGTCTATGGTTTCTTAACTTCGAGTACCAGTTCTTTCCTTCAAGAATAGACCCCTTTTTCAGTGGGACTTTTGTTTGTTTGTTTGATTTGAGGTTTAAGGTCCCCATCAACACTGTAAATATCATTTTGGAGATGTTGCTTCCAATTTTGTGGGACTTTTACCCGACACTGAGATGAAATGACATCTCAAGCCCTGTCGCCCAATGAAACCAATAGGGTTTATTAGCATGGACGGTCCGCCTTGCACCGCGGTTCCTGGACAGGCTTAGATCCTTTAAGCGGTTTACCAGTACTAGTACTAGGATTCAGCTCTGCGTGGAAGCATCGTGCAGCCCATATATTTCTTCAAGCCAGTGGGACTGAGCCTATAGAAAAACAATTTACACTGTTTGTCATTCTGCTTGTGAATTAGAATGAAAACACTATATCATGTAATCTGATTGGCTGACAGCCAGTTTTGGAGATTTCCCTGTACAGCTGCTTATTGGAGAATATATTGTATATGGACAGTCACTGACTCAAACATTCTTCATGAAGACTGCATCCTGGCTTAGTGTGTACAGAGGCTGGCTTTTGAGTGTTTGCTGAGCATACGTTGGAAGCCACAGGTTGCTTAACCCATTTTGTACCGGAGACTCCAAAAGGGGTAATTGGCAAACAGTGCAGGCCCAGATCCGACTCCGCAGAATGTGGCGTCCGATCAGGGCCTACACTATTTGCAAAAAGTTCAGCCATTTTCCAAATACATTTCGAAGAAAACACAACCTGAGACCCCTATATTGTAATGGGAAATGGACTCCTGCCATTTATAAGGAAGAAGATTCCGTCTTGTACAAAAAGTGTTAAAGTGGCTAAAATTCCTTACCTCTTCCATACACTTTGTTACTGCATCATGTTGTGGCTGTGGTAGATGACCAATCACATCTCCCATACCTTTCAGGTCTCTGTGAAAACATTTCATTAAACAATCCATAAGTACACTTACATCTCTTCACAACACCCTTCATTATAACAGGGTTATGCATATACACCCGGACCTCGTTATAGCACGATTCGTTACAGCACGAATTCGGATATAACACGGTTTTGGTTTGGACCCCATATTTTCCCCAACCAACATTTATAAATATTATCCAAGGATTGTATCAGGTTTTAAGCACAACAACTTTATTTTACTCTCACTTTTGACTGCGGTAATACGGTAGCTTACACAGTTTATAACGGTACTTTTTGATATTTATTGCAGGCCTCCAGCAGAGTTGAATATACAGTATATAAACTTGTTTAGCTTGACACGCATGATAAACATGAACTGCCATCGGCACAATCAAAAGTGTTGGCTTAGTGTGATAAATAGATTAAAGAATTCAGTTATGCAACCGAAAAAAATATTTATCACGCTCTGTTAAGGATCACTGCTCAGCAGAAATTTTAAACATGGATGCAGACGATGTGATCGGTCAACTGCAATAAAACACATTTTCTAGAGCCGCATGTAAAAGAAAGTCAAAATTATTCCATCTTAAAAGCAGATAATAAAACATATTCAAGATCGATTTTCGCGGTAAGAAAATCATTCAAAGGCCATGTGCGCCATTAAAAATCGTTACAAATGGCTAAAATATTAAGGGTAAGACATTTCAAGGGAAGTAATTCAAATTTCTTGTAAGCGTTGATCATTGTCCGGTTCCGAACCCTACACGGAAATTTCACCATTAAAATGTATTAACGGTACTGTAGTTTGGTACGGTTCCGGACGCTCAGCTACAACAAAGATAGCCGGGAACCAGCTATCAAAATGGCGTCATACTCGCTGTCAGATCGGATGATTTCTGGATATAAAACATGGTTTATCAGCTGATTTCTATTAAAGTGACTTGTTTGATTTGATGGGCCATGGTATTTACTGCCATTGATAAGTTCTAAACACATTTTAGTCGGGAAATACGGCCATTAACCGGACCGCACATCATCTTGTTTGGGAAACTATTGATCACCATTGTGTCAATGGTTGATCTGTGACAAATACGGTCGGCGTTTATAACACAATTCGGTTAACTAACACGGTCCGTTGGTTGGACCCGGAGTTCCGTGTTATAACGAGGTTGAGGTGTAACATGATTTAAAGACAGATCCCAAAAATATTTAGACTATATAGAAACTAGAAATGCATCCATAGGACACAGATGCCCCCGCCTGAAAATATGTTGATGTTAGTATTTGACCTTTGACCGCTTAGTATGACCTTGACCTTACAGGTAAGAACTCAGGTCTTGGTTGGAACAAATTGTCATATGCTGGTTAACATTTTGCCAATAAATTTCCAAATCCATCCAGGAACAACAAAGATATTGAGCAGACACAAGAAAAAAACACTTTTCTTTACCTTTGAACTCTAAGGATGACCTAGAAAATGGATGCACCCATTAGGAAAACATGTCTGTGTGAAATAATGGTGTCCAACATTGTGTCAGAAATGACACATTTTAGGTTAAAAAATAATAATATCTTTCTTATTTCTGCTTTCAACATAGATTGTGGGTGCTAGTTAGAACAGCCTCAATGAGGCAGCTCTAACAAGTACCCACAATCTATGTTTTTGAGCAAAAATAAGGCAGATAATGTATACCCCCAAAAACCCCAGTTTTCTCCATATAAAGTGGGGTTTAGCTGGGTGTTCATTTCACAGACTTGTTAACGTAATGCCCACCTGGGTCTTGCGCACGACACATCCACTCATGACCGTTAACATTTCTACCAAGTAATTTCCAAATCACAACCAGACACAAGAAAAAGACATTTTCTTTACCTTTGACCTCTAAGTACGACCTTGACCTCAGAGGTACCATCCTGGGTCTTGGGCACAACACATCACCGTTAACCTTTCTGCCAAGAAATTGCAAAATCCATCCAGAAATAAGAAAGTTATTGAACATGTTTATGTTTTGGACACTTTTTTAGACCTTTGAAGGTACGGATCTGGGTTTTGCACATGACACAGCGTCTTATGATGGTTAACATTTCTGCCAAGTAATTCCAAAATTCATCCAGAAATAAAAAAGTTGTTGACCTTATTTAAGTTTCGGACCCTCTATTGATCTTTGACCTCTAAGTACGCCCTTGACCTTAGAGGTACAGACCTGTGTTTTGCACACAACACATCATCTCATGATGGTCAACATTTCTGCAAAGTAATTTCAAAATCCACCCAGAAATAAGCAAGTTATTGACTGCATTTAAGTTTTGAATGGATGGAAGGATGAATGAACGGATGAATGGACAAACTGACAGAGGCAATGCTATATGCCCTTCCACCATTCTTCGAATGGCGCAGGCATAAAAAATGACCATTTAAGGTCATTTTCATTATCATCTTTTTAGGTCAGTCTCATTATTGATCAGACTGATCAATCCATTTCTACATGGATACACTTATAACACTACTATACCTGATAATTATCTTGTGTGGTAAGTAAATGTTTTTGTGTCAGTTTATTGTAATGCCATGAAATAGCAAGAAATATCTTAACATTTAATTTGCACATTTTCTGGCCTCATCAAATTAGGTTTTCTAGCATAGTCTTTTGAATTTTCTAGCCTTGTTTGTTTTTTTTATTGCTTACTGGCCTATGCTAGTCTGTTAAGTTTTCTGGCCAAGTCTGTTAAGTGTTCTGGCTTACTGGCCAAGTTAGTCTGTAATGTTTTCTGGCTATTAAGTTTTCTGGCCAAAGTTGTTAGGTTTACTTGCCCAGCCTGGGTAGTTGCTTCTTAAAAATGACAAACCAATAAAGACATCAACATGGTATTCTCATTGCTCACATACTTTCTTAGAAGTGTGCTGATTTGCTCCAGAAGGGAAATGGGAACACCTTGTAGATGTTTCCGTCATTTTTCAAAGGGAGACAACTTTTGGGACTTCCTGTATGCTTTTCTATAAGCCCTTTCCCACTGAAAAAGGGCTCTACTCTTAAAGGAAAGAATTTGCACCTCAGGAGCAAATTCTTTTCTTTAAGAGTTGACCCCTATTGACATGGATGAAAAAACATTTGCAAGAGTTGCCTCCCCTGAAGGTGTATCCAGTCCCCTTAAAAAGGAATGGATAAATGTGCTGATTAGGTCCTTATGGGGAATGTTTGCCATTTGTTAACAAAGGAGACAACTTCCAGGCCTCCCTGCTTGCCTTTCTGTTCATTTTTGTCTACTGAAAATGGGGTCCACTCTAGATGGGGTCCACACTTATGGGGAATGGGTACACCTGGCCGAGTTTTCTGCCATTTGTCAAAAGGAGACAACTTTTGGGACTTCCTGTTTGCTTTTCTATAAGCCCTGTCCCACTGAAAATGGGATCTACTCCTAAAGGAAAGAATTAGCTCCTCAAGTGCAAATTCTATCCTTTAAGAGTTGACCCCTATTGTCCATGGAAACAAAAATACTTTTGCAGGAGTTGCCTCCCCTGAAGGTGTATCCATTCCCCTTAAAGGAAAGAATTTTGCTCCTCCGGAACAAAATTCTTTCCTCTAAGAGCTTAATTGACCCTAACTGACAAAGGAGTCAAAAACTGGAAAAAGTTGTGTTCCCTGAAGGTGTTTCCTGGGGTACAGACTAAGCATTTTGTTCTGGTGCCCAGACTGTCGTAAATCAAAATTTTACATTAAGTTAATAGGCATTTTATTCAAAAAATAGGCACCAAGGCATAAATTTAGGCGCCTTGGGCGACTGGGTGCCTGTTAGTCTGTATCCCTGGTTTCCATTCCTTTTAAGGGTTATTTAACCATCATGTTGCTGAACACAACAGCTCCTACCATTGTAAACAGTGTAGATCCAGATCAGATGGCTTATAGAAGCCATCTGATCAGGATCTACACTGTTTGTCATGCAGTCTGTGAATTGAATGAATATATTCACAGTATGGGAGCGGAAGTGAACGGCCATTTGCGATTGAACATCACTTGCGATTTGTACAGTGGACGATCAGTCACTTGCGGTATGATATTTTCGCCGACACGGTAAGTAATTTCATTTTTGTTCTGCGAACATAACGCTTATATGCGATATATATGTCTTGCTGGTAAGATGGATGTTTTTATCATATTCCAACCACATAAATATGTTATTTTTTGGAAGGCATGAGAAGAGCTAGATTGTTGATCACTTTGTTTATCGTAATGCCATAACCGGTTGACACAAGTGTAAATATGCATAAAACGTGTGTTAAGAAGCATTTCCTTTGTTATTTAGCATTTTAGTCTTCTAATATTATCACTGATTGAATACAAATCAAAGACATCTTCAAAAATCTAAATCAGACCGAAGGATTTTTAAAAGTATGACACAGGGGAAAGGAAACGCTGTTCAGGTCACTTGCTTTTGTAAATATTGGGATTGTACAGGTCAATTGCGATTAGTTTGAACGGTCACTTGTCAGGTGATATTCTGAATATGCTTAAGTCTTTCGCTTACTGGCACCTTTTTCCCCATCTCCACCCTACTAACTCATACTGTATTGATGTATCACAGCATCTCCACTTTTCTGGCAAAAGAGAAAAGAGGCAAAAAAATTAACTCCTGCCATTAGCCCCACTTTAACAGAAGTTATTTATTTATTTTTTTTTTGTCTCCCGCTTGTGGTTTCGCTTGTTGAGAATGCTATATGTCTTATTTGGAACCATGTCGATCAGACATTTTATTTGATAAGACCACAGGGCCAGTGGTATACTATGTAGTCACTGGTAGGCTGTTCAGATGATCAAACGATTTTTCATGCGACACCAACGACAAGGTGAGTGTGGTCCAATTTCTGCACGACAATGCAGATATGCAACAACAAGCCCATAATAAACCAAAGCTTGCACATAAAAATGAGGCCAACGGGCAGAGCCCTGGCATAAAACAGCTATCACATTTGTACAAGCCCATATTTGCTGTCATATTTGTACATGCTATACAAACTATACATCAACACACTCTCGACCACGATAGACCACTGCTTATCCTATAAGCTCGCCTAGAGCATTCGGCTCTGGTGAGCTGAAAAAAATGCCCCATCGTTAGCAAAATGTTGGCGTTACTTTTCAGTTAGTCTTCTATTAAGTGTAGGAAAGTTGTCTGCTTAACGTCTCCAACAGTTTTCAAGCATTCCATTTGAAAATGATGTTACAAGCAAGTTGCACATGTGCCATTTTAAGATGAAAAAGCACTTTTTGAGAAAATTGCAGCGTTTGCAACTTTGACATTTCATACTTCAGTCGGCAGGATCCTGGGTTGCAGACTGGCAATTAGAATATTGCCAAAGACAGTAAATTGTATAAAACATATTTCTGGTATATAACTTTAGACAGTATAATATGAGCTCAGCGTAGATCTAGAGTTTTGTAAAAGCTATACTGCATATTAACCATATTCGTTCGTTTGGACGGCAGGGCTTGAGATGCCATTTCACCTCAATGTCGGGTAAAGTCACACAAAATTGGAAGCAACGTCTAAAATAACCTTCATAGTGTTGACGGGGACGTTAAATCCCGAATTAAACAAAAACAATTGTTTGTTTGATTTGAGGTTCAACGTCCCCGTCTACACTGTATAGGTCATTATTTTCGAGACGTTGCTTCCAATTTTGTGGGAATTTCACCCGACATTGAGATGAAATGACATCCCAAGCCCTGTCGCCCAATCAAACCAATAGGGTTTATATGCAGGAACAGCCCGACCCGCACCCCTTCTAAGCGGTTTGCACAAGCACCACGACTCTAGGTGCTATGGTATTTGACGGTCCTGCTCGCATCTTTTTGTCTGGGCAGGCTTAGATCCTCAAAGCGGTTTACCTGCGTGGAAGCATCATTTAGCCCATCTATTCCTTCAAGCCCCGATGGGCGGGGACCGTAAAACAATTGTAACAAGTACCATGCATGGACTACACAAAGGATGTCATTTAGCTTCCGGGCAGAGGTGAAACCGACCTCACATTAATGCAATCGCAAGGACAGCCAAATCCCCCGCCGCACTTTGTATCAAGGCTCAACCTTGTGACCTTGACCTGTGACCTTGACTTTGAGTTGACATGGTTTATTTATGGTTCTGCACATCAGCTCACTCGTGGGTATATTTCACAAAAGTTTAATGAAAATCCTTCTAGGGGTAAAGGAGATATGGAACAGACACAAAATTCAAAGTTTCAAACTTTTCACCTTCAAATGTGACCTTGACCTTGAGTTGGCATGGTTTATTTATGTTCTATGCACATCAGCTCACTGATGGGGACATTTGACCAACATTAAATGAAAATCCTTTGAATGGTAAAGGAGATATGGAATGGACACAAAATTCAAAGTTTCAAACTCGTGACCCTCCAATGTGACATTGCTCTGGTGTCCACATGATCCTTATATGGGCTCTGCATGTGAGCTCACTGAGGGGGATAATTGACCAAAGTTTAACGAAAAACCTTTGAGGGGTAAAGGAGATATGGAACGGACAAAAAATTCAAAGTTTTATACTCGTGACCTTCAAATGTGACCTTGACCTTGAGTCGGCATGGTTCATTTATGGGTTCTGCACATCAACTCACTGAGAAACCAAAGTTTAATGAAAATATATCAAAGGGTACACGAGATACGGAGCAGACAAAAAATTCCGGAGCGGACATGTGTTACGGACAAACACACGGACGGACGGACGGAAGGAAGGACATGGGTTCTGCACATCAGCTCACTGAGAAGAATATTTGACCAAAGTTTAATGAAAATCCTTCCAAGGGTAAAGGAGATATGGAACGGACAAAAAATTCCAAGTTTCAAACTCGTGACCTTCAACCGTGACCTTGACCTTGAGTCTGCATGGTTTATTTATGGGTTCTGCACACCAGCTCACTGAGACGAATAACTGACCAAAGTGTCATGGAAATCTATCAAAGGGTTCAGGAGATATGGAGTGGACAAGAAAGTGTTACGGACAGACAGACGGACGGAAAGACAGACGGACAGACGGACGGACAGACGAAGGCCATTCCTATAATCTCCGCTTCGCTCCGCTTCGCAGCGGGGGATTAATTAAATGTTTTGTGAGTTATATTAAAAGTAACTAGAATTTGTTTTTCTACAAAAACACAGATGTCTCCCCCGTTTTTGACCTCTAAGTATAACCTTGACATTGGAGGTATTGAGCTGGGTCTTGTGTGCAACACATCATCTAATGAAGATAAACATTTCTGTAAAGTAACTTTAAAAATGTTCATAGAAAAAGAAAAAAGTTATTGGCCATACACAAAAAAGCCCTTTTTTACCTTTGACCTCTAAGTATGGCCTTGACCTTTGAGGTACAACACATCGTCTCATGATGGTTAACATTTCTGCCAAGTAATTTCATAATCCATCAAATAATAAGGAAGTTATTAGGGCCCCGCACTGAAAGTGTGGGTGCCCTATAGTAATCACTCTGTCCGTCCGTCTGTCTGTCTGTCTGTCCGTCCGTCTGTCCGTCTGTCCGTCCACAATTTTTTTTTATCCTCCATAACTTTTTATTATTCCTGGATGGATTTAAATATTACTTGGCATCACTCTGTCCGTCCGTCTGTCTGTCTGTCTGTCTGTCCGTCTGTCCGTCCACAATTTTTTTTATCCTCCATAACTTTCTTATTCCTGGATGGATTTAAATATTACTTGGCAGAAATGTTAACCATAATGTGATGGAGTGTTGCACGCAAGACTCAGGTCCGTACCTCAAAGGTCAAGGTCATACTTAGAGGTTAAAGGTCAAAAAAGGGTCTTTCCTGTGTCCAATTAATAACTTTGTTATTATTCCTGGATGGATTTAAATATTACTTGGCAGAAATGTTAACCATAATGTGACGAAGTGTCACACGCAAGACCCACAGCCGTACCTCAAAGGTCAAGGTCATACTTAGAGATAAAAGGTCAAAAAAGCGTCTTTTTTATTGTGTCCAATCTATAACTTTCTTATACCTGGATGGATTTAAATATTACTTAGCAGAAATATTAACCATAATGTGACAGTGTGTCACGCGCAAGACCCAGGTCCGTACCTCAAAGGTCAAGGTCATACTTAGAGGTTAAAGGTCAAAAAAGGGTCTTTCCTGTGTCCAATTAATAACTTTGTTATTATTCCTGGATGGATTTAAATATTACTTGGCAGAAATGTTAACCATAATGTGACGAAGTGTCACACGCAAGACCCACAGCCGTACCTCAAAGGTCAAGGTCATACTTAGAGATAAAAGGTCAAAAAAGCGTCTTTTTTATTGTGTCCAATCTATAACTTTCTTATACCTGGATGGATTTAAATATTACTTAGCAGAAATATTAACCATAATGTGACAGTGTGTCACGCGCAAGACCCAGGTCCGTACTTTAAAGGTCAAGGTCATACTTAGAGGTGAAAGGAAAAAAAAACGTCTTTTTTAACATCAACATTTTCCTACTCCTCTGATAGCCCTGCCGGGGCCCTAGTCAGTTTCACTGACAGCTCTAGTTGACTGTCCCTTTTTTTTAAATTTGACCTCTAGGTATGACCTTGACATTGGAGGTTTATGGACCTTGGTCTTGCACATGACTCATGGTCTAATGACGGTGAACATTTCTGCATGGTAACTTTATAAAGTCCATCCAGAAATAAAAAAAGTTATTGACGGGACACAAAAAAACAACAACTTTTTTTACCTCTGACCTCTTAGTATGACCTTGATCTTGGAGATACCAACCTGGGTCTAGCGTGCACCACATCGTCTCATGATGGTTAACATTTCTGCCAAGTATTTTCACAATCTATCCAGGAATAAGAAAGTTATTGACGGAACACTAAAAAGGCCCCTTTTTGTCCTTTGACCTCTTAGTACGACCTTGACATTTGAGGTACCAACTTGGGTCATGCACGCAACACATCGTCTCATGGTGGTAAACATTTCTGGCAAGTAATTTCAAAATCCATCTAAAAATAAGAAAGTTATTGACAGAACACAAAAAAGGCCCCTTTTTGACCTTTAACCTCTATGTATGACCTTGACCGTTCCGGTACCAAACTTGGTCATGCGTGCAACACATCATCTCATGATGGTTAACATTTCTGCCAAGCAATTTCAAAATCCATCTAAAAACAAGAAAGTTATTGACCAAACACGAAAAAAGGCCCTTTTTTTACTTTGACCTCTATGTGAGACCTTGACATTTGAGGTACCAAACTGAATCATGCATGCAACACATCGTCTCATGAAAGTTAACATTTCTGCCAAGTAACTTCAAATTCTATCTACAAATAAGCAAGTTATTGACAAAACCCGGAAAAAAGCCCCTTTTTTTACCTTTGACCTCTAAGTATGACCTTGACCTTTGAGGTACCGACCAGCCTCATGCACGCAACATATCGTCTTATATTATTTAACATTTCTGCCGAGTGATTTCAAAATCCATCTCAAAATAAGAAAGTTATTGACCAAACACGAAAAAATGCCCCTTTTTTGACCTTTGACCTCTAAGTATGACCTTGACCTTTGAGGTACCGACCTGCCTTATGCGCACCACACATCGTCTCATGGTTGTTAATATTTCTGCCAAGTAATTTTAAAATCCATCTCAAAATAAGAAAGTGATTGACCAAATACGAAAAAAGGCCCCTTTTTTTACCTTTGACCTCTAAGTATGACCTTGACCTTTGAGGTACCGACCAGCCTCATGCGCAACACACATCGTCTTATGGTTGTTAATATTTCTGCCTAGTAATTTTAAAAACCATCTGAAAATAAAGAAGTCATTGACCCGACACAATTTGCCCATACATATATACATACCAACAAACTTCCAAGGGAGATAATTCAAAAAGTAACAATGCGAGAGTTATAGTTCTTGGGCACTGCACGTCGTCTAATGCTGATTTATATTTATACTAAGTTTCGTGAAGATAGCTCGAACGGTTTTCAAGTTATAGAGCGGACACGAATGTGTGACAGACGGACAGACGGACAGACAGACAGACAGACGCCCGGGGGAAAAACAATATGTCTCTCCGAAAAAAAAAATTCGGGGGAGACATAATTTAATGTTACTGAAAGAGTCATAGTAAATATGCAAACGTGTCTTTAGGCTCTGTCCATCGAGACTTGGAGAAATAGACTGGGATGCATTGTGCTTCCAAGCTGATGTGAAACCGATCGCACATGAGTAATGATAAACCGCTTAGAAGGTCGTCGACTGCCCAGACAAAGTGGTGCTAGTCGGTCCGTCTATGCATATAAACCCTATTGGTTTGTTTGTGCGGTATGGACTGAGATGTCATGTCATCTCAGTGTCGGTTAAAAGCCACAGCATTGGAAGTGCTCAACGTCCGACAAATTACCTGAATAGTGTTGACTTGGACGTCGCACCTCTAATCATATAAAGCGCGTGTCTTCACTTTATAACTCGGAAGTGAAAAGAGTTCCACACCATGCTGATGAAACAGTAGTAGTGTCCCAATCGTATAAGAAGGAAGTCTTTTGGTTATTTGATGTCAATATCTGATCAAACTTCTTAGAATGATCCAGTATCACAAAAAACATGTCAAGTGTGAAATCACCATCGCAAGTGACTGTTCAACTCAAATGATTACAGATCGCAAGTGACCGTTCAATCCAATGTCAAGTGACCGTTCAGTTGATCCAAAGTGATGGGAATAAAAGTTAAGATTTAGCTGCCGCATTTTACTTCAGCGTATACATCCTTTTGGTCAGTAGGCTTTATAGTTTATTAAAGATGTCAGGAAAACTAAAAAAGTTGCCTCTAAATATTTATCCGTCATTTAATCCACTTTTTAGTAACGTGTGCCAGCAACAGCGAACAACATGTCAACTGATCACCATCGTTAATTCCACCGTTAGGATCAATGACACCAACGAAATCATTATCAATAAAGTGACACATATATTGACAACTTACACAAATAAAAGCAATGTTCAAAACCTCACGCTAATGGCTTCTGTGTTTACATATTTGATATACCACGTGATAATGTCATATCGCAAGTGACTGATCGTCCACTGTACAAATCGCAAGTGATGTTCAATCGCAAATGGCCGTTCACTTCCGCTCCCATACTGTGATATTGTATCAAGTAATTTGAATGACTGCTAGCCAGAAATGGGTGTGGCTGAATAAATACATTCAGCAGGATTAGGTTTAAAACCAATCACTTACATTGTAGATATTCCACCTTCTGTCACTGAGCCGGTGGGTGATTGCCCATTGATACTAGAGTTTCCATTCATACTAGAATTGGAGAACATTCTCATAAAGGAAGGTTTCTTAGGAGGTGATACCTCAAGGTCAACCGGTAAGGTCAGACAGTTCAGGTCAAAGGTTATTTTCAGGTCATCGAGGTCAAGTTCTGTGAATTCTTCCAAAACAGCTGTAAGCTCATCTGTAAGAGAAGTTTGTTTTTTACCCATAAGACGCCAATCACGACAGTTGTCGTCTGTTTTGTCGTCTGCCGGTTACTTCAAAACTCATTTTTGCAAACACCCAAACAGTGTGGACCCAGATCAGCTCCAGTCTGATCTGGGCCCACACTGTTTGCCTGTATGCAAAAATATTTTTTAAAAATTTGCAAAAAGAAAATCAGCTGACGACATAAGCAGACAACAACTTCAGATGTAGTTTTTCTCGGAATCTTAAGGGTTAAGTTAACCATTATCCGGCTTAACCCCCAACATTTCAAACAATGTAGATCCAGATCAGATAGCTCCAGATCAGACGGCTTCTAAAGAAGCCATCTGATCTGGATCTACACTGTTTGTCATTCAGTTTGTGAATTTCAACCAAAACATTTAATCATGTAATCTGATTGGCTGATAGTAAGAAATGGGTGTGGCTAATTCAAATATTCAGCAGGATAAGGGTTAAACTGGCCGAGTCAACACAATTAAGGTCATATCAAGCCGATCAGTTTACCTTACCACAATGGCAAGCTAACACAAAAGCAGTTAAACAGACAGTGCTCAATTTTTGCCAGAAACTGACAACTGCTCTTCTTGAACGAGCGGAAGGCAGAGAATGACTGTAGACAAGATTTCACAACTAATCTCCACAAAAGAATGTAGCTAACCCAGCCAGTATAGAACGCAACCTCGTGATCACTAGACTTAAGCGGAATGGGAACACCTGGCAAATTTATCCGCCATTTTTCAAAGGGAGACAACTTTCGGAACTTCATGCTCGCTTTTCTATAAGCCATGTCCCTCTGAAAAAGGGTCTACTCTAAAAGGAAAGAATTTACTCCTGAGGAGCAAATTCTTTCCCTTAAGAGTTGACCCCTATTGACATGGGAGACAAAAATACTTTTGCAGGAGTTGCCTCCCCTGAAGATATTCCCATTCCCCTTAAGTCTGTTCATTTTACAAATTTCATGAGGCATCTGCCTTTGTTTTTGTCAAAAAAAGACATGATATGCAGGCAAAAACATCCAGTGTCCAGGGGCCAGTTGTCAAAGCATCGTTAGCTTAACGAGCTTGTTAGTGGTCATATTGTTAACTCTTCTAGCAAGTACAATATCGTAAATTTTGGTATTTTTGCTGAAAAAATGTGAGCAAAAGCTGCTCAAATTTTTTTTCAGCAAAAATTTCAGCATATTTGCCATATTTAATGATCAAAGTTTTAACGATACGTTAACTAACGACGTCGGAGTTTTGAACAACTGGCCCCAGTTGTTCAAAGCATCTTTAGCTTAATGATCTGGGCCCAGTTGTTCAAAGCGTCGTTAGCTTAACGAGCTCGTTAGTGGTCATATTGTTAACTCTTCAAGCAAGTACAATATCGTAAATTTTGGTATTTTTGCTGAAAAAAATTTGAGCAGCTTTTGCGTTCGCAAAAGCTGCTCACATTTTTTTTCAGCAAAAATTTCAGCATATTTGCCATATTTAATAATCAAAGTTTTAACACTTCGTTAACTAACGATGTCGTTAGTTTTGAACACTGGCCCCAGTTGTTCAAAGTATCTTTAGCTTAACGATCTCGTTAGTGGGAAAAATGTTAACTGTTCTAGTATGTATAACATCTAACATAATGTTTTGTTTGTTTGTTTGATTTGAGGCTTAACATCCCCGTCAACACTGTAAAGGTCATTTTGGAGACGCTGCTTCCAATTTTGTGGGACTTTTACCCGAGATTGAGATGAAATGACATCACAAGCCCTGCCACCCAATGAAACCAATAGTGTTTATAAGCATGGACAGTCCGACTCACACTGCATTGCCTGGGCAGGCTTAGATCCTCTAAGCGGTTTACCAGTACTTGTGTGTGGGTCAGTTTCAGCTGTCCATCTATTTCTTCAAGGCCCGATGGGCAGGGGCTATCTAACATAATGTTACATTTGCAAAAGCAGCTCACATTTTTTTTCAGAAACAAGAATTCCTTCAACGGCTATGTCATGCCTATGAGGTTCAAAGTCACCAAACCATGAAATCTTGACCAAGGTCAAACATAAATGCTTGCATAAAAGTTGCCTATCTATCTATCTATCTATCTATCTATCTATCTATCTATCTATCTATCTATCTATCTATCTATATCTATCTATCTATCTATCTATCTATCTATCTATCTATCTATCTACAGGTACCCTGCCGTAATATGTCGGTGTTATGGTTTCAATGTTGATAAATATTCGTCTATTTATAAATCATAACAAACAACGGTGTTTCCACAGGTACGTAACGGGTTATATTCTAACACAAAAGCACTTAATTTTGCAGTGTCAATGGAATCAGTTGCGTAGCGCAACTAGTAGCGAGGAGCGCCTAAAACGACTGGTTTACTTTCCTGAGGGTCGCAGGTTCGATCCTCGCAGACAACCTTTTTTCATTAAGCTATTAAAAGCATTATTTATTTTTTTCTTGATGATTTTTTTATAAAATAGTTTCAGAATTTACATCTTTATTATTTCTTTTTTAATTTTCAATTCTGTTTATTATTTTTGTATTATTATTTTTTCGTGAATGGTTATCTATTTATTTTAATGTTCAATACATGTCATGCACAATTTTATAGATCAACTTCACATTTGATGCTCTGGCTAGATGGCTAGTAAGTGGCAAGAATAGCTCCACGTTCCTCTTTTCTTCTTTGCAAATTTTCAAAATGTTCAATGCCATGGCTTTGCTTTCGGCATTAAGAAGCTTTTTTGAAGGCATGTTCGCGGCAGGGCAACCGAGTATGAACTAAGGAATGTTCAGTAAAAAGGACGGGTTACAGTTTTCTATTGCAAAGTGCCTACTGAAAGAGCTAATTCTTGAAGTCATCAAAAACTGATCAAACTGCACTCAAAGGGTGACCAAATATCTCTGGTTTGTTGGACAAATATTTACTTTTTCATCCGCATGCGTTTTCGTAACAAAATTTCCGGTTGAATACATGCACTACTGGTCATGTGTAACATTGCGCCTATGGAAAAAGTGAAGACCCCTGTAGTGTTCAAAGGAAAATTGCATGGTCGTCCACATTGTTAACCAGAGAAAACTACACACCACTTTATTTCAGAAACAATAATGCTTTCAAAAATGCTGATGTTTTGGCGGTTAACGATGTGGAGGATGTTGAAAACTGAACTTTTATCGATAAAATAAGGTGAGAAAATCAATGTAATCAAAGTACTGTGCATACTCGCACAGGAAAAAGTCAATATAGTCTACATATACAGAAGGACAGCGGCTGGCCATCTGTATGAGCACGACCATCATTCCTTGCTGGGCAAATGGGAATGCTTTTCATTGATGAATTAAATGACTATCATGTAACTGCTGTCACATGCTGTGCATGTTACTTGTATGACATACATTCATGTTTACCTTCCATTACCAGTTTCTGTCTTATATTGTTTACAGGATATGTAACATTCCATATTTTCTGCAGACGTACCCTGAATGCTGGTATAAATAAAAATGTTTTCAGAGGAAAAACAATGTCCTCTCACCATAAATGTATCTTAAACACCCATTTGACTTTAATAACTATATTAACGTCAACAAAATGTAAGCTGCAAACCAGCCACTTTTGGTCAAAAGCTGACAGTTTTTGTGGGAGACTTAACATACCTGCCAACTTTTCAAATTTTTCATGGGGGAGATTCTTCGTGTCACGGCATTTTTCGATGGAATAAAGCGCGGTGAATATTTTCCCCAAGATTTTCCATGGGGGAGATTTTTTTCAAACTAGTAGACACACTCCAGTCCACTAGTACAATCAGAAAAATTATATTTTTACATTTTATGTATTATCCAATAAATCACTGCTATAATACTTAAGCTTCAATAATTTACAGTATTTGCAATAACTAAAGATTGTCTGAATACATGATCTGTCTGAAATTAGGTTCTTTTACTCAGAAACAGTTTTCATGCAATTGCAAGGAGTGCTTAATGTCTGACTATAACAGCCTTTATTTTGCAAAACAATTGTTTCTGAAGTGTTAGAACACTCATTACCAAATAATAATACAATTCTTAGTTTGAGAGATAAAAACTACGATTTTCGTAGTCAAGAAAATACGTGACATTGCTCATTCATTGGTAAATATTTACTTTCATTACATCTGGGAGAGATTAGATAATTGTTCAAACATATTTACATGAAAAGATCAGCAAAGGACATCCCTGTTCATGCTCATTCAGATAGAAAACTGTTGGCAACTTGCATTTGTTTGTGGGTACAGGGTAATCTATCATTGGGTTAAAAATAGTCAATACAGCTAAAAAATATACTCAGGGTTTTTCCATCTCCAAAATAGATAGTGAAGAAAACCAAGATATTCCAAATGACTATCCACAAACAATATGGCTGATAAAAATACCAAGCGTGAGGAGGTGGGAAAACCGTGATTTTTGCCTTATTTTGGCAACACGATCGTGAGGTCAAAATGCATGGAAAAATCGTGAAACTCACTCCAAATGGGTGAAAGTTGGCAGGTATGAGCCTATGACGTTAAAAAACAAACAGTCATTAAAAAGCTCAGATCATCAGACAAATTTGGTATATTGCAATTAAATATTGTACCGATTTTGACCAACATTCATAAATTCTTTAAATGATATAGGTTACAGGTAAGCCATTATTGGCCCTTAAAGAACAGGTTTCGGGAGACCTTGGCCTTAGAGTGCAGACAATAAGTTGCAGAAAGGGTTATCCTTTGGAAGCACGGAATATACAACAGAACTGGAAAATATGGAGTGTACATGTTTTCTGGGTCCCACTAGCTAGTTTTGGCCTATTGGGCTTCATCAGTGACCCTAAAATATTTTCAAAATTCAACAATGGAATCAATGATCCCAAAAGGACAAGAAAATGTAAACTACACTATGATGTAGGGCATGGAGACTTTTTACGGCCGCCACACATTCCGAGAAACCAGCTGCAGTGACGTTAAATAAGTTGTAGAAAGGGTTATCCTTAGCCATTTTTGGCCCCAAATTGACATTTTTTTTTGGGGGGGGGGTGGGGGGGCTGTGACCTTGTAAAAATGTCAAGGTCACCAAAATCTAATCAAATCTGAGGTATGTTATTATGGTATATTATACCAAGTTTGAATGCAATTAATCAATTTGTATATAAGAAATTGTGCAGTCAAGCCTTTATTGTCTCAAAATCGTCTGTTTTTGGGAGCCTGTGACCTTGAAAAAAGGTCACGGTCGACAATATATAATCAAATCTGCGTCATGTTGTAATGTTATATTGTACTAAGTTTGACTAAAATTAAGCAATTTATTAATGAGATAGAGTGCAGACAAGCCATTTTTGGCCCAAAATTGATTGTCTTTGTGGGCCTGTGACCTTGAAAAAGGTCAAGGTCACCAAAATCTAACCCGATCTGCGGTATGTTATATTGATATATTGGACTAAGTTTGACGAAAATTGGTCATTCTTTAATAAGATAGAGTGCAGACAAGCCATTGTTGGCCCAAAATTGACTGTTTTGGGGGGTCTGTGACCTTGAAAAAAATGTCAAGGTCACCAAATCTAATCAAATTTCCGGTACATTGTAATGATATATTGTTCCAAGTTTGATTAAAATTAATCAATTCGTTATTGAGATAGAGTACAGACAAGCCATTTTTTGGCCTAAAAATGACTGTTTTTGGGTTGCTTTGACCTGAAAAATGAGGTCATGGTCACCAAAATCCAATCAAATCTGCTGTATGTTGTAATGATATATTGTACTGTTGTTGTCTTTCTGCCAACATTTTAAATATATATTTCAGAATCAAAATTACATTCCGTATTATTAAGCACTTCTAACATATTATACTAAATACATATAACTTCAACACAATATAAATTTCTAATGCTCATACTGTACATAATATTGTGTCACGGGATACAAGAAACATAGAATATGATATGGACATGTAGATTAGCACGCTTTAATGCGGTTAATTGTCAAAAAATGTCATATTACTTTGGCAAATCACCAAATACTGACAATTACCCCACTTGTAGCAAAGCGGAAGTCACGTGACTGCACATGTCATGGTTAATTAAATATTGTTGTCATATGAACGCGCATATGTTGGACTATATTGCATATAAGTTTGATCCAGATCCATCGTAGGCACAAATATGGCTGAACTGTAACCCGTCCTTTATATCAGCACAAAAAATGCATGCTTCACGAGAAAATTGAGGATTTTTTGCTTTTGGTGCGAAAAAAAAAATGTTAAAGAACAAACATCCCCAGCGGGATTCGAACCCGCATATTTCAGCTCTCCAGGCCCGTGACTTTACCACTTGGTTAGCGTCGATACAGTGCAGGTATGGTATTTTTTAGCCTGATACCATCACATTAATAGGGAGTCACCAAAAATAAAATTAGATCATCCAAAAATAACATATAATTGCGTAGATAAATTTAAAAATAACCTTTATTTACAATAATATTGACAATACCAAACTGACAACTGATGTCGGTTTTACTGTATCTATCTTCTGATACTGTGTCGGTCACATTTGACCATTACCGCAGGTGTATATTACATACACTCCAGGTTTTGCAGGATGAAAGCCTACACAGTAATCATGTAATTACGGTAGGGATCTTTAACCTGCACAGGGGATGGTTCTCCCTGCACAGGGGGCCTCGAGTTAACGTCCCGATTCCGAAGGACGGTGCACTTTATGACATTAATCCCTGCAAATGATGCCAATGGAGCGTGTTCGGACACCGAAATTTTATCGCCGCTGCCGGGGATCGAACCCGGGACCTCTAGCATCAGAGGCAAGTGCACTAACCACTGAGCCATTCCTAGATGCAAGCTTGTACCAAGTATCATCAATGAAGCTCTAATAGTTCTTGAGAAATGAACTTAAACATTAGCTTGAACACTAGGGTTGATGTCATAGTTCACTAAGTCAGTGAACCATGATATTTAGGTCAGGGTCAAATATGGATGCTTGCATTATAGTTGTCATCCCTAGATCCAAGTATGTACTAAGTATCATTAATAAAGCTCTTATAGTTCTTTTAAAATGAACTTGACCATTAGGATGAACGCTAGTGGTCGCAATATTTCTTAAAGTCAGTTTTTGTTTGTCTGATTTGAGGTTTAACATCCCAGTCAACATTGAATAGGTCATTTTGGAGACATTGCTTCCAATTTTGTGGGACTTTTACCCGACACTGAGATGAAATGACATCTCAAGTCCTGTTGCCCAATGAAACCAAGAGGGTCCGACTCGCACTGCATTGCATTGGCAGTCATAGATTCTCTGAGCGGTTTACCAGTACTTGTGTGCGGTCGGTTTCAGCTCTGCATGGAAGCATCATGCAGCCCACCTATTTCTTCAAGCCCCGATGGGTGGGGGCAAATTCATAAAGTCAGTGAACCATAAAATGGAGGTCAAGGTCAAATATGGATGCCTGCATTAAAATTGCCACCCCTAGATACAAGTTTGTACCAAGCATCATTAATACCGGTAAAGCTCTTATAGTTCTTGAGAAATTAACTTGACCATTAGGGTTAACACTGGGGTGGTCGCAAATGTTGACGGCTTGACAAATGGACGGACAGATGGACGAACAAACAAACGGACCAAAAACAGGACGCCTATATCAGGCAATGCTAATAGCAGACGCGACAAAAATATAAGCACATTTGCCATATTAACTGATCAAAGTTTTAACGATATGTTAACCTTTACCCTGCTGTAGGCGACAAGCCCTATCTTTGCAAACAGTGTAGATCCAGATCAGATGGCTTCTGAAGAAGCCATCTGATCAGGATCTACACAGTTTGACATTCAGTTTATGAATATGTAGAAATAAGCTGCATCAAGTAATCTGATTGGTTCAAAGTCAGAAATGAGTGTGGCTTAATTGAATATTCAGCAGGTTAAAGGTTAACTAACAACATTGTTAGTTTTGAACAACCTGCCCCAGGGGGTCAGGTATAGTGCAATATAATTTCATTATTAGCATTCAACAATATGGGTCAGTTCATACAAAAGTCTTTTTTGAAATACTCACGTAAACATGACGTTACTGATCTCACAGATACACTAGAATGCTCTAATTTATTCTTCACTGTGCACGTGAAATTAATGAAGAGTGGCACTTGTTCCATCCTGTTATTGTCATCCAAGGTCGCTTCAAGGTCAAGCTCCATGTCATCTTCGAGAGATTCCTCTGAGTCGAGGACTGAAGTTGTGGATATCTTCTCGCCCTTCATACTAACACTCAATTTATCTTTTACTATCACTATGTCTGCTTCAGGAATGTCATCCAAGTCATCTGCCTTCTGACCTGTAATTGTATCAACTAACCCTTTTCAGACATGAAACCCTCAAATAAGGCTACCAGTAATCACTTGAACAAGTATGTGAAATAAAGACCCCCTATACCCCACTTTATATAGAGAAAACTAGGGCTTATGGGGGTAGACACTATTTTTCTTATTTTTGCTCCAAGACATAGGTTGTGGGTACTCCTTAGAACCGCCTGAGGCGGTTCTAAGGAGCACCTACCACCTATGTTTGCGGTAATTATAAGAAAAATATCAAGGATTTTCATCAGAAAAATGGCCATTTTGGAGATATGATAAAATGCTCTATGTTGTACAAGTGTGTTATCGTAATGTAAACAGTGCAGGCCTAGATCTGAGGTGTGTTCAACAACGCAGGCGCCCTCTGAGCACTCACTGTTTTGCCTACATTCTGTAGGCAACAAAGTGAGCACTGGGCGGGTGCCCACATTGTTGAATGCACCTCAGATGCGATATTCTGTGGAATTTGATCAGAATGTGGGGTCCGATAAGGCCTTCACTATTTGCAAAAAGTGCAGCCATTAAGTGTTGAAGTTGCCCAACCAACAACCAACAAACAACCCAACAAACAGACAGGGCAAAAACAATATGTCCCTAAACGGTTAGAAAGTTATGACCAATGTTATTTTTTTAAAGTAGGCCAAAGGCCAAGGTCCAGGACACAGGTCAAAATCTTTTGTTTGAGTAGGAAGCCCTTGTCACAAGGAACCTACATGCCAAGCATGAAGAATCTACCTAATCAAGAGCACCGAATGCGGGTGCCAATGCTCGGCTGCAAAAATTCTAAGTCGAAAAAGGGGCATAATTGTGCCAAAAATATTTTGAGGGTTACCTCACCTATTGGTATGAGTTCCCCTTTCCATAATGAACAACTAGTCCGAGTTTCAAGTAAATATGTTCAGTAATGACAGATATTTCAAAATGTCCAAGTTTTTGTACGACGACGCAGACGACGCCAGAGCTATGACAATACCTCGTCGTTTTCTTCGAAAACAGCTGAGCTAAAAATGACCAAAATAGTGTTGACTGGGCCGTTAAAATCCAATACAAACAAACAAAGCAAAGCAGACGACAATTGTCGTGATTGGCATAAACAAATGTTAACTGGTAATATGCACACAGTTCCACTTTAATTTGTACACTGTAATGATCCTAAGTATTAGGACAGACATGCCTAAGCAAACAGTGCAGACCCAGATCAGACTGAAGGAGCAGTCTGATCAGGGTCTACACTGTTTGCCATTCTGTCTCCACATTGTGGACTCCTTGCTGGACTGGATCGTGCAACAAATTTGCTAACATTTTAGGAGAATTTCAGCAAGTCCTCAAGGTGTCCGAATTTTTAGGATTTTTACAGTAAATGCTGTTCTGGGTTTAACTTTATTGGTAAGTAGCAATTACATGGACATCATCAGTAAAAGCAATCTTTTTTTCCCCAAACTTTGGTCAAAATTTTTAACCCTTAAAGGCATTTATTCTTGATTATTGAGGGCTATCATTTCATTACATAATATTATGTAGCCCTCAGTGCTGACTTAATCGAAGTCCACTGTCTTCAACAGATAAGGGGCCTCCTTTGAGAACATCAATAGTTTAATAACTGTTGACTAAAGTGTAAATTATTGGTTATCCCCTTAAGTGCCTCAGTCAAGGGATTCAAAAAGAGCTACTAATCACCCTATTAAGGACTGCCTTTGATCTGCTATCGCCAGTATATCACAAGGGGCAAAAAAACAATTATGAACACATGGTGTGTCCTACTGTTACAAGAATAAATGCCTTTAAAATGTCAACTACAAAGTAGCAGATTCCATTTTATTATCTTTTTGGTGTGTTTTTCAGAGCAAATCAGTTTGATATTTTATGCAAATCAGCTGCTAGTTGATGATTCAAATTAAATCTCAAGCCTGTTTCCCTCTGAAAATATTACAGTGAAATTCCACAATTAAGACCACCTAAAATAAAGACAAATTATGCTCCAACTAGAAATGTGTCCAGACGACACAGATGCCCCAGCCAAGGGCCCCGCCTCACAGCGAAAATCCATGTTGCAACAAAATTTTCTAAGTGTGTGAACTTGTCATCAGGAACATTTGTGAGAAGTTATATTGAAATTGGTGAAAAAATGTAAGCGCTAGAGCAATGACAAAGTTTTTCTAAAAATAGCCACAGTGACCTTGACCTTGAAAGTCAAACTCGCTCGAGGTATTGTCATAAGGAACATTTGTGTGAAGTTATATTGAAATCAGTGAAGAAATGTAGGCACCAGAGCGATGACAAAATTTTTCTAAGAATAGCCACAGTGACCTTGACCTTGAGGCCATGACCTTGAAAGTCGAACTCGCTCGAGATATTGTCATAAGGAACATTTGTGTGAAGTTATATTGAAATCAGTGAAGAAATATAGACGCTAGAGCTATGTTGTGCGAGTAGATAATTAAATTTTTTTAAGTCTGTGACCTTGACCTTGAGCTCATGGGCATGGGTGGGGGTATCGCTGAATAAAATGGACAGGTATCTAACATCATACCAAATATCAACTCAATCCATCGCACAATTTGGAAAATATCAACTCTTAAAATATATAATTAAAACTTTCTAAGTCTGTGACCTTGACCTTGAAGCCATTGGCATGAGTGGGGGTATTGTCAAATAAACATTTGGACCTGTATCTATCATCATAGCATACATAAGCCAAATCCATCATATAGTTTGGAAAATCTGAGCTCTTTAAAATCTTTCACATTAAAATTGTCTAAGTCTGTGACCTTGACCTTGAGGTCATAGGCATGGGTGGGGGTATTGCTGAATAAAACATTGTACCTATATCTATCATCATATGAACCAAAGCCATCATAAAAGTTCAGGTTCTACCAGGTACAAATACCTTAACTGGAGTCTTTAACATGGAAAATTTCTAAGTCCATGACCTTGACCTTGAGGCCATGGGCATGGGTGGGGGTATCGCTGAATAAAACTTTGGACCTATATCTATAATCATACCAAATATGAACCAATTCCATCAAATGGTTTGGAAAATATGAGTTCTCAAATTATCAAGTCTACCTGTTACAAAAACCTTAACCTGAGTCTTTAACATTTCTAAGTCTATGACCTTGACCTTGAGGTCACAGGCATGGGTGGGTGTATCGCTTAATAAAACTTTGGACCTATATCTATCATCATACCAAAGATGAACCAGTTCCATCAAATGGTTAGGAAAATATGAGTTCTAAAAGTTCAGGCTCTACCTGTTACAAAAACTTTAACCTGAGGTTATAGGATCACGTATGTATGTACGTACGTACGTACGTACACACACACGTACAGACGGACGTACACATGTACGCACGTACCGAAAACTGAAAAACTATATGCCCCCGGCATCATATGATGCGGGGGCATAAAAAGCATTTGTAGAAGGTTTCAGGTACATTTTCTACATCCAGTGTGCTCCAGTGGAACACCATTTTTGGCACTTTTTAAGGGGAATGGGTACAACTTCAGGGGAGGCAAAACATGTAAAAGTGTTTTTGTCTCCCATGTGTGTGTGTGTGTGTGTGTGTGTGTGTGTGTGTGTGTGTGTGTGTGTGTGTGTGTGTGTGTGTGTGTGTGTGTGTGAATTCGGGTTTAACGTCGCTTTCAACAATTTTTCAGTCACATTACGACGGTGTCTGGTTGCGACAGGGAGCTCAATGCTCACGTTTATAGTGCTACCTCACTGAAGTATCATGTCCCAGACACATTACATGATACCACACCCAGTCACATTATCCTGACACTGGATCGACCAGTCCTAGCTCTTCCCCGTAAACCTGAGTGCCAAGCGAGGAGCAGCTAGTACCATTTTTAACGACTTTGGTATGTCGCGGCCCGGGATCGAACCCCAGACCTCCCGTTCCCCGGAGCGGACACTCTACCAACTGAGCTATCGGGGCCGGTTGTCTCCCATGTCAATAGGGGTCAACTCTTAAAGGAAAGAATTTGCTCCTGAGGAGCAAATTCTTTCCTTTAGGAGCAGACCCCTTTTTCAGTGGGACAGGGCTTATAGAAAAGCGAACAGTGAGTCCTGAAAGCTGTCTCCCTTTGAACAAGAGGGCCCAATGGCCCTATATCGCTCATCTGTGTACCAGAAAATCATTATTGTAGGAGACCACTTGACATTGCTACATACTAAATATCTAAGCACAGGCAAAGCAGTGTCCATGCTTATAAACCCTACTGGTTTCATTGGGCGACAGGGCTTAAGATGTAATTTCATCTCAATGTCAGGTGAAAGTCCCACAAAATTGGAAGAGACATCTCCAAAATTACCTTTACAGTGTTGATGGGGATGTAAAACCTCAAATCAAACAAAATCTGTGCCTTATGGTTTTGTAGAAAAAGATTTTTTATTTTTTTTCCAGTATAAGTCTATAGGAGCTAATGAGCCCTAGGGCTTGGCCAATTTTGACCAAAAGGGCATGGTTGGCAGGATTTAAGTAGGCGACCATTTTGTGTTGCTATATACTAAATATCTAAGGTCTGTACTTCATGGTTTCAAAGAAGATGTTTGAAGCTTTTTTCCATTTTAAGTTTGTTGGAGTTAAGGGGCCACAGGATTTGGATCCCAGGGGCATGATTGGCAGGATTCATGTAGGCGACCACTCGACATTGCTAAATGCTAAATACCTAAGCTCTGGGACTTATGGTTTCAGGGAGAAGATTTTTGATTTTTTCAAGTGGCCACTTGACGTTGCTACATACTAAAAATCTAAGCTCTGGGCCTAATGGTTTCATAGTAGAAGATTTTTTAAGTTTTTTTCCATTATAAGTCTATTGGAGGTGATGAGCTCGGGCGTGGCCAATTTTGACCCCAGGGGCAGGGTTAGCAGAGTTTGTGTAGCTGGCTATTTTATGTTGCTAGGCACTCAATATCTAAGTTCTGTGCTTCAAAGTTTCTGAGAAGAAGATTTTTGAAGCTTTTTTCCATTATGAGTCTTTGGGAGCTAAGGGGCCCCGGGGCGTTGCCCATTTGGAGCCCAGAGGCATGATTAGCAGGAAATATGTAGGTGACCACTTGGCGTTGCTACATGCTAAATATCTAAGCTCTGGGCCCTGTGGTTTCAGAGAAGAAGATTTTTGAAGTTTTTTTTCCATTATGAGTCTATGGGAGCAAAGGGGGTCCCAGGTTGTGAACCATTTGGACCCCAGGGGCATGATTGGCAGAATTTATGTAGGTGACCACTTGTCATTGCTACATGCTAAATATTTAAGCTCTGGGCCCTGTGGTTTCAGAGAAGAAGATTTTTGAAGCTTTTTTCCATTATGTGTCTATGGGAGCTAAGGGGCCCCGGGGCCCGGCCCATTTGGACCCCACAGGCATGATTGGCAGGATTTATGTAGGTGACCACTTGCCATTGCTACATGCTAAATATCTAAACTCTGGGCCCTTTGGTTTCAGAGTAGAAGATTTTTTAAGCTTTTTTTTTCCATTATGAGTCTATAGGAGCTAAGGGGCCCCGGCGAATGGCCCTTTTGGACCCCAGGGGCATGATTGGCAGGAATTATGTAGGTGACCACTTGCTGTTGCTACGTGCTGAATATCTAAGCTCTGGGCGCTGTGGTTCAGAGAAGAAGATTTTTTAAGCTTTTTTCCATTATGAGTCTATGGGAGCAAAGGGGCCCCGGCGCGTGGCCCATTTGGAGCTGAGGGGCATGATTGGCAGGAATTATGTAGATGACCAATTGCCGTTGCTACATGCTAAATATCTAAACTCTGGGCTTTGTGGTTTCAGAGAAGAAGATTTTTGAAGCTTTTTTTTTTCATTAAGAGTCTATGGGAGCTAAGGGGCCCCGGGGCGTGGCCCATTTGGACCCTAGGGGCATGATTGGCAGGATCTTTATGACCACTTGCCGTTGCTACATGCCAAATATCTCAGCTCTGGGCCCTGTGGTTTCAGAGAAGAAGATCTTTGAACCTTTTTTCCATTATGAGTCTATTGGAGCTAAAGGGCCCGGGGTTTTGGCCCGTTTGGACCCCAGGGGCATGATTAGCAGGAATTATGTAGGTGACCACTTGCCATTGCTACATGCTATATATCTAAGCTCTGGGCCCTGTGGTTTCCGAGAAGAAGATTTTTGAAGCTTTTTGTTCCATTATGAGTCTATGGGAGCGAAGGGGCCCCGGGGTGTCGCCCATTTGGAACCCAGGGGCATGATTGGCAGAAAATATGTAGGTGACCACTGGCCCTTGCTACATGTTAACTATCGAAGCTCTGGGCCCTGTGGTTTCAGAGAAGAAGATGTCTGAAGCTTTTTTTCCATTATGAGTCTATGGGAGCTAAGGGGCCCCAGGGTGTGGCCAATTTGGACCCCACGGGCATGATTGGCAGGAATTATGTAGGTGACCACTTGCCTTTGCTACATGCCAAATATCTCAGCTCAGGGCCCTGTGGTTTTAGAGAAGAAGATTTTTGAAGCTTTTTTCCATTATGAGTCTATAGGAGCTCAAGGGCCCATTTGGAAACCAGGGGCATGATTGGCAGGAAATATGTAGGTGACCACTGGCCGTTGCTACATGTTAAATATCTAAGCTCTGGGCCCTGTGGTTTCAGAGAAGAAGATGTCTGAAGCTTTTTTTCCATTATGAGTCTATGGGAGCTAAGGGGCCCCGGGGTGTGGCCAATTGGGACCCCACAGGCATGATTGGCAGGAATTATGTAGGTGACCACTTGCCGTTGCTACATGCCAAATATCTCAGCTCTGGGGCCTGTGGTTTTAGAGCAGAAGATTTTTGAAGCTTTTTTTCCATTATGAGTCTATGGGAGCTAAGGGGCCCCGGGGTGTGGCCAATTTGGACCCCACGGGCATGATTGGCAGGAAATATGTAGGTGACCACTTGCCTTTGCTACATGCCAAATATCTCAGCTCTGGGCCCTGTGGTTTTAGAGAAGAAGATTTTTGAAGCTTTTTTCCATTATGAGTCTATAGGAGCTCAAGGGCCCTGGGGCGTGGCCCATTTGGACCCCAGGGGCATGATTGGCAGGAATTATGTAGGTGACCACTTGCCGTTGCTACATGCTAAATATCTAAGCTCTGGGCCCTGTAGTTTCCGAGAAGAAGATTTTTTAAGCTTTTTGTTCCATTATGAGTCTATGGGAGGGAAGGGACCCTGGGGCATGGCCATTATATAGGAATTTCATTGTACATAAAGAGAATATCCCAAAAGGGTTGAATGCACCCACTACAAAAATTTCAATGTTACTCAAACAGGCTGATTAGATTTCTCTGATCTTTGTGCACATTCCCATCTACATACACCACAATCTCTTTACTATACTATTAATGACATCCAAAGTAGAATAAAGAAACAAAGAACACATTAAAGAACGAAAATCAGAGACTCGGTTTTATTGAGACTCTTCATACACAATAATATAGTTTGCAAGGCTGCATACGTCTCCTAGCAACCATGATAGTTAAACAACCATGTTATATCCAAACAAAAATGGTCATTTTTCTAAATAATCTATACATTTTAGGGATCCATCTTGAAACTGTGTTATATCCAAAACTGTGTTGTATAGAACAGTGTTATAATGAGGTTGTTGTGTACTACTAGCTATATTTTGAAAACTGAAAGAAGAAATGTGTAGAGACAAGCATTACTGTAAACTGTAAAAGGACAGAAGTACCGGGTACTGACAGATTTACATGTATATACACATGTATGTATGAGGGTAGGCTGAAAAGTTCTGAGCCTGACCAAGATCCAATGGTTTGTCCGTGCTGAAAGTGCCTTATTTTTCAACATAGTCTCCCTTCCTGTCCACACACTTCCTCCAGCGATGTTGGAGTCCTTGGATCCCAGTGGTATAGAAGGTTTCCTTTAGGTCCCTGAAAAACTCCTCCACAGCAGCTATCACCTCCTCGTCTGACCGATAATGCTACCCAGCCAAGTGCTTTTTCATGTTCGGAAACAGGAAATAATCTGATGGAGCTAGATCAGGTGAATACGGAGGGTGATCAACAAGTGTGAAGCCACAGTCATGCACAACAGCCATTGCGACAACCGATTTATGAGCAGGCGCATTGTCCTGATGGAACAAGACCCCTTTTGTCAATTTTCCGTGTCGTTTAGCCTTAATTGCTTTTCCCAATTATTTTAGCAGATCTGCATAGTACTCCCCATTAATTGTTCTACCCTTTTGAAGGTAATCTATGAATATTATACCCTTGGCATCCCAGAACACTGATGCCATCACATTCCCTACAGAGTAGACCACCTTTGCCTTCTTTGGAGGGGGTGAGCCAGGGTGCTTCCATTGCATGGATTGTCTTTTGGTCTCTGGCTAAAAGTGATGAACCCAACACTCATCCTGAGTGATAAAACGGTCAAGAAAACCATCTTGGTCTGCTTCAAAAGTAGCCAAGTTGGCTTGTGACAGGTTGAGTCTGGTCAACTTTTGGTCAGGCGTCAAAAGCCGTGGCACCCATCTGGCGGAAACCTTGGACATTCCTAATTCACTGTGAAGAATGTTCTCTACTTGTTCATGGGAGATGCCAACAGTGTTAGTTAACTGATTCACAGTTAAACGCCTGTCATCCATCACTGCCCTGTGCACTTGGCTGATGGTTTCCTCAGTTGTTGCCGTTGTGGGTCGTTCATACGGGTCATCATCTTCAAGGCTGTCCTTGCCCATCTTAAAATTTGCTGCCCACCTTTTCACAGTTTCATACGAAGGAGCATCATCCCCTAATGTAGCAACCATATTGGCATGAATGTCCTTAGGAGCTAACCCCTTTTTATGGAGGTACTTGATGACACCACGATGCCAGATTTTGTCCTTTTTCTCAAAAACGTGCTAGTATCAATTTTCAAGTCTAGAATTTCTACGTTATTGCAGGTAAACTTGATCTCATTTGAGTCAAATCAAGTAATAAAGGTTTGGATTTAATGAATACAAAATTTCATGGCTGTTCGATGCCTGCTTTTTGGTCAGGCTCAGAACTTTTCAGCCTACCCTCGTATGTCAGTACAGACAAGTCTACCAAGAAGGGTATTTAAGAAAAGAGTTTTATTTTTCTGCTGTTCATGAAAGTATGACTGCAGTGGGTCGCGTGCAACGTAAATGAACCCAAGGGGTTCATGTAAGCTTTGCTAGCTACCTGCTGTCGTTCATACTTTCATGAAAAGCAGAAAATTCAAGTTTATTTTTTATATTTACATTCTTTGCACTTCATCACTGAGCGAAAAAATGCTTATAGGCCAAACTTTTAAAGCTGAAAAACATTTACACACTGTTTTTCTACAAAGAGCGGAACAGCTTGATGTCACCAACGCCCGTAGAGAACCATTGTTTAGACTGACGTCACTTGACATCACTGAAAATCATGTGATTTGATGTGTTCATGAAAATCGAACAAAGAAATTAACCAATAAGACGCGAATCACGACAATTGTTGTCTGCTTTACTTTAAAAGTAATTTTTTGCAAACAGTGTGAACCTTGATCAGACTGCTCCTCTTGGAGCAGTCTGATCTGGGTCCTCATTGTTTGCCTATAGGCAAAATATTTTTAAAAAATTTGCAAAAAGACTCAGCAGACGACATAAGCAGACGACATTTTCAGATGTAGTTTTTCTTGATATCTTAAGGGTTAAGGTCATTTTTCATTTGTTTGATTTGAGGTTTAACGTCCCCGTCAACACTGTAAAGGTCATTTTGGAGATGTTGCTTCCAATTTTGTGGGGCTTTTAACCGACATTAAGATGAAATGACATCTCAAGCCCTGTCGCCCAATGAAACCAAAAGGGTTTATAAACATGGATGGTCTGACTTGCACTGCTTTGCCTTGGCAGGCTTAGATTCTCTAAGCGGTTTACCAGTACTCGTGTGCTGTCGGTTTCAACTCTGCGTGGAAGCATCATGCAGCTCATCTCTTTCTTCATTTTTCTATATAATCTATACATTTTTCCGATCTATCTTTAAAGTGTTTGACCAAAACTGTGTTATAATGAACAGTGTTATAAAGGTAATGAACAGTGTTATAAAGGTAATGAACAGTCTTATAAAGGAAACTAACAGCGTTATAAAGGTACCGAACAGTTTTATAAAGGTAACAAACAGTGTTGTAACCCTTATCCTGCTGTTCACGACAACCATTTTCTTTGTAAACAGTGTAGATCCAGATCAGATGGCTTCTTCCGAAGCCATCTGATCGGGATCTACACTGTCTGACATTCAAATTATGAATTTGCAGGAATTAATTAATTCAAGTAATCTGATTGGTTCAAAGTCAGAAATGGGTGTGGCTAAACCGAATATTCAGCAAGAGAAGGGTTAAACAGTGTTTGACCAAGACTGTGTTATAAAGAACAGTGTTATAAAGAGGTGGTGTAGTTATGGTACCTGTTATAGGGTCAGAAACTGTGGTGTCTCTCTCATCAGATGACTCCTCAACCTGTAACATAAATATAACTGTAGGATAAACCCATCCAGATGAGATAATGCTTGTTTTCCCTTCTCTTAAATATACAGTCTCTGAAGAAAAATTGTGATATTTTTCTTATTTCCGCTTCAAACACAGCTTGTGGATAACCCATTGTATGCTGGTGGACCCCTCCATTGATATATGTTTGTTTTTGTTTTGTATGAGTTGAGGTTTTACGTCCCCATCAACACTATTAAGGTCATTTTGGAGACGTTGCTTCAGATTTTGTGGGATTTTTTCCCGACATTGAGATGAAATAACATCTCAAGCCCTACCATCCACAGAAACCCCTAGGGTTCAACAAGCTGTCTGACTCACATCACTTTTCCTGGGCATGCTATATGTTGGACAAGTCCATTTGTCATATAAGGGTTGGCAGGGTTTTTTTTTCGTTTTTTTTTTATATTTTTGACGCAAAATTCTGTTAGCAAAAAGTGCAGGCCCTGATCAGATGCCGCGTTCTGCGGCGTCTGATCTGGGCCTACTCTGTTGGCCTAGGTACCCCTTTAGAGGTTTCCCGCATACAATGGGATAATCATTAGATTTACATTCATTCCTTTTGTATTAAGTTATCTGATGACATGTCTGATTCCCCCACACCCACCCCCAATTTTTCGGATAATCACCATCCTATGCATATCAAAACTGTGTCAAAACACATCACGTTACCAAGTCTGTGAAATGAACACCCCTCTTAACCCCATTTTTTACAGAGAAAACTGGGGTTAACAGGGGTAAACATTATTTTCCTTATTTCTGCTCCAAGGAAATAGGTTGTGGGTACTCGTTAGAACCGCCTCAATGAGTTTAAATAAGGAAAATATCACAAATTTTCATTGGACAAGTAGCTGAAAGAATGCAGACGGTCATACGGGTGTGTTATCATAATGTCTGCATATATTTAAATACAGCAGATAAATCAGTTTCCGTGGATAAATTTGTAAGACCTTTTATCAACTGACTATCCTGTACGGATCAGAGGCCATCCGTATTAACACCAGGGGCCAGTTGTTCAAAACTAACGACATCGTTAGTTAATGTATCGTTAAAACTTTGATCGTTTAATATGGCAAATATGCTAAAATTTTTGCTGAAAAAATGTGAGCAGCTTTTGCAGATGCAAAAGCTGCTCACATTTTTTTCAGGAAAATGCCAAAATTTTCGATATTGTCCTTGCTAGAACAGTTAATAATTTGACCACTAACGAGCTCATTAAGCTAACGTTGCTTTGAACATTGTTTGTTTGTTTGTTTGTATTGGAGTTTAACGGCCCAGTCAACACTATTTAGGTCATTTTTGAGCCGGTCAGTTTACCTATCAACACTTTCCTGGGCAGGCTTATACGTAAGCGGTTAACCAGTACAGTGCACATTCTTTCGCCAGAAACTGACAACTGCCCTTCTTGAATCAGCGGAAGGGAGAGAATGACCGTAGAAAAAATTTCATGATCAATCTCCACGTAAGAATGTTGCCGACCCCGGCGGGAGTCGAACCCGCGACCTCCTGATTACCAGTCAGACGCGCATCCGACTGAGCCACCGAGGCCGGCCCGTTGCTTTGAACAACTGGCCCCAGGTCAACTATTATTAACCGGAGGTAGAGTGATATAAGGCTGAGGTCAAAAATCAATAATCCTGTTTTTTAATTGTGTCAATTAATAAAATTGTCATTAATCAAGTAATTTCGTATTGGCCCAGTTACAGGTCCGAGGTCGGCTGTATTTGCCGAAGGCTGAAATTAGCCTGGGCCTTTAGCTACAGGCCAATAAAGCAGACCTCGGACCTGTAACTGGGCCAATACAAAATTACTTGATTAATAACATCATAGTACATGTATTATATTTAGTTGCATCCCAAAACAAATAAGCAATATCAATTTTTACTAGGGGAGGCTGAGAAGTTTGTGAAGTGCTCTCATTAACAGACTAGCAAGAATTTTGAGAGTTTAGATACACAAAAAACTAGAGATTACAGGCCTAGTGGGAAAGAGCGTTGACTCTTAATCATTAGGTCTCTCACTGCTAAGGTTCGAGCCTGGTTTGGGTCATATGTGAGACACCAAGTTCTGCAATGGAAGGTAAGGTGGTTTTTCTCCGGGTACTCCAGCTTTCGTCCACCTCTAATTAACGATTGACTTGATATGGGTGAAATAATCTTGAAAGGGCCATAAAACCAATCAGTGAAACACTGAAGTACTGATCAGACTTCAAGGATTTGGAGGCTTATCTGCACCTTTGTTATTCGCTTTTGGCTAAAAAGTCATCTCATGACATGACTAACATATTACAATGACACATGACTCATACATTATGATAACACACACTATGTGCTACTCATTACAAAAACATTGTAAATTTTAGCGCCGAAAAAACGATAATTTTAAGATGAAAACTTGTGATATTTTTCTTACTTCTGCTCAAAATATAGATTGTTGATACTCGTTAGAACCACCTCAATAACCACCTCATCGAGGTGGTTCCGACGGGTATCCACAATCTATTTTTTTGAGCAGAAATAAGAAAAATAAGATTTACCCCTGTAAACCCCAATTTTACTGTATAAAAGTGGGGTTCAAGAGGGTCAAAATTATATAGGCGTGTTTTCGTGATGATGATAACACACATCATGTGATGTGCTACTATGGCATCTTTAATACATGTAACTGTAGAACTAGCATTTTTCTGATAAAAATCTTTTATATTTTCCTTACTTCTGCTTCAAACAAAGATTGTGGGTGCTCCATAAACCACATCAACGAGGCAGTTCGAACAAGTACCCACAACCTAAGACTTGGAGCAGAAATCAGTAAAATAAAAGTATACCCTTGTAAATCCCAGTTTTCTCTACATAAAGAGGGTTTAGAGGGGTATTCTTTCCAAAGACTTGTTTACTTGATGAATGGGTAACTTCATCACGTTAACAAGTCTGTGAAATGAATGCCCCCATAAACTCTACATTATATAGAGAAAACTGGGGTTTACGGGGATATACATTATTTCTCTTATTTCTGCTCAAAAAATAGGTTGTAGATACTTGTTAGAACTGCCTCAATGAGGCAATTCTATCACCCAAAACCTATCTTTACAGTACAAACAAGAAAAAAATCACAGATTTTTCATCAGAAAAGTAGCCATTTTGGAGACATGATGATGAAAAATTGACTATGTCGTACTGGTGTGTTATCGTAATATATTTACCGGCAGATTTTCTGGACAGTAAAAGTAGTAGTCAGGATAGGTGGGGACCGGTCTAAACCACTTATGAACAGCATCACAGAACTTGTTCTTGATTAGCTGATGAAGACCCCTTACTGATTCACATGGGGTGTCCAACTGTAAGGCAGGGAGGTCAAGAGTCACAGTTCTAGATGGCAGGGCAAGGACAGATGGAATAGAGCTTTGTCCATGGGAGTGGACTAACCTGCAATGTAAAATGAATATGAATTACTGTAATTATTAGGGTTTAAAGGGCCATAAATGACTAAATGAACACCTACAGAAGAACTTCAATGGCTCTGACAATCGATGGCTCATTTACCATGGATGAGTCGAACCCGTTCTTGAGCCCCTTGCGAAATCCTCTACATAAGAAATAGTGGGGGATAATTAAGAAGAACTTAGTCTTTTATCTTGAAAATGTATGTTGTGGGTACTCATTAGAATCGCCTCGATGAGGCGATTCTAATGAGTACACACAGCATACATTTTCACAATAGAACACCAAAAGGATGTTTAAAAGTATCACGTTATGCCTCCTGGCAGTAATCCTCAGTGGCTCGAACTACCCCAGTCTCGAACAGATTTTCGAGGTCCCAAAGGTGTTTGAGCCATTGAAGTTTGACTGTATATTGTTGACTTGTTAGTTAAGTTTATACTAATTTATTTTAGTTTGACTGCGATGTAAGCTTCATGCTTATTTGAATCGCTCTCTAACACGATGTTATCATGTGAACAGGAGAGAGGCAATGACTTTTACACCACTGCTACCCATTTACACCTGGGTGGCGTGGGTAGTGGCATTATGTGTCTTGCCCAAGAACACACCTCGCCTGTGGTTGCAGGATTCGAACCCACAACCGCTGGATCATAAGTCGAATGCGCTAACCACTTAGCTATCAAGGCTGCCACAACTTGTTAACTGAAGGGACACTGAAGAATTCTTCCCATGGCCATGGAAGACAGCATTTTCCTGCATGGGTGTAACTTTATAATACACCACAACCTCATTATAACACGGTTCAATATAATAAGGTTTTGGATATAACACTGTTTTATGATGGGTCCCAAAAATGTATAGATTATATAGAAAAAATGACCCAAAAATGTAATGATTATATAGAAAAATGACCATAAATGGTCATTTTTCTGTATAATCTATACATTTTTGTTTGTATATAACATGGTTGTTTAAGTAAAACAGTTTCTGTTTTGGACCCCATTAATAGTGCTATACAGAGATTGTGGTGTATATTTTTAGAAGCTGCTAAGTCACAAGAGTAGAATTATCATTTACCCATCACTTTCATCAAGAAATTCCATAAATCTAACAGACAGTTTCTTCGGTAACTCTGCCCCCTCTGGTGGCTCAAGAGTGCCTTCCTTAGCAATGACCTCTGGTTCCCTGTCTTTCTTAGCATCCGTCACAATCTTCTGGAAATGAGCACAGGTGGCATGGAGAAATGAGGTCATGTTCGTTTCCAAGGGAAAGGACTCCTCACAAATGTTGTTGATGGCAGCATCAATGTCTCGGGCTTCTATTGTATAGCCTTTCTGTAGACTCTGAAACACTCCTGTAAGAAACAAGAACTTTGTGCTTAAGGTCTAAGGATCAAAACACTAAAATAGAATCCAAACTGTAATAATCAAGTATCTAAGGGATCATTTCACGGACTTGTTAACGTAATGGCTGATTCAAACTCATTCTTGAGTACTAGGAAATAAGACCACCAGACAAAGAAATCCATGATTTTACCCTGGGATAGAAATTTATGTTCTGACCCTGGTGTTCCGACCCAAAATCGAATATAATCACGTGTTTGATAAATGCACTGGTTGATTACGACCTCGTATGCGCTGTCGTTAAGGTTGACGTCACAGCATGTTACGTGACGTCACTAAACATTCCTGCAGTGTCATCACAATATGGCGGATGCCAGTAACCGAAGTGACTGCAGCATTAAAAATCCTCGCTAACAAATGGAAGGTATGCAAGAAAAAGAATCCTATATGGGTGTGAGGGATGGATAGAAAAATCCGTCCCTCGGGATCACTGTCCAGCATCACTCGGCAAGCCTCATGATGCCGGACAGTGACCCTCAGGACAGATTTTTTCATCCACCCCTCACACTCACATAAGATTCTTATTACATGGGTGTGAGGGGTGGATAGACAAAGCCGTCCGGAGGGTCACTGTCTGGCATCACAAGGCTTGCCAAGTGATGCTGAACAGTGATCCCAAGTGAGAGATTTTTCTATCCACGCCTCACACCCATGTAGCAGTCTTTTTCTTGCATACCTTTCATTCCTGATTTGTTTGTTTGATTTGAGGTTCAACATCCCCATCAAAACTGTATGGGTGATTTTGGAGACGTTGCTTCCAATTTTGTGGGACTTTCACCCGAGACTGAGATGAAATGACATCTCAAGCCCTGTCGCCCAAACTTTCATTTCTGAGTATGGATTTTTGATAATACAGTCACCACTGTTGCAGACATCTTCTATATTGTCATGACCATGTTGTGATGTTTAGTGACTTCAATCTTAACGTAGGCACATAAAAATTATGAGGTCGTATTCAATCAGTGCATTTATGACAAGAGGTCCCAGAGGGCCCTGAATCGCTCACCTGAGAATCAGTGTCTCTAGTACATTCTTGGCTCAAGGGCTATACTAGGTGAAGCTTCATACCAAATATCAAAGACCTGAGTCTTGTGGTTTCAGAGAAGAAGATTTTTAAATATTTTCCCTATATAAGGGCCCCAGGGATGGGAGCATTTTTGGCCCCAGGGCTATAATTTGAACAATCTTGGTAGAAGTCCACTAGATGAAGCTTCACACCAAATATCAAAGATCTGAGCCTTGCGGTTTCAGAGAAGAAGATTTTTAAAGATTTTCCCTGTATAAGCCTGTGTAAAACCAAAGGCCCCCAAGGCGGGGGCATTTTTGGCTCCGGGGCTTTAATTTGAACAATCTTGGTAGAGGTCCACTAGGTGAAGCTTCACACCAAATATCAAAGACCTGGGCCTTGCGGTTTCAGAGAATAAAATTTTTTAAGATTTTCCCTGTATAAGCCTATGTAAAACCAAAGACCCCCGGGGCGGGGGCATTTTTTGCCCTAGGGCTATAATTTGAACAATCTTGGTAGAGGTCCACTAGGTGAAACTTCACACCAAATATCAAAGACCTGGGCCTTTTGGTTTTAGAGAAGATTTTTAAAGATTTTCCCTATACAAACCTATGTAAACCCAAAGGCCCCCGGGGCAGGGGCATTTCTGGCCAAAGGGCCATAATTTGAACAATCTTGGTAGAGGTCCACCAGATGAAGCTTCATACCAAATATTGAAGACCTGGGCCTTTCGGTTTCAGAGAAGAATATTTTAAAGATTTTCCCTATATAAGCCTATGTAAAACTAAAGGCCCCTGGGGTGGGAGCATTTTTAGCCCCCAGGGCTATAATTTGAACAATCTTGGTAGAGGTCCACTAGATGAAGCTTCACACTAAATATCAAAGATCTGAGCCTTGCAGTTTCAGAGTAGAAAATTTTTAAAGATTTTCCCTGTAAAAGCCTATGTAAAACAAAAGGCCCCCAAGGCGGGTGCATTTTTGGCTCTGGGGCTTTAATTTGAACAATCTTGGTAGAGGTCCACTTGGTGAAGCTTCACACCAAATATCAAAGACCTGGGCCTTGCGGTTTCAGAGAAGAAGATTTTTAAAGATTTTCCCTGTATAAGCCTATGTAAAACCAAAGACCCCCAGGGTGGGTGAATTTTCAGCCCCAGCACTATAATTTGAACATTCTTGGTAGAGGTCCACTAGGTGAAACTTCACACCAAATATCAAAGACCTGGGTCTTGTGGTTTTAGAGAAGAAAATTTTTAAAGATTTTCCCTATACAAACCTATGTAAACCCAAAGGCCCCTGGGGCAGGGGCATTTCTGGCCCAAGGGCCATAATTTGAACAACCTTGGTAGAGGTCCACTAGATGAAGCTTCATACCAAATATTGAAGACCTGGGCCTTTCGGTTTCAGAGAAGAATATTTTAAAGATTTTCCCTATATAAGCCTATGTAAAACCAAAGGCCCCTGGGGCGGGGGCATTTTTAGCCCCTAGGGCTATAATTTGAACAATCTTGGTAGAGGTCCACTAGATGAAGCTTCACACTAAATATCAAAGATCTGAGCCTTGCAGTTTCAGAGAAGAAGATTTTTAAAGATTTTCCCTGTAAAAGCCTATGTAAAACCAAAGGCCCCCGGGACGGGGGCATTTTTGGCCCTAGGGCTATAATTTGAACAATCTTGGTAGAGGTCCACTAGGTGAAGCTTCACACCAAATATCAAAGACCTGGGCCTTGTGGTTTCAGAGAAGAAGATTTTTAAAGATTTTCCCTATATAAGCCTATGTAAACCCAAAGGCCCCCGGGGCGGGGGCATTTCTGGCCCAAGGGCCATAATTTGAACAATCTTGGTAGAGGTGCACTAGATGAAGCTTCATACCAAATATCGAAGACCTGGGCCTTTCGGTTTCAGAGAAGAAGATTTTTAAAGTTTACATTTTAAAAATCTATTTTAGCTCCTGTGACCTAGATGTGCAATGGACCGGAACCATTTGAACAACTTTGAAAGGGGACCACCTAAGGATCATTCCTGTGAAGTTTGGTTAAAATCTGATCAGTGGTTAAGGAGGATATGTCATTTGAAGAAAATGTTTACGCACGCACACACGCACGACGGACGCCGGACAAAAAGTGATCCCAAAAGCTCACCTCGTCACTACGTGACAGGTGAGCTAAAAAACGCAAGACTATTTGACTTAGGGTGAGAACACACAATATTCCTATCCCAAGCTAAAATTAGGGATTTCCTCATTTGGTGTGCAAGAAAATATTTCGGTAGGTCCTGATTAGACATAGTAAGGAAGTCATTTCATTTTAACAAGGTATGTTGTGTGTCCTCATTAGAATTGCATCAATGATCCAATTATAATGAGTACACACAGCATACCTTTATTTTATCTAAACAGAAAGCCTCCTGCAATGGCTCTATGAACAACAATCAATGGCTCGAACTACACCTGTCTCGAACCTAATTGTTAGGTTCCAAAGGTGTTTGAGCCATCAAAGTTTAACTGTTTGTTTGTTTGATTTGATGTTTAAGGTCCCCGTCAACACAGTATAGGTCATTTTGGAGACCTTGCTTCCAATTCTGTGGGCCTTTTACCCGACATTGAGACGAAATGACATCTGAAGCCCTAGGGCACAATGAAACCATAGGGTTTATAAGCATGGACGGTCAGACTCACACCGCTTTGCCTGGGCAGACTTAGATCCTCTAAGCGGTTTACATGTGCGATTGGTTTCAGCTCTGCGTGGAAAAATCAAAAGTGGTCTCTTAATAGGAGACACTGGATGTAGAAAACACATAGAAAAAATAACTGAAACCCTCTCAATAAGCTTTTAAAGGCAGATTAAGTCTTAATTTTAGGTAAAAAGATAATAAAGATAAAGAAGCTTTATTTAACGTCGCTTATCCAAAACAAATAACATAAGCTCTGTAGAGCTTTTATTGAAACAAACAAAGTACATGTATCCTGTAACAAATACTTACCTGGCTTCATTTATCTTCCTAGGACTACCCCTGATAATGCGAGCATCAGCCAAGGGAGCGCCTAGTACCATTTTTCACGCCTTTGGTATGGCGTGGCCGGGGATCGAACCTGCGGCCTCCAATTCCCTAAGCGGACGCTCTACCACTGAGCTATTGGGTGGTTTTAATAGCAGAATTTCACTGTATATATGACAAGATAAAATTCATTCAATTTAAAATGAATAAGTCGGTTTTTTAACTCTCTGTTCTGCTTCCACATTATGATTACACATTCTTGTGATAGTGTGATTTCTTCAGTATCTCCAAAAGAGTTATTTTTCTCAAGAAAAGTCATAGTTTTCTTAGTTATACTCAAGGTATAGATTGTGATTGCTTGTTTGAACCTTGAGGCAGTTCTAACAAGTACCCAGAACCTATGGCTTGGAGCAGAAATAAGAACAAGAGGGCCATGATGGCCCTGGATCGCTCACTTGATCCATAGTGTAACAAGTAGGCCTCTGGGAGAGCCATTATTGGCCCCCGGCTATAATTTGAATAATCTTGGTAGTGGTCTAAAAGGTGAAGCTTCATACCAATTCCTTCTGGTTTCAGACAAGAAGAGTTTTAAAGGTTTTCCTTGTAGAAGTCTATATAAACATTCGGGTACCTGGGTGGGCCATTTTTGGCCCGAGGGCTATAATTTGAACAATCTTGGTAGAAATCCACAAGATGAAGCTTCATACCAAATATCAAAGACCTTGGCCTTATGCTTTCAGAAAAGAAGATTTTTAAAGGTTTTCATTGCCTTGACTTCTATTTCCTAGGGCTATAATCAAAGACCTTGGCCTTACACTTTCAGAGAAGAAGATTTTTAAATATTTTCCCTATATAAGCCTATAAAAACCAAAGGGCCCTGAGGCAGGGACATTTTTGGCCCTAGGGCTATAATTTGAACAATCTTGATAGAGGTCCACTAGATGAAGCTTCACACCAAATATCAAAGACCTGGGCCTTGTGGTTTCAGAGAAGAAGATTTTTAAAGATTTTCTCTATATAAGCCTATGTAAAACCAAAGGGCCCCGCAGCGGGGGCATTTTTGGCCCTAGGGCTATAATTTGAACAATCTTGATAGAGGTCCACTAGATGAAGCTTCATACCAAATATCAAAGACCGAGGCCATGCGGTTTCAGAGAAGAAGATTTTTAAAATTTTCAGTAAAAAAATATATTTTTAGCTCCTGTGACTTAGATGTGCAATGGACTGGAACCATTTGAACAATTTTGAAAGGGGACCACCTAAGGAGCATTCCTGCGAGTTTGGTCAAAATCGGATCAATGGTTTCGGAGGAGATATCGTCTGAAGAAAATGTTTACGCATGGACGCACACACAGATGCATGCACAATGGACAAAAAGTGATCCCAAAAGCTCACCTCGTCACTACGTGACAGGTGAGCAAAAAATAATGTACCATCAGAAACCCGCTAGTTTACCTTTAACGTAGCACTGGTAGAACATCTCAGAGAAACTTGAACAGTGTTGCCACAGGTTCTCCCCACTGTCTGTGGAACCCTCGGTTGACCTCCGCTCATGAGATCGTGACGGAGATCTTGACGGACTTCTTTCTTCTTTCTCACTTTCCTGGAATCACAAAGTAGTATTACTACACCACAACCTCATTATAACACAGTTTGTAACAACATGTTTTGGATATAACACAGTTTCAAGAGGGATCCCAAAAATGTATAGATTATATAGAATCAAAGTACTGAAAGTACTGATGAAAGTTGATTTATGAGGTATATTCACCATGATAAATTGGTAGTGGTAGATTAAACAGTTCTCGAAGTATCTTTTTGACAAGGTTGAAAAAGGAGTTTAACCAGGTTCGATTAAGAAAAAAATTCCTGTTACTTGTTATTGTTCTCATGACAATCACTGACCATCTGACTGGCGCCGACCCTGAACAAAATCCAGGTATTGGTTATTGATAGCACCCCTAAGATGTCAGAGGGGAACGTCAGAAGAAAATTCTGGACTGTGCTTGTCTGTTTGTTTATATGTTTGTTTGCTTGTTTTGAGGTTTAACATCCCCGTCAACACTGGCTAGGTCATTTAGAGACGTTGCTTCCAATTTTGTGAGACTTTTACCCAACACTAAAATGAAATGACATAATTATCAAGCCTGTCGCGCAATGAAACCAAATAGGCTTGTGACACGGACGGTTCGATTCGCACCACTTTGCCTGGCCAGGCTTAGATCCTCTAAGCGGTTTACCAGTACTCATGTGCGGTCGATTTCAGCTCGGCGTGAAAGTATCCGCCTATTTCTTCAAGCCCTGATGGGCGGGGGCGGTAGGACTGTGCTCGTGCATTTGGCCATTGGCAAACAGAACCTTCATAATCAGACGCCACATAATGCGGTGTCCGATCAGATCTAATGTACCTGCTTAAACGAACAGTCCGATTCTCAGTTCACGACTATTCTCCAAACTTACATTCAGAGACGATCGATCCACCAGTTCTCTCAGCACTTTGATTAATTGAGTATTTACGCAAATACGCTGTTTATCTGGTGCACTGGACGGGAGTGAACTTTAAAACCTATTTCTTTCTTTCGGCGAGTCATGGGTCTCCACAAATGAAGTGTACATTGCTTTCGGAGACGTTACAGCAGAGCCCTTTAATTTCTACATTTTAAACAGTGGAGATGCTTCGACTTAGATCCGTCTTCCCAAGTGTCTATAAAACGAGTGCATATGCACCCAAAAATGCAAAGCTTCCTTTTATAACACTGAAGGGTCTGATTTGAGGTCACAGAATGAGGTGTCTGATCAGTGGCTTCTGAATTTGGTTAAAACCAATATATGACAATGGAACCTCCAACAAATAAGTTCGTAACAGGATTGTCAGATTTGTTTTCTTAAAGGTAGGTTTTGCAAGGATATATGTTTTTTTTTAGCAACCAATGCAGACTCAGATCAGACACCAAGTTGTGCTGCGTCTGATCTGGGCCTACCATACTCACATGCCATAAAAAGTGACGCTAGTTATATATGGGCAAATGTCCAGTTCGGAAACGGAGGGGTGAAAGGGAAGGAACACCTGTGGAATCAAGTCCGCCTTGATATAAAACGATACACCGAGTATCAAAGCTGGAAAAGTCCAGTTCGGCAACTGAGGGGTGAAAGGAAAGGAACACCTGTGGAATCAAGTCCGGCTTCAGCGCAAATGTTAAGAAATCAATGCGCTGGAAAAGGAAATGAGGCAAGTGTTTAATTTGGACTATTTTATGCAGCGAATGAACAGCGGAAGTGTAGTAACGCGGTCCAGTACCGGAAGTAGAAATGCAATGACATATAAACTTGATACAAGTATCAACTTTCAAAAATGACCATAAATGGTTATTTTGGTCATTTTTCTATATAATCTATACATTTTTGTTTGATATAACAGGGTTGCTTAACTAACACGGTTTCGGCTTTGGACCGCATTAATAGGGTTATAAAGAGGTTGTAGTGTATTCAGTAACTTTATGACAATATTGTGAGGAGTCCATGCTGTAATGAGACCTTCTTCCGCACAAGAATATGTAGTAAAATAAACATTTGGGTAGTGGTAAAATGAAGGGGTAGTGGTATAATGAAACTTCACTGTTTTGTTATATTCTTTTATCATATGACATTGATTCTTTTATCATATGATGTCAAGTCTGTGAATGCCATGTAATAATGCCATGCATTAAATTCAGTAATCCACTAGTGGATTAAATATGCGAATCAGTTAGATATGCCCTGTAATTTTACATGTACGACATTGTGTACACCTTCGGCGGAATATTGACAATTTTGTAAAAAAAACAAGATGTGTTTGTGAAACACTGATGCCCCCGGACAGCGCCAATGTTAATGTTTTTAAAAATTTTGAAAAAAATAGGTCAAAGGTCAAGTTCAAGGTCAAGACATCAAAAATTATGGTACCACTGGAAAGGTCTTGTGATAAGGTATACACATGTGAAATATGAAAGCTCTATCTATTACCATTCAAAAGTTATGCCCAATGTTAAGGTTTTTGTAGACAGACAAACGGACAAACAGACAAACGGACAAACAGACAGACAGACCAAAAACTATAAAATTATAGTACCAATAGAAAGGGCTTGTGACAAGGAATGCACATGTGAAATATGAAAGCTCTATCAGTTACCAATCAAAAGTTATAGCCAATGTTAAAGTTTTTAAAAAGGAGGTCAAAAGTAGGTCAAATCTCAAGGTCACGAGGTCAAAAATTATAGTACCAATAGAAAGGTCTTGCGACAAGGAATGCACATGTGAAATATTAAAGCTCTATCAGTTACTAATCAAAAGTTATAGCCAATGTTGAAGTTTTTAAAAAGGAGGTCAAAAGTAGGTCAAATCTCAAGGTGAAGGTCACGAGGTCAAAATTTATGGTACCTCTTGAAAGGTCTTGTGACAAGGAATGCACATGTGAAGTATGAAAGCTGTACCACTTACCATTCAAAAGTTATGCCCAATGTTAAAGTTTTTGCAGACGGACAAACGGACAAACAGACAAACGGACAAACAGACGGACAGACCAAAAACTATATGCCCCCCAGAATCTTAGATTCCGGGGGCATAAAAATTGTGAATAAAATGCATTTTGAATGTCATATGATAAATAGAATTTTGCATTAGTGTTCAAAGACATGTATTGCTGAATTTATTAAACCCATTCAGGAAAGGGCAAAAAATGCTCGGAAATGCCTCCCATTTTATCCATTTTCCTCAACTCATTTAATAAATTCAATAATACATGAACACTCATGTAAGATCCTCTAGAAACAGAATGAAAACACCTACCATATATTTTGCTATGCTTTGCAATGAAGAAATTTTTATCGTTTTGCCTTCTTTGCTTTCCTATACTCCAAGCTCTTCCAAATTAGAAGTCTACCCTTAAAGGAAAGAATTTGGACCTTAAGGCGAATGGGAACAACTGGCAGATTTTTCTGCCATTTTTCAAAGGGAGACAACTTTCAGGACTTCCTGTTCACTTTTCTATAGGATCAGTCCCACCAAAAAAGGGGTCTACTCTTAAAGGAAAGAATTTGCTCCTTAGGAGCAAATTCTTTCAAATTCTTTCCATTAAGAGTTGACAGCTTTGTCATGGGAGACAAAAACACTTTTGCAGGTGTTGCCTCCCCTGAAGGTGTATCCATTCCCCTTAAAGACCACTTAAAGATAGTCTGAATATAAGAATTTTATCGTACTCATTTACCTTGAGATTGTCCAGACTAAATGAGACCCTTTTTATTCTTCCACCAATATCGCCCGAGTCCTCTTGGAAGTCAAACGTCATATCTTGATATGTGTCCGGAGGGAGCTGGAAGTCCCAGGGATTTATAAGGGAATCTAACACATTGTGTATTGTACAGTCATAAATATATACTGGAAGAACTAATGGTTTACTTGCTACTTTCCTTTTCTCTTCAGTTTTAGCTGTTTTTTCAGCTTCTTCAACCATGTTCATTGCATTTAACTCTTCTTCAGCTTTTAAATGGGCTTCTGAATCATCCTCAATTCCATTGTCATGAAGTTTGTGATTGTTATGAAAATCTATATCACTGTAAATTTCATCTTTAGCTGTCTCTTTAGTAGGAGTAGTAGTTGTTTCAAGATCACTTTCAGCAGTTACACATTCTGAACTCTTATCAGACAGCTCACTTTCAGATTTTGCATCAGACTGTCCTTCACTTGCCTGAGCAGTTTCATGCTCTCCCTTTGCAATATCATTAGTCTCTTCTGTATCTCTCTCCTCCACTTGTGTTTTCTCATTTAGCAAAACTAAATCATCAAATGATGCGGGTAGAAAAACAAGCATCAAAGCACTATTGTTTACAGACTTCATGAAACAATTCCATTCCGGAATGATCTTGACCCCTGAATCAGTCACCTGACCTTGAAACCCAAGGTCACAAGATTTCTGACTCAGTCCCATGCTAACACCACTTTCTTTGTGCTTGCTATCTTTCTCAGTAGTTGTTGTTTCAACCTTGCTTTGTGAAATAAATTTTTCAATCTCAAATGAGAATGGGTTGATATCAGTCGCTCTTGGACGAGCATCAAGTTGGTCCAAGAAAAACTGGCTCTGTATCTGAGAAAGTTTGACTTGTCTCTGGTATATACCACACAGCTGCTCCGACAACAGAGAAAACAAAAGGTTGTTGGCGTCTTTTGACCCTGGATGACCATCTTGGCTGCTGGTTTCTGTGAAACAAAAAAACAGCAAATCAAAGCACAGTAAAACCACCTAAATTCAAGATTATATCTGCTTTTAAAAGCTTATTGAGAAGGTTTCAGTCATTCTTTATGTGTGTTTTCTGCATTAATTCTCCCCTAGAAAGAGACCACCTTTGGGACTGTTCAAAAGTGGTCTTAAAGACCACTTTTGGACTGTCCTAAAGGTGGTATTATTATAAGAATTTTACTGTATGGTGAAACTCCAACAGTTCAAGCCCCAATGGCTCATTAACGATGGCAGAATTGAACTGGTTCTACAGTCTAGTATGTTAACAACTCAGTGTAATGAGCATCCCTCTAAACCCCACTTTATGAACAGAAAACTGGGGTTTACGGGGGTAAACATTATTTTTCTTCTTTCTGCTCTGAGACATAGGTTGTCAATGGGGCAGTTCTAATGAACACCCCAAACCTATGTTTGGAGCATATATAGGAAAAATATCAGAATTTTTTTATCAGAAAAATAACTGTTTTATAGGTATGAAAGAATGCACTATATCACATGGATATCCGTGATCTTTTTCTTGTAAATGCTCCAAACATAGGTCGTGGGTGCTCGTTAGACCCATTAGAACCAATCTGTCTTGGAACAGAAATAAGGAAAATACCCCAGTTTTCTCTATATAAAGTGGGGTTAAGGGGTCTTCATTTCACGGACTTGTCCACATGACAGTATAACATTCCCCTTCTACCCTACCTGCTGCAAGGACAGCAGGTCTTGCCAAACTGTAAGCCAATATCAACTGGATGCCCCCGTGATATAAGATACATGGCACTTCCACTTTGACCAACCAGCCAAACAAAAATATCCCCAGTTGTTCCATGTCCCTTAATCAACACAGATATTACCATTTAGTTGATGTCACTACATGTACATCACGAAAACATGACTATATAATTTTGACCCCCTAAAACACCACTTTTTATGTAGTAAAACTGGGGTTTACAGAGGTAAACCTTATTTTTCTTATTTCTGCTCTAAAATATTGACTGTGGGTACTCGTGAGAACCGCCTCAATGAGGCAGTTCTAATGAGTACACACAATCTATATTTTGAGCAGAAATAAGAAAAATATCACAATTTTTATCTTAAAATTTTCTTTTTTTCGGGGGTAACATTTACAATGTATTTGTAAAGGCGTGTTTTCGTTATGGCTTGTATTACTTACCAAAAGAATAGGTCGGGAACAGATACTCTGCTTGCTGACTTCTCGGCAAGATGGATAACAGATCGAAGGGAAATGGCACATGCTGTATTGTTGGAGCCAACTGATTCAGTACACTGCCAGGCTTCTCACTGGAATAGATTATATAGTAGTCGCAGATAACATTTAACTAGGCAGAGCTATTCAGGTGTGTTGTCAATACATGTCAAATTGGCTGAGTCCACCAGAAGATTCCGTAGATCACCTTTCACATGTTTCTGCAAGCAGACCAAATGGCTCTTTACGCCACAGCTGTGTTTGTGTTACAGTTGAATTCACACAATCGGGTAATTTGGTTTACCTTTTTGTTAATTTTGTTTGTTTTATTTGAAGTTTAACGTCCCCTTCAACACTGTAAAGATCATTTTGGAGATGTTGCTTCCAATTTTGTGAGACTTTTACCTGACACTGAGATGAAATGACATCTTAAGCCCTGGCACCTGATGAAACCAATAGGGTTTATAAGCATGGACGGTCTGACTTGCCCCGCTTTGCCTGGGCAGGCTTAGATCCTCTTAGAGGTTTACCAGTACTCGTGTGCGGTCAGTTTCACCTCTGCATGGAAGCATCATGCAGATATCTATTTTTCCAGCCCCAATGGGCGGGGGCCAACTAGGCAGAGCTATTCAGGTGTATATGTCCCATTGGATGAGTCCACCGAAAGATTCCATAGATTGCCTTTCACATGTTTCTGCAAGTGGACCAAATGGCTCTTAACGCCACAGCTGTGTTTGTGTTACACTTGAATTCACACAATTGAGTGATTTGGTTTACCTTTTTGTTAATAGAACATTCCAAAAGGCAGGTGTAAGCGATAGCTCTGTCTAGTCAATATTATCTGTGACTACTATAACATGTTAACAAATCCGAGTAAAGAATACCCATGTAAGCCCCACTATAATTGCTGCTCAAAAACATAGATTGTGGGGAAACCGTAATGATCCCAAGTATTGGGACTGATAGGACAAAGCAAACAGTGCAGACTCAGATCAGACTGCTCCTACAGGAGCAGTCTGATCTGGGTCTACACTGTTTGCCATTCTGTCTGCACCTTTTTGGTCTCCTTGCTTGATTGTGAAAAACATTTGTAAAAATTTTGGGAGACTAACTCAAGTCCTAAATGTGTTCAAATTTTTAGGATTTTTACAGTATAGAAAAATGAACAAATGGTCATTTTTCGATACGGTCTGTATATTTTTGTATGATTTTGTTAGCAGTCATTTAACCCCTGTCCTGCTGAATAAATTAATCTAGCCACACCCATTTCTGGTTATCAACCAATCAAATAAATTTGTTTAATTCACAATCTTCATGGCAAATGGTGTAGATCCTGATTAGATGGCTTCTTTAGAAAAATGGGAATAAAATGCGTTTTAAATGTCATATGATAAACAGAATCTTGCATACTTGCATTTGTGTTCATGTATTATTGAATTTATTAAACTCAATCCGGAAAAGGGACAAAATGCTCAGCAAAGCCTCGCATTTTATCCCTTTTCCTCATCTCGTTTAAAATGGCCCCCGCCCATAGGGGCTTTAAGAAATATATGGGCTGCATGATGCTTCCACGCAGAGCTGAATCCGGCCCGCACACTAGTACTGATAAACCGTTTAGAGGATCTAAGCCTGTCCAGGAACCGCGGTGCGAATCGGACCATCCATGCTAATAAACCCTATTGGTTTCATTGGGCGACAGGGCTTGAGATGTCATTTCATCTCAATGTCTGGTAAAAGTCCCACAAAATTGGAAGCAACGTCTCCAAAATGACCTTTACAGTGTTGACGGGGATGTTAAACCTCAAATCAAACAAAATCATCTCGTTTAATAAATTCAATAATACATGAACACTCCTGTAAGATCCTCCATGAAATGTCAAAATGCTATGTGCCTTTATTATGGAGAATATGGTATCTGCCCTTCCTGGGTCCATCCAATTAAGTAAACTAGCCCCTTAACCCATTGTTAACTAGTGGACTGTTCCACTGCTGTAATGTTGGACAAGTTCATTTGTCATATAAGGGGTGGCGGGCATATTTTTTCTTTTTTATTCTATTTTTAATGGAAAATTCTGTTAGCAAAAAGTGCGGGCCCTGATCAGACACCACGTCTGATCTGGGCCTGCACTGTTTGCCAAGGTACCCCTTTAGTCGTTTCCCGCATGAAATGGGTTGACCCTTAACCCTTATCTTGCTGTTCACGACAACCCTTTTCTTTGCAAACAGTGTAGATCCAGATCAGATGGCTTCTGAAGAAGCCATCTGATCAGGATCTACCCTGTTTGACATTCAGTTTATGAATTTGTAGGAATAAATTACATCAAATAATCTGATTGGTTCAAAGTCAGAAATGGGTGTGGCTTAACTGAATATTTGGACCCTAGGGGCATTTTTGGCAGGATTTATGTAGGTGACCACTTGCAGTTGCTACATGCCAAATACCTCAGCGCTGGGCCCTGTGGTTTCAGAGAAGAAGATTTTTGAAGCTTTTTTTCATTATGAGTCTATAGGAGCCAAAGGGCCCCGGGGCGTGGCCCGTTAGGACCCCAGGGGCATGATTGACAGGAATTATGTAGGTGACCACTGGCCGTTGCTACATGCTAAATATCTAAGCTCTTGGCCCTGTGGTTTCAGAGAAGGAGATTTTTGAAGCTTTTTTTTTTTCCATTATGAGTCTATGGGAGCTAAGGGGCCTGGGGGCGTGGCCCATTTAGACCCTAGGGGCATGATTGGCAGGATTTATGTAGATGACCACTTGCCGTTGCTTCATGCCAAATACCTCAGCTCTGGGCACTGTGGTTGCAGAGAAGAAGATTTTTGAAGCTTTTTTCCATTATGAGTCTATAGGAGCTGAAGGGCCCTGGGGCGTGGCCCGTTTTGACCCCAGGGGCATGATTGGCAGGAAAAATGTAGGTGACCACTTGCCGTTACAACATGCTAAATATCTAAGCTCTGGGCCCTGTGGTTTCCGAGAAGAAGATTTTTGAAGCTTTTTGTTCCATTATGAGTCTATGGGAGCGAAGGGGCCCCGGGGCATTGCCCATTTGGAACCCAGGGGCATGATTGGCAGGAATTATGTAGGTGACCACTGGCCGTTGCTACATGCTAAATATCTAAGCTCTGGGCCCTGTGGTTTCAGAGAAGAAGATTGTTGAAGCTTTTTTTCCATTATAAGTCTATGGGAGCTAAGGGGCCCTGGGGTGTGGCCAATTTGGACCCCAGGGACATGATTGGCAGGAATTATGTAGGTGACCACTTGCCTTTGCTACATGCCAAATATCTCAGCTCTGGGCCCTGTGGTTTCAGAGAAGAAGATTTTCGAAGCTTTTTTCCATTATGAGTCTATAGGAGCTAAAGGGCCCCGGGGCGTGGCCCATTTGGAACCCAGGGGCATGATTGGCAGGAATTATGTAGGTGACCTCTTGCCGTTGCTACATGCTAAATATCTAAGCTCTGGGCCCTGTGGTTTCCGAGAAGAAGATTTTTGAAGCTTTTTATTCCATTATGAGTCTATGGGAGCGAAGGGGCCCCGGGGCATCCCCCATTTGGAACCCAGGGGCATGATTGGCAGGAATTATGTAGGTGACCACTGGCCGTTGCTACATGCTAAATATCTAAGCTCTGGGCCTGGTTTCAGAGAAGAAGATTTTTGAAGCTTTTATCCATTATGAGTTGATGGGAGCTAATGGGCCCCGGGGCGTGGCCCATTTGGACCCCACGGACATGATTGGCAGGATTTATGTAGGTGACCACTTGCCATTGCTACATGCTAAATATCTAAGCTCTGGGCCCTGTGGTTTCAGAGAAGAAGTTTTTTGAAGCTTTTTTTTCCATTATGAGTCTATAGGAGCTAAGGGGCCCCGGGGCGTGGCCCTTTTGGACCCCAGGGGCATGATTTGCAGGAATTACGTAGGTGACCAGTTGCCGTTGCTACATGCTAAATATCTTAGCTCTGGGCACTGTGGTTTCAAAGAGGAAGATTTTTAAGCTTTTTTCCTTTATGAGTCTTTGGGACCAAAGGGGCCCCGGCGCGTGGCCAATTTGGAACCCAGGGGCATGATTGGCAGGAATTATGTAGGTGACCAACTGCCGTTGCTACATGCTAAATATCTCAACTCTGGGCCCTGTGGTTTCAGAGAAGAAGATTTTTGAAGCTTCTTTTCCATTATGAGTCTATTAGAGCTAAGGGGCCCCGGGGCGTAGCCCATTTGGACCCTAGGGGCATGATTGCCAGGATTTATGTAGGTGACCACTTGCGGTTGCTACATGTGAAATACTTCAGCTCTGGGCCCTGTGGTTTCAGAGAAGAAGATTTTTGAATCTTTTTCCATTATGAGTCTATAGGAGCTCAAGGGCCCCGGGGCGTGGCCCGTTTTGACCCCAGGGGCATGATTGTCAGGAATTATGTAGGTGACCACTTGCCGCTGCTACATGCTAAATATCTTAGCTCTGGGCCCTGTGGTTTCCAAGAAGAAGATTGGTACAAAAATGGTTAAGGTTAGTGCGACCATATGTACCAGTACCTTTTATTGACTAGCTCTGACAAGTCGACTGGTATGACATCATTCTGACAGAGGTACATCAAATGTTCGAATGTTATCAGACTTGACACACACTCAAGATCCGGAGGGTAAAACTGAAAATAAATACAATCATACAGAACTTTGTACAAGTGGTCATTTTCATATAAAATTCATGAAAAACAAGTCTTCGAAAGATTGTTTTCATATAATGATGTACTCTTATATAAAACAGTTTCTATTGTTCTAATTCATTTTGTACTGGAAATCCCAAAAGCAGACACTGGTATACTAAGACCCAGTTTAAATGACACATCATGAAAACATGCCTATATTATTCTGACCCCCTTTAACCCTACTTTTATATAGTAAACTAGGGCTTACAAGGGTAAACCTTATTTTTCTTATTTCTGCTCTAAAATATAGATTGTGGGTACCTGTCAGAACCGCCTCGATGAGGTGGTTCTAATGTGTACCCACCAGGGCTCGAGAAAATGTTGGTTTGTCGGTTCCAGACCGATTTTGGCTTCCATAAACCGACTTTGACTTTAGAAGAAGATTAAACAAGAGGCCCATGGGCAACAATGCTCACCAGAGCTCAGGGGGCCACTGCCCAGCCCACTAGCAGCAATGTATTTTAATTAACCATGGAAGCCCTGCTCCCAAGGCTGCTACAGATAAAATTTCAACCCAATCAGACTAGTGGCTTCAGAGGTCTGATGTCGCTTGAAGACAACAGATGACAATTGACAATTTCCCATCTGTGGCAATAGGCCAAAAAGCACATTATTAAAGGAACATTTCTATGAAAGTTTGACAAAATATCTTGAGAGGCATTAATGTCATTTTTCTTGTTCCCCATAATAAGTCAATGGAAACTCTTAACTTGCCATAGCAAACAAACCAAAGAGCCAAATTTCATAAACCAGAGCTCAGGTGGGCACTGCCCAATGGAGCCCTGATTGGTGTCACTGAATGGGTCTTATAAAAAGGAACAGAGACATATATGGTTTAGCAGTGGGGATATGTGTGGTTCCTGAGACGTAAGGCCTTTTAAGCAATGGAGGGATTCGGGCATGGCAGTTCCCAGAAAAGCCCAAGATTGTTGTCACTGAATATGTCTTATCATAAAGATCAAGAATATATTATGGTTAAATGGTGGGGATCTGAACGGTTTCTGAGATATGAGGCCCTTTTATGAAGTGGAAGCGAGAGAAATGGCCCCTGCTGACCCCCCAAGACAGGGTTGACTGAATGTGTCTAATAACAATGAACAAGAATATATGGGATTATAGGATGGGGATTTGAATGGTTTCTGAGATATATGGCCTATTATTAAGTGGAGTCTTATCATCAGGAACAAGAATATATATGGTTTAGGGATGGGGATCTGAACGGTTTCTGAGATATATGGATTTTAATGAAAGAAAGGGGTGGGGCATGGCCCGTGGCACCCCGGGGGGCCCAAATGCTGGTGTCACTGTTTGCGTCTTATCATAAGGAACAAGAATCTATATGGTTTAGGGGTGGGCTCTGAACAGTTTCTCAGATATATGGTCTTTTGTGAAGTCGAGGGGTGGAGTGTGGCCCGGGCACACCCTGGGTGACCTGACCCCTAGGTTTGTGTCACTGAATGTGTCTTATAATAAGGAACCAGAATATATATGGTTTTGGGGTGGGGATCTGTAAAGTTTCTGGAATATTTAGCCTTTTATGAAGTGGAGGGGGTTGGGCATGGCCCCCGCACATCCCGGGTGACCCCCAAGTTGGTGTCACTGAATGCGACTTATCATAAGGATTGAGAATATATATGGTTAAGGGGTGGGGATCTGTAAGGTTACTGGGATATTGGGCCTTTTATGAAGTGGAGGGCTTGGGGCATGGCCCCCACACATCCCAGGGGACCCCCAGGTTGGTGTCACTGAGTCCATCTTATCATAAGGCACAAAAGTATATATGGTTTAGGGGTGGGGATCTCAATGGTTTCTGAGATAAATGGCATTTTATGAAGTGGAGGGGGAGGGGTATGTCCTCGGCACATCCCAGGGGACCCCAAGGTTGGTGTCACTTAATGCATCTTAGCATAAGGAACAAGAATATATATAGTTTAGGGGTGGGGATCTGAATGGTTTCTGAGATAAATGGCATTTTATGAAATAGAGGGGGCAGGGCATGTCCCCTGCACATCCCAGGGGACCCCAAGGTTGGTGTCACTTAATGCATCTTATCATAAGGAACAAGAATATATGTGGTTTAGGGGTTGGGATCTGTAAGGTTTCTGAGATATAAGGCATTTTATGAAGTGGAGGGGGCGGGGCATGGCCCGGCACAACCTAGGGGACCCCAGGTTGACATAAAAGCATACAGCTGAGAGAAGTTTACTCAAGGAACATGTCTATGTAAGTTTTGTCAAAATATCTGCAATGACTTGGCAGTAAATGCCATTTTTCAGTTTTCCCCATAATAAGTCAATGGCAACTCTAATTTGCCATAGCAACAAAACTAAAAGGTCCAATTTCATAAAAAAACACAAAACCTGTAAAGGCAAATATGGTGAATATTTTCATAAAGTCTAAGCCTCCTAGAGCATATGGAATCTGAGGAGATGATTTTTTAAGTATTTTTTTCTATTTTTTGCATTTTGGTTTCCATGGCAACCAATAAAAACGAGCAGAAGGCCTAAAATCATACAGCAGATAGTAGATTGCCTATGGAACATTTCTATGCAAGTTTTGTCAAAATATCTGCAGAGGCTTGGCATTAATTGCCATTTTTCTATTTTCCCCATTATAAGTCTATGGAAACTACAAGTTGCCATAGCAACCAAACTAATGAGCCGATTTTCATAAAAAAAAACAAACTTTCAATCCCCCAGCCCAAGGATGCTACAGATAAAATTTGGGCACAATCGGCCCAGTGGCTTCAGAGGAGATGTCGTTTGAAAATGTTGACGTCATAGGACAGACGACGACGACGACGGACAACTGCCTATCCTATAAGCTCCCCCAGAGCCTTTGGCTCTGGTGAGCTAAAAATCGGTCCATAATTCAATCACATTTTAAAAAAATCGGTTCGAAAATTTTCACTAAATCATTGTTGTAAAAACAAGCTTACCATTTGCCACTGATAATCCAAGCATGTATACAAAAACGCCTGCAGCACAAGGTGTTAGACCGGTTCATTATCTAACTAGGTGAAAATCGGACAAGTCAATGTCAGGTTCTTTGATCTTATCTCAGCGAAATTTGACCCAAGTGTCTAAATTATTAAACCGTGAACACTTGCCTCAGGCGATATCGGCAAGCTGGCAGGGTGAGAAAATAGGGTCAATCAATGCAGGACATACGCTAGTTTGTTTACACAAGTCATTAATTTATGGTTTACTATAGAACCGGTATTTGGATATAAAATTGTTTTTTTTCACAGGGCGCAGTTTTCAATACACACCTGTCATGTCTGAATGCTAAGCCTTCGAGAGAAAATGCCTTTTTTCACCCATTCTTAACGATATTTTTATTTAAGAAATACGCTTCATTGAAACCAATAACATAAACCATGTGTGTATTACGCCCTTGAATGAATTAAAATGAAACCGCATGACATCATTTTCCGATCACTTGGCTTCAATATCAGTCGCCATTTGTAGACAAAGCAATTTGTTTCAGGATTGTGTAATCGTGAAATATGTATTGATATTCTTTAGAACTCGGTTCGGCCAAGTAAGATTTTCAATGACTCTCGTTCAGCCATGTTTTGGTTCGAGAGTAAAGAAATGTTTTTTACAATTTTTTAACCTGTTCAAAACGATTTTTTTTAGAAATACGCTCTATTAAAATCAGTGACATAAAACAGGTGTGTGTGTGTGTTACGTCCTTGACTGCATTTATGTGTATTGTGTAAACGGAAACCATATGACGTCATTTTCCGACCACTTGGCTGCAATATCGGTCGCCATATGTAAACAAAGCAATTTGGGCAAAATAAAGATGCGTGAAATAAGAGAAATATTTTAAAGGTTTTGAAAAGGAAAAAAATATATAGTGACCATCGCACTCCACGCCAGTTGTTTCCCTTTAGCGGTCTTCAGGTGCTGAGTGACCCGGATATGGGGAAAACGAAAGTAGATGAAATCTGGCGTAGAAAATGAAAGTAGATGAAATCTGAACGATGTGAGCAATAATTGCCGTTTTAATCGAGATACTGGTGCTCATATTCGTTGACAAGTGTAAGAGCAATATTGGTATGTCATTCGTTACCCTAATAACACATTTTGAAATTCCAAATCACCAAGGACGTTTACGGAAATTACCGAAACCAATCGGTAATTTCCATAATTTTTTGGCGAAATCTGGCTGGACCGATTTGGATTCTTCAGTTTCTCGAGCCCTGGTACCCACAATCTATATTTTGCATCCCGGTTGTAAAACATATAACGTAGTTGTATAATGAAAGAGAAAGGCTGGTCTGAGTCTTCAGTGGGACAGTTTAATCTGATGTGGCACATATTCTCACCATATTATGGTTCATTTTCCATCTGTTTTTCTTGCAAAGATAGGCAGAATACACCACAATCATTTTATAACACTGTTTATTGGGTCCAAAACTGAAACCATGTCAGTTAAACAACCATGTCATATCCAAACAAGAGGCCCATGGGCCACAATGCTCACCAGAGCTCAGACGGGCACTGCCCAGTGGCAGCCATGTATGGTTTCAGGTTTTAATTTATTGATTATAAAGTCTCCCAAACAAACCCCCATTTCCAAATGAGCACCCATGTGGACTCTGTATCTGAAATATTAGGCCTTTTATGAGGAGGAGGGATGAGACGTGGACCCAACAGAGCCCAGGCTGGTATCACTGAATCCACCTTATCATAAGGCACAAGAATATATATGGTTTAGGGGTTGGGATGTGTACTGTTCCTGAGATATGAGGCCTTTTAAGCTGCGGAGGGGTTGGAGCATGGCCCTGGCAGACCCCAGGAAAGCCAAGATTGTTGTCGCTGAATGTGTCTTATAATAAGAACCAAGAAAATATATTGTTTATGGGGTGGGGATATGAACAGTTTCCAAGATATGAGGCCCTCTTATGGAATGATGAGGAGAGGAATGGCGCCTGTGGACCACCAAGTTGGTGTGACTGAATGTGTCTAATCATAAGAAACAAGAATATATTTGATTATGAGGTGGGGATCTTAATGGTGTCTGAGATATATGGCCTTTTATGAAGTGGAGGGGTGGGCCATGGCATCAGCATGTTGCCCTAGCACATAGTCAGACCCCACGCTGATGTGAGTGAATGAGTCTTATTATAGGAAACACAAATATACATATTTTAGGGGTGGGGATCTGAACAGTTTCTGAGATATATGGCATTTTATGAAGTGGAAGGATAGGGCATAGTCCCAGCACACCCCCAGAGACCCCTAGGTTGGTATCACTGAATGTGTCACATCATAAGGAACAAGAATATATATGGTTTAGGAGTGGGGGTTCTGAATATTGAGCCTTTTATGAAGTGGAGGGGGTTGAGCATGGCCGGGCACATCCCAGGGGACCCCCAGGTTGGTTTCAATGAATGTGCCTTATCATAAGAAACAAGAATATATATGGTTTTGGGGTGGGGATCTGAATGGTTTCCGAGACATATCACCTTTTATGAAGTGGAGTTGTGGAGCACAGCCCCTGTGCGGCCCGGGAGACCCTCAGGTTGGTATCACTGAATGCTCTTCTCATAAGGAACAAGAATTTATATGCTTTAGGGGTGGGGATCTGAACGGTTTCTGATATATTGGGCTATTTACTAAGTGGAGGGGGTGGGGCATAGCCCGGCACATCCTAGGGGACCCCCAGATTGGTGTCACTGAATGCATCTTATCATAAGAAACAAGAATATATATGGTCAAGGGGTGGGCTCTGAACAGTTTTTCAGATATTTGGTCTTTTGTGAAGTTGAGGGGTGGAGTATGGCCCGGGCGCACCCTGGGTGACCCCTAGGTTGGTGTCACTGAATGTGTCTTTTCATAAGTAACAAGAATATATATGCTTTTGGGGTGGGGATCTGTAAGGTTTCTGGAATATTTAGCCTTTTATGAAGTGGAGGGGGTTGGGCATGGCCCCCGCACAACCTGGGAGACCCCCAAGTTGGTGTCACTGAATGTGACTTATCATAAGGAACGAGAATATATATGGCCTGGGGTGGGGATCTGTAAGGTTACTGGGATATTGGGCCTTTTATGAAGTGGAGGGGGTGGGGCATGGCCCAGGCACATCCCAGGGGACCCCCAGGTTGGTGTCACTGAGTCCATCTTATCATAAGCAACAAGAATATATATGGTTTAGGGGTGGATCCGATCTCAATGGTTTCTGAGATATATGGCATTTTATGAAGTGGAGGGGTGGGGCATGTCCAAGGCACATCCCGGGGGACCCGCAGGTTGGTGTCACTTAATGCATCTTAGCGTAAGGAACAAGAATACCGTATTCACCCTAATTACCGCACATGCTCCTATAAGCTCACACCAAAGCTATTTTTGAAAAAATATGCATAAGCGCACACCTTACAGAAACCTCCCATTGAAGCTGGGAAATCTATAAAAACTTACCGTTATTTCTCCAACAGTGAGGCAGGGAACAAGACAGTTCACCTGCCAATACAGTTACCCGAATGATTTGTGTGCGCTTAATAGGTCGATTTTTCACCACGATTTGTTGACACAATTTTGAAAAAACTAAGCGCACAGTGCGGTAATTAGGGCGAATACGGTATATATAGTTTAGGGGTGGGGATCTGAATGGTTTCTGAGATAAATGGCATTTTATGAAATAGAGGGGGCAGGGCATGTCCCCGGCACATCCCAGGGGACCCCCAGGTTGGTGTCACTTAATGCATCTTATCATAAGGAACAAGAATATATATGGTTTAGGGGTTGGGATCTGTAAGGTTTATGAGATATAAGGCATTTTATGAAGTGGAGGGGGAGGGGCATGGCCCCAGCACAATCTAGGGGACCCCCAGGTTGACATAAAAGCATATGGCTGAGAGAAGTTTACTCAAGGAACATGTTTATGTAAGTTTTGTCAAAATATCTGCAATAACTTTGCAGTAAATGCCATTTTTCAGTTTTCCCCATTATAAGTCAAAGGAAACTCTAAGTTGCCATAGCAACAAAACTAAAAGGCCCAATTTCATAAAAAACACAAAACCTGTAAAGGCAAATATGGTGAATATTTTCGTAAAGTCTAAGCCTCCTAGAGCATATGGTTTCTGAGGAGATGATTTTTTAAGTATTTTTGTCTATTTTTTGCATTTTGGTTTCCATGGCAACCAATTAAAATGAGCAGAAGGCCTAAAATCATATGGTAGATAGTAGATTGCCTATGGAACATTTCTATGGAAGTTTTGTCAAAATATCTGCAGAGACTTGGCAGTAAATGCCAATTTTCAATTTTCCCCATTATAAGTCTATGGAAACTACAAGTTGCCATAGCAACCAAACTAATGAGACCGATTTTAATAAAAAACACAAACTTTCAATCCCCCAGCCCAAGGATGCTACAGATTAAATTTGGGCCCAATCGGCCCAGCGGCTTCAGAGGAGATGTCGTTTGAAAGTGTTGACGAAGACGCAGACGCAGACGCAGACACAGACGCAGACGACGACGACGACAACGGACAACTGCCTATCCTATAAGCTCCCCCGGAGCCTTCGGCTCTGGTGAGCTAACAAAAATGTATAGATTATATAGAAAAATGACCATTTATGGTCATTTTTCTGTATATAATCTATACATTTTTGGTATCCATCTTGAAACCGTGTCATATCCAAAACCATGTTATAATGAACTGTGTTATAATGAACTGTGTTATAATGAGGTTGCCATGTATCTCAATGACCATAATTATGTGGCTGCCATTTGAGTGATGATCTAACCTATAACGGCTGGTTTTACAGTCAGAAATTTTGTTTCATCAGAGCCATAACCAAAATTCCCCACCCAAAATAATTTTCTATGCAGATATCCCAATTGTAGAGCACTTATTCATTTGTTAGGTTCAAAAATAGTACAGGTTTTGCCAAAAAAGCGCTGCCAGCTAGTGAAAAAGGATATTGAAATGATGACATTGGTGTCTGACAGATACTGTTTCGCAGAATTTACTGTCACAAATTTGGAAGTTATACAATAATCACGTTACATATGCAAATGCATTAAAACTATTAGGTAAATGCAAAAAGTACCATAATAGTTTTGCCTATTCAATATATCATAATCTCAGTGCAGTTAGACAGGAACAAGTCTGTGAAATGAACACCCCGTAAACCCCACATTATACAGAGAAAACAGGGGGTTATGAGGTAGGCATTATTTTTCTTATTTCTGCTCCAAGTCATAGGATGTGTTTATCCTTAGAACTGCCTCAATAAGATGGTTCTAATGATTAACAAACAACCTATGATTGCTGTGTAAATAAGAAAAATATCACTGATTTTCATAAAAATGTAGCCACTTTGGAAATGTGAAAAATTCATTATGTCAAACAGGAGTGTTATCAAAGTTTAAGAGATGTAGGCCCCCGAGTCCTGTAGAACTGTCTCAAAGAGGCAGTTTTGATGAACACCAACACATATAACCTTTTTAGTAGGAATAGGTAAATGAATGTGCCTCTTCTAATGACACAAAAAATCATAACAAAAGAAACATAGCTCAGAAAAAATCCCCACCTTTGGTTGAATTCAAACCCGGGCTGCTTAGGTGTGAGTTCAATACTCTAACAATTGAGCCAAAGAGTCAACTCTCATCCTGCTGAACACAACAACCCCAACCTTTGTAAACAGTGTAAATCAAGATCAGATGGCTAATCTGATCAGGATCTACACTATTTGTCATGCAGTTTACGAATTGAATGAATATATTACATCAACCTTACCCTTATCCTGCTGAACACGACAACCCCCAGCCGGCCGCCACCCTTGCAAACAGCGTATATCCCGATCAGATGGCTTCTGAAGAAGCCGTCTGATCAGGGTCTACACTGTTTGTCGTGCAGTTTATTAATTGAATGAATATACTACATCAACCTAACCCAATCTTCCTCGAACGCGCTGTCTCCCTCATTTTTATTTTTAAAACTTAAGATGTCTGTAACTATTTGATCAGGATCATCACTGTCTGTCATGCAGTTTGTGAACTGCACAAATATATTATATCAAGTAGTTTGACTGATGGGTAGTCAGAAATGGGTGCGGCTAAATTAATTTATTCAGCAGGATAAGGTTTAATGGTATTCTTACTTAGGCCAAATGAAATATTTTCACAATCCTATCTATATCTGGTGGAACCTAGAAACTTTTTCATGTTTTCTGAGCAAATAACAACAAAAAAGATTTGAATTATGCTTTTTTATGGTACCGTAATGCTATTGTTATCCTAACTATTGGGACAGACAGGGCCAAGCAATTAGTGCAGACCCAGATCAGACTGCTCCTTTAGGAGCAGTCTGATCAGGGTCTACACTGTTTGCCATTCTGTCTGTACCTTTTAGACTACTTGCTGGATTGTGAAACAAATTTATTAAAAGTTTAGGAGGATTACAGCAAGCTCTCAAGATGTCCGAATTTTTCGGAGCAGAAATAAGAGGAACAATATTTACCCCTTTAAGACCCCCGTGGCAAAGAAGGAAATTATGTTAGCTAATAGTGTTGTGTATATCCAAGACACATACAGATTTTTCTTCTTCTTAATCTTCTGCTTCTTTTTCTTTTTCCTTCATTTTTTTTCTTCATCTCTTCTTCTTTCACTATGATAACTCCCCTGTGTGAAATGGCTACTTTTCTGATGAAAATCCTTTATATTTTTGTTATAAATGTTCAAAACATAGGTTGAAGATGCTCGTTAGAACCGCCTCAGTGAGGCGGTTCTAACGAGTACCCACAACCTATGTCTTGGAGCAGAAATAAGAAAAACTAGAATTTGTTTTTCTACAAAAACACAGATGTCTCCCCCGTTTTTGACCTCTAAGTATAACCTTGACATTGGAGGTATTGAGCCGGGTCTTGTGTGCAACACATCATCTAATGAAGATAAACATTTCTGCAAAGTAACTTTAAAAATGTTCATAGAAAAATAAAAAGTTATTGGCCATACACAAAAAAGCCCTTTTTTACCTTTGACCTCTAAGTATGGCCTTGACCTTTGAGGTACAACACATCGTCTCATGATGGTTAACATTTCTGTCAAGTAATTTCAAAATCCATCAAAGAATAAAGAAGTTATTGACTGTCCCTTTTTTTACCTTTGACCTCTAGGTATGACCTTGACATTGGAGGTATATGGACCTTGAACATTTCTGCATGGTTACTTTATAAAGTCCATCCAGAAATAAAAAAGTTGTTGACTGGACACAAAAAAAAAAAAAAAACTTTTTTTACCTCTGACCTCTTAGTATGACCTTGATCTTGGAGATACCAACCTAGGTCTAGCTTGCACCACATCGTCTCATGATGGTTAACATTTCTGCCAAGTAATTTCACAATCTATCCAGGAAAAAAAAATGCTTGACTGAACACTAAACTAGAAATGGTGTTTGTAAAACACAATGCCCCCAACCTTTGCTTGTCACTAGATGGCAAAATATTCAACAAATATTGTTAAAGACTCAAAAACATACAACAAGAATTCCTCTGAAGGCTATGTCGCACCTGTGGGGCCCATCCACCCGCCCAACCACCCACCCGGACATCGCTATTTTAAAGGACGGAATTTTTGAAAAACCCGTCCAATAAAACCGAAAATTACCATGATTACAATAATAATTCAAAGTGTGTGGCCTTGGCCCCAAGGTTATGCTAACAAATAAATCAAAGGACAATAACTTTTGAAAGGGGCATAATGCAGATGAGAAAAAAAATATGTGTCAGCTAATTTTCCATAGCAAACCATATATAAAATTTCAAAACCCTAGCTTACACGGTTCTTAAGTTAATCCGGATGAAAAAAAAAATACGTGTCAGCTTATTTTCCATCAGGAACGCATATATGAAATTTCAAAACCATAGCATACAGGGTTCTAAAGTTATGGAATGCATCACTTTTAGCATACATTACAAAAGACACAAATTACCAAAATTACAAAGGGCCATAACTCAAATTTTGTCGAAAGTTAATCAGGTCATCTACTCATCACCACCAATCTTTTCATCAACTTTCAAGACTGTAGCTATAATAGTTTTTGAGATATCTTGCTGACAAGATTTTATTAAAAAAACTTCAAAGGGCAATAACTCTTGAAGGGGGCATAATCCGGATGAGAAAAAAAATACGAGTCAGCTTATTTTCCATCAGGAATGCATGTATGAAATTTCAAAACAATACCATATACAGTTCTAAAGTTATGCTATGCATCACTTTTAGCATACATTATAATGGGCACAAATTACCAAAATGACAAAGGGCCATAACTCACAAAGTATTTTTCGGAATATTGTCAAAAGTTAAGCAGGTCATCTACTCATCAACATCAATCTACATGTATTCGCCAACATTCAAGGCTCTAGCTATAATAGTTTTTGAGATATTTTGCTGACAAGATTTTATTAAAAAAACCTCAAAGGGCAATAACTCTTGAAAGGGGCATAATCCGGATGAGAAAAAAATATGTGTCAGCTTTTTTTCCATTAGGAATGCATATATGAAATTTCAAAACCATAGCATACACGGTTCTAAAGTTATGCTATGCATCACTTTTAGCATATATTACAATGGGCACAAATTACCAAAACGACAAAGGGCCATAACTCACAAAGTGTTTTTCGGAATCTTGTCAAAAGTTAATCAGTCCATCAACTCATCACCACCAATATGTTCACCTACTTTCAAGGCTCTAGCTCCAATAAGTTTTGAGATATCTTGCTGACAAGATTTTATTAAAAGAATTTCAAAGGGCAATAACTCTTGAAAGGGGCATAATCCGGATGAGAAAAAAAATACGCGTCAGCTTATTTTCCATCAGGAATGCATATATGAAATTTCAAAACAATACCATATACAGTTCTAAAGTTATGCTATGCATCACTTTTAGCATACATTATAATGGGCACAAATTACCAAAATGACAAAGGGCCATAACTCACAAAGTATTTTTCGGAATTTTGTCAAAAGTTAAGCAGGTCATCTACTCATCAACACCAATCTACGTGTATTCGCCAACATTCAAGGCTCTAGCTATAATAGTTTTTGAGATATTTTGCTGACAAGATTTTATTAAAAAAAACTTCAAAGGGCAATAACTCTTGAAAGGGGCATAATCCGGATGAGAAAAAAAATACACGTCAACTTATTTTCCATCAGGAATGCATATATGAAATTTCAAAACAATACCATATACAGTTCTAAAGTTATGCTATGCATCACTTTTAGCATACATTATAATGGGCACAAATTACCAAAATGACAAAGGGCCATAACTCACAAAGTATTTTTCGGAATTTTGTCAAAAGTTAAGCAGGTCATCTACTCATCACCACCAATATACTCAACAACTTTCAAGGCCTAAGTTCCAATAGTGTTTGAGAAAATTTTGCTGACAAGATTTTATTAAAAAAATTTCAAAGGGCAATAACTCTTGAAAGGGGCATAATCCGGATGAGAAAAAAAATATGCGTCAGCTAATTTTCCATGAGGAATCCATATATGAAATTTCAAAACCCTACCATACCCGGTTCTAAAGTTATGCTATGCATCACTTTTAGCATACATTACAATGGGCACAAATTATCAAAATGACAAAGGGCCATAACTCACAAAGTATTTTTCGGAATTTTGTCATAAGTTAATCAGTTCATCTACTAATCACCACCAATCTATTCACCAACTTTCAAGGCTCTAGCTCCAATAGTTTTTGAGATATCTTGCTGACAAGATTTTATTAAAAAAAATTTCAAAGGGCAATAACTCTTGAAAGGGGCATAATCCGGACGAGAAAAAAAATACGCGTCAGCTAATTTTCCATGAGAAATCCATATATGAAATTTCAAAACCCTAGCATACACGGTTCTAAAGTTATGCTATGCATCACTTTTAGCATACATTACAATGGGCACAAATTACCAAAATGACAAAGGGCCGTAACTCACAAAGTATTTTTCGGAATTTTGTCAAAAGTTATTCAGTTCATCTACTCATCACCACCAATATATTCACCAACTTTCAAGGCTCTAGCTCCAATAGTTTTTGAGATATCTTGCTGACAAGATTTTATTAAAAAAATTTCAAAGGGCAATAACTCTTGAAGGGGTTATAATCCGGACGAGAAAAAAAATACGCGTCAGCTAATTTTCAATGAGGAATCCATATATGAAATTTCAAAACCCTAGCATACAGGGTTCTTTAGTTATGCTATGCATCAAAAGCGTAACAGACTGACGAACGAACGAACGAACTAGAACCAATATGCCCCTCCAACTTTTTCAAAGTTGGAGGCATAAAAAGGCCCCTTTTTGTCCTTTGACCTCTTAGTACGACCTAGACATTTGAGGTACCAACTTGGGTAAAGCACACAACACATCGTCTAATGGTGGTTAACATTTCTGCCAAGTAATTTCAAAATCCATCTAAAAATAAGAAAGTTATTGACAGAATACAAAAAAGGCCCCTTTTTTTACCTTTAACCTCTATGTATGACCTTGACCTTTCAGGTACCAAACTGGGTCATGCGTGCAACACATCATCTCATGGTGGTTAACATTTCTGCCAAGCAATTTCAAAATCCATCTAAAAATAAGAAAGTTATTGACCAAACACGAAAAAAGGCCCCTTTTTTGACCTTTGACCTCTATGTATGACCTTGACACTTGACGTATCAAACTGAATCATGCATGCAACAAATTGTCTCATGATAGTTAACATTTCTGCCAAGTGATTTCAAAATCCATCTCAAAATAAGAAAGTTATTGACAAAACACGAAAAAAAGGCCCCTTTTTTGACCTTTGACCTCTAAGTTTGACCTTGACCTTCGAGGTACTGACCTGACTGATGCACACCACACATCGTCTCATGGTTGTTAATATTTCTGCCACGTAATTTTAAAATCCATCTCAAAATAAGAAAGCTATTGACAAAACACGAAAAAAAGGCCCCTTTTTTGACATTTGACCTCTAAGTATGACCTTGACCTTCGAGGTACTGACCTGCCTGATGCACACCACACATCGTCTCATGGTTGTTAATATTTCTGCTTAGTAATTTTAAAATCCATCTGAAAATAAGAAAGTTATTGACCAAATACGAAAAAAAGGCCCCTTTTTTGACCTTTGACCTCTAAGTATGACCTTGACCTTTGAGGTACCGACCTGATTTATGCGCACCGCACATCGTCTTATGGTTGTTAATATTTCTGCCAAGTAATTTTAAAATCCATCTAAAAATAAGAAAGTTATTGACCGGACACGATTTTCCCATACATATATACATACCAACAAACTTCCAAGGGAGATAATTCAAAAAGTATAAATGCGAGAGTTATAGTTCTTGCGCACTGCACGTCGTCTAATGCTGATTTATATTTATACTAAGTTTCGTGACGATAGCTCGAACGGTTTTCAAGTTATAGAGCGGACACGAAAGTGTGACAGACGGACAGACGGACAGACGGACAGACAGACAGACGGACAGACGGACAGATGGACAGACAGACGCCCGGGGGAAAAACAATATGTCTCTCCGAAAAAAAATTTTTCGGGGGAGACATAATAATGTATATCCCCGTAAACCCCAGTTTTCTCTATATAATGTGGGGTTTAGGGGGGTCTTCATTACACGGACTTGTTCACGTGATGATTGTCTAATTTTTTAAGGTTTGTAATGTGTATGCAAGTGCGTATCTCCGTAAAGGATGCTACACCCCTGCATTCAGTACAAATGGATAAGGTGTTGTGTATCTTTCATTGCTGGGGCGTCCATCTGATATTGGCTTACAGTTGGGCATTGCAGCAGGTATGGGTAGAGTTTCCTAGCTCCAATAGTTTTGGATAAATTTTGTTGACAAGGTAAAACTGCCCAAATTTATGAAGGACCATAACTCATTAGGTAATCTTCTCCCTTTCTCATCTGTCCTCACTTTCATCACCTCCTCTATCTCTTTTCTCCCTTTCTCTAGGAGATAACACAAATTCTAATGCACTTGCGTATGTAATGTGACGTCTGATTGGATAACGTCAAAAATTTGCGACAGTATATTCTGCGATATACTGTCTGAAACCCGACTTTATTGTGTTACATCGCTTTTCATTGGCTGGCATTTGGTTTTACGCAGGTCACAACGCTAGCCGTTTTGTGCAAAATAATACAGTTTTTAACAAAACAACCCTATAAGTGCATTATGATGGGGATAACTCTATTGCAAAATTGTGATTTGCAGAGGTAAATTGTCAGTTTTACGGTCGCAAATTAGGTTTTACAGCTCCGCTGTTGCCTCACCGTGAAACGAAATTTCCGACCGTAAAACCTCCGATTTACCTCCCCAAATCACAATTTTGAATACAGTTATCCCTTTAATGACCCACAAGGGATGTCGTGTTGTTAAACCCAAAATAATCTATACAAAATGGGTTAAAGATGTTTCTTTCTCTCCACATGATTAACCCATTTTGTACCGAAAACCTCAAAATGGGTACCCTAGCAAACAGTGCAGGCCCAGATCAGATGCCGCAGAACGTGACGTCTGATCAGGGCCTATCCTCAGATCATATGCCGTAGAACGTGGCGTCTGATCAGGGCCTACACTCATTACGCTAACACATCCGTGGGACATAGTGCATTTTTTCACATCTCCAGAATGGCTACTTTTCTGATGAAAATCGGTGATATTTTTCTTATTTATACTAAAAACATAGGTTGTGGGTGCTCGTTAGAACCACCTCATTGAGGCGGTTCTAACGAGTACCCACAAGCTATGTTTTGGAACATAAATTAGGAAAATCATGTATACCCCCCGTAAACCCCAGTTTTCTCTATATAAAGTGGGGTTTAAGGGGGTCCTCATTTCACGGACTTGTAAGCGTGATTCTGTTTGCAAAAAGTTAAGCCATTTTCCAAATAAAATTTTTAAGAAAACATAACCTGACACCCCTAAATCTTTAAACCGACTCCTTTTTACATATGGAGGAAGATTCCATTTGGTACAAAAAGGGTTAAAGATGTTTCTCTCTCCACATGATCAAAACAAGATAAAATACTTTGATACCTAGTTTCCGATATATTAATCTCTCAATATCTTATTTACAAAGTTTTAATATTTGTTCAACTCCTATTTATCAAATTTAAAACTTCAACAAGTTCAAGCAAAGTGTGGGTAACAAAGTTATTTTGCAAGTCACAAGTTTCTGTTATCATTCATAAGTCATAATTATTAAAATAAGCTGTCATTTGAAAATATTAGTTATTTCGATTTTTGATGAAGATCAACAGGGATCACATTTCCCACCGTAGAGGGATATTTGCTTTCAGGCAAGATACCATATTCTTGCACACCAGACAAGGAAATCTGTGATTTTACCCTGGGATAGAAATTTATGTTCTGACCCTGGTGTTCCGACCCAAAATCGAATATCATTGCATGTTTGATAAATGCACTGGTTGATTACAACTTCATGTGCGGCTCCATGTGTGACGTCACTAAACATTCCTGTTGTGTCATCACAAAATGGCGGACGTTGGTAACCGAAGTGACAGTAGCATTAAAAATTTGCAATAGAAATGGAAGGTATGCAAGAAAAAGAATCCAATATGGGTGTGAGGGGTGGATAGAAAAATCCATCCCTCGGGATCACTGTCCGGCATCACTCGGCAAGCCTCGTGATGCAGGACCGTGTCCCTCGGAACGGATTTTTCAATCCACCCCTCACACCCATATAAGATTCTTATATTCCCCATCAAGAAAGGTGAGGGCAACTATCGTTTACAGGTGGTCAAAATGTGATCACATGTTCATTGTCCAGAATCAAAATAATAAATTTGTTATACCACTAACAATATGTGTGTATGTGGTAGTGATAGGTACAAATACACTTGTACTGCCTTGGGGTACAAGCCGGCTTTTACTGCGACATGAGTAGTCTGTTTGCTTATTAATCTGGCAGCCCAGGTTTGATCCTTAGTTGGGGATCATATCTGGGCCACCAGATGGATAAGCAAATATTGTTTTGTCTGTTACAGTTGGTGCCCAACGTAAATGAATTAAAATGACCCGCAGAGACTCAGAGTACATCCAATGTACCTGCGAATTTCGTTGAAGAGGTGAATTGAGAGATTCCAGGATGAATCTTAAATAAGAGGGGAATTACATGTACAAAATTTTTTTTGGTTTACATTAAATCAACACCAACCCGAAATAATCTTTATCATGTTTTGCCATCATGGCTCCTTCAGGATCTTATAGACAATAGACACAGATGACCTAGCTTGCACATGGGGAATTATAAAATACAATAGTACTGCCTTTTGGTACAAGCCAGCTTTTATAGCAATGTGGTAGAGGGTTGGCCTTTGTCACTCCGGCAGACTATAATCCCCTGCTGGGTTTAAGGTGATTAGCATTTTTTTCATATGTTACTTATGGTTAACCCAATGTATGCGGGAAACCCCTCAAGGGGTACCTTGGCAAAGAGTGCAGGCCCAGATCAGACACCAGAGAATGTGGTGTCTGATCAGGACCTGCACCATTTGCTATCAGAATTTTCCTTCAAAAATAGATAAAAAACCAAAAAATTAGGCCTGACACCCCTTATATGACAAATGGACTGGTCCAACATATAGCAATGGAAGAGTCCACTAGTATACAATGGGTTAAGGGGAATGAATACACCTGCTAGTGTGTGTGTGTGTGTGTGGTGGTGGGGGGGGGGGGGGGGCAACAACTCTTTCAAAAATATCTTTGTTGCCCTTGGCCATACGGGTTATCCTCAAAATGCCAATAACAACAATTGCAGTCTGCTTTGTTGTCTACTGGTAATTACATTAAAAGTCACTTGCAAATAGTGTGAATAGTGTGGTTCCAGATCAGACTGATCCTCTTTGGATCCAGACTGCTGCTCTAGAAGCAGTTTGATCAGGGTACATCATACTGTTTACCTGTATGCAAAACTCAGTTTTCATAAAGATTGCAAGAAGATGCAGCAGACAACTGTTGAGCTTTTTCAGATGCAGTTTTCCTGAAAATGTTGTTGCTCAATTTTTTTGGCAATTGTTTGTTTTGTTTGATTTGAGGTTGACGTCCCCTTCAACACTGTAAAGGTCATTTCGAGACGTTGCTTCCAATTTTGTGGGACTTTTACCAGACATTGAGATGAAACGACATCTCCAGCCCTGTCGCCCAATGAAACCAATAGGGTTTATAAGCATGGACAGTCCGACCCATGCACACTGCTTTGCCTGGGCAGGCTTAGATCTTCTAAGCGGTTTACCAGTACTTGTGTGCGGGTCGGATTCAGCTCTGCGTGAAACCATCATGCAACCCATATATTTCTTCAAGCCCCGATGGGTGGGGGCCATAATTTTTTGGCAAACATTTTAAAAATATTTTTGCAAACAGGCAAACAGTGTGGCCCAGATCATACTGCTCCTACAGGAGCAGTCTGATCTTGGTCCACACTGTATGCAAAAGATTACGTTTAAGGTAACAGGCAGACGGCAAAGCAGACGGCCATTGTCGTGATTGTAATTTTATGGGTTAGCGCATAGCAAAGTTAACAGTGTTAGGTGTATCCATTCCCCTTAAACAGAGGTACCTTAATCTTATCCTGCTGAATAAATTAATTCAGCCACACCCATTTCTGACTCTCCACCAATCAAATTTGCTTGACATAAAGAATTCATTAATTTACAAACTACGCACATGACAAACCCTGTACATCCTGATTAGATGGCTTCTTCATAAGCCATCATATCTGGATCTTCCCTGTTTGCAAAGATAGGGGCAAAGGTAAATCTTAACCCTTTTTGTACCAACTGGAATCTTCCTCCTTATATATATCAGGAGTCCATTTCAAAATTTAGGGTGTCAGGTCATGTTTGCTTTAAAATTTATTTGGAAACTGGCTGAAGGTTTTGCAAATAGTGTAGGCCCTGATCAGACGCCGGGTTCTGTTTAAAGACCACTTTTGAACAGCCCCAAAGGTGGTCTTAAGATAGGAATTTTACAGTACATTATATCATGTAATCGGATTTGCTGATAGTCAAAAATGGGTGTGGCTAATTAAATTATTTAGGAGGATAAGGGTTAACCCATATTTACTGAATTACATCTCTATCCTTATACATGTATATAGAAGGGATCTGTTTTGAAATTTAGGAGTGTCAGGGAGTGGTTTATAGAAATTCATTTCGGAAAATGATAGAACTATATATATGTTGCTAAGGTGATGGCCCTCAGACTAACCCATTGTATACTAGTGGATTCTTCCATTACTATATGTCGGACAAGTCCATTTGTCGACGGAAAATTGTTAGCAAATAGTGCAGGTCCTGATCAGACGCCAAGTTCTGCAGCGTCTGATCTGGGCCTGCAGTGTTTGCAAAGGTACCCCTTTAATGGGTTAAATTTTGCAAGGGTGTTCATTTTACAGACTGTTTTGTTTTGTTTGATTTGAGGTTTAACGTCCCCGGCAACACTGTATAGGTCATTTTGGAGACGTTGCTAAATCCAATTTTGTAGGACTCTTACCCGATATTGAGATGAAATGACATCTCTAGCCTGCCACCAAATAAAACCAACATGGTTTATATGCATGCAGGGTATGACTCGCACCGCTTTGCCGTGGCAGGCTTAGACCTTCTAAGCTGTAAACCAGTAATCATGTGCAGTCAGTTTCAGCTCTGCATGGAAGCACCATGCAGTCCAATCTATTTCTCCAAGCCCCGATGTAAATGTAATGTGTCTGCCTAAAATCTCTACTATCATCCATTTTGAAATGTCTTTTTACAGCCATGTATTTGTTCGTTTGTTGTTTAATGGCCTAGTCAACACTATTTAGGTCATAAGTAGCAGGTCAGTTTACCGAAGCAAACTTTACTTCACTACAGCTGGTGTGTGGGAATGCGTGGCGGCGGTAAAACGTCTCACTGCCCTACATCATAGTGTAGATTATATTTTCTTGTCCTTTGGGATCATTGATTCCATCGTGGAATTTTGAAAATATCTGAGGGTCACTGATGAGGCCTAATTGGCTGAAACTAGCTAGTCTGGCCCAGAAAACATACACACTCCATATTCTTCAGTTCTGTGGTGTAGTCCTTGCTTCCAAACGATAACCCTTTTATAGAACATATTAACATAAACTTTTAACTCAATGTAGGCAGGAAACCCCTGAAGGGGTACCTTGACAAACAGTGCAGGCTCAGATCAGACACCGCAGAATGCGGCGTCTGATCAGGGCCTGCACTATTTGCTAACAGAATTTTCCGTCAAAAATAGAATAAAAACAAAACAAGAGGGCCGTGATGACCCTGGATCGCTCACCTGATCCATAGAGTAACAATTGGGCCCCGGTGAGGGCCATTATTGACCCAAGGGGTATAATGTGCATAATGTTGAGGGAGGTCTAAAAAGGTGAAGCTTCATACCAAATATCAACAAAGGCTATAATTTGAACAGTCTTGGCAAAGGTCCACCAGATGAAGCTACACACCAAATATCAAAGACCTGGGCCTTGCGGTTTCAATGAAGAAGATTTTTTTAAAGCTATTCCCTACATAATCTTGATAGAGGTCCACTAGATGAAGCTTCAGACCAAATATCAAAGACCTGGGCCTTGCTGTTTCAGAGAAGAAGATTTTCAAAGATTATCTCTATTATAAGTCTATGTAAAACCAAAGGGCCCGGGGCGGGGGCATTTGTGGCCAGAGGGCTATAATTTGAACAATCTTGGCAGAGGTCCACTAGATGAAGCTCCATACCAAATATCAAAGACCATGGCCTTGCAGTTTCAGAGAAGAAGATTTTTAAAGATTTTCCCTATATAAGTCTATGTAAAACCAAAGGGTCTCGGGGTGGGGGCATTTTTGGCCCCAGGGCTATAATTTGAACAATCTTGATAGAGGTCCACTAGAAATAATTTCACACCAAATATCAAAGACCTAGGCTTTGTGGTTTCACAGAAGAAGATTTTTAAAGATTTTCCCTATATAAGTCTATGTAAAACCAAAGGGCCATGAGGCGGGGGCATTTTTGGTCTCAGGGCTATAATTTGAACAATCTTGGTAGAGGTCCACTAGCTGAAGCTTCATACCAAATATCAAAGACCTAGGCCTTGTGGTTTCAGAGAAGAAGTCTATGTAAAACCAAAGGGCCCCGGAGCAGGGCATTTTTGGCGCCTGGGCTATAATTTGAACAATCTTGGTAGAGGTCCACAAGCTGAAGCTTCATACCAAATATCAAAGACCTGGGCCTTGCAGTTTCAGAGAAGAAGATTTTTCAAGATTTTCCCTATACAGTGTATAAGTCTATGTAAAACCAAAGGGCCCCGGAGCGGGGCATTTTTGGCCCCTGGGCTATAAGTTGAACAATCTTGGTAGAGGTCCATAAGATGAAGCTTCATACCAAATATCAAAGACCTGGGCCTTGCAGTTTCAGAGAAGACGATTTTTGAAGATTTTCCCTATATAAGTCTATGTAAAACCAAAGGGCCCCGGGGCAGGGGCATTTTTGGCCCCAGCACTATAATTTGAACCATCTTGGTAGGGGTCCACTAGATGAAGCTTCATACCAAATAGCAAAGACCTGGGCCTTGCAGTTTCAGAGGAGAAGATTTATTAAGATTTTCCCTATATAAGCCAATGTAAAACCAAAGGGCCCTGGGGCGGGGGCATTTTTGGCCCCAGCAATATAATTTGAACAATCTTGGTAGGGGTCCACTAGATTAAGCTTCATACCAAATATCAAAGACCTGGATTTTGCAGTTTCAGAGAAGAAAATTTTTAAAGATTTTCCCTATATAAGCCCATGTTAAACTAAAGGGCCCCTGGGTGGGGGCATTTTTGGCCCCAGCAATATAATTTGAACAATCTTGGTAGGGGTCCACTAGATGAAGCTTCATACCAAATATCAAAGGTCTGGGCCTTGTGGTTTCAGAGAAGAAGATTTTTAAAGATTTTCCCTATATAAGCCCATGTAAAACCAAAGGGCCCCGGGGCGGGGGCATTTTTGGTCCCAGCACTATAATTTGAACAATCTTGATAGGGGTCCACTAGATGAAGCTTCATACCAAATATCAAAGACTTGGGCCTTGAGAAGAAGATTTTTTAAGTTTTCGGTAAAAAAAATCTATTTTTTTTGGTTGATAGACAGAAATGGGTGTGGCTAAATTGAATATTCAGCAAGATAAGGCTTAATCAGGTAGAAGAAAGTTATTTTATTTAAACACTGTCTTTAAATTTAAAAGACTAACACTGAGCAACACAAAGGAAAATCATGAAAATGATGTAACACGAAAAAAACGCATTCTCATACGCAGCCTCAGTCTTCATCTCATTAATAAAACGTGCGTTGCCGAAGACTGCAAGTATTTTATTGTCTTTTAATATCGTTTTAATGATAGAAATAATTAATAAATAAATAAACACAGTTCCTTCCCTTAGACCACAAATGCCGTGAAAGTTCACAGTAAGGGAGGAAATATCTGTCAAAGGTCGAACATAAGATGAGTTTCGTAGTGACGTCATCTCGTTTTTGGACATTTTACTGTTGTAGTCCGCCCGTCCGAAACTTTCTTCAATTTTAGTTGTCAGAAAAACTGTCTGTCGAAGCGAGTGGTCGGTATATTGACAAAATGATAAAATCGTTATACACATTCATTCCAGAGTTCATTTTACCAATTAATCTTATTACAAAACCTGTTTTTCTGAGAACTCTTCAATTATGGTGGAAGGAATTTAATTAAATAGAGACAACTATATAATTTGCAGTTACACACAATTAAATATTCCATAGATAACGGCCAAATTACTATAAACAGCAAAGTGCGATTTTTTGCGTTTTAAACCATTTTAATTATTTTATTTGTGACAGTCTTTAAATTTAAAGACAGTCTTTAAATAAAACAACTTTCTTCTACCTGTTAATATTACCTGCATGGGTTGTTACAACGCATAATGTAGTAATGTAGTAATTACTACATTTTGAAATTTTTACTACATTATGCGTTGGCATAGTCGACGCGAAATGAAATAAAATGTCGTTTTTACTACATTATGCGTCGATACTAAGAGGTTTGAGCAAAATGAAAGAATTATTACATTTTGCGGCGATGGGTGGCATACTTAATTTTACTTCATTATGCGTCAACAGTTTGTTTGTTTGATTTGAGGTTTAACGTTCCCGTCAAGACTATTTAGGTCATTTTGGAGACATTGCTTCAAATTTTATGGGACTTTTACCCGATATTGAGATGAAATGACATCTCAATCGCTGCCGTGAGTGAGTGAGTGAGTATTTGAGTTTTACGTCCCACCAACAGCTAAGGTCATACGGAGACGGGACCTCGGTTTAAAGACTCATCCGAAAGTCTGTAATCGCTGCCGTCCAATTAAAAGCAATAGGGTTTATATGCATGGATGGGCCGACTCGCAGCAGTTTTCCTGGACAGGCTTAGACCTTCTAAGCAGATTACGAGGACTCATGTACGGGCGGTATCAGCTCTGCGTGGAAGCATCGTGCAGCCCATCTATTTATACCCCCGGCATACGAAGTATGCAAGGGGGTATATAGTTTTTGTCCATTCTGTCTGTCTGTCTGTCTGTCTGTCTGTCTGCCTGTCTGTCTTTTGTTTGATTTGTTTGATTTGAGGTTTAACGTCCCCGTCAACACTATTTAGGTCATTTTGGAGACGTTGCTTCCAATTTCATGGGACTTTTACCCGACATTGAGATGCCGCCCAATAAACCTTTTTCTTTGTGATTTTGACCTTCAGTGTGCTTTTGTGGAAGACCGTCTTTTGGACTGTTCAACTGTGGTCTTAAAGACCACTTTTGAACCGTCTCAAATGTGGTCTAAATTGTAGGAATTTAACTGTATTGCTTCCTAAGTCTTTTCGAAGACAGCTATGTTCTACCATCATTACTTCATTATGCGTCGATATGGTGCATATCAACGCGAAATGAAATAATTTTTTTACTTCATTTCGCGTCGACTATGCCAACGCATAATGTAGTAAAAAAAATCAAAATGTAGTAATTACTACATTATTACATTATGCGTTGTAACAATGGGTAAACAAATCTTCATATTCCCCTCACACAAGGGCAACTGAATTATACTACCAGTGCACTAAGTCTTGTACTTTTGAGCAGTGATGTCAAAGGGGAATATTACACAGGGTCATGATCTTTTGTTGCCCTGTATGTGGCATGCTCTCGATCAATCAGAATTCTTGAATAGCTCAAGAATATTGATGAGGTAGAATAATATACAGTCCAACCTGTGTTAAGCAAGCACCTCAGGGATAATGAAAATGTGCTTGCTTAAGACAGGTGCTTTCTTAATAGAGGTGGCCACTAAGACAGGTTTGACTGTATGTTGTTTTCTTCCTGTTTTTATGAATTTTTATGCATTTACCTTTTTCGGGAACTAAATGACTGCTTGCTTAAGGCAGGTTGCTTGCTTAATAGACGTGGCCACTAAGACAGGTTTGACTGTATGTTGTTTTCTTCCTGTTTTTAGTGCCCTCAGACATAGACTGCCAATACTCATTTAAACCACCTCAATGAGAGGGTTCTAATTAACCCATGGTATAATAGGGAACTCCGGACCCTGCCTTTCGGGGCTTGAAGAAATAGATGGGCTGCATGATGCTTTCACGCAGAGCTGAAACCGACCAGACACGAGTACTGGTAAACCGCTTAGAGGATCTAAGCTTGCCCAGGCAAAGCGATGCAAGTCGGATTGTCCATGCTTATAAACCTACTGGTTTCATTGGGCGACAGGGCTTGAGATGTCATTTCATCTCAATGCCGGGTAAAAGTCCCACAATACTGGAAGCAACGTCTCCAAAATGACCTTTACAGTGTTGACGGGGACGTTAAACCTTAAATCAAACAAACAAACAAAATCTCAAATGGTTCAAAAGTTATGATAAAGTAGGTCACAGGTCAAGGTCAAGGGTCAAAATCTTTTGTATTGGTGGGAACATCAGATTCTACAAAAAGTCATGCCAAACACGAAAGCTCTATCTCAAATGGTTCAAAAGTTATGATAAAGTAGATCACGGTCAAAAGTTCTTGTATGAGTGGGAAGCCTTGTCAGAAGGAACCTAGATGCTAAATATGAAGTCTCTATCTCAAACGGTTCAATAGTTATGATAAAGCAGGTCAAGGTCAATGTCACAGGTTAAAACTTTTTGTATGGGTGGGAAGAACATATCACAAGGAAAGTACATGCCAAATATGAAGGCGGCCCTAACTGAAACGATTCAAAAGTTATGACCAATGTTAATTTTTTCTTTAAAGAAGGACACATGTCAAGGTCACAGGTCAATTTTTTATGAGTTAGAAGCCCAAAGAACCTACGTGCCAAATATGAAGGCTGTATCCAAGTATGCCAAGTTTGAGGTTTCTAGCTTTCATGGTTCTTGAGAACTCTTTGATGAAAAAATTGGATGGCTGAACACCTGCACGGATGGACTGAAGGATGGAAAGACAGACCCCAACTTTTTCAAAGTGGGGGTATAAAGATAGGGTTTATTGTGGTTCAGTAGGATAAGCACTGGTTGGGAGCGTACAGTACACTTAACCCGGATGTTCCGATCTGTATAGTGGACAGATCCTTGTCTTTTGTTATGACCTTGAAGGTGTATGTGCGTGGTCTGTCTTCTATATTTCTTAATTTATTTTTTTGGACAGAAACAACTTGGTGTGTTTTATTTATTTTGTTTTCCATACTGACCATCTTTGGGCACGGCAAGATGTCGTTTTCTATGCTTTTAATCTATTTTTCAGCTGCAAATCTCTGTTGTTTGTAAGAATCACACCTCACCTGTGACCAGAAAATCGACCAATTGAGAGTTTTAATCGAAAGAAAAATATCTTTTAAGACAGTTTTAAGATAGATTAATAATCTATAATGAATTATACTAAAAATAAAGTGCCTCTAGAATTCCATACGAAATCACACCAAGAGCAAGACTGACCATCCCAAAAAATTTCTGACTGTATGGTATGTCTCATATTTACTGTATAACTTGTCTTAAGATACCTGGTTTTGACTGTATGGGTTGTCGCTTTTAATGTGTGTAAGTTATTCAAAGGTACATTGCAGTATTTGTCTATGCAATAAGATGATAATGATTAAACAATAGCAATTCTACATAAAAATATTAACTACCTATAAATTCCCGAAATCTTGGAGAAATTGCATGTGCTGTGTGCTGCATGTCATTGAACCTTTAGAGCACTACAGACTAGAGGTCTTAACCACTCGGCCAAATGAGCCAGTCTTCGAGGACTGTCTTCAGGTGCGAAATATTTAACAAAATGAGTCGCATCGTCACGTGTCTCTCTTCATCCACAGAACGCATAGCAAATACTCTGATCAGACAGCACAGAAATGCAATATGATTAGTTGTTCAAGACATATACATGTAAATTTATACAAAGAAATGAAGAGCTGTGGACCAGTCTGTGAAAGATAATTTCCTTTTCATCCCTGACCGAATAAATTCGGGGGATATAGCGATTGGCTTGGCGCCCGTAAATTGATGATACTTGGCACAATGGTTAACAATGTTGAGAAGGCGTGTCTTGCGCAAGAACCACAACCCTGAGAACCATGGTATTTCAGTTATGTCCCCTTTCAATAAAATAGAATGACTATCTTGTGATCTCTATAAATCCAATATCCTTCGAGATATATTGATGATACTTGACAAAATTGTAAACAATGTTGACACGGCATGTCATGGGCAATAACATCAATTGCCATTGTCTTTTTAGTTATCTCCCCTTCGAAAAAAAACAGAATGACTATCTTGTGATCGCCATAACTTCAATACCCTTCGAGATATATTGATTAAACTTTGTACAATTGTTCACAAGGTTGAAGCAGCATGTCATGCGCAAGAACCAAAACTCTTCGTGCCATGCCATTTGAGTTGTCTCCTCTTCCAAAAAATAGAATTGTTATCGTGTGATCGCCATAACTCAAATACCCTTAGTGATATATTGATGAAACTTGGCACAATTGTTCACAAGGTTGAAGCAGCATGTCAAGCGCAAGAACCACAACTCTTGGTGCCATGGCATTTGAATTATCTCCCTTCCAATAAAATAGAATAACTATCTTGTGATCGCCATATCTCCCATACTCTTGGAGACATGTTGATAGAACTTGGTACAGTTGTACATGAGGTTAAGCAGGCGTGTAATGTACAAGAGCCGCAGCTCTTGGTGCCACGGCATTTCAATTATCCCCATTCCAATAAAAATAGGATGACTATCTTTTGAGCTCCATATCTCCAAAATTCTTCGAGACATGTTGATAGTATTTGGTACAGATGTACATGAGGTTAAGCAGACATGTCATATGCAAGAACCGCGACTCTTGGTGTACTGGCTTTTGAGTTACCTTCCCTGACAAAATAACATTGTGATGGCCATAACTCCAAAACCCTTTGAGGTACACCAGGACCTCGTTATAGCACGATTCGTTACAGCACGAATTCGGATATAACACGGTTTTGGTTTGGACCCCAAATTTTCCCCAACCAACATTTATAAATATTATCCAAGGATTGTATCAGGTTTCAAGCACAACAACATTATTTTCCTCTCACTTTTGACTGCGGTAATACGGTAGCTAACACGGTTTATAACGGTACTTTTTGATATTTATTGCAGGCCTCCATCAGAGTTGAATATACAGTATATTAACTTGTTTAGCTTGACACGCATGATAAACATGAACTGCCATCGGCACAATCAAAAGTGTTGGCTTAGTGAGATAAAGAGATTAAAGAATTCAGTTACGCAACCGGAAAAAAATATTTATCATGCTCTGTTACGGATCACTGCTCAGCAGAAATTTTAAACATCGATGCAGACAATGTGATCAGTCACTGCAATAAAACTCATTTTCTAGAGCCGCATGTAAAAGAAAGTCAAATTTATTCCAGCTTAAAAGCAAATGATAAAACATATTCAAGATCGATTTTCGCGGTAAAAAAATCATTCAAAGATTTTTTGCGCCATTAAAAATCGTTTCAAAAGGCTAAAATATAAAGGGTAAGACATTTCAAGGGAAGTAATTCAAATTTCTTGTAAGCGTTGATCATTGCCGGTTCCGAACCCTAACCCGGTAATATCACCATTGAAATGCATTAACAGTACTGTAGTTCGGTACGGTTCCGGACGCTCAGATACAACAAAGTTAGCCGGGAACCAGCTATCAAAATGGCGTCATACTCGCTGTCAGATCGGACGATTTCTGGATATAAAACATGGTTTATCAGCTGGTTTCGATTAAAGTGACTTGTTTGACTTGATGGGCCATGGTATTTACTGCCATTGATTAGTTCTAAACACATTTTAGTCGGGAAATACGGTCATTAACCGGACCGCACATCATCTTGTTTGGGAAACTATTGATCACCATTGTGTCAATGGTTGATCTGTGACAAATACGGTCGGCGTTTATAACACGATTCGGTTAACTAACACGGTCCGTTGGTTGGACCCGGAGTTCCGTGTTATAACGAGGTTGAGGTGTATATTGATGATACTTGGCATGTTTGTTCACAAGGTTAGTTTAATTTTAACATATTTTATTCAGAAAGGTATACAACACAACTCATACACATATGCAAACAGTGACTTTTGAAAGGATTAGAACGAAAGCATCAGCTTATAGGGTTCTTCTCCTTAACATCATGTAACTGTAACTTTGGTGGCGGCTTTTACTAGTTGAACATACTGAATAAATACAGAGATAATGCGGAAAATATGAGTGACGAAAAGAAAAAGAAAAGAGAAAGAAAAAAAAAACGAACGGACTATGTTGAGGAGAGGATTGGGATACAGGCACACAGTTTTGCCGGACTTATTGATTAACAAAGCATGCAGAATTCATCAAAAACGCTTAGTTTGAACAATAAATTTTTGTACATGTTCAAATAATAAACAATTTGCCTCGTGCGACAAACCTGAATCACCATACAGTAAAAGATTTAGTGAGGGTGTTTGGATCATTTCTACTGCGTTGAGGAGGATTGTACGAGGTGCTTGGAAAAGTCCGCAGTGAAAGAAGTAGTGTTGAGGGTTTTCTATACTACCACAAGGACAAAGTGGTGAATCTATTATATTTTTCATGAACAGTTGTATGTTGAGTGAGCTACACCCAGTACGTAAACGTGTGTGTAGTACCTGAGCCTTCCTATTTCCGTGGTAGTAATGTTTTGGTACCTTGCGTCTATCTTTGCTCAGGTAGTATTTAAAAGAATTTAGGGTTGGCAGTTGTCTGACTTCTGCTGGTAGTTTGTTCCATTCTCTGAGGGTTGACGGCAAAAATGAATTGTAGTAAAGGTTTGTGTTAGCTCGAATGGTTTGAAGATTGTCTGAGTTTCTCAAGTTATAACGGGATATAGTGCTAACTGGTCGTGGAACAAGGGTCGAAAGATAGGTCGGTGCTAAGTTGTTGGACATTTTGTAAAATAATGTAAGTTTGTGATTAAATCGCCTTTGTTGAAGTGTTTCCCAACAGACTTCTTGGTACAATTTATTCAAGGAGACTAGTATAGTTGAGCCTGTTACTATCCTTGCTGCTTCAATTTGGATTTTTTCAAGTTCATTCTTTTCGTACTGAGTGCAATTATCCCAAATAACATCTGCATACTCAAGGATTGGTCTTATAAACGCTATGTAAATGGTTTCTAACGATTTTCTATCAAGCTTGAACTTAAGTTTCCTCATTATATTTACTCTAAACCATGCTTTCTCTTTTATATAATCTATTTGTTTGTGCCAAGAACAATCCTGTGAAAAGTATAAACCTAGGTGTTTGTGGGAGTTAACTTCATCAATCTGAATGTTTTGCATGAATAAAGGTGGGTGGTTTGGTTTGATTAACTTACGTGACATAAGAAAAGCTGCACTCTTTGATGGGTTGAAAGCTACGAGCCAGGTTGCAGCCCATCTTGAAATTTTGTCAAGATCTGAGTTAAGACATGTAGCAGCTGAGACAGGATCGTTTACAATTATGAAGAGACTAGTGTCATCAGCAAAAAGACGAATATTTGAACCGATGTCGTTGACAATATCATTAATGTACAATAAGAAGAGTAGGGGGCCTAGAATTGACCCCTGAGGTACACCTGCCCTTATAAATGTCCAGTCGGAGGAACCACCTGGTAGTACAACACGCTGTCTTCTATCTGAAAGATAGCTATTGAACCAATGAAGAACTGATCCTGTGACACCAGCAGCTTTTAGTTTGAACACAAGACCTTTGTGCCAGACACGGTCGAATGCTTTGCTGATGTCACAGAAAACAGCTCTTACTTCTTTGCCAGCATCGAGTGCTTCGCAGAAGGTATGGTATAGGAATGTAAGCTGATTTACAGTAGAGTCCCCTGGCATAAACCCGGACTGAAGAGAAGATAAGATGTTGTTGTTTTGAAGATGATTGAATAGGTGCTTGAAAACAAGTCTCTCGAAAACTTTTGCTTCAGAATTAAGTAAAGAAATTGGGCGGTAGTTAGAAGCAATAGATAAATCACCTTTTTTCGGAACCGGAGAAACATTAGCGTCTTTGTAAGACGTAGGGAAGATTCCATAACGTAGAGATTGGTTGAACAGAGTACAGAAAGGGGAAGAGAGTTCATTCGACAGTTCTCTCAGAATATGATTGCTTACACCGTCTGGTCCGGAGGCTTTTCCTACTTTGAGAGACTGCATGGTTGATTGTACGTCAGGTGGCGTGAGAGTAATGGTACTTAAATTGGTATGGTAAGAAGGTTCAGGCAAGTTGGGAAGAAAGTCGTTTGTTCACAAGGTTGAGACAGCATGTCATTCACAAGGCCTACAACTCTGGGTGCCATGGTTATTATTGTATTTGAGTTATCTTCCCCTCTAATAAAATTGTATGACTATCTTGTGATCGCCGTATCTTCAACAGTCTTCGAGTGATGTTCATTGTTTAAGTTAAGCAAGCCTGTCACGGGCAAGAACCTCGACTCTTGGTGCACTTGTTTGTGGGTTACCTCCCCTGACAAAATCTTGTGGGCCCTAGCTCAGAAACCCTTTGAGATATATGGATAATACTTGGCAAGATTGAGACAGCATGTCATGCGCAGGAACCACAACTCTAGTGCAATGTTATTTGGGTTATATCCCCTTCTAATAAAATCATATACTCTGAGACATAATGATGGGACTTGGTATAGTTGTACGTGAGGCTAGGCAGGTGTTTCATGTGTGAAAATAATGACTCTTGGTGCTTTTTTTTTTTTAGTTATATACCCAAACAATATAATCTTGTGATGACCATAACTTGGATAACCTGTGAGATATATTGATGGTATTTAGCACAGTTTTGACAAATTTGAAACAGTGTGTCATGCCAAAGAACCACCAACCGGGTCCACCACGAACGACTAATTCATCACGTCTGAAATAAGTGAAAGAAACAAACTTCAGCATAACAAAACAAAAACTCATCTATGCGTCCAGCAAAGACTAATCTCAGTGCCCAGTCTGAAGAGTGTAAAAAAAGTGAAAAAAAAAACAAGAGGGCCCAGAGGGCCCTGGTTCGCTCACCTGATCCAATGTATAACAAGTGGGCCCCGGGCAGGGTCAATTTTGGCCCCAGGGCTATAATTTGAACAATCTTGGTAGAGGTCCACAAGATGAAGCTTCATATCAAATATGAAAGACCTGGGCTTTCTGGTTTCAGAGAAGAAGATTTTAAAGGTTTACCCTGCATATAGAAGTCTATGTAAAACAAGATTTTCCCTATATAAGTCTATGTTAAACCAAAGGGCCCCGGAGCAGGGGCATTTTTGGCCCCAGGGCTATAATTTGAACAATCTTGGTAGAGGTCCACTAGCTGAAGCTTCATAACAAATATCAAAGACCTAAGCCTTGTGTTTCAGAGAAGATGATTTTTAAAGATTTTCCCTATATAAGTCTATGTAAAACCAAAGGGCCACATGGCGGAGGCATTTTTGGTCTCAGGGCTATAATTTGAACAATCTTTATAGAGGTCCACTAGCTGAAGCTTCATAACAAATATCGAAGACCTAAGCCTTGTGGTTTCAAAGAAGAAGATTTTTCAAGATTTTCCCTATATACGTCTATGTAAAACCAAAGGGCCCCGAAGCGGGGACATTTTTGGCCCCAGGGCTATAATTTGAACAATCTTGGTAGAGGTCCACAAGATGAAGCTTCATACCAAATATCAAAGACCTGGGCCTTGCAGTTTCAGAGAAGAAGATTTTTCAAGATTTTCAAGATATAAGCCTATGTAAAACAAAAGGGCCCTGGTGCGGGGGCATTTTTGGCCCCAGCACTATAATTTGAATAATCTTGGCAGGGGTCCACTAGATGAACCTTCATACCAAATATCAAAGACCTGGGCCTTGCGGTTTCAGAGAAGAAGATTTTTCAAGATTTTCCCTATATAAGCCCATGTTAAACCAAAGGGCCCCCGTTTGGGGGGCATTTTTAGTTCCAGCACTATAATTTGAACAATCTTGGTAGGGGTCCACTAGATGAAGCTTCATACCAAATATCAAAGACCTGGGCCTTGCGGTTTCAGAGAAGAAGATTTTTAAAGATTTTCCCTATATAAGCCTATGTAAAACAAAAGGGCCCTGGTGCGGAGGCATTTTTGGCCCCAGACCTATAATTTGAACAATCTTGGTAGGGGTCCACTAGATGAAGCTTCATACCAAATATCAAAACCTGGGCCTTGCGGTTTCAGAGAAGAAGATTTTTCAAGATTTTCCCTATATAAGCCCATGTAAAACCAAAGGGCCCCCGTGCGGGGGCATTTTTAGATCCAGCACTATAATTTGAACAATCTTGGTAGGGGTCCACTAGATAAAGCTTCATACCAAATTTCAAAGACCTGGGCCTTGCAGTTTCAGAGAAGAAGATTTTTAAAGATTTTCCCTATATAAGCCCATGTAAAACCAAAGGGCCCCCATGTGGGGGCATTTTTGGCCCCAGCACTATAATTTGAACAATCTTGGTAGGGATCCACTAGATGAAGCTTCATACCAAATATCAAAGACCTGGGCCTTGCGGTTTCAGAGAAGAGGATTTTTCAAGATTTTCCTTACATAAGCCCTAGGGAAACCAAAGGGCCCCTGTGCGGGGGCATTTTTAGCTCCAGCACTATAATTTGAACAATCTTGGTAGGGGTCCACTAGATGAAGCTTCATACCAAATATCAAAGACCTGGGCCTTGCGGTTTCAAAGAAGAAGATTTTTAAAGATTTTCCCTATATAAGCCCATGTAAAACCAAAGGGCCCCCGTGCAGGGGCATTTTTGGCCCCAGCACTATAATTTGAACAATCTTGGTAGAGGTCCACTAGATGAAGCTTCACACCAAATATCAAAGATCTGGGCCTTGCGGTTTCAGAGAAGAAGATTTTTTAAGTTTGCGGTGAAAAAAATCTATTTCTGGCTACTGTGACCTATATGTGCAACAGACCGGAACCATTTGAACAACTTTGAAAGGGGACCACCTAAGGATCATTCCTGTGAAGTTTGGTCAAAATACGATCAGTGGTTTAGGAGGAGATGTCGTTTGAAGAAAAGTTTACGGACGCACGCACGGACGCACGGACGGATGTCTTTACGGATGTATACTTGTGTGTCTTCATCCCTACAAAGTACCCTTGTGTGTCAAATTTCCAGGAAATTTCTTGGAATTTCTTGGAAAAAAAGACACACAAGTAACTATTTTTAGACACACAAGACACTGACGGAATAAATCGCATTGAGTTCAATGGAAGTGTCCATACTTTTAAACACACAAGTATACATCTGTTCCTGCGCTTGCACGGACGCACGACGGACGACGGACAAAAAGTGATCCCAAAAGCTCACCTTGACAGGTGAGCTAAAACAATCGGGTGGTAAACTACCCACCAAGTGCACAGCGATGAATCTAATCAGACTGGGTGGATGCGCAAGCTGATCTGAATCTTTGTCGGGCGCAGTCATTTTGTCATGTTTTGTGTTTCATCTGAGACAGTTTGAAGAACCCGATGAAGAAAGTGTGTACGGTATATGCCAAGTTTCCACACTTCCGAAAAAAAATAGCTAACGTATTTAAATGTTATCCTACAAATATGTCGAAATCGCTCTATAGTATTATCAGGGCACACAATATAAAATGATCGGAACACGACATACAGTTCTGAGAAATCATTTTTGCGACATGCGATACAAACCAGTTTTTGACCCCTCTATCGTTTTCTTTGAAAATAATTGCCCTTACATGGCAAGATGTTTAGTACTATTAATAAAAGCTGACCCGAAATACATCATAAAATAGTTAAAATGCATTAGCAGTCGTTTCAAGTTAGGTTGGTGGCAAAGCTTGATTAAATTGTACCGGTGCAGCGTTTGAAATCGAAAGTAGGATACTGATTTTCTAGAAACAAATGTGAAAATAAACGAAATCATAGCAATAAACAGAAAATCAAGGTAGCATGTCGAAAAGACTTTTAGTTATGCTTCCCGAACTACTGCTATGAAGTTGAAATTCTAATGATTATTTCTTAGTCTTTGCCCTTGATCTGAAGGCCCTGGCTTTGGGTGGGGCTAGTTATAATCTAATCTTCAGCACACTATCTATCATCATACGAGTACAAACTCTGACCACCTGAGGGTTTGGAAAATACAGTAAAATTATTATATTAAGACCACCTTTGAGACTGTTTAAAAGTGGTCTTAAAGACCACTTTTGAACAGTCCCAAAGGTGGTCCCTGATCAGAGGTCATTGTAGGCAGAAAATACAAAGACAAATTTAGTATATCCTTCAAAAGAAGCTTTTTATAGCAGAATTAGTCCTAATTTTAGGTGTTCTTAATAGCGGAATTTCACTGTATTAACTTTAACATGAAACTTGCATTTTTTTTTAAATAAGTAACATCTTAGCTATTGCCAACATCACAATAACATCATTGTTATTCCCAATGTCGATGCAAGGGGTGGTACAACAGTTCTTCAATGAGGTGAGCTACTGTATTTGCCATATGTTTTCAGACAGACGGGCCAGAGCAAACAATGTAGACCCAGATGAGATATTGCAGAATGCGGGGTCTCATCAGGATCTACAATGTTTGCTGCTCTCAAAGCTTTTTTTCAGACACAAAATCAAAGAGTTATTTGTATTTGTTCAGATTTTGGAACAATCATGATAGGGAGTTTATCAGTTACCCCCTATATATATTGCATTGTAACACATTGACCTAATAAAGATATGCTATCTCAGGACAAATGAGCTTTATCATGTCAAGGTGACATTGCACTTTATGAATGAAGCGGACTACGGGCAAAAAAAGGGCTAAATTGTTATTATTACTGGAAAAAATGGAAAATTTTGTTAAAAATATATGTATATAAAAAAATAACGGTCAGCTGACAGTAAATATACATATACTTGCCTTATAGTCCGCACCGATATCTTGAGACGCACTGAGGACAATCTATAACTGATCCTAAATTGATAATTTAAAGAGTTTGCAGGGGGGTAAACTGGTAAAAAGAATACCAGATCCGTGTCATTTGATATAAAGTTTATCAGGATCTGCTTCGGGAACGCATGTAGAATCGCTTGGCAAGCCTCGCGATGCTACGAGCGTTCTAAAGCCTTGCCTGATATCAAAAGGCATGAACCTGGTATTCTCTATTTAGGTGTCCAAATATTTAGGGTAAATACGGTACAAGGTTTCAGAACATCAGAGCCAGACTACTGGTCACAATATTATGCTTATTGTTACAACCTTTCAGCTCCTCCAGTTAACCTTTGACCTGCTGAATATTTAAATATGCCACACCAACCACTGATTATCAATCAATCAGATTTCTTGATGCAATACATTGCAACAAATTCATAAACTGAATGACAAACAATGAAGATCCTGATCTGAGAAGGCAGAAGCCATCTGATCTGGATCTGCATTAGTTGAAAGATCAGACATATCCAGGCTCAGCAGGACAAGGGTTAACCTAGGAAGGGTGCATGCTGGCGCAGACTTGATTTGATTTATAATTTTTGGAGTGCTCTGAGAGCATTGGAGAAACAAGCTTTATAATCAAGCAGGTTGAACAAATGGTATACACCCAAAATAAGGCCGGCCTCAGTAGCTCAGTTGGATCCGCATCTGACTGGTGATCAGGAGGACGGGGATTCCAAAGCCAATGGGGCGATTCTAATGAGTACACAGAGCATACAAAAGGTGTTCGAGCTATTGATGTTTGACTGTATTTGCAATAAAAAATTAACACATTCATGAATAAAAAGTTAACACATTCATGAATAGAAAGTTGACACATTCATGAACATACAACATTTTTATAGGGGCTGCTCTGAAAGGAAAGAATTCGCTCCCCTTGCTCCCAAGGTGAGCCAATTCTTTCCTTTAGATTATAGCCCCCTCTTGGAAAAGGACAATTTTTTCTAGATCTAGGTTTATTGTTTTGCATAACAATAATTTTCTTCTGGCTTCATTAAGTTCAACAATTGAATTTAACCCTTCAAGTGATGCAGTCGCCCTCTGCCCATCGGGGCTTGAAGAAATAGATGGGCTGCATGATACTTCCACGCAGAGCTGAAATCCGACCACACACGAGTACTGGTAAACAGCTTAGAGGATCTAAGCCTGCCCAGGTAAAGCGGTGCGAGTCAGACCAGCCATGCTTATAAACCCTATTAGTGTCATTGGGCGACAGGGCTTGAGATGTCATTTCATCTCAACGTCAGGTAAAAGTCCGACAAAATTAGAACATCTCCAAAATGACCTATACAGTGTTGACGGGGACATTAAACCTCAAATCAAACAAACAAACAAACAAAAACAACAGTAATTGTTCCCCATAATTGTTATAAAGAATTTGTCATTATAAAGAATCCTAGTTAGGAGTTTGACAGGTAATAAAAGGCCGTTTCCCCAGCATTACCCCAAGAAAGAAATGTTATAGACATTTGTTAGAATCACCTCAGTGAGGCGATTCTAACAAATATCTATAACATTTGTTCCGAGGCGATTCTAACAAATATCAATAACATTTCTTTCTTGGAGTATATATTAGATTACAAGAATCTCTCATGACTATGGACTCAATTTGTGCATTTCCAACCGGAGGGAAGCCCATGCCACTCGGAACTGAGGCTATGCCTTTAAGTCATTCCATTTAAATTGCCATTATAACGAGTTTTGCCATTATAACGAATGTCAGTATAAAGGGGGTTGACTGTATTTTGCACTGAAAAATAGGCTAGACATTTCATGTGAATCATCTGCTAAGCAGATAGATGTAATGTCATGTCTTATTTTTACTGAAAAACAAGAAAAAATATACTTTGAATAACACCCTCTGCTGTTGGTGCTTCGGGGGCTTGAAATTTTAATGGGAAACATTGCTTAACCCATTTCATACCAGAAACCCCAAAACGGGTGCCCTGGCCAACAGTGCAGGCCCAGATCAGATGCCGCAGAATGCAGTGTCTGATCAGGGCCAACACTGTTTGCAAAATATTTAGCCAATTTCCCAATAGTTTTTGAAGAAAAAACTACCTGTCACCCTTAAATTTTGAAATGGAGTCTCCTCCTATATATAAGGTGGAAGATTCCATTTGGTACGAGAAGGGTTACCATAGAATAACAACCATGTGCCCAAGAAACTATGGAGAAGATTATGACTTTCAAAATTTTATTCTGATAAATTATACAATAATGTCAAACAGTGGAAAAATCAATCCGGTCATGTCACACAAAATGTATACACCACCCTTCTTTCCTTCGCTCTGGTAGCCATGGCATCTGCTAAATATGGTCAAATTTCTCCTTCTAACTCACACTCTTTATGGTTTACTCTTACAACATCAAGGAGCAATCGCAGTAGATGGTATTCAATTTTCACAAAACTGTCTGATTATGCCTGGGTCATCTGGTATTTGCAAGTCATCTCTTTAACTGCCAATCATGCCCCGCAGACGGCTTCCACAATTTTTTTTCTTATTTATTTTCTTATTTTTCAGGGAAAATCAGGTTTGACATATCATGTGAATTATCTACAAGCAGACAATTCAAAAGAAATATCACGCCTGATTTTGTCTGAAAAAAAAAGGATTTGTTACATTTTACATCCCTGTCAACACTATTTAGGTCATTTTGGAGATGTTGCTTCCGATTTTGTGGGACTTTTACCTGACACTGAGATGAAATGATATCTAAAGCCCTACTTCCCATAGAAACCATTAGGGTTTAGGAACGGTCTGACTGGCATCACTTTTCCTAGGCAGGTTAAGACCTAAATGGTTTACCTTGCAATCAAGTTCAGTCAGTTTCAGCTCCGGGCAGAAGCACCATGCAGCCCCTGAGTCTATTTCTCCAAGCAGAAAACATTAGAAAACAACATCTTCAACACAAATAATTGGTGATTATAGGCATTAACCCTTATCTTGTTGAATATTTATTTAAGCCACACCCATTTCTGTCTATCAACCAATCAAATTACTTGATCTAATTTATTGCTAAAAATTCAGAAACTGAATGCCAAACAGTGTAGATCCTGATCAGATGGCTTCTTCAGAAGCCATCTGATCTGGATCTACACTGTTTGCAAAGATAGGGGTTGTTGTGAACAGCATGATAAGGGTTAAGATAAAACACCCACATGGTATAATGGTGTTTTTCATATCTCTAGAACTGGCATTAGGAAAACATGCCTGTGTGAAATAATGGCATCCAACATGGTATCAGAAATGACAAATATTAGGGAAAAATGATAACACCTTTCTTATTTCTGCCTTCACATAGATTATGTGTGCAAGTTAGAACCGCCTCAATGAGGCGGTTCTAATGAGTACACACAATCTATGTTTTTGAGCAAACATAAGGCAGATAATATATACCCCATAAACCCCAGTTTTCTCCATATAAAGCAGGGTTTAGTGGGGACTTCCTTTCATGGACTCTTTGTCATGATGCATTTTTCACATGAAAAACTTTTATAATTATTTCTAGTCAAAACACAGGTTGTGGATGCTAGTTAAAACCGCCTCACTGAAGTGGTTCTAACAAGTACCGACAACCTATGTATCGGAGCAGAAATAAGAAACAAGAGGCCCATGGGCCACTACGCTCACCAGAGGTCATGTGGTTTATACCATATACAGGCATGGTGCCCATCTTGGTCATGTGACAATAAAAAGCCACCATGCAATCAGTAAAATCCACGGTCTTGCCTTTTTTCCATACAATTGTCTATGTGACCAAATTTGACTGTGACGTAAAAACAGGTTAAGGTCAACCAAAGGTCATCATTTGAACAAAATTGGTAGGGTCCGAGCCCCCGATGCCGCATACCAAGTTTCAAGGTCATCGGTCATTTGGTTCCTGAGAAGAAGATTTTTTAAGGTTTTTACCATATATGGGCATGGCAGCCATATTGGTCATGTGACCTAGTCCTTACGAACAAACTTTTATTCCCCCTTCCCATAGAAGCTCCACATGTAATTTTGTTTCGATCAACCGAGCAGTTTGAGTAGAGAAGAAGATTAAAATACTGAATCTGAGCCTCCCCGACAAAGGTCCGAAAATGACCTTGGCCTTCGGAACTGACAAAATTCCATTCAGCTGAGTGCAAATATCATTTCTGATGCCACTAGCAACCATGCAATCAGAAAAAATCAACAGTTTTGCCTTTTTTCCAAACAAATGTCTAAGTGAGCATATTTGACCTTGACGTAAAACAGGTCAAGGTCAACCAAAGGTCATCATTTGAACAAACTTGGCAGGGCGCGAGTCCCCAATGCTGCGAACCAAGTTTCCAGAACATCGGCCATTCGGTTCTTGAGAAGAAGATTTTTAAAGGTTTTTACCATATATGGGCATGGCAGCCATATTGGTCATGTGACCCAGTCCTCACAAATAAACTTTCGTTTCCCCTTCCCACAGAGGCTCCACATGTAATTTAGTTTCAATCGTCTCAGCAGTTTAAGTTGTGAAGAAGATAAAAATACTGAATCTGAGCCTTCCTGGACAAAGGTCAGTAAATGACCTTGGCCTTCAGAACTGACAAAATTCCATTCAGCTGCATATAAATATCATCTCTGATGCCACTAGCAACCATGCAATCAGAAAATCCACAGTTTTGCCTTTTTTCTATACAAATGTCTAAGTGACCATATTTGACCTTGACGTAAAATAGGTCAAGGTCAACAAAAGGTCATCATTTGAACAAACTTGGTAGGGCCCGAGTCCCCGATGCTGCATACCAAGTTTCAAGAACATCGGCCATTCGGTTCTTGAGAAGAAGATTTTTAAAGGTTTTTACCATATATGGGCATGGCGGCCATATTGGTCATGTGACCCAGTCCTCACGAACAAACTTTCGTTCCCCCTTCCCACAGAGGCTCCACATGTAATTTGGTTCCAATTGGCCAAGTAGTTTCAGAGGAGATGTTGTTAGAAAATGTTGACGACGCAGACGACGCAGACGACACAGACGACGCAGACGACGACGACGACGGACGACGGACCATTGCCTATACTATAAGCTCCCCCGGAGCCTTCGGCTCTGGTGAGCTAAAAATAATGTATACCCCTGTAAACCCCAGTCTTCTCTACATAAAGTGGGGTTTAGGGGGTTGTTCATTTCACAGACGTGTTCACGTGATGGCTTATTAACCCTTATCTTGCTGTTCACGACAACCCCTATCTTTGCAAACAGTGTAGATCCAGATCAGATGGCTTCTTATCAGGATCTACACTGTTTGGCATTCAGTTTATGAATTTGTAGCAATAAATTACATCAAGTAATTTGATTGGCTGAGAGACAGAAATGGGTGTGGCTTAAATGGATGTTCAGCAAGATAAGGGTTAAAGTGAAGGGGCCATAAAAAGTTTTTTTGTGGTTTTTTTATTTGTTTTTTTTCGGACAGGCGCTGGTGTAATATTTCACTACTCCCAAACAGTGGAAAAAATTCTAACAATATTGAAAATGCTTGCAGATGTTATTTTCCAATCCTTTTTTGCTTGACATTTCATGTGAATCATCTGCTGATTCACATAAAATGTCAAGCCTAATTTTCTCTTGAAAAATGATTTGCAAATAAAAATGTCATCTGCTTTTAAAATTTTTTTCTATGGTGCTTTACGGGGTTAAATATCCCTTAAGCATTACCCCTTATCCTGTTGAATAAATTAGTTTAACTGCACCCATTTCTGACTATTACTTTATACAAAGTATTCATCCAATTCACAAACTGCACGACAGACAGAAAAGATCCTGATCATATGGCTTCTTAAGAAGCCCTCTGTTCTGAATCTACAATGTTTGTAAATGTTGGGGCTGTTAATTGTGTTCCACAGGATAAGGGTTGAGCCATCTTTTTACACAACCTAGCTCAGTTATATCTGCTAAAGGTCTTAAACCTGTCCGCTGACTATCTCTTTATCATCCTACAAGGACTTTCAAGGTGTCTAAACTCACAGTTGCTATGGCTACCAAATGGTATGCCAATATTTTATGAAGTGTCTAAAAGACATGTATCGTGTGAAATAAGCAATATGCACCATCTCCACCAGGGCCCGCCTCGCTAGCTCAGTCGGATGCGCGTCTGACTGGCGATCAGGAGGAGACGGGTTCGATACCTGCCGGGGTCGGCAACATTCTTTCATGGAGGTTGATCATGAAATCTTTTCTTCGGTCTTTCTCTCCCGCTGATTCAAGAAGGGCAGTTGTCAGTTTCTGGCACAAGACTGAGCACTGAACTGGTTAACCACTTACCGTATAAGCCTGCCCAGGAAAATGTGGATAGGTAAACTGACCAGCACAAGAATCACTAAAAAGTGTAGACTGGGCCGTTAAACTTCAAAACAAACCAACACACTATCTCCATCAGGCCCTGGAGACCCACAGAATGTGGCATCTTGGAACAACTGGTCACATTACCCAATAAAATTTCAGTTACTTTTTAACCCATTCAGTACCAGAAACCCCTAAATGGGTATCTTTGCAAACAGTGCAGGCCCAGATCAGACGCCGCAGAACGCGTCTGATCAGGGCCTCCACTGTTTGCTAAAAGTTCAGTCATTTTCCAAATAAATTTTGATGAAACATAACCTGACACCCCTAAATTTAGAAATGGACTCCTGCTGTATATAAGGTGGAAGATTCCATTTGGTACAAAAAGGGTTTAAGTTCATTAGCGATTGTGACGCATGACTAACTTCAGTGCAGCATTATATCACTTGATTTGTTTGATTTGAGGTTTAACGTCCCAGTCAACACTGTAAAGGTTATTTTGGAGAATAATAAAATGAGACTTGAAAAATGAATATGAATGTACCACTTGACTCTGGCTGTTACAAGAGGCAGTACCATTCCTGGGGCAAATTTCACAGAATTTCTTGAAACTTACCAGCTGAATTGCCCTAACTCTTATCCTGCTGTTCACAGCAACCCTTTTCTTTGCAAACAGTGTAGATCCAGATCAGATGGCTTCTGAAGAAGCCATCTGATCAGGATCTACACTGTTTGACATTCAATTTATGAATTTGTAGGAACAAATTACATCAAGTAATCTGATTGGTTCAAAGTCAGAAATGGGTGTGGCTAAACTGAATATTCAGCAAGGGGAAGAGTTAATATGTATAGACATGGTAAACCTTAGTTACCCTAAATATTCAGACACCTCAACTCCTTAGTGTTGGTTGGGTGAGGCAAAGGTAATGTGAATCTTGCGTCACTGGGGCGTCAAACAGATATTGGCTTGCAGCAGGTAGGGGTAGATGGAGAGCGTTGCTCTTCTGTCTCTACACTTCCATTCATTTTCTTATCCTCTGTCCCTCACTTTCATCTCCTCTACTATCTCTTCTATCTCTTTTCTCCCTTTCTCTGGGAAATGACACAAAATGACCCACAAGGGTTGACGACACGTTAAACCCATAACAATCAATCAATCAAACCTCAACTCCTTGCCATATATGTTCTAAAATTTGAACAAGTCCCATTAACCCTTATCTTGCTGAATATTCATTTAAGCCACACCCATTTCTGTCTATCAACCAATCAAATTACTTGATGTAACTTATTGCTACAAATTCATAAACTGAATGCCAAAAAGTGTAGATCCTGATCAGATGGCTTCTTCAGAAGCCATCTGATCTGAATTTACACTGTTTGCAAAGATAGGGGTTGTCATGAACAGCAATTTCTGTCAATCAACCAATCAAATTACTTGATGTAACTTTTTGCTACAAATTCATAAACTGAATGCCAAACAGTGTAGATCCTGATCAGATGGCTTCTTCAGAAGCCATCTGATCTGGATCTACACTGTTTGCAAAGATAGGGGTTGTTGTGAACAGCAAGATAAGGGTTAAAAACCAAATCTTGTGTCTATTATAAAATATAACTAGAGGAGATCCCTGATGAGGGGTGGCATTCAACGCATCTCTCTGGGTTTACACTGTTTGCTCAGCCTATCTGTCTGAATACCGGGTACATATGGTTTGTTTGTTTGTATTGTAGTTTTACGGCCCAGTGAACACTATTTTAGGTCATTGTTTAGTTTGTCAGTTTACCTATCCACATGGCCCCCGCCCATTGGGGCTGGAAGAAATAGATGGGCTGCATGATGCTTCCACGCAGAGCTGAAATCGTCCGCACATGAGTACTGGTAAACCGCTAAGAGGATCTAAGCCTGCCCAGGCAAAGCGGTGCGAGTCAGACCATCCTTGCTTATAAACCCTATTGGTTTCATTGGGCGATAGAGCTTGAGATGTCATTTTATCTCAACGTTGGGTAAAAGTCCCACAAAATTGGAAGCAACGTCTCCAAAATGACCTATACAGTGTTGACGGGGACGTTAAACCTCAAATCAAACAAATACTTATCCACACTTTTCCTGGGCGAGCTTATACGTAAGTGGTTAATCAGTATAGTGCACATTCTTTCGCCAGAAACTGACAACTGCCCTAGCTTTTTGAATCAGCGGAAGGGAGAGAATGACCATGGAAAAGATTTCATTATCAATCTCTGAATACATATGGTAAATACAATAGGTGTGCATTCTGATGTATTTTGCATTGAGTGGTATCACACAAATATGAGCCACCAAATGAAAGTTCATCAAACAGTGGATGTGTATCATCACATTAACCCTTTTTGTACCAAATGGAATCTTCCTCTTTATATATAGCAGGAGTCCATTTAAAAATTAAGGGGTGTCAGGATGTGATTTCATCAAAATTTATTTGTAAAATAGCAAACAGTGGAGGCCCTGATGAGACGCCGCTATCAACCAATGAGTACACACAGCATACATATTCATTATAGAACACCGAAAAGATGTCTGAAAGTATCTCGTTATGCCTCCTGACTGTAACCCTCAGCCACCCCTGTCTTGAACAGATTTTCGAGGTCCCAAAGGTGTTCGAGTCATTGAAGTTTGACTATAAATGGATTTGACAAATATATGTCAAGATGGAAGAGTTCACTAGTATGCAAAGGGTGAAGGGATAATTTTCCTTATTTCTTGCTTGAAATATATGTTCTGGGTATACTATTTGTTAGAACTGTCATATTGAGGCAGTTCTAAAATGTTTGTTTGTTTGTGTTGACGTTTTACCTCCCAATCAAAACAACAGTGAAATTCCGCGAAAATTAAGACTGATTCTGCTTTAAAAAGCTTGTTTAGTAGGCTGCAGTTATTTTTTCTTTGTGTTTTCTGCATACAGTGTCCTCTGGTCAGTGACCTACTTTGGGACTGTTCAAAAGTGGTCTTAAAGACCACTTTTGAACAGTCCCAAAGGTGGTCTTAATATAGGAATTTTACTGTATTTAGGTGTTTTTAGGCTGCTTCCTTTTTTGTAGGACTTTTACCTGACACCGAGATGAAATGACATCTCAAGCCCTACTGCCAAAAGAAACTGCTAGGGTTTAAGGAACGTTCTGACTCACATCTCTTTTCATGGGTAGACTTAGACCTTCTAAGAGACCCCCAATGTATGTTTAACCCATTTTGTATCAGACAAATGGGCAAAGAGTGAAGGCCCAGATCAGACGCCGCAGAACGCGGCAACAGATCAGGGCCTACACTGTTTACGAAAATTTAAGTCATTTTCCAAATAAATTTTGCAGAAAACACAACCTGTCACCCCTAAATTTTGAAATGGACAGCTGCTATATAGATGGCCTCCTGCTATTATATAGGAGGAAGATTCCATTTGGTACAAAAAGGGTTAAATTGCCCTCAGAAGTCCTTATCAGGGGCCCGTTGTTCAAAACTAGCGGCGCCATTAGTTAACGTATCGTTAAATCTTTGATCATTTAACATGGCAAATATGCTCATTTTTTTGCTGAAAAAAATGTGAGCAGCTTTTGCAAATGCAACAGCTGCTCACATTTTTTCAGCAAAAATACCAAAATTTTAAATATTGTTCTTGCTGGAACACTTAACAATATGACCACTAACGAGCTTGTTAAGATAACGATGCTTTGAACAACTGGCCCCATGAGTTTTGTATATTATTGAAGGCTGGTTTATATCTTCACTGGTAGGAACTGCCACAAAGACAGGTTTCATGCAATGTGGCTCATCTTTGATCGCCACTATCAGCTTGAGATTATAATTTGAGATAACTGTCTGTCATTTTAATGTCTATGTCACTATACACTGATAATGTTCCCATCTTCAAGTAGGACAGCGTATTTGAACAAACGGACTTAATACAATATTAATCAGATGGTTGGTATCAAAGTACGCCCCAATATGAGCGGCCACCTTCAAATAATATCACCATCATGTGGCATTATGCACGTTTGCCACATCTTCTTGCAAAGTCCAAGGTGCTTGCCATTTCTTGTCACATTAACAGCATTGATATTTTACAGTTAACTCTTATCCTGCTGTTCACGACAACTCCTATCTTTGGAAACAGTGTAGATCCAGATCAGATGGCTTCTGAAGAGGCCATCTGATCAGGATCTACACTGTTTGACATTCAATTTATGAATTTGTAGGAATAAATTACATCAAGTAACATGATGGGTTCAAAGTCAGAAATGGGTGTGGCTAAACTGAATATTCAGCAAGAGAATGGTTAAATCTGACTAAAAAGGCCACCTCATTCATGATGGTGGAAACATATTATGAACAGTCAAGATCAATGATTATTACAAGGTCCCTCCTGACAATGGCTATAATTATGAAATTGATGAGTAACAATTAGCTGTTAGCTGTTATTTTTTTTCTTGCTGGGTTTACATATGCAGTAAACACATAAAGGAAACAAAGTGATCTGTCTCCTGAATTTTCTGCTGTGATAATAATTTTACATGTGGTATCTCTGAATTTCTAAGACTGAATTTTCACTTTCAGGCAGGGTTACCTCCCTTGGACTGTTAGAATGATTGAAATTGCCACATGACACCCTTGTTTTTTTTGTTTTTTTTTGGATAATTTTGTAGGTGGCAGTTTGTTTACCATGTTTTGGGGCAAGAAAATCAATTCGAAATGCAGATTTATTAGGGACAGGGTCAAATATTAACATGTAATTAAGCTTATGCAAATGAAAATAGAAGACCATAACCTTCATGACAATGTTTCTTCAACCTTACACTTTGTATCAAATAAATACATCACAACCTCTTTATAGTCCCATGCAAAAACAGTGTTACTTAAACAACTGTGCCATGTAACAATTATTTAGAAAAATGACCATTTAGTAAGCTGTCAAGGTGTCCGAACTTTTAGGATTTTTACGGTATTTCTTTTCAAAGGGTCGTAACTCTGGTAAAAATCAGTCGAGCATGACCTCGATAAAATATGATCATCTTCAGGTCATGGGAGCAATAATTGGAGTCTCATCAAAATCATCCCCCGAAAACTGTAGGTCGAGTTCTGGAGACAAGATTGTGTCTACTGACAGATGGACTTATGGACACATGGGTGGAGGAACCCATTACTATAGTCTCCTTCAATTAACGTTAGGGGACAAAAATTGTCAATATACAGTCGAACTTCAATGGCTCGAACACCTTTGGGACCTGGAAAATCTGTTCGAGACAGGGGGAGTTCAAGACAATGCGGGCTACTGCCAGGAGGCATAACAACATACTTTAGGACATCTTTTCGGTGTTTTATAATGAACAAGAGGCTCAATGAGCCTAAACCGCTCACCTGAGGAACTTAAGTTTTAACAATTCACAGACTTGACTACTAAATCTGCTAATAGAATCCAGCCCATTGACCCTTACAGGATATGTCATCATTATTGCATTGCATTCCAAGTTTGAGACTTCTAGCTTCTATAGTTCCTGAGAAATCTTTGACGAAAATTTAACATTGGTCAAAATGGAGAGAAAGAAGAATGAAAGAACAGATGAACAAATAAGCTGAGAAAGCCCAATGTCTCTTACACAAAATAAGTCATCATTATTCTATTGAATACCAAATTTGATGCTTCTAGCTTTTATAGTTCCTGAGAAATCTTTGATTAAAAATTTAACATTGGTCTATTATCTCTATATGGAGAGAAAGAAGAATGAAGGAACAAATGAACCAGACTAGCTCCAAAACCTAATGCAGCCTTTCCCCTTGCCCAATGGTGCTACACATAAAATTTAAACAAGATTGGTCGACTGCCTTCTGAGATATGCTTCATTGAAAGTGTGGACGACGGATGGACGGACGACGGACTCCGGAGCCTTGGTATACTATCGGCTCACTGGAGCCTTTGGCTCAGGTGAGCTAAAAATTCAAGTCGCTATTTCTGTCACAACATTTTCCCTACGTTAAGTCTATGGGCAAATTTTTTTGTCTCTCAAGGTCACGTAACTCCAAGGTCAATATTCCGATTCGGCCCAAAATCGAACTTAACCGAGATTTTATGCCTGTCCTCTTTACCTGCAAGTTTGAAGCTGATATGAATAAAAATAAAGTTGCTATCGTGGTCACAACGTATTTTTTTATGCTCAAGGGCAGGTAACTCCAAGGCAAATATTCCGATTCGGCCCAAAATCAAACTTAACCGAGATTTTATGTCTGTCCTCGTTACCTGCAAGTTTGAAGCTGATCTGAAAAAAATTCAAAGCGCTATCGTAGTCGCAACATTTTCCCTAATTAAGTCTATGGGCAAATTTTTTGTCGCTCAAGGTCACGTAACTCCGAGGTCAATATTCCGATTCGGCCCAAAATTGAACTTAACCGAGATTTTATGCTTGTCCTCGTTACCTGCAAGTTTGAAGCTGATTTAATAAAAATAAAGTTGCTATCGTGGTCACAACGTATTTTTTTATGCTCAAGGACAGGTAACTCCAAGGCAAATAATCCGATTCGGCCCAAAATTGAACTTAACCGAGATTTTATGTCTGTCCTCGTTACCTGCAAGTTTGAAGCTGATTTGAAAAAAATTCAAGTCGCTATCGTAGTCACAACATTTTCCCTATGTAAAGTCTATGGGCAAATTTTTTGTCGCTCAAGGTCATGTAACTCCGAGGTCAATATTCCGATTCGAACTCAACTGAGATTTTATGCCTGTCCACGTTACCTGCAAGTTTGAAGCTGATCTGAATAAAAATAAAATTGCTATCGTGGTCACATAGTATTTTTTTATGCTCAAGGGCAGGTAACTCCAAGGCAAATAATCCGATTCGGCCCAAAATCTAACTTAACCGAGATTTTATGTCTGTCCTGGTTACCTGCAAGTTTGAAGCTGATCTGAAAAAAATTCAAGTCGCTATCGTAGTCACAACATTTTCCCTATGTTAAGTCTATGGGCAAATTTTTTGTCGCTCAAGGTCACGTAACTCCGAGGTCAATATTCCGATTCGGCCCAAAATCGAACTTAACCGGGATTTTATGCCTGTCCTCGTTACCTGCAAGTTTGAAGCTGATCTGAATAAAAATAAAGTTGCTATCGTGGTCACAACGTATTTTTTCATGCTCAAGGGCAGGTAACTCCAAGGCAAATAATCCGATTCGGCCCAAAATCGAACTTAACCGTGATTTTATGTCTGTCCTCGTTACCTGCAAGTTTGAAGCTGATCTGAAAAAAATTCAAGTCGCTATCGTAGTCACAACATTTTCCCTATGTTAAGTCTATGGGCAAATTTTTTGTCGCTCAAGGTCACGTAACTCCGAGGTCAATATTCCGATTCTGCCCAAAATCGACTTTAACCGAGATTTTATGCCTCTCCTCATTACTAGCTACAGTGATGACAACATTTTCCCCATGTTAAGTCGATAGGCAATTTTTCGGGCGCTCAAGGGGACGTAACTCTTGAGTGAATTATCTGATTCGGCCCAAAATCGAACTTGACCGAGATTTAATGCCTGTACTGGTTATCTGCAAGAATGAAGTCAATCAGAAAAAAATTGACGGAGCTAGAGTGATGACAAGCTTTTTCCTATGTGAAGTCTATGGGAGCTAGATGTTGCCATGGCAACCAGAGTTCCACTCAGATCTGCCTGAAAACCTAATGAAGCCTTTCCACTTGCCCAATAATGTGACACATGAAATTTGATCAAAGTTGGCCAAGTAGTCTTTAAGATATACATTTTTGAAATTCCCATTAACCCTAATGCAAAAACACACAAGGGCAGGTAACTCCTAAGTGAATGATCCGATTCTGCCAGTTATCGAACTTGACCGAGATTTCATGGCTGTGCTGGTTATCTGCAAGAATAAAGCCAATCTGAAAATAATTGAAGCAGCTACGGTGATGACAACATTCTCCCCATGTTAAGTCAATAGGCAATTTTTTCAACGCTCAAGGGCATGTAACTCCTGAGTGAATAATCCGATTCAGCCCAAAATCGAACTTGATCGAGATTTCATGCCTGTCCTCGTTATCTGCAAGAATGAAGTCGATCAGAAAAAAATTGACGGAGCTAGAGTGATGACAAGCTTTTTCCTAACGCTCAAGGGCACGTAACTCCTGAGTGAATAATCCGATTCAGCCCAAAATCGAACTTGATCGAGATTTCATGCCTGTCCTCGTTATCTGCAAGAATGAAGTCGATCAGAAAAAAATTGACGGAGCAAGAGTGATGACAAACTTTTTCCTATGTTAAGTCTATGGGAGCTATTTGTTCCCATGGCAACCAGAGTTCCAATCCGATCTGCCCGAAAACAGTATGCAGCCTTTCCCCCTACCTGATAATGCTTCACATGAAATTTGATCAAGATTGGCCCACTGGTTCCGGAGATATACTTCTTTGAAAGTGTGGACGACGGACGACGGACGCCGGCTCGTGGTATACTAATACCTCACATGAGCCTTCGGCTCAGGTGAGCTAAAAATCTATGCTGTGTGTACTCATTAGAATCGCCTCATCGAGGCGATTCTAATGAATACACACAGTATACAATTGCAAGATAAGACAAATACCCTCCCTATTTCTTATGTATAGAAATTCCATACGGACTCAAGAACGGGTTCGACTCAGCCATGGTAAACGAGCCATCGGTGTTCGAGTCATCAAAGTTCTACTGTAGTTGTACATCAGTTGAACCCCTGGGCCGGGTTATTTTTGGCCCTAATGCTACAATTTGAAAATCTTCATAGAGGTTCACTAGATGAAGTTTCATACCAAATATCAACAAGAGGGCCATGATGGCCCTGGGTCGCTCACTTGTTCCATAGGGTAACAAGTGGGCCCTGGGGAGGGCCATGATTGGCCCTAGGGCTATAATTTGCATAATCTTGGTAGTGGTCTAAAAGGTGAAGCTTCATCCCAAATATCAAAGACAGGAGCTTTCTAGTTTCAGACAAGAAGATTTTTAAAGGCTTTCCTTATATAAGTCTATATAAAACCTGAGTTGTCAATAGTTGAACCCCTGGGCCGGGTTATTTTTGGCCCCAATGCTATAAGTTGAAAATCTTCATAGAGGTCAACTAGATGAAGCTTCATACCAAATATCAAAGACCATGGCCGTCTGGTTTCAGACAAGAAGATTTTCAAAGGTTTTCCCTACATAAGTCTATGTAAAACCACTGGGCACGGGGGCGGGCCCATTTTTGGCCCCAGGGCTATAATTCGAACAATCTTGGTAGAGGTCTACTAGGTAAAGCTTCATATCAAATATCAAAGACCTGAACCTTCTGGCTTCAGACAAGAAGAATTTTAAAGGTTTTCCCTATATAAGTCTATGTAAAACCACTGGGCTCATGGACAGAGCCATTTTTGGCGCCAGGGCTATAATTTGATCAACACTAGACAAAGCTTCATACCAAATATCAAAGAACTAAGCCTTCTGGTTTCAGACAAGAAGATTTATATTTTCCCTATATAAGTCAATGTAAAACCAGTGGGCCCCGGGGAAGGGCGAATTTTTGACCCCAGGGGATATAATTTGAAAAATCTTGATAGAGGTCCACTAGATGAAGCTTCATACCAAATATCAAAGACCTGAACCTTCTGGTTTCAGACAAGAAGATTTTTAAAGATTTTCCCTATACAGTATAAGTCTTTGTAAAACCAAAGGGCCCCATGGCGGGGGCATTTCTGATCCTAGGGCTATAATTTGAACAATCTTGATAGAGGTCCACTAGATGAAGCTTCACACCAAATATCAAAGACCTGGGCCTTGCAGTTTCAGAGAAGATTTTTAAGATTTTCCCTGTATCAGTCCATATAAAACCAAAGGGCCCCAGGGTGGGGGTGTTTTTTGCTCAAGGGCTATAATTTGAACAATCTTGATAGAGGTCCACTAGACCTGAGCCTTGGGGTTTCTGAGAACAAGATCTTTTTAATATTTTCCCTATATAAGTCAATGTGAAACCAAAGGGCCCCGGGCAGGTTAATTTTTTGCTCAAGGGCAAAGGTCTTAGTAGAGGTCCACTGGATGAGGCTACACACAAAATATCAAAGACCTGGACTTGTGGTTTTAGAGAAGAAGATTTTTATAAGTCTAAGTAAAACCAAATGGCCCTTAGGCGGGAGCATTTTTGGCCCTAGGGCTATAATTTGAACAGTCTTGATAGAGGTCCACTAGATGAAGCTTCACACCAAATATCAAAGACCTGGGATTGGGGTTTCAGAAAAGAAGATTTTCTAAAGTTTTCCCTATATAAGTTCATGTAAAACCAAAGGGTTTTAATTTGAACAATCTTGGTAGAGGTCCACTAGATGAGGCTACACATCAAATATCAAAGACCTTGGCCTTGCGGTTTTAGAGAAGGAGATTTCTAAAGATTTTCCCAATATAAGTCAATTTAAGCCAAAGGGCCCCGGGGTGGGGGCATTTGTGGCCCCAGGGCTATAATTTGAACAATCTTGGTAGAGATCCACTAGATGAAGCTTCATATCAAATATCAAAGACCTGGGCCTTACGGTTTCAGAGAAGAAGATTTTTAAAGATTTTCATTATATAAGCCAATGTGAAACCAAAGGGCCCCGGGGCAGGGGCATTATTGGCCCCTGGGCTATAATTTGAACAATCTTGATAGAGGTCCACTAGATGAAGCTTCATACCAAATATAAAACACCTGCGCCGTCTGGTTTCAGACAAGAAGATTTTTAAAGGTTTTCCCTATTTAAGTCTATGTAAAACTGTTGGGCCCCCATGAGAGGGCATTTTTGGCCCAAAGGCTATAATTTGAACAATCTTGGTAGAGGTCCACTAGATGAAGCTAAATACCAAATATTGAATACCTGGGCCTTGCAGTCTCTGAGAAGAAGATTTTTAAAGTTTTCATTTAAAAAATCTATTTTTAGCTCCTTTGGCCTAGATGTGCAATGGATTGGAACCATCTGAACAACTTTGAAATGGGACCACCTAAGGATCATTCCTGTGAAGTTTGGTCAAAATCCGATTAGTGGTTTAGGAGGAGATGTCGTTTGAAGAATTGTTTATGGATGCATGCATAGACACACGGACAGACGGACGAAGCACGGACGACGCACGCAAAGTGATCACAAAAGCTCACCTTGTCACTATCCGTGACAAGTGAGCTAAAAACAGTGCCTTCTGGTTTCAGACAAGACGATTTTTAAAGGTTTTCAATATGTTAGTCTATGTAACATATGTGGGCCCCCAGGCCCTATGTAAAACATGTGAGTCCTGGGGTGGGGCAATTTTTGGCCCCAAGGCTATAATTTGAACAATATCTTTGTAGAGGTCCCCTACTAAATGTCAAAGACCTGGGCCTAATGGTTTCAGTAAAGATGACATTTAAAAGTTTCCCCAATATAAGTCTATGTAAAACGTGGGCCCCGGGGCAGGGCCATTTTTGGCCCCAATTAAAGGCTATAGTTTGAACAATTTTGGTAGAGCTCCACTAGATGAAGCTTCATAACAAATATCAAAGACCTGGGCTTTCTGGTTTCAGACAAAAAGGATTTTTAAAGGTTTTCACTAAATAAGTCTATGTAAAACATGTGGGCCCCGGGGCAGGGCCATGTTTGGCCAAAATATCATAATTTGAACAAACCTGGTAGATGTCCCGTAGATGAAGCTTAATAAAAAATATCAAAGACCTGGGCTTTCTGGTTTCAGACAAGAAGATTTTTAAAGGTTTTCCCCATATAAGTCTATGTAAAAACATGCGGGCCCCGGGGCGGGGCCATAATTCTAATTCTGGTTACATCAACAAGACACAAGGAAAGCTTTTTTGAAGTGATAAGAGCCTTTGCTGACCATATAAGGCCCTTACCATATGATGGCGCTTCTGTTCTGGATTATCATTCATTGTTTTTGCTTGTACATTCTGGTAATATCTCTTACTTTGGATTATAGCCCTATGGCTGTTGTTTTCAAGGCAAACCTAGTGGCATCATTTGCATAAACTCGATGCAATACAGAAAGTTTCAAGGCAATCTGCCCAACAGTTTTGGAGATGAAGATGTTATAAGGTTTTTACCATATATGGGTATGATGACCAATCTGGTCACATGACCTGGACCATTTAAGAGGAATGGATACACCTTCAGGGGAGGCAACTCCTGCAAAAGTATTGATGTCTCCCATGTCAACAGGGGTCAACTCTTAAAGGAGTTTTAACTCTTAAACTTTTAAACTCCTAAGGAGCAAATTCTTTCTTTTAAGAGTTGATCCCTTTCAGTGGGGCAGAGCTTAAAGAAAAGTGGAGAGTAAATCCCGAAAGTTTTCTCGCTTTGAAAAATGGCAGAATAATCTGCCAGGTGTTCCCATTCCTCTTAAATAAAGACTCATTCTCCTTTTGCCACCAGGCTGCATATGAAGACAGTTCAGCTGTTTCAGCAAAGTAATCAGAAAATGGTGGAGAGACAGATCTTGCTGGAGTCTGACCATTCTCATACTGTACTAGCAAATTGATAGCCTTCAGGTCAGGAGACATCGTGAACGAGTCCCTGAAATGAACATCCCCATAAACCCCCTTTATAAAGAGAAAACTGGGGTTTACTGGGGTATACATTATCTGCCTTTTTTTTGCTCAAAAACATAGATTGTGGGTACTTGTTAGAACCGCCTCAATGAGGCGGTTCTAACAAGCATCCACAATCTATGTTGAAAGCAGAAATAAGAAAGATGTTTTCATTTTTACCTAAAATGTGTCATTTCTGACACTATGTTGGACGCCATTAATTCACACGGACATATTTTCCTAATGAGCTAAAAATTGACATACTATGAACCTAGAGAAAAATGTTTAAATTTAGCAGAAGTAAACATAAAGTAATGACCGCCCCCACCCATAGGGGCTTGAAGAACTAGAGAAAGCGACCAGTGGGTCACGTATACCCCCCGGCCAGGGCCATACTCTGATATAACTTTCAAGCTTGTATGTAATATGAATGAAGATGTCAAGAAGCTATAAGAATCTATAAATGTGCTTGTAAAAGCTAAACTAAACATAAAATTTCTAAATGGACCAAGGGAGTGAGGACATCAAAGTTACTGAAGGAGTGGGGGTATCAATGTTACTGAAGCAGCAGTGTGGGTTATGCATCAATGAAATCTTTGGACTGGTATGCAACATCGATGCAAGTATGAATTGAATTTGTCTTAGAGTTTAGAACATACAGGTATCTATAAACTTTGTCAAAAAACTTTAAGCAAATGTAAAATTTTTAAGTCCATGACCTTGAGGTCCAGGTCGCCATGGGTGGGGGAAGGGACATACATCACAAAATGTTGGGACTGGTACATTGATGCAAGTATCAACTGAATTTGTCTTAGAGTTTAGAACATAATAGGCATCTATAAACTTTGTCATAAAACTTTAACCATATGTAAAATTTCAAAGTCTGTGTCCTTGACCTCAAGGTCACTGTAGGGGTGAGACATGCATCAATGAAATCTTAAGACCAGTATGTAACTTCAGTGTAAGTATCAACTAAATCTATCAAAGGGTTCAGAACATACAATCTCTCAGAAAATTTGACGCAAAACTTTAACCAAATGAAAAATTTCTAAGTCTGTGACCTTGACATCAAGATCACTGTGGGGGGTGGGACATGCATCAATGAAATCTTTAGACCAGTATGTAACTTCAGTGTAAGTATTAACTAAATCTATCAAAGGCTTCAGAAGATACAATCTCCTAGAAACTTTGACGCAAACTTTAACCAAAATGTTAACGGACGGACAGACGGATGGACGAACGGACGGACGGAGGGACGGACGGACGGACAGACGGACGTCTTTACGGATGTATACTTGTGTGTCTTCATCCCTACAAAGTACCCTTGTGTGTCAAATTTCCTGGAAATTTCTTGGAATTTCTTGGAAAAAAAGACACACAAGTTACTATTTTAGACACACAAACAACTGACGGAATAAATCGCATTGAGTTTAATGGAAGTGTCCATACTTTTAAACACACAAGTATACATTCGTTCCTGCGGATAGACGGACACACGGACAGACGGATGGACGAACGGACGAACGGCAAGACAAAAACTATATACCCCCATAGTATACTTCGTATACCGGGGGTATAAATATATGGGCTGCACAATGCTTCCACGCAGAGCTGAATCCGGCCCGCACACTAGTACTGGTAAACCACTTAGAGGATCTAAGCCTGTCCAGGAACCGCGGTGCATGGCGGACCGTCCATGCTAATAAACCCTATTGGTTTCATTGGGCGACAGGGCTTGAGATGTAATTTCATCTCAATGTCGGGTAAAAGTCCCACAAAATTGGAAGCAATGTCTCCAAAATGACCTTTACAGTGTTTACGGGGACGTTAAACCTCAAATCAAACAAACAAACAAACATAAAGTAATGAGTACCTTGTTTTATGTAGATTTCTTTTTCTGTGTATGTTGGCATCCAGAGTTAGACCCCATTCCATGTTAGCCCTTGTTCCATGTAAGTAGCGAAACGTGTACAAGAAAAGCAGGAATGAGATGTTGACTGCAGTTGGAGGAGTTGAATCTCACCCGTTATATCACCTATTGGTACGATGAGATAAAACTCTCTCCACTAAAGAGAGCAACATCTTCGTATCTACGTAGTTCTCTGGTTCATATACAACCTGGTTTCCAGCCGGCCAATCCATATTCTTTTCCGCTTCTTTACCCTTTATTCCGTATCCTGTTTGGTCCATTACTGTCCTTTGGTTGTATGTATTGTGTCGGCTGTGTATGTATGTTTAGTTTACTATTGTTTGTTTTCAATGATTGTGTTGTTGTTGTTTTCAGTGACAATTAATTTGCTTTAACGTTGTTGTTGTTTTTCGGTGACAATTAATTTGCTTTAATGTTGTTGTTGTTGTTGTTTTCAGTGACAATTAATTTGCTCTACCGTTTTTGTTGTTTTCGGTGTTAGTTAATTTGCTTTAGTGTTGTTGTTGTTTTCAGTGACAATTAATTTGCTTTAGCATTGTTGTTGTTTTCGGTGACAATTAATTTGCTTTAGTGTTGTTCTTGCTGTTGTTGTTTTCAGTGACAATTAATTTGCTCCTGTTTTCTGACTTTTCAGTGATATTGTTGTCTTTAACCCTTATCCTGCTGAATATTAAATTTAGCCACACCCATTCCTGACTTTTAACCAATGGAATTACTTTATGTATTTTATTCCTATAAATTCATAAAGTTAATGTCAAACAGTGAAGAAGCCTCCATGGTGCAGTGGTAACGCTACTCGCCTTGTAAACCAGGGATTGCAGGATCGATCCCGGGCTTCTTCAAACTTTTAGATGCGTCTTTAAACCGAGGTCCTGTCTCTGTATGACCTTAGCAGTTGGTTGGACGTAAAACTCGAACACTCATTCACGCACTCACTCAAACAGTGCAGATCCTGATCAGATGGCTTCTTTAGAAAGATAGGGGTTGTCATGAACAGCAGGTTAAGAGTTAACTTCAGAAGACTGCATAGAGTGAGTGAGTGAGTGTTTGAGTTTTACATCCCACAAACAGCTAAGGTCATATGGAGACGGGAACTCTGGTTAAAGACTCATCCGGAAGTCCGGAGAAGCCAATGATTGATCCTGCGAAACCCTGGTATAAAAGGCGAGTAGCGTAACCACTACACCATGGAGGCTTCTTAAGATTGCATATACATGATGAGTATAATCTAACTCTTATCCACCCCTACCTTTGCAAACAGTGTAGATCCAGATCAGATGGCTTCTACAGTTGCCATCTGATCAGGATCTACACTGTTTGGCATGCAGTTTGTGAAATGAACAAATATATTACATCAAGTAATTGGACTGGATGATAATCAAAAATGGGAATGGCTTAATTAATTTATGCAGACGGATAAGATTCAAATCATTAGGACAGACACCTATATGAGATAATATTTCGTCATACGAGATAATATTTCCACCCGATCAGAATAACAGTACAAGATAATATCAGGCATGCATATGACTAATCCCCCTCCCCCACTCCCACCCCACACATACACACCACCCCCACAAACACTTTTGAAATAACATTTTCATTTATGTTTCAAAACTGATTTTTTGTCATATTTTTTTCTTATTTATATGATTGGGTGCTCGTTAGAACCATCTCATTGATTTATTTGAAACTACAGGGCCAGTTTTTTAAAACTAAAAAAGCAACAGTTAATCTAACATAACAAATACACCATTATTTTTGCTGAAAAATATGCGAGTAGCTTTTGCATTGCAGTGTAGATCCTGAAGAAGCCATCTGATCTGGATCTACATTGTCTGGTTTTTGTGTTCAGTGGGACAAGGGTTAAAATTTCAAGGACTAGGCTGGACTAAGGTACAACATGAACCGTGTGTAAGTTCAATCAACTCCAGAAATTGGAAGAGTTATAAGATTTTTACAGTATTTAAATTAAATTAAAGTAACACAAGTATGCCTTATCTCTGGAAGCCATCATAAATCTGACCTTTATCTGTGACACTAAACATACTGAGCTACCATACTTCAAAACTTTAGGACTATATACAACAACTTAATAGGGTTTACCACAAAACACAGCCCCCGCCCATTGGGGCTTGAAGAAATAAATGGGCTGCATGATGCTTCCACGCAGAGCTGAATCCGGCCCGCACACTAGTACTGGTAAACCGCTTAGAGGATCTAAGCCTGCCCAGGAACCGCGTTGCGAGGCGGACTGTCCAAGCTAATAAACCCAAGCTAATATTGGTTTCATTGAGCGACAGGGCTTGAGATGTCATTTCATCTCAATGTAGGGTAAAAGTCCCACAAAATTGGAATCAACATCTCTTAAATGACCTATATAGTGTTGACGGGGCCTTTAAACATCAAATCAAACAAACGAATTACCACACAACACTGAAACCATGATTTGTTTGAGTTGAGGTTTTACATCCCCATCAACACTATTTAGGTCATTATGGATAAGACATTGCTTCCAGTTTTGTGGGACTTTTACCAAACATTGAGATGAAATGACATGTCAAGTCCTGCTGCCTAAAGAAAATGATAGGGTTTGTAACTAGGGCTGGCCAAACCCACATCACTTTGCCTAGGCATACTTGTTTGTTTGATATGAGGTTTAACATCCCCGTCAACACATTAAAGGTCATTTTGGAGACCTTGCTTCAAAATTTGTGGGACTTTTACCCGACATTGAGATGAAATGACATCTCAAGCCCTGTCGCCCAATGAAACCAATAGGGTTTATAAGCATGGACGGTCTGACTCGCACCTCTTTGCCTGGGCAGGCTTAGATCCTCTAAGCGGTTTACCAGTACTCGTGTGCGGGTCGGATTCAGCTCTGCATGGAAGCATCATGCAGCCCATAAATTTCTTTAAGCCCAAATGGGCAGGGGCCGTAAATTTAGGTGGTCTTAATAGCAGAATTTCACTGTATGTCAAAAGAAGTCATGCAAGCAAATAGTTTATCCTCAAGTTGACAGAGTAGGGGTGAATATTTGCTGCTCCAGGTTACTCCAAGGATTAAAGTAACTGCCAAAATTGGTTATACAAAAACAGGATTCAAGGAGCAAATTGATCTGGAAACTAGTTACCAAAAAATGTGTACACAGAGAATTATGTTGACTTGCCCAATCTTTGAATTAAAATCCTCGGCCATCAAAATTCTTCCAGTGACCTGTACATATCATCTACAACACCCATACATGTACAAATGTCCACGATTTAAAGGAATGTTAACAGAGAAGCTAAGATGAAAGACTACTCTAAAAGTTCTCAAAGATTATTACCATTAGACTTCTGGAGTCAACAAACTTTGTCATGTCATAATTTTTCAGCAAAGACTCTTAATGAATTATGGCCCCACTCCCATCGGGGCTTGAAGAAGTATATGCTTCCACACAGAGCTAAATCCCACCCACACACGAGTACTGGTAAACCGCTCTGAGGATCTAAGCCTGCCCAGGCAAAGCGGTACGAGTCGGACCGTCCATGCATATAAACCCTATTGGTTTCATTGGGCGACAGGTCTTGAGATGTCATTTCATCTCAACATCGAGTAAAAGTCCCACAAAATTGGAAGCAATGTCTCCAAAATGACCTTTATGGTGTTGACGGGGACGTTAAACCTCAAATCAAACAAACAAGACACTTAATGAGAATTGAATAAGGAATATTTAGGATAAAATAACTTTAAGCTATAAGTAAAACAGCTATTGAACACATTGTCACACTAGTTTATAAAGTTAAAAATTTGCAAAATTGCAAACTGGCTTCAGTTGTTAAAAGCATCGTTAGCTTAACAAGCTTGTTAGTGGTCAAATTGTTAGCTGTATTAGCAAGATTAATATCTAATATAATGTTATATTTGCTGAAAAAATGAGAGCAGCTTTTGCATTTGCAAAAGCTGCTCATATTTTTCAGCAAAAATATTAGCATATTTGCCGTTTGTTTGTTTGTTTGAATGGAGGTTTAACATCCCCGTCAACACTGTATAAGTCATTTTGAGATGCTGCTTCTAATTTTGAAGGACTTTTAACCCGACATTGAGATGAAATGACATCTCAAGCCCAGTCGCCCAATGAAACCAATAGAGTTTATAAGCAGCGACAGGCCAACTCGCACCCCTTTAAATCCTCTAAGCTGTTTACCAGTACTGGTGTGAGGGTCGTTTTCAGCTCTGCGTGGAAGCATCATGCAGCCCATATATTTCTTCAAGGCCCGATGGGCGGGGACCTTCAGGCTTAAAATACTTCTGCAATGAAATGTGCAACAATTACAAGAGTTTCAGATTTCATATACTGCAAAAACTTTTGTTAATAAATTACTCTATACACTGATCATCAAATACTTAAAATCCATTATATCACCCCCCAAAAATGCTTGTATCATCTAAATATTAAATAAGACCTGTAAACAGACCAAGATAACTTTCAAACAGAGAAATTTTCTGTTTGTTCTAGTCAAACATACCATTCATATAGTTTGTGCCATTAATGTGTTAGCTTAATTTTTATGTCAACATTTGCTTTTGAGAAACTTGACATCTTACTCAAGAAAGTGCACATCTAGTATAAATAAATATGCCTGATCTACACCCATGATGGTAGGCATGTTATGGCCTCTTTCAGAATTTTTTTGTTATATGAAAATAAACCCTTCAATTGCCACAATAAATTCTAGAGTAGAGAACTCTTTTTGCTGAGAACTCTTTTTGCTTGGTGTAGCCTATGTTAAAGGGAACTTCTTCCAGAATTTGACAAAACTTTATAACATTCACATAAAATTTTAACCCTTCTCCGGCTGAACAAAGGTGAGTGAGTGTGTTTGAGTTTTACATCCCCGGGTGAATACAGAGACGGGGCCTCGGTTTAAAGGCTCATACGAAAGTCTGGAGAAGCCTAGGATTGAACCAATGAACCCTGGTTTATGAGGCGAGTAGCTATAATCCACTAACCCTGGAGGCATGTACCTGCTGAACAAGACAACCAACAAAGTAGATCCAGATTAGATGGCTTCAAAAGAAGCCATCTGGTTTCAGAAGCCATGTACTGCTGAGCCCAGATATGCCTTATTTTCCAAACAATGAAGATCCAGATCAGATGGCTGACGAAGCCATCTGATCAGGATCTACATTGTTTGCCATTCAGATTGTGAATTTGTTGCAATAATTTGCATCAAAAAATCTGATTGGTTGATAATCGGTAGTGGGTGCGGCAGATCAAAATATTCAGCAGGACAAGGGTTAATACTATAGCTGAAGAAACTGAAACATATTCATTTAGGGTCTCGTTAATAATATACAAGAGTTAAATCACATGATACTATTGCCTTTACTATCAGCAAAGTGGGGTACAGCCCTTCTTAAAAGGGTCAGAGAACTGTCTTCTCAATCCGATTTGCATATAATTTTTCCCTTGTAACTACTATTGTATGTTAGTCTGTATTATTTATACACATCGTGAACACACACCTATTTTTACCCCCTTGAACCTCACTTTTATATAGTAAAACTGGGTTTACAGGTCAGTGAACCTTATTTTCTTTATTTCTGTTCTGAAACGAAGATTGTGGGTATTCATTAGAATCGCATCGATGCGGCAGTTCTAACGAGTACCCACAATCTGTATTTTGAGTAGAAATAAGAATATGTTAGAATTGTTCATCTTAAAATTTGCTTTTTTTCCACGGTAAAGTTTGCAATGTATTTGTATAGGCGTGTTTTTGTAATGCAATAAAATAAAGTTTAACCCTTATCTTGCTGTTCACGACAACCCCTATCTTTGCAAACAGTGTAGAACCAGATCAGATGGCTTCTGAAGAAGCCATCTGATCAGGATCTACACTGTTTGGCATTCAGTTTATGAATTTGCAGGAATAAATTACATCAAGTAATTTGATTGGTTGATAGACAGAAATGGGTGTGGCTTAAATGAATATTCAGCAAGAGAAGGGTTAAAGCAAGAAGTAACCCAGCAAGCACAAATTTGGAAATTTCTGTCATAATTTTCCAACAATAGTGAAAATTAATGGACAAATGACTGGAAAAGAACCTTAAGTATGCCAAGTAAGACACCCAGTTAGCACAAATTTGGAAATTTCTATCATAATTTCCCCCCAATATTGAAAATTAATGGACAAATAACTGGAAAAGAACTTTCAGATACGCCACCTAAGAAGTACCTAGCGAGCACAAATTTGGACATTTCTGTCATACATTTTCCCCAAATGATGAAAATTCATGGACTAATAACACATTGGACCAGAAGTTTCAAGTACACCAACTAGAGTATGAAAACTGTGTGACACAGACAGATAGTATGTTAAATCAGTATGCCCTTTCAACCACTATAAACCAATCCAGGTATCTTTCAAACAGTGCAGATCTTGATAAGCCAGCTCATTATGGGCTGACTCATCAGGACCAACTGATTAATTAGCAACATGTTAATGATTTTGACTGATAAAACTTTTAATTTACAAGAATGGACTTGTCCAAATTCAGTGATAGAACAGTCCACTTCAGGAAAGGGTGAAAGAATTAAACGATTTCAAGGACTTCCATAAAACCATAAAATTTATTCCTGAGCACACAATCAGTGCTGAAGGACTGCTCACTTAACTATAAAACAAACTTGGTTTATGCATATAAAAATTCATACAACCTAAGACATTACGATAACACATCCGTGTGATATAGCGCATTTTTCAAACCACAAAAAGGTATTTTTTTCTGATGAAAATTTGTTATATTTATCTTATTTATATGCCAAACATAGGTTGTGGGTGCTGGTTAGAACCGCCTCATTGAGGCGGTTCTAACGAGTACCCATAACCTATGTCTTGAAGCAGAAATAAGGAAAATGTTTACCCCTATAAACCTCGGTTTTCTCTTTATAAAGTGGAGTTTAGTGGGGTCTTTATTTCATGGACTTGTTCAAGTGATGAATATAAATTATTACAAAGCTGAAATTTCTAATCAGAATCAAGTCCAGATAATTACTAAATTAATGGACCACAATACAAACTACACCAAAGCCTCCTATAACACTTTTCAACGGCCCCTGCCCATCGGGGCTTGAAGAAATATATGGGCTGCATGATGCTTCCACGCAGGGCTGAAACCGACCCGCACAGAAGTACTGGTAAACCGCTTAGAGGATCTAAGCCTGCCCAGGCAAAGCGGTGCGAGTCGGCCCGTCCATGCTTATGAACCCTATCAGTTTGAGATGTCATTTCATCTCAACGTCTGGTAGAAGTCCCACAAAATTGGAAGCAATGACTCCAAAATGACCTTAATAGTGTTGACGGGGAGGTTAAACCTCAAATCAAACAAACAAACAATAAGACTTTTCAATATAACGCGGTTTTAATTATATATATTATACAGCTTAAAGAGTATAGGTTAACAGGAAACCCTTTCAACCCAGTATAATCAAATTACCAAATCTGTGTAATGAATACCCGTTGTTAACACTTTACTCATATTATATAGAGAAATGGAGTTTTCAGGGATAAACATTACTTAATATTTCTGCTCTAATACATAGGCAGTGGTTACTCATTAGAACTGCATAAATTAGGTGGTTCTAACGAGCACCCAGACTCTGTGTTTGGAGTATAAATAATAAAAAAAATATCAAAAATTGTCCCAAGAAAATTAATAACCCATTATGCACATGGATGTGTTATAGTAAGGTGATCAGACCTTTGAATTTTTGTAATTTTGTTTAGAAATGAGAGGGTGTTGTTTAACTAACACCATTCTCCCTTGCACCAAACAAAAGTGTTACAAAGAAATTTTAGTAATTATTTCTAAAAGACATCTTATAAATATTTGCCAATTAAGCAGATGACAAATGCCAGCAGTTTTTTTTTCTCTTCTTGAAAACAGGGTTTGATTTCAAAAGTATTGCTAGACATCTCAACTTCCTCTTGAAAAATCAGCTGAAATCGCAAGCCCAATTTCAAGATTTTTATTTTACAGTAGTGTGCTAATTATTCAAATGCAGAAGGTCAAAGAATTTCTACTGCACTATCACAACGACAACAAGGAAGTCTTCAAACTACCTCAAAACTACACAACTTCCTAACAACATAACTTCTCTCTACACATTCACTATCTCAAGATACTCTTACTCTTTCACCCCTATGTTTGTGAAGTGGACTTTTCCATCTCTGACACTGGACATGTCCATTCTATCACATCAGGTTAAAGAGTCCATGAAATGAAGACCCTCTAAACCCCACTTTCTATAGAGAAAAGTGGGGTTACGGGGGTATTCATTACTTTCCTTAGTTTTGATAAGAAATAGAGATTGTGGGTAATTGTTAGAACCGCCTCATTGAGGTGGTTCTAACAAGCACACAAATCTATATTTGGACTAGAAATTAGAAAAATATCAAACATTTTCATCTGAAAAATGTGTGTTATCATAATGAAATAAAGGTGAATAATTATTAACTTTTCATTTAAGGACAGCAAGCAGTGTAGATTTGGCATTATTTTGGGTTTAACGGCCCTTTCAAGACTATTTAACTTATACTGAGCCAATCGTTAGTCAGAGATGGTTAGTCCTTCTGAATGTCTAACTAGTTTAGTGCATATTCTTTTCCCAGTAACTGACAACTGCCCTTCTTGAACCAACAGAAAAGAGAGAATGACTGTGGAAAATATCTCATGATCTATCTCTACGTAATAATGTTGCCAGATGTGGCAGGGATTGAACCAGCTGACTATATACACGTGCATCTGACGGAGCCGCCAGACCCAAAACCAAAAGATGATCTAATAAATTAACATAATCATAACTGTCCTATGAAGTAAAATACCTAATACAGTGGTAATTTTGCTAAAAAATCTGTCCGAAGCTACTGCATTTTTTACAGCTAAAAATATGATTTATCTGCCCATATACTGAATAATGTAAATTTTAACCCTTAAGATGCCGAGAAAAACTAATCTGAAAATGTCGTCTGCTGATGTCATCTGCTGAATTTTCTTTGCAAACTTTTTAGAAGCATTTTTGTATACAGGGAAACAGTGTGGGCCCAGATCAGACTGCTCCTACAGGAGCAGTCTGATCTGGGTCCACACTGTTTACAAAAATTACTTTTAAGGTCACCGGCAGATGGCAAAGCAGACGACAATTGTAGTGATTGGCATTTTATTACTTTGTTGGCTATCAAAGAAACGGCTATTTTTAGGATTTCGGTAATTACAACTTATTCATGTGTTTTGTCTTGTGCCTTCATTAAGTTTTGTAGAATTACTGGTAGTTTTGTGATGAGCTTGTAAATTTAAAATTAGGACCTTTGTCTTAGGGGTCATCATCTGTGTAATATACATGTGATTAAGATGCAAATGTAAGACGTGAAGATGTGCAGCCGCATTAAAATGAAGTCATGCTGGTTCTTGAGCATCAATCTATGAATAAAATTACATGTACAATGCTTGCTACTGAAGTTATTTATGCATAAAAGGGTGGCTGAAATACTTAATAAACCAAGTGCTACAGAAAATTCTATGGCGAATAGAATTTTTCTTTCATTTTTCAAATACATCAAAAACACGCCTAATATAATTATGACCCCATTGAACCCCACTTTTATACAGTAAAACTGGGGTTTGCAGGGGTAAACCTTATTTTTCTTATTTCTGCTCTAAAATGTAGATTGTGGGTACTCGTTGGAGCCACCTCGATGAGACGGTTCTGACGTGTACCCACATTCTATATTTTAAGTAGAAATAAGAAAAATAGCACAATGTTTTAATCTGAAAATAGTTGGGTTTTTTTGGCGATAAAGTTTACAATGTATTTGAATAGGCGTGTTTTGGTAATGAAAAAAAATCACCTAATATCAAGCCCTATTTTCCCAGAAAAATAAGAAAAAGATATTGTGGAAATGTCATCTTCAAGTAGTGATTAGTGCTTCAAGGGTAAATGTATTTGCATGCAGCTCTTGTTGTGTTAAATGTTCATCAGGCTGTTTTAACCCTTATCCTGCTGAATAAATTAATTTAGCCACACCCATTGCAGACTAGCCACCAATCAAATTACTTGATGAAATGTACTCATTCAATTCACAAACTGCATGGCAAACAGTGTAGATCCTTATCAGATGGCTTCCTCAGAAGCCATCTGATCAGGAACTACACTGTTTGCAAACGTTGGGGCTGTCATATTCAGCTAGAAAAGGATTAAAATGATGTTGATTAGTCAATAAGAGCACTCTTTATAGTCAATGTATGCAATGTAAGCAGTTTTATAGTCAATGTATGCAATGTAAGCAGTTTTATAGTCAATGTATGCAATGTAAGCAGTTTTATAGTCAGCGTATGCAATGTAAGCAGTTTTATAGTCAATGTATGTAATGTAAGCAGTTTTATAGTCAATGTATGCAATGCAAGCAGTTTTATAGTCAATGTATGCAATGCAAGCAGTTTTATAGTCAATGTATGCAATGTAGGCAGTTTTATAGTCAATGTATGCAATGTAAGCAGTTTTATAGTCAATGTATGCAATGTAAGCAGTTTTATAGTCAATGTATGCAATGCAAGCAGTTTTATAGTCAATGTATGCAATGTAAGCAGTTTTATAGTCAATGTATGCAATGTAAGCAGTTATATAGTCAATGTACGCAATTCAAGCAGTTTTATAGTCAATGTATGCAATGCGAGCACTGTTTATAGCCAATGTATGCAATGAAAGCTTAGTCTCCAATACAATGCTACCATTACGATCTAATAAGGGGCAGGTAAATGCCGGCAACCATGAGCTGGAAGAGTTAGATCTGGCATGTTGATCGTCTGCAGAGACCTAATCTTCCAACGCAAAGTCACCGACTACAAGACACTAACTTGAGAAACAGTCTGCCGTATTTTGGTCCTAAAAAGAGAAATATATACAAAGCACACAGGGTATATTAAAATTATTTCCTCAATAAAAACTATGGCAATGTAAGGTAATTTTACATCACAACCTCATTATAACACTGTTCTTTATAACATGGTTTTGGATATACTATGTTTTCAAGATGGATCCCTAAAATGTATAAATTACATAGAAAAATGACCATAAATGGTCATTTTTCTATATAATCTATACATTTTTGTTTGGATATTAAACACCTTTGTTCAACTAACACAGTTTCTGCTTTGGACCCTGTTAATATATATAGTGTTATAAAGACCTTGTGGTGTAATTTTGTTGTCAATATAGGCAAAAAAATGCTAAAAATCAGCCTCTTGTGCAGACTTTGTTGGCTAGCATGTAGTTTAACAGCCCAGCCAATGTTATTTAGATCATATCAAGCTGGTCAGATTACCTAAACACTTTTTCTGGGCAGTAAATTGCTTACACCCAAGCAGTGAACAAGTATTGTCTGGATACTGACAACTAGTCAAGGCAAATTTATAAACTGACTTATTAAATTCACCTGTTCAGTTTTAATGCTGAATGGATTTTGTACAACTATTTAAAAAATTGTATATTTCTAAATTTGCATCTACAAAATTTCTTATAATGACTTAAAATTTTTTTAAACATTGCCACATTTTAAGATATTTCTTTTGTATGCAATTAAATAAAACAAGAGGGCCATGATGGCCCTGGATCGCTCACCTGATCCATAGTGTAACAAGTGGGCCCCAGAGAGGGCCATTATTGGCCCCAGGGCTTTAATGTACATAATGTTGAGGGAGGTCTTAAAGGTGAAGCTTCATACCAAACATCAACAAAGGCTAAAATTTGAACAATCTTGTCAAAGGTCCACTAGATGAAGCTACACATCAAATATCAAAGACCTGGGCCTAGCGGTTTCAGAGAAGAAGATTTTTAAAGATTTTGCCTATATAAGCCTATGTAAAATCAAAGGGCCCCGGGACAGGGGCATTTTTTGCCCCAGCACTATAGTTGGAACAATCTTGGTAGGGGTCCACTAGATGAAGCTTCATACCAAATATCAAAGTTCTGGGCCTTGTGGTTTCAGAGAAGAAGATTTTTAAAGATTTTCCCTATATAAGCCTATGTAAAACCAAAGGGCCCCGTGGCAGGGGGGGATTTTTTGTCCCAGCACTATAATTTGAACAATCTTGGTAGGGGTCCACTAGACGAAGCTTCATACCAAATATCAAAGTCCTGGGCCTTGTGGTTTCAGAGAAGAAGATTTTTAAAGATTTTCCCTATATAAGCCTATGTAAAACCAAAGGGCCCCGGGGCAGGGGCATTTTTGGCCCCAGCACTAAAATTGGAACAATCTTGGTAGGGGTCCACTAGATGAAGCTTCATACCAAATATCAAAGTCCTGGGCCTTGTGGTTTTAGAGAAGAAAATTTTTAAAGATTTTCCCTATATAAGCCTATGTAAAACCAAAGGGCCCCGTGGCGGGGGCATTTTTGGCCCCAGCACTATAATTTGAACAATCTTGGTAGGGGTCCACTAGATGAAGCTTCATACCAAATATATAAGACCTGGGCCTTGTGGTTTCAGAGAAGAAGATTTTTAAAAATTTTCCCTATATAAGCCAATGTAAAAGCAAAGGGCCCCGTGGCGGGGGCATTTTTGTCCCAGCACTAAAATTTGAACAATCTTGGTAGGGGTCCACTAGATGAAGCTTCATACCAAATATCAAAGTCCTGGGCCTTGTGGTTTCAGAAAAGAAAATTTTTAAAGATTTTCCCTATATAAGCCCATGTAAAACCAAAGGGCCCCGTGGCAAGGGCATTTTTTGTCCCAGCACTAAAATTTGAACAATCTTGGTAGGGGTCCACTAGATGAAGCTTCATACCAAATATCAAAGACCTGGGCCTTGTGGTTTCAGAGAAGAAGATTTTTTAAGATTTTCCCTATATAAGCCTATGTAAAACCAAAGGGCCCCGGGGCGGGGGCATTTTTGGCCCCAGCACTGTAATTTGAACAATCTTGGTAGGGGTCAACTAGATGAAGCTTCATACCAAATATCAAAGACCTGGGCCTTGTGGTTTCAGAGAAGAAGATTTTTAAAGATTTTCCCTATATAAGCCAATGTAAAACCAAAGGGCCCCGTGGCGGGGGCATTTTTTGTCCCAGCACTATAATTTGAACAATCTTGGTAGGGGTCCACTAGATGAAGCTTCATACCAAATATCAAAGTCCTGGGCCTTGTGGTTTCAGAGTAGAAGATTTTTGAAGATTTTCCCTATATAAGCCTATGTAAAACCAAAGGGCCCTGGGGCGGGGGCATTTTTGGCCCCAGCACTATAATTTGAACAATCTTGGTAGGGGTCCACTAGATGAAGCTTCATACCAAATATCAAAGACCTGGGCCTTGTGGTTTCAGAGAAGAAGATTTTTAAAGATTTTCCCGATATAAGCCAATGTAAAACCAAAGGGCCCCGTGGCGGGGGCATTTTTCGTCCCAGCACTCAAATTTGAACAATCTTGGTAGGGGTCCACTAGATGAAGCTTCATACCAAATATCAAAGTCCTGGGCCTTGTGGTTTCAGAGAAGAAGATTTTTAAAGATTTTCCCTATATAAGCCTATGTAAAACCAAAGGGCCCCCGTGCGGGGGCATTTTTGGCCCCAGCACTATAATTTGAACAATCTTGGTAGGGGTCCACTAGATGAAGCTTCATACCAAATAACAAAGACCTGGGCCTTGTGGTTTCAGAGAAGAAGATTTTTTAAGTTTTTGGTGAAAAAAATCTGTTTTTGGCTCCTGTGACCTAGATGTGCAACGGACCGGAACCATTTGACCCATATTCAAACTTGACCGAGATATTGTCATGATGATCATTCTGAGCAAGTTTGATTAAGATTGGACCAAAATTGTGGCCCCTAGGGTGTTCACAAGGTTTTTATATGATTTGACCCGCTGACCTACTTTTTAACCCGATATGACCCATATTCGAACTGGACTGAAATATTGTCACAATGGTCATTCTGAGCAAGTTTCATGATAATTGGACCAAAACAGTGGCCTTCAGAGTGTTCACAAGGTTTTTCTATGATTTGACCTACTGACCTACTTTTTGACCGGACATGACCCATATTCGAACATGACCAAGATATTGTCATGATGATCATTCTGAGCAAGTTTGATTATGATTGGACCAAAATTGTGGCCTCTAGGGTGTTCACAAGGTTTTTCTATGATTTGACCCGCTGACCTACTTTTTAAGCCGACATGATCCATATTCAAACTTTACTAAAATATTGTCACAATGATCATTCTGAGCAAGTTTGATGATGATTGGACCAAAATTGTGGCCTCTCGAGTGTTCACAAGGTTTTTCTATGATTTGACCTACTGACCTACTTTTTTACCCGACATGACCCAAATTCGAACTTGACCGAGATATTGTCATGATTATCATTCTGAGCAAGTTTGATGATAATTGGACCAAAACTGTGGCCTCTAGTGTGTTCACAAGAAAAAGTTTACGCACGACGGACGACGGACGACGGACGACGCACGACGACGCCGGACATCTTACTGTCACAAAAGCTCACCATGACCTTCGGTCAGGTGAGCTAATAAAATATGCAAGCAATCACTTACCCAAAGATATTAAGTCCTAATGAAGCGATTTAGCTTAAATACAACTTTTCGTAAAGTTTTTGTCTTTATTTGGCTTTGAAATGAACACTCCCACTCCAAAACCATCAACTTCCACATCTACCTGTCCGTTGACTGGTTCATTGTTCTCTGACTGACACAGGTAGTGCTGGACTGGTTTTATGGGCAACTGCCATGCGCTGAAGTCTCAACTTTGTACTTTGAGATGTCACTTAAGATCGGTTCAAAATTTTATCAGGGGTGGCAGACTGTTTCTCAAGAGGCTTGTTCACCTAATATGGACTAAACCTGCTCTACTATTTATCATTTTACAACACTATCTTCAACTCTAATAGTAATTTACTTTAAATTTTGTTTTAGAAAAGAATGAAAAACTCAAAATTTTAAATTTAACATCCCTCTGTGTTAGAAGATACCCCCCTACACACCTGTTAACTTGGACTGGTCTAAATCTAAAATCAAACTTGCACAGACATTCTTATAGAGCAAAGTCTATATACTTAGATAGTCGAGATTAAGTACTACCAACAGATAACGATTTAAGCAGTCTGATAAATTTAAGACATACCATACAGCTTGACTTTAAGAAGGCCAACCCATATCAAACCAACTTACTATAACTACATGTAGACTATTTACATTTCTTTTTTCAGTTTAAACACAAACTCTACACAACTCATCCAACTTATCACCTAATTAAAACTAATTGGGCTACCCCATGCAAAAAGAACATTTTTCAATTAAGTACCAGGGAAGATTTGGGTGAACGTGCATGTAAAACTAATTGGGCTAGACATATAATTTCTTGCATGAAGCTCCCTCTAGGTCTTCACGACATGTCTGCGAGCAGCAAAGGCTCTGACAAGTCTGCGCATACGGGCAGACTCGCCAGAGCCTGTACTGCTCGCCTATGCAGAAAGCACCCTTTCCTCATTAACTAACGCAATCATTTTCTTTATCAATAAAATGCCCAACAAGGTACTTTTTGTCATCAAGTTCTAGACAGACAACTGCCAGTAGACATTTTCATAAAGCTAAGAAGTAAGATTTTGTTTGTGTTGAGGTTTAATATCCCCATCAATACTATTTAGGTCATTTGGTTTAATTAATATCATTTTTCTTATTTTTGATCAAAACCATTGGATCATGGGTACTTGCGAAAACTGTCTCAAGAAGGTGGTTCTAATGAGCACCTGTAATTTTGTTTAAGCAGAAATAAAATGACACTTTTTCAATACAAAAATGCCATCTAAACCCTTTTTGTACCAAAATGGAATCTTCATCCTTATATATAGCAGTAGTTCATTTCAAAATTTAGGGGTGTCAGGTTGTGTTTTTATCAAAACTTATTTTGAAAATGACTGAACTTTTAGCAAACAGTGGGAGGCTGATCTGGGCCTGCACTGTCTGCCAGGGTACCCATTTTGGGGTTTCTGGTACTAAATGGGTTAACACTCAATAAAGAAAGCATTTTATCACATGGGCATTAGAATAATACACCCGCCTGTCATTATGAGCAAATTCTTTCATATCTTAAAAACTGATATTTTTCCAATGATAATTTGTTATAGTTTGCTTATTTCTGTTCCAAACCATAGATTGTAGGTACTTGTTAGTACCGCTTCAATGAGGTGGTTTTTTGTTTGTTTGTTTGATTTGAGGTTTAACGTCCCCGTCAACACTGTAAAGGTCATTTTGGAGACGTTGCTTCCAATTTTGTGGGACTTTTACCCGACATTGAGATGAAATGACTTCTCAAGCCCTGTCACCCAATGAAACCAATAGGGTTTATTAGCATGGACGGTCCGCCTCGCACCGCGGTTCCTGGACAGGCTTAGCCGGATTCTGCTCTGCGTGGAAGCATCATGCAGCCCATATATTTCTTCAAGCCCCTCTGGGCGGGGGCCAGCAATGAGGTGGTTCCAATGAGTACTATCAATCTATGATTTGGAGCAGAAATAATAACATACAACCCTGTAAACCCCTAGTTGGTTTCCATGGTTGTTTGCAACACAGACTCGTAAACATGATGGGTGAGTTGTTCTGATGCCAACACTCCAGTATATATTATGTATATTGCTTTTGTTTTTTCCATTACGATAACATACCCATGCAACATTTTTCTTTGTAAACATGATGGGCGAGTTGTTCTGATGCCAACACTCCAGTATATATTATGTAATTTGCTTTTGTTTTTTCCATTACGATAACATACCGGTGCAACATAGTGCATTTTTCTCTTCTCCAAAATGGCTACTTTTCTATACTATATAAAAGTGAGATTCGAGACAACGAGCATTGACTGTATATAGGTATGTTTTCATGATGGTAATTTTGTATACTTTTTGTCATCTATGTTTTTCTTTTCAGCATTAACTTTTTCAAAAACATGTTTCAGTAAGACCATCAGAGTGTCAAACAGTTCAGATCAAGATTTTTTTTTCAGAGAAATTCAAATGAAATGGCAAGCCTTTTTCGCTGGAAATTAAAGAAAAAAAGAGCTGTCACATCGACAGTATAGCTTGCCTGTTTCTCACCTTTAAGGTATAAGTTAATATCACTGAACCATGAAATATAGGTCACAATGACCTAGATATATTTTAAGGTCAATCATCAGGTTATATGGAACATGACAATCCACATGAAATAGTCTTTGAGTTATAAGGAAAAATCATTGAAACATGAAATATACGTCACATTGACCTTAATATATTTTTATTTCGAAGAGCTGGTCACATGGAACTTATAATCCACATATGAAGTTTCTCAATCAGATATAATTCAAAATTTAAGGCAAAATCACTGACCTATAAAATATAGGTCACACTGGCTCTAAGATATATTTTGAAGTCTTTCATCAGGACAAATAGAATTATTATCCCAGGTATGACATTTCTCCATGAAATAGTCTTCAAGTTATAAGGTAAAATCATTGAACCATGAAATATAGGCCACAATGACCTAGATATATTTTATGTCATTCATCGGTTCAAATGGAATTTAAAATACAAGTATGAAGGTTCTCCATCAAATAGTATTCAAGATATAAGACAAAATCACTGAATCATGAAATATATGTCACAACAGCCTAGATATATTTTGAGGTCAATCATCGGGTCACATGGAACTAATATCACAGGTATGACATCATCACCATCAACAGATTTTTTATTAACGTGCAGGTACAGGGGCAATGTCCACATAAGTGGGCCCCTTCCAGGCAGCTGGCTTGCTGCACGCATGGCAGATCTTACACCAGATCTCCAGGCCTGTCTATAATAAGGATCAATAGCAGAGAGCTTCAATTCTCTGCAATCTCTTTCTGACAGCTGCTTCCAGGTCATCTTGGGCCTTCCAGGCCCCCCCCCCCCCCCCCCCCCCTGTCATTCCGCTGAAGACGTTGGAAGTTTGGCTTTGTGTCTCACTGGAATGGAGCATTGCGCTCCGCACACAAGAGCTGTACACACGGCCACATGTCTTGAACGAGAGGTGGCGGGAAGAGAGAACTGGTAGCTACTTGAAATTCTTCCAGGCTGTTTTCACACGTGATGTGGTTGAAAGGTTTCAACCACCTGCTGCTGAGAGCATATCACCTAGGTAAAAAAAGGAAGCTACAACCTCCAGCTTGTCGGATCCAACTTGGACTTCCCTCTGTGGTCTGCCATCTAAGGGTCGTGCAGTTCCTTGGCATCGTGTTCACCTGTAATCAGGGTCCTCTATCAAGCGCTTGAGCCCACTCCTGTTGGCCGCCAGATACTTCTCTTGCAGCTGCCGTACAACAAAAATTGCATCTGTTGTGCCTCTTCCTGGGACGAACCCAAACTTTGAATCATCTATGGACACCAACTGCCTAATGAGGCCATCCACAATCCTCTCCGGGACTTTCATGACCTGTTCTGTCAGGTTGAGACCACGGTAGTTGCCCCATTCCAATGCAACACCCTTGCCCTTGTAGAGACAGACAATGAAACTCTGTTCCCAGTCAGAGGGTACCTTTCCATCACGGATGATTGCAGCTGCAAGGTCACAGATCATTGAGGCACCCGCATCACCTGCAGCTCTTATCATCTCCACCACTATGCCAGAAGGGCCTGGTGCTTTGCCAGTCTTCATCTGAGAGATAGCCTTCTTAACCATATCAATAGTGATTGGGATGGGCGGCCCTTCCACTGGTGGTTCATTAGACAAGTGGTCTGGGTCCCGGTCAAACTCAACATTGAGTGGCCTTTGGTAGTGTTCTAACCCGGCCCTCTGCTTTGAGTCATCTCTCATTGACATCTCCCCTGCATCATTCTTTACTGGTTTGTCACCTACAACATCGGCATTCTCTCTTCTCATCTGGTTAGCAAGGCGGTATACTTCTGAGGATTTAGGGTCAATATTCTTGTAGATCTCCTTCTCAGCTTGAACAAGAAGTGACATCTAAAGCCCTAGTGCCCAAAGAAACTGCTGGTATTTAACCCATTCAGTTACCAGAAACCCCTAAAGAAGTACCTAGGCAAACAGTGCAGGCCCAGATCAGAATGCGGCGTCTGATCAGGGCCTCCACCGTTCACAAAAAGGTAAGCCATTTCTTGGATAAATTTTGAAGAAAACACAACCTGACTCCCCAAAATTTCGAAATGGACTCCTGCCATATATATGGTGGAAGATTCCATTTGGGAAAAAAGGGTTAAGAGATGGTCAGTCTTGCATTAATTTTCCTGGACAGGCTTATACCTTCTAAGCAGTTTACCAGTGCTCAAAAATTCGGTCAGTTTCAGCTCTACCTGCCCAATCTATTTCTCCAAGCCCCGATGGGCAGAGGAGCCATTTTAAGGGCACAATTCTTGTCTTGAAACATTGTCAAAATGAGATAAGACTGTTGAGCAGGAAGCCCAACCAATACACCACTACCTCATTATAACACAGTCTGTTATAACATGGTTTTGGATATAACAAGGTTTCAAGATGAATCCCAAAAATGTGTAGATTATATAGAAAAATGACCATAAATGGTCATTTTACTATATAATCCACACATTTTTGTTTGGATACAACATGGTTGTTTCTGCTTTAATTGGACCCCATCAATAGTGTTATAAAGAGGTTGTGGTGTACATTGTCAGATTGTGGGTTAAATATCTTGGTTGTGTTGTGGCTACATGTTGTCCCTCTTATCAATTTAAGAATGACAAAACTATAATCTGTTCAAACATGACCTGTCATATTATAGGACTCGCAAATCTTTCCACAGACACAAATCAATGTGTAAACATGAATGCTTAGCTATCAATATATATAAAACAAAAATCTGTCCTTAAAACACCCCCCAAAAATTGCTTCCTTTATCCTAGTCATGCTAAATTTTGTTTATTTGTACTGGAGTTTAACGGCCCAGTCCACACTTTTGAGCCGGTCAGAGCTACCGAGGCCAGCAAATCATGCTAAATACCATCAACCTATTATATTACCCCATTTTGTACCGGAAACCCCAAAAAGAGTAGTTGGCAAACAGTGCAGGCCAAGATCAGATGCCGCAGAACACAGCATCTAATCATGGTCTGCACTGTTTGTAAAACATTGAGCCAGTTTCCAAGTAGATTTTGAAGAAAACACAACCTGACACCCCTAAATTTTGAAATAGACTCCTGCTATATATAAGCAGGAAGATTCCATTTGGTAATTTGGTACAAAATGGGTTAAGTTTATGAAATTGTGTTCCAGGTAACAGACTCTTAAGGGGAATGGGAGCACCTGGCAGATTTTTTCCGCCATTTTGCAAAGGGAGACAACTTTCGGGACTTCCTGTTCACTTTTCTATAAGCCCTGTCCCAATGAAACAGGGGTCTACTCTTTAAGAGTTGACCCCTTTTGACATGCGAGACAAAAATAATTTTGCACGAGTTGCCTCCCCTGAAGGTGTTCCTATTCCCCTTAAGAGGTTATTCAAGCCATTAAGGGCTAACCACAAAACATGATCAGGGCATAAGATTGCTTTGTTCATTTCAAATTCTTGATGAACACATGACTTTCACAGATTTGTATGTAATTCAGTTAATGCTTACTTCTTTACACAAAAAGTGTTGATCCAGATCAGATTGCTTCAGTTATAGGTTTGTGAACAGAACAAATACAATATATACACCACAACCTCTTTATAACACTATTAATGGGGTCCAAAGCAGAAACCGTGTTAGTTAAACAACTGTGTTACATCCAAACAAAAATGTGAAGATTATATAGAAAAATGACCAAAAATGGTCATTTTTCTATATAATCTACACATTTCTGGGATCCATCTTGAAACCGTGTTATATCCAAACCATGTATAATGAACTGTGTTATAATGAGGTTATGATGTATACATTTCTAACTTGAAATCTCTATGTTTTGACATATTTCATCAAAATATGAGGAAATTGGGGCAATTTACATGGCCTTCACTTTTTCACCATGTCCTTAGGACTGCCAGGCATTTATGAAATCATGAATATAATGGGGGTAGGGAAGAAAATTTCACCTTAGAACCCAATCTTTTGGGCAAATTAGCCTTGTCCTGCCTATTTTCAAAAGGAGACAGAATGTACTGTTTTGTATGTGAAAACAATCTTTCTAACGATGTCATTGGGCATGGCAATCTTTCTGATGATGTCATAGGTCATGGCACATGGGGTCACTCTATGCTAAACATGCACATCTCCATGGAGAACTAGAAATGGGCAAACACTCCCAAGGCAGTCAGAAGAAGCACTACAAGGACACCCTCAAGGCCTCCCTCAGGGACTTCAACATTCCAACAGAGTCATGGGGACAAATTGCACAGGACAGAGCAAAGTGGCGAGGTCTCATCAGAAGGGGTGCCAGTGAATATGAAGCAAAAAGAATCAGTGAAGCTGAGCAGAAATGTGCAGAGTGCAAAGTCAGAGCTAAGGCAGCACCAACAGAGCTGTCTTCCTGTAGCCTCTGTTGCTCTATCTGCAACAGACAGTTCAGAGCTAGAATCGGTCTCATCAGCCATCTTGGAACGCACAAATAGTAACATTTCTCAAATATGATTGGGATTGGTCATTGTCAGTAATAACAGACCAACTATTATCAAAACTAGAAATGCATCCACAGGACACAGATGCCCCCACCTGAAAATATGTTGATGTTTGTGTTAACCCTTGTCCTGCTGAATATTTAAATATGCCATGCCCCTTACTGATTATCAGCCAATCAGATTACTTGATTCAAATAATTGCAGCAAATTCACAATCTAAATGACAAACAATGTAGATCCTGATCAGATGGCTTCTTCAGAAGCCATCTGATCTGGATCTACATTGTTTGAAAGGTAAGGCATATCCGGGCTCAGCAGGACAAGGGTTAATCCATAGAAAGTTATTGACAGTGTTTACGTTTTGGACCCTTTCTCGACATCTGACCTCTAAGTATGACCTTGACCTTGGAGATATGGTCCTGGGTTTTACCTGTGACACATTGTCTCATTATGGCAAACATTTCTGCCAAGTTATTTCAAAATCCATCCAGAAATAAGAAAATTATTGACTGCGTTTAAGTTTCAGACCCCCTTTTTTTGACATTTGACCACTAAGTATGACCTTGACCTTGGAGATATGGTCCTGGGTTTTGTGTGTGACATATTGTCTCATTATGGTGAACTTTTCTGCCAAGTAATTTCAAAATCCATTAAGAAATTAGAAAGTTATTGACTGTGTTTAAGTTTCGAACCCTTTTTTGACCTTTGACCTCTAAGTACAACCTTCGCCTTGGAGGTATGGACCCAGGTTTTGCGCCACACATCGTCTTATGATGGTGAACATTTCTGCCAAGTAATTTCAAAATCCATTTGAAATAAGAAAGTTATTGACCGTGTTTAAGTTTCGGACCCTTTTTATTGACATTTGACCTCTAAGTATGACCTTGACCTTAAAGGTATGAACCTAAGTTTTGGGCTCGACACATCGTCTCATGATGGTTAGCATTTCTGCAAAATAATTTCAAAATCCATCCAGAAATAAGAAAGTTATTGATTGCGTTTAAGTTTCAGACGCACGCACGGACAAACGGATGGACGGACAGGGGCAGCGCTATATGCCCTTCCACCATTCTTCAAATGACTGGGGCATTGTTTGTTTGATTTGAGGTTAAACATCCCCGTCAACACTGTAAAGGTCATTTTGGAGATGTTGCTTCCAATTTTGTGGGACTTTTACCTGACATTGAGATGAAATGACATCTCAAGTCCTGTCGCCCAATATACCAATAGTGTTTTTTAGCATGGACGGTCCGCCTCGCACCGCGGTTGCTGGACAGGCTTAGAGCCACTAAGCGGTTTACCAGTACTAGTGTGCGGGCCGGATTCAGCTCTGCGTGGAAGCATCATGCAGCCCATATATTTCTTCAAGCCCCGATGGGCGGGGGCCATGACCGGGACATAAAAACAGTTTTCTCATGATTTTGCTCTTTTGTAAGGAGCTCAAGATGACAGAGTAAGTGGGCTACAGAGCTTTTTCATTTTTTGATTAATGATGTTTGTACATGTTGAAGTCATATGATTAAAAAAAATCGGTGAAATCACAAATACCTACTTAAGAATGTAATAATTATCAATGAAAAGTCTATATGGCTTAGATAAGCTGATTTTGAAAGCTCAAAGTTTTGTTTTTAGATGAAGTTATCACAACACGGGTACTCAAAATTGTGAGAACTGTTCATAAGCCAATGAAGGACTGATAAAGGGGAGATAACATTGTTTGTTGTATGATGAGAAGTATCAGGGACCAGATAAGGGCCCGGGCAAGATCGGATGAGATGTTACCTTTGTACGGGATTAGATAAGAATAACTCAATATTGATATAATAGTAAAACTTTAGATGAAAATTTTCTTTCTTTGTATTTGTTAAAACAACCATGATAGTATTAAAGACTGATAAAGACTCATATTAAGTAAATTGTTTATAATTTCTAAACCCAGCTTAACCCATTGCATGCGGGAAACCTCTAAAGGGGTACCTTGGCAAACAGTGCAGGCCCAGATCAGACGCAGCAGAACGCGGCTTCTGATCAGGGCCTGCACTATCTGCTAACAGAATTTTCCGTCAAAAATAGAAAAACGAAAAAATAAGCCTGACACCCCTTATTTGACAAATGGCCTTGTCGAACATATACCACAAGTATACAATGGGTTAATGACAAAGGTTTTGAAAAGTAGTATTCCTTGCTTAACCCTTATCCTGCTGAACAAATCAATTTAGTCACACCCATTTCTGACCATCTACCAATCAAACTAGACAAAAGTGCCCAGTGGGGCACGTATACCCCCGGCCAGTGCTGAACTACAAAGGGAAATAACTCTAAAAGGCCTGACCCCTTGGCCCTTATTTTCTTTCCCACAATACAAGTAGTCATACTGATCATGTGTACAAAATTTCAAGTTTCTATGTGAAGCAGTTCCCGAGATATCTTTGACACAAAATAATTGTTTACGGACAGACAGACGGAAAAGACAAAAACTATATACCCCCATGGCATACGCCGGGGGTATAATTACAGTCAAACCTCGATAATTCAAAGTGACAGGGACCGCCAGATTGTCTTCGAATTATCGGGAGTTCGAATTTTCGAAATCGGTATTTTTCGGAAACATTCAGAAGTTTTCGTTCGGTATAATATTTGACTGCATTTTGTCCATAGGCAAGAACAAAGACTTTCTAAACAAAGCAACATAAACCATTTAACATCCCGCAACAATTGTGTAATGTAAAACAATAAATCTGTAACGGACGAACTATTGTACCAGTAAAAAGGCGGGACAAAAATGGCTCACGGGAGTAGTCAGCACAGATCTAGATCAGAATGCAATACGCATACTGTTGAAGTCTATGCTGGCAAACCACATGTTTCTAGCCACTCGTTTACTGGATTTTTATTTTCTTTTTTCACTTTCAACTGTCTTTGAAATTCTCTGTTCAATTTCCCCAAAAAGATTAAAGTCTCTTTATTTAAAACGTCAAACAGAATAATATTCTTAACGATGCTCATTACCAATTACCGTTATATCAATTAAGTACCTCAGGATTAACTAGGTGTCAATTACCTGTTTACACAATAATATAATGTACCTGTGAAATCAGGCGGGTGTGAACAAGCTCAAAGAAAACATGCTCTTCAAACATGAATAATGAGCTTGACATATTTTGACTTCGAATTTGGAGATAGATTTTAATAGGAATTTCTTCAATGGGGACCGACAATTTTATTAAAAAAATCGAAATTTTCGAATAATCGAAATTCGAAAAATCGGTAATATTTTTACATAAAATTATAGCAAAAAAGATCGGGACCAACAGATACTTTCGAAAAATCCGGTAGTTTCGAAAAATCAGCGTTCGAATCACCGAGATTCTACTGTATTCAATATAATCCATTCATTTCACAAATAGAATGGCAAACAGTGTAGACCCTGATCAGATGGCTTCTATACTGTTTGCTAAGTAGGGGTTGTTCAATTCAACAGGATAAGGGCTAATTTTGTACTGAATGGAATCTTCCACCTTGTATTTTGCAGGTTAAGTTTGACATTTAGGGGTGCCAAGTTGAGTTATTTTTAGAAATTTATTTTGAAGTGGCTAAAATTTTTACAAACAGTGAAAGCCCTGATCAGACGTCTGATCAGAGCCTGCACTATTTGCCCGTGTCTGGATTTCTGTTTTGTTGGTCTGTTTTTTTTTTGTTTTTTTTTTGTGGGGGGGGGGGGGGGGGGTTGGTTTTAGGGCGCTTTCACTCATTTCAAGCTGATCTTTAACCAGGGGTGGGACAAAACCAGAGTACCTGGAGAAAAACCACATGACCTTCCATTTCAGAATGTGACCAGAGTGAGGCTTGACTCTACAGCAGTGAGTGACCTAATGATTCAGAGTCATTCCTCTTACCCACTAGGCCACGGAGCCCGTCGGTATTTCCCATTTAAAATGGGTTCATTTTCTCATTCTATTTAGAATACATTGAAAACCATTCAGTTAAAATGGGTTCATTTTCTCTTTCTACTGGGAATACATTGAAAACCATTCAGTTAAAATGGGTTCATTTTCTCATTCTACTGGGAATACATTGAAAACCATTCAGTTAAAATGGGTTCATTTTCTCATTCTACTGGGAATACATTGAAAACCATTCAGTTAAAATGGGTTCATTTTCTCATTCTACTGGGAATACAAATGTACATTGAAAACCATTCAGTTAAAATGGGTTCATTTTCTCATTCTACTGGGAATACATTGAAAACCATTCAGTTACAAGAATTCCGCCGAAGGCTATGTCGCGCCTGTGGTAAACTTGAACCTTAGGGTGAACGCTAGGGTGGTCGCAAATGTTGACGCCTTGACGAACGGATGGACGAACGGATGAACGAACGGACGGAAAACCGGGCGCCTATATCGCGCCATGCTAATAGCAGGCCAGCAAAAATGGGTTCATTTTCTCATTCTATTAGGAATACATTGAAAACCATTCAGTACAATGAAGCATTGAAGATTCCAGGTAACTAAAAAGGTGTGAGGCTGTTCTTATTTCTGCTCAAAACATAGATAATTGATGCTTATAAGAGCCACTCTATATCACATTAGCAAATATACACCACAACCACTTTATAACACTATTAATGGGGTCCAAGTAGAAACCGTATTAGTTAAAAAAACGTGATTTATCCAAACAAAAATGTATAGATTATATAGAAAAATGACCATTTATGGTCATTTTTCTATATAATCTATACATTTTTGGGATCAAATGGTCATTTTTCTATATAATCAATACATTTTTGGGATCCATTATGAAACTGTGCTATATTCAATCCGTGTTATAATGAACCATGTTATATTGAGGTTGTGGTGTATATAGAAAATTGGGGTTTATAGGGGTATGTATTCTTTTACTTATTTCTGCTCCAAGACATTGGTAGTAGATGCTTGTTATTATTGCCTTAGTGATTCGGTTCTAATTAGACATGGTCACACCCACAGCCTTTGTTTGGAGTATAAATAAGAAAAATATCACAAATTTTGGAAAAATGCAAGGTTAACTACCATAATGATCCTAAGTATTGGGACAGATAGGCCTAAGCAAACAGTGTGGACTCAGATCAGACTGCTCCTGAGGGAGCAGTCTGATCAGGGTCTACACTGTTTGCAATTCTGTCTGCATCTTTTATACTCCTTGCTGGATCATGAAATAAATTTGTTAAAATTTTAGGCGCATTACAGCAAGGCCTCAAGGTGTCCCAATTTTTTGGATTTTTAGGGTATGTCACATGGAAGGGCTATCGTAATGATTACAAATGGGTACCCCTGCTTGGATATTACAACACCTATTGTTTCCATATTTTAACTTTCAAAGCTTGCTGGTCCATGTACTTTAAAAAACATTACCATAACACAACCCTGCGACAAAATGCATTTTTTTCACATCTCCAAAATGGTTACTTTTCTGATGAAAATCTGTCATATTTTTGTTGTTTTTACTTCAAACATAGGTTGTGGGTGCTCGTTAGAACTGCCTCATTGAGGTGGTTCTAACGAGTACCCACAACCTATGTCTTGGAGCAGAAATAAGAAAAATAATGTATAACCCCATAAACCCCAGTTTTCTCTATATAAAGTGGGGTTTTGGGGGTCTTCATTTCAAAGACTTGATCAAATGATGATCCTACAAATTCGGACACCTTGAGGATTTGCTGTAATTCTCTTCAAATTTTTACAAATTTGTTTCAAGATCCAGCAAAGAAGTCGAAAGGTGCAGACAGAATGGCAAACAGTGTAGACCCTGATCAGACTGCAGACTTATCTGGTTTTGCACTGTCTGCTTAGGCCTTTTAATTGGGGATTTACATCCCTGTCAACACTATTCGGGTCATTTTGGAGACCCTGCTTCCAATTTTGTGTGACTTTTATCCGACATTGAGATGAAATGATATCTAAAGCCCTATACCACCAAAACAAACCAATAGGGTTTAGATGCATGACGGTCCCATTTACACTACTTTGCCTGGGCAGGCTTGGACCTTCTAGGCTGTTTACTTGTACACATGTCAGGTCAGTTTCAGCTCTGCATGGAAGCACCATGCAGTCAATTCTATTTCTTTAAACCCTGCTGGGCGGGAACCTTCAAAACTATTGATGTCATTAAACGTAACTTTAAACTTTGACCATTAACCATTTTAGTACCGAATGGAATCTTCCACCTTATATATTCAAAATTTAGGGCTGTCAGGCTGTGTTTTCTTCAAAATTGATCAGGAAAATGGCTGAACATTTTACAAACAGTGCAGGCCCTGATTAGACGCCGCGTTCTGCGGCGTCTGATATGGGCCTGCATTGTTCGCCCGGGTACCCGTTTTGGGGTTTCTGGTACTAAATGGGTTAATTACTACGGCAAAGATGCTATTATTATTGATGAACTGTGAACCAGAAGACCCTGGCTCATGTAATTTTATGATGATAAAACTAAGGCGCCACTAATAAAATTCTAAACTAACATAGCTGGGTCAAAATTTTTAGAAACACTTAAAACAAACTCAATGATAGTGAGGATCAACATTTACAAGCAGCATTCCTAGTACGCTATAAACGAGCTTAACGTCAACCAACTTGTTACTTGGAAACATCAAGATGTGGTCAACTCTGGCCCCAGTTGGCAATATCGAGAGCTGAAGCATTGTTCAGATATGACCCAGCTGAGTTAAACAACCTAAATTCTTCAGCTGCTATTCAAAAACTACTGTACAAACCAACGGTTCAAGTTCTGTTATGTTTTTATACATGGCAGTTACAAGGAGTTTTGAATTATATTTGCATGTGATACAGAAATCTAGAATATCATTTTGTCACATTTAAGAAATAGATAAGCTACAGCTGTGATTTTTTGGGAAATAAATCACAGTTTAGAGGACAGTAACTGTTGTAAAGTCGTTCAAATCACGAGCATGTAGCGAGAGTGATTTGTCTACTTACAAATGACAGACAACCTGTGATTTATTACTCAACATATCTTAGAGTTGATCTACAGTAGAACTTCGATGGCTCGAACACCGATGACTGTTTACCATGGATGTGTCGAACCCATTCTTGAGCCCCTAGCAAAATCCTCTACATAAGAAATAGTGGAGGATAATTAAGGAGATTTTAATCTTTTATCATGCAAATGTATGCTGTGTGTACTCATTAGAATCGCCTCTATGAGGCGATTCTAATGAGTACACAAAGCATACATTTTTATTATAGAACACCGAAAATATGTCTAAAAATATCTCGTTATGCCTCCTGACAGTAACCTCAGTGGCTCGAACTACCCCTGTCTCGAACAGATTTCCGAGGTCCCAAAGGTGTTTGAGCCATTGAAGTTCGACTGTATTTCGATTCTAGCACACTGAAAATTGACAATAATGTTGTTGCTTCCTTCAAATTCTCTCAACCTTTCACCATTGTTAGAAGAAATCCCATCCAATTCATTGACTGTAACACATGCATTTAAGTCCGTTTCCAACATTTTTGATGCCAGAAAATGATGTAACATCTTCTAACGTCAAAGAATCTAAGAGTGACTTCATAAAACAGCAGCTATTCGCATCACGCTCTTCTACAGAGTAAATCACAGTTCCTTTCCACTGCCTATATAGGCATGCTATGTGAGAATACTTCTTAACCCATAAAATGCCAATCACGACAATTGTCGTCTGCTTTGACGTCTGTCGGTTACCTTAAAAGTAATTTTTTTTTGCAAACAGTGTGGATCCAGATCAGACTGCTCCTGTTGGAGCAGACTGATCTGGGCTCACACTGTTTGGCTGTATGCAAAAATATTTTTAAAAAGTTTGACAAGAGAATTCAGCAGAAGACATAAGCAGACGACATTTTCAGATATAGTTTTTCTCGGCATCTTAAGGGTTAAACTAGAAATGTTTTCAAAGGAAAACAATGTCCCCCCACAATTAATATATCTTAAAACACCCATTTGACTTTAACAACTTGGTTAAAGTAACCAAAATGTAAGGTGCAAACTAGCCATTTTGGCCAAAAACGGACAGTTTTCTCGGGAGCCTGTGACCTTAAAAAACAAACAGTCCTTAAAAAGCTCAGATCACCAGACAAATTTGGTAGACTGTAATTAAATATTGTACCGATTTTGACCAACATTCATAAATTCTTAAATGATATAGGTTACAGATAAGCCATTTTTTGCCCCAAAAGAACAGGTTTCGAGAGACAAGCCATTTTTGGCCCAAAATTGACTGTTTAGGGGGGCCTGTGACCTTGAAAAAAGGTCAAGGTCACCAAAATCTAATCAAGTCTGTGGTATGTTGTATTGATATATTGTACCAAGTTTGACTATAATGAATCAATTCATTATATGACAAGAATTCCGCCGAAGGCTATGTCACACCTGTGGGTGCGCGAAGTCACCGAACCATGACATCTAGGCCAATGTCAAACATAGATGCATGCATAAAAGTTGCCATTCTTAAATGCATGCTTGTACTAAGTATCATTAATGAAGCTCTAATAATTCTTGAAAAATGAACTTAACTATTAGGGGAATGCTAGGGTGGTTGTAATATTTGACAAAGTCAGTGAGCCATAAAATGTAGGTCAAGGTCAAATATGGATGTTTGCATTTAAGTTGCCATCCACAGATACCAGTTTTTACCAAGTATCATTAATGAAGTTCTTGAGAAATAAACTTGACCATTAGGGTGAACACTAGGGTGGTTGCAATATTTTACAAAGTCAGTCAACCATGAAATGTAGGTCAAGGTCAAATGTGGATGCTTGCATTTAAGTTGCCATCCACAGATATAAGTTTGTACCAAGTATCATTAATGAAGCTCTTATAGTTCTTGAGAAATAAACTTGACCATTTGGGTGAACGCTAGGGTGGTCGTAAATGTTGACAAATGGACAAATGGACGTATGGTGATAGTAGACCTTATAGTTGAGGAGATACCTTGCGTCAACATTAAATGAGTCAAAGTCACTGGAGCACAAGATATAGGTCAAGATCACTGGGTCAAGGTACCTGCAGAGTCAGTACAGCTAGGCAAACCACTATGCAAGATCTGGGCCCAGTTGTTCAAAGCATTGTTAGCTTAACGAGCTCGTTAGTCGTCATATTGTTAACTGTTCTAGCAAGTTTAATACCTAAAATTTTGTTATTTTTGCTGAAAATATGTGAGCAGCTTTTGCATTTGCAAAAGCTGCTCACATGTTTTCAGCAAAAATATTAGTATTTTCACCATATTGAATGATCGAAGTTTTAACGATACGTTAGCTAACGACGTCGTTAGTTTTGAACAACTGGCCCCTGATGTTTGTAGGCCTTATAAAGTGGATAACTCTTTATCTACAATTTATATTCAGATACAAATACTCAAGCGTTTGAGTTACAGATCAAATTCAGCTATAGGTGCACAGACACAGAATTAGATCAAAGCGCCAAAAGGCACTGAAATGACAGATTCTGTGAAAACCCAGTGCTTCAGCTGAAGGGCAGGACCCGCCGGATGCTTTTAGCTTTATGAGTGTAACCATATATGGGTATGGCGGCCATTTTTGGTCATGTGACCTGGACCTAAAACGGCTCCCCCAATAAAAGCGCCTTATCGTAAGGAGCAAAAATATATCTTATACTTTAGTACTGTATTCTGAATGGTTTGCAGGATAAAATGCATTCTCACTTTTCCAATACAAAAGCATATGTGTCAAAGTTTGACCTAGGCACGACGAAGGTCAAGGTCAACCCAGGGTCACCATTTTAGCAATTTATGATGGGCCTACGTCCCAGATGCAATTTATCAAGTTTCGTGGAAATCTGCCCAGTGGTTCTGGAGAAGACTATTTTTGAAGGGTTTTTACCATATATGGCTTGGCGGCCATTTTGGTCATGTGACCTGGACCCCATGAGCAAATTTTGGTTTCCCCCATCCCATAGAGGCCCCATATGAAATTTGACTTCAATCGGCCCAACGGTTTCCGAGGAGAAGCAGTTCGAAAATTTTCACATTTTTCGCCTCGGCGAGGCTATACTAAATGGAATGTAATATTTCGCAAGTTCATTGGTTAGATCTCATTGATATCTTTCAGTATGACAAAAATTGTTTAAATATTCCAAGCGGTTAAGTCACTATCACCAATTTTCACAAACGGGTTACGGACGGACAGACAGACTGACAGAATGACACGGTGATTTTAGGGCACTCTTAGAAAATCAACCGACTTCAGTCGGTCGCTTTTCTGCGGGTCGTGCAATTCAGATTTACTTTCTTAAGTGATACTGGAGTGCTGATTTTTAGTTTGGTTCACAAAACTGAGGTGAATCGGCTGTTAAACACTTTCATCTTCGTTTTACTTGGACATTATAAATAAAACAACATGCAAATGACTACCCAGCAGGCACACGCCGCTAGGGCAACGTCAAATCAACGTCGATGCAACGTCTTGACGTTGCACCGACGTTGTTGTGACGTCACAATTACGTCATGTGCCTGCTGAGATAGTTGCCAGTTTTATGACAACACATAGCCGCAACTTTCTTGTAAAAGCTTACACTTGTTGACTGAGATGTGTTTCGCGGCTTAGTCAAGAACCTGCCTTATGTCGTGCGCTACAATAAAGGAAAACACTTTTTGTGCGATGTTTGAAGTTTTGCGGCATGTGACTAATTATTTATCACAACATTGTGCTTACATATTCAGTTATTTAGACCTATACAACAGAATTGGACAGTGATAACTGTTAGGAGTTTATTATTGCTGGCTTGCTACCGTACGGTGAAGTTTCTAGCGTCACGTACTTCGCATTTAATTAGGTCATGTAAGTGTTAGGAGTCTGTACCCTTTCAGCCCTTTATAGCCAAGTACATATGCAAACAGTGTAGAACCTGGTGAGATGGCTCATAAGTATACACCGCATTCGGTTCTACATGGTTTGACATGCTATTGACGACTATTGACTAGACACTCAATTTACATGTGTAGAATGGACGCGTACAAATTCAGTGACTGAAAAGTGAACTGGAGAAACTCGAGGGTTGAAGGGGTAAAATCTTAACCTGGCCTGTAACTGTTGTGTGCGGGTCAGGACCAGACAAAGCGGCTTGGCCGATAATCAAAAGTTAAATACAGCTTATTATACGGTCTATTTTCTTTAATTTTAAAGTTTATCTAGTTACTTAAATGGTGTGCACTGATTGTAGCTCTATACATATTGTTTTTTTGTTTTTTTTTTTCTAAAAATATACAAAGGTACTTTAATGGCGTATTGATACAAATATAATTAATCATAACCCATTTTGTACTGAATGTAATATTATCACTTATCTGACGAAGATTTTATTTCGAAATCCCGGTTCAAAATTAAGGGGCGTCAGCTAGAAATATAGGAATTAATTTAGGGAAAAAAATGGGCTAACTTTCGACAACAGTGAAGCCTGCAGTGAAGGCCTCCAAGATTCGCCAATGACCCATTATGCGGTCGTCTGTATAAAATGGGAACTTTCCTTATGCATATTCAATTAACTTTTCCCGTTTTGTTTGTAATTTAAGAAAGATCATTTTTGTATTTTGATTACAAATGAAACAAAACATGTAATCAAAATGCGGAAATAATGCCATGAGAAATTAGTTTTGAGACAGCGAGCATGAAAAGTCAACAAACAACGGACTATTTGCGCGGAGTCATATTTCAAAAGTAGTGGAAGCCGGAAGTTCGGACGTTAAAATTGTAAACATGCGGCACGATGAAGAATGACAGAAAGAATCTGTCATTAAAAATACACTGATCATTAACCCATTTTTGTACCTGAAACCCCAAAACAGGTAATTGGCAAACAGTGCAGGCTCAGATCAGCTGCAGCAGAATGCCGCATCTGATCAGGGTCTACACTGTTTGCAAGAAAACACAACCTGACACTCTAAATTTTGAAATGAACACCTGCTATTTATAAGGTGGCAGATTCCATTAGGTCAAAATGGATAACTCTAAAAGTACCAAGGAAAATTCTAAAGCAGATGGTAATCTAATCTTTAAAATCATTTCCTAGACAAATAAGGCTTAACATCTCATGTGAATCAAATGAGTGGCTGAGTGAGACAAAGATGCTGTGTACCTTGCGCCACTGGGGTGTCCAACTGATATGAGCTTACAGTTGGGCAAGGCCTGCTGTCCTTGAGTGGAGTGAGGGAGTGTTGTTATTTCTCCTGTTTCTATACTTCAATTTATTTTCATCTGTTTCTATACTTCAATTTATTTTTTCTATACTTCAATTGGCTTTCTTCTGTTTCTATACTTCAATTTATTTTCCTCTGTTTCTATACTTCTATTTATTTTCTTCTGTTTCTATACTTCACTTTATTTTCCTCTTTTTCTATACTTCAATTTATTTTCTTCTGCTTCTAAACTTCAATTTATTTTCCTCTGTTTCTATACTTCAAATTATTTTCTTCTGTTTCTATACTTCAATTTATTTTCCTCTTTTTCCCCCATCCCTCACTTTCATCTCTATCATCTGTCCTATCTCTTTTCTCCCTTTCTCTGGGAGACAACTCAAAATGACCCACAAAGGTTGACATGTCATTAGACCCAAACACAATCTACCAATCTGCCTGACAGAAAATTAACATCTAAACGTCAAGATTTATTTTCTCTGATACATATTGAGGATATTAACTTTTTTGAGATGAATACTAAATACTAAAATATTTCATTGAGTGAGTTGAAAGCATTACGATAACACACCCGTGCGACATATGGCATTTTTCATGTCTTTTTTAAATGGCTGCTTTTCTGATGAAAATCGGTGATTCTTTTCTTATAAATACTGCTAACATAAGTTGTGGGTGCTTGTTAGAACCGCCTCGTTGAGGCGGTTCTAACGAGTACCCACATCCTATGTCTAGGAGCAGAAATAAGAAAAATATTGTATACCCCTTCAACCCCAGTTTTCACTATATAAATTGGGGTTTAGGGGGGTGTTAATTTCACGGACTTGTCCACGTGATGTCATGAGTGCTTCACGAAAATTCTGATGTTTTCAATGCACTCGATGAAATATTTTTGGTGATAAATTATAAAAAAAAAGTGACTAATCATTTTATTTTATATGTAACTTTGGCTATGTACGTACTATAACTGAACAGCTGTTTGTAACATGCTTCACACTCATGAAAATTTCTGGTGTTTTCAACACACTCAATAATAATAATAATAATAATAATAATAATAATAATAATAATAATTGACTTTATTAAAAGAGGGTAACACATTTAGTACTAGTACTAATCTTCAATGTGGCCTTCTTTTTCTTCCTCTTCCTGGGTATAAACCAGTACTAAGCAATGTGGATAAAGTCTCTTGCTCAAAGAAACAACATGTGCCGCTTGCGAGGATCGAACCTGCTACCTCTCGATCTCAAATCTGATGCTTTACCACTGCACCACAGCGCTCCATGTTTTCAAAACATTCAATGAAATATTGGTATTAATCACATAAAAGAACATTTTCTTCATACTTTATACGAAAAACAAACCAAAAAAGTAATTCTGGCTGCTACTAAGAAAATAACATGATCACATTATTTTTCACACTGTGAAAATACCATTTTTATTTGTTTCAGATATATACATTGATTTCACTTCTAAGAATAAATTAAAAGAATCCAAGCACTGACAGGACTGGTGGGCCGACAATCTCTGAAACTAGGCTCGGAAAATGGTCCTGAACATTGAACAAGGACTCGGTCATTTTGTTTAATCCTTCAATTCCTGTTTTTTTAACCCTTTTTGTACCAAATGGAATCTTCCTCCTTATATATAGCAGGAGTCCATTTCAAAATTCAGGGGTGTCAGGTTGCATTTTCATCAAAAATTATTTGGAAAATGACTGAAATGTTAGCAAACAGTCGAGGCCCTGATCAGACTTGGCGTTCTGCGGCATCTGATCTGGGCCTGCACTGTTTGCCAGGATACCCATTTTAGGGTTTCTGGTACTAAATGAGTTAAAGAGGACTGGGAACACCTGGCAGGTTTTTTTGCCATTTTTTCAAAGAATGACAACTTTTGGGACTTCCTGTTCGCTTTTCTATAAACTCTGACCCCAGGAACAACAGGTCTACTCTTAAAGGAAAGAATTCTTTCCTTTAAGAGTTGACCCCTCAAATTCTTTTCTTTAAGAGTTGTCCCCTCTTGAAATGGAAGACAAACATACTTTTGCAGGAGTTGCCTCCCCTGAAAGTGTATCCATTGCCCTTAAGCAAACAGTGTAGATGCCTAACATACACCACTTTCTGTTTGCCTACCCCAGAACCAGAAAACAGTCCAGTCCAGCTATACAGATAACCATCGTTACAAAGCTCTCTGTCATAAAAGTGACTAGAATAGCACAGTATGAATATTTTTTATCGGAGTATCGTACAAAACACTTTCGGTAGGGTAAACTTGTCAGAGATAGTCAGATCGACAATAATTCTTTCATGTTAACAAGTCTGTAATATAAATAACCCCTCTAAACCCCATTTATATAATACTGAGAAAAATGGGGTTTACAGGGGTATATATTATTATGTTTATTTCTGCTCAGAGACCCACAATACATAGGTTGTGCGCAGTTCTAACGAGCACCAACAACTTATGTTTGGTAAATCTAGGAGAAATATAACAAATTTTCATCGGACAATTGGCCATTTACGAGAACTGAAAGAATGCACTATGTCACACAGGTGTGTTTTCATAATAATTGGTAGATAAATCAAAGCAAAACATCCCCAGTGCATTAAGGGCTACAGAGGACCAGCATTATAACGACATTCATTACAAGAGGCCCAAGAGGGCCTGTCGCTCCACCGGCCAACTTCAGACAATTGTCATATTTATTACATTAACCAATTGTATACTAGTGAACTCTTCTATTGCTATATGTTGGACCAGTCCATTTGTCATATAAGGGGTGTCAGGCCTATTTTTTCTATTTTTGATGGAAAATTCTGTTAGCAAATAGTGCAGGCCCTGATCAGACACGGTGTTCTGTGGGGTCTGATCTGGGCCAGTACTGTTTGTCAATGTACCCATTTAGGGTTTTCCCGCATGCAATGGGTAAAAAAACAAGAGGGCCATGATGGCCCTGGATCGCTCACCTGATCATTAGTGTAACAAGTGGGCCCCAGAGAGGGCCATTATTGGCCCCAGGGCTTTAATGTGCATAATGTTGAGGGAGGTCTTAAAGGTGAAGCTTCATACCAAACATCAACAAAGGCTATAATTTAAACAATCTTGGCAAAGGTCCACTAGATGAAGCTACACATAAAATATCAAAGACCTGGGCCTTGCGGTTTCAGAGAAGAAGATTTTTTTTAAAGATATTACCTACATAAGCCTATGCAAAACCAAATGGCCCCTGGGCTATATAAATCTATGTAAAACCAAAGGGCTCCGGGGTGGGGGCATTTGTGGCCCCAGGGCTATACCTTGAACAATATTGGTAGAGGTCCACTAGATAAAGCTCCATACCAAATATTAAAGGCCTGGGCCTTGCAGTTTCAGAGAAGAAGATTTTTAAAGATTTCCCTATATAAGTCTATGTAAAACCAAAGAGCCCCAGAGTGGGGACATTTTTGGTCTCAGTGCTATAATTTGAATAATATTGATAGAGGTCCACTAGATGCAGCTTCATACCAACTATCGAAGACCCAGGCCTTGTGGTTTCAGAGAAGAAGACTTTTAAAGATTTTCCCTATATTAGTCTATGTAAAACCATAGGGCCCCGGGGCGGGGAATTTTTGGCCCCAGGGCTATAATTTGAACAATCTTGGTAGAGGTCCATTAGATGAAGCTTCAGACCACATATCAAAGTCCTGGGCCTTGCGGTTTCAGAAAAGAAGATTTTTAAAGATTATCCCTATATAAGCCTATGTAAAACCAAAGGGCCCCGGGGCGGGGGCATTTTTGGCTCCAGCACTATAATTTGAATAATCTTGGTAGGGGGCCTTTAGAAGAAGCTTCATACCAAATATAAAACACCTAGGCCTTGTGGTTTCAGAGAAGAAGGGCCATAATTTAAACAATCTTGATAGAGGTGCACTAGATGAAGCTTCACACCAAATATCAAAGACCTGGGCCTTACGGTTTCAGGGAAGAAGATTTTTAAAGATCTTCCCTATATAAGCCCATGTAAAACCAAAGGGCCTGGGAGCGGGGGCATTTTTGGCCCCAGCACTATAATTTGAACAATCTTGGTAGGGGTCCACTAGATGAAGCTTCATACCAAATATCAAAGACCTGGGCCTTGAGGTTTCAGAGAAGAAGATTTTTAAAGATTTTCCCTATATAAGCCCATGTAAAACCAAGGGGCCCCAGGGCGGGGGCATTTTTGGCCCCAGCACTATAATTTGAACAATCTTGGTAGGGGTCCACTAGATGAAGCTTCATACCAAATATCAAAGACCTGGGCCTTAAGGTTTCAGAGAAGAAGATTTTTAAAGATTTTCCCTATATAAGCCCATGAAAAACCAAAGGGCCCCAGAGCGGGCACATTTTTGGCCCCAGCACTATAATTTGAACAATCTTGGTAGGGGTCCACTAGATGAAGCTTCATACCAAATATCAAAGACCTGGGCCTTGCGGTTTCAGAGAAGAAGATTTTTAAAGATTTTCCCTATATAAGCCCATGTAAAACCATGGGGCCCCGGAGCGGGGGCATTTTTGGCCCCAGCACTATAATTTGAACAATCTTGGTAGGGGTCCACTAGATGAAGCTTCATACCAAATATCAAAGACCTGGGCCTTACGGTTTCAGAGAAGAAGATTTTTAAAGATTTTCCCTATATAAGCCCATGTAAAACCAAAGGGCCCCGGAGCCGGGGTATTTTTGGCCCCAGCACTATAATTTGAACAATCTTGGTAGGGGTCCACTAGATGAAGCTTCATACCAAATATCAAAGACCTGGGCCTTGTGGTTTCAGAGAAGAAGATTTTTTAAGTTTTTGATGAAAAAAAATCTATTTTTGGCTCCTGTGACCTAGATGTGCAACAGACCGGAACCATTTGAACAACTCTGAAAGGGGACCACCTAAGGATCATTCCTGTGAAGTTTGGTCAAAATCCGATCAGTGGTTCAGGAGGAGATGTCGTTTAAAGAAATTGTTTACGGACGCACGGATGCACAGATGCACAGACGACGGACGAAAAGTGATCCCATAAGCTCACCTCGTCACTACGAAGGAATTTGGAAGAGGACTAAGTAAGGAACATTCCTGTGAAGTTTGGTTACAATTGGCCCAGTAGTTTAGGAGGAGAAGATGTTTTAGCATTACACTATATGTTAAATAGGGAAAATAAGCCCCGCCCATGGCGGCCATGTTTTTTGTCGGATCAAAATTTCTTCAAGTAATCTGAAAGAGGTCCGCCCAAGGAACATTCATGCAAAATAAAAATGAAATCCAACAAGTGGTTTTGGAGCAGAAGATTTTTAAAGATTTTTAATTTTTTGTGTGGTTTTGTTGCCATGGCAACCAGAGTTCTGGGTATAACAAAATTCTTTGAAGGAATTTAGAAGAGGACTAAGTAAGGAACATTCCTGTGAAGTTTGGTTACAATTGGCCCAGTAGTTTAGGAGGAGAAGATGTTTTAGCATTACACTATATGTTAAATAGGGAAAATAAGCCCCGCCCATGGCGGCCATGTTTTTTTGTCGGATCAAAATTTCTTCAAGGAATCTGAAAGAGGTCCACCCAAGGAACATTCATGCAAAATAAAAATGAAATCCAACAGGTGGTTTTGGAGGAGAAGATTTTTAAAGATTTTTAATTTTTTGTGTTGTTTTGTTGCCATGGCAACCAGAGTTCTGGGTGTAACAAAATTCTTTGAAGGAATTTGGAAGAGGACTAAGTAAGGAACATTCCTGTGAAGTTTGGTTACAATTGGCCCAGTAGTTTAGGAGGAGAAGATGTTTTAGCATTACACTATATGTTAAATAGGGAAAATAAGCCCCGCCCATGGCGGCCATGTTTTTTGTCGGATCAAAATTTCTTCAAGGAATCTGAAAGAGGTCCACCCAAGGAACATTCATGCAAAATAAAAATGAAATCCAACAGGTGGTTTTGGAGGAGAAGATTTTTAAAGATTTTTATTTTTTTGTGGTTTTGTTGCCATGGTAACCAGAGTTCTGGGTGTAACAAAATTCTTTGAAGGAATTTAGAAGAGGACTATGTAAGGAACATTCCTGTGAAGTTTGGTTACAATTGGCCCAGTAGTTTAGGAGGAGAAGATGTTTAAAGAAAAAAGTTAACGCACGGACGCACGGACGCACGGACGCACTGACGCACGGACGCACGACGGACACAGGGCCATGACAATAGCCCCGCTGGCCTTCGGCCAGTGGAGCTAATAACGGCAAAACTCGTTATAACGACAATTTCAATGGAATGAATTCTTAGCTAAAGGTTCAGCCTAGATTCTGAGCGGCGTGGGCTTACCTCGGGTTCGAAATGCACATATCGAATCCATAGTCATGAAAGGTTCTTGTAATTTAATACTCAAATACTCTAAGAACAAATGTTATAAACATTTGTTAGAATCGCCTCATCGAGGCGATTTGATGAGGCGATTCTAACAAATGTCTTTTACATTTGTTTCTTGGAGTAATTATGTGGAAAAGACCTTTCATAACCTGTCATAATTCAAACTGGGATTCTTTACAACGGCAAATTCATTATAACAAAATAATAAGGAACAAAATTAATACTGTTGCTATATGACAGCCATCACTTCACCAAGTAACACAGACAAAAGGGGATCACAGTAATTAATTAGCAGGCGCAGTCGATGGAATGCCATCGAAGTTCTGCACACTTTCCCCACTAGCTACTAGATCAAAAACGACCTTTTGACCCCTTTAGAAGCTCCCTTTGGGCCAAGCCAAATGTAACCTTGCTCTTGCATGCCCTCATCATTCTAGAAAGCCATGTGCCAAATTTGGTTTGCATTCAATTCAGTGGTCTAGCAGGAAATAGCGTGAGAGACAGATCGACAGATGGACGGACCAAAGCATTCACAATATACCTGATACCATCACGAAAACACGCCTGTATAATTTTGACACCCTTTAACCCCACTTTTATTCAGTAAAACTGGCGTTTACAGGGGTAAACATTATTTTTCTTATTTCTGCTCTAAAATATAGATTGTGGTTACTCGTTAGAACCGCCTCAATGAGGCGTTCTAACGTGTACCCAAAATCTATATTTTGAGCAGAAATAAGAAAAGCATCATAACTTTTTCGTCTTAAAATTTGCATCTTTTTGATGTTAAAATTTACAATGTATTTGTATAGGCGTGTTTGCATAATGACTTTTTTCAAAAGCGTAGGGATAATATGGGCCCCATAAAGCGATTTTGGTACTTATCGCCTATGCGAGCAGTGAACATTCAGGCGAGCCTGCGCATCCGCGCAGTCTCGCCAGAACCTTCGCTGCTCGCTCATACAAGCAGTGAATCAAGAGGAACCTTCAGACAGAAAGCCAAACCCTGGCTCCTCTGAAAAGCTGGGCATGCACAGTTAAAATTTGTCATGACGGAATGCTCAAAGACACAAATTTGCTTGGCGGGGCTCATATAATGAAGCTATAAAATGACAACTAACTCACCGTTTTCGCCATCTCATAGCATGTGAGGTCATCAAACCGTGTCCTCTCTGCCGTATTATTGACACTGACACCAGTCTGTGGCTCTATCCAACATTCCGTCACAATCTGTACCTCGCCATCTGCCTCGGTGGATTCCATCTCATCTGTTTCTTCATCACTCAAACTGTAACCAACAGGCAGTGTTCAAATCATAAAAATTTGACAAGTTTAATTTCTGTGTGAATCCACTGTTTTCTATATAAAATGTTTACCTTTTGAATTTATATAAAACATTTGTTGCTTTTGTTTGTTTGTTTGATTTGACGTTTATCGTTCCTGTCGACACTGTATAGGTCATTTTGCTTCCTGTTTTGTTGGACACTGAGATGAAATGACATCTCAAGCCCTATCACCCAATGAAACCAATAGGGTCTAGTGATTTTTCCATTAGGGTCTAGTTGTTTCATGTTTGTGTTTCTTTCCCTTGGTGTCTCTGATAGGAGTTGTGGGTCATTGTATAAATTCCTGACCATTGCCTTCACTTCTATTTTCTATAAGCATGGACGGTCCGACTCACACCGCTTTGCCTGGGCAGGCTTAGATTCTTTAAGTGGTTTACCTGTACTCGTGTGCGGTCGGTTTCAGCTCTGCGTGGAAGCATCATGCAGCCTATCTGTTTCTTCAAGCCACTTATTGTTAAAATTACACTATAAATGTATGCTCAGATGTTTATGCTTGTTCCAAAAAACATCACGTGAACAAGTCTGTGAAATGAACACCTTGCTAAACCCCACTTTATATAGAGAAACTGGGGTTTACAGGGATATACATTAATTTCCTTATGTCTCGTCCAAGACATAGGCTGTGAGTACTCGTTAGAACCACCTCAAAGAGGCTGTTCGAACGAGTACCCACAACCTATGTTTGCAGTATAAATATGAAAAAAATAATCACGGATTTTCATCAGAAAAGGAGCCATTTTGGATATGTGAAAAATGCACTATGTCGCACGAATATGTTATAGTAATATATACTAGGGACAAAAAATAAGGGAACCCCCAAATTCAAATAGAACTAGACTATGAAGTGAGCATATGCTCACTAATACCCCCGGCCAAAGCCATCGGTAGCTTAGTTCCTGAAAAATCTTCACAAAATTTAAGGTAACTCACAAAATACACATCTCAGTAGCAAATATAACAAAGAGGAATAACTCTAAAGCACCTGGCCCCACAGCCCAAATTTTCTTCCCCACAATACAACTTGTTATGCATGTTGTTTGTACCAAATTTCAAGTTTCTAGGTGCAGTAGTTCCTGAGAAATCTTTGACACAAAATTTAAGGTAACTCACAAAATACACATCTCAGTAGCAAATATAACAAAGGGGAATTACTCTAAAGAACCTGGCCCCACAGCCCCAATTTTCTTTCCCAGAATACAACTAGTTATGCATGTTGTTAGTACCAAATTTCGAGTGTCTAGGTACAGTAGTTCCTGAGAAATCTTTGACACAAAATTTAAGGTAACTCACAAAATACACATATCAGTAGCAAATATAACAAAGGGGAATAACTCTAAAGAACCTGGCCTCATAGCCCCAATTTTCTTTCCCACAATACAACTAGTTATGCATGTTGTTTGTACCAAATTTCAAGTTTCTAGGTACAGTAGTTCCTGAGAAATCTTTGACACAAAATTTAAGGTAACTCATAAAATACACATCTCAGAAGCAAATATAACAAAGGGGAATAACTCTAAAGAACCTGGCCCCACAGCCCCAATTTTCTTTCCCACAATACAACTAGTAATGCATGTCGTTTGTACCAAATTTTAATTTTCTAGGTAGAGTAGTTCCTGAGAAATCTTTGACACAAAATTTAAGGTAACTCACAAAATACACATCTCAGTAGCAAATATAACAAACGGGAATAACTCTAAAGAACCTGGACCAACAGCCCCAATTTTCTTTCCCACAATACAACTAGTTATGCATGTTGTTTGTACCAAATTTCGAGTGTCTAGGTACAGTAGTTCCTGAGAAATCTTTGACACAAAATTTAAGGTAACTCACAAAATACACATCTCAGTAGCAAATATAACAAAGGGGAATAACTCAAAAGAACCTGGCCCCACAGCCCCAATTGTCTTTCCCACAATACATCTAGTTATGCATGTTGTTTGTACCAAATTTCAAGTTTCTAGGTATAGTAGTTCCTGAGAAATCTTTGACACAAAAAAAGTTTACACACACACACACACACATACTTGTAAAGTGAACATATCGGGGAAGTCTGCCTGTAACCTACCAAACGTGGAGGTAGCTTTGCTTCGTTATTTTTGGTAAAAAATGAAATATTTAGCATAAAATAGATTTGTTCAATTAGAATTTGAAATTTTATCATTAAAACTCTCCTATATTTAAAAACTGTTGAATTGTGAATTTTTACTACCAAAGCGGGGAAACACACATTTTTATACACACATGTGACATGTTTACTACAAAACGGGCTACCTACAAACTGGGGATACACAATTTGAACACACAACAAAACGAGGTGAACTATTATTTTTAATTTATTAAACACAACTTAAATTCAGACAAGATCCAATTATTCCTCCTTCAAAATGCTAGACATGTGGGTATGCAATCCATTCTAGTTCTCAGACTGGGTTGGAAGTTCATGTTGTGCCCCAAACTATACATATAAATTAGTCGGTTTAAGTGCCATCTTCAGATTGCAAATGCGCAGGCTGATCAACGTTTTGCTTGCATGTCACCCATTGGCATTACTAAAAGGCTATTCGTACAATACAAATATTAAAAAGAGAGTTTTTATCGTATCGGGGATGCACAATTTGAATCCACACACCGAAACGAGGACTTATGAAGATACACACCCAAACGAGGAGATCATTAAACCAATTTTGAATACGCACAGCGGAGTTAATATATTTGCTTTTGTAGCACTTAAAACAAAATGCTATGATTTCAATTATATAAGTAAATGTCCTATATACCTACTTAAGGTCCATTAGTGTTCTGACCTTCAACTGTGGAATTTTGAAATTTTTTAGGCTCACTGATGAGGCCTAATAGTCCGAAACTTGCTAGTCTCGTCCATGAAATTCTTTTCCAGTCCTGTGTTGTCGACCTTTCTTCCAAAGGACTACCTTTCAATCCAATTTATTTAACTTCACCACCGATGGTTTGTTTGTTTGATTTTAGGTTTAACGTCCCCGTCAACACTGTAAAGGTCATTTTGGAGACGTTGTTCAATTTTGTGGGACTTTTACCCGACGTTGAGATGACATGACATCTCAAGCCCTGTCGCCCAATGAAACCAATAGGGTTTATAAGCATGGACGGTCCGACTCGTACCGCTTTGCCTGGGCAGGCTTAGGATGATGAGTTAGGAAGCCTTCATGCGGACTAAACAAAATTAGTGTATACCGCGACAGAGGTAAGGGCGTGGATTATGGCCATGTAAAATCGATTTAAGCCCCCCCCCAGTGGAATTCTTTCCACTGACCGTTCCAAGGCGGTTCTTCTGTGGCGGTTTATTTATGTTGTTGTTTGTTACTTACTGTGTGTATCACTTGTGTCTTTTATTTTGGATGGCCATTTGGCCATTTTGTGGGAAAGTAACTGTCCTTGTGGCCTTCCTTTGTTTAGGTTTCCATTATATCTGGTTGCTTCATGTTTGTGTTTCTTTCCCTTTGGTGGCTTTGATGGGTGGAGTAAGTTAATTGTATCGATTCCTGATCTTTGTTTTACTTCTTCTTTAGATCCTCTTAGCGGTTTACCAGTACTCACACTACCGATGGTGTTAAGGGAATGTGTAGCGGTCGTAATAAGGCTCCCTGTCCTTTATCATAGTATGGGTTATATTATCTATTCCTTTGTTTGTTTGTTTGATCTGAGGTTTCACGTCCCCTTCAACACTGTAAAGGTCATTTTGGAGACGTTGCTTCGAATTTTGTGGGACTTTTACCCGCCATTGAGATGTAATGACATCTCAAGCCCTGTCGCCCAATGAAACCAATAGGATTTATAAGCATGGACGGGCCGACTCACGCCGCTTTGCCTGGGCAGGCTTAGATCCTCTAAGCGGTTTACCAGTACTCTTGTGTGGGTCGGTTTCAGCTCTGCGTGGAAACATCATGCAGCCCATATATTTCTTCAAGCCCCGATGAGCGGGGGCCGATATTATCTAGTCCTTTGGGATCATTGATACAGCTGTGGAATTTTGAAAATTTTGAGGGTCACTAATGACGATTTTCTGTTCTGTGTCGTCGTCCTCGCTTCCAAAGTTTTACTTTTCCACAGAACATATTGCTCTGATTTTCTACAACTGCGCGTGGTCTTTATATACACTTGGTAAACCAGGCTTGGTGATTGTGTGTTAGATTACTATGGCGTTTTACGTTTTACAGAAATCATTCTGGCCCCCACACATCGGGGTTTGAAGAAGTAATTAAATGGGCGGCATGATGCTTCCACGCAGAGCTAAACCTGACCGCACACGAGTACTGGTAAACTGCTTAGAGGATCTAAGCCTGCCCAGGAAAAGCGGTGCGAGTCAAAACGTCCATGCTTTTAAACCCTATTGGTTTCATTAGGCTACAGGGCTTGACTCGATGTCGGGTAAAAACCCAACATAATTGAAAGCAACGTCTCCAAAATGACATATATAGTGTTGACGGGGATGTTAAACCTCAAACCAAACAATCACAGAACGGAAATCATTCATTGGGAAAGATATTGTAACCATTACCCTCACGCAACCAGACGTACGTGATTCTAATGAAGCCACAATTAAGAGAGCAGAAAAGCTGTATACCGGACTGTTTCGTATCACTAATTGTTGCACCCATTCGTCTCCTACAACATCTCGTACATCGCTCCTCATTAGTTAAAGGATAGTAAAAAAATCTATCTAAGAACTTTCACCCCTAATAATACACCTATATATGCAATACTTCGATTACTCCTTACTTCATTTGCCGGGTAATGTCTTGTTTTCCATTGACCTGCTAAACAATACATTAACATGTCAACAAAGTTACAAATCCAGGTGAACACTACATTATGAAGTAAACAATGATGTTTTCTGGAGAATAGATTATTTTTCTATTTCTTTTTAAACATTAGATGTTCGGACGAGTACAGATAATTTTTCCATTTCTTCTTAAACATGCAGAAGCCTCCGTGGTGTAGTGGTTACACTACTTGCCTTGTAAACCAGGGATCGCAGGATCTATCCTGGGCTTCTCCAGACTTTCGGATCAGTCTTTAAACCGAGGTCCCGTCTCCGTATGAACTTAGCTGTTGGTGGGACGTAAAACACAAACACTCACTCACTCTTAAAGATACCCATCAAGTTCTCATAACAGCGACCTTACTAAGAAGAATTTTTACGAGCATAAAATGCTTGAAGCATAACTCACAACAATAAAACTAACTTTTCTCGTGAAAATTTACAACAACGAAGTAATGCATATTTAAGAAATGAAATTTATTTTTCTGCAGTTCATGGAAGTATAAACGCAGTGGGTTGCGCGCAAAGTAAATGAACCCCGAAGGGGTTCATGTAAACTTTGCTATCGACCCACTGTCGGTCATACTTTCATGAAATGCAGAAAAATTAAGTTTATTTTTTATATTTACATTATTTGCCACTCATCACTGGGCGAAATAATGCTTGTAGGGCAAACTTTTAAAGCTGAAAAACATTTGCACGCTGTTTTTCTACAAAGAGCGGAGTAGCGTTGACGTCATCAACGCCCGTAGAGAACAATGGTTAAGAATGACGTCACTTAACGTCAGTGAAAATCATGTGATTCGATGTGTTCATTGAAGTATGAACGCAATTGTTTTCTATAGGTTTACATTAGGCTTTACACTGGAAGTGTAAATATTATCATATGACGTCGCGTCTGAAAATGTAATAACGCCATGTATTGAATTCGGTTGTTATTCACTATGGGTTAAATATGCAAATTAGGGGATAACTGTACTGAAAATTGTCATTTGGGGAGGTAAATCGGAGGTTTTACGGTCGGAAATTTCGTTTTACGGCGACGCGTTAGCGGAGCCGTAAAACGTAATTTGCGACCATAAAACAGACGATTTACCTCCCCAAATGACAATTTTCAATACAGTTATCCCCATTCTAATGCACTTATTCAGTTGTTAAGTTAAAAACTGTATTGTTTTGCACAAGGCGGCAAGCGCGGTGAGCTGCGTAAAACCAAATGACAACCAATGGAAAGCGGCGTTACATGATGACGTCGGATTTCCGACAGTATATCGCAGAATATACTGTCGCAAATTTTTGACGTTATCCAATCAGACGTCGCGTTACATACGCAAGTGCATTAGAATAACTTATATATGTCGTACGACGTTCTTAACAACGTCGCGTTTACTTGTGGTGGAATATTGTTGTTTTTTTGTGCGTGTGTTCCTTAAAAAATAAAAAAAAAAAAAAAAAAAAAGTTAAACTCCGTTTTATGTGTCTTATGACAACTAGAATCTGGCATTCGTGTTAATGTATTAGTAAACCTTTTAAACTCGTTGAGGAGAAGGGATAAAATGCTCGCCACAGCCTCGCATTTAATAACTTTAATAATACACGAACACTCACGTGATTCGCTGTTTATCTAACAGGTGTGTCTACTTAATGCAGACCATATTGCAATGTACATATACCCGTTCTGCAATGAATAAAAATGTTCAGCAATATATTCACATGTACATGAACCCCAGCTATCTCATTGTATATATATACACGTTATTTTTGCATGTGCACATATCGATTTTTTTCCTATTTCTGCTTAAAACATAGATATCAGGTACTTTTTAGAGCATTCTTATTTAGAGGCTCTAAAGAGCACAAAAAATCTGTTTGAAGCATGAAACGCAAAAATATCACTTTTACTCCTGTGCAATGTGTCACATAACACAGACAATGTTAATATGTGCATTAGACCGCACCTAGCAAAGGGATATACATACCTAACATTACATTAACATATAAATGTAGATAAACCCCATTAAACCACGTTCATGTGGAAAATGTGATGTTTGCATGGGGTTTATAATATTGTTCCTAATTCTGTTTAAAACCTAGATATCGAGTACTCATTAGAGTTACTTTTTAATACGCATTCAACATGCACAGATATCCAATCTTTGAAGCATAAATAACATTGTGTTTCACATAAATGAGCATATTTAACATTAACATGACGAGGTAGTTAAAACCCCGGTAAATTATACTTCATGTAGTAAAAAGCGATGTCTACAGGGGTATATATAATTGTTCCTAATGCTGCTTAAAACATATGTATCGGATGCGCACCAGAGTCATCTCGTGTGTTTTATAACTTACATAAAAATCTATGTTTGAAGTATAAATCCTAAAAATAACACTTCATTTTCCTGAAAACTCTCAGGAGAAATACCCTCAATGTTACAACAGTGAAATGATACATGCCGCCCCATAACGAAGAATATGTACACATGTACATGAGATGCTGCACAGAATCATAAAAATGTAATAATACATTAACATGTCATCGTAGTTTTAACACTGGTAAACCCCACTTCAGGAAGTAACCTCTTCATGTAGAAAAAAGTATTGTTTGTAGGGTAGGAACTATTTTCCTATTTTATATAAAACACATAGATCAGTTTAAATCATAAAAAAATCACACTGTTTTTTTTTTCTTCTTCTTCCCCTTCTTCTTCTTCTTTTTGTCAATAGTACAGCAATGAAATAAATCAGCGTTAACGCAAAACAATATTTACATGTGCATGTACCTGAGAATGCGCAAAGAATTATACATACCTAAAATACATTAACATATCAATTTAGATCTAGTTAAAACCGTGGTAAATCCCATTTTATGCATTTAAAAGTGATATTTTTCCTATTTCTGCTTAATGAAGAAAATCCCAAATGACCAAAATAATGGTTTTTCATCATTTTATTGCAAGAAACAATATTTCAGATCTGCTTAATGAAGAAAATCCCAAATGACCAAAATAATGGTTTTTCATCATTTTATTGCAAGAAATAATATTTCAGATATAATTAATGCATTTTAGGCTAAAATTCAGTATGTTCCCAGATTTCAGTTAACCCTTTACCACTCAGATACGTGTTTTTACGTGTCTGCACCCCCCCCCATTTTAAGCCCCAGAAGCACCTAAAATCTGCATTTCTACCCCTGGATAGTTATGTTTGCTTTAGGATTTGTTGGGCAAAAAAGTGACCTGTTTTTTTGCGCGCCTCCCCACTAAAATTATTCTGGGGGGATTGAAGGGGGGCAGCACCCCCCTCACATCCCGAAAATTGTTGGGTGTATGGCCCAACCGGCCGCTAAAATTTATATCTGAGGGTGTCTGGGGTTAAAAATGCCTGAAAATTGATGCTGATAAAACCTGCTGCAAACAGTGAAAATGGCCAGTGCCAAACACCTTAATTGTTGCCTTGACAGCTGTGTGAAGATTAAAATGTGGTCAAAAATTCATGTGAAAACACACCTTTTGCCAACTTTGAGATGCCCCCTCTTTACCACGACAACAATGATCAAGTCATGAAAGGTTGCATTTGAAAGGCTACTGCCCAATGAACATTCATACCGAGTTTGGTGTAAAACAGACCATCCATTATGAAACAATGGCTAGTTGAAGTTGCTGTCAGGTGCAACACTGTGAAAATCAGCGAAATTCACAAAATCCCTGAGTGGTAAAGGGTTAACACATTGATATCGGGTACGTATAAACTCCTATTCAAGCGGTTATAACGTGCCAAAATCTGTGTCTGAAGGATAAACCAGAAAAAAAAAACAATCTTCTTCTTCTTCTTCTTCTTCTTCAACGATGAAAACCGACATAATGTAATAACTGCATTGCTGGAGCAAAAAAAGTTTAACTCCCATAGGCTTGACCAGGTATGCAGAGAATCAGGCATCAACCGACCTCACTTAATAAATGTTTAGGTAAGTCCTATTAGGGCATCGTAAGGCGTGAGCCGTTATAGAATCAGAGACCCAACCCGCTGGCTTGCAATCAAAAACGGAAGCAAAGTTATCAGAGGGTAGCTGATGAGGCCTTATTCGCCGAAACTAGCTAGTCTGGCCAGAAAAACTTGTACACTCCATACTTTTCAGTTCTACAGTTATTTACGAACATGAAATCACTGCAAGCTTATATATTTATGAATTTATATACTTAGACACCATACAATTCTGGTTCCGACAGGCCTTGTTCCAGAAAAGATTTAAGTCCGACATTGAATTCTGAAACTAAATCGAAATGTCGTCTACAAAACTAAGTAAAGGCTTGTGAAGTTGATGATATCTGTTACCCTTGTTAAAGTCTAGGTCCCATAGCCCGACCGATGTCCGGCATCAGTGGAGCTCGGTAGATTTTTGGGGTGTCCGGAAATCTACAAGCGACCGACCAAACACCGGTCGATGACCGTACGGAGTCTGTCTTAACAGGGGAGATTTTTTCAGCCTATGTGGTAGCAACTACCGGCCGGTGGTCGATCGGACATCGGGGGGGGGGGGGGGGGGGGGGGGGGGTATACGGCCGGTACACGAGCAGGTTACAGGACAGGGTGCGATCACCGGACGGGTTGTAAACGGTCTTTGAACACTGCTCGGCCGATCTTCGGCCGTTGTAACTCGGACTTGGCTGGTGGCGGGGTGGGGGGGGGCGATGGTCAGCTATTACATCACTGTATATATGTCCAACCTGCCTGGCATGGTCAGTTCATCACTATGGCTGCACCGAGAAGACTTCGATTGGCGTTGTTAGAACACGAGCTAGGTCAGGCGAAGTTCCAGTACAACTTGGTCCTTGCGGCAATACTCGAAGAAGCCGAGAGCGAGCGACAGAGGGCCGGCAGAAGAGAAAGACGTTGGTGGGTGCGAGAGTGGATCCTACGCAGACCCCATTTCGGCCAATATGAGACGCTCATGAGGGAACTCGAGGTCTAGCACGCTGCCGACTTCAAGGCCTACCTCCGCATGGAGCCATATATGTTCCAAGAGTTGCTCCACCGAGTTGGCCCCCGCACGGCCAAGACCACAAGGTAACTTTATACTTTGTGAACTTAGTGTGAAATTGTACTGAATGTACTGAATTTCATTTCTTATTTTGCAAACACATGCCTTTCAAACATATTTATTAATGCTTGATTTTAATCATATTTCACCCTCTTCTGTTGCAGGCATCGAACCCAGTTGGACCCTGGGCTAAAGCTGGCGATCACCTTAAGGTTTTTGCCGATCGGAAGCAGCTCCCGCGATCTGGCGTTCGCGTTTCATGTCCCACACAACACAATCTCTCTGTTCGTCCTCGAGGTGTGTCAGGCCGTCTACGACAAATAAGAGGACGAGATGTGGGCCAGACAAAAGATGAGTGGCGCCTGGTGGCCGAGGGATTCGGACACAGATGGAACTTTCCCCACTGTTGTTGCGCGATCGATGGGAAGCATGTCGGCATCAAGAAGCCCGACAAGAGTGGCTCCCTTTACTACAACTACAAAGACACGCCCTACTACATGGTCTGAGACGACGCCCCCTCCGGTCGTACATGATGGAGCCCACGGATTGGAGCGAGCCAGACAGAAGATGAGTGGCGCCTGGTGGCCGAGGGATTCGGAGACAGATGGAACTTTCCCCACTGTTGTGGCGCGATCGATGGGAAGCATGTCGGCATCAAGAAGCCCGACAAGAGCGGCTCCCTTTACTACAACTACAAAGACACGCCCTACTATATGGTCGGAGACGATGCACCCTCCGGCCGTACATGATGGAGCCCACGGACTGGAGCGAGCGATTTATATGCAAACAGCGATATCCGGCCGAGTTCCGGCCGAGCTTCGGCCACTTTGGACCCTTACACCGGTCAACCACCGGTACTATATTTTCCAAGGCTCGGTCCCACATCGGTCGGACCTCGGCCGAAACTCGGTCGGTGTCAGTTCACAAAAGCTTGTCCTCTGGTGGCCTCAGATGCACGGGACACCGGCCGATACTCAGACGTACACCGGCCGATGCGTATTCCGATGTGGTAAGGATTGGGCTGCGATGAAGGAGCTCGGTGAGAGCCCGTCGAATTTTAACCCCGAAGTTATTTTTCGCCGAGCTGCCCACCGATGCGGGTTTAAGCCCCAAACGCCGTCCGGTGACCACGGAATTCCGGCCGGAATTTGGCGAAAGTCGCATCGCTCGCTCATCGAAACCTCATCTGCCGGGCTATGTGACCTAGACATAAGACATTTAGCAGTTAAAAATTCTTACGAGTGTTGATGTCATCAGTTACAAGACTAGACACTTTGGCAAACCGAATTTCAGTGTAATTTCGATAAATAAGCTCCATCTGATGCCACAAGAGTAACATCACCATCCACGAACGCAACATTTGTAATCGTGTTGATCGGAAATTTTGCATGAAACAAACCCATCGAAAGTAGAGAAATGGAAATACGAAGGCGGGATTTAGGTATTGAAAGAACTAGCTGTATTCAGTTGAGATTCGACTGATCAAGCCATCGACAAATGCATTTCTTACCTTATATGTAAGATTGAGGGAATCTCCTGTATGGAATGTCATTTCAATTAAATCATTCAGTTCTTTAAAGTAAGTACGAGGTATAGCCTTTTAAAGCACGGGAAATTCATGCGTTGACAAACTACCTGCACGAAAACGTCCGGAATTTAATTCCTTTAACGGAGTGTCTATTGACAGACGTCTGGCAATAGCAGAAACTCGGTAAAAATGCTATTGACAGACGTCTGGCAATAGCAGAAACACGATAAAAATGCTATTGACAGACGCCGGAGTTTTATGCAGTGATACGAATATGACCAAAGAATATGCAAACGTAGCTGGTTTATGTTGAGTCTTTCACAGTCGAAATGCGAAAATGGGTGATTTTGTTGCTGTTGTTAATATTCGCGTAACCGATGGGCTTCTGTTTGTCCGAAACCGAAGATATTAGATTCCGTTTGATTTTTTTTCTTATATCATTTTACTCTGTTTATGATCGAAAGCACACATTTACAGAAGTCGGATTATAAAAAGCTTTTTTTTCTGCTTTTACTTACAATTCTTGGTTGGATGGAAACGTACGGGTGAAGGGGACAAAAATTCCTCGGTAGAACAACATTTTACCAAAAGGGGTGCTGAAGAAGCCAAACGTCTCTAAGACTTCATTCTGGCAATGAAACCAGTGTTCCAAATTCGTGGCCTAGTGGATAAGAGCGCTGACTCTCAATCATTAGGTCTCTCACCGCTGTGGGTTCGAGCTTTGCTCGGGTCACACATGAGACGCCAAGTTCTGCAATGGAAGGTCAGGTGGTTTTTCTCCGGACACTCCGGGTTGCGCCCACCTCTGACTAACGATCGGCTCAATATGAGTGAAATACTCTTGAATGCGCCGTAAAACCAAGACCAAACAAAACAACTGCCATAAAGGGTCTCCAAAAGAGCGCTTACTCTTAATTGCATGTATTAGGTCGCTGCGTTCCCAGCCTGACTTGCAAACAGTGTAGATCCAGATTAGACAACTTAATATGCCGTTTCATCAGGATTTACAGTCTTTGCTTTGGAGTACAAACAAGGAGAGTAATGAATATCAACAACTTTTCCCTACAAGTGGCGTTTAGAGGGATACGCATTACGAGGACTTGCTGACGTGGTGAAATGATGTAGGATATATGCTTGCAAACAACTCTCACTCTCTCTCTCTCTCTCTCTCTCTCTCTCTCTCTCTCTCTCTCTCTCTCTCTCTCAGAATTTTATCTCACCAGTTTCATTTTTAGTGGTAAAATTTTCAATACCGTTGAACATGCAAATGGTTATTTTTTTTCTCTCTCTCTTTTTTATTTTAAATACGGGCCTCATCACAAGACAGACGTCTGGCAATAGCACATTTGCCGACTTTGTGCTATTGACAGACGTCTGGCAATAGCACATTTCCCGACTTTGTGCTATTGACAGACGTCTGGCAATAGACTCTTCCTTAATTTAAACCTCATTAGGAATTTTAACAGACCGAAATAGAGCATCAAGACAAACATTCTGGTACAGTTTCATGAATAGTTATTCAAAACCTGTGGCCTGTAGATTGTGAACAAGGTTTTAATGCAATCTGATCCAACATGTCTTATATTCAAATTTGACCGAGATATCATCATGACAAGCATTACGATAAAGTTTCATGTCAACTGAAGCAAACTTATGGTTTATAGAGGGTGAACAATGTTTTACAGACATTTCACCTAGTGACCTAGTTTTTAACCGGACAAGACCTATCGAACTTGTCCTTATATCACCAGGACAAACACTCTGGCAAAGTTTCGTGGTAATTGTAGTACAGCTGTAGGCTGTTTTTGTTTGTTTGTTTGAGTTAGAATTTAACGGCCCAGATAACACTATTAAGTTCATTTTTAGCCTGTCAGTTTATCTATTCTTTTCCTAGGTAGGCTTATACGTTACCGGTTAACCACCACAGTGCACATTCATTCACCAGAAACTGACAACTGCCCTTCTTGAATCAGGGAAGAGAGTGAATGACCGTAGAAAATTCCATGATCAATCTTCACGAAAGAATGTTGCCGACCATGGCAGGTATCGAACCCGCGCCCCCTGATCACCAGTAAGACGCGCATCAGACAGAGAGCTACCGAGGCCAGCACAACTGTAGGCTGTAGCGGATGAAACACGTAAAGGTTTGCGACGGTCGACGCACGACTCTCTTACCACGGACACAGGGTGATAGCAATAGCTCACTTGTACAACTCGTGCTCATGTGAGCAAAAATATGATCTGTCAACAAGAAATATTAAGTATTAATATATAATATCTTATTTCAAAAGAAATATTGATAGATCTAGTAGAGATAAGGATAAATAACATGACAATAAAGGGAATTTCTCATTAACCAACAACTGCAGCACTACTACTACTACAACGACATCTTCTAAATATTGATGTTTAAGAAGAAGAAATAAGAAAACAAAAGCGACCGGTACAGAGGCTTTAAAAAAATTACAATAACATTCCCGTGCGCTAAAATGGCGTTTGCAATGTCTTGAAACCAGCAGTTTTCACAGGATGCTTTTCTTTCTTTCTTTTTTTTTTTTTTTTGTCATCGCGAAAACAAGCCTATATAATTTTACCCCCATTGACCTTATTTGCATTATTAAATCACGCAAAATCACGCTCTCGTTTTCTAGCGAGGCTTCGAGTTCGGGGGGGTCACGAGATCGTCTAATATGGTTACTGTCTAGTTAAACACGTTAAAGTCATAATTATTTACGTCTTTTTTGAAGTTTTGCCGACCAAATAAGATAAATAGTGAAGTGATAATTCCGAATATTGTTTTATTCATATTTACTTGATGATATTTTAATAAAATATTGATTTTCTAACGATAAGACAGGGATTAAGACAGTGGCTGAAAGGCATTTATTTCGCAACAACAGCAACGAGTGTACGGGGGTAAACAAAAGGTGCTGGAGTTACACAGCTTATTTTTATTTGTGCCACATTTTGTGGTAATTCTTCTGTAGAATGGGGCAGGGGGTGAGTGTAAATATATAGTCGATGAGTTGGAGATTAACTTCAAATTTAACCAAACAAATAAAAGTAAATATAAAAATGACCTGTTATTAAGGGTCACAAGATGGTCTGATCCATGATAGTTTGATCCACTACAAAGTGAATCTGATTCCCCAATGATTTGCTTCTGATTAAATGAAAACAGCCTCCAATTAATCTTAGGGGCTCTCAATGTCTCCAATCCTGCCAATGTTTTCATCTGTAGCTTTTTTTTTTTAAGTAACATTAATGGTTAAATGTGACCGACGCAGTATCAGTAGAAAGGAAGGAAAGAAAGAACAGTATATGTACACAAATAAGAAAAACACCAGATACACCCACACAGACAATATATATACAGCTGTAGTTGTCAAGTTATAACTTCATAGCATTAACCCATTTAGTACCGGAAACCTTGGCAAACAGCGCAGGCCCAGATCAGACGCTGCAGGACATGGCGTTTGATCAGGGCCTACACTGTTTGCAAAACTCAGACTTTTTCAAAATTAATTTTGAAGGAAACACAATCAGACACCCCTAAATTTTGAAATGACTTTTGAAAGCCATGCCTTTTTATTATACAATTCAGGCTTTTCTGGAAACCTGTAGAATGAGCAAACTGCTCCCTGGGGTTCATGGCTACAACCTGGAGTAAAACAGAAGTCATTCTGGCCCATAAATTCCCGTTATAGACCGATAGAAACTTAAAAAAAGGCACGTCAAAGATCATAAGTGAATACACCATCATCTCCATGGCACTCACACTTACGGAAAGCATTGTTTACACGACCATATTTTCACTCACTCGTTGTTGTTGCGAAATAACTGCCAAACAGCTCACCAATTTCAGCCACGGTCTTTTCGTTAGAAAATCAATATTTCATTTAAATAACAGCAAGCAAATAGGAATAAAACAATATTCGGAATAATCACTTCACTATTTATCTTATTTGGTCGGCAAAACTTAAAGAAAAACGTAAATAATTACAACAACTTTATCTTGTTTAACTAGGAAGTAACGTTGGCGACCATAGTAGATGATCACTTGACTCCCCCGAGCTCGAAATCTCGCGAGGAAACGAGAGCGTGATTTTGCGTGATTTAATAATGCAAATATCGTGAATAAAGCTAGAAAACTAGGATTTATAGGGGTATACAATATTGTTCGTATCTCTGCCAAAATAAAAAAAAAATTAAAAATAAACAGATAGAAAGGCCAACCGCAATCAGGCATTCTTGTAACCTGATAAAGGCGGTCGAATAACTGCACGCTACAATCGGTAGTGGCCTATAATAACATTGTTACTGACCTATAATACGTCTAGTGACCGTTTATAGACCGGAATTACTTTTGGTCCAAAATTGCAAGTGTAAACTATAACATGCAACCTTTTAAGATGGGAAAACAACGAAACTGCAAGTTAAAATCTTTGCAATATCTATTTAAACATATTTTCAGCTAGGTTCTTACCTTCTCGGGCTTTCCTGGTTTGAATAGTCTGTTGGAATATAGTAAATACATGGTTAGTGTCTTTAATAATAGAAAGACACTAATCATGAATTTAGTTTATACCGCAATTCAAAACTATCAACGGTTTTGCGATAATTTAGCAAAATTTAAGCAAAAATGGCAGCAGGCAGTGTTGCATGTTAAACGACATTCAGTGTCATGGCGCGCACACGTCGTATAACGTGACGTCAAATAGCCCGACATTTCTGCCGTCACCACGCCACAGAGACGCAGGAAATAGCATGGACGCTCGAATAAAAGTTTCCCAGCGCTTTACAGTCTGTATGAAAATCTGCAAATAAATAGTTTATTTTAGTTCAAGAAATTATTTTCGAGGTTGAGACGCAACCGCAGTACCTGTGCGCCATCATTCCAACGGACCATTCAAACCAGGAAAGCTCGAGAAAGTAAGAATTTAGCTGAAATTTATGAAAATCTGTTTAAATAAATATTGTAAAGATTATAACTTGCAGTTTCGTTGTTTTCTCGTGTATAAAAGGTTGTATGTTATTGTTTACGCTTGCAAATTAAGGACCTGAAAAGTAGGTCCGGTCTATTAACGGTCACTAGACGTATTATAGGTCAGTAGAAGGTATTATAGGTCACTGCCGATTATAGCGAGCAATTACTCGACCCCTTTATTAGGTTACTAGAACGCCTAATTGCGGTATGAAATTGCACACTGCTACGGCGGTTGCATCTGAACCTCGAAAATAGGTTCTAAAACTATAATAAACTATTTATTTGCAGATTTATATACAGGATGTAAAGCTCTGAGAAACTTTTATTCAAGCCTCCATAGTTCTTACGTCTTCGTGGCGCGGGGACGTCAGAAGCTTTGATGTCACTGTATACTATGTGTGCCCGCCATGGCACCAACTTCCTTTATTATGCCATACTGTCTGCTGTATTTTTAGGGTAAATTTGCTAAAGTATTGCAAAGCCCCTTGATTGTTTTTAATTGCGGTATAAACTAAATACTAATAAGTGTCTTTAATATTAAGATATAATTGGTTCGCCGCAACACTGAATTTTATAAGGGCTCGCTGAAGCTCACCACTTTTAAATTGTCTAAGGCTCAAATATTATATTTTATTATTAAAGGCACGGACCATGTATTTAGTATATTCAGGGTTCGGCCCCGCCCATCGGGGCTTGAAGAAATACATGGACTTCATGATGCTTTTCTGACCGCACACGTGTACTGGTTAACCCCACAGAGGCAAAGCGGTGCGAGTCGGACCGTCCATGCTTATAAACCCTATTGGTTTCATTGGGCGACAGGGCTTGAGAAGTCATTTTATCTCAATGTCGGGTAAAAGTCCCACAAACTTGGAAGCAACGTCTGCAAAATGACATATACAGTGTTGAAGGGGACGTTAAATCTCAAATCAAACAAACAAAAGTATATTCAGGGTACCTGTTGGAACCGCCTCACCGAGGTGGTTCATGCACGTTCCAATAATTTGTTTGGAGCAAAACCGTTAAAAATATCAAAATTTTCTACCTACCCGACAATTTTCGGCTCCCGCCCATCGGGACTTGAAGAAATATATGGGCCGCATGATGCTTTCACGCAGAGCTGAAACCGACCCGCACACGAGTACTGGTAAACCGCTTAGAGGATCTTAGCCCAAGCAAAGCGGTGCGAGAAGGTCCGTTCATGCTTATAAACCTATTGGTTTCATTGGGCGACAGGGCTTGAGATGTCATTTCATCTCAATGTCGGGTAAAAGTCCCACATAATTGTACGCAACGTCTCAAAAATGACCTTTACAGTGTTTATGGGGACGTATACACATCAAATCAAACAAACAAACAAAACTACCCGAAAATTTTCATTTTTTGGTGATGAAATTTTCTATGTTTTTGAATAGACGTGTTTTCATAATGATTTTTCTTAGTTCTAGTCCAAACATAGATTATCGGTGCTCGTTAGATCCGCCTCCTATTTTTATGAGCGGAAATAAGGTATATATTGTATACCCCTGTAACCCCACTTTTAGAAATTGAGTGTCTTTATGAGTGGTCATTACACGAATTGCTAATCTGATGACATTTACATACCATTTACGTTAGACGATGTTTAATTATGAAAGTCGACAGCAAGAAAAAGAGGCATTAGTTTTGTTTGTTTGGTCCTCCGTCAACAGTGTATAGGTCATTTTGGAGACGTTGCTTCCAATTTTGTGGGACTTTTACCCGACACTGAGATGAAAATACATCTCAAGCCCTGTCGCCCAATGAAAACAATAGGGTTTATTAGCATGGACGGTCCGCCTCGCACCGCGGTTCCTGGACAGGCTCAGATACTCTAAGCGGTTTACCAGTACTAGTGTGCGGGCCGGATTCAGCTCTGCGTGGAAGCATCATGCAGCCCATATATTTCTACAAGCCCCTATGGGCGGGGCCGGAGGCATCAGTTACAAAAGGGTAATCGAATTTGCTTTGCTTCCGGTATTGCATCATACGATAAAACTTTACAATCTGTTATGTCATTAATCGGTTGTTTGTAGAATTTGGGTTTAATGTCTCCATCAACACTATTTAGGACATTTTGGTAACGTTTATTCCAATTTTGAAGGAATTTTACTCGGCATTGAGATGAAATGACATCTCAAACCCTATTGCTCAATGAAACCAATATGTTAATATGCAATGACATCTCAAACCCTATCGCTCAATGAAACCAATATGTTAATATGCATGGATGGTGCATGGGAAGGCTTAGACCTCCTAAACAGTTACCAGGACTCATGTGCGGTCGGTTTCACCTCTGCGCAGCCCAATCTATTTCTCAAAGCCTCGATGTGGAGTGGGGGAGGGAGGGGGGGTGGGCGAGCAATAGGGCGTACCATGAAATAATAAAATAAATAAAAGTTATCGGGTTTTAAATGATTAAATAGTAATAATAAAACGGTTAAAAGCCCCTGTCCATCGGGGCTTGAAGGAATAGATACATTCTACACAGAGTTGAAATCAACTGCACACAAGTACTGCTTAACCGCTGAGAGGATCTAATCCTGCCCAGGCAAGGCGATGCGAGTCGAACCGTCCATGCTTATGAACCCTTTTGGTTTCATTGGGCGACAGGGCTTGAGGTGTCATTTCATCTCACGGTCGGGTAAAAATCCCACGGAATTGGCAGCAACGTCTCCAAAATGACCTATACAGTGTTGACGGGGACGTTAAACCTCAAAATCAATTAATCAATCAATGAACATTTAAAACAAACAAACAAGGGCAGTGAAATCCAATGTATTCTGATGTACTCAGTTTCAAACCGCTGAAAAAAAGTTGCTTCATTCCTAATAATTGTCTTTGATTTAAAGTTGTTTAAAGAAAATGCAAAATATAAATCACCTGTGAGTCACTCGAGCTGTATATCTTAACACTTTCCCGTTCTGCAGAATAAGAATGTTTCCGCACAAACGGGGAGGTTCGATATTTGGGTTACACACTTGAAACTTTTAATCGATCAACAGTTATACACCAGATATACGTCCTGAACCTACAAAACGGGGAAGGTGTTAGATTACCATAGGAAACTATTTTTAAGGTTCATCTAGTGCTGAATTTTCAATATTTCTTGCTATTTAAAAACGGGGAGCTCCGCGTTTGGAGGTGTTTCCCCGATTCGAAGGTGTGTATTCTTATGTACTTCCCCGATTGGTAGCAAATACAAACGCAGAAAAGTTTACACACACACAGAAAAGAAGCAAATATAACAAAGGGGAATTACTCTAAAGAACCTGGCCCCACAGCCCCAATTTTCTTTCCCAGAATACAACTAGTTATGCATGTTGTTAGTACCAAATTTCGAGTGTCTAGGTACAGTAGTTCCTGAGAAATCTTTGACACAAAATTTAAGGTAACTCACAAAATACACATCTCAGTAGCAAATATAACAAAGGGGAATAACTCTAAAGAACCTGGCCTCATAGCCCCAATTTTCTTTCCCACAATACAACTAGTTATGCATGTTGTTTGTACCAAATTTCAAGTTTCTAGGTACAGTAGTTCCTGAGAAATCTTTGACACAAAATTTAAGGTAACTCATAAAATACACATCTCAGTAGCAAATATAACAAAGGGGAATAACTCAAAAGAACCTGGCCCCACAGCCCCAATTTTCTTTCCCACAATACATCTAGTTATGCATGTTGTTTGTACCAAATTTCAAGTTTCTAGGTATAGTAGTTCCTGAGAAATCTTTGACACAAAAAAAGTTTACACACACACACACAGAAAAGTTTACACACACACAGAAAAGACAAAAACTATATACCCCTTCGGCATACATAGTATGCCGGGGGTATAAAGAAGTGAAACTCCAATGTCAATGGAAGGTTTATATGCAAAGGGGATCAGTATCTGGTTCATGCACCACGAACCCGGATTATCTCCCTTGGTATCCTTCGCCATTCTTCTTGCAATGCTCAGCTAAGCTGTTGCAGATTGTTACAATGCTGTGGTCTGTTGCGCACGCGGCGACTCAAGACATCCCAAATGTGCTCAATCAGCGACATATTGGGGGATTTGGCTGGCCATGGCAGTGTCCTTACACCTTGTCCTCTCAGAAATTCGACGGCAACACAGGCTCGATGTGGGCATGCATTGTCGTTTTGGAACTCGAAGTTCCCAGCAATACGCCGGGCAAACGGACAACCACTGGGCGTAAAATTTAGTCTACGTGATGCTGGCCAGTCAAGTTACCTTGAACGATCATGGTAACTTGACTGGCCAGCGTTATGTAGACCAAATACCAAGACAACAACGCATGCCCACATGGAGCCTGTGTTGCCGTCGAATTTCTGAGAACGGCGACGGATACCAAGGGAGATGATCCGTCACACAATGCTCGTGGTGCATAGGGGCTTGAAGAAATATATGGGCTGCACGATGCTTCCACGCAGAGCTGAATCTGGCCCGCACACTAGTACTGGTAAACCGCTTAGAGGATCTAAGCCTGTCCAGGAACCGCTGTGCGAGGCAGAACGTCCATGCTAATAAAACCCTATTGGTTTCATAGGGCGACAGGGCTTGAGATGTCATTTCATCTCAATGTCGGGTAAAAGTCCCACAAAATTGGAAGCAGCGTCTCCAAAATACCTTTACAGTGTTGACGGGGATGTTAAACCTCAAATCAAATAAACAAACAAAGCATGGACAGTAGGGCCCCAGCCCATAGGGGCTTGAAGAAATATATGGGCTGCATGATGCTTCCGAGCAGAGCTGAATCCGGCCCGCACACTAGTACTGGTAAACCCCTTAGAGGATCTAAGCCTGTCCAGGAACTGCGGTGTGAGGTGGACTGTCCATACTAATAAACCCTATTGGTTTTATTGGGCGACAGGGCTTGAGATGTCATTTCATCTCAATGTCGGGTAAAAGTCCCACAAAATTGGAAGCAACGTCTCCAAAATGACCTTTACAGTGTTGACGGGGACGTTAAACCTCAAATCAAACAAACAAAGCATGGACCAGATACTGATCCCCTTTGCATATAAACCTTCCCTGAGACATTGAATTTTCACTTCTTTCTATTTGAATTTGTGGGTTCCCTTATTTTTTGTCCCTCGTATATTTGCTGAGTCATAATCATAATCATAGCACTGATGGCACGGTAGTGGTGGGTACATTGTCTCTGAGAGTAGACTGTGAAATTGGTCCTGAATGGGTGTTTTGGACTGATCATTTTACCCTTGAAATCCTGTATTTTAAGCAGACGGTGTACACCCTGATCAGACATTGCATTGAACTCTTCAGCATCTGATCTGGCTTTACACTGTTTACCAATATCCAAGTGCATGAGTCCAGTCCTGATTTCACAGATAACCCTCTTTCAATGGCACTATGGTGTCACCAGGCCTCATACTGACAAAGCTTTTCCATGCCTGAAAGGCCTGATTTTGCAGCCGTAACACTTATGCTGCTGAACACGACAATCATTACCTTTGCAAACAGTGTAGATCCAGATCAGATGGCTTCTTCAGAAGCCATCTGATCAGGATCTACACTATTTGTAATGCAGTTTGTGAAATGAATGAATACAGTCAAACCTGTCTTAAGCAAGCACCTAAGGTAAAACCAAAATTTGCTTGCTTCATGGATGTAAAATATAGGAGGAGTTGTCCGGATATGGAATGCTTACAGAAATTTTCAAAGGAGCATTTAACTCTATAAATATTTGGTGGACTGCAACCACGAAATAACATGCACTGCTCCACATCATGGTCTAACTATATATGAAGTTTCAGCTTGATCTGATCTAAATTGTAGCACTAAGCTGGAAACTAAATGTTTCAAAGGGGCATATCTCTGTAAATATTTGGTGGACTGTAACCTCGAAACAATATGTGCTGCTTCACATCATGGTCTGACTTTATATAAATTTTCAGCTTGATCGGATGTAAAATATAGGAGTTATCCAGAAACGAAATGTCTACAGTAATTTTCAAAGGGACATAACACTATAAAAATTTGGTGAATCGTAACCTGGAACTAATATGTGCTGCTCTTCATCATGATCGTAAGTTGTAAGAGGCGTTACATTACGATTACACACCCATGCAACATAGTGCATTTTTCACACCTCCAAAATGACTACTTTTTCTGATGAAAATCTGTGATATTTTTCTTATTTATACTGCAAACATAGATTGTGGGTACTCGTAAGAACTGCCTCATTGAGGCGGTTCTAACGAGTACCCACAACCTATGTCTTGGAGCAGAAATAAAAACAACAATGTATACCCCCTTAAACCCCAGTTTTCTTTATATAAAGTGGGGTTAAGGGGGGTCCTCATCTCACGGACTTGTTCACGTGATGGCTGGAAACAAAATGTTTACAGGAATTTTCAAAAGGGCAGATCTCTGTTAATATTTGGCAGACCGTGACCTCAAAACAAAATTCACTGCTCCACATCATGGTCTAACTATATAACAAGTTTCAGCTTGATCAGATGAAAAACGTAGGAGTTATCCGGAAATGGAAAGTTTACAGACAGACAGACAGATGGATGGATGGACAGACAGATGGACAGACATTGGCATGACTGGACATTTATGTAGCTATGCATCGGCTTATTGACTAGGCAAATTCTCTTAAGCGGCAAGTCATGTAAGAGCAAATATTTGCCATTTAAATGTCAATTCTATGGAATAAAGTCCATATGGACTCAGGAGTGACTACTTAGGTCGCAAACTGTCAAAATTTTTTGCTCCCTAAATGTCGGTTTGAGAGTGTGGACAGACAGAAGGATGGATGTTGAGGGGCATAACATAACACAACCTTTTTCCAAAAGGGCATATAAAAATATTAAAAATTACCTTTCAGATGTAGTTTTCATATGTGGCGGGAACAAAATATACTGTATCACACACGTCGGTCTGCTCTTGCTGGTAACCAGTTTGTTGTCTGGATCCTAGAATTTCATGTTTAACAGAAGCAAAGTTTATTTTTGTGAAAATAAATTGAGCCACAGCACTAGCATCATGTTAACCCATAAGATGGAAAATGTCGTCTGCTTATGTCGTCTGCTGAATTTTTTGCAAATGTTTTAAAAAATATTTTTGCTAATAGGCAAACAGTGTGGATCAAATCAGACTGCTCCTAGAGGAGCAGTCTGATTTGGGTCCACACTGTTTGCCAAAAAAGACTTAAAGTAACCGGCAGATGACAAAGCAGACGACAATTGTCGTGATTGGCATTTTATGGGTTAACAAGTCCGTGTAGTGAACACCCCTCAAAGCTCCACTTCATATAGGGAAAGGGGTAAACATTATTTTTCTTATTTCTGTTCAAAGACATACGTTGTGATTACTCATAAGAACCACCTCAATGAGGCAGTTCTACACTGTTTGCCACTCAAGCAGCTATTTTTTGACAAAACATCGGGCAGTAAGTTGTACTTGTTCAAATTTTAGAAGTGGTAAGGAGTTTTCTATCCACCCTAACACCCATATAGGATTCTTTTTCTTGCATACCTTCTATTTCTTAGCGTGGATTTTTAACACTGCAGTCACTTCAGTTGCCGACATCCGCCATATTGTGATGACACTACAGGAATGTTTAGTGACATTATATAACATGCTATGATGTGAACCTTGGTGCATATTTGGTCATATTCAACCAGTGCATTTATCAAACATGCGAGAATATTAGATTTCAGGTAAGAGCACCAGAGTTAGAACAGAATTTCTTGCACACCAGATAAGGAAATCCATAGTTTTAGCTTGGGATAGAAATTCTCTTCAAATCTGGTGGCTCATTTACCATGGTTGATTCCCTGAAGAAATTCTTTCCATAGCTTAAGACAAGAATGATTTCTCACTAGAGTAGGTCTTTGATAACTCAAACATGGATGGCTCTTTTACCATGGCTAAATCAAACTCTTTCTGGATTCCCTAGAGAATTCTTGCTTTAGCTCCACCCATATGTTTAGGATAATTATAAGAATCTTATACAGTAAAATTCCTATATTAAGACCACCTTTGGGACTCTTCAAAAGTGGTCTTATAGACCACTTTTGAACAGTCCCAAAGGTGGTCCTTGACCAGATGACACTGTGGGCAGAACAAACAAAGAAAGATTAAGTGCACCCTTGAAAATAAGTTTTCAAAACCAGAATTAGTCTTAATTTTAGGTGGTCTTATTTTTTTTTTTTTTTTGGTTTTGGTTTTACGGCCCTCTCAAGATTATTTCACTCATATCGTGCCGATCGTTAATCAGAGGTGGGCGAAAACCGGTTTACCCGGAGAAAAACCAAATGACCTTCCGTTGCAGAACTTGGCATCTCACATGTGACCAGAGCGAGGCTCGAACCACTGCGGTGAGAGACCTAATGATTAAGAGTCCGGGCTCTTTTCCACTAGGCCACAGAGGCCTGTTTAGGTGGTCTTAATAGCGGAATTTTACTGTATATGGGTGTGAGGGGTGGATGGAAAAATCCGTCCCAAGGGTCACTGTCCAGCATCACGAGGCTTGCCAAGTGATACCGGACAGTGATCCTGAGGGTCGGATTTTTCTATCCACCCCTCACACCCATGCGGGATTATTTTACTTGCATACCTTAAATTTCTGAGAGTGGATTTTTAACACTGCAGTCACTTAGGTTGACGACATCCGATGCTATGATGTCAACCTTGGTGCATATTAGGTCATATTCAACCAGTGCATTTATCAAACATGGGAGAATATTAGATTTTGGGTGAAAGCACCAGAGTTAGAACAGAATTTCTTGCACACCAGACAAGGAATCCATAGTTTTGGCTTTGGATAGAAATTCTCTATCTCATTTACCATGGTTGACTGACAATCATTCTTGATTCCCTGAAGAAATTCTTTCCATAGTTAAAGACAAGAAATGGCGGGGTGGGGGGAGGGGGTAATTCAGGCAGATTTTTCACTTTTATCTTGAAAATGTATGCTGTGTGTACTCATTAGAATCACCTCAATGAGGATTCAGGCAGATTTTTTATTTTTATCTTGAAAATGTATGCTGTGTGTACTCATTAGAATCGCCTCAATGAGGCGATTCTAATGAGTTCACACAACATACCTTTATTTTATAGACCATGAAACAGATATACCTAAATTTTTCCCATCCTGCCTCCAGGCCTGGTACAATGAGTAACCCTCAGTGGCTCAAACTACCCATCTCAAACAAATTTTCGTGGTGCCAAAGATGTTCAAGCTTTATTTTTTTTTTGTTTGAGTTTTACAGCTCATTAAAAATTGTTTCATTTATTTCGAGCCAATTGTTAAGAGGAGGGCAAAAACTGGAGTACCTGGAGAAAAACCACCTGATCTTCTGTTGCAGAACTTGGAGTCTCAAATGTGACCCAAGCGAGGCGTGAACCGCAGTGGTGGGAGACCTAATGATTAAGAGTCACCACTCTTACCCACTAGGACACGTATGCCCGTTCAAGCTATTAAAGTTTGTCTGTAATATACACACTACCATGTCATCTAGAAGCCTCTGTGGTGTTGTAGTTAAGCTACTCACCCCATAAACTGGGGTTCGTAGATTCAATTCCAGGATTCGCCAGACTTTTGGATGGGTCTTTTTTTTTTTTTTTTTTTTTTGGTTTTGGTTTTACGGCCCTTTCAAGATTATTTCACTCATATCAAGCAAATAGTTAATCAGAGGTGGGTGAAAACCATAGTACCAGGAGAAAAACCACCTGACCTTCCATTGCAGAAGTTGGAGTCTCAAATGTGACCCGAGCGAGGCGTGAACTGCAGCAATGGGAGACCTAATGATTAAGAGTCACCACTCTTACCCACTGGGCCATGCATGCCTGGTCAAGCTATTAAAGTTTGTCATCTAGAAACCTCTGTGGTGTTGTAATTAAGCTACTCGCCCCATAAACAGGAGATCGTAGGTTCAATTCCGGGATTGGCCAGACTTTTGGATGAGTCTTTATAACCCATTGTATGCACTCTTCCGTTGCTGTATGTTGGACAAGTCCATTTGACATTTAAGGGGTGGTAGGCCTATTTTTCGTTTTTATTCTATTTTTGACGGAAAATTTTGTCAGCAAATAGTGCAGGCCCTGATCAGACGCCGAGTTCTGCAGTGTCTGATCTGGGCCTGCACTGTTTGCCAAGGTACCCCTTTAGGGGTTTTTCGCATGCAATTGGTTAAAATGAGGTCTCATCTATATGACCTTAATTGTTGGTGGCATGTAAAACTCATAACACACTCACACACACTATGTAATCTGTGGCAAGTAGAAGTACCTTCATATCCATTTCCAGGCCCATATTGACAATACCAGAATCACTGAGGCAAAAATGAAAGCCTTGCTGTAGACGGATCCTTAAAACAGAAAAACAATATGAGATCAAAATTATCTGAGTTGAGGCATGATAAAACCCACAAAAACCTGTGCAGTCTGATCTGAGTCTTTGCTGTTCCCATGGACCTGATATAGCCTACTTTGTGCTGACACACCCTTAAACACCAATCAATCCATCATTTTATGGCCTTTGGACTAACTAAAATGCAATAAGCAAGAATCTGGTCAGACTGGCTGGAAAAGCCTTTGCAGCTGCAAAGTCTGTTTTGCATGTTTTGCTGTACCCAAGCTCGTCTATAAATAGACAAATCTGGACAAACTCCTCTCTTTACAGACAGTATGTATGGAATACTTTTAAAGGGAATGGACACACTTTCAGGGGAGGCAACTCCTGCAAAAGTATTTTTGTCTCCCCTGTCAATAGGGGTCAACTGAGGAGCAAATTCTTTCCTTAATGAGTAGACCCATTTTTCGGCGGGACAGCTTTTATAGGAAAGCGAACAGGAAGTCCCGAAAGCTGTTTCCCTTTGAAAAATGGCGAAAAAATCTGCCAGGTGTTCTCATTCCCCTTACTGATAAAAAACAGTTACTTTGTTGACATACTACAACCACTTTATAATATTATTGTTGGAATCCAAAGAATGTCATTTGATGTATCACCAGTAACAATTCTGATTCAGAAACTGTGCGTGTAAGAGTGAAAGTTAGGGTTGTCGTAAATGTTGACAGTTTGATGAACTGACAGACGAACAAAAGGCCAGACAACCAGACTCCTATATCGTGCCATGCTTCCCATATCCTGCTGTTCACCACAACCCCTACCATTGCAAACAGTGTAGATCCAGATCAGATGGCTTCTAATTTGTAAATTTGAACAAAATATTATATAATGTAATCTGATTGGCCATGCTTCCCTTATCCTGCTGTTCACTACAACCCCTACCGTTGCAAACAGTGTAGATCCAGATCAGATGGCTTCTGAAGAAGCCATCTGATCAGGATCTACACTGTTTGTCGTTCAGTTTGTGAATTTGAACAAAACATGGTATAATATAATCTGATTGGCCAGGCTTCCCTTATCCTGCTGTTCACTACAACCCCTACCGTTGCAAACAGTGTAGATCCCGATCAGATGGCTTCTAAGAAGCCATCTGATCAGGATCTACACTGTTTGTCTTTCAGTTTGTGAATTTGAACGAAAACATTATATAATGTAATCTGATTGACCATGCTCCCCTTATCCTGCTGTTCACCACAACCCCTACCGTTGCAAACAGTGTAGATCCAGATCAGATGGCTTCTGTAGAAGCCTTCTGATTAGGATCTACACTGTTTGTCATCCAATTTGTAAATTTGAACAAAAACATTATATAATAATGTAATGTGATTGGCTGATAATCAGAAATAGGTGTGGCTAATTAAAATATTCAGCAGGATAAGGGATAACACAGAGGCGACAAAAATGAACATATTACGTACAACCATGTTATAACAGTGTTTTCACAAGGTTTAAGCATATAATCTAACAGAATGAGTTATTTATATTACATGCATAACGAAGAAATACTTCAATTTCTCAATGATCTGAAAATGATAATCACCTCTGGCCTTGGAAGATTTATTTCCTCTAAGGAAATATTTCCCTGTAGCCAGTCCTACTTTTCCAATGCAAAACTTATAATTAGAAGCCGGAAAGTTTAATTCAAGTCAACACGTTGTTCTTGACATCATGTCAACGGTGTCTCAGAAGATTTAAACAACATTCAGAATATGACGTTTGACCCTGTGGCAGCGTTGAAATAAAGATTACGTAAGTGCATTAGGTCACTATAAAAAGCCACACTTGATAATAACTTACTTGGCCAATGTTGATAGTATTCTACCGATACCCTGCATGCTAATACTGTTGACAGTTGGCTGCTGTACAGTCCAGATCCAGCGCTGATGAAGTAGGTACCGGCACAGGAAGTTGAACAGGTTGGCAGCTGACTTGGTGGTAGTGTACATCTGTGGTAATGCCAGGGATGGCATGTCTGTTGTCTGCTCTTCAAGTCGTGACATATCTTTGGGTACTCTTTCATATCTGTTAAAGAAGGATCAAGAACTGTATTTACTTATTGTGCTGGGATACCATAATGATCTTAAGTATTGGGAGTGAGTGAGTGTTTGAGTTTTACGTCCAACCAATAGCTAAGGTCATACGGAGACGAGACCTCAGTTTAAATACTCATCCGAAAGTCTGGGGAAGCCCGGGATCGATCCTGCGACCCCTGGTTTACAAGGCGAGTAGCATAACCACTACACCATGGCGGCTTCTAAGTATTGGGACAGAAAGGCCTAAGTAAACAGTGTGGAACCAGATCAGACTGCTCCTGAAGGAGCAGTCTGATCAGGGTCTACACTGTTAACCATTCTGAAGGAGGAGTCTGATCTGGGTCTGACACTGTTTGCCATTCCATCAGCACCATTTAGACTCCCTGCTGGATCATGAAACAACTCTGTTAAAATTTTAGGAGGATTACAGCAAGTTCTCAAGGTGTCCCAACTTTTAGGATTTTTACAGTAGTATTACCTGAGCCAATCTTACAGCGAAAAAACTGTGTTTGGGTTACTGACAAGGTTAGACAAACCAGCCTACTCACCTACACAGACTAGTGAGTGAGTGAGTGTTTGAGTTTTATGCCCCACCAACAGCTAAGTCATACGGAGACAGGACCTCGATTTAAAGACTCATCTGAAAGTCTGGAGAAGCCCGGGATCGATCCTGCGACCCCTGGTTTACAATGCGAGTAGCGTAACCACTGCACAGGGAGGCTTCTACACAGACTAGTGTATTTACCATAAGTAATCTGACTCCTCACCTTCTTACCATACATGTTCTAGAATTTGACTAAGTACAATTTACTACCGAGTCTCAACTAGGCCTATATTGTTTTGCTCAGGCCTGTTTGTCCACAAACATACGGCAGAATGTCATGATTTGTTTGTTTGTTTGTTTGGAGTTTAACGCTATTTCATTCATATCAAGTGAGTCAGTTTATCCTTTCACTAGAAAATGCCAACTACCCTTCTTGAATCAGCGGAAAGGAATGACTGTAGAAAAGATTTCATGATCAATCCCCACAAAAGAATGTTGTTGACACAGCATGTATTGAACCTGTGACCTCCAGATCACCTGTTGGATGTGCATCTGAGCTGCTGAAGCCAGCATACCAAGAGGTTAGAAATTCTATTCAGTGCTGATGTCCACATCACATGACTATCACTGATGTATAGGAAATTCAGGTAATGGCTATTTTCTATAAAATAGCCAAGATATTCTTGTCCCCGCCCATCGGGGCTTTAAGAAATAGATGGGCTGCATGATGCTTCCACGCAGAGCTGAAACCGACCTGCACTCGACTACTGGTAAACCGCTTAGAGGATCTAAGCCTGCCCAGGCAAAGCCGTGCGAGTCGGCCCTTCCATGCTTATAAACCTTATTGGTTTAATTGGGCAGCAGGGCTTCAGATGTCATTTCATCTCAATGTCGGATAAAAATTGGAAGCAACGTTTCCAAAATGACCTTTACAGTGTTGACGGGGACGTTAAACTTCAAATCAAACAAACAAAAGCCCAGATATTCTTGTCATTGTCTTGTCAGAGTGCTGTCTAAAAGCCTTATTGTAAAACACTGGCTCAGTGCATGTTCTGGGACATTGGCAAACAGTTTAGAGCCAGATCAGATGCTGCAGAATGCAGCATCTGATCAGGGTCTACACTGTTTTATACAGTGCAAGAATTTAAGGGTTAACCGAAACAGTCTGTCCCAATTCTGAACACTTTTTTCGCCTTCACTTAAGAGACAATCGACCCACCAGTGCTGCTTTGATTAGGACTATGGATTTTTGACTAGACAGGTGTAGTTCAAACTAAGGACGAATAATTAAAGCAATGTGGCTACTGGTGGGTTGATTGCTTCTGAGCATAGGCTGGAAAAATAGTCCTGGACAGAAATTTAAACTGTTTCATTTAACCCTTAAGTTCAAGTTTTTTAGCAAACAGTGTAGACCCTGATCTGATGGCAAAATGCGGCATCTGATCTGGGTCTACACAGTTTGCCAAGCATAACCCATGATTCCAGTTCAGATTCTATAGATAAATACAACACTCTGACCTCACCGCAGCTATTTTGTTATAAATAACTGTTTCCTGGATTTTCGACCAGTCAGTGACAGTCACATGGACTTCAGCACTGAAGAGCTTTTATGCTTATTAAATTTGGGTCAATTAACAAACAACTGACCTGAAAAGGACAAATGAAGGGATAATTTCCCTTATTTTCTATTAAAATATGTTGTGGGTACCTACTTGTAAGAACTGCTTCATTGAGACAATTCTCAAAAGTCAGCACAGTATACATTTTAATTGAAAAATATTTAATGGAAAAATAAGAAACTCCCCAAATTATTCTCTATCTCCTCTTTGTCTAGAGGTATAATTCATCATTAACTGGTTAACCCATAAAATGCCAATCACGACAATTGTCGTCTGCTTTGTCATCTGCCTGTTACTTTAATAGTCATTTTTGCAAATAGTGTGGACCCAGATCAGACTGCTCCTATAGGAGCAGTCTGATCTGGGTCCACACTGTTTGCAAATATCAGACTGCTCCTATAGGAGCAGTCTGATCTGGGTCCACACTGTTTGCCTATGTGACAAATTATTTCTAAAAAGTTTGCAAGAAGATTCAGCAGATGACATAAGCAGATGACATTTTCAGATGTAGTTTTTCTTGGCGTCTTAAGGGTTAACTGATTAACCCTTATCCTGCTGAACAAATTAATTTTGCCACATCTATTTTTCTCTATCAACCAATCAAATGAATTGATATAATGTATTTGTTCAAATTCACTAACTGAATGACAGTGTAGATTCTGATCAGATGGCTTCTCTAGAATGTGATGCCCGACAGTGATCCCCAGAGACAGGTTTTTTATTCTACCCCTCTCATCCATATAATGTTCTTTTTCTTGCATACCTTTCATTTTTGAGAGTGGGTTTTGCTTTTTAAATGCAATCACACCAATTGTTGACACACACCATATTTTGATGACAACAATGCAGTATTTTTGGTGTCATTGTATGTGCAGTAACGTCAAACTTAATGACGGCATATGTGGCACATCAAACACAGGAAATTTCCCGATTCTTATCCTATTCCTCGGTAGCTAAGAAATTCTATCCTAGGTTTAAGTCTAAGATTTCTTTATCTGGGGCCAGTTGTTCAAAGCATCGTTAGCTTAACGAGCTCATTAGTGGTCATATTGTTACCTGTTCTAGCAAGTTCAATATCTAAATTGGTATGTTTCCTGGAAAAAATGTGAGCAGCTTTTGCATTTGCAAAAGCTGCTCACATTTTTCAGCAAAAATATTAGCATATTTGCCATAATAAATGATCAAAGTTTTAACGATATGTTAACAAACGACATTGTTAGTTTTGAACAACTGGCCCCCGGTGTTCAAGAACAAACCTTATTAACACACTCTCCACAGGTTTCTTCAGCAGTACACAGCATAAAATCTCTGACCACTCCCTCAGTAAGGGTGCTTTCTTTCTCCTTCCCCTGTCCTCTAGTCGACGAATATTCATCCCTCGCCTGTGCTTCTCTGCTGCTTTAGCTCCTCGCTTTGGAAACTTGAGCCCTGTGACTTTCTGTTTGAGCTGTTTCACAACCTCGTGCCGCTGGTACCCTGGTGTGCCACCAAGGAAAGCGAGGTAGACAACCAGGCAAGGAGTCTTGGATGGGATTCGGATCAAGATGAATGACGATGGTGGGTCATCTGTTTTTGTGTTATCTCTGGAAAATTATATGAATATTTCATTCTCAGCATATAGAACAAGACCTGTCGCCAGACAGGGTAGCTCACCGGAAGTCGCGCTTTGACTAGCCGCGCAAAGTCAAATTTTCAGGCCCATAACAGAAACAAAGTCACAAAGAAAAGATCCAGTGCTATATCAATATTTGGGGCTCACGTATGATTCAAGTTTGCCTCATTAATATCACTTTTAATTCCATTTAACCCTTAGACATGAAACAACAAATCAAAACATGCCAAATATAAAGGCTCTATCTTAAATGGTCAAGAAGTTATTAAAAAGTAGGTCACAGGACCAGGGTCAAGGTCACAGGTCAAAATTTTATAAAAGAATGGGAAGGCAATGTCACAAGCAACCTACATACCAAGTAAGAAAGCTAAAACAGTTAGAACATTATGATAAAGTAGGTCGCAGGTCAAGGGTCAAAGTCACAGATCAAAATTTTTTGCATGAGTGGGAAGGCAATGTGACAAGGAACCTACATGCCAAATATGAAGACTATGTCAAATGGTTAAATATTTATGATAAAGTAGGTCAAAGGTCCAGGGTCAAGGTGACAGGTCAAAGTTTTTTGTTTGAGTGGTAAGGCGATGTCACAAGGAAACTACATGCCAAATATGAAGGCTCTATCTCAAATGGTTAAAAGGATATGAAAAAGTAGGTAAAAGGTCCATGGTCAAGGTCACAGGTCAAAATTTATTTATATGATTGGAAACACAATGTCACAAGGAACTCACATGCCAAATATGAAGGCTCTACCTCCAATGGTTACGAAGTTATGATAAAGTAGGTCAAAAGTCAAGGTCACAGGTAAAAAAAATTTTGTATGAGTGGAAAGGTGATGTCTCAAAGAACCTACATGCCAAATATGAAGGCTCTATGTCAAATGGTTATGAAATTATGATAAAGTAGGTCAAACGTCAAGGTCACAGGTCAAAATTTTTGTATGAGTGTTAAGGCCATGTCACAAGGAACCTTCATGCCAAATATGAAGGCTCTACCTCAAATGATTAGAAAGTAATGGAAAGTAGGTCAAAAGGTCAAAGGTCAAGGTCAAAGATAAAGACAATTTGTATGAGTGGTAAGGCAATGGCACAAGGAACCTACATGCCAAATATGAAGGCTCTATCTCAAATGGTAAGAAAGTTATGACAAAGTAGGTCAAAGGTCAAGGTCACAGATAATTTTTTTGTATGAGTGGTAAGGCAATGTCACAAGGAAACTACATGCCAAATATAAAGTCTCTATCTCAAATAGTTAATAAAATATGAAAAAGTAGGTCAAAAGTCCAGGGTCAAGGTCACAGGTCAAAATTGTTTGTATGAGTGGAAAGGGAATGTCACAAGGAACATACATGCCAAATATGAAGGCTCTATCTCAAATGGTTAAAAAGTTATGATAAGTAGGTCAAAAGGTCAAGGGTCAAGGTCACAGGTCAATTTTTTTCTGTACGAGTGGGAAGACAATGTCACAAGGAACATACATGCCAAATATAAAGGCTCTATCTCAAACGGTTCAAAAGTTATGATAAAACAAAAAAAATACCATAATTACCATAATAATTCAAAGTATGTGGCCTTGACCCCATGGTTACGGTCATGGTTACAGGTCGAAATTTTTTGTATGTGTCAGAAGGTAATGTCACAAGGAACCCACATGCTAAATATGAAGGCTCTATCTAAAATGGCTCCAAAGTTATGATAAAGAAATTACCATAATTACCATAAAAATTCAAAGTATGTGGCCTTGACCCAAGGTTACGGTCATGAGAGCTGATGCTGCTGCATAATAATTGAGATAAAGTTTAAACTAAATCCATCTGAAGGTAAAGTAGTAATGAACTCCTAAAAACTTTAACACAAAAACTTGAAAATTAGAATTCTAAGTCTGTGACCTTGACCCCAAGGTCACGGATATGGCTGCTGATATTGCAAATAAAAACTTTAGACCAGTATCTATGATCATACCAAATATAAACTCAATCCATGTAGGCATAAAAAAGAAATGAGCTTCTAAAAACTTTAACGCAAAACTTTAACATTTGTGGACGACGACGCCGGGGGTAGTAGAATAGCTTACCGGAACAAAAGTTCCGGTGAGCTAAAAAGGATACGCTGAGCCCAGTTGTTTAAAGCAATGTAAGCTTAACCTGCTCCTTAGTTGTCAAAATGTTAACTGTTCTAGCAAGTACATATCTAGTACTCTAGGATTTTTGCTGGAAAAAATGTAACTGCTCACATGTTTTCAGCAAAATATTAGTTATTTTGCATACTAAATGATCAGACTTTTAATGATATGCCAACTAAAGACATCTTAAGTTTTGAATAACTGGCCCCTGGTAAATAATGGTATTGTTATTTTTTAACAACTGGACCCATGTATAATTTCCACAAAATATGACAAGGGGACAACTTTCTGGACTTCTTGTTTGCTTTCCTCTAGACTAAGACCCCGTCAAGACAGGATCTACTCTAAGAGAAAAGAATAGCTATACAGAAGCATTTTTTCCTTTGAGAGAAGGCCCCTATAAAACTGAATACAATCTTGGACACTGACAGAGATGCTGGAGGAAAGATGGATGGACCGGGGTAGCACTATATGCCCTTTCCTGGGGGCATAAAAAACTGTGAGCTGCTTTTAAATTTGTGCTGCCAAAGCTACAGACTTTTTTTTTCAACAAAAATACCACAATATTAAAAATTGTACTTGCTAAAACAGTTAACATTTGGACCACATTTGCCTTTGTTCAGCTAAATAGGCTTTGAACAACTGGACCCTGATCTTTTTAACCCATAAGATGCCAAGCGTGACAATTGTCGCCTGTTTTGTCATCAGTCGGTAACTTTAAAAGTCATTTTTGCAAACAGTGTGGACCCAGATCAGACTGCTCCTCTAGGAGCAGTCTGATCTGGGTCCACACTGTTTGCCTGTATGCAAAAATATTTTTAAAAAGTTTGCAAAAACATTCGGCAGACAACATTTTCGGATCTAGTTTTTCTCGGTGTCTTAATGGTCAAGATTTACTAGTAAATATTTCTCTCTTTTATTTCTAATGAAAACAAGAAGACAGCCGGGAGGAGAGCTATATCTCTCACTGTAGTTTAAGGAAAATCCTTCCAGGGGTACAGGAGATATGGAGCCAACATGAAATTCAAGGCTCAAACTTTTGACCTTAAACTGTGACCTTGGCCTTGAGTCAGCATGGTTGAGTTAAGAGCCCTGCATATCATCTCACTTTGGCCAACATTTGACCAATGTTTAATGAAAATCTTTCCAGGGGTAAAGAGATAGAGTGGCCGCGAATCAAACTTGTCACCTTGTATGTGGAAAACAATCTGCTTTAAAAGTAGACACTTTTTTTAAAGGGAACTTGGTTACAAAAGACAGGAATTTTTGAAAGCTGTCTCCCTTGTTCTAAGATGTGCATTATGATAACAGATCTGTGTGACATAGTATGTCTTTCATTCCTTCAAAACGGTCATTTCTCTGATGAAAATTTGTGATATTTTTCTAACTGATACTCAAAACTTAGGTTTTAGGTGCTTGTTAAGACTGCCTCCCAGGACCTATGTTTTAGAGCTGAAATAAGAAAAAATATTGTAAACCCCACCCTCATAAATCCATTTTTGCTATACATAGTGGGGTTTAAAGGTGTGTTAATTTCAGGGACTTGTTACCGTGATCAAAAATCGGCCAGGTGTATCCATTTCAGTTTAACCCATTGTATACTGATGAAATCTTCCTTTGATATAAATTGGGCAAGTCCATTTGCCATTTAAGGGGTGTGAGGTCTGGTCAATTTTTACGTTTTAATTCTATTTTTGATGGAAAAATCCTTTTAGCAAACAGGGTAGACAATGAACAGATGCCACATTATGCAGCATCTGATCTGGATCTGCACTGCTTGCCTATGTCCCTTTCACATGTTTCCAGATACAAAAGGGTTAAAGAGGCAAGCACTGTCTGCAATGAAACATCAAATGCTAATAAAAACAATGTAACATAATATATGTAATATTATTCAAATATTTGATAGCTGTTTGGACAAATAGCCACAACTACCGTTGTGAGGTGTTCTGGACATCCTGGACCACTACTGTCTGAGGTGGACGGTTGAGGGCAAAAGTGTATCAGGTCACCCACAACACCAACTAGCAATAGTTTTGACTCTTTGACTCTTGTTTAAACAACCATCAATCAACTGTTTTATCACCCAATCCAGCATAATTTGGAAGCTCTTTTTGCTGAAAACATTTTTATGGGATCTGAATGACTCAGAATGCGCTGTTTACATTTTTTATGCGAGCCATCACCTGTCATTACCTAGATATTTTTTGATGCTTCTACTGCTTGATGAATGGAACACAGACCCAACCATCCAATAGTCAAAAATATTGGGGATATATTTCTCTCAGGTTAAAACTGGCTAATACTCATCCCATAGCCAAACTACATCACAAATCTATTTGTTATACTGCAAAGAAATTTCAAGGCTTTTGATTGGACAGCACAATGGCAATTATTTTCCATATACTGCGTGAGGAAAAATATATACCCCTCTTGCGCTTGCCTTCCCTTGATTGCGATGGCCGCCATCTTGGATTTACTGCATCTTTGGGTATCTTATTTCATTGTTTTCTGTTTTAAACTCTGATTCTAACATGCCGAAAATGTTTTTCCACTGAGCAACTTTATCAACGAATTGGGCGCATAATGGCGCGATTGATGACATCACATGTAAACATGCTTTTTCTCACGACATCCGCCAGAAAAGATTGTTTGGAAAATTGCGAAAATGCTTTGCAGTATAACAAATGTGTTATTTTGTTTCTTGGCGGGGAACATAGGATTATATTCCCCGCCTGCAAGCCATATTTGCCCGAGCCTGAAGGCTCGGGCAAATATCGCTCTCAGGTGGGGAATATGATCCCATGTTCCACGTCAAGGATCAAATAACTTATACATGTAATATAAGAGGTTGGGTAATAGCATAGTATACTGACACAAATTTAAGATATTAATCATGTATTACATTAGGAAGTGCATTATATTGATGTACATCATAATGAATAGTTCTGAGAAAAAAAAAAACTTACTTGTGCAAGAACTTGATATAAGACTGATTCTCTAGCAGTACAAAAGAGCTCCATTCCTTCAAGAAGAGATGAAGAGAGGTCATTGCCTGCCGACACATCACCATGCTGAATCGACCACTAGAGTTTGGCACATGGATGTTCTTGTGTAGTGGTATGTCATGCTCCAGAACAAGACACACTCGGTGGGTGTGCATCCACTTTTGCCTTTAAGAGAAAAGAAATCATTACGAAAATACGCCTATACAAATAGTGTAACTTTTATCGCTGAAAAAATGAAAATTTTAGGATGAAAAGTTGGGATATTTTTCTTATTTCTGCTCAAAATATAGATTGTGGGTACTCTTTAGAACTGCCTCATCGAGGCAGTTCTAACGAGTACCCACAATCTATATTTTAGGGCAGAATTAAGAAAAATAAGGTTTATCCCCGTAAACTCCAGTTTTGCTATATAAAAGTGGGGTTCATGGGGGTCGAAATTATATAGGCATCAAATGACTTTTAACACCATGAAAAATTCCAGAGCAGATGACAATCTCTTTTTTTTTTATTATTATTTTTCTGGGAATGAAGGCTGAACGTTTCATATGCATCATCTGCATGTAATGTCAGGCCTTATTTTCTCTGAAAAATACTAAAAAAAAAAAGAATGCCGACTGGCAGTCCTGATTAGCATAAAGGTCAACCCTTATCCTGCGGAGCACTTCAACCCCTACCTCTTAAGAAGCCATCTGATCAGGATCTACACTGTTTGTCATACAGTTTCTGAATTGAACAAACACATTATAATATATATCAAGTAATTTGATTGATTGACTCAGAAGTGGGTGTGACCAAATTCATTTATTCAGCAGGATAAGGGTTAATATAGAAGTTCATGTGAGCCATTCAAAAATGACACACCAAAACTGAGAAGGTTCAATTAGCATGCAAAATGATGCAAATACACTGCAATGACATATTAAGAGCTGTGGTCTCAAGCCACTCACTGATCAAAATCTGTACATGGAAATTCCGTAAGAACAATTAAGACTATACATTGTAAGGTACACTTCAAAACTGACTTAAATGATTGTGAAAATACACTCTCGTTACGATAACATGTCAGCATATATATAATCTCTACAAACAGCACTGTCTTATGAAATGTTCTAATTAAGAACTGATTTGTTGAGTAATAAATCACAGTTTGGAGGTGAGTTGTAAAGTTGATCAAATCACGAGCACGTAGTGCGCATGATTTGTCTACTTACAACTGACTGACAAACTGTGATTTTTCACTCAACAAATCAAAGACTAGAGCTGATCTATTTCGATTCTAACAGGCTGAAAATCGGCAATAATGCTGTTGTTTCCTTCAAAATCTCACAACTTTTTGCCATTGTTAGAAGAAATCCCGCTAAAATTATTGACTGAAACACATGCAATTATATCATTTTCTAATGTTTTTAATGCAAGTTCACGTTACACCATCTAATGTCAAGGAAATCGACTAGTGATAGCATAAATTGGCAGCTTTTAATGGCGTCACACCCTTCCTTGCCGTGATTTGTTGCAGAATAAAACGCAGTTATTTTCCATTGCCTATATAGACGCGCTGTGTTAGAATATTTCTTATTTCTAGTCCAAATATAGATTGTTGGTTCTTCGAAGAACTGCCTAAACATAGATTGTTGGTGCTTGCTAGAACCACCTTAATGGGGCTTATTAAGGAGGTTCTAACAAGTACCCACAACCTATATTTCTGAACAGAAATAAAGGAAATTAAGAACACACAATAAACTCCGCTTTTCTCTATATAAATAACACATTATTTCTCTAAATCATGACGGAAGGGCGGGGATTGCGAAGGCGTAAAATCGACTTAATTAATCGCCAGTGGAATTATTTTCACTGACCGTTCCAAGGCGATTCTTCTGTCATGGTTTATTTTTGTCATGGCTTGTCTTTGGGTGTGTATTGCTTATATTATTTTGTTTTGGATAGCCAATTGGCCATTTTGTTGGAAACTAACTGCCCTTTTGGATTTACACTATAGATGTTTCCTTTAGGGTGTAGTTATTTCAGGTTTGTGTTTCTTTCCCTTTTATTGTCTCTAATGGGAGCTGTGGGTTAACTGCATCAATTCCTGATCATTGACATCACTTAGGGGATAACTGTATTCAAAATTGTGATTTGGGGAGGTAAATCGGAGGTTTTTCGGTCAGAAATTTCGTTTTACGGTGGTGCGTCAGCGGAGCTGTAAAACGTAATTTGCGACCGTAAAACCAACGATTTACCTCCCCGAATAACAATTTTGCAATACAGTTATCCCCATTCTAATGCACTCATACTGTTGTTTGGTTAAAAACTGTATTATTCTGCACAAAATGGCTAGTGCTGTGAGCTGCGTAAAACCAAATGCCAGCCAATGAAAAGCGACGTTACGCGATGATGTCAGGTTTCCGACAGTGTATTGCAGAATATACTGTCACAAATTTTTGAGGTTATCCAATCAGACATATGCAAGTGCATCAGAATTCTATTTTAGAGAGGTGTAAATTGCACTTGTTAATATGATGTCAACTTACCAGACTTTTCTATCTAGGTTCACCACTGGAGTCCAGAAGGAGGCAAACTGATTCAAAACTGTATCTCTGAAAGAGAAATACAAATGACTCGCATGCGAGATCATCCCATATATGAAACCTTCCGTGCGTTTCATAAATTTTGTATGTAATGACCATAAGTGCAAGATTCTTTTTGCCTTGAAATTTCCATGGCTTTAACACCAATGGCTAATTTTTAATATTGCAAACATAGGTTGTGGGTGCTCGTTAGAACCGCCTCAGTGAGGCGGTTCTAATGAGTACCCACAACCTATGTCTTTGCAAACATATGCTGTGGGTGCTCGTTAGAGCCACCTCAGTGAGGCAGTTCTAATGAGTACCCACAACCTATGTCTTTGCAAACATATGTTGTGGGTGCTCGTTAGAACCACCTTAGCGAGGCAGTGCTAACGACTACCCACAACCTTTGTCTTTGCAACATATGTTGTGGGTGCTCGTTAGAACTGCCTCAGCGAGGCGGTTCTAACAAGCACCCACAACCTATGTCTTGGAGCAGAAATAAGAACAAGAAGGCCATGATGGCCCTGAATCGCTCACCTGAATCCAAGATATTTCACAGCTTATGGAAATGAAGGATTCACTGCTTTAAGGAGATGTGGACCAAAGACTTTTATCTTTGGAGGCTATTTTTCATTGTAGTGGAATTTGAAGGTTTTTCTATTTTTAGCTCTGGTGTCCATTTCGTTTAACAGAGCGGAACAGTTTAGGCAATTTTGAAAGAGGGTCACTCAAGGAACATTCCTGGGAAATTATTTTCAAATTGGGCCATTTGCCTAGGAGGAGATGTCTTTCAAAGGTTTTTCTATTTTTAGCTCTGGTGGCCATTTTGTTTAACTAAGCGGAACCATTTAGGCAATTTTGAAAGAGGGCCACTCAAGGAACATTCCTGTGAAATTATTTTCAAATCAGGCCATTTGCCTAGGAGGAGATGTCATTCAAAGGTTTTTCTATTTTTAGCTCTTGTGGCCATTTTATTTAACAGAGCGTAACGATTTAGGCAATTTAGAAAGAGGGACACTCAACGAATATTCCTGTGAAATTATTTTCAAATTGGGCCATTTGCCTAGGAGGAGATGTCATTGAAAGGTTTATCCATTTTTTAGCTCTGGTGGCCATTTTGTTTAACAGAGCAGAACGATTTAGGCAATTTTGAAACAGGGGCACTCTAGTAACATTCCTGTTAAATTCTTTTCAAATCGGGCCATTTGCCTAGGAGGTGTCATTTAAAGGTTTTTTCTATTTTAAGCTCTGGCAGCCATTTTGTTTAATGGAGCGGACCAATTTAGGCAATTTTGAAAGAGGGTCACTCAAGGAACATTCAAGTGATACTATTTTCAAATCAGGCCATTTGCCTCGGAGATGTCATTTAAAGGTTTTTCTATTTTTAGCTCTGGTGGCCATTTTATTTAACAGAGTGGAACGATTTAAACAATTTTGAAAGAGGGTCACTCAAGGAACATTCCTGTGAAATTATTTTCAAATAGGGCAATTTGCCTAGGAGGAGACGTCATTTAAAGGTTTTTCTATGTTTAGCTCTGGTGGCCATTTTATTTAATGGAGCAGAATGATTTAGGCAATTATGAAAGACGGTCACTCAAGGAACGTTCCTGTGAAGTTCTCTTCAAATCGGGCCATTTGCATAGGAGGAGATGTCATTGAAAAGTTTTTCTATTTTAAGCTCTGGCAACCATTTTGTTTAACAGAGCAGAACGATTTAGGCAAGTTTGAAAGAGGGTCACTCACGGAACATTCATGTGACATTATTTTCAAATCGGACCATTTGCCTAGGAGGAGATGTCATTTAAAGGTTTATCTATTTTTAACTCTGGCAGCAATTTTGTTTAATGGAGCGGAACAATTTAGGCAATTTTGAAAGAGGGTCACTCAAGGAACATTCCTGTGAAATTATTTTCAAATCGGGCCATTTGCGTTGGAGAAGATGTCATTTAAAGGTTTTTCTATTTTTAGCCCTTGCGACCATTTTATTTAACGGAGTGGAATGATTTAAGCAATTTTGAAAGATGGTCATCCAAGGAACATTCCTGTGTAATTATATCAAAATCCATTCACTGGTCTAGGAGGAGATTTCGTTTGAAGAAAAAGTTTACGCACGGACGACAGACAAAAAGTGATCCCAAAAGCTCACCTCGTCACTACGTGACAGGTGAGCTAAAAACAGTTTGATATACTGCAAAGAAATTTCCAGGCTTTTGATTGGACAGTGCAAGGGCAATAATTTTCCATAATCCCCACCCTAGGCAAAAATTTATAACCCTCTTGTGCTTGCCTTTGCTGAATTGCGATGTCCTCCATCTTGGATTTACAGCAGTTAATAAGAAATACAGTCAAACCTGTATTAAGCAAGCACCTAAGGGATAACCAAAATGTGCTTGCTTAAGACAGGCGCTTGCTTAATACAGGTGAAATTTAACACATTTGCCTTTTGGGGGTACTGAATGCCTGCTTGCTTAAGACAGGTTGCCTGCTTAATAGAGGTGGCCACTAAGACAGGTTTTACTCTATAGCCGAAATAATTTCATGCACCATAACAACTTCCAGCCAATAAACAAATGAATAGAAATCAATGATTTTTTTTTTTAGTTCTTTCGGTACTTTATTTCATTGCTTTCGGATATAAAACTCTTATTGAACAACGTGATCAACGTAGTTCATGAAGAAGGGCGCGTTTGATGACGTCACATGTAAACATGTACTTCTGACGACTTCCACTACAAGAGAATCCTTTGGAAAACATTGCAACAATGTACATAATGTCGTCAAAATGCTTTCCAGTATAACAAATTGTTATTTTAATTCATGACGGGGAACATGGAATCACTTGACGGGGAACATGGGATCACATTCCCCGCCTGAAAGCAATATTTACCCTTGCCTAACGGCTTGGGTAAATATCACTGTCAGGTGGGAAACATTGCCTGCCTGAAAGCGATATTTACCCTCGCATAACGGCTCAGGGAAAATATCGCTGTCAGGCAGGGGATAAACATTCCCTGCCTGAAAGCGATATTTACCCTCGCCTAATGGCACAGGTAAATATCGCTGTCAGGCAGGGGATGTGATCCCATGTTCCCCGTCAAGAATCAAAACAACTTATAATCTACCCCCTGTCAGCCCAGTTTTCTTGATATAACGTGGTGTCTAGAGGGGTGTTCATTACACAGACTAGTTGACATGATGTGGTACAAATCCGATACTCTAACCACTGAGCTGAAGAGTCATCTCCCTGATGCAGCTGTCAGTGATTGGTGATAGGCCTATAAGCTTTTCATAATCTACCAAGGTGAGTGAGTGTTTGAGTTTAACGTCCCACCAACAGCTCAGGTCATACAGAGATGGGACTTCGGTTAAAAGACTCACCCGAAAGTCTAAAATCAACCAAGGTAGACAATTGATTTGATTTGAGGTTTTACATACCCGTCAACACTGTAAAGGTCATTTTGGAGACGTTGCTTCCAATTTTGTGGGACTTTTACCCGACATTGAGATGAAATGACATCTCAAGCCCTGTCGCCCAAAGAAACAAATAGGTTTAATAGCATGGACGATCCACCTCGCACCGCGGTTCCTGGACAGGCTTAGATCCTATAAGCGGTTTACCAGTACTAGTGTGCAGGCCGTATTAAGCTCTGCGTGGAAGCATCATGCAGCCCATATATTTCTTTAAGACCCTATGGGCGGGGGCGGCCAGGTAGACAATTGAAAGTAGCAGTGGCTGGCCATTGTAACATCTACTCATGATAAACTGTTTGTTTGTGTTGAGTTTTACGTCCCCATCAACACTATTTAGGTCATTTTGGCGATGTTGATGATCAATCGCCACGAATGAATGTTGCAGACCCAACATGTATTGGACTCGCCACCTCCTGATCATCAGTCGGATGTGCTTCCAGCTGAGCTACCAAGGCGGGCCATTTTTTTGAAATATCTGTGCAAAATAGTGCATTCTTTCATATCTTGAAAACGATTATTTTTCTGATAAAAATCTGTGATATATTTCTTATTAACACCCCAAGCATAGGTTGTGAGTGCTCGTTAGAACCGCTTCAATGAGGCGGTTCTTACGAGTACCCACAACCTATGTATTGGAGCAGAAAATAAGAAAACAATGTTTACCCCTGTAAACACCAGTTTTCTCTGTATAAAGTGGGGTCTACAAGTGGGGTTCATTACACTGACTTGTTAACCCTTATCCTGCTGCATAAATTAATTTAGCCACACCCATTTCTGACTATCCACGAATCAAAATTACTTGATACAGTAAATTTGTTCAACACACAAACTGCATAACAAACAGTGTAGATCCTGATCAGATGGCTTCTTCAGAAGCCATCTGATCTGGATCTACACAGTTTGCAAAGGTAGGGGTTTGTCGTGAACAGCAGGATAAGGGTTAAAGACTTCTTCAGAAGCCATCTGATCTGCATTTACACTGTTTGCAAAGGTAGGGGTTGTTGTGAACAGCAGGATAAGATTTAACATGATGCGAGTTCTACGTACTTGGAATTGAGCTGCGTATTTAGCGATGGCACACTTGAGTTGGGCTGTGGCAGATAAAACAATGGTACTCCATTCTTAATACTCTCTGGCAATGTATAATGGACGGGGTTGGTGGTAAACGACTGGAGATGAACTAACAACTGATCTGTCTGTGTGAGTCTGAAATTGACAATACAAAGTAATCTTGAAATATGCTAAGGGAAGAGGTAAATGGACAAGATAAGCTTTAACCCTTAACCTGCCGAGAAAAACTACATCCGAAAATGTGTCTGCTTGTGTCGTCTGCTGAATCTTCTTGCAAACTTTTTAGAAATATGTTTTGCTTACAGGCAAACAGTGTGGACCCAGATCAGACTGCTCCTAGAGGAGCAGTCTGATCTGGGTCCACACTGTTTTAAATGACTTTTAAGTAACCTGCAGACGACAAAGCAGATGACAAATATCGTGATTGGCATTTTATGGGTTAATACTGAAAACAATCACAGTTCATAACAAACTTCAAAGGCTTGAGCACAAAGTAAATTTATTAGAGACAGGCCTGTGTAGTTCAAGATACCAACGGTAACTCATAGCCCAAGGTCATGTGGCAGAATGGAGGTTATTATAGGAATGAATTTCATTTTTGTGGATTTTATTGATGTGTTAACTCCAGCAAATCACTCAAAAACTGCATGCTAAGTTTGTGATTCACCGGAGTTTACACATCAATAAATTCCACAAAAACGATAATTCATTCCAATATAATTCTAACTTTGTCATCGAAATGTTAAATATGCCACAAAAATGGTAAATTTTTGGAATTGTTTCATAAGCGTAAGAATGAACTTCATCGTCATCATCTTCATTAATTGCCTCCCTCAATACTTGAGTATTCTTGCAATGTAGTTGGAGTGGCCCATCTATATATAGTTGGTTAAAAAACAGCCTAAAGGTAAAAACATAAGGCATCTAGGGTGAGAGGGTGGCCAGGTGACTCTGGAAGGCATGCAGCATTGTCTGGCTGACTGTGGAAGTTGGTTCCATAAGATGATGGCACTTGGAAAGAAGCTGTTCTGGTACCCTGCAAGTCTTGTCTGGATTTGTTGGAATCTGGTGTCGTGGCCACAGGTCCTGTCAGTCTGTAACTAGAGCTGTCAGTGAAACTGACTAGGGCCCCGGTAGCGCTATCAGAGGAGTAGGAAAATTTGTGGACGGACAGACAGACAGACGGACAGACGGACGGGCAGAGTGATTACTATAGGGCACCCACACTTTCAGTGCGGGGCCCTAATGATCAGTTCAGATAGGTCTCATTTGGGATGTCCACAAGCTGATGTATGATGTGATTTGGTTTGGTTTTGGTTTTACGGCCCTTTCAAGATTATTTCACTCATATCAAGCCAATCGTTAATCAGAGGTGAGCGAAATCCGGAGTACCCGGAGAAAAACCACCTGACCTTCCATTGCAGAACTTGGGGTCTCATATGTGACCCGAGCCAGGCTCGAACCCACAGCAGTAATGATGAAGAGTCAGCGCTCTTATCTACTAGGCCACGGAGGCCCGTCAATGTATGATGTGGTACATCATGGGGAGTCTGGCTTTGTCTCTACACTTTTCCAGGGTGTTCCAGTTGAGTCTCTCCAGCATTGCAGTAGCTCTACTTTTCTGTCTGTAGAAATTCATCAGAAACAGTGCAGAACGTCGTTGAATCATCTCAATTTTCTGATTGAGTGTGACTGTCTTTGATGCCCAAGTCTGACATGTCCTCCTTGGTGTAGACAGAACAAAACTGTTCAACCATGATGTTTGCCTTGTTTAGACTGTCAGAGAATGTCATGCCATCTTTCTTCAAAGGGCCCACGCCGGTACTGTCTTTCTTCCTGGATTTAAGGGGAATGGGAACACCTGGCATATTTTTCCACAAGTTTTCAAATGGAGACAACTTTCAGGACTTCCTGTTCGCTTTTCTATAAGCCCTGTCCGACAGAAAAATGGGTCTACTCTTAAAGGAAAGCTATTGACGTGGGAGACTTTTGCAGGAGTTGCCGCCCCTGAAGATGTTCCTATTCCCCTTAATGAAATTCTAAAAACGTTTGGGATTTGCATTATCATTTGTAAGCATGTCATTAACAAACTCATCATGGGTACCCTGCAGGTTTTCTGGGCTTGTTTCTTCAGTGCTTTGTAGCGTTTCAAGTGCTGTGATTGTCTGGATCTTTTGGCCTGTCGGAACCAGCATCTCTTACACCAAGTGACATGCCTTCTGTCCCTGTATATCCATGGTTGTGTGAACCCCTGAGATGTTGTTAATGTCGTAAAATTCTGTTTATTTGTCTTCTGCTATTTCGTCTCCACTTTTTGGACTCCTTGCTAGATCACAAAACAAATGCATTATAATTTTAGGAGAATTACAGCAAGTCCTCAAGGTGTCCAAATTTTTAGGATTTTTACGGTAGACTATTCTGAACAACAATAACCTTGATTGCGACAAGAAAACACATCTATATAAATTTAACCCCCTTGAACCCCACTTTTATATAGTAAAACTGGGGTTTAAGCGGTATACATAATTTTTTTCTTATTTCTACCTAAAACATAGATTGTGGGAACTTGTAGAACCGCCTCAAGGCGGTTCTAATGAGTTCCCACAATCTATGTTTTTAGGCAGAAAAAAGAAATATATCAGAATTTTTTATCTGAAATTTCAGTTTTTTGGTGGTAAAATTTTCAATATATTTGAATAGATGTGTTTTTGTAATGAACTTACCCCTGCAGAGCCATTCTGAACCTGTTTATATTTGCCTGTCGGAACCGACTCATCATCATTTTGTTAAGATTGGAACAAGAAATATCATGAAGAAAATCATAGCTGCCCTCAATTATAATCTCTATTTGGCTTGTATTTCTGAAACAAATGAAAACAAATCCACATCATATGGGCCCCGTCAAGCGATTTTAGTACTTATCGCCAATTTGAGCAGCGAAGGTTCAGGCGAGCCTGCGCATCCACACAGTCTCGCCAGAACCTTCGCTGCTCGCTCATACAAGCAGTGAATCAAGAGTAACCTTCAGACAGAAAGCCATATCCCTGGCCCCTCTGAATGGCTGAGCATGGGCAGTTAAAATTTGTCATGACGGAATGCTCAAAGACACAAATTCGCTTGGCGGGGCTAATATTAACATTGATCATATACAGTAAAATTCCGCTATTAAGACCACCTAAGATGAAGTCTAAATCTGCTTTTCAAAAGATTATTGAGAAGGTTTCAGTTATATAATCTTTGTTGTTTTCTACATCCAGTCTCTCCTAATAAAAGACCACCTTTGGGTCTGTTCAAAAGTGGTCTTAAGACCACTTTTGAACAATCCCAAAGATGGTCTTAATATACGAATTTTACTTTATTTTTGGTGTTATTTTATAGCTGATTTAGTCATGTCATAAAAATGACATTATTATGATAATATACCCATGTGGCATAGTGCAGCTTTTCTAATCTCCAAAATGGCTACTTTTCTGATGAAAATCCGTGATATAGAGGATATTTGATTTTTTCAGTGTAAGATCGAATTTTATTTCATCGAATGAACACCAAAACTGTTATTTTCACGAGTGGCGTAGCCACGAGTGAAAATAGCAGTTTTGGTGTTCATGAGTGAAATAAAATCTTGCACTGAAAAAATCAAATTTTCTGTTTCTTACATGCTTCAAAAGGCAATATTTAGCGTCTTTAATGGTGTCGCTCACATTCGGAGAAAATTATCTTTGCTCCTGTTCGTTTCGCGTCAATTTAGTGGTGTCCATCGTGTTTAGTGGGTATACTATTGGGTGTAAACTGAAAGTTTGCACCTGAGAAATGGCCTGGGATGGTATTATTGTGAATGATTAATGAAATAATTGAGAGAGTAGTTTTCCAAAGAAGTTGCTGGCAAGTCTAACCTCGCGCGACAAAAGACGTGACGTCAGCGTCATAAATGACGTCAGTAACGTCCCCGTCACACATGAACGGGCTATGCGTCAATTAGAACACTTTTCAGTATTGTTCAGTTATCTGACAAAGATAAAATTGAAATTAGAGTTAGATTTGAAGAAAAAAGTAGTCCCAAACAGTGAAAAATAAAAAATCGTATTTTCACTGTTTGAAACAGTGAAAATATCGATTTATATTTCACTGATAAATCTCTATCATTCATTGAAAAGCATGTAAGAAATTTATCCCCACGCTTTTAAAAAAGCGTATGGGGATATTGTGAATGCCTCTGTCCATCTATCTGTCTGTCTGTCCGTTATGCTATATCATCCTTAACCACTGGCCGGAATGCAACCAAATTTGGTACATAGCTTCCTTACATGATGAGGGTGTGTGAGAGCAGCGTTAAATTTAGGTGCACTTGTGCTTTGCCCCACCCCCTCCACTTTAGAAAAAGCCTAATATCTGAGAAACTGTTAAGATCCCAACCGCTAAACCATGTATATTCTTGTTCCTTATGATAAGACGCTTTCAGTGACACTAACCTGGAGATCTCCTGGGATGCACTGGGGCCATGCCCCACCCCCACCATTTCATTAAAGGCCTTATATCTCAGAAACCATTTCTCCAAGCCCCGATGGGCAGGTGCGATAAAGCTTCCAACAGGAATAGATATACCAACATGGGAGGAATCTCTTTCAAAACCCATCACCAAAACACGCCTATATAATATCAACCCCCTTTAACCCCACTTTTATATGTTAAGTTTTATAATACAGGAGTAAACCTTAGTTTTCTTATTTCTGCTCTAAAATATAGATTGTGGGTACTTGTTAGAACAGCATCGCCGAGGCAGTGCTAACAAGTACCCACAATCTATATTTACAGCAGAAGTATGAAAAATATCAGAATTTTTTATCGGAAATTTTTCATCTTTTGGTGACAAAATTTTCAATATATTTGAATAGGCGTGTGTTTTTTGTCTTTTTTTTGCTTTGGGGTTTATGGTACTTTCAAGATTATTTCACATATATTAAGGAGATTGATACTCAGAGGGGGTTGTAAACTGTAGTAGCCAGAGAAAAACCAAGGAGCAAATTCTTTCCTTTATGAGTAGATCAAGTAGCAAATTTTTTCCTTTAACTCTTATCCTGCTGTTCACGACAACGCTTTTCTTTGCAAACAGTGTAGATCCAGATCAGAAGCCATCTGATCAGGATCTACACTGTTTGACATTCAATTTATGAATTTGTAGGAATATATTACATCGAGTAATCTGATCGGTTTAAAGTCAGAAATGGGTGTGGCTAAACCGAATATTCAGCAAGAGAAGGGTTAAGATTAGATCCCTGTTGCCGAAGGACTCAATTACATGCATAGGAAAGTAAATAGGATGTCACATAAGTTGTCTCCCTTGCAAAATCAAGTTTTTCCATTTGGCTTGGGAGCTCAGTGGTTAGTGCACTTGCCTCTGACTCAAGAGGCCCTCAGTTTGATCCCCTGCAGGGGTGATAAAATGTTGATGTCCAAACAGGCTCCATTGGCATCACTTGCAGGGATGAATCACAATGTGTACCATCCTTCGGATCGGGACTTTATTTGCAGACCCCCTCTGCAAAGGAGAATCATCCCCTTTGCAGGTTAAAGATCCCTGCCTTAATTGCATGAATACTGGGTAAGCTTTCATCTAAGATATCTGGAGTGTATATAATGGACACCTACAAGTAATGGTCAAATACAAACAATTATATACTGTTAACAAGAAGTAGGGGATATTTTACTTTCAGGCTTTATACTGGGAAATAAATATAACTTTATATGGCCAAAATGCATTTACTTCAAAGGACTATCAAACATCCATAAATTGAACCACATATTAATTCCAATGATCATGTCATTATGTAGCGACACGGTGACCAATCTTCCTAACGTCATTTTTCACAAGCCCCCAATAACGTGTTGGACCACCTCAATTGTTACAGCAGGCAATGTATCATCTTCCCATACTTCCAATTAGTCTACGAACTGAGAACTGAGGGATCCTTCACCACTCATATTGTAGTGCTGCACCAAACTCACCCAGGGTCCTTGGAGGCTGATCACGGCTTCAGACTCGTTTCCCGAGGATGTCCCATACCTGTTCCATGGTAGATAAGTCTGGTCCCATCGCAGGCCATGGTATTGTCTGAATATTTTGCCCTTGAAGGTACTCAGTGACGAGGTGTGCCTGATGAGCCCTAGTGTTATTGTCCCAAAAGATGAATCCACGACTGTAGCATCAAGCAATTGTATCACTTGAGAAGCCAACACATTATCACTATAGTACAGTCCTGTAAATCTGCCTTGGCACACATATAAGCCTGTTTTTCCAGTCATGGTGATCCCCTCCATACCATAACAGACCATGCTCCATATCAGTCATTGGGAACTCTAGCCAGGTCTGTGTAACATTCACCACTATAAAGCCAGACTCTTCTATGACCATCACAGAAGTCCAAGGTAAACAGGGATTTGTCACTGAACATAAAGGGAGTCCACTGATTAATGTTCCAATGTCTGCGCTTTGTACACCACACAAAACATGCTCCACGGCGCCTAGCTTTCAACGGCAGTACAACTTGCGTACACAGTGCCATAAGGACACTCCAGTGAAGGCGATTTCGGATGTTTGCCTAGAGACAGTAACCCCTCTTACTCGGCGCAGGTATTGCTGAAGATCAGTTGACGCTAGTCTCCGGCTGTGTAACACTTGATTGACAACAAAGCGGTCATCACATCCGTTAGTAATTTTCGGGCGTCCACTTCTCTGCAAATCCGCTACTGCTCCTGTCCTACGATAGCATGCTCATAGTCGACTGACAACTGACTGTGACAAATTCATAACATTCATAACGTCTGCAACTGCATACTTCCCTTCTGGCCACGCCAATGGCTCTCCAACGTTGGGCCTCCGTTAGCCAAATCATGGTTCTAATAACGCATTTGTTTATGAAATTGTTTCATACGACACTTCAACAGTCGATACAGAAAGTTTTATTGAAATCTCTTATCAATAAACCGGTTTGTCACTGATGTTAAAATTCACATGCTACCTGATGTATAATCTATGCCCCCGTGCTACACCACCCGAGCATAAATATCATGCTGCTCAGCGATAGAATATACACACATGATAGTCATTTGACATGGTATACCCGATATCTGATTATTCCTAATGTTTAGGCTGATGGGCTCGAAGGAACCCGAATACCCCCTACTTTTTGTGAACAGTATATGATAACTTACTTCTGCTTGTCCAGTGGCCATCCTGCTCTAACAAGATATTCAAACCTGGCATACTCTCTCCATGGAAACACCATGCGGACATCAATCTGTGTCTCCCCTGAAAAATACCAGGGAATTTACAAGATACACTGAGCTGGCCTTCATAGCTCAGTCGGATACATGTTTCACTGGAGGTCAGGGGCCGGTTGTTCAAAACTAACGATGTTGTTAGTTAACATATTGTTAAAATTTGATCATTTAATATGGCAAATATGCTAGTATTTTTGCTGAAAAAATGTGAGCAGCTTTTGCAAATGCAAAAGCTGCTCACATTTTTCCAGCAAAAATACCAAATTTTAAATATTGTACTTGTTAGAACAGTTAACGGTATGACCACTAACGAGCTCATTAAGCTAACGATGCTTTGAACAACTGGGCGCAGGAGGTCAAGGTTCTATTTGTGTCTTTTAGTTGAGGTTCTACATCTCTATCAACCCTATTCAGGTCATTTTGGAGACTTTGATATTGATTTGGAAGGACTTTTACTCGACATTGAGATGAAATGGAAATGACATCTCAAGCCCTACCACCCAAAGATAGTTTAAGATACCACTAGGGTTTACAACCAGGGTTGGTCCGACTCATACCACTTTGCCTGGGTAAGCTTATAAGAATCTTATATGGGTGTGAGGGGTGGATGAAAAAATCCGTCCCGAAGGTCACTGTCCGGCATCACGAGGCTTGCCTCTTGATGCATGACAGTGATCCCGAGGGACGGATTTTTCTATCCACCCTTCACACCCATATAGAATTCTTTTTCTTGCATACCTTCCATTTCTTACCGCAGATTTTTAATGCTGCAGTCACTTGGGTTACCGACGTCCGCCATATTGTGATGACACTACAGGAATGTTTAGTGGCATCATGTAACGTGCTGTGATGTCAACCTTAACGACGGTGCATATGGGGTCGTATTCAACAAGTGCATTTATCAAACGCGCGAGAATAATCGATTCTGTGTAAAAACACCAGGGTTGGAAAAGAATTTCTATCCCAAGCTAAAACTATGGATATTCTTATTTGGTGTGCAAGAATAGATCTGCTAAGCAGTTTTCAAGTACTCATGTTGGTTCAGTTTCAGCTCTGGGCAGAAGCACTATGTCTCAAAGCCCTGATGATCAAAGGCGTATTGAGAGTTAAATACCTGCTTGGTCTGCAATGCTGTAAAACATTTAAATTTGGCGAGAGCAAATTTTGGCGTTTTTTATGAGTTGACCTTTTGGAGTATTCATATTTTGGCAGATTTCTGATTTCCGAAATAAAAACAAACTGCGTAATTTCAGATGAACCCCAGTGTTGAATCTGGACTGGAATTTTGTGTTGGGTTTGCAAACAGTGTAGTCCTAGATCTGATGCCACAGGATACTGCATCTGATCAGGGTCTACACAATTTGCTTACCATACAGAAAAATAAAGGTTTAACAAAACAGTCTAAGTGCCCATTTACCAGTCTCCCCTCACACAATCAACCCACCAGTGCTGTAAGTGCTGATTTAATTTACCGATTAGCACCCTCAAAGTTACTGACTGGCTGACTCATAATGATGTGAAAAGACATCATGGCGAGTTGTTCAAAGCATCGTTAGCTTAACCAGCTCGTAAGTGGTCATATTGTTAACTGTTCTTGCAAGTTTAATATTTAAAATTTTGGTATTTTTGCTGAAAAAATGTGAGCAGCTTTTGCATTTGATCAGCAAAAAATTTAGCATATTTGCCATATTTAATGATCAAATTTTTAACAATACATTTACTAATGACGTCGTTAATTTTGAACAACTGGCCCCAGGTAATTCAATGTGCCTACAAATTACAGTGGCAGCGCGATATTTGAATACAGTTACTGCTTGAACAGGTACTCTGGACTATAAGTTTGTTTTCAGCTTAAAAACTGAACAACTAAAATTTGGCCCACTGGAGAAGACTGTAGTGCTTTGATCGACAGAGCTCGGCCCGGAGCCGCTGGCTCAGGGGAGCTAAATAGTCTTCAGAGAAACCAGTAGCATTTTGATCTTCATTGCTGTCATACACACGAAGCCTTGCATAAGTTGGGTAGGCTAGTTACCTTTTGTTATTGCTATTTCTCTAATAGTATATCCCTCTCTCAGCCTGACTGACAGCACACTGAAAAGTGATGTCTGTAGTTTGTTCTCAGTGTTAAGTTTTCTCATATTCGGCATCACACTGGCTAACTTCCCATGAATTGGGTGAGACAACAGCCTGTAAAAAGAACACATACGGTGCAGTCCGGTAACATTGTGCACATAAATTTTTGACAGCTAGGTGTGATTTTGTTCAAGCCACCACTCAAATTTCACAATCAACATTGCAACATTTCCATATCGACCAGCTGGAATGAAAATTGTCCTCTGAATTTATTAACATACTTGACAAATAATACTTTGAAAAGGGATACCCCCTCAAAATTGAACTACCGATTTGGTCGTCCTACATTGCACACGATAAGTATTTTGAACAGTTTGAACATGTTTGAACACGAGGGCTGGCTCAAATAAGTTGATGATTAGTTCTTCAGCTATGTTGTCACATGCAGCAAGTTTAGATACAAGACAATAGCGCCTTTGGCAAGATTTAAACTCAGTCTTGACTTTTAACATTTCGGATCTTTTGTATTTTTAGAAAATTGAAAATTTCCGTGAAACCAGCTCATCTGCACATGCAAGCCCATCTTTTTCAGGGCTAAGTTAAACTTAATGCCGATGCACTGATAATAGTGAAACTGATATTCCGGGATAATTAGTGAAAAAGTGAATGCAGGGTGCGCAAAATAAATGGCCGTGCAATGTTACTGGACTCGACTGTAATCATCATTCTAACATAACTTAAATAGGCAAGGTATTTAACCCTTTTATACTGAATGGATTCCTATGACCATAGCTGTTTGAAGCTATATTCAAATGGGCCAAAAGCTATCGTAAAAACCCTAAAATTTGGGACACCTTGTGGACTTGCTATAGTTCTCCTAAAATTTTAACAAATTTGTTTCATGATCCAGCAAGGAGTCCAAAAGATGCAGACAGAATGGCAAACTGCTTAGACCCTGATCAGACTGCTCCTTCAGGAGCAGTCTGACCTGGGTCTACGCTGTTTACTTTGGCCTGTCTGTCCAAATATTTAGGATCATTATGGTATGTTCAAACAAAAACCTCATGTTCAAATCATGAATTTCATGTGCTGTTTGAACATGGGGTTTGAACTTTTGATATCACAAGCTTGACATTGTTTTGTTTACATTACGTTTAGTGACATGAAGCTGCTCCCTGAAATTCCGTGACGATGTCAGAACATCATTGCGGAACTAACATCTTATTAATAATGTTCTGACCTAGCTGCCATACTCAGTTTGCCATCACATTTGAAGACTTTATATGGAGTTTTAGGGCATGTTTGTCACAATTTGCCACTGGAATTGTACATTTTCATCCATGGTCATTTCATTGTAGTAACATTTGTCGGGTCCCTCAGAAGATATGAGGGTAGGCTGAAAAGTTCTGAGCCTGACCAAGATCCAATGCTTTGTCCATGAAGAAAGTGCCTTATTTTTCAACATAGTCTCCCTTCCTGTCCACACACTTCCTCCAGCGATGCTGGAGTCCTTGTATCCCAGTGGTATAGAAGGTCTCATCTTGGTCCCTGAAAAACTCCTCCACAGCATCTATCACCTCCTCGTCTGACCGATACTGCTGCCCAGCCAAGTGCTTTTTCATGTTTGGAAACAGGAAATAATCTGATGGAGCTAGATCAGGTGAATACGGTGGGTGATCGACAAGTGTGAAGCCACAGTCATGCACAGCAGCCATTGCGACAACCGATTTATGAGCAGGCGCATTGTCCTGAGGAACAAGACCCCTTTTGTCAATTTTCTGGGTCGTTTAGCCTCAATTGCTTTTCGCAATTGCTTTAGCAGATCTGCATAATACTCCCCACTAATTGTTTTGCCCTTTTGAAGGTAATCTATGAATATTATACCCTTGGCATCGAAGAACACTGATGCCATCACCTTCCCTGCAGAGGAGACGACCTTTGCCTTCTTTGGAAGGGGGGAGCCAGGGTGCTTCCATTGCACTTTTTTGTCTTTTGGTCTCTGGCTCAAAGTGATGAACCCAACACTCATCCTGAGTGCCAAAACGGTCAAGAAAACAATCTTGGTCTGCTTCAAAAATAGCCAAGTTGGCTTGTGACAGGTTCAGTCTGGTCAATTTTTGGTCAGGCGTCAAAAGCCGTGGCACCCATCTGGCGGAAACCTTTGACATTCCTAATTCACTGTGTAGAATGTTCTCTACTCGTTCAAGGGAGATGCCAATAGTGTTAGCTGATTCACAGTTAAAAGCCTGTCATCCATCACGGCCCTGTGCACTTGGCTGATGGTTTCCTCAGTTGTTGCCGTTGTGGGTCGTCCACACCGGTCATCATCTTCAAGGCTGTCCTTGCCCATCTTAAAATTTGCTGCCCACCTTTTCACGGTTGCATACGAAAGAGCATCATCCCCTAATGTATCAACCATATCGGCATGAATGTCCTCAGGAGCAAACCCCTTTTTATGGAGGTACTTGATGACACCACAATGCCAGATTTTGTCCATTTTCTCAAAACTTGCTAGTATCAATTTTCAAAGTCTAGAATTTCTACCTTATTGCAGGTAAACTTGAACTCATTTGAGTCAAATCAAGTAATAAAGGTTTGGATTTAATGAATACAAAATTTCATGTCTGTTCGATGCCTGCTTCTTTGTCAGGCTCAGAACTTTTCAGCCTACCCTCGTATCTGAACCCTTGGCCTGGCAGCCTTGGCTTGAACAGCTACCTCTGGACCTGGCAAATGTTAATGCATGAAAACCCCAGATAATCCCTATAATAATTTTGCTAATATCATATGTGTATCAGTGTATCTGGCATTATACAGTATAACTCCAATGGTTCCAACACTGATACCTCATTTACCATTGTTGTCTCAACTTGTTCTTTTGCTTTGTTACGCGTGTGGTTTTATGGCCAAGTCATTAGCCAGGGTTATATATGGCCAGTCAATTACCTTAAATGTTCCTGCTCAGGCAACAGTCCATGTCAAGCCGTCTCCCAAGAGATGTAGCATTAGAAAAAGGAAAGACAGGCTAGAGTAGAAGAAAAAACTAGAAATACATCCATAGGACATGGATGGTATGGACCTGGGTTTTGTGTGTGACATGATGGTAGTAATTTCAAAATCCATCTATGTAAACAAGTGGGCCCTATACATTTTTCGGATCCATCTTGAAACCGTGTTATATCCATAACCATGTTATAATGAACCGTGTTATAATGAGGTTATGGAGTAAAACATATGTGAGCCAGTGCACGACAAAACCCTACAATAAGACATGTGCGCCCATCGAAGACTCAGATCAGCCTGCGCATCCAGTTAGTCTAACAAAAGACTTCTCTTGCTGCATGAAGGAGCATTAGGCCCTTAGCTATCCTTAGAGCGCATGGCGCACATGTTTTATTGTAGGTTTTGTCAAATGCTGGCTCATTTAGGAACAAGAGGCTCAATGAGCCTATCTGCTCACCTGAGGAACATTTTAGTTAGCTGTTTGACTCATGGTCTTTGAGCATAATTTTTTTTGAAGTTCTTCCTTATGGAACACGGCATTGTCAATTTGGACCCTAGGGGCAGGTTTGGTAGGATTAATGTAGGGGACCACTTGACATTGCTACATGCTTAATATGTAAGCTCTGGGCCTAGTGGTTTCAGAAAAGAAGATTTTTGAAGTTTTTTTTTTCCATTATAAGTCTATGGGCTAAGGGACCCCAGGGCATGGCCATTTTAGACCCCGGAGGCATGATTGGCACAATTTATGTAGGGGACCACTTGACATTGCTACATGCTTAATATGTAAGCTCTGGGCCTAGTGGTTTCAGAGAAGAAAATTTTTTAAGTTTGTCCCATTGTAAGTCTATGGGAGCTATATGTTGCCATGGCAACACCAGTTTCAATCTGAATTACCCCAAAACATACTGCATCTTCTCCCCCAATTGGATAATGCTTCTCATGAAATTTAATCATGATTGGCCAAGTGGCTTTAAAAATATACTTATTTGAAAATGTGAACGGAAGCAGGACCATTGGCATACCAATACCTCAGATGAGCCTTCGGCTCAAGTGAGCTAATAATACTAGCGGTTTCAGAGAAGAAGATTTTTTAAGCTTTTTTCCATTATAAGTCTATGGGGGCTAAGGGGCCCAAGGGTGTGGCCAGTTTAGATCCCAGGGGCATGATTGGCACAATTTATTTAGGGGACCACTTGACATTGCTACATGCTTAATATGTAAGCTCTGGGCCTAGTGGTTTCAGAGAAGAAGATTTTTTAAGCTTTTTTTTCCAATATAAGTCTATGGGGGCTAAGGGGCCTGGGGCATGGCCAGTTTAGACACCAGGGGCATGATTTGCACAATTTATGTAGAGAACCACTTGACATTGTTACATGCTTAATATGTAAGCTCTGTGCCTAGCAGTTTCAGAGAAGAGGATTTTTTAAGCTTTTATTTCTATTATAAGTCTATGGGGGTTAAAGGACCCCGGGGCATGGCCAGTTTAGACCCTAGGGGCATGATTGGCACAAAATATGTAGGGGACCACTTGACATTGCTACATGCTTCATATGTAAGCTCACAGCCTATTGGTTTCAGAGAAGAAGATTTTTTTAGCTTTTTTCCATTATAAGTCTATGGGGGCTAAGGGGCCCCGGGGCGTGGCCAGTTTAGACCCCATGGGCATGATTGGCACAATTTATGTAGAGGACCACTTGACATTGCTACATGCTTAAAATGTAAGCTCTGTGCCTAGCGGTTTCAGAGAAGAAGATTTTTTAAGCTTTTTTTTCCATTATAAGTCTATGGGGGCTAAGGGCCCCCAGGGCGTGGCAGGGCGTGGCCAGTTTAGATCCCAGGGGCATGATTGGCACAATTTATTTAGGGGACCACGTGACATTGCTACATGCTTAATATGTAAGCTCTGGGCCTAGTGGTTTCAGAGAATATTTTTTTAAGCTTTTTTTCCATTATAAGTCTATGGGAGCTAAGGGGCCCCATGGCGTGGCCAGTTTAGACGCCAGGGTCAAGATTGGCACAATTTATGTAGAGGACCACTTGACATTGCTACATGCTTCATATGTATGCTCACAGCCTAGTGGTTTCAGAGAAGAAGATTTTTTTAGCTTTTTTTCCATTATAAGTCTATGGGGGCTAAGGTGTCTCGGGGCGTGGCCAGTTTAGACCCAAGGGGCATGATTGGCACAATTTATGTAGAGGACCACTTGACATTGCTACATGCTTAATATGTAAGCTCTGTGCCTAGCGGTTTCAGAGAAGAAGATTTTTTAAGCTTTCATTTCTATGGGGGGTTAAGGGACCCCGGGGCATGGCCAGTTTAGACCCCAGGGGCATGATTGGCACAATTTATGTAGGGGACCACTTGTCATTGCTACATGCTTCATATGTAAGCTCTGGGCCTATTGGTTTCAGAGAAGAAGATTTTGTTAAGTTTTTTCCATTGTAAGTCTATGGGAGCTATATGTTGCAATGGCAACAAGAGTTTCCATCTGATCTGCCTCAAAACATAATGCCTCTTTTCCCCCAACCTGATAATGCTTCTCATGAAATTTAATCATGATTGGCCGACTGGCTTTAAAGATATACTTAGTTGAAAATGTGAACGGACAACGGACGCCGGATCATTGGCATACTAATACCTCACATGAGCCTTCGGCTCAGGTGAGCTAATAATATGGGGTGTTTTCCAGAAGCCATCTGATCTGGATTTACACTATTTCCAAAGGTAGAGCATACCTTAGCTCAGCAGAAAAAGGGTTAAACTCACAAGGCTTCAACCAAATGGGCCCAGATTTTCTTGTTTACTAATGGTACTCACTTCTGTACAAGTTGTGTTGGAGAAGAAGTATTAGTCATCAGATTCTGGTCGCCGAGATCGAACCTGAATCCTTCCAGACCTCTCTGGAAATTCCAAAGGAACATGGCCTTGTGATATTCATTCAATTTGTTCTCCCCGTTCAGTGTCTGAAAAAATAACATTTTGAGTTGGGTTTAGCCCTTAAAATGTTAATCACAACAATTGTCATCTGCATTGTCATCTGCCTGGTTACTATAAAAGGCATTGATGCAAGCAGTGTGGACCCAGATCAGACTGCTCCTAAGAGAGCAGTCTGATCAGGATCCACACTGTTTGCCTGTATCCACATCAGACTGCAGTCTGATCAGGGTCCACACTGTTTGCCTGTATCCATATCAGACTGCAGTCTGATCAGGGTCCACACTGTTTGCCTGTATCCACATCAGACTGCAGTCTGATCAGGGTCCACACTCATCAACAGATTTTTGATTAACATGCAGGTACAGGGGCAACATCCACATAAGTGGGCCCCCTTCCTGGTAGCTGGCTTTCTGCACGCATGGCAGATCTTACACCAGATCTCCAGGCTTGTCTATCATGAGGATCGATAGCAGAGAGCTTCCATTCTCTGCAATCTCTTTCTGTTAGCTGCTTCCAGGTCATCTTGGGCCTTCCTGGCCCCCGCTTTCCACTTACCTGTATGTCCCAGGCAGTCTTGACTGCACCGTTGGAGTGTTCCGCATGTCCATACCAGCGAAGTCTTCTCTCTTTCAGGATGAGGTCCAGGTCCTCAATGCAGACACCCACTGCAGACAGCATATCACCTAGGTAGCAGAAGGAAGCTACAACCTCCAGCTTGTCGGATCCGACTTGGACTTCCCTCTGTGGTCTGCCACCTAAGGGGCGTGCAGTTCCTTGGCACCGTGTACACCTGTAATCAGGGTCCTCTATCAAGTGTTTGAGCCCACTGCATTTCTTGTGCACCCAGAACTTGCAGCCATTACAAAAGATACTGTTGCTGCCCACTCCAGTGCGACATACAGCGCATGGGAACTGGCCTGTACTCTGCAAGAGGTCCAGACCTGTACCACAGATCATGATCTTTGTCTTTCCTGCATTCACTCTCAGCCCTTTCGCCTCCATTGCGTCTTTCCAAGTTAAGAGCCTGCTGACACATTCCTCAAGGGATTCAGCTATGATGACAAGGTCATCAGCATACAGGTCCTCCCAGGGGACTCCAGAACTTAACTCCCATGACAAGGCTTCAAGCACAATGATGAAAAGCAGTCAGCTGAGAACAGAGCCTTGATGAACACCCACCTTCACCTCGAATTCTTCACTGTAACCATCACCAACGCGGACACGGCTCCGAGCATTAGCGTACATCCCTTGGACCAGTTTCACAATCCACTCGTCCACTCCAAGTTTTCTTAGTGCCCACCAGATGACTTTCCGAGGCACTCGATCAAATGCCTTCTCCAGGTCTACAAAAGCCATGGAGAGTCTCCTGTTGGCCGCCAGATACTTCTCTTGCAGCTGTCAGACAACAAAAATTGCATCTGTTGTGCCTCTTCCTGGGACAAAGCCAAACTGAGAATCGTCGATAGACACCAACTGCCTAATGAAGCCATCCACAATCCTCTCCAGGACTTTCATGACCTGTTCTGTCAGCTTGAGACCACGGTAGTTGCCCCGTTCCAATGCATCGCCCTTGCCCTTGTAGAGACAGACAATGAATCTCTGTTCCCAGTCAGAGGGTACCTTCCCATCACGGATGATTGCAGCTGCAAGGTCGCGGATCATCGAGGCTCCTGCATCACCTGCAGCTCTTATCATCTCCACCACTATGCCAGAGGGCCCCGGTGCTTTGCCAGTCTTCATCTGAGAGATAGCCTTCTTAACCATATCAATATTGATTGGGATTGGTGGCCCTTCCACTGGTGGTTCATCAGACAGGTGGTCTGGGTCCCAGTCGAACTCAACATTGAGGAGCCTTTGGTAGTGTTCTAACCAGGCCCTCTGCTTTGAGTCTTCACTCATTGACATCTCCCCTGCATCATTCTTTACTGGTTTGTCACCTACAACATCGGAATTCTCTCTTCTCATCTGGTTAGCGAGGCGGTATACTTCTGAGGACTTAGGGTCAATATTCTTGTAGATCTCCTTCTCAGCTTCTTGGCGAGCATGGTGCACCACACGTCTGGCTATGTGTTTGGCCGCAAGATATGATGCACGGGTGCCCTTACCAGTCTTCCAAGCTTTAAAGGCCTTCCAAGCTTTAAAGGCAACTCACCTAGGGGTTATAGGTCCTTAAACAAAACCTAGCTTGGGCAGATAGAGCCCATAGCCTTAGTTGGCAATTCCTCCTAGGAGCTGGTAGGTCTCTGAACGAAATCTGGCTTGTCACATTCATTTGTCTGGAGAGCCTGTGAGTTGTCAGAAACTTGAATGTGCTAAGCTATATATCCTGGCAATCCTTCCAGGAGTTGGTAGGTCTCCGAACAAAACCTGGTTTGTCATACTCATTTATCTGAAGAGCCCGTGAGTTGTCAGATACTTGAGTGTGCTAAGCCATATATAGCGACCTCCAGGGTCCTGGGTATGACGTAAAAATGCATCCAGCTGTGACACTCTAAATGAGTGTGGGAATGTGAGGTTGCTCATTATCACAGTTGCCTCCCCACCTTCAGGGTTATGAGGCTGCCACAACCTGGGTGGCAGAGCTAGGCAGCAACCATCTACAGACCGATGGCTTGGTGTACTAGCTACTGTGGTTTGGCGGATGATCCTTGCTGTACAAGGACAATGGTAAAGCACACCTGCCCCAGTGAGTTGGGAATGGCGGCTTGCTCAGGTGCCGTAAAAGAATTGAGTAGGGACGTCAGCCAGGACAGGCGGTCCTGTTAACTACAACCGTCAAAACATATCATGGCAGCTACAAATTCAGAATCAAGGTTAGGCGGTGCCAACAGACATCAAAGCTCTGTTGGTGACGTCTCCGGCTTGGCCTCCTCTCAGGTGTGGGAGGCGGGGCCATTGTGGCGAATCAAGCAAGCGCCTGAGGAAATTCAGGGTGGGAACACTCAATGTCAACACCCTGAGAGGAAGAGTTTGCGAGGTAGTGGAAACACTATCCCGCAGGAAAGTGGATGTCTGTTGTGTTCAGGAGACCAGATACCGTGGTGGAAACTGCCGCACAATCAAGGGCAAGGACACCAAGTATAAGCTCTACTGGTCTGGAAACGATAAAGGCACTGCTGGTGTAGGAGTGTTTGTGGCAGAAGAGTGGCTAGAGAAAGTTTTTGAAGTGCAAAGAGTCTCAGACAGAATCATCGCGGTGAAGCTTGTAGTCGGCCAGTCCGTGGTTACCCTTCTGTCTGTGTATGCCCCACAGAGTGGTTTAAATGCTGAAGTCAAGGACTTGTTCTTTGACCAACTGCGTGCTGTGACTGCCAGGATCCCAGGATCCGAACTCCTGATCCCATGGGGAGATTGGAATGGCCACGTAGGCCGTGCAGGCACTGGATACAAGGAAGTGCATGGTGGGATCGGGTATGGTAGACCTGAACCAGATGTTGAGGGTGAGAGGATTCTAGAGTATGCCCTGGCATTTGACCTGCTTCTTGGAAACACATGTTTCAAGAAACGTGACAGTCATCTTATCACATACAAGTCAGGAAGCGCAGCGACGCAGATAGATTTCATCCTTTACCGCAGGACAATGCGCAAACTTGTCACAGATGTGAAAGTGATCCCTGGAGAGGATGTAGCCCTGCAACATCAGCTACTCATATGCGACATGAGGATTGATGTGCCACCAAAACCCAAGCGCAAGTTCACCCCCAGACTAAAAGTTTGGAAGCTGAAAGAATCTCAGACAAGAAATCATTTCCAGGAGGTTTTCAGCCAGCATGTGAGTGCTTCGGCAGGTGTAGCAGATGCTACCACTGAGGATATATGGAACGGCATCAAGACCGGTCTGCTCAAGACACTGTTTGCCTGTATCCACATCAGACTGCAGTCTGATCAGGGTCCACATTGTTTGCCTGTATGTAAAATTATGTTCTAAATATTTGCCAGTGATGCAGCAGGCAACATTTTCAGATACAGTTTTTCTTGGCATCTTAAGGGTTAACCCATTTTAGGTAAGAAAAATCCCAGAAATGAATATTGGGCCACAGTCCTCATGTTAACAAGTCCATGTAATGAACACCCCCATAAACCCTACTTTAAATAGAGAAAACTGATGCCAATATTTTCCTCATTTCTGTTCCAAGGCATAGGTTGTGGGTACTCCTTAGAACCGCCTCAATGAGGCAGTTCTAACGAGCACCCACAACCTATGTTTAGGACATATATAAGAAAAATATTACAATTTTTCAGAAAAATAACATTTTCTGAGACATGAAAGACTGCTCTATTTCACACAGACATGCTATCGTGATGGCTGGCCCACCATAGACACATTGTTTTGCAGAATCTGACTAAAGCCTTCAATGTTAGCAAAACATTCCGACACCATTTTCAAAATAAACTGCCATAAATAACCCAATCTGACACCTATAAAATTGAAACTGGACGACACCTTTAAAATTGAAAATGGACGACACCTTGAAAATGGACTCCTTCAATGTATAAAGAGGAAGAATTAACCCATTGCATGCGGGAAACCCCTAAAGGGGTACCTTGGCAAACAGTGCAGGCCCAGAACAGATGTCGCAGAATGTGGCGTCTGATCACGGCCTGCAATATTTGCAAACAGAATTTTCCATCAAAAATAGAATAAAAACAAAAAAAGGCCTACCACCCCTTCTATGACAAATGGTCTTGTCCAACATAAAGCAATGGGAGAGTCCACCAGTATATATTGAGTTAATTCAGGATTAAATAGCATAATGAAACATCAACCCTTGTGGCTCAGCATTTCACATGATTTGTTTGTTTCTTTGATTTGAGGTTTAACGTCCCCGTCAACACTGTATAGGTCATTTTGGAGACTTTGTTTCAAATTTTGTGGGACTTTACCGGACATTGAGATGAAATGACATATCAAGCCCTGTCGCCCAATGAAACCAATAGGGTTTATTAGCATGGACGGTCCGCCTCGCACCGCGGTTCTTGGACAGGCTTAGATCCTCTAAGCGGTTTACCAGTACTAGTGTGCGGGCCGGATTCAGCTCTGCGTGGAAGCATCATGCAGCCCATATATTTCACATGAATCATCTGCCTACCCAGCAGATGATTATCTGCCCAGTAAATGATTTTACATGTAAGTGAGTGAGTGTTTGAGTTTTATGTCCTACAAACAGCTAAGGTCATACGTAGATTGGAAATTTTACATGTAACACTGAGGCTTATTTTCTCTGAAAATTTAAAAAAAAAAAAAAAATACTTTGAAAAAGCTGTCTGCTAGTTGTGATAAGCACTGGAAAGGTATTTACCCTTTTGTTCCAAATGGAATCTTCCTTCTCATATACTGAAGGAGTCCATTTAGAAATTTAGGGGTGACAGGTTGTGTTATGTTTAAAATTTATTCGGAAAATAGCTCAATATTTTGCAAATAGTGTAGGCCCTGATCAGATGCCGCATTCTGCAGCGTCTTATCTGGGTCTGCACTGTTTGCCAGGGTACCTGTTTTGTGGTTTCCGGTAAAAAAATGGGTTGAAAGATTCACAAAGCCTTTAATAGAAAGAACAGAAGGATTTGTTTTTATTGCTCATCAAAGTAGATCTTAACACTTGTCCTGCTGAATTAATTAATTGACTACTACTACTAATAAAACAATGACCAATCTTAATCACATTTGAGAAATGTTATTGTTTGTGTGTTCTAAGATGGCTGATGAGACCAATTCTAGCTCTGAACTGTCTGTTGCAGATTGAGCAACAGAGGTTAGAGGAAGACAGCTCTGTTGGTGATGGCTTAGCTCTGGCTTTGCACTGTGCGCGTTTCTGCTCAGCTTCACTGATTCTTTTTCCCTCCTATTCACTGTCATGTTTCTCTGTTTATACAATCATCTCTGACTATCAACCAAGCAAATCACTTGATAAAATGTACTAATAAAATTCACAAACTATATGACAGAGTAGATCCTGATCAGATGGCTTGATCTAGATCTACACTGTTTGCAATGGTAGAGTTTGTCATGTTCAGCAGGACAAGTGTTAATAGTGGAATAATCTCTAAGAACATATAATCGTTGCATCTATTCAAGTTCGTTATGCTTAAAACTTTGTTAGGTTTGTTTACTTCCTGCGCAGACGGGCCTCCGTGGCCTAGTGGATAAGAGCGCTGACTCTTAGTCATTAGGTCTCTCACCGCCGTAGGTTCGAGCCTCGCTCGGGCCACGTGTGAGACGCCAAGTTCTGCAACGGAAGGTCAGGTGGTTTTTCTCCGGGTACTCCGGTTTTCGCCCACCTCTGATTAACGATCGGCTCGATATGAGGGAAATAATCTTGAAAGGGCCGTAAAACCCAAACCACATAAAATAAAATACTTCCTGCACAGTGCATGAGGTCAAGGTCACCATGTGTTGTCTGTTTGTAAACAATCGCCTCGGAAGTTGACTGATATCACTCTTCACTTTCTGCTCAAGGATGCATTTCAAACAGGTAAATACACATCAAATATCACGGTTATACATAAAATGCATCATTGTTATAAAGTGTTTTATATACCTATAACAAAATTTGCCTAATTATTCCAGTTTTTGCATTTTGGTCACGATGACCTTCTGCATCGCTCATGTGCTTTTGGTTGTTAGGATAAAATCCATCACCAACTGTCATATGGTGACCCTCATGCAGTTCCTGTTGGTCAGTGGTGGTATAAGACGCTTGAATATTGATCCTTTTAGGCATTTATATGCCTGTTTTCTGTATCAACTTATATAGAAAAGACAAAAGTACAATCGCGGCAGAACTAAATGAGCAATCGCCATTTTTCTAATCACGGGAAAGCGTTTTTCCACTACTATACCAAACTTTAATGCATTGAGGATATACATACCACATCTGGGCATCTGTGGAAGTATGCTCCAAAAGTTGCTGTGGCTATGAACTGCATGAGTTCTGTGTGGGGGATATGTCCAAAGTGTCCCGAGTGTGACCGATCATCTCCTATCCGCAGGAAGGTGCAGGCAATAGTGCTGGTTCTCAGCTGGGTGAGAACAGACTCAAACATGCCTGCATCATGAACTCCAATACAACCATCAGTTATCACCACCAGACCTGTAAAATATTACTTCTGATAAGTGAGTGAGTGTTTGAGTTTTAAGTCTCACCAACAGCTAAAGAAGCCTCGTGGTGTAGTGGTTACGCCACTCGCCTTGTAAATCATTGGTCACAGGATCGATCTAGGGCTTCTCCAGTCTTTCAGATGAGTCTTTAAACCGAGGTCCTGTCTCCATATGACCTAAGTTGTTGGTGGGATGTAAAACTCAAACACTCACTCACCAACAGCTAAGGTCATACAGAGAAAAGACCTCAGTTTAAAGACTCATCTGAAAGTCAGGAGAAGCCCTGGATCGATCCTGCGAACCCTGGTTTACAAGGTGAGTAGCATAACCACTACACCACGGAGGCTTCTGCTTCAGATAAGAATCATAGCTTCAGATAAGAAGGCATTACGAAGATAAGCGATAATTTTCCTTATTTCTGGTTGGACACATATGTTGTGGGTACTTGAGGCAATGCCCACTAAGAAGTACCCACAACATTTTTTTATTGAAAAATAAGAAAATTTCCCCTAACCATTGTCCTGCTAAGCATGACAACTCCCACCTTTGTAAACAATGTATATCCAGACACCCATCTGACCTTAAAAACTAGGTTTGGTGCATACAAACCATTTTTGGCCAAAAACAGACAATTTTTTGGAGCTTGTGACCTTAAAGAAGGTCAAGATCATCAAATTCTAATCCAATCTTTGGTAGGTTGCCATCTATACTGTACCAAGTTTTACCAACATTCTTAAATAGAACAGGGTGCAGAAAAGCCCTTATTTGTCCAAATTGATAATTTTCGGGAGCCTGTGACCTTAAAAATTTCTTCAATTTGTTCATGAGATAGAGTGCAGATAAGTCCAAATTGACAGTTTGGGGGTGGGGCTGTGCCCTTGAAAATAAGGTCAAGGTCACCAAAATCTAATCAAATCTTTGGCAGGTTGCAATGATATATTGAAGTAATGTACCAAAATTGACCAAATTGCAATGATTTGTTCAAGCAATAGGGTGCAGACAAGCCAAATTGCAGTTTTTAGAGCCTGTGTGTGTGTGAATTCGGGTTTAACCTCGCTTTCAACAATTTTTCAGTCATATCACGACGGTGTCTGGTTGCCACAGGGAGCTCAATGCTCACTTTTATAGTGCTGCCTCACTGGAGTATCATGTCCCAGACACATTACATGATACCACACCCAGTCACATTATCCTGACACTGGGTCGACCAGTCCTAGCTCTACCCCGTAAATCTGAGTGCCAAGCGAGGAGCAGCTAGTACCATTTTTAACGACTTTGGTATGTCGCGGCCCGGGATCGAACCCGTGACCTCCCGTTCCCCGGAGCGGACACTCTACCAACTGAGCTATCGGGGCCGGTCTTTTAGAGCCTGTACCATTGAAATAAAGGCCAAGGTCACCAAAAGCTAATCAAATCTTTCTAAGGCTGCATTAATACACTGCACTAAGTTTGAGCAAATTTCATCAATGCGTTCATGAGATAAGGTGCAGCCAAGCCATTTGAGTTTTTGGGAGCCTGTAACCTTGAAAATAAAGTCCAGGTCACCAATATCTAATCAAATCTTTTTAGGTTGCAATGATATATTGTACCAGGTTTGACCAAATTTCAATGAATCATTCATGTGATAGAGTGCAGACAAACCATTTCTGGCCTCAAATTGACATTTTGGGGGCCCATGCCCTTGAAAATACGGTCAATGTAACCAAAATCTGATCAAATCTTTGGTAGGTTGCAATGATATACGTACTGTACCAAGTTTGACCAAATTTGATCAATTCGTTCACAAGATAGGGTGCAGACAAGCCCATTAACAGTTTTTTTTTTTTTTTTTTTTTTTTTTGAGGGGGGGGGGGGGCTGTGCCCTTGAAAATAAGGTCAAGGTCACCAAAATCTAATCAAATCTTTGGTAGGTTGCAATGATAGGTTATACCAGGTTTGACCGAATTTCATTGATTTGTTCATGAGATAGGGTGCAGACAGGCTATTTTAGGCCCAAAATTGAGTTTTGGGGGACCCATGCCCTTGAAAATAAGGTCAAGGCCATCAAAACCTACTGGCTGACTTCCCCCATCCTAGAGAAGTAACCATGAAAGTTTGGTCAGAATCTGTCAATAGGTTCAAGAGATATAGTACTTCAAACAGGCTACGCCAACGCTCCACATCGAAAACAATATGTTCCCACTCACCCTTGTTGGGCTGAAACCTTTTGAACATGTTTTAAAAAGCAGAATAAGTCTTAATTTTAGCTGAATAGCAGAATTTCACTGTGTTAACCAATTTGGTATCAGAAACCCCAAAATTGGTACCTTGGCAAACAGTGCAGACCAAGATCAGACACCCCAGAATGTGGTGTCTGATCAGGGGCTCGACTGTTTGCTAAAAGTTCAGTCATTTTCCAAATAAATTTTGATGAAAAAACAACCTGACAACCCTAAATTTTGAAATGGACTCCTGCTATATATAAGATGGAAGATTCCATTTGGTACAAAAAGGGTTAAGGCTGACTCACCAGCACTAGAATTTTCAGGCAGCAACTGTAGGGCCAGGTATCCTGATCGTATCATGTTGACAATACCAACTGCTGGATTATTTGTAACCTCTCCATCTTTAGGTAGCTGCACACAACCTATCTCTCCTTGGTGACTGTCAAAGAAGCTCTGAAAGTTCAAAAGATAAACACCTTTCCTTTAACCCTTATCTTGCTGTTCACGACCAACCCCTATCTTTGCAAACAGTGTAGATCCACATCAGATGGCTTCTGAAGAAGCCATCTGATCAGGATCTACACTGATTGACATTCAGTGTATGAATTTGTAGCAATAAATTACATCAAGTAATTTGTATGGTTGATAGACAGAAATGGGTGTGGCTTAAATGAATATTCAGCAAGATAAGGGTTAATATTTCCTCTTAGCTGGGGAAATAAATCTCTTTAGCTGGAACTACTTTTTGTACAAGATACAAGATACGGCTTGTGCAGTGAGTGAGTGTTTGAGTTTTACGTCTCACCAACAGCTAAGGTCATATGGAGATAGGACCTCGATTTAAAGACTCATCCGAAAGTCTGGGGAAGCCCGGGATCGATCCTGCGACCCCTGGTTTACAAGACGAATAGCGTAACCACTACATCATGGAGGCTTTTACTTGTGCAGTGAAATCGTTAAATTCAAACAGGGGAAAGTTTCAGTCATGTTGACCTTATTCATGACCTCACTGCAATGGCATCTGGGAAGATATCAACAGATGTTAAGAATGCGGGAAGTTTAAGTCGGATGCAACGCTGAAACAAAAGAAAACATGGATATGACCATTGAATAGGATGTACATTTTGCTTAATTTAATCTCACATTTCAGTTGTTTTATCACTGAAACACTGTTAATTCTATTTTTGTTCAAAAGTGTAGAAAGCGCCTTTCTTCCACAAGTTTTTCTTCCACCCAGCGTCTGTAACACTACGCCGATTGAACCATTAACATGAGCTGTGAACAGTCAACTGAACAGGAATTCAGATACAAGATACAAGATCCAAACTGTCCTAAAAGTCTATGGAAGTGCATGTAATATACAGATTATTTATTTCTCCTATTTGAAATATGGCATTTACAAACTGAGGGACGTTTCTTTATAGGATTGTTTTACCTCCCTTGGTTTATAAATGCCATATTTCAAATAGGAGAATGATTTTTTTTTTATTTGAGGTTTTACGTCCCCATCAACACTGTATAGGTCATTTTGGAGACATTGCTTCCAATTTTGTGGGACTTTTACCCGACACTGAGACGAAATGACATCTCAAGCCCTGTCGCCATATGAAACCATTACTGTTTATAAGCAAGGAAGGTCCGACTTGCACAACTTTGCCTGGGCAGGCTTAGGTCCCATGAACAGTTTACCAGTACTCGTGTGCGGTCAGTTTCAGCTCTGCGTGGAAGCATCATGCAGTCCATCTGTTTCTTCAAGCCCCGATGGGCGGGGGCAAAAATAGGAGAATGAATAATCTCTATGTATGTCTTAATGATACAGGTCTACTCATTAATCCATTTAGTACCAGAAACCCCAAAACAGGTACCCTGGCTAACAGTGCAGGCCCAGATCAGATGCTGCAGAATGCAGCGTCTGACCAGGGCCTACACTGTTTGCAAAAAGTTATGTGATTTTCCAAATGAATTTTGAAGAAAACGCAACTCCTGACACCCCAAAAAATTTTGAAATTGACTCCTGCTATATATAAGGAGGAATATTCCATTTGTTCAAAAAGGGTTGAGGAAAGTACTTGCTCCTGAGGAGCAAATAGACCCCTTATCTGGAGAACTCATAGTTATTTTTGTATTTCCTTAATGATAAGGGTGTACTCATAAAAGGAAGTATACCACAACTTGATTATAACATGGTTCATTATAACACGGTTTTGAATAAAACACAGTTTCATGATGGATCCCAAAAATGTATAGATTATATAGAAAAATTACCATAAATGGTCATTTTTCTATATAATCTATACTTTTTTGTTTGGATATAACACAGTTGTTTAAGTAACACGGTTTCTGCTTTGGACCCCATTTAAAGAGGTTGCGGTGTATTTGCTCCTGAGCAGACCGCTTATCTGGAGGACTAAAACTATTTTTGTATTCCTTAATGATTGGGGTCTCTATCAAAGGATCCACAGCATTCATAAGTTCTTTCCCTACATAAGTACCAGCGAAGTTTCATGACTATTTTGAAAAGTGGACTTCAGTTATATTTTTAAACAGCTAATTTTAGGAAAAATGGCTGAGCTTTTTGTAAAACAGTGGCGGTCAATTTCAGACGCCACATTCTGCAGCAACTTAGAATGCTGTGTCTGATATTGGCCTGCCCTGTTTGGCTGTGTCCCTTTCTGGAGTTTTCCATATAAAATGTGAGAAAATCCATTCACCTTACATTTAACAGATCAGAGATTAACTCTTAACCTTCTGTTCACGAGAACCCCTATCATAGGAAACAGTGTAGATCCAGATCAAATGGCTTCTTCAGAAGCCATCTGATCAGGATCTACACTGTTTGACATTCATTTTATGGATTTGTAAGAATAAATTACATCAAGTAATCTGACTGGTTCAAAGTCAGAAATGGGTGTGGCTAAACTGAATATTCAGCAGGATAAGGGTTAAAGGTTAAACTCACCCCACTATTTTCCACCAGTTTTCCAAAGTTCTCAGCCATGGTGGATTCTAATACCTCTAGTTTTCTAGTCACAGTCTGAAGGAAGCTGTCAATACTAGACTGGTTTAACACCACACCTTGAACTAGCACCTGCAATTAAGAACATTGTAAACCACAACCTCGTTATTACATGGTTCATTATAACACGGTTTTGGATATAACACAGTTTCAAGATGGAACCCACAAATGTATGGATTATATAGAAAAACGACCATTTTTCTGTATAATCTATACATTTTTGTTTTGATATAACATGGTTGTTAAGCTAAATGGTCATTTTTTCTATAAAATCTATACATTTTTGTTTGGATATCACACGGTTGTTTAACTAACACGGTTTCTGCTATGGACCCCAATAATAGTGTTATAATGAGATTCTGATGTATGCTGTTGCTGTTGTTGTTGTTGTTGTTGTTGTGTTGATCACTTTGTGTCGTATCCTAGAGAGAGGATGGAAAGAGATAGAAAAGATAGTAGAGGAGAGGAAAAACTGACTGAGAAAACAATATTAAATGGAAATAGGAATAACAGGCAATAAACCAAAGAAATATAAACTTACCCCCCACCCCACCTACTCAATCTGTTGAAATGACAACAGGCCTTGCCATAATGCAAGGCAATACCAGTTGGGTGCCCCGATGTTAAAAGTTAGCATCTGAGCTAAGCCAAAGCAAATTTGTGTTATTCTCACAGTGTGATGAGTGCATTATAGACAGCCACAGAATAAAAATCATTCAGGCCAACAAGAAACACTCTTTTTACTCCATGCAAACACAGGCTGATTTGTGTCTTTGCTGATCATTACGAAAACACGCCTATACAAATACATTGTAAACTTTATAGCCTAAAACATGGAAATTTTAAGATGAAAAATTGTGATATTTTTCCTATTTCTGCTCTAAATGTAGATTGTGGTTACTCGCCTCCATTGATATTTTTCTTATTTCTGCTCAAAATATAGATTGTTGGAACTCGTTAGAACTGCCTCATTGAGGCGGTTCTTCGTTAGAACTGCCTCATTGAGGCGGTTCTAACGAGTAACCACAGCCTATGTTTTGGAGCAGAAATAAGAACAAGAGGGCCATGATGGCCCTGGATCGCTCACCTGATCCATAGGGTAACAAGTGGGCCCCGGGGAGGTCCATTATTGACCCCAAGGTTATATTGTGCATAATGTTGAGGGAGGTCTAAAAAGGTGAAGCTTCATATCAAATATCAACAAAGGCTATAATTGTCCACTAGATGAAGCTCCATACCAAATATCAAAGTCATGGGCCTTGCAGTTTCAGAGAAGAGATTTCCCTATATATGTCTATGAAAAACCAAAGGGTCTCGCGGCGGGGGCTTTTTTGGCCCCAGGGCTATAATTTGAACAATCTTGATAGAGGTCCACTTGATGAAATTTCACACCAAATATCAAAGACCTAGGCCTTGTGGTTTCACTGAAGAAAATATTTAAAGATTTTCCCTATATAAGTCTATGTAAAACCAAAGGGCCCCTAGGTGGGGGCATTTTTGGCCTCAGGGCTATAATTTGAACAATCTTGGTAGAGGTCCACTAGCTGAAGCTTCAAACCAAATATCAAAGACCTAGGCCTTGTGGTTTCAGAGAAGAAGATTTTTCAAGATTTTCCCTACATAAATCTATGTAAAACCAAGGGGGCCCGGAAGGGGGGGGGGTCTTTTGTGGCCCCATGGCCATAATTTGAACAATCTTGGTAGAGGTCCACAAGATGAAGCTTCATACCAAATATCAAAGACCTGGGCCTTGCAGTTTCAGAGAAGAAGATTTTTAATGATTTTCCCTACATAAGCCTATGTAAAACCAAAGGGCCCCGGGGCGGGGGCATTTTTGGCCCAAGCACTATAATTTGAACAATCTTGGTAGGGGTCACTAGATGAAGCTTCATACCAAATAGCAAAGACCTGGGCCTTGCAAGTTCAGAGAAGAAGATTTTTAAAGATTTTCCCTATATAAGCCCATGTAAAACCAAAGGGCCCCGGGGCGGGGGCATTTTTGGCCCCAGCACTATAATTTGAACAATCTTGATAGGGGTCCACTAGATGAAGCTTCATATCAAATATCAAAGACCTGGGCCTTGCAGTTTCAGAGAAGAAGATTTTTACAGATTTCCCTATATAAGCCCATGTAAAACCAAAGGGCCCCGGGGCGGGGGCATTTTTGGCCCCAGCACTATAATTTGAACAATCTTGATAGGGGTCCACTAGATGAAGCTTCATATCAAATATCAAAGACCTGGGCCTTGCAGTTTCAGAGAAGAAGATTTTTACAGATTTCCCTATATAAGCCCATGTAAAACCAAAGGGCCCCGGGGCGGGGGCATTTTTGGCCCCAGCACTATAATTTGAACAATCTTTGTAGGGGTCCACTAGATGAAGCTTCATACCAAAAATTAAAGACTTGGGCCTTGTGGTTTCAGAGAAAAAGATTTTTGAAGATTTTCCTATATAAGCCCATGTAAAACCAAAGGGCCCTGGGGCGGGGGCATTTTTGGCCCCAGCACTATAATTTGAACAATCTTGGTAGGGGTCCACTAGATGAAGCTTCATACCAAATATCAAAGACCTGGGCCTTGTGGTTTCCGAGAAGAAGATTTTTTAAGTTTTCGGTGAAAAAAAATATTTTTGGCTCCTGTGACCTATATGTGCAACGGACCGGAACCATTTGAACAACTTTGAAAGGGGACCACCTAAGGATCATTGTTGTGAAATTTGGTCAAAATCCGATCAGTGGTTTAGGAGGTAATGTCCTTTGAAGAAATTGTTTACGCACGGATGACAGACAAAAAGTGATCCTAATATAAAACACAAGAGGGCCATGATGGCCCTGGATCGCTCACCTGATCCATAGTGTAACAAGTGGGCCCCAGAGAGGGCCATTATTGGCCCAAGGGCTTTAATGTGCATAATGTTGAGGGAGGTCTTAAAGGTGAAGCTTCATACCAAACATCAACAAAGGCTATACTTTGAACAATCTTGGCAAAGGTCCACTAGATGAAGCTACACATCAAATATCAAAGACCTGGGCCTTGCGGTTTGAGAGAAGAAGATTTTTTTTAAAGATATTCCCTACATAAACCTATGCAAAACCAAATGGCCCCGGGGCTATATGAATCTATGTAAAACCAAAGGGCCCCGGGGTGGGGGCATTTGTGGCCCAAGGGCTATAATTTGAACAATCATGGTAGAGGTCCAGTAGATGAAGCTTCATACCAAATTTCAAAGTCCTGGGCCTTGTGGTTTCAGAGAAGAAGATTTTTAAAGATTATCCCTATATAAGCCTATGTAAAACCAAAGGGCCCCGGGGCGGGGCCACTTTTGGCCCCAGCACTATAATTTGAATCATCTTGGTAGGGGTCCTTTAGAAGAAGCTTCATACCAAATATAAAAGACCTAGGACTTGTGGTTTCAGAGAAGAAGATTTTTAAAGATTTTCCCTATATAAGTCTATGTAAAACCAAAAGGCCCAGGAGCAGGGGCATTTTTGGCCCAAGGGCTATAATTTGATAATTTGAACAATCTTGGTAGGGGTCCACTAGATGAAGCTTCAAACCAAATATCAAAGTCCTCGGCCTTGCGGTTTCAGAGAAGAAGATTTTTAAAGATTTTCCCTATATAAGCCTATGTAAAACCAAAGGGCCCCGGGGCGGGGGCATTTTTTGCCCCAGCACTATAATTTGAACAATCTTGGTAGGGGTCAACTAGATGAAGCTTCATACCAAATATCAAAGTCCTGGGCCTTGCAGTTTCAGAGAAGAAGATTTTTAAAGATTTTCCCTATATAAGCCTATGTAAAACCAAAGGGCCCTGGGGCAGGGACATATTTGGCCTAAGCACTATAATTTGAATAATCTTGTTAGGGGTCCTTTAGATGAAGCTTCATACCAAATGTAAAAGACCTAGGCCTTGTGGTTTCGGAGAAGAAGATTTTTATAGATTTTCCCTATATAAGTCTACGTAAAACCAAAGGGCCCCGGGGCGGGGGCATTTTTGGCCCAAGGGCTATAATTTGAACAATCTTGGTAGAGGTCCATTAGATGAAGCTTCATTCTAAATATCAAAGTCCTGGGCCTTGCGGTTTCAGAGAAGAAGAATTTTAAAGATTCTGCCTATATAAGCCGATGTAAAACCAAAGGGCCTAGGTGCGGGGGCATTTTTCGCCCCAGCACTATAATTTGAACAATCTTGGTAGGGGTCCACTAGATGAAGCTTCATACCAAATATCAAAGACCTGGGCCTTGTGGTTACAGAGAAGAAGATTTTTAAAGATTTTCCATATATTAGCCAATGTAAAACCAAAGGGCCCCATGGCGGGGGCATATTTTGTCCCAGCACTATAATTTGAACAATCTTGGTAGGGGTCCACTAGATGAAGCTTCATACCAAATATCAAAGACCTGGGCCTTGTTGTTTCAGAGAAGAAGATTTTTAAAGATTTTACCTATATAAGCCAATGTAAAACCAAAGGGCCCCGTGGCGGGGGCATTTTTTGTCCCAGCACTATAATTTGAACAATCTTGGTAGGGGTCCACTAGATGAAGCTTCATACCAAATATCAAAGTCCTGGGCCTTGTGGTTTCAGAGAAGAAGATTTTTAAAGATTTTCCCTATATAAGCCTATGTAAAACCAAAGGGCCCCGGGGCGGGGGCATTTTTCGCACCAGCACTATAATTTGAACAATCTTGGTAGGGGTCCACTAGATGAAGCTTCATACCAAATATCAAAGACCTGGGCCTTGTGGTTTCAGAGAAGAAGATTTTTAAAGATTTTACTTATATAAGCCAATGTAAAACCAAAGGGCCCCGTGGCGGGGGCATTTTTTGTCCCAGCACTATAATTTGAACAATCTTGGTAGGGGTCCACTAGATGAAGCTTCATACCAAATATCAAAGTCCTGGGCCTTGTGGTTTCAGAGAAGAAGATTTTTTAAGATTTTCCCTATATAAGCCTATGTAAAACCAAAGGGCCCCGTGGCGGGGGCATTTTTTGTCCCAGCACTATAATTTGAACAATCTTGGTAGGGGTCCACTAGATGAAGCTTCATACCAAATATCAAAGTCCTGGGCCTTGTGGTTTCAGAGAAGAAGATTTTTAAAGATTTTCCCTATATAAGCCTATGTAAAACCAAAGGGCCCCGGGGCGGGGGCATTTTTCGCACCAGCACTATAATTTGAACAATCTTGGTAGGGGTCCACTAGATGAAGCTTCATACCAAATATCAAAGACCTGGGCCTTGTGGTTTCAGAGAAGAAGATTTTTAAAGATTTTACTTATATAAGCCAATGTAAAACCAAAGGGCCCCGTGGCGGGGGCATTTTTTGTCCCAGCACTATAATTTGAACAATCTTGGTAGGGGTCCACTAGATGAAGCTTCATACCAAATATCAAAGTCCTGGGCCTTGTGGTTTCAGAGAAGAAGATTTTTTAAGATTTTCCCTATATAAGCCTATGTAAAACCAAAGGGCCCCGGGGCGGGGGCATTTTTCGCCCCAGCACTATGATTTGAACAATCTTGGTAGGGGTCCACTAGATGAAGCTTCATACCAAATATCAAAGACCTGGGCCTTGTGGTTTCAGAGAAGAAGATTTTTAAAGATTTTCCCTATATAAGCCCATGTAAAACCAAAGGGCCCCGTGGCGGGGGCATTTTTTGTCCCAGCACTATAATTTGAACAATCTTGGTAGGGGTCCACTAGATGAAGCTTCATACCAAATATCAAAGTCCTGGGCCTTGTGGTTTCAGAGAAGAAGATTTTTTAAGATTTTCCCTATATAAGCCTATGTAAAACCACAGGGCCCCGGGGCGGGGGCATTTTTGGCCCAAGCACTAAAATTTGAACAATCTTGGTAGGGGTCCACTAGATGAAGCTTCATACCAAATATCAAAGACCTGGGCCTTGTGGATTCAGAGAAGAAGATTTTTTAAGTTTTTGGTGAAAAAAATCTATTTTTGGCTCCTGTGACCTAGATGTGCAACGGACCGGAACCATTTGAACAACTTTGAAAGGGGACCACCTAAGGATCATTCCTGTAAAGTTTGGTCAAAATCCGATCAGTGGTTTAGGAGGAGATGTCGTTTAAAGAAATTGTTTACGCACGGACGCACGGACGGACGGACGCACGACGGACGACGGACAAAAAGTGATCCCAAAAGCTCACCTCGTCACTACGTGACGGTGAGCTAAAAATAATGAATAACCCTGTAAACCCCAGATTTCTCTATCTAAAGGGGAGTTTTAAGGGGGTGTTTAATTTCACGGACTTGTTCATGTGATGTCATGTTACATCCAAAGACACACTTATTGCTTGCTGTAGCTCCATAAGGATTCACCATTCTGAATATTTCTGTATACTACACACCATCTCATTTTTCAGCCATTTGTGTTATATGATTTTAACTTTCAACATTATTTCACAAACAGAATGGAAAACTATATAGATCCTGATCAGCTGGTTACTGAGAAGCCAGCTGATCTGGTTCTATACTGTTTTCGGAGAAGGATAAATCCAGGTTCCGCATGGTGAGGGTTAACACATTCTTGTGGTAAAGGGCAATCTATAAATCTCCAAAACTGACATTTTTTCTGACAAATTTTATGTAGCTTCTTATTTACCCTCCAAATATAGCAGGTTCGTGCCCATTAAAACTGCCTCAATCTGTTTATACTGTAGCAATTTAAATAAAGGGCCAAAATGAGTCCTGCACCACTCTCCCATCAACCTATTTAACCCTTATCATGCTGAATATTCAAATTAACTACGCCCAGTTTTGATTATCCGCCAATCAGATTGCATGATCTAATATTTTCATTCACATCCACAAACTGAATGTCAAACAGTGTGGATCCTGATCAGATGGCTTCTTCAGAAGCCATCTGATCAGGATTTACACCGTTTGGAAAGGTAGGGTTTGTCGTGAACAGCAGGATAAGGGTTAAGAAAGACTGATTCAATATATGTTTATTTCTGTAAACTACTAAGACTAATAATGTGAGTGAGTGTTTTAGTTTTACGTCCCACTAACAGCTAAGGTCATACGGAGACGGGACCTAGGTTTACAGACTCATCCGAAAGTCTGGAGAAGCCCAGGATCGATCCTGCAACCCCTGGTTTACAAGGCGAGTAGTGTAACCACTACACCACGGAGGCTTCTAACTAATAATGTACATGCAACATTATTAATCCTAACACAGTATGCCTGTATAGGCAATTTAAAGGAACTGTGACTCGAATAGCTACCATTTTACGACGTCACACCTAGATTCTTGGACGTAAGATGGAGTAACATCATTTTCTCACATCAAAATCGTTACTAAAGTACTTTAATGCATGAGTTACAGTTAATAATTTTGGCAGGATTTCTTCTAACAATGGCGAAAGGTTGAGAGAATTTGAAGGAAACAATGACATAATTCCCGATATCAGTGTATTAGAAGGGAAACTGATCAGCTCTGGTTTGTAAATTGTTGAGTCATAAATCACAGTCTGTTGGTCAGTTGTAAGTAGACAAATCACTTACACTACCGGTACACTCTTGTGATTTGATCTCCTTTACATCTAACCTCAAAACTGTGATTTATTACTCAACAAATCACAGAGCTGATCTATTTCTTAACCCATTGAATGTGGGAAGCCCCTAAAGGGATACCTTGGCAAACAGTGCAGGCCCAGATCAGACGCCGCAAAATGCGGCGTCTGATCAGGGCCTGCACTATTTGGTAACTGAATGTTTCCTCAAAAATAGAATAAAAACGAAAAAAGGCCTGACACCCCTTATATGACAAATGGACTTGTCAAACATATAGCAATGGAAGAGTCCACTAGCATACAATGGGTTAAGTAAAACATTTTGTTGTTATCATAATCATGCATGTTTCAGGTAAATCACTATGAACATCACTGAGCATGGAAATCATGTCACCACAATATGGCAGAAGTCAACATTTCCTGACAACATCAAAGTAAACATAAAAGCTGGAGGTGTGTGGCTGACGACTCGGATTGGTTGCGCCATGGTCTTGCTCATTGTGACTCATAGCGAATAATTCCTAACTAGTTTCTGCCTAATAGTAGGCTTTCATCTGAGGATGTGTGCGCTTGTCACAGATTTGTGACAAGCTGTGTGATTTTCGCTCTTTATATACCCTCTGGGTCACCCATGGTTACCCATCATTATGTATGTAGACCGGCCCTTTTGGGGGCTGGTGGGCGATTTTTGCCTTTGTGAAGACTGTCACCGGCCCATTTCATTGTTATGGAGAGAACGTCATAATCCATTGTTGTTAATGGGCACAAGACGTTTTCCTTCACTATTGTGGTTAGGATTGTGGCGTTAGTTGGTCCGTTTGGGACCGCTTTGTATTTTCGCTATGAGTCACAATGAGCAAAACCATGGCGCGACCAATCCGAGTCGTCAGCCACACACCTCCAGCTTTAATGCACCCCTTCTTCGCTCAGAGAAGGATGCGCCGGGTCAGCGTTCCATAAGAGAAGTCCAACACAGACCAACAGCGACACGTCAGTTAGCTCAAGCCTGAGCAATCTGACCCTGACGTCTGCGTCAGCCAGTTCGTCGCGAATTACGGTTGTTCCCAAAGAGAAGAGTTCCAAGAAGAGGACCAGGGAGAACACTTCGGAAGAGGAGCCGTCTAAGAAGGAAGACGCTAAAGTTACCGGCACAGATCCAACCGGCCTATAAAGAAGCCACAAGAATCCTATCGAGGCTTATCAAGAAGGTTCGAATGACGGAACACCAGCGCGACACCCGAAAAAACGGGATACGCCTGTGGCAAACCATTTCAACCTCCTTGACCATGCCCTCGAACAAATGATATTTCAAATTATTGAAATCTTAACATCAAACCCTGATGATCATAGGAGTACAAACCCCCGAAAAACCAAGGAATTGTACTGGATCTATCAGCTACACACTCTCCAACCGGTCGGGACTAATGTTCAGGGATAGAGACAGGAACTTTCAGCCATGCACCTTTCATCAAAGTAAACATAGTTTGGAAATCAAATAGTAAACACAAAAATGAATCTACCATGGATGTTCAGAGAAGGAAGAAAAATCCACATCAGGTGAACAAGCTCATGTAATTAACACCCCTCTAAACCCACTTTATATACATGTACAGCTAAGTGGGGTTTGCAGGGGTAAGCATTATTTTCCTTATTTTTGATCAAAAACATGGCTTGTGGGTCCTTATTAGAACTGTCTCAATGAGGTGGTTCTAACGAGCACCCACAATTTGTTTGGCCTAGAAATAAGAAAACTCTCATCTGAAAAATGCATGTTTTAGAGATATAAAAGATCCCATTTTAGCACACTGATGTGTCATGTTAACAAGAGGGCCCAGAGGGCCCTGAATCGCTCACCTGAGAATCAGTGTCTCTAGTACATTCTTGGCCCAAGGGCTATACTAGGTGAAGCTTCATACCAAATATCAACTAGAGCTATCACTAAAGGTGATGAATACCCCCACAAAAACTGCCTTGATAGTACATCAGCGCCATTTTGCAATTTTTTCACTTGAAAGGGGCCATAACTATGTCGAAAATTGACGAATTGAAGTGGAAATCGAACTTGACCTGTATTGTATGATGTTACATCAGTGTACCAAAAATTATAAAAATCGGTGAAGCGGTTTTTGAGTTATCGTCTGGAAACCAAGTCAACAGACCGACCGACCGACAGACAGACCGACCGACCGACAGACAGACAGACCGACCGACCGACAAGCTCACTCCTATATACCCCCCCAAATTTCATTTGTGGGGGTATAAAGACCTGAGCCTTGTGGTTTCAGAGATGAAGATTTTTAAATATTTTCCCTATATAATTTGTTCTATAAAAGGGTTATCCTTTGGAAGCAAGGAATACCCCACAGAAGTGAAACATATGGAGTGTACATGTTTTCTGGGCCAGACTAGCTAGTTTCGGCCAATTAGGCCTCATAAGTGACCGTCAGATATTTTCAAAATTCCACAATGGAATCAATGATCCCAAAGGACAAGAAAATATAATCTTCACTATGATGTAGGGCAGGGAGACGTTTTACCGCCGCCACACATTCCCACACACCAGCTGTAGTGAAGTTAAATATGTTCTATAAAAGGGTTATACTTTGGAAGCAAGGAATACACCACAGAAGTGAAACATATGGAGTGTACATGTTTTCTGGGCCAGACTAGCTAGTTGAGGCCAATTAGGCCTCATGAAAAACCAAAGGCCCCCGGGGATGGGGGCATTTTTGGCCCAAGGGCTATAATTTGAACAATCTTGGTAGAGGTTCATTAGATGAAGCATCACACCAAATATCAAAGATCTGAGCCTTGCGGTTTCAGAGAAGAAGATTTTTAAAGATTTTCCCTGTATAAGCCTATGTGAAACCAAAGGCCCCCGAGGTGGGGGCATTTTTGGCCCCAAGGCTATAATTTGAACAATCTTGGTAGAGGTCCACTAGGTGAAGCTTAACATCAAATATCAAAGACCAGGGCCTTGCGGTTTCAGAGAAGATTTTAAAGATTTTCCCTATATAAGCCTATGTAAAACCAAAGGCCTCCGGGGCGGGGGCATTTTTAGCCCCTGGGCTATAATTTGAACAATCTTGGTAGATGTCCACTAGATGAAGCTTCACACCAAATATCACAGATCTGAGCCTTAGGATTTCAGAGAAGAAGAGTTTTAAAGATTTTCCCTGCATAAGCCAATGTAAAACCAAAGGCCCCCGGGGCGGGGGCAATTTTTGGCCCTAGGGCTATAATTTGAACAATCTTGGTAGAGGTCCACTAGATGAAGCTTCATAGCAAACAGCAAAGACCTGGGCCTTACGGTTTCAGAGAAGAAGAGTTTTAAAGATTTTCCCTGTAAAAGCCTATGTAAAACCAAAGGCCCCCGGGGCGGGGCATTTTTGGCCCTAGTGCTAAAATTTGAACAATCTTGGTAGAGGTCTACTAGGTGAAGCTTCACACCAAATATCAAAGACCTGGGCCTTATGGTGTCAGAGAAGAAGATTTTTAAAGATTTTCCCTATATAAGCCTTTTTCCCTATATAAACCCAAAGGCCCCCGGGGCGGGGGCATTTTTTGCCCCAGGGCTATAATTTGAACAATCTTGGTAGAGGTCCACTAGGTGAAGCTTCATACCAAATATCAAAGACCTGGGTCTTGTGGTTTCAGGGAAGAAGATTTTTAAAGATTTTCCCTATATAAGCCTATGTAAACCCAAAGGCCCCCGGGGCGGGGGCATTTCTGGCACAAGGGCCATAATTTGAACAATCTTGGTACAGGTCCACTAGATGAAGCTTCAAACCAAATATCGAAGACCTGGGCCTTGTGGTTTCAGAGAAGAAGATTTTTAAAGATTTTCCCTATATAAGCCTATGTAAACCCAAAGACCCCCCGCGGGGGGGGGGGGGGGGGGGGGGGGGGGGTGTTTCAGGGAAGAAGATTTTTAAAGAGATTTTCCCTATATAAGCCTATGTAAACCCAAAGGCCCCCGGGGCGGGGGCATTTCTGGCCCAAGGGCCATAATTTGAACAATCTTGGTACAGGTCCACTAGATGAAGCTACATACCAAATATCGAAGACCTGGGCCTTTCGGTTTCAGAGAAGAAGATTTTTAAAGATTTTCCCTGTAAAAGCCTATGTAAAACCAAATGCCCCCGGGGCAGGGGCATTTTTGGCCCTAGGGCTATAATTTGAACAATCTTGGTAGAGATCCACTAGGTGAAGCTTCACACCAAATATCAAAGACCTGGGTCTTGTGGTTTCAGAGAAGAAGATTTTTAAAGATTTTCCCTATATAAGCCTATGTAAACCCAAAGGCCCCTGGGGTGGGGGCACTTCTGGCCCAAGGGCCATAATTTGAACAATCTTGGTACAGGTCCACTAGATGAAGCTTCATACCAAATATCGAAGACCTGGGCCTTTCGGTTTCAGAGAAGAAGATTTTTAAAGTTTTCATTTTAAAAATCTATTTTTAGCTCCTGTGACCTAGATGTGCAATGGACCGGAACCATTTGAACAACTTTGAAAGGGGACCACCTAAGGATCATTCCTGTGAAGTTTGGTTAGAATCTGATCAGTGGTTTAGGAGGAGATGTCATTTGAAGAAAAAGTTTACGCACGCACACACGCACGCACACACGCACACACACACACACGACGGACGACGGACAAAAAGTGATCCCAAAAGCTCACCTTGTCACTGCGTGACAGGTGAGCTAACAATCTCTCAACCCACAGCATGCCAATCACGACAATTGTCGTCTACTTTGACGTCTGCTGGTAACCTTAAAAGTCAATTTTTGCAAATAGTGTGGACCCAGATCAGACTGCTCCTGTAGGAGCAGTCTGATCAGGGTTCACACTGTTTGCTTGCATGCAAAATTCTGTTTGAAAAGTTTGCAAGAATACGCAGCAGACGACATAAGCAGACAATATTTTCGGATGAAGTTTTTCGTGAAATCTTAAGGGTTAACTGAGTCACATATAAGAAGTGATCTTGGGGATAGATTAATCTATCTGCCCTCAACATCCATGGTGTGTATGTATTCTGTACTAATCCCTTACAGACTACAATTTACCTGATTAAAGAAGAAAGACTTGACTGGGGTGTACCCTATCACAGTAATATGAATCTCTGGTGACAGAACAGCTGAACTTCCAGGCAAACAAAACTGAAAGTAAATCAGATCAGATACCTGCACTAACGTGCCTCCTTGGCAGGAAACTTCAAATCATAAGACGTCAATCACAACAACTGTTGTCTGCTTTATTGTCTGCTTGTTACTTAATAAGTCATAGGTGCAAACAGTGTGGATTGGGATTAGACTGGAGAAGTCTGATCAGTGTTCACAAACGGTGTGGTTCGGGATCAGAAGGAGCAGCCTGATCAGTGTCCACACTGTTTGCCTATATGTAACAAGAAAGCAGTCTGAGAGACAGCCAAATCCCCTGCAGCATTTTGCATCAAGGCTCATCCTTGTGACCTTCACCTGTGACCTTGACCTTGAGTTGGCATGGTTTATTTATGGGTACTGCACATCAGCTCACTGAGGGTGTATATTTCACAAAAGTTTAATGAGCATTCTTCCAGGGGTAAAGCAGATATGGAATGGACACAAAATTTCAAGTTTCAAACTTGTGACCTTCACCTGTGACCTTGACCTTGAGTTGGCATGGTTTATTTATGGGTTCTGCACATCAGCTCACTGAGGGGGATATTTGATGAAAGTTTAATGAAAATCCATTGAAGGGTAAAGGAGATATGGAACGGCCACAAAATTCAAAGTTTCAAACTCGTGACCTTCCAATGTGACCTTGATCTGGTGAAGGCATGACTTATTTATGAACTCTGCACATGAGCTCACTGAGGGGGTTAACTGACCAAAGTTTAATGAAAATCCTTTGAGGGGTAAAGGAGATATGGAACGGACACAAAATTCAAAGTTTTAAACTTGTGATCTTCAAATGTGATCTTGACCTTAAGTCAGCATGGTTCATTTATGGTTCTGCATAAAAGCTCATTGAGGGGGATAATTGACCAAAGTTTAATGAGAATCCTTGTAGGGGTAAAAGAGATATGGAACAGACACAAAATTCAAAGTTTCAAACTCTTGACCTTCAGGTTTGACCTTGAACTTTAGTCAGCATGGTTCATCTATGGGTTCTGCACATCAGCTCACTGAGAAGAATATTGTACCTCAATGTTAATTTTCCCATTAAAGTACCCAACAATCGCCAAAATACCCAACAGGCTACTGGATATTTTAAGTCTGTTAACAACGGAATAAACGGCAAGTACCCAAGATAGGCCTACCCAACTAGTGTCCTCTGGTTTGCAAGGACAGAGGGACAGATGGATGGATGGATGGACAGATCCAGATCGCGGCGGGGATTAAGAAGATTAAAAAGTTTGCATGAAGATGCAGTAGAGTAGACAGCATAATCAGACGACATCAGAGTCCACACACTATTTGCCTACTTGTAAAAAGATTTTTAAAGTTTGCAAGAAGATGCTACAGACGACATAAACAGATGACATTTTAGAAGCAGGTTTTCTCGACATCTTAAGGGGGTAATAAGGAGGCATTGTCTCCGGATATTTAAAAATTCACATCCCACCAATAAAGAAACCTCGGAGGAAGGTGTACTCATATCAGAAAGGTGACTATGAAACTATGAGGAAGGATGCACTCAGATTTGCAGAGGAGAATTACTTTAATGGTCATTCAGATGCTGGGTCTGTACAGGAGAATTTTGATTTGATAACTTCTTTCATTCATACTTCGGCCGAAAATCATATCCCCTCAAAAACTAGTAGGACTGTATCTTCTATTCCCTGGATCACTCCACAGATAAGAAGGAAAATTCGCAGAAGCAATAAGATTCATGCAAAGGCAAAAACTAGAGCTGTCAGAGGATCTGACTATAGCCCCGCTATAGCGCTATCAGAGGAGTAAGACACATTGACTCTAAAAGCTTTTAACCTATCAGGGGAGCTTTCTTAGTTCCAGAGAAAACTTTAATATTTTTTTTTTTCTTTGCTGGGGAGATAACCCCAAGAGTAATGTTGTTGGCCATTATTTACTTACATCCACCTAATGTTCATGTTTATACAAAGTTTCAGCTTTCTAGCTTTCTTAGTACCTGATGGGCCTTTGGCCATTATTTTGGTAAGGGCCATACATCCACCCACTTTTCATGTTCATACAAAGTTTCAGTATTCTAGCTTTCTTAGTTCCTGAGAAAACTGTCACCAAACCTTTTCATTTATTAAAAAAAACTATACTATCAGGGGAGATAACTCCAAAAGTAATGGGCCCTCGGCCATTATTTTGGTTAGCTCCCTATATCCACCCATTGTCCACATTTATGCAAAGTTTGAGGTTTCTAGCTTCTTTAGTTCCTGAGAAAACTGTGACCAAACATTTTCATTTAAAAAAAACCTATATTTTCATTTATTTAAAAAACCTATCAGGAGAGATAACTCCAACAGTTATGGGCCCTTGGCCATTATTTTGGTAAGCTCCCTATATCCACCCATTGTCCACATTTATGCAAAGTTTGAGCTTTCTAGCTTCTTTCGTTCCTGAGAAAACTGTGACCAAACATTTTCATTTAAAAAAACCTATCAGGGGAGATAACTCCAAGAGTTATGGGCCCTTGGTCATAATTTCGGTAAGGTCCGTGGAGGCACCCATTGTCCACGTGTATACAAAGTTTTAGTTTTCTAGCTCTCTTAGTTTCGGGGAAAACTGTGACGAAAAAATAACGGAATAACGGAATTACGGAATTACAGAATTACAGAATTACGGAATTACAGAATTACGGAATGACAGGGCAAATCCAATATAGCCCCACTTTTCAAGCGGGGCTATAAAGACGGGAAGTGGTAAACTCCGGACAAAATTTGAAAACTTGAGACGTGAAATCAAGTTTGATATAAAAAATCAGCATGATTTGTATGTGAATAACTTGGTAGGTGATGTAAAGGCAAATCCCAGAGACTTCTACAGATATATTAATAGCCAGAAGAAAGACAGGCAAGGTATCCCGCCCCTTAATAAAAGGGGAGGGGACGGGGTTGCTGAATCAGACTCTGAAAGGGCAGAGGAACTAGTTGGTCAATTCAATGATGCGTTTAATAAAACTGAGTTCACGGAGGTTCCATTGACTGGAAGATCGGCCCCATTCATGAATAATATTGTTGTGACAGCTGCAGGAGTGATCAAATTACTTCAAGGCTTAAACCCCAGTAAGGCCTTAGGACCTGATGAGCTTCATCCTAGAGTCCTGAAGGAACTAGCAAATGAGTTGGGTCCAGTTTTTGCACACTTGTTTCAACAGTCTCTTGATACGGATGAAATCCCCAAAGAATGGCTCTTAGCAAACATCTGTCCACTCTTTAAAAAAGGAGATAGGGCTCTTGCCCGTAATTATCGCCCTGTGTCTCTGACTTGTGTTCTGTGTAAATTACTGGAACATATAGTCTGCTCGAACATCATGGCCCACTTGGACGAACATAAACTTTTGTCAGACAGACAACATGCATTTAGGAAAAGGCACAGTTGTGAAACTCAGCTAAGCACAGTTATTAATGACTGGGCAAAAATCTTGGACAAAGGGGGGCAGGTGGACACATTTATTCTGGACTTCGAGAAGGCTTTTGACACCCCTCCTCATGAACTACTTAAATCTAAGTTATTTGGTTATGGAATTGGGGGAAAGACCCTCAAATGGATAGATTCCTTTCTTTGCTACAGAAAACAGCGGGTTGTTGTTAATGGTGAATCTTCGGAGTGGGCTCCAGTTTTGTCTGGAGTCCCGCAAGGGACCGTTCTTGGTCCACTTTTGTTCTCCCTGTACATCAATGATATTTCCACTGACATTGACTCAGAAATAAGACTGTTCGCAGATGACTGTGTTTGTTACCGGGAAATTAGAGATTCAGATGACTCATTGAAACTTCAGGCTGACATAGATAGATTAGGATGTTGGGCACGTAAATGGGGCATGAGATTTCAGCCAGTTAAATGCAATATTAAGCAGATAACTAGGAAGAGATCTAATAAAGTTGAGGCTTCTTACACCTTAGAGGGAACGGTCCTCGAGAATGTGGACTCCATTAAATACCTTGGAGTGACAATCTCACATAACTTGAGATGGAATACTCATATTAGCAACATATGTACTAAGGCAAATAGAACGCTTGGTTTCCTGAGGCGAAATCTTCATCAGTGCCCTCAGGATGTAAAAGAGGCAGCATATAGAGGTCTTGTTTGCCCCATCTTGGAATATGGTAGTTGTATCTGGGACCCCAGTGGAGTGGTCCTTAACGATGAAATTGAGAAAGTTCAGAATAGAGCTGCTAGATTTGTAACAGGCAATTACTGCTTTGAAACTGGGAGGATGACGGGAATACTTGGAAAATTAAAATGGGAATCTCTCAAGAAAAGGAGAAAAGACAGTAGGCTAATCCTTTTATACAAAGGTCTAAAGGGTGCTGCCAGCATTCCAACAGATGACCTTGTTCCCCCAGCTAGACACTGTAGAAATCACCATTCGTTGGCGTTTCAGACCCTTAGCGCAAGAACTGACATTTATAAAGAGTCGTTCTTCCCCAGAACCATTAGAGATTGGAATGCCCTTCCCGATTCGATTATTTCAACAGCTGAAGGTGCTGATGATTGTGTAGCTAAATTTACTTCTTTGGTTAGAGCTAGGGACTAACTTCCCACATCACAGGTCCTGGTGTATGAATGTCATTTGACGTGTCACCAGTAACAATTCTGATTCTGAACTCCTGCAAAAGTATTTTTGTCTCCCATGTCAATAGGGGTCAACTCTTAAAGGAAAGAATTTGCTCCTGAGGAGCAAATTCTTTTCTTTAAGAGTAGACCCCTTTTTCAGTGGGCAAGGGCTTATAGAAAAGCCAACAGGAAGTCCTGAAAGTTGTCTCCCTTTTGAAAAATGGCAGAAACTCTGTCAGGTGTCCCCATTCCCCTTAAGTGGAATTGATAAACCCATTTTCTGCTAGTTTTCACAAGGGAGACAACTTTTGAAACCTCCTGTTTTCTTCCCCATGTACAGAAACAGATGAGTTGGCTTATTAAGGAAAATGGCAGCACCTTGCAGATTTTTCCGCGTTTTTTTTCAAAAGGAGACAACTTTCGGAACTTCCTGTTTGCTTTTCTATAAACCCTGTCCAACTGAAAAAGGGGTCTGCTCTTAAAGAAAAGAATTTGCTCCTTAAGAGCAAATTCATTCCTTTAAGAGTTGATCCCTATTGATATGTGAAACATACGTTTGCAGGAGTTGCCTCCCCTGAAGGTGTATTCCATTCCCCTTAAGAGCCATCTCATCAGGATCTACACTGTTTGCATAGGTATCTGAACCCGGCTACAAGGTTGAAAGGGCTAAAGAGACTTTTCTCCTCAGCAAATTCTTTCCTTTTAGAGTAAACCCCCGGGAGACAAAAATATTTTTGGAAGAATTGTCTCCCCTGAAAGTGTATTCATCTTGCACTTGTTTTTATTCTTTTTATTTTTCCACACTTATTTATAGCCAATTGTTGATCAGACGTGAGCAAAACTTGTGTGCCTAGTGAAGAAACACCCCATCTTCCTTGCAGAACTTGGAATCTCACATATGACCAGAGCTAGGCTCAAAGCCACAGCAGTGAGGGACCTAATGCTCCTTCCCACAAGGTCATGGAGGTCCACTTGCACTTGTCCATCACAAAAACTTTCGAGTCTTACAAATAGCCCATTCCCGCGACTCATGATCCTCAAAGCCATGATGCAAATTTTCCTTTTCTGTTGCTTGTTTTGGAGTTTAACAACCCCATCAACACTATCAATAACATATTAAGCTGGTCATTACCGTAAAAATTCGGCTATAAGACAAGGATTTTTCCCTCCAAAATGAGCCCCCAAAAATGACCCCGTCTTATAGCCGAGGTCATGGACTGCAGGCTTTTTTCCGGCAATATCCAGCGAAGACCAGACGTATGGAAAAAGCCGATCTGTGATTTTTTTAATTGATATAAATCGCCGCCCACAAACCACTGCTACCATTTTTCTGCATGAGATCAGTAAATGACATCATCCGACCCCAGCAACCCCACACGTGTTTAATGTCATAGTGTGTATCTCTTTCATAAAAAAAAAGTTTGGAACCGGTAAACAATATTTTCTCAATAGCTAAACGGTTGTGAATAGAGGTGGATAGAAAACAGCGCTTTGCACAGCTCTCGAATTATCCCCAGAAGCTCTGTGTCAATAACCAACAACAGCGTTCGACTTTTCCCACCAAACGTCTTCTTTTGGTGCCAAAACATAAACATTCATGAGATAGTAGAATAGTCCATTTTTATTATACAAACATCTACCATTAGATGTAGCTATTTGTCTGAGGAGCGATCAAGTCATTTTCACATTGATTGTGGATTATATTTTATGACTAGAGGATAAATGCAAATTAGAAACATAACTTGACCATATTTTCACACCTTATCGACACGCACCACAGTTGGCAATTATATATGACAGGGATTGACCATAATGTCTTACTTGAACCGTAATATATACACAGATGGTTTGTATCTGAATTGACAGTGCAGCAACTATTGCGATTTACTTACTTGTCGAGTTTTACTGTATTTACGGACTCAAAAAGACTGACAGTTGTACACAATTTTTTTTGCACTTGCCCGACCGGGCACCAAATGGTCAAAGTGCACCTGCCTGTCGCGATTTCGGTCTTGTCCCGGGCGGCCGGGAAATGGATTTGTCAGCCCCTGCCATCTAGTAAATAGAAGTCTGTGTATCTGTCTAGACTTAGCCAGCAAAGCATGTACCGGGCCAACTTTGGGCTAACAGCGATTCAACATATCAACACCATCTTGCTGTCGGCCCAACGTCTGCCCGCTATTTTGTGCTAGCTGGGGAGTTGGTTCTGAGTCTGAATAGCTAGGTGTTGTGTTCTCTGAAAAAAAAAAAAGTTCAGTTACTTATAGAAATGCTGCAACAAATATTTTTAATTTTTTTGGATGGAAATAAATTTCCCCCTTTTCCCAATGCTTAATAGACCTACCTGTTCAGATTCAGTAAGAGTTGTCTCTCTTTGTAACTCTCGCAACCGAAAACACAGAATGCCAACAGACATAAACAAGCCATGTGAGAGTTAAGAAGAGGGTTTTTCTGGCGAAAAAAGGCTGATTTCTCACATCTAAATGGCATCTGGCGGTAGCAGATAGGCCCCCGACAGATATGACAAAAATTTGACCCATCTTATAAAAGAGTATAAGCAAAATCCCACCATTGAAAAACTGAAAAAGGGGCCCTGTCATCTAGCTTAATCGCCTTATAGCCTAATTTTTACGGTAACCAAAACACACTTTTCCTGGGCAGGCTTGCCAGCAGTCTATTTGTCCGCAGGGATCAGCCGAGGGGGCGATTCGGGCGACTTCTTCGCCCGAAGTTCAAGAACTTCGCCTAACCAGCCTGGAAAAGAGAAGTTGACTTCGCCCTGTTTTTTTTCCGACTTTTTTGTTTTATTTTTTTTTTCTTCATCTCCAGGATCTTCTTTTCAAATTAGAAGTAATATCCATCGATAAAGGCACAAAGTTGATAACAAAAACACCTATTGATAATCCGATAATTAATAATCCAACTCCAAGTGTTAATTGCTCGAGTCAGAAACTGACCACCTGTAGCGTTGAGCACAAGTTGTCAGATCAGTTAATTATGTAAATAGGTGAATTGGGTTAGTCCAGATCGGCATCTTTGATCTTATTTCATGGCCACTTAGACTGAGTAATCAGACTTGTCCACGCAGCATGAGACGATCGGTCTTTTTGATCTTGGCAATATGATTGACGCATGAAAAACGTGCGTCTCATTTTACATATCAATATAAGATAGATAAAGATGTGACTTTAACCCTTTTTGTACCAAATGGAATCTTTATCCTTATATATTGCAGGAGTTCAATTCAAAATTTATGGGTGTCAGGTTATGTTTTCATGAAAATTTATTTGGAAAATAAGTTAATAACTGAACTTTTAGCAAACAGTCGAGGCCCTGATCAGACACCGCATTCTGCAGCGTGTGATCTGGGGCTGCACTGTTTGCCAGGGTACCCGTTTTGGGGTTTCTGGTACTAAATGGGTTAACAGGAATACCAACGGTGATCAGGCGCTGACTCAAAATGATCAAACAGACAGAAAATGTGTAAAACGAAAGATGGGAACTAGAAAAAAAAGGAATGTAGGGTATGATAGATGAAAAAAAACAAACAAAAAAAAAACAGTCCCATTGCACCTGCAGCAACTTGCCGGGATATCACGGTCGCACAGACACGACTGCACAACATGACTCATAACCTAGAGGTGAGATTAAATCGGTTGTTTCCCTTTAGTGCCCTTCAGTGACTAAGTGAGTGGGACATTGAGAAAATGAAAGTAGATGAAGATGTCTGATTATTTGCTGCTATAATCGAGATACCGATGTGCATAATCATTCAGCAAGTGCAACTGCAACATTGGTATGTAATTTGCAACGATATCACACCAGCACACTGTATTTCTAAATTGCAAATAAACAACGGTATTTACGGAAATTACCGAAAATTCGGCTCGACAGTTTCCATACTTTAGTCATTTTTCTGGAGCCCTACTTCGCCCTCTTGTCCCTCATTTCGCCCGGTTAGTGCTGGAGGGAGAAGTCACTTCTCCCTGCTTCCTGGGCCTAGGATGATCCCTGTAATGTCCTATGAATACACTGCTTCAGATCAGAAACCACTCCTAAAATTGTTCTATGAATAGACTGGTTTACATCAAGAACCACTGCTGTTTGTCCAATGAATAGATTGGTTTACATCAATGCTTCATATAGACAAGGTACAAATGCACATGTACATTTGAACATTTGCTGGCTGCCCATGTTATAAATAGAGGCTAACACACAAGTGGTAAATTTATGGAAGGAGCCTCTTGTGAGCAAATATAACAAAAGCAAATGACATATCAAGCCCTACTACCCAAAGAGCCTTTAGGGTTTATGGGAGGATCCAACTCGCAACTCTTATCCTGGGCAGGTGTTTGGTTGGTTTCAGCTCAGTATGGAAGCTCCATGCAGCCCAATCAATTTTTTCAAGCCCCGATAGAAAGAGGCTGGGGCATAATATCATTATAAACCCCTTTTTCCTTATATAAAATGCAATCAACCCATTGTATGCGGAAAACCCCATAAGGGGTGCCTTGGCAAACAGTGCAGGCCCGGATCAGACGCCACAGAATGTGGCGTCTGATCAGGGCATGCACTCTTTGCCCAGTGATTTTTTTACAAATTTTCAATTATGCGTCCTGGGACTCACTCAACCAAAAAACTGTGCGTCCCAAATCTGAAAGTATGAGTCCCAATATTTGGAGGGAAAAAAGGAAGTACAAAAAGATCAGTTCAGTATAAAATGCCATCATTCATAGTTAAAAATAATGCAGTCTAGTATCTATTATTTGCAATGAACAGAATCAATCATCATCTTGTGTTGTTAACTAGCCCAAAGAAATCCTGCTAAAGTGTACGTTTTTCAGTCTATTTTCCGTCATGTTTTCTACTTTCTTTTTCGATAAATGCGCACCGCAACATGTGCGTGAAATAATTTACTTCATGCACAATGGAGAAAATATTCCGAACCATTATCGACAAACGTTTCCTCCCCTGATTGGGACACCAGCTATCTAGGTTCAGGGGCTGACAAATCCATTTCCCGGCCACCCGGTACAAGTCCGAAATCGCGCCGGACAGGTGCACTTTGACCTTAGGACGCCCGGTCGGGCAAGTGCAAAAAAATCGTCTACAGCTGTCAGTCTTTTGAGTCCTTAAATACAGTAAAACTAGAGTAAGTAAATCACAATAATTGTGCTGCATTGTCCTGCTTTGTCGACAATTCAGAGACAAACCGTCTGTGTATTTATAACAGTTCAATTATGACACTATTGTTAATCCCTGTCACATAATTGCCAAGTAAACCTGATTGCCCTGCGGTGCGTGTCTTTAATTTCTGGCGATAAGCCAACTTGAACGAGGTGTGAAAATATGGTCTCAAGTTATGTCTCTAATTTGCGTTTATTCCCCAATCATAAAATTTAATCCACAATCAATGTGAAAATGATTTACTCGCACCTCAGACAATTAGCTACATCTAACGGTAGATGTATGCAATATAAAAACGGATCGTGAATGGTTATGTTTTTGCGCGAAATAGCAGACGCTCGGCTTGGCGGGGAAAGTCGAACGCTGTTGTTGGAGCTGCTGGGGATAATTCGGGGGCTGTGCAAAGCGCTGTTTTCTATCCACCTCCATTTACAACCGTTTAGCTATCAAGAAAATATTTTTTACCGGTTCCAAACATTTTTTTAAGAACGGGATACAGCCCATTAAATAAAAACAATGGCATTAAACACGTGCGGGGTTGCTGGCATCGGATGACGTCATTTGACACATTTAGCGATCACATGCAGAAAAATGGTTGAGTTGGTTTGTGGGCGGCGATTTGGATGGCGGAAAACTTTGATGTTCGCATTGAACTTGCTTGTGTGAAAGTTTGGGCTCATTTTGGATGGAGGGGATTCTCGTCTTGTGGTTGGATCATTAAATTGTACCTGTATCGATTTTTTCGGTGACTCGTTGGGCAGTTGAAGGTTCGGTAAAAGTGCGGCATTTTATCACTTCCGCCGATATTTACAGCAGTGAAAATGAAAGTTGGATTTTTCGCCCATGAAATATTTGCGTCCGACGGACGCACATATTTTATGATCGTGCGTCCTCATTCCTATTTGTGCGTCCTGGACGCAGGACGCAGGGGTAAAAAAATCACTGTTTGCCAACAGAATTTTCTGTCAGAAACAGAATAAAAATGAAAAAATAGGCCTGACAACCTTTATATGACAAATGGACTGGTCCAACAAATAGCAATAGAAGAGTCCACTAGTATACAATGGGTTAACAAGGGTGTTCATTACTGGTGCGATGACTTACCGGTAGCACAAGACCTTTCAAGAAGGAAGTTAAAGTTTTCTGTAACCTCTCAAACAACATGGAGCATGACTGAGTGTCCTAAAAAAGACATAAGACTAAACATTAGCTGTTATGATGCCATGATAAAATGTATCTGAAAATGCCATCCACTTTTGGCATCTGCTGCATCTTCTTGCAAACTTTTCAAACATATTTTTACATGCAGGCAAACTGTGTTGACCCTGATCAGACTGCTCCTAGAAGAGCAGTAACCCTGATCAGACTGCTCCTAGAAGAGCAGTCTAATCGGGGTCCACAGTGTTTGCAATAATGACTTTTAAAGTAACAGGCAGATGATGAAGCAGAAAAAAATTGTTGTAATTGGCATCTTAAGGGTTAGGAAATAAACCAAGCATTATATGATTTTGTTTGTTTGTATTGGAGTTTATTGACCCTGTCAAAACTATTTAGGCCATTTTAGAGCTGATCAGTTTACCTATCCACACTTTCCAAGCATTATATGAACACAAACTCTGCTGAAAAGACTGCAAAGTGCTGCCCACACCAACCAGTTCACCCGTCCCAGTGCCCCTACATGTACAGCCTGATATGAGTCTTATCTTTGCACAAGTCTGCTCATTTTGTCTCATTAAGGACAGACATACCTTATTTATCTTTATTTTAAGTATACACCTCAACTCCTTACCATACTTGTTCTAAAATTTGATTGATTGATTGTGTTGGGCCCCAATCTTGGTAGGGGTCCACTAGAGGAAGCTATGTGTCAGATAACAAAGGCCTTAGCCTTCTGGGGCCAGTTGTTCAAAACTTACAATGTTGTTAGTTAACATATCATTAAAACTTTGATCTCATTACAAAAACACACCAGTGCGTCATAGTGCATTTGTTTACATCTCCAAAATGGTCAATTTTCTGAAGAAAATTTGTGACATTATTCTTATTTATACTCAAAACATAAGTTGTGGGTACTCGTTAGAACCGCCTCATTGAGGCGGTTCTAACGAGTACCCACAACCTATGTCTAGGAGCAGAAATTAGTAAAATAATGTATACCCCCATAAACCCCAGTTTTCTCGATATAAATTGGGGTGTAAGGGGGTGTTCATTTCACAGAATTTTAAGTGTGATGTAGTATTTTTGCTGAAAAAATGTGAGCAGCTTTTGCAGATTCAAAAATTAACATACATGGTTATAAAGTTATGCTGCATGTGTATGCACAAGAAAACATCACAATTAAATGGCCAGAAATTGCAAAGGACCACAACTCTGTCAAAATGTCATTAAATTGGTTGAAAATTGAATCAGGTGATCTCCTCTTTGGTCCCAATCAGTACATCTAATATCAAGGCTCTAGTTCAAATGCTTTTCTCAGATATCTTGCTAACGAGATTTCTGTGTTATTTAATTAAAAGGGAAATACATGTAACTCATTAAGGGGAGATAATTTGGATAAGAAAAAAATATGGGTCATTTATTTTTTCATGAGGAATCCATGTATGAAATTTCAAAACACTAGCATACATAGTTCAAAAGTTATGCTATGTACAAGAAAGCAAAATTTTAACAGGCCAGAAATTGCAAAGGGCCATAACTCCAACATACTTTTATTAAATTGGTTGAAAATTTAATCAGGTGATCTCCTCCTCAGTCCCAATCAGTATGCTAACTATCAAGATTCTAGCTCTTATACTTTTTCAGATATCTTGCTAGCGAGAGTTCTATGTTTTTTAATTAAAAGGGAAATAATTAGAAAAGGTGAGATAATTCAGATAAGAAAAAAATAGGGGTCAACTATTTTTTCATAAGAGATCTATATATGAAATTTCAAAATGCTAGCATACATGGTTGTAAAGCTATGCTATGCACAAGCAAGCAACTTAAATAAATGGTCAGAAATTGCTAAGGGCCATAACTGTGTCAAAATTTCATTAAGTTGGTTGAAAATTTAATTGGTGATCTCTTCCTTGGTCCCAATCAGTAAACCAAATATCAAGGCTCTAGCTCAAATACTTTTACACATATCTTGCCAAGATTTCTATGTTATTTAATTAAAAGGGAAATAACTCAAAAAGGGGGGATAATTTGGATAAAAAAATATGGGTCTACTTTTTTTTCATGTGGAATCCATATATGAAATTTCAAAACACGAGCATAAATGGTTCTAAAGTAATGCTAGGTACAAGAAAGTGTAATGGACGAAGGAACCTACGAATGGACAAGCCAGACGCAATATGCACCCCCCCCCACCACACACACACACAAATTTTTCAAAGTTTGGCATAAAAACTCTGATATTTTTCACATTTCTGCTCAAAACATACATTTTGGGCACTGGTTAGAACTCCCTCGGTGAGGCAGTATAACGAGTACCAATATTCTATGTTTTTTTATCACAAATAAGAAAAAAAACTGTATACCCCTACTAACCCCAATTTTACTATATAAAACTGGGGTATAAAGGGGTCAAAATTATGAAGGCGTGTTAGGTGAAAAAAGTCCTTTCAATGACTGTACTTACAACAGAGCTAATAGATGGGCTGAGATCCAGAACAATGACATATCTGTATCTCCTAGCAACAAAGGTCAACATTGTGTTGGGCAACAACATGAACTTGTACTTGTTACCAGGGTAACACATTGTGCCGTCATCAGGAACTATGGAGGCCACATGGAGTTCTTCATCTGTATCAACCTATAGTTAAAGAATAGGAAAAAACTAAAAATAAACACATATTTTTACCCATAACACCCCAATCACAACAACTGCCGTCTGCTGTTTATTTTAAAAGTCACAGTTACAAACAGTGTGGACCCAGATCAGACTGCTCCTAGAGGAGCAGTCAGATCAGGGTCCACACTGTTTGTCTGTATGCAAAAATATGTTTGAAAAATTTTGCAATAAGCTGCAGCAGACGACATAAACAGACAATATCACATTTTTTTGTGTAGAAAATACTAGATCTCCATGTAGCAACATGGCAGACCATATTGTAATAAGGGTACGTCATAGTAATGAATTTTTATGAAATGTACACCCAAGCCTCCTTGGGCGCTTGCATAAAAGTTGCCATTCCTAGATGCAAGCTTTACAATGTACAATAAATGAAGCTTTTATAGTTCTTGAGAAATGGACTTGAACAGTTGACAGAATGCTAGAGTTGACTCAGTAGATCACAAGTCAGTGAACTATGGAACCTAAGTCAAGGTTAAATATGGATGTTTGCATTAAAGTTGCCATCCCTAGATAGAAGTTAGTACCAATTCTCATAGTACCAATTATCATTCATGAAGCTCTTATAGTCCTTGTGAAATGGACCTAAACATTAACCCATAGAATGCCAATCACGGCAATTGTCGTCTGGTATGACGTCTGCTGGTTACTTTAAAAGTCATTTTTGCAAATAGTGTGGACCCAGATCAGACTGCTCCTCTAGGAGCAGTCTGATCTGGCTCCACACTGTTTGCCTATATGCAAAAATATTTTTAAAAAGTTTGCAAGAAGATTCAGCAGACAACATAAGCAGACGACATCATCTGATGCAGTTTTTCATGGCATTTTAAGGGTTAAGGTGACTACTATACTAGTGTTGCTGCAAATGTTAATGACTTGACTAATGAACACAAACGAGCAGACTGGTGGATGGAATTAAGAGTCCTATGTCGTGCCATGCTTACTGTAGATTGGGCTGCACTGTGCTTGCACGCAGCGCTGAAACCGACCTCGCACATGAGTACTGGTAAACCGCTTAGAAGGTCTAAGCCTACCAAGGCAACGCGGTGCATGTCAGATCATCCATGCATATAAACCCTTTTGGTTTCATTTGGCGACAGGGCTTGAGATGTCAATTCATCTCAGTGTAGGGTAAAAGTCCCACAAAATTGGAAGGAACATCTCCAAAATGACCTTAATAGTGTTGATGGGGATGTTAAATCCCAAATCAATCAAAGAAAGCAGACATGACAACAAAAACTGTATAGATTATATTGGAAAATGGCCATTTTTGTCAGCTTTTTCCATATAATCCATGCATTTTGTGTTACTGTAATGATCCTAAATATTGAGACAGATTGGCCAAAGCAAACAGTGCATACCCAGATGCTCCTAAAGGAGCAGTCTGATCAGGGTCTACATTGTTTGCCATTCCATCAATACCTTTTGCACTCATTGCTGGATCATGAAACAAATTTTGTCAAAAATTTAGGAGAATTACAGCAAGACCTTCAGGTGTCCGTTTATGTTTTATCTAAATCTGTGTTATAACTAGAGAAAGCGACCAGTGGGTCACGTATACCCCCAGCCAGTGCCACCATCTGATATATCTTTCGAGCTTGTATGTAATATGAATGAAGTTAAGAAGCTATAAGAATCTATAAATGTGCTTGTAAAGGCTAAACCAAACATAAAATTTCTAAATGGACCAAGGGAGTGAGGGATCAAAGTTAATGAAGCAGCAGGGTGGGGTGTGCATCAATGAAATCTTTGGACTGGTATGCAACATTGATGCAAGTATCAACTGAATTTTTCTTGGAGTTTAGAACATACAGGCATCTATAAACTTTATCATAAAACTTTAACCAAATGTAAAATTTCTAAGTCCGTGACCTTGAGGTCAAGGTCACCATGGGTGGGGGGCAGGCACATGTATCACGAAATTGTTTGTCAAACATGAAGATAATCTAACATGGGGTTACAGAGATATCAGCAATGAAAAAGGTTGAACACAAAACTTTGACGCACAAGTAGACAGACAGACGGCCCACCCAGGGGCTTAGATATTCCATATGAAAGGTAATGGTAAAGAGATATACTTTACCAAACATGAAGAGAATCTAACATGTGGTTACAGAGATATCAGCAATGAAAAAGGTTTAACACAAAACTTTGACAAAAAAGTAGATGAACAGACAGATGGACAGACAGCCCACCCAGGGGCTTAGATATTCCATATGAAAGGTAATGGTATAGAGATATACTTTACCAAACATGAAGAGAATCTAACATGTGGTTACAGAGATATCAGCAATTGAAAAGGTTTAACACAAAACTTTGACGTAAAAGTAGATGAACAGGCAGACGGACAGACAGCCCACCCAGGGGCTTGACCCAGGAGCTAAGATATTCCATATAAAAGGTAATGGTATAGATATATCGTTTACCAAACATGAAGAGAATCTAACATGTGGTTACAGAGATATCAGCAATGAAAAAGGTTTAACACAAAACTTTGACGTAAAAGTAGATGAACAGACAGACGGACAGACAGCCCACCCAGGGGCTTGACCCAGGAGCTTAGATATTCCATATGAAAGGTAATGGTATAGATATATCGTTTACCAAACATGAAGAGAATCTAACATGTGGTTACAGAGATATCAGCAATGAAAAAGGTTTAACACAAAACTTTGATGTAAAAATAGATGAACAGACAGATGGGAAGACAGACAGCCCACCCAGGGGCTTGACCCAGGGGCTTAGATATTCCATATGAAAGATAATGCTATAGAGATATTCTTTACCACACACGAAGAGAATCTAACATGTGATTACAGAGATATGAGCTGTCAAAAAGGTTTAACGCAAAACTTGGAATGAAAGGTTGATGAACGGTGGGACAGACGGAAGTACGAAAGAACTAACGAATGAACCAACGGACGAACGTACCAACGACCGGACGGAAAGACGAAAGCTATATAGCCCCTGACATACTTTTTATGCCGAGGTATAATAATCAATGTTATAAAGAGGTTTAGGTGAGTTTGGAAACATTTGAATAGAACAAGAATTCTGCAGAAGGCTATGAAGCATCTGTAGAAGTGTTGATGGCTGAACAAACAAACTAATCATATAATAAATTAGCAGATAGAAAACTGAATATATAGTAAAATTCTGCTATTTAGACAACCTAAAATTTAGACTAAATCTACTTTTAAAAGCTTTAAGAGAAGTTTCAGTTAAATTTTTCTTTTTGTTTTCTATACCTAGTCTCTCTTAATAAGAGACTACCTTTAAACAGTCCCAAATATGGCCTTAATATAGGAATTTTACTGTACATCACCAGTGTGACATAGTGGATGTTTATATATCTCAACAGCTGTTATTTGGCTGACAAAAATTTGTACAAAAAATTGTATTTATATACCAAACAAAGGTTGTGGATGCTCGTTAGAACTGCCTCATTGAGGTGTATCTAACGAGTACCCACAACCTATATCTTGGAGCAGAAATAAGAAACCATGACCTTATTATAACATGATTCATTATAACATGGTTTTGGCTATAACACGGTTTCAAGATGGACCCTTAAAATGTGTAGAATATATAGAACAAGAGGACCCAATGGCCCTATATCGCTCACCTGTGTACCAGAAAATCCTAAGTGTAGGAGACCACTTGACATTGCTACATACTAAATATCTGAGCTCTGGGCCTTATGGCTTTGGAGAAGAAGATTTTTGAATTTTTTTCCAGTATAAGACCATAGGTCAATTTTGACCCAAAGGGCATGGTTGGCAGGATTTATGTAGGCGACCATTTTATGTTGCTATATACTAAATATCTAAGGTCCGTACTTCATGGTTTCAGAGAAGAAGATTTTTGAAGCTTTTTTCCATTATAAGTTTATTGGAGTTAAGCCACAGGATTTGGCCAACTTGAACCCCAAGGGCAAGACTCAGGCAGGATTCATGTAGGCAACCACTCCACGTTGCTACATGCTAAATACCAAAGCTCATGGCCTTATGGTTTCAGAGAAAAATATTTTTGAAGTTTTTTTTTTTTTCATTTTAATTTTTTTTCCATTTCAAGTCCATCCATGGTAGCTTATGGGCCATGGGCGTGGCCACTTCTGGCCAAAGGGGCATGATTGGCAGGATTTATGTAGGTGACCACTTGCCATTGCTACATGCTAAATATCTAAGCTCTGGGCCCTATGGTTTCAGAGAAGAAGATTTTTAAAGCTTTTTTCCATTAGGAGTCTATGGGAGCTAAGGGGCCCTTGGGTGTGGCCCATTTGGACCCCAGGGGCATGATTGGCAGGATTTTTGTAGGTGACCATTTGCCACTGCTACATGCTAAATATCTAAGCTCTGGGCCCTGTAGTTTCAGAGAAGAAGATTTTTGAAGTTTTTTTCCATTAGGAGTCTATGGGAGCTAAGGGGCCCCGGGGCATGGCCTATTTGGACCCCAGGGGCATGATTGGCAGGATTTATGTAGGTGACCACTTGCCGTTGCTACATGCTAAATATCTGAGCTCTGGGACCTGTGGTTTCAGAATTTTTTAAGCTTTTTTCCATTAGGAATCTATGGGAGCTACGGGGCCCTGTGGCATGGCCCATTTGGACCCCAGTGGCATGATTGGCAGGATTTATGTAGGTGACCAGTTGCCTTTGCTACATACTAAATATTAAAGCTCAGGGCCCTGTGATTTCTGAGAAGAAGATTTTTGAAGCTTTTTTTCCATTAGGAGTCTATGGGAGCTAAGGGGCCCCGGGATGTGGCCTATTTGGAACCCAGGGGCATGATTGGTAGGATTTATGTAGGTGACCGCTTGCCGTTGCTACATGCTAAATATCTAAGCTCTGGGACCTGTGGTTTTAGGGAAGAAGATTTTTGAAGCTTTTTTCCTTTAGGAGTCTATGGTAGCTACGGGGCCCTAGGGCGTGGCCCATTTGGACCCCAGGGGCATGATTGGCAGGAATTATGTAGGTGACCACTTGCCATTTCTACATGCTAAATATCTAAGCTCTGGGCCCTGTGGTTTCAGAAAAGAAGATTTTTGAAGCTTTTTTCCATTAGGAGTCTATGGGAGCTAAGGGGCCCCGGGGCGTGGCCTATTTGGACCCCAGGGGAATGTTTGGCAGGATTTATGTAGGTGACCACTTGCTGTTGCTACATGCTAAATATCTAAGCTCTGGGCCCTGTGGTTTCAGAGAAGAAGATTTTAGAAACTTTTTTCCATTAGGAGTCTATGGGAGCTATGGGGCCCCAGGGCGAGGCCCATTTGGACCCCAGGGGAATGTTTGGCAGGATTTATGTAGGTGACCACTTGCTGTTGCTACATGCTAAATATCTAAGCTCTGGGCCCTGTGGTTTCAGAGAAGAAGATTTTAGAAACTTTTTTCCATAAGGAGTCTATGGGAGCAAAGGGGCCCCGGGGCGTGGCCCATTTGGACCCAAGGGGCATGATTAGCAGGATTTATGTAGGTGACCACTTGCCGTTGCTACATGCTAAATATCTAAGCTCTGGGCCTTGTGGTTTCAAAGAAGATTTTTAAAGCTTTTTTCCATTATGAGTGTATGGGAGCTTAGGGGCTAGGGTGTGGCCAATTTGGACCCCAGGGGCATGATTGGCAGGATTTATGTAGGTGACCACTTGCCATTGCTACATGCTAAATATCTAAGCTCTGGGCCCTGTGGTTTTGAGGGCCCTGAGATTTTTGGAGTGTTTTTCCATTTTGAGTCTATAGGAGCTAAGGGGCCCCGGGGCGTGGCCCGTTTGAACCCAAGGGGCATGATTGGCAGGAATTATATAGGTGACCACATGCCATTGCTACATGCCAAATATCTAAGCTCTGGGCCCTGTGATAGAGAAGAAGATTTTTGAAGCTTTTTTTTTCCAATATGAGTCTATAGGAGCTGAGGGGCCCTGGGGCGTGGCCAATTTGGACCCCAGGGGCATGATTTGCAGGAATTATGTAGGTGTTCACTTGCTGTTGTTACATGCTAAATATCTAAGCTCTGGGCCCAATGGTTTCAGAGAAGAAGATTTTTGAAACTTTTTTTTCCATAATGAGTCTATGGGAGCTAAGGGGCCCCGGGGCATGGCCCATTTGGACCCTAGGGGCATAATTGGCTGGATTTATGTAGGTGACCATTTGCCATTGCTACATGCTAAATATCTCAGCTCTGGGCCTTGTCGTTTCAAAGAAGAAGCTTTTTTAAGCTTTTTCCATTATGAACTTAAAGGAGCTAAGGGGCTCCAGGGCGTGGCCCGTTTGGACCCAGGGGCATGATTGGCAGGAATAATGTAGGTGACCACTTGCCATTGCTACATGCTAAATATCTAAGCTCTGGGCCCTGTGGTTTCAGAGAAGAAGATTTTTGAAGCTTTTTTCCATTATGAGTCTATAGGAGCTACGGGGCGTGGCTAATTTGGACCCCAGGGGCATGATTGGCAGGAATTTTGTAGGTGACCCTGTGCTGTTGCTACATGCTAAATACCTAAGCTCTGGGTCCTGTGGTTTCAGAAAAGAAGATTTTCGAACCTTTTTTCCATAAGGAGTCTATGGGAGCAAAGGGACCCCGGGGTGTGGCCCATTTGGAACCCAGGGGCATGATTGGCAGGAATTATGTAGGTGACCACTTGCCGTTGCTTCATGCTAAATATCTGAGCTCTGGGCCCTGTGGTTTCAGAGAAGATTTTTGAAACTTTTTTTCCATTATGAGTCTATAGGAGCTAAGGGGCCCCGGGCGTGGGCTATTTGGACCCCAGGGGCATGATAGCCGGAATTATGTGGGTGACCACTTGCTGTTTCTACATGCTAAATACCTTAGCTCTGGGCCCTGTGGTTTCAGAGCAGAAGATTTATGAACCTTTTTCCATTAGGAGTCTATGGGAGCAAAGGGGCCCCAGGGGAACCCAGGGGAACCCAGGGGCATGATTGGCAGGAATTATGTAGGTGACCCCTTGCCGTTGCTACATGCTAAATATCTAAGCTCTGGGCCCTGTGGTTTTAGAGAAGAAGATTTTTGAAGCTTTTTTTTCCAATATGAGTCTATAGGAGCTAAGGGGCCCCGGGGCGTGGCCAATTTGGACCCCAGGGGCAGGCTTTACGTAGGTGACCACTTAACATTGTTACAAGCTCAATATCTAAGCTCTTAGCCCTGTGGTTTCAGAGAAGAAGATTTTTTTAATTTTTCCCATTATAAGTCTATGGGAGCGTTATGTTGCCATGGCAACCAGAATTCCAATCTGATCCACCCAAAAACCTAATGCAGCCTTTCCCCCTACCTGATGATGCTTCTCATGAAATTTGATCAAGATTGGCCATGGGGTATTAGAGAAATTCTTATTTGAAATTGGTTACGGACGGACGCACGGATGGACCCACATTTTGGGTTTGTGTGGCTGCACCTGTCCATATTTTATGGGGCTAAAATTTTTATGTGGCTAACGGTTTATGTGGCTATAAGACACACAAATATGTACATCTAATGTGGCTAGCCACACAAACTTTGGACATCAGCCACATAAAGGCTGTCTGTACGAAACCGTCTTTGTCTAAACTTATGTGGCTACCAGAGGTTGTGATATCTAGCCCTCTAAAGGTAGAACAGAACTTTCTTTATAGTGCACTGATACATCTTATGGGTCTAGCTCCTCACATAGAGGGACTTTTTCCTACTGCAGCATTCAGCCCCAGGACAGCCAGTTAAATTTATGTGGCTCAGCCCCATAATCTCAAAGTTTAGCCTCATAATCCTGGACATCCATGTCCAAGGATGTCCAAGGTGATGGACATAAATTTATGTGTCTTTTTTTTTTATTTGATTTTTCTAGTCCCCCTGAACCCCTCTGTACTAACAGAAAAATGGGTTTGTGAGGCTAGCCACACAAACCCATTTTGCCACACAAAACCCTTCTGTACCTAAAAGAAGCCACATAAACCCATTTTGTAAGAACGGACGGACGGATGCACGCACGACGGACAAAATGTGATCACAAAAGCTCACCTAGTCACTACTTGACAGGTGAGCTAAAAATGACAATAAATGGTCATTTTTCTATATAATCTATACATTTTTGTTTGAAAATAACAAGGTTGTTCAACTAATGCAATTACTGCTTTTGACCCCATCAATTGTGTTGTACAGAGGTTTTGGTGTAAAGTCCATATGAAGTGGTTTTTTGGAGGACTTTTTCCCCCATCCTGGTGATGTGACCATGCAAATTTGCTAAGAATTCAGCTATTGGTTTCAGAAGATACAGTGTTTCAAACAACAAATGCAAAAACAAATCTTTTTAGACCGACATTGAAAATGAGACCAGTGCTACTAAAACCTAGTTGTTGTTTTCCCATCTATATACCAGTGACACACATTGTGTATGTTTGACAAGAATCCACCCACTTGTTCTAAGTCATTCAGGACAAACATCAACCCTCCCTTTTGATTGTGGGACATAATGATGGTAGGGGGAATCTTCCGAAGGTCTCGAGAAATTTCCTTCTATACATACCAGTTGGTTCTGAGGTTCATAACTGATGACTGTGTTCAAATGTTCAAAGAACCATGATGCTCGGATGTTTCGAGAAATTCGGTAGTCCTTTTTCATCAACAGGTAGACCTCCTTTGTCTTGAGGACCTGCAACAGAGCTGACCATTTACTATGTCTGGCAGTGACGTAACTAGGAGAAAATAATTTGTATACAAACCAAAGAAAATACACCACAACTTCATTACAACATGGTTCATTATAGCATGGTTAAGGATATAATACGGTATCAAGATGGATCCCAAAAATGTATAGATTATATTATATATTTCTGTATAATCTATTATATATTTCTGTATAATCTATTCATTTTTGTTTGGAAATTTATAACACGGTTGTTTAAGTAACATGATTTCTGCTTTGGACCCCAACAATAGTATTATAAAGAGGTTGTGGTGTACTAGAAATAATTATCCCTTTACCAAATGGGCACCACTCTAACAGGAAAAAATTTGTTCCTCACGGCAAAGAAGGCTACTATGTTAGCTAATAATTAGTGTTGTGTATATCCTAGACACATACAGATTTTGCTATTTCTTCTTCTCCTTCCTTCTTTTATTCTTCATTTTCTTTTTCTAACTTTTTACTTATGTAATGTGTACACAAGTGCGTATCTGCATATTTATATGATGCTATGCCCCTGGCTGGCATGTGTGTGTGTGTGTGTGTTGTGTGTGTGTGTGTGTGTGCGTGAATTTGGGTTTAACATCGCTTTCAACAATTTTTCAGTCATATCACGACGGTGTCTGGTTGCGGCAGGGAGCTCAATGCTCACTTTTATAGTGCTGCCTCACTGAAGTTTCATGTCCCAGACACATTACATGATACCACACCCAGTCACATTATCCTGACACTGGGTCGACCAGTCCTACCCTTCCCTGTAAATCTGAGTGCCAAGCAAGGAGCAGCTAGTACCATTGTTAACGACTTTGGTATGTCGCGGCCCGGGATCGAACCCGGGATCGAACCCGTGACCTCCCGTTCCCCGGAGCGGTCACTCTACCAACTGAGCTATCAGGCCGGTCCCTGGCTGGCATGATTAATCAGATAATCAATTAACTGATTGATAAATTCCACAAAAATGATTATTGTTACTAGATTATTTGATAAGTATAATTTACTACACAATGTTGTATGCGTCTAAAACAGCTGGATGAGTGGCAAACTGTGCAGACTCTGATGAGATGCTGTGAATGCAACATCTCATCTGGGTCTACACTGATTGCTCTGCCCTGTCTGTCTCAATACACATGTTAATGTATAACATGTGGTATGAGTCAAAACCAGAAAGGTAAAATTATGATGAAATCTTCAGTGATTACTAATTGATTATCAATCACAATGACAGGACTAATAATCGATTATCATTTAACCCTTATCCTGCTGTTCACGACAACCCCCGTCTTTGCAAACAGTCAGAGCTCTCACTAGGATTTTGAAAACAGGATTCCAGGAATCCTTCCTTGTAAAAAGTTGGATTCACAGATAAAAAGTTTGATTCCCACATAAAAAAGTTGGAGTTCTGATCTTGATCGCGCATAGAACATAGACAAAAACTTCTTATTATCAGGCTACACATCCATATGAAAAACTGTATACTTTCATGGCTCCCCAAACTCTTTTTTTTCTGATAAATGCATTTAATAACTTCGTTCCACACATGTAGATTGTGGTTACTAGTTAGAAATATTTCACTGATGTGTCTATCCCAACCCCCCTTCCCCCCCCCCCCCCCAATGCAGTTGCTCAGATTTATTCTCACACTTCTAGTCAAATAATGCCACATAAAAATAAGGTAGTATTAGGATAACAGCAGATATAATGTAAACCCAGATCAGAAAAGCAGCATTCTATTTAGCTATATTTGTGCTTTCAAATTCGGACGTATATGTACGTGACAGTAGCTCAATTATTTTTAATTGGTGTAAACAAATACGTAGGGGAAGCATCCTAGCCACGTCTGACTTCCTGTAATTGTTAAAATGATTGTATTTTGAAGAATTACAAACATTTTTGTCACCAGTAAACGTCGAAACACACTTTGACCGAACGATAAAAAGTACGATCGTGTAGTCGCGAAAATACATGACATTGGTAATTCGTCAATTATATCGTCTTCGCCGTAACCCTAGTTTAACTAAACGTGATATTTTACCGACCCATGCTAATCCGTTGATGATATGAGCTTACATCAATTAGTAAACTCATTAATTGTAATCCGTAATAACACGGGGATTAGCGCGGCGAGATTAAACAGGTACAATCATTTTTAACACGTGCCGCAAACCGACCACTTTCCAATATTGTCTCTCCCACTGACAGGTGCAAAAATACCTGTCAATATAGGTCACGCCTACTGATTTGTGGCACGTGCGCTTTCAACATAAAAAGCGGCGCCGCATTTGATCTTTTATTGGTATTGCATAAGCGGCCTAAATTAGCTTCTGAATTTACCGCTTCTGTAATTTTGGACGCGTGTCGCAATAAAAAAACATGCGTACACAAGAATCGCCGGTTGTGAATTTTACGCGTACAACGGCAAAAGTTGGCGTAAAATACGCAGAATCCTGCGTTTCCGAGAGCTCTGACAGTGAAGATCCAGATCAGATGGCTTCTGAAGAAGCCATCTGATTAGGATCTACACTGTTTGACAGTGTTTAAGAATTTGTAGGAATAAATTACATCAAGTAATTTGACTGGTTCAAAGTCAGAAATGGGAGTGGTTAAACTGAATATTCAGCAAGAGAAGGGTTAAGCTCTGGTTAGCCAGCCCCACCATTTACCATGGTTAATTCATAGCAGATCTGGAGTAATGAGGATAAATTATTAACTTAAGGGTTATTTTCTTCAGGCCTATCTGTCAGAATACATAATTATGATAAGGCGATACCTATTGACAGCAGGCTGTTAATAGCCAACATTCACTATCGACATACATGTGATATTTGATTTTCAGATAGGGAGATTGGGGTCCCAAATAGGGAGATTTTTCCGCGGTAAAAAGTGATGTTATTTTTGGTTAAAATTTACCCTGGAAGCACTTTTTCACCCATAACATGCCAACATGACAATTGTTGTCTGCTTTATTGTCTGTCGTCTGGATTAAAAATCATTTTTTGAAAACAGTGTGGGCCCAGATCACACAGCAGAGCAATCTGATGAGGGTCCACACTGTTTGCCTTTATACAAAAATATGTTATAAAAGCTTGGAAGAAGAAATGCAGCAGACGACAAACTTCCATTTTGTCTTTAAATAGAGAGAAAATTTCTGGGAGGAACTATCAAAGAACAAGCACTAATAGATCGCACCTGGCAGAAAAAAATGTTTATGATACCCACATAGCAAAAAATCTGACATACATTTACTCGTACTCTTACACCCCTTCTCTTATCAAGTTGTTCTTTTTTTTGGGCGGGGGGGGGGGGGGGGAGGAGGGGTGCATGCATGATTGCCGTTATGAAATGTTACATACTGTTTTATAAGTTATATTGCATGTTGTTTATGTTTGTTTATTGTGGAAAATTTGCGCATGTACCTTACTTGATTTCTGTTTCTTAGTTTTTATCCAGTGAATGATAAATTGGTAAACTTCCAAAATGTTTGTTGTTGTTTTATGACCAATCAAGCGCCCCAAATAAAGGGCCCAAATCAAGGGAACTTACTGCAAGTCTTGCAGTTTGGATAGCTTCATCTGTAGATTGGTAATCAAAGCTAAAGATCGTGAAGTACGGAAGTTTTTGTAATGCCTAAATTTTTAAATGCCCATGCTTTTTCCATGGTTACGTTCCCCGAAAACGTGCCTCGGAACTTAGTCGGAACTACTAAGCATGCATTATTTTATTGATTTAACTTGGGGGGCATAAAAGATCTATTAAAAACACGGCAAAAATATTTTTTCTCGCAAGCTAAAAATGAAACAGGTTTGAATGGAAAATGTCACCCTGCAAAACTCCGGTTCTAAGTTTATTAATAAATGAAAAAAAACTGCATACAGATGCTTAGAAAATACCAGCGTCTGCTCTGTTCTGTTTTGGCGGGGAAAATATTTGGCGCGTTCATCTGTTGGAGGCCAAAAAGTATGCACGAATTTTCATTGATGTCACGTGGGGCATATTTCTTTCATCCGTTAAAAAACGGGAAAATATATTTTCCTCGGGTTTAAATAGAAAATGTCACTATGTAATCCCAGTTCTGTGATTAATAAACGGTTTACAGACGCATAGAATAAAACAGCTTCTGCTTTGCTGTGTTTTGGCGGGAATAATATTTAGCGTCTACACGTGTCAATTACAAAGAGATTAAATAAGATATACCGTAACTGGTATATCTTGATTGACCAGTTTTCACACCTTGTCGCAGTGTTAATTGTCGGCTTATCAATAAGGCCGCCTCGGGTGTAAACGGTTTAATAGTGTTGGCACTTTGAGCAAATCAGCGATCAGGGGAGTACAATTATTAATAAATGTATGCAAACATCACTTTTCTTCCTTTTATTTGAAACATTATTTAATTTCTCACTTTTTATCACCATGTTTGTGGCTTGTTTGATGGTTGTATTTTAATACCGGTATTTACCGGTACGTTCTTTTCATATCGCGATATCATACTTGTGCAGGTGTGTATTGCAATTTACCGGTTTATCGTGACAGCCCTAGCGTAAATACACTAACGGTTAACCGCATAGGTATTTTACTGAGGTGAACACTAAAATGGCCGGTCGGCGGAAAACTACTATAGGAAAATTGTCGTGTCGGGAGATTAGGGCCGTCGGACGGGAGACCGGGAGATGGGGTTCGAAATCGGGATATCCCGACGAAATCGGGAGAGATCACATGTATGTATCGATAAAGCGGACACAATTAATCGAAAGATTGATTAATTAATCGGTATAATTCTCTACTCACAAATGATTATCATTATTGATTTGCTTGTAATCTATTATTTGGTAAGTACAATTTCCTACCAGAAGTCGTGCTAAAATAGCTGGATGAGTGGCAAAAGTGCAGACCCTGATGAGACCCGTATTCTGTGGCGACACTGTTTGCTCAGATCTGTCTGTTCAAATATACATATGGTAAAGTGCAACGCAGGGTAAGAGTCATGCTCAGGCAGAAAGCCAAACAGGTAAAATTATGACAAAATCTTAATCGATTACTAATCGATTATCTATCATAATGGCAGGAATGATAATCAATTATCTTTTCAGCTCCGATTAGCCAGACCTACATGACTGATAAATGATTATCATTTAAGCTCTGATTAGCCAGCTCCACCATTTACCATGGTTAATTTATAGCAGATCTGGAGTAATGAGGATAACTTAAGGGTTTTATTTTCTTGAGGCCTATCTGTCAGAATACATAATTATGATAAGGTGATACCTATTGACAGCAGGCTATTAATAGCAAACATTCACTATTGACAGCCAGCTGTCAATAGTGAATGTTCGCCATTGACAGCCAGCAAACTAGATTGATGAAACTGAGTATTTATCACACTGATATTCCACTATTTTATATGTTAACAAAAATATATATTTTAAACGAGCAAGTTATTCAAGACGTTTTATTAACAAAGTGTCTTCAGATGCTGTGTTTGTTCAGTCAATTGGTCTTTACAAATTCCCTTGTTCAGGTAGAAGAAAGTTGTTTTATCTAAACACTGTCTTTAGATTTAAAGACTGTCTTTAGATTTAAAGACTTTTAAGTCTGTAAATTTAAAGACTAACACTGAGTAACACAAAGGAAAATCATGAAAATGATGTAACAAGAAAAAATCGCATTCTCATACGCAGCCTCAGTCTTCATCTCATTAATAAAAGGTGCGTTGCTATAGACTGCATGTAATTTATTGTCTTCTAATACCATTTTAATGATAAAAATAATTAAGAAATAAAACAACACGGTTCCTTCCCTTAGACTACAAATACCGTAAAAGTTCGCAGTAAGGGAGGAAATATCTGTCAAAGGTCGAACATAAGATGAGTTTCTTAATGACGTCATTTTTTTTTCAGACATTTTACTGTTGTAGTCTGTCTGAAACTTTCATCAATTTTAGTTGTCAGAAAAACTGTCTGTCAAAGTGAGTGGTCGGTATATTGACAAACTGATAAAATCGTTATACACATTCATTTCTGAGTTCATTTTACCAATGAATCTTATTACAAAACCTGTTTTTCTGAGAACTCTTCAATTATGCCGGAAGGAATTTAATTTTAAAATAGAGACAACTATATAATTTGCAGTTACACATAATTAAATATTCCATAGATAATGGCCAAATTACTATAAACAGCAAAGTGCGATTTTTCTGTTTTACACCATTTTCATTATTTCATTTGTGTCAGTCTTTAAATTTAAAGACAGTCTTTAAATTTAAAGACAGTCTTTAAATAAAACAACTTTCTTCTACCTGTTGTAAACAACACTACCTTTTCAAAGATTTGGTGATTATTAGATTTACATACATGCACATCAGAATTGTTACTGGTGACACGTCAAATGCCATTCATACACCACATGTTCTTATTCTTCTCATATATCTTCTTTTTTTTACCTTATGGGGCACCTGCATATTGTTCAATTCAACATCAACACAATTGATGTCTCTCAGGTTAAACATTGAGGTCAAACATCCCTGTCAACGCTATTTCAGTCAATTTGGGGGTGTTGCTTCCAATTTAGTGGGAATTTTACCCGAAACCGAGATGAAATAATACCCAATGAAACCCATAGGATCTATTGGCATGGACAGTCGACTCGCACCTCTTTGCCTGGCCAATCTTTGACATTCTAAGAGGTTTACCAGTACTCATGTGTGGCTGGTATCAGCTCTGCGTGGAAGCACCATGCAGATCAGTCTCTTTCTCCAAACCCTGATTAGGCCCTCTTTTTTCTTTCTTTCTACTTATACTGCGATTGGTCACATCTGACCATTACTCACAAGTGTACATTACATACACACCAGGTTTGCAGGATGAAAGCCTGCAGAGTAATCTTCAAACATGAACAGTGGAATATAAACAAAGTTTAATACGTGTAAGGGTTATTAGACTGAACAAACACAGCATCTGAAGACACTTTGTTAATAAAACATCTTGAATAACTTGCTCATTTAAAATATATATTTTGTAATAACCAGTTACGTGTCAGATCAGATTAAAAAAAATCTTTAAACGAGTTTTCAAAAAGGTCAATACTGGAGAGCAAGAAATTTTGGGGTAAAAGTCAAGCTTTTGTGAAAAGCGTAACTTGTATAACATTTTCTACCATTCTGTTAATCGTAATTAAAATGACAACAGCAACTGTAATGTAATCATGACAGCAGCATTACCCTGTGCTCTTGTTCTTCCATTACCGATATGCATCTGCTTTTAACGATAATGTGTACATTTTAAGGCATCATTTTGAAAATAGCACAAATGTTTATTTATCAGCTGATGACATTTGCGGATGACTCCAAAAGTAATCCGTTTAACCAAATCGAATCGCACAATAAGAAAACTAATGTTCCCCGGTAAAGAAGCTTTGTGTTTAACGGGTATAGCTAAACAGCGAAAGGAAGCTTCTGAAGCTTCCTTTCGCGAAAGGAAAATTTTCCTACGAAAGGAAGATATTTATGAGGCCTATGGTGGTATTTTATGTATATTGGGATACTTATGAAACAATTTAGTGGATATGGGGTACATTTGCAAAATAATAATAATAATAATCAACTGAGGTAATGGCCAAATATGACCGACTCAGTATAAGAAGATAGGTAGATAGATAGATAGATAGATAGATAGATAGATAGATAGATAGATAGATAGATAGATAGATAGATAGATAGATAGATAGATAGATAGCTTACCCTTAATAGCGGAAAGGACTCCTTTTCGCGAATAGGACTTCACCCTAAATAGCGGAAAGGACTTTTTTTCTAAAAGGATCCATATTATGAATATAAATTAATAATTAAACATTTTATTTTAAGACTTTCGGCTTCGGTCTTGCGAAAATAATATATTTTTAGACTCTTGTACCCGATTTTTTTATTTTATGCAATTTTTTGCAAGTTCTGCCATTGATTTTTATGCCCCGCAATTCAAGTTTTGTTATGTTCTCCTCTCTTCTACATGTATCTATGATATAAACACAAATAAAAACAGCTTCAAATTTCCTAGAAAAAATACCATTTTAGATGAACAAAAGCACTTTCTGATCACGCGGTCGTGTTATCCAATGTAAATGGATTTATTTATTTATTAATTTTAAAAATGCTACTCAAATGTAAAACAAAATTATTCATAAAAATAACAACTGGCCGCTGAAAGATTTTATCTTGTACAGTTTTTGTTTTGACAGCATGTTAACTATCCCTTGGGTAATATCTTTATCTCTTTAATCCTTTTATCATCGACACGCGCCTAATGTCATATTTAAATTAATTAGTGAATCAATTTTAAAAAGTATACAAATGAACTATAATTGGCAAGTATGCACAATATTGACAATTTAACCATACACGGTTATTTTTAGCCGGGGCACAGCAATTCCCATAATTCACATGTGCATGCAGCAAAGACTCAGATCAGCCTGCACATCTACGCAATCTCAATTTCATCTCAAAGTCTGGTAAAAGTCCCACAAATTTGGAAGCAACGTATCAAAAATGCCCTAAATAGTATTGCCGGGGTGTAAACCTCATTTCAAACAAACACTATTCATGATATTTATCATCAAAGCGATAGATTGCCCGTGCAAAACGGTGGTTCTAACTAGCACCCACATAGTTCTAACTAGCACCCACAATATTTGTTTGAACAATCATTGCCTTCACTTCTATTTTGAAAACTTTACTCTGCTGGGGAAAGTATTGTTTGTAACGCTGTATACCCACAGTCATTAGAATCGTGTCATTAAGCATACATAATATAATATAGATTTTGTAACGGTGTACTTTCTTTCGGTGTTAACTAGCATCCAGGGTCTGTGTTTGAATCATATATATATGAAAAATAGCAGAACAAACGCAACGCTTTTATGTCATGGAACCGCATCATTAAGGCAGCTATCGCTGGTACCCACACTAGTTATGTTTGGAAGAATATATATAGAACTATTTAAGAAAATCTCTCTCTCTCTCTCTCTCTCTCTCTCTCTCTCTCTCTCTCTCTCTCTCTCTCTCTCTCTCTCTCTCTCTCTCTCTCTCTTCTGGTGCACATCTCGGACCCATCAAGTATTGATAGGTCCGAGTGCACATGAACACAGAAAACATGACATCATCTCCCTCACACGCTCGCAAACACATATACACATGGACATTGATGTATTTTTCAGACATGCAAGTTATGGCTACACTACGCCCGTCAATGTTTGGAGGAGAAGGTGCTAATTTATAGCCCCGCCCACCGGGGCTTGGAGAAATAGATGGGCTGCATGATGCTTTCACGCAGACTTTGACATTTTAGTTTGTACGTGTGATGACCTATTGTTGAGATAGAAAGGATTTTTTTTCATTTAGTCCATAGATAGATAGATAGATAGATAGATAGATAGATAGATAGATAGATAGATAGATAGATAGATAGATAGATAGATAGATAGATAGATAGATAGATCATTATAGACATACGACGTGTATTTCGCTTTCCGCGAAAGGAAGGTATTGAACGAAAGGAAGATATTTATGAGGCCTATGGTGGTATTTTATGAATATACGGATACTTATGAAACAATTTAGTGGACATGGGGTACTCTTGCAAATAATAATAATAATAATAATAATAATAATAATAATAATAATAATAATAATAATAATGATGATAATAGACATACGTGGATAAGTGTATTTTCCTTTCCGCGAAAGGAAGGTATTGGACGAAAGGAAGATATTTATGAGGCCTATGGTGGTATTTTATGTAGGGATACTTATGAAACACTTTAGTGGAAATGGGGTACTTCTGAAAAAAAAATGACATACGGGGATAAAAAGGAACGTGCATTTTGAGGAACAAACGCTCCTGTCGCGAAAAGAAGGTATTGCACGAAAGGAAGATATTTATGAGACCATGAAATGGCGACAGGTTACTTTTTTTTAATCAATTAATTATTTGCGAAAGGAGATTATTTTATTCGGATATTATTTCTCTGACCTGTCATGTTAGCCCCAGTTTCCTGCTGGAACCGCACAAAAAGTGTGTACTTGTGACTCGTGGGGTATGACCAGGTCTTGTTGCTGAACCGATAAACCTTATTCTTTCTAAAGCAACAAGTTTACCAGCCTTTTTTTTTTTTTTTTTTGGGGGGGGGGGGGGGGGAAGGGAGGGAGTATTTCATTTTTTTATTTTTTTATTATTATTTTATTTTATTTGTGTGTGTGTGTGTGTGTGTGTGTGTGTGTGTGTGTGTGTGTTTACATCGAACGAGAAAATTTTATTTCCTTCTAAACTGATCAGGGCCTGATGGAGAGGCTTCGAGGAACTGGTATAGTCTATGTACTTCTAAAGCATGACACTTTGCAGATTGACGGTCCAAAGGAACGTTTCTCCTTTTTCTTATTCACCTGTTTATCTGTGACGTATAAATTGCTAACCAACTTCACTGAAATTAGTTTGCCCCTACTTGAGTAATATGCGTTGATTTTTTTATTGTTGTTTGATTTGAGGTTTAACGTCCCCGTCAACACAGTATATGTCATTTTGGAGACGTCGCTTCCAATTTTGTGGGACTTTTACCCGATATCGAGATAAAATGACTTCTCAAGCCTTGTCGCCCAATGAAACCAATAGGGTTTATAAGCATGGATTAAGCGGTTTACCAGTACTCGTGTGTGGTCAGTTTCAGCTCTGCGTGGGAGCATCATGCAGCCCATCTATTTCTTCAAGGCCCGATGGGCGGGGATGCCGCATTTTCCCACGCATCACAGTCGTCCAAAAAACTCGGAATGTTCGTTTTTCTTTCTTCTTGTTATGTTCTGTATGCTTCCTGGCAGTGATTCGAACTATCACTTTCTCGAACAGATTTTCGAAGTCCCAAATATATGTTTGAATGTAATATGGAAAAAAATTCAGGTATTATTATGAATAGGAAGTTTACACTGGCAGGGGAGATAATCACTGTGGGCGGACGGACGACGGACGGTGACTGGTCCAAGTTGTTTCACCTTCAAAACTGTCACATTGCTGGCTATCACCGTTATCAGATGAAAAATTCTGATCTCTTTTCATATTTCTGCTCCAAACAGATATTGTGGGCGCTCGTTAGAACCGCCTCGGCAATTACTCAAAATATATGTTTCGATCAGAAATGTGAAAAATATTAAACACGCCTGTTCACCAAGAAATTTTAGAAGAAAAAAAAAAATGGAAAGATTATGAATAGCCCAATATTTTGTTCTGTTTTTATGACTGGTTTGCTCTTATTACACCCATTAAATCAATTAATACTTATATTTGGGTCAGTATGACACGCGATGTGTTAACGCCGATTTTTTTTTTTTTTTTTTTTTTTTTTTTTGTCGTTTGCTGCGTCTTTTTTTTTTTTTTTTTGCAAGCATTTATATTTTTGCACATAAAAATCACAACCAGCCTTAAAAGATCCGTCTGATTTGGGATCACAATGTTCGCAACTTTGACAACAAAGCAGACGACAATTGTTGCAATTGGCATGTTAAAGGGTTAAATTACATAAGGCACGTGTCAATAATTGATCCAATTATCTAAATATGCTTAAGCTTTAACAGGTATTCTCGTTAATCCACAATCAAGGTATTATATAATGAGCCGGAGCTCTTTACCTGTTCGTCTGATCAGACCGGTAGCAAGGGATGATTTCTGTCTGTTGATTTAACTTCTGATCAGACTGCGCAAATGCACATGTGCATGTAAGAAATAGAAAAAAATGATTTTTTTTATTGTAAGATCAAATTTTATTTCACTCATGAACACCAAAACTAGTATTTTCACGAGTGGCTACGCCACACGTGAAAATACTGGTTTTGGTGTTCATTCGGTGAAATAAAATTCGATATTACACTGAAAAAATCAAATATCCTCTATGTATACCCAGTAAATCCCACTTTTCTCTAATTATTACCCAAAACCTGTTTTTGAGCAACTGTAAGGAAACCCCACTTTTCTACTTATTAAATGGGGGTTACATGGGTGTTCATTATACGGACTTCCATGATTAACATGATGTGACTTACATGTATGTTGCTGTTCACAAGACGGAATTCGAAAGATCACTCCCTCAAACGACATAAAAAATACTCGTAGAGATACCAACTATCCGTATGACCTTAGCTGTTGGTGGGACGTAAAACTCACACACACACACACACACACACACACACACACACACACACACACACACACACACACACACACACACACACACACACACACACACACACACACACACTATCATTACTTAGTTTACAATTGTCAGATACAGTCAGAAACCATGTGGTTGCACCTAGAACTGTTCTTCTGTTCGGCGACTCCTCGTTACTATCAGATGGAATTATTGAACTTCTTTTTACGAAAATCCATAAATATATGGACCTGGGCACAGCATTTCCTACAATTTACATGTGCGCCCAACGAAGACTCAGATCAGCCTGCGCATCCGCGCAGTCTGATCAGAGTCTTCGTTGTGCGCTCTAAGGGTAGCTATATATGGGCCCAATGCTTCTTCGTGCAGCAAGAGAAGTCTCTGGTCAGATTATCTGGATGAGCAGGCTGATCTGATTCTTCGCTGAGTGAACATGTAAATTGTAGGAAATGCGGTACCCCGCTTCATGATGCTGTTTATGTACTTGGTATGTATCTATGGAAATGTGTTGTTCTTCTTATCGGTCCACGATATCAGGCCTTTTAGAACTGTTTATATTCCATTATGAAAACACACCATTTCAAATATATTTAAAAGAAAATTCCACGAAAAATGAAAATTTTCAGACAAAAATTTGATTTATTCTTTTCTGCTCAAAACATAGATTGTGGGAATTCGTTAGAACCGCCTCGACGAGGCGGTTCTAACGAGTCCCCATAATCTATGTATTTGAAACGAGGTCCCATAATCTATGTTTTGGGGCAGAAATAAGAAAAATAATGTATACCCCTGTAAACCCCAGTTTTACTATATAAAAGTGGGATTTAAGGGGTCAAAGTTATATATGCATGTTTTCATGTTTTCGGGGCTTGGAGAAATAGACCGGGCTGCATGGTGCTTCCACGTAGAGCTGAAACCGACATAACTTGAGTCTTAATGAACCGTTAAGGTCTAAGCCTGCCCAGGAAAAGAGGTGCGAGTCGGACCGCGCCTTTAACCCTAGCGGTTTCTTTGGGCGGTAGGGTTTGAGATGTCATTTCATCTCATTATTGGTTAAATGTTCAACAAAATCGTAGTCATAATCATAATCATCTCCAAAATGAACTAAATAGTGTTGACTGGGACGTAACATCGGGACACAAACGAAAACAACAACAACAACAAAACTTATGAATCATCCCCTGCAATAAAAATGCAGTTTGAATGGCGTATGTCAAATTAGATTCAGTGAAACAAACAGTGCGCATGCAGACGTTAGCATTTGCCATGCAAAACTCCGAAACCAAAACACGCCCATACACTAATACATTGTAACTTTTACCGCCGTAAAAAAAAAAAAAAAAAAAGAAAATTTTCAGATGAAATTTTTTTATATTTATCTTATTTCTGCTCAAAATATAGATTGTTGGTACACGTTAGAACCTCCCCATCGAGGCGGCTCTAACGAGTACCCACAATCTTTATTTTGAGCAGAATTAAGAAATAAATAAGGTTTACCCCTGTAAACCCCAGTTTTACTAAATACAAGTGGGATTCAAGTGGGTCAGGACTCTATAGGCGCGTTTTCTTTATGCATTGTTCCTTACGAAAAAAGCAGAAGAAAAAAATATCACCCTCAGGCCTACGCGTGTCTTTTTATGTGAAAGTCACGTGAGGTATATACAGTAAAATCCCGCTATTAAGACCGCTTAAGACTAAGTTTGCTTTTAGAAGCTTATTTAGTATGTTGCAGTTATTCTTTCTTTGTCTTTTCTGCATACCCTGTCTTCTGGTCAGAGACCACCTTTGGCACTTTTCAAAAGTGGTCTTAAAGACCACTTTTTGAACAGTCCCAAAGGTGGTCTTAATATAGGAATTTCACTGTATCAGTGCCAAGTCCTGCAACGGTAGGTCAGGGTAGGCCGGTTTTCGCCCACCTTTGATTAACGATCGTCTCGAGAAGAGTGAAATAATCTTGAAAGGATCGTAAAACTAAAAGAAAAAAAAATGTAAGAAATCTGGAAAAGGATAGTTTTTTTCCATTTAATAATTGATTATTGATTTCACCATCTAGTTACGGTTCAGTAGAATCTCTCAGCTGGCTCTGTTTGAAAAGTTTTTTTCACCGTGTGAAGCCATGCTTTGATAATTCAGTCTACCATAAATGCCCTTTACACCTGCGCAAAATGTATTTACAGCAGTAACTATACTTAGCTCCTATTGAAGGAGTGAGTGAGTGTTTGAGTTTTAAGTTTCACCAACAACTAAGGTCATACGGAGACGGGACCTCGGTTTAAAGACTCATCCGAAAGTCTGGAGAAGCCCGGGATCGATCCTGCGATCCCTGGTTTACAAGGCCAGCAGCGCTTCTTTCCTATGCAAGGAGCCACGGACTTTGACAAACAGCAAAACCCATTTCATGTTAACAAGTCCATGAAATTATCCCCCCAACCCCACTTTAAAAAGAGAAAACTGGGTTTACGGGGATGTAATTTTATTATTATTATTTCTACTCCGAGACCTGGCATGTGGGTACGCGTTAGAATCGCCTCAGTGAGGCGGTTCTAACGAGCACCCACAACCTACATGTATGTTTGCAGTATAAATAAGAAAAATATCACGGATTTTCATCAGAAATTTAGCCATTTTGGAGATGTGAAAATGCATTATATCGCACAAATTGGTCCTTAAGACCACTTTTGAACAGTACAAATGTGTCTCATTCTAGAGGACTCTGGGGTGGAAACACATAGAAAGAACAGCTGGAATATTTTAAATTGCTTTTAAAAGCAGAATTTGTCTTAATATTAGCCAGTCTTAATAGCGGAATTGGTTTCGTAAAACTAAGAACACATGAAAGAAGCCTCCGCCGTGTTGTGGTTAAGGTTCTTGCCTCATAAACCCGAGGTCCTGGGTTCGACTCCAGGCTTCTCGGATGAGTCTTTTAACCTTGGTTCCATCTCCATATGACCTTTGTTGTTGGTGGGTCGTAAAACTCAAACACACTTGCACAAAACTATTAAATGTTGAAATTTCAGTTTGTCATTTACATGTCAGCACAAAATAGCGGGCCAACGTTGGACCAACATCGATGCGACGTGGCGTTGCCACGTCGTACGTGGCGTTGCCACGTCGTATCGCTGTCGGCACGACGGTTGCCCGACATACTTTGCTTGCTTGGATCAGACAGTGATTGACTAGTAAATTATTTCTAGTTTCTATCTGAAATATTGAGACTCTTCAGCGGCTGGTCTGTGTAACTGAGCAGGTCTGTTTGTTTCTTACCTTTTCGCAAAACCCGAAGTCAGCTTTCTTGTGCCATTTCTGACATCTCATGCAGTGTCGAGTAAAAGTCCCACAAAACTGGAAACAACGTCTCCAAAATGACCTAAATGGTGTTGACGGGGATGTAGAGCCTAACACAAATCCGATTGATTGATTGATTGATTGATTGATTGATTGATTGATTGACTGATTGATTGATTGATTGATTTGAGGATAGCCCTTCCTGAGCTGGAACTCTCAGGTACTTTCGAGTGCAATGCGAGGTGTACTGTCTGAAACAATACAGTAACAAATGAAACCCAGCAGGCACACGCCGCAAGGGCAACGTAAAATCAACGTCGGTGCAACGTCATGTACCGAAGTAGATGTGACATTGCATAACTGTCATGACGTTGTACCGACGTTGATTTGACGTAACAATTACGTCATATGACTGCTGGGAATCGTCAGATTTACAGTCGAAAATTGCGATTTATGGTTCCGTTAGTCGGGTAAAAGTCCCACAAAATTGGAAGCAACGTCTCCAAAATGACCTTTACAGTGTTGACGGGGACGTAAAACCTCAAATCAAACAAACAAACAAAACCCATTTTGTACCAAATGGAATCTTTCCCCCCCCCCCCCCCCCTTATATATAGCAGGAGTGTCAGGTTGTGTTTTCAAAAAAAACTATTTGGAAATTGGCTGAAAATTTTGCAAACAGTGTAGGCCCTGATCAGACGCCGCGGTCTGCAGCGTCTGATCTGGGCCTGCACTGTTTGCCAACTACCCGTTTTGGGAACTACCCGTTTTGGGATTTCCGGTACAAAATGGGTTAAAGAATGACTGCACTGGCAGGGAAACTTCCCGAGCAGATACGGACCAGTATGGTTAGTTTGATATACGTTCTTTGCCCAGAATGCTTTCGTGTCTTGGTGAGTACGTTTAGAACACCGGTTTTGACTGGTATAAGGATTCCTTTTCAACAGACATTATCAACCCTTTCAATCCTTTAGACCTACCGATGCAAACAGTGTAGCTCAAGATGAAACGGTTCAAAATGAGACGTTTCATCAAGATCTACTCTGTTTGCCATCCTAATAAGAATAATTAATGTCTAAACCCACAATTTATAACAATGGGCGTGTCTAAAGTCAAAGATGGGAGAACCCAGTAGGCACATGACGTAATTGTGACGTCACACCAACATGACGCTTATGCAACGTCAAATCTACGTCGGTGCAACCTCATGCGTCATGACGTTGCATCGACATTGATTTGACGTTGCCTTGGCGACGTGTGCCTGCTAGGAACCTACACAGAAAACACGGGGTGAAAGGGATAAGGTGCATCGGGTGCGGGAAGTTAATACACGGAATTAATCTGAATACCATAAATCCGGTTATGCAAATTATCATTTTTCTTTCATCAATATACCTATTAAAGATGTTGAAGTATTCAGACGTCCAATTTGAAAATAGAAGGAAAGTCAGCCACGAAAGAGGGGATTAATTTAAAAAGGTATTATTCTATTTTATGTAGGTTTCTAAATTCGGACATGTCGATTCTCGAAATTAGGGTCTTTAGTCAAATCATTAGGATGTTGTTAGATAATGCACAGCCTGATGAAATCAGACCCTGCGTCACGCATACTAACTTAGCAGATCACGAAAACACACCTATATCATTTTGATCCCCTTGAACCCCACTTTTATATAGTGAAACTGGGGTTTACAGGGGTATACCTATAAAATATAGATAGTGGGTACTCGTTAGAACCGCCTCGTCGAGGCGGTTCTAACGAGTACCCATAATCTATATTTTGAGCAGAAATAAGAAAAATATATCAATTTGTCATCTGAGTTTTTTCGGCGGTTAAGTTTACAATGTATTCGTATAGGCGTGTTTTTCGTAATGATACTGAATCAAATAAAAATGAAATTTTCTCTGGAAAACTATCATGACCATGTTGTTTTTACAGCAGCATCCCGGACAATTTTATTGTGTTTGTTTACATTCCAGAATATCGGCAAAGTCTCGTATAAAATAAAAGGAAAACTACTTCTTCTTTTTTTCGATAAATACTAAAATTGTTTCATCTTGTGTATTGAAAACATCAGAAATTTCACTCGTGCCTCGCTCTCGTGAAAACATCGGAATTGTCAACAGTGCTTCGCACTCGTGAAAATTATTATGTTTTCAACATACCCGTTGAAATATGTTTGGTATTCACCTAAAAATTAAATTTTCTCTATAAGCGTGTCTTCAGGAAATATTATTATGTTTGTTTACATTCCAGAACATTGGCAAAGTCACGTATGAAATAAAAGGAAAATTTATTTATTTTTTTTATTTTATTTTCGATAAATACTAAAATTGTTTCATCTTGTGTATTGAAAACATCAGAAATTTTACTCGTGCCTCGTTCTCGAGAAAACATCAGAATTGTCAATCGTGCTTCGCACTCGTGAAAATTATATTGTTTTCAACGTATACCCGTTGAAATATGTTTGGTGTTCACCTAAAAAAGGTAATTTTCCTGTATAAAGCTGTCTTCAGGTGTGACAGGGTTAAAATCTTAAAGTATAAAATAACGCGTAGAATTAGACACAAATATGTTTTCTAAAACAAAACCATATATAACTTCTTGCATTGATTTTTCAAAAGAATGTTTGTAATATTAACACTTCGTCTAGATGTCTGTTTCACGATTTTCAGAAAACATGTTTCATAATTTTCAAACGTGTTCCAATTAAAGTATTTTTGAAAAAATCTATGCAAGCACTAGACCGGTTTGGACCAGAACACTCACTTAAGGTCTGCATTCCGAAAACACGCCCATATAAATACATTGTAACCTATATCGCCGAAAAAAGGAAAATTTTAAGATGAAAAAGTATGATATTTTTCTTATTCCTGCTCAAAATATAGATTTTCGGTACCAACAATCTATATTTTAGAGCAGAAATAAGAAAAATAGGGTTTACCCCATGTAAACCCCAGTTTTACTGTATAAAAGTGGGGTTCAAGGGGGTCAAAATTACTTGTATATAGGCGTGTTTTCGTGATGTAAATGACTATACTCCATGGAGTTCGTTCGTCTAAAAGATTGTTCCCCCCTTTTAAGGGTACTCCATTAAAAAAGAAAATCTCGGTCTGGATGCTGAAATTCTTGCGTGTTATCTCCGTTACATGTATCGTGAATAAAATGTCTCATAGTGACTTTACAGCATGTGGGATATCGAAGCAATGTGCCCTACATGTGCAATCACGAAAACACGTCTAGTATATAATTTTGACCCCCTCAAACTCCACTTTTATATAACTTCGGTTTACAGGGGAGGCGGTTCTAACGAGTTCCCACAATCTATGTTTTGAGCAGAAACATGGAAAATATCAGAACATTTTATCTGAACATTTTATCGATCCGCTGCTGGGTACGATCCGTCCGGTCATGTTAGCGCTTGACCGAGCCTGCACGAAAAAGCGGACCAATGTCAGACCGACATCGATATGACGCTAGCACGTCGTTTCGATGTTGGCCACGGCGACGTTTGACCCATCGTTCTTAAGGGTATATGTATTTATCATATGACGTCGCTTTTGAGAGTGTAATGTCGCCATGTATATAATATTTTCGATAATCCACTAGTGGATTAAATATGCAAATTAGCTAGATACGTCCCGTTACAGTACAGGTACGACGTCCTTAACTACGTCGCGTTTACTAATGGCGGAATATTGACATTTTTGTAAACAATCGTGAATAAAATGCGTTTTAAATGTCATATGATAAATAGAATCTTGCATTCGTGCTCGTGTATTATTGAATTTATTAAACTCGTTGAGGAAAAGGGATAAAATGCTCGGCAAAGCCTCGCATTTTATCCCTTTTCCTCAACTCGTTTAATAAATTTAATAATACATGAGCGCTCATGTAAGATCCTCCTCTTACACCCCGCCCATAGGGGCTTGAAGGAAATATATGGGCTGCATGATGCTTACACGCAGAGCTGAATCCGGCCCGCACACTAGTACTGGTAAACCGCTTAGAGGATCTAAGCCTGTGCAGGAACCGCGGTGCGATTCGGACCGTCAATGCTAATAAACCCTATTGGTTTCATTGGGCGACAGGGCTTGAGATGTCATTTCATCGCAGTGTCGGGTAAAAAGTCCCACAGAATTGGAAGCAGCGTCTCCAAAATGACCTTTACAGTGTTGACGGGGACGTTAAACCTCAAATCAAATCAAACAAACAAACAAACATACAAACAAACATGTAAGATCCTCTATGTTTCGCTTTCAGGATAATGAATGAGGAACACGAGACTTGACGGCACCTAAGAATGCCAAACGATGGTGACCACAGCACTCCAAACAAAACGCAGTGCTGTGTGCGCATGTCAGTATACTTCGTGGCATCATTGGCGGTTCTAGTTCTTGCCGCGGTAGCATTCTTCATCTCTCTGACGTCTACCAACTGGTCTGCCAGCGGTCAACAGCTGAAGATGGGGATATGGGACTTTTGTATACATCCGAGAAAAAATAATACCTGGAGCTGTTTTCCAGCCAATACAGGTGAGAAACTAAATGCGAAAACAAGAGGGCCAGCTACGTATAGAAATTATCTGTTACCCCCATTTTTTATTGCATTGCAACACCTTGACCTGATAAAGATATGCTATCTCGGGACAAGTGAGCTTTATCAGGTCAACGTTCACTTCACTTTTATGAATGGACCGGACTACTGGAAAATTGGCAAAAATGTTATTATTACTTAAAAAAAATACTTGACAAAATATCATAGGAAAAATTACGGTCAGCTGATACTAAATATATTGACCGATTATTGCGCGCCGGAATGTTACAACGCACTGAGGAAAATCGATTACAAATGAATTGCCAATTTAGATGTTTGTTTGTTTGATTTGAGGTTTAACGTCCCCGCCAACACTGTGTAGGTTATTTTGAGGATGTTGCTTCCAATTTTGTGGTACTTTTACCCGACATTGAGATGAAATGACATCTCAAGTCCTGTCTCCCAAACGAAACCAATAGGCCCTATAAGCATGGACGGACTCGCACGGCTTTGCCTCGGCAGGCTTTTATCCTTTTACCAATAACAGTTAATCACGTGCAGTCGGTTTTAGCTCTGCGTGGAAACATCGTGCAGGTCATTTAAATCTTCAAGCCCAGATTGGCGGGGGCCTATAAACTGATAAATAGAATACCATAGTCGTGTCATTTGATATCGAGTTTATCAGGCTCGGCTTCGAGAACGCGTTCTACAAGCGTTCTCATAAACCTGATATCAAACACGAAACAGGTATTCTCTATTTCCAAGATGGTTTTAGATGGAAAGTCCATCTTATCCCAGCAATACTCGATTTCCATTTAATTTTTCATGTACTCGGCATTATTTGCAATGACGGAAGAAGGCCCAGTTTTACAGTTGATTGTTGCATCCATTATGAAAACATACCTATACAAATCCATTGTAAACGTCTCCCCGTACATCAACCATAGTGCAGTTTCTATTTTACTTTTGGTCCTTTGAGATCAGCGTGAATATTCTGAGAAATCAGAAATAAATTATTGGTTTAGACTCATATTCTAGACAGGTTTTTAATTATTTGGACCCCATTTTGATTTATATCAGTCTTTATATCGACTGCCTATTCGAAATTCGCAAAATTGCAGTACGTTTCCTCTGGCTTTCTTTGCCGGATCATTACAGGGTCACTGATGAGGCTTTATTAGCCGAAACTACGTAGTATGACCCATCTTCTTTCTTATGAATGTTTTCATTGCTCTTAAAGGAACTCATGTTTTATTTTTATTTGCCTTCACTGCAGCTGGTGTTGTGCCGTGTGGCGGCCGTAAAACGTCTCCCCGTACATCAACCATAGTGCAGTTTATATTTTACTTTTGGTCCTTTGAGATCAGCGTGAATATTCTGAGAAATCAGAAATAAATTATTGGTTTAGACTCATATTCTAGACAGGTTTTTAATTATTTGGACCCCATTTTGATTTATATCAGTATTTATATCGACTGCCTATTCGAAATTTGCAAAATTGCAGTAAGTTTCCTCTGGCTTTCTTTGCCGGATTATTACAGGGTCACTGATGAGGCTTTATTAGCCGAAACTACGTAGTATGACCCATCTTCTTTCTTATGAATGTTTTCATTGCTCTTAAAGGAAGTCATTTTTGATTTTTATTTTACTGCCCGAAAAAGGAAAATTTTATGCTGAAAAATAATGATATTTTTCTTATTTCTGCTCAAAATATAGATTGTGTGTACTTGTTAGAACCGCCTAATATAGATTGTGTGTACTCGTTAGAACCGCCTCATCGAGGCGGTTCTAACGAGTACCCACAATCTATATTTTGGAGCAGAAATAAGAAAAATAAGGTTTACCCCTGTAAATATGTTCTGTAAAAGGATTATCCTTTGGAAGCAAGGAATACACCACAGAACTGAAAAATATGGAGTGTGCATGTTTTCTGGGCCAGACTAGCTAGTTTCGGCCAATTAGGCCTCATCAGTGACAGTTAAACTTCAGTAAAGCCATTACTGTATAAAACCGGCCCCGATAGATCAGTTGGTAGAGTGTCCGCTCCGGGGAACGGGAGGTCTCGGGTTCGATCCCGGGCCGCGACATACCAAAGTCTTTAAAAATGGTACTAGCTGCTCCTCGCTTGACACTCAGATTTACGGGGTAGAGTTAGGACTGGTCGATCCAGTGTCAGGATAATGTGACTGGGTGTGGTATCATGTAATGTGTCTGGGACATGATACTTCAGTGAGGCAGCACTATAAACGTGAGCATTGAGCTCCCTGTCGCAACCAGACACCGTCGTGATATGACTGAAAAATTGTTGAAAGCGACGTTAAACCCGAATTCACACACATTACTGTATAAAAGTGGGGGCCAAAATTATATAGCCTCGTTTTCGTGATGCTTCAGTATTTTTCTGCTATGGAAGTCTCGCGTGGAATCTTAACCAGACCATGTACATACGGCCCTGATGAAGAAAGCAGTCGAGTGGAGTGGTATGAAAAATGTCTTAATGACAGATATCTGCAAGACAGTATGGGCTTCATATTTGCATTTTCCATGTAGACGAATACTTCCCTCGCAGCTACACCTGCGGAAACAAATCCGTTCAAACTTTGATGAGCTTCATTTCATTTTGATCTGATGTTTCATTCAATATTTCCTTACATCCTGTCAGTCAACTGCAAGGCAGGATTAAATTCAAAACAAAAAGTGTTGTATATTTCATTGTAGACCCTGCCCTGTCCAATCAGAATACATCTCGAATGTAATCAGATCTAAAAATGTAAAATGTGCTTGCCACTATAAGACCAATCAATGTTTATTGCTTGTTTCAGTTTTAGACTACTTTGATGAATTACATTTGCTTGTCAAACTAACATGAGGCAAGAGATTCATTGAAAGGCACTTCATCGGAGTTTGAACGCTTTTGTGTCCACAGATGTAAAAACAGAGATTCAAACAATGACAAAATAACTGTCTGTGGGTACGGACGGGTACGGATTCTGTAAATTTCATTTGAGAATGCACCTATATCACACAAGATGGACTTTCCATCCAAAGATTTCATGTTATTTCCTTGATTTGTGTGAACTGTGGTTAAGATGAAAAAAAAAAAAAAAAACACCTTCACGCTCTTTAAGATGGTTTTCTATCTTTAATATGAACAAGATGGGAAAAAAACCTTCTTCTTCTTTTAGATGGGGTTTCCATCTGATTTTTACTCTGATGGGTATGATGTATGATGCGTTCACGCAGAGCTGAAACCGACCGCACACGAGTACTGGTAAACCGCTTAGAGGATCTAAGCCTGCCCAGGCAAAGCGTACGAGTCGGACCGTCCATGCTTATAAACCTTTTTGTTTCATTGGGCGACAGGGCTTGAAATGTCCATTCATCTCAATGTCGGTTAACAGTCCCACAAAAGTGGAAGCAACGTCTCCAAAATGACCTATAGGACGTTAAACCTCAAATCAATCAATCAAACAAACAAAACATGTCTTGCCTACACTACCTATTCTCCCTCGTTACTAGAAAATGACATTCGTTGATATACAGTCGAACTTCAATGGCTCGAACGTCTTTGGGACCTCGAAAATCTGTTCGAGACAGGGGTAGTTCGAGCCACTGAGGTTTCTGTCAGGAGGCATAACGAGATACTTTTAGACATCTTTTCGGTGTTCTATAATGAAAATGTATGCTCATCGAGGCGATTCTAATGAGTACACACAGCATACATTTGCAATATAAAAGACTAAAATCTCCTTAATTATCCCCCACTACTTCTTATGTAGAGGATTTCTCTAGGGGCTCAAGAATCGGTTCGGTGGTAAACGAGCCATCGGTGTTCGAGCCATCGAAGTTCTACTGTACTTTTCTTTTCCAGATTTTAGTGTTGCCGTCCAAGCATTTTCCATACTAGCTGCCATGGGATACGCATGCGCGTTTGTTCTCTACATTTTATATATAATTTTTGAAATTCTTCATAAATCCCGTCCATTGGTTATTGGAATGTCTTTCATCGTATTTTGTATAGGTAAGTATAATTTCATTCACTCCGTCACATAGTTGAAGAGATGTCACTGTGGAATATACTGTGACAAGTAATATACAGTGCAATTCCGCTATTAAGGCCATCTAAAAATAAGACTAATTCTGCTATAAAAAGATTATTTTGAAGGGTACACTTAATTTTTCTTTTTGTTTTCTGCCTACAATGTCTTCTGGTCAGAGACCACCTTTGGGACTGTTCAAAAGTGGTCTTTAAGACCACTTTTGAACAGTCCCAAAGGTGGTCCTAATATAGGAATTTTACTGTATATGCTTTAACGCTTTTTGTTTTGTTTGTGTTTAACAGCCCAGTCAACACTATTTTAGGTCATTTTTGAGCCGGTCAGTATAACTTTCCACATTTTTCCCGCAAGCGGTCAACCAGTATAGTACACATTCTTACGCCAGAAACTGACACTGAGCCGCCTTCAAGGGTTAACCCTTTTTGTACCAAATGGAATCTTCCTCCTTATATAAGCAGGAGTCCATTTCAAAATTGAGGGGTGTCAGGTTATGTTTTCTTCAAAATCTATTTGGAAACTGGCTGAACATTTTACAGGGTAGGCTGTTCTGCAGCGCCTGATACGGCCCACTACCCGTTTTGGATTTTCCGGTACAAAATTGGTAACTACGGCTATTAACGCACTGCATTCAGGATATTTTTTACAGCAGACGACATTATGATTTTTTTTGATTTTTTTTAGCTCACCTGTTACATAGTGACGAGGTGAGCTTTTGTGATCCCTTTTTGTCCGTCGTCCGTCGTGCGTGCGTCCGTCCGTGCGTGCGTGCGTGCGTCCGTAAACAATTTCAAATAAGTATATCTCTAATACCCCATGGTCAATCTTCATCAGATTTCATGAGAAGCATCATCAGGTAGGGGGAAAGGCTGCATAAGGTTTTTGGGCTGATCAGACTGGAATTCTTGTTGCCATGGCAACATATAGCTCCCATAGACTGTCAAGTGGTCACCTACATAAATCCTGCCAATCATGCCCATGGGGTCCAAATTGGCCACACTCCGGGTCCCCTTAACTCCTATAGACTCATAATGGAAAAAAAAGCTTCAAAAATCTTCTTCTCTGAAACCACAGGGCCCAGAGCTTAGATATTTAGCATGTAGCAACGGCAAGTGGTCACCTACATAATTCCTGCCAATCATGCCCTGGGTTCCAAATGGGCCACGCCCCGGGGCCCCTTCGCTCCCATAGACTCATAATGGAAAAAAAGCTTCAAAAATCTTCTTCTCTGAAACTGCAGGGCCAAGAGCTTAGGTATTTAGCATGTAGCAACGGCATGTGGTCACCTACATAATTCCTGCCAATCATGCCCCTGGGGTCCAATTTGGCCACACCCAGGGGCACCTTAGCTCCCATAGACTCATAATGGAAAAAAGCTTCAAAAATCTCTGAAACCACAGGGCCCAGAGCTTAGATATTTAGCATTTAGCAACGGCAAGTGGTCACCTACATAATTCCTGCCAATCATGCCCCTGGGTTCCAAATGGGCCACGCCCCGGGGCCCTTTAGCTCCCATAGACTCATAATGGAAAAAAAGGTTCAAAAATCTTCTTCTCTGAAACCACAGAGCCCAGAGCTTAGAAATTTAGCATGTAGCAACGGCAAGTGGTCACCTACATAATTCTTGCCAATCATGCCCCTGTGGTCTAAACGGGCCACGCCCCTGGGCCCCTTAGCTCCCATAGACTCATAATGGAAAAAAAAGCTTCAAAAATCTTCTTCTCTGAAACCACAGGGCCCAGAGCTGAGCTATTTAGCATGTAGCAATGGCAAGTGGTCACCTACATAAATCTTGCCAGTCATGCCCCTTGGGTCCAAATGGGCTACGCCCTGGGGCCCCTTAGCTCCTATAGACTCATAATGAAAAAAAAGCTTCAAAAATCTTCTTCTCTGAAACCACAGGGCCCAGAGCTTAGATATTTTGCATGTAGCAACGGCAATTGGTCACCTACATAATTCCTGCCAATCATGACCCTGGGTTCCAAATGGGCCACACCCCGTGGCCCCTTTGCTCCCATAGACTCATAATGGTCATGCCCCTGGGGTCCAAATGGGCCACGCCTTGGGGCCCCTTAGCTCCTATAGACTCATAATGAAAAAAAAAGCTTCAAAAATCTTCTTCTCTGAAACCACAGGGCCAAGAGCTTAGATATTAAGCACGTGGCAACGGCAAGTGGTCATCTACATAATTCCTGCCAATCATGCCCCTGGGGTCCAAACGGGCCACGCCCTGGGGCCCCTTAGCTCCTATAGACTCATAATGGAAAAAAAAAGCTTCAAAAATCTCTTTCTCTGAAACCACAGTGCCCAGAGCTTAGATATTTAGCATGTAGCAATGGCAAGTGGTCACCTACATAAATCCTGCCAATCGTGCCCCTGGGGTCCAAAAGGGCCACACCCTGGGACCCCCTTAGCGCCCATAGACTCATAATGGAACAAAGCTTCAAAAATCTTCTTCTCTGAAACCACAGGGCCCAGAGCTTAGATATTAAGCAAGTAGCAACGGCAAGTGATCGCCTACATATTGCCTGCTAATCATGCCCCTTGGGTCCAAATGGGCCCAGCCCCAGGGCCCCTTAGCTCCTATATACTCATAATGGAAAAAAAGGATAAAAAATCTTCTTCTCTGAAACCACAGAGCCCAGAGCTTAGAAATTTAGCATGTAGCAACGGCAAGTGGTCACCTACATAATTCATGCCAATCATGCCCCTGGAGTCCAAACGGGCCACGCCCCTGAGCCCCTTGGCTCCTTTAGACTCATAATGGAAAAAAAGGTTCAAACAGCTTCTTCTCTGAAACCACAGGGCCCAGAGCTGAGATATTTAGCATGTAGCAATGGCAAGTGGTCATCTACATAAATCCTGCCAATCATGCCCCTGGGGTCCAAATGGGCCACGCCCCGGGGCCCCTTAGCTCCTATAGACTCATAATGGAAAAAAAGCTTCAAAAATCTTCTTCTCTGAAACCACAGGGCCCAGAGCTTAGATATTTTGCGTGAAGCAGCGGCAATTTGTCACCTACATAATTCCTGCCAATCATGCCCCTGGGTTCCAAATGGGCCACGTCCCTGGCCCCTTTGCTCCCATAGACTCATAATGGAAAAAACTTTCAAAAATCTTCTTCTCTGAAACCACAGGGCCCAGAGCTTAGATATTTAGCACGTGGCAACAGCAAGTGGTCACCTACATAATTCCTGCTTATCATGCCCCTGGGTTCCAAACGGGCCACGCCCCGGGGCCCCTTAGCTCCTATAGACTCATAATGGAAAAAAAGCTTAAACAATCTTCTTCTCTGAAACCACAGGGCCCAGAGCTTAGATATTTAGCATGTAGCAATGGCAAGTGGTCACCTACATAAATCCTGCCAATCCTGGGGTCCAAATGGGCCACGCCCCTGGGCCCCTTAGCTCACATAGACTCATAATGGAAAAAAGCTTCAAAAATCTTCTCCTCTAAAACCACAGGGCCCAGAGCTTAGATATTTAGCATGTAGCAATGGCAAGTGGTCACCTACATAAATCCTGCCAATCATGCCTAGGGGTCCAAATGGGCCATGCCCCGGGGCCCCTTAGCTCCCATAGACTCATAATGGAAAAAAGCTTCAAAAATCTTCTTCTCTGAAACCACAGTGCCCAGAGCTTAGATATTTAGCATGTGGCAATGACAAGTGGTCACCTACATAAATCCTGCCAATCATGCCCCTGGGGTCCAAATGGGCCACAGCCTGGGACCCCCTTAGCGCCCATAGACTCATAATGGAAAAAAGCTTCACAAATCATCTTCTCTGAAACCACAGAGCCCAGAGCTTAGATATTTAGCAAGTAGCAACGGCATGTGATCGCCTACATATTTCCTGCTTATCATGCCCCTGGGGTCCAAATGGGCCACGCCCGCGACTCATAATGGAAAAAAGCTTCAAAAATCTTCTTCTCAGAAACTGTGAAGCACAGAACTTAGATATTTAGTATCTAGCAACATAAAATAGCCAGCTACATAAATCCTGCTAACCCTGCCCCTGGGGTCAAAATTGGCCATGCCCGAGCTCATCAGCTCCAATAGACTTATAATGTAAAAAATCTTCTTCTATGAAACCATTAGGCCCAGAGCTTAGATTTTTAGTATGTAGCAATGTCAAGTGGCCACCTACATAAATCCTGCCAGTTATGCCCCTAGGATCCAAATTGGCCACACCCAGGGCTCTTTAGCTTTCATAGACTTACAATTGGAAAAACTTCAAAAATCTTCTTCTCTGAAACCACAGGGCCCTTATAATGAAAAAAAAAAAAAAAAAAAAAAAAAAAAACACAAAAAAAACAACTTGAAATGGGGGAAAAAATCTTCAAAAATCTTCTTCTCTGAAACCATAAGTCCCAGAGCTTAGGTATTTAGCATGTAGCAATGTCAAGTGGTCGCCTTCATGAATCCTGCCAATCATGCCCCTGGGGTCCAAATTGGCCAAATCTTATGGCCCCTTAACTCCAACAAACTTATAATGGAAAAAAAGCTTCAAACATCTTCTTTGAAACCATGAAATACAGACCTTAGATATTAAGTATATAGCAACACAAAATGGTCGCCAACATAAATCCTCCCAGCCATGCCCTTTGGGTCAAAATTGGCCAAGCCCCAGGGCTCATTAGCTTCTATAGACTTATACTGGAGAACCTAAAGAAAAGATCTTCTTTTCCAAAACCATAAGGCACAGATTTTGTTTGATTTGAGGTTTTATATCCCTGTCAACACTGTATAGGTCCTTTTGGAGATGTCTCTTCCAATTTTGTGGGATTTTTACCCGACATTGAGATGAAATTACATCTCAAGCCCTGCCAATAGGATTTATAAGCATGGACACCGCTTTGCCTGAGCTTAGATATTTAGTATGTAGCAATGTCAAGTGGTCTCCTACACTAATGGTTTGATGGTACACAGGTGAGCGATATAGGGCCATTGGGCCCTCTTGTTCCTAAAAAACAGGACTCGACATTTCATGCAAAATGTCTCTTATGGAGACAATTTTCATGAAATGTCAAACCCTGTTTTATGGGGGAAAATAAGAAAAATACCAACAATTTGTCATGATAAAGATTTATATATTGATGAGGAAATCTGTCATTGGAAAATGCCCCTGTATTAAAGCGTTACATGGAGCGGTTTAAAATTCTAGACATTTATTTGAATCAGCTTTAATTTGCTTCGGATAAAAAGTTTTCTTTTCAGACAGACTACATTCTGCTCGTCTAGCATACACTTATAAATATTAATAACGGCATATTGAAAACGACATATATCTGATGACTGTCAAAAGTTCAAATGAAAATTTAGACAAATGGAAGCATCATGCGGGAAACTCCTAAAGGGGTTCCTTGGCAAACAATGCAGGCCAAGATCAGACGTCGCCGCAGAACGTCCAACATATAGTATTTGAAGAGTCCACTAGTATGCAATCGGTTAACAGTCAGGTCGGTTACTGTGTTTACGTGATAAAGAAACGTGGACGTGAACAAGGCACGATGCTGAGTCCGTCCGAAGGTCAAGTATTGGTTAGCATGATTAATGATCATGGCTTAGAACTTCCATAACCGTAATAAGAACTCTTACAATTTTACCAGGACAATTTGAAGATATTCAGTCTCCAGACAAACTAAGTGATTATGATATTGTTTCCGGATTTTAAAAATCTTCATACCACCTATAAAGAAACCTCGTATATCACATGAGCTTGAAAGTCTTACCATAAGTGGCTCATAATTAAGGCTGACACGATTAATCGTACAATCGATTAATCGATCGATAAATTCCACAAAATTGATTATCATTTCTGATTTGCCTTTAATCGATTACTTGATAAGGTACAATTTACTACCCAAAGTGATACCTAAAATAGCGGGATGAATGGCAAACAGTGCAGACCCTGATGAGACGCCGCATTCTGCGGCGTCTCATCTTGGTCTACACTGTTTGCTCAGGCCTGTCTGTTCAAATATACATATGGTCAAGTGCAAGATATGGTAAGAGTCATGCTCAGACAGAAAGCCAGACAGGTAAAACTATAACAAAAACCTTAGAGATTACTAATCGATTATCGATCGCAATGACAGGATGATAATCGATTGTCGTTTCAGCTCCGATTAGCCAGCCCTACTCATAAGGTTCAAAATCAAAAGTGACACTAAGCCATTTCTGAGTCTTTATATTTGGACATTTTCAATACGTTTTGATGGACCAAACTTCAAGCGCCTAAGCTGACTATGAAACTATGAGGAAGGATACACTAAAGTTCGCAAAATTCTCATTCAGATGCTCGGTCTGTCCAGGAGAACTTTGATTTGATAACTTCTTTCATTCAAGCTTCGTCCGAAAATCACATCCCCTCCAAAACAAGCAGGTCTGTATCTTCGATTCCTTGGATCACACCAGAGATAAGAAGAAAGCTTCGGAGAAGAAACAAGATTCAGGCCAAAAAGAGAAAAATAAGGCAAAAAAAGTTGGGAAATGGTAAACTCCGGGCCAAATTTAAAAACTTGAGACGAGAAAATAAATGACACCGAAAACCAGCATGATTTGTTTGTGAATAACTTGGTAGGATCCCTGAGACTTATGTTATTTTATTTTGGATAGCCTATTGGCCATTTTGTGGGAAAGTAACTGTCCTTTTGGCTTTCCGCTATTGATGTTTCCATAAGGGTCTGTTGTTTCATGTTCGTGTTTATTTCCCTTTGGTGTCACTGGTGGGAGCTGTGGGTTAATTGTGTCGATTCCTGATCATTGCCTCCACTTCTACTTTTCTACAGAATTATCAATAGCCAGAAGAAAGACAGTCAAGGTATCCCACCCCTTAATGAGAGAGGAGGCAACGGGGCTGCTGAATCAGACACTTTGGTCATGTCAGAAAGTGTGTGATGCCCTCACCTTTCTACTTGACAATATTTATATTAGATTCGGTACTAAGTTATTTAGACAAATTGTGGGTATTCCGATGGGTACGAATTGCGCACCTCTTGTGACTGATCTGTTCTTGTATTGTTATGAAAGAGACTTCATGTTGTCGCTTTCCATTGATAACATATCTGAAATTAATGAAGCTTTTAGCTCCACTTCTAGATATTTAGATGATTTATTAAATATTGATAATACTTATTTCGATGGTTTGATCAGTCAGATTTATCCCCTAGAACTTCAGTTAAATAAAGCAAACTATTCTGATACCGAGGCCCCGTTTTTGGATTTACATCTGTCTATTGTAGATGGGTTTGTTTCGTGCAAAATTTATGATAAACGAAATGACTTTGATTATGAGATTGTAAATTTCTTTTTTGGATGGTGATGTTCCTCGTGCGCCATCCTATGGCGTTTATATTTCGCAATTAATTCGATTTGCTAGAGTGTGTAGTCATGTATCTGACTTCAACGCTCGTAATAAATTATTAACGGCTAAACTCCTTAATCAGGGTTATCGGTACCAAAAACTACGCAAAGCATTTTCAAAATTTTATAGACGCCACTCTGATTTAATTTCAAAATTCAATATTGGACTTAAATCTCTTCTGCAACAAGGTCTATCGGAATCCGAATTTTATGGTGACTTAGTATATAAATTCAGAAAAATATATAATCGCAATGACTTCAGCACCCAATCTCGTAAAATCATTCTTCGATATAAAAAGATTGGGTACAACATGGATGTTATACGACAGACTGCATGCATGGTAGTTAACCCAATCACGGTTGGCAACTTTGCTTCCCTCGTTAATTGCACGCCGGTGGGTCAGGCCTCAGATTCCATGACGGTTCCAACGTAAAAGCTTATTGAGAATTAGAGAGATCTAATTCAAGGTAATGTTGGTTGGTGCCTGATGCTCTGTCTCTGGTCGGGCCCATCGGAGTCTAACTGTCGGTTTTCTTTTGCTCCAGCATTTCAGTGTTTTTTTTTTTTTTTTGCTGTCGAGTCCTCACCGTTGTCTCACCTCTGTGGTTCTTTGATTATTTGTGTTCACGGAGATGTTGCACTGATGAGTTAGGAGGCCTTCATGCGGACTGAAGAAATTATTTGTCTAAATCGCGACGGAAGTAAGGGCACACGTAAAATCGATTTAACCCCCCCCCCCTCCCCCCCCCCCCCAGTGGAGTTCTTTCTACTGACCGTTCTAAGGCGGCTCTTCTGTGGCGGTTTATTTATGTTGTTATTTGTTACTACTCACTGTGTGTATCACTTGTGTCTTTTTTATTTTGGATGGCCAAATGGCCATTTTGTGGGAAAGTAACTGTCCTTATGGCCATCCTTTGTTTAGGTTTCCATTATGGTCTGGTCGCTTCATGTTTGTGTTTCTTTCCCTTTGGTGTCTTTGATGGGTGGAGTAAGTTAATTGTATCGATTCCTGATCTTTGTTTTACTTCCACTCTGAAGGGGCCGAGTAACATTCAATGATATGTTTAATAAAACTGAGTTCAAGGAGGTGCCATTGACTGGAAGATCCGCCCCTTTCATGGATAATATTGTTGTGTCACAGGCGGGAGTGATCAAGTTACTCAAAGGCTTGAACCCACCCGATGAGCTTCATCTTAGAGTCCTGGAGGAACTAGGAAATGATTTAGGTCCAGTTTTTTTACATATGTTCCAACAACCTCCCGATACGGGTGAAATCCCCAAAAGAATGGCTCCTAGTGAACATTTGCCCACTCTTCTAAAAAGGAGATAGGACTCTTCATGTAATTATCGCCCTGTTGTCCGTGACCTGTGTTCTGTGTAAATAGTCTGCTCAAACATCATGGCCCATTTGGATAAACATAAACTTTTGTCAGACAGACAACATGCATTTAGGAAAAGGCATAGTTGTGAAACTCATTTGAGCACAATTATTAATGATTGGGTAAAAATCTTGGACAAAAGGGGACAGGTAGACACATTTATTCTGGACTTCGAGAAGGTTTTGACACCCACCTCATGAACTACTTAAAACAAATTATTTGGTAATGGAACTGGGGAAAAACTCTCAAATGGATAGATTCCTTTCTTTGTTACGGAAAACAGCGTGCTGTTGCTTGAGTATGGGCTCTAGTTTTGTCTTGGGACTGTTCGTGGTCCACTGTTATTCCCCCTGTAAATTTATGTTATTTCCACTGACAATGACACAGAAAAAAAGACTGTTCGCAGACGACTGTGTTTGCAATCGGGAAATTAGAGATACAGAGGACTCAGTGAGACGTCAGACTGACAAAGATAGATCGAAAATGAGGCATACGATTTCAGCCCGTTAAATGCAATGTTATGCAGATAACTAGGAAGAAAACCATTAAAATTGAGGGTTCTTACACTTTAGAGGGAACGGTCCTTGAGCATGTGAATTCCATTAAATATCTTGGTGTAACAATCACACACGATTTGAGATGGAATACACACATTAGCAACATGTGTACTAAGGCGACTAGAACGCTTGGTTTCTTGAGGCGAAATCTTCATCAGTGTCCTCAGGATGTGGAGGTAGCATATAAGGGACTTGTTCGCCCAATTTTGGAATATGGTACTTGCATCTGGGACCCCAGTAAGGTAGTCCTTAATGAAGAATTTGAAAAAGTTCAGAATAGAGCTGCTAGATTTGTAACGAGCAATTACTGGTTTGAAACTGGGGGCATGACTGGAATACTAGGAAAATTGTATTTAAAAAATGATGGGAGTCTCTCAAGAAAATGAGAAGAGACAGTAGGCTCATACTTGTATACAAAGGTCTAAAGGGTGCTGCCAGCAGTCCTACAGATCACCTTGTTCCCCCCAGCTAGGCACTGTAGAAATCATCGTTCACTAGCGTTTCAGACCCTTAATGCAAGAACTGACATTTATAAAGAATCGTTCTTCCCTCGAGCCATTAGAGATTGGAATGTTCTTCCCCATTCGGTCATATCCACTGCTGAATGTGCAGAGGATAGTGTAGCTAAGTTTATCTCTTTGATGAGAGCTAGGGACAAACTTCCCATATCACAGGACCTGGTGTATGGATGTTATTTGACGTGTCACCAGTAACAATTCTGATTGTGGGAAAATCATTTGTAGTCGTGAATATTTGCATCCGCATGAACATAAGAACTGTAGATGCCATTTTATTGTTTTCAGTCTGTCTTGGAAGTTTATGAGTTCAACCATTCTGAACATGAAATTAATTTATACCAAAATATATCAGTTGCATGGGCCGGGATTCCTGAAATTCGAAGAAATAGTGGCAAAAAACGCCCTTTTCTCCGAATTTTGAGCCATGTTCGGACTCATTTTTCAAGTGTTTGGGGAAATTTTCTCGACGTTGATGGTAATTTTCAAAGAAACTTCGATCTTAAGAAAGAAAGTTTGTACGCACAAGCATACGACCCCCCCCCCCCACACACACACACGCATACACACCTGAAAACTTTCGGGCCCAAGACATTTTAAAACAACATTTAGAATTTGCGTGTGTATACACGTTCATAATGCTTTAAAAAAAGAAAGCCGTTTATTTCAAACTTTTATACATGTACATGATATTTTTTATTCAGAGTAGAGAAAATTTTGCGCGTCTATAAGTTAACCCTTAAGGCGCCGAGAAAAACTACACCTGAAAATGTCGTCTGCTTATGTCGTCAGCTGAATTTTTTGCTAATGTTTTAAAATATTTTGCTGACAGGCAAACATGTGGGGCCCAAATCAGGAGCAGTCTGATTTAGGTTCAGACTGTTTGCAAAAATGACTTTTAAATTAAAGTTACCAGCAGACGACAAAGTAAGCGACAAGTGTCGTGATTGGCCTTTTATGGGTTAAACATCAGTTTGATACATGCTAATCATTAGGTTCCCTTATTTTATATTCGTCTAAACACATCACGAAAACATGACCCCCTTGAGCCCCACTTTCATATACAGTAGAACTTCGATGGCTCGAACACCGATGGCTCGTTTACCATGGATCTGTCGAACATATTCTTGAGCCCATAGCAATCATCTAGATAAGAAATAGTGCGGGATAATTAAGGAGATTTTAGTCTTTTATCTTGCAAATGTATGCTGTGTGTACTCTTTAGAATCGCCTCGATGGGGCGATTCTAATGAGTATAAACAGCATACATATTCATTATAGAACACCGAAAAGATGTCGTAAAGTATCTCACTATGCCTAATTACAAAAACCTCAGTGGCTCGAACTACCCCTGTCTCGAACAGATTTTCGAGGTCCCAAAGGTGTTCGAGTCATTGAAGTTCGACTGTAAACTGGGGTTTACGGGGGTAAACCTTATTTTTCTTGTTTCTGCTCTAAAATATAGATTGTTGGTACTCGTTAGAACCGCCTTGATAAGGCGGTTCTAACGAGTACGAACAATCTATATTTTGAGCAGAAATAAGAAAAGAAATCACAATTTTTCAATTTAAAATTTTCGTTTTTTTCGGCGGTAAAGTTTACAATGTATTTGTATAGGTGTGCTTTCGGAATGATTTGCTTTTTGTCTATTTTCAGTTTGTTTGCAAATCATGACCCTCATAGTGTATGCGTTTAAAAACGGAGAACTGTATCGAAAAGTTGAGAGAGAGTATTTCAAGGAAGAGTTGGAGCCACTTTACGTATCTTGGTCATACGCTTTTTCCTTGGTGGCAACCCTTATCGCCACCGCCAGCGGATGTCTACTTTTTGTGGAATATAAAAACATTATGTATCAAGCAATTTACTCAGAACCAAGTGATCAGACAGCGTCTGTTTAAAGGTGCATTATTGAGCTATCCGGAAAAAAAATGTTTCCAAAAATAAAATACATATAGCCGGTATTTTTCTTTAAAACAATACAAATGAATGCATTTTATGCAAAAATGCGAACAATTATGATGACAGGTAAACGAATTTGAGAGGGATTCCCTAACTAGGTTTCGAACACTAGTTAGATCTATTTTTTAGTTCGTGACAAAAAATGAATCCCCGTATATGACGTTATGCGACGTTCATTTTTGGCCTTGTTCGCTTAGGCCATGCCTGAATTGGAAAAAATATGACGCTGAATACCATGCCATAAGTATTGACACTCAGAGACGATACTGTCGCCATGTATGTATAAAGTGACAGATTTATTTTTAGAACAGAAATTCCGAACACATGCTCAGAGCGAAGGGTAAACACGAATGAAAACGACCATTTTCACAAAGTTCTGAAGCTGCATTTGGCTCCAAAAGTGTACACATGACAAAGGAGTATGCATTGGAGATAAAAACCAGAAAAAAAAATTGAGACCCGGTAGCTCAATAATGCACCTTTAACACATGAACACGTGTAGTTACATATATTGTGGTCGCGTCATACTGGACCCGTCTCAGTCCATAAAGGATATAATGACGTTCACAGTGTTGGCAGAGGTCGGATTTAGTATGGACCTAGCACCTCTGGTGTGGCCTAGTACCTCAAAAGTGAACGCAGTTATCCCCACCATACAAGACCTCCAGTTTGGTGGGAGTGAAACTTTGTTAGTTTATACGAATTTATTTTAGTTCGATTGCGATGAAAGCTTCAAGCTTATTGAATCGCTCTCGAACACTCATTCCGGATGTTTTCACGCGCGCGAGAGAGAGAGGCAGTGGCTTTCAGACCACTGCTACCCATTAACACCTGGGTTGAGTGGAGCAGTGTCATTACGTGTCTTGCCCAAGGACACACCTCGATACCGGTGGCCGGTTCGAACGCACAACCTCTCGATCATAAATCAAACGCGTTAACCACTGCGTTATCGAGGCTGTAAACTTTGTTTACATCACATAGGGGCTTGGATCACATTATTTGAGGTAGAAATTAATGAGTACCAAATAAGAGGCTATTTAGTAATATTTTTCTACCTCAAATAAAGTGATTCCAGTCCTTATGGTTCACACTAGAGGTCCTAGTCCTATCTGGTCCTGGTGTGAACGCGGTTTCAATGTCTTCAAACTATTTATGACAGCGTTGAAATGTCGGGAACATCTGTCTCATTTATGTTGAATGGATACACCTTCACGGGAACCAACTCTTTCAAAACAGCACGTGATCAAGTCCGTGAAATGAACATCCCCTAATCCCCCACTTTATATATAGAAAATTGGGGTTTATGTGTGTGTGTGTGTGTGGGGGGGGGGGGGGGGGGGTATACATTGTTTCTTATTTCTCCTCTAAAATAAAGGTTATGTGTGCTCGTTAGAACCGCCTCAATGAGGCGGTTCTAACGAGCACCCACAACCTATATTTGCAGTATAAATAAAAAAATATCACGGATTTCCTCAGAAAAGTAGCCATTTTGGAGTTGTGAAAACATGCACTATGTCGGACGGGCGTGTTATCATGATTTGGCTCTTATCGATAGAGGTTTACTCCCTCTGGGGTATCTGCTGTCGCAGATCATGGGCGTAGTCCCCACGCCTATTAACAGATCCTCAGAATAACCAGCGACAGAAGATTCTCCGAAATGTGCAAATCACTTTAGCATTTAAGTATTTATTAACTCATACGTTGTGGATTTAACTTAAGTGTTTTTTTTTCTCTCATGTGGTGAATGATATTGGCCAAAAGTCGTATTTATCATCATTTCTTCTCCTACCACTAACACCTGTCACATTTGTTAGCTCACCAGAGCCGAAGGCTCCGGGGGAGCTTATAGGATAGGAAGTTGTCCGTCGTCGTCGTCGTCTTCGTCGTCGTCGTCGTCGTATGTCTGGTGTCAACACTTTTAAACATCTTCTCCTCTGAAGCCACTGAGCCGATTGGGCCCAAATTTTATCTGTAGCATCCTTGGTTTGGGGGATTGAAAGTATGTGTTTTTTATGAAAATCGGCTCATTAGTTTGGTTGCTATGGCAACTTACAGTTCCCATAGACGTATAATGGGGGAAAATTGAAAAATGGCATTTACTGCCAAGTCATTGCAGATATTTTGACAAAACTTTTATAGAACTGTTTCTTGAGTGAACTTATCTCAGCCATATGCTTTTATGCCAACCTGAGGGTCCCCCGGGTTGTGCCGGGGCCATGCCCCATCCCTCCACTTCATAAAGGGCTATATATCACAGAAACCATTCAGATCCCGACCCCTAAACCATATATATTCTTGTTCCTATTGATAAGACGCATTCCGTGACACCAACCTGGGGGTCCTAAGGGACGCGCCAAGGCCATGCCCTACACCCTCCACTTAATAAAAGGCCCAATATCTTGGAAACCATTCAGATCCCCACCCCTAAATCATATATATTCTTGTTCCTTATGATAAGACCCATTCAGTGACATCAACCTGGGGGTCCCCGGGATGCGCCGGGGCCATGCCCCACCCCCTCCATATAATAAAAGGCAACATATCTCGGAAACCTTACAGATCCCCGCCCCTAAACCAAATATATTCTTGATTCTTATGATCAGACACATTCATTGACACCAACCTGGGGGTCCTCAGGGATGCGCCGGGGCCTTGCCCCACCCCTTTACTTCACAAAAGGCCATATATCTCAGAAACTGTTCAGATCCTCACCCCTAAACTATATATATTCTTGTTTATTATGATAAGACGCATTCAGTGACACCAACCTGTGGGTCCCCAAGGATGTGCTGGGGCCATGCCCCACCCCCTCCATTTCATAATCTCACAATATCTCGGAAACCCTACAGATGGCTACCCCTAAACCATATATATTCTTGTTCCTTATAATAAGACACATTCATTGACACCAACCTGGGAGTCTCCCGGGGCCTTGCCCCACCCCTCCACTTCACAAAAGGCCTTATATCTCAGAAACTGTTCTTAGCCCCACCCTAAACCATATATATTCATCTTACTTATGATAAGACGCATTCAGTGACACCAGCTTGGGAGTCCCAGGGGCATGCCCAGGCCATGCCCCATCGCTTTACTTCATTAAAAGCCATATATCTCAGAAATAGTTCAGATCCCCACCCCTAAATCATATACTTGTTCCTTATGATAAGACTCGTTCAACCACACAAACCTGGGGGTCTCTTTGTGCTGAGGCAATGTGCCTCGCCCTTCCACTTCATAAAAGGCTTTATATTTCAGAAACCATTCAAATCCCCACCCCATAATCATATATGTTCTTGTTCCTTATTATTAGCACACCTACTGTAGGGGGTCCACAGGAGCCATTCCTATCCTTTCCACTTCATAAAAGAGCCTCAAATCTCAGAAACAGTTCAGATTCCCACCCCTAAACCATATATATACTTGGTCCTTATGATAAGACACATTTAGGGACAACAATCTTGGGCTTTCCTGGGATCAACAGGGCATGCCCCAGCCCCTCTACCACTAAAGATGCCTTACAGATCCCCACTGCTGAACCATATATATTCTTGTTCCTTTTGATAAGACGCATTTAGTGATACCAACCAGGGCTCCATTGGGTCCATGCCCCACCCCCTCTACTTCATAAAAGGCCTAATGTTTCAGATACTGAGTCCACATGGGTGCTCATTTGGACATGGGGGTTCATTTGGTAGATTAAAATGATATCATGTTAGAATACATGGATGCCATTGGGCAGTGCCCACCTCAGCTCTGGTGAGCATAGTGGCCCATGGGCCTCTTGTTTTTTATGTATAAACGAGAACATCTGTGTGAAATGACTATTTATTTATTTATTTAGGGGTGGAGTTGAAGAGTCATTGCGGTGGAGTTGTCTTTGGTTGTTTGTTTGTATTGGAGTTTAACGGCCCAGTCAACACTATTTAGGTCATTTTTGATCCGGTCAGTTTACCTTTCCACACTTTTCCTGGGCAGGCTTATGCGTAAGCGGTTAACCAGTGCAGTGCATATTCTTTCGCCTGAAACTGAGTGAGTGAGTGTTTGAGTTTTATGTCCCACCAACAGCTAAGGTCATACGGAGACGGGACCTCGGTTTAAAGACTCATCCGAAAGTCTGGAGAAGCCCGGGATCGATCCTGCGAACCCAGTTTACAAGGCGAGAAGTGTAACCACTACACCACGGAGGCTTCTCGTCAGAAACTGACAACTGCCCTTCTTGAGTCAGCGGAAGGGAGAGAATGACCGTAGAAAAGATTTCATGATCAATCTCCACGAAATAATGTTGTTGACCCCGGCAGGTATCGAACCCGCGTCATCCTGATCACCAGTCAGACGCGCATCCGACCGAGCTACCGAGGCCGTCGCGGTGGAGTTGTAGATTTGAGACTTGAGTGTCAGTGCCCCCAACCCCCTCCCCCCATCACGTCAACATGTCCGTGTAGTCAACATCCCTGTAAACCCCTGTCACCACGCAAAATGATACAACCACACAAAATGTTATATATGTCGAACTTAATTTTCCCCCCAACGCAAAAAAAGTTTAAAGTTTCGATCAGAATCAGAATTGCTACTGGTGACACGTCAAATGACATTCATACACCAGGACCTGTGATGTGGGAAGTTAGTCCCTAGCTCTAACCAAAGAGGTAAATTTAGCTACACAATCATCAGCACCTTCAGTTGTTGAAATAATCGTATCGGGAAGGGCATTCCAATCTCTAATTGTTCTGGGGAAAAACGCCTCTTTACAAATGTCAGTTCTTGCAGAAATGTCTGAAATGCCAACGAATGGTGATTTCTACAGTGTCTAACTGGTGGAACAAGGTCATCTGTTGGAATGCTGGTAGCACCCTTTAGACCTTTGTATAAAAGGATTAGCCTACTGTCTTTTCTCCTTTTCTTGAGAGACTCCCATTTTAATTTTCCAAGTATTCCAGTCATGCTTCCAGTTTCAAAGCAGTAATTGCCTGTTACAAATCTAGCAGCTCTATTCTGAACTTTCTAAATTTCTTCGTTAAGGACCACTCCACTGGGGTCCAAGATACAACTACCATATTCCAAGATCGGGCGGCAAGACCTTTATATGCTGCCTCTTTTACATCCTGAGGGCACTGGTGAAGATTTCACCTCAGGAAACCAAGCGTCCTATTTGCATTAGTACATATGTTGCTAATATGAGTATTCCATCTCAAGTTGTGTGAGATTGTCACTCCAAGGTATTTAATGGAGTCCACATTCTCGAGGACCGTTCCCTCTAATGTGTAAGAAGCCTCATCTTTATTAGATCTCTTCCTAGTTATCTGCATAATATTGCATTTAACTGGCTGAAATCTCATGCCCAATTTTCGGGCCCAACATCCTAATCTATCTATGCCAGCCTGAAGTTTCAATGAGTCATCTGTATCTCTAATTTCCCGGTAACAAACACAGTCATCTGCGAACAGTCTTATTTCTGAGTCAATGTCAGTGGAAATATCATTGATGTACAGGGAGAACAAAAGTGGACCAAGAACGGTCCCTTGCGGGACTCCAGATAGAACTGGAGCCCACTCTGAAGATTCACCATTAACAACAACCCGCTGTTTTCTGTAGCAAAGAAAGGAATCTATCCATTTGATGGTCTTTCCCACAATTCAATAACCAAATAACTTAGATTTAAGTAGTTCATGAGGAGGGGTGTCAAAAGCCTTCTCGAAGTCCAGAATAAATGTGTCCACCTGTCCCCCTTTGTCCAAGAGTTTTGCCCAGTCATTAATAACTGTGCTTAGCTGAGTTTCACAACTATGCCTTTTCCTAAATGCATGTTGTCTGTCTGACAAAAGTTTATGTTCGTCCAAATGGGCAATGATGTTTGAGCAGACTATATGTTCCAGCAATTTACACAGAACACAAGTCAGAGAAACAGGGTGATAATTACGGGCAAGAGCCCTATCTCCTTTTTTTGAAGAGTGGACAGATGTTTGCTAAGAGCCATTCTTTGGGGATTTCACCTGTATCAAGAGACTGTTGAAACAAGTGTGCAAAAACTGGACCCAACTCATTTGCTAGTTCCTTCAGGACTCTAGGATGAAGCTCATCAGGTCCTAAGGCCTTACTGGGGAATAAGTTGAGTTTAACTCACAGCAACCTATTTTCACGACGATTAAGAATTTTATAAAACATTATGACACAGTTTTTCTCCCGACGCAAAATGCTATAGAATTTTGAAAACTATTTTTCTAGCGAATTTTGTCTTCGGGATGGCAGACGAAGTGAGGAAAGATGTTTTAAGTACCGACACGTGCATCACAATATTTTCACAATTTAGTTCTATACCCCCGCCCATCGGGGCGTGGAGAAATAGATTGGGCTGAATGATGCTTCCACGCAGAGCTGAAAATGGAAACGAGAAAAGAGAAATGATGGACTGATACAACCAGATCCCAAATCCTCCCAACAATATCGCTAGGGAAAGAAGTCGAAACATGAAGTGACGACAGTAAACAAAACAGACCACTGGAGCTCTTTCACAAACAGGTACATAATAGAGGAAAGACTCAGAATCACCAACATAACAATATACATAATTAGGGAAAGAATCAGAACCACAAATATAAAACAGGAAGGAACCGCAGCTAAAGCACCGACTTGGAACGGCCAGTAAAATTACTGGTGGGCTAGTTTTCTTTACGGAATCCCAGCCCTCGCCCTCCCTTTCACAGTGGTTCAAACATGTATTTATTTGTTTGGTCCTCGTGAAGGTTTTCTAACTCGTCAGTGAATCAACTCAGTTAACAAAGAAATCACAATTAAAGCTAAGTTGACTCAAGGATGAGAACTCAACAGTACAAGAGCTGTCACCAGACAGCATAGCTCGTCTGGGAAAGTGTCTTTAGACCTTTAACTATCATCATACCAAATACGAACTAAATCCATCACATAGTTAGGAAAGTGTTATAGGTGGGGATCTATAGACCTTTAACTATCATCATTCCGAATACGAACCAAATCCATCGCATAGTAAGGAAAATATAAGCTCTAATACTTAACATAAAATTTCTAGGTCCATGGCATTGACCTTGAGATCATGGGTATGGGCCGGGAATTGCTGAATAAAACTTATCTTATCATCATACCAAACATGAAACTTTATGGTTCGGAAAATATGAGCTTTGTTTGTTTGTTCGATTTGAGGTTTAACGTCCCCGTCAACACTGTAAAGGTCATTTTGGAGACGTTGCTTCCAATTTTGTGAGACTTTTACCCGGCATTGAGATGAAACGATACCTCAAGCCTTGTCGCCCAATGAAACCAACAGGGTTTATAAGCATGGACAGGCCGACTCGCACCGCTTTGCCTGGGCAGGCTTAGATCCTCTAAGCGGTTAACCAGTACTCGTGTGCGGGTCGGTTTCAGCTCTGCGTGGAAGCATCATGCAGCCCATATATTTCTTCAAGCCCCGATGGGCGGGAGCCGGAAAATATGAGCTCTAAAAATCTTAAACATAAACAATTTTTAAGTCTGTGACCTTGACCTTGAGGTCATGGAAGAGGGTATTGCTGAACAAAAGTTTGGACCTATATCTATCATTATACCAATTCAGTCGTATGTTTATGGAAATTTTGACCTCTTAAAATGCTCTTACATAAAACTCCTATCTTCATGCCCTTGACCTTACGGCCACGGGAATGGGAGTGGAAGAGCTGAATTAAACTTTGGACCTATTTGCTATATATCATCATATCAGATATGAACCAAATCCATCGTATGGATTGGAAATTATGAGCTGTTAATTAAAAAACGTTAAAATTTTCTAAGTCTGTGACCTTGAATTTGAGGTCATGGGCATTGGTGGGGGTACTAGCTGAATAGAACTTTGAAACCTATATCTAACATCAAACAAAATATGAACATAATTCATTATATGGTTTGGAAAATATGAGCTCTTAAAACCTTTAACATAAAAAATTTGAAAAAAAAAAAAAAAATCTTTGACATACAATTTACCATGGCCTTGACATTGAGTTGGACATGGACATGGACGGAGGTAGCTGGCTGAATAAAAATTCGGACCTATATTTGGTGTTAAAGGAGTATGGGGTGAGGAAGAACTGCGTTGCCCCATTTCTTCCCACCCTGATGAGTATTTTATAGTTAAGTCAAATATGATGTTGATGGCGTCTGGGGTGGGTAAGAACTGGGCCTGTCCAGTTCTTTACTTACGTCAGTTATGATGTTAAAATTGTCTGAGGTGGGGAAGAACTGGAAGCAGCGTCTACAAAATGACCTAAATAGTGTTGAAGGGGAAGGTTTGTTGGTCACTATAATTGTTTAAATAACACCAATTTATGCCTTAGAAAGCTAAGAAAATTTATCACAGATACTGGAATTGGGATGCATAATTCCATTATATCACCATGTATTGTAGGGCATGTAGCCAATTTTGTCATTCAAGCCATAAAGACTCAAAACATATTCAGGGCGGTTTCTTTTCTCATTTAAGCTCACCTGACCGAAGGTCATGGTGAGCTTTTGTGACCGTGAGATGTCCGGCGTCGTCGTTCGTCGTCTGTGCGTCAACTTTTCTTGGGAACAGTTTTGGCCCAATCATCATCAATCAGTCAGAATGATTATCATGATTATATCTCGGTCAAGTTTGAATATGGGTCATTTCGGGTGAAAAAGTAGGTCAGTAGGTCAAATCATAGAAAAACCTTGTAAACACTCTAGAGGCCACAGTTTTGGTATGATCATCATCAAAGGTGCTCACAACGTTCATCTTTACAATATCTCGGCCAGTGGGCCAAATCAAAGAAAAACCTTGTGAACAATCTAGAGGCCACAGTTTTGGTCCGAACTTACTCAGAACGATCGCTCCCAAAATACTTTTGCTGCACTGAAAATGATAGCCACCAGAGCTAAAAACATACAAACCTTAAAATGACTTCTACTCCTAAACAGCTAGATGATTTTGAAATAACTTTGGTCACTGCCAATCGAAATTGCTTAAACCTTACACTTCGCCTTAATATATTACCTACCATTTCATTTGTTCAGTATGGATTAGGTAAGCGATCCAGGTCATCATGGCCCTCCTGTTTGGTAACAGAACATGCCAAAGGCAGGTGAAAATGATAGCTCTGTCCTGCCAAATTATACACTTCCACTTTGCACATCATCTCTTCCTGAATCCTAGACTAAGCTGTTCAGAAACTTAATCATAAGCATCTAGATTAACATGCAGATTCAGAACTGCTAAAGGCAATGTGATCTGATAGACGAAATGGCCACCGAGGCACAATATAATACATGATTAGCCTCATCCAGGTGAGGGATTCTGGCCCACATGGACCTCTAGGTTTTTATTTGGCCATCAACAGACTTGTAGGTTACAAGGACAGCCATTAACTCTTGGATAAGTTTGAACATGGGGCAGATCAGATTGTTCGTTTAAGAGCCACTTGCCCTTTTGTCTCCCGTAGACTTATAAGGGGGAAACTGTTGTTCGGGCGATAGGCGCTTAATTTTTTATTTGATCCTTAACAGGCTTGTAGATAATCAGGACCGCCATAAAATCTTGGATGATATCGAATATTGGGCAGATCGGATTGTTCGTATGAAATTTAATGTGCCCTTTCAGTCCCCATAGACTTACAATGTGGAAAATGTCGTTCGGACAATAGCAACTTTATTTTTGATCGGGTCCTCAATAAGGCTGACACGATTAATCGTACAATCGATTAATCGATCGATAAATTCAACAAAAATGATTATCATTTCTGATTTGCTTTTAATCGATTACTTGATAGGTACAATTTACTATCCAAAGTTATGCCTAAAATAGCTGGATGAGTGGCAAACAGTGGAGACCCTGATGAGACGCCGCATTCTGCGGCGTCTCAACTGGGTCTACACTGTTTGCTCAGGCCTGTCTGTTCAAATCTACATATGGTAAAGTGCAACATATGGTAAGAGTCATGCTCAGACAGAAAGCCAGATAGGTATAATTATGACAAAAACCTCAGCGATTACTAATCGATTATCGATCGCAATGATATGACTGATAATCGATTACTTTTCAGCTCCGATTACCCAGCCCTAGTCCTCAACATACTTTAGGTAAAAAGGATAGCCATAAATCTTGGACAAGTTTGAATTCGGTGCAGATCGGATTATTCATGTGAAAGTATTCTACTCTTCATTACCTTTGATTTGATATGCAACATGACTATGTTTGAACAAAATGAATTTTGAACCTTGGGGCAGTGTTAGGCCTGGGCTGGGGAGTGGGGAATGTCACATCTAAATGCTGAATATGTTCCTGTAGTCATCAGCCATAGGGCTATTGCCTGTGAAGGTTGAGAGATTCTAGCCTAAATTGTCTAGGAGCAATGGTGGGACATTACAGACGGACTGACGACGGGCTGGGAGGTCATTCATGAGTTCATTGGTCGAAAAGCGCGAGGATAATCTATCTATCTTTTAGCCTAGGCTGGGACCCAGTATCTAGTGCTCGACCCCTCAAAAACACCACCCCCAACAATATCCAGTATATCATTAATACCCCCAAAAATATCTACAAATCAAGAATACCAAGGCTTTCTATTATTAAAAAGTGTGTTTTACTTTTTAACAAAATAGGTACGAGTTTACTTGTGGGGTACGAGTTGACTTTGGTACGAGTTGACCAGATAACCTGTTCTGATCCTCTTTCTTATATTTCAAACAGTTAGCTGATGTTATACCCTGCTAGCATTCTACATAAATCTACAGCGGGCCGTTAGCGGCCCGTCAGCTACCCTGACGGGCCGCTAACGGCCCGCTGTAGATTTATGTAGAATGCTTACTGGGTATATGTCACAACATTCAGACTTGACTTGACTCGATAGATTTTGTAAGGTTACCGGGCGCTAAAAGCACATAGGGGCTACCCCCATCTAGCTAAATGGGATTAGTTTATGAACTGCTCTTCCCAGGGCCTCCAATGTGCTGGCACTTGTCAATTCGACAGGTGTCAGCTGACCAATGGGAATATACTGACCTCTTGCTCAGAGGAAGGCGCAAATCGCACCCAAGGAACAGCGTTTGTCCTAAGAAACGAGCAGTTCTCTAGCGCTTTTAGAATTTTGAGTGCAGGAATCGGACCGAAGACGGGTCTAGTGTGTGATGACACGTTGCCAATTTCGGCTGCCAAATGTGTCAGAGCACAGCCCTGTTTTCGAATGTCTGGCCGAGGAAAAAAGCTAACATACGTTATCGGTTCTGGCTTCCATTATTCGCTGTCCCCACCTCTGACATGGCAAAGAAAACGCCTTCGGTCACGATGCTTGTTAAAGGGTGATTATGCATGAAATTTTTGAATTTTGAACAGGCATCTAAAGTGAGCCAGGAAGGGTGGCTAATAGACCAGCCAATACCGGCTATTGCAAAAAGTCCAAGTACCCGTGTTCTCATCACGGAAACCCGCCTATACATGTGAGGTTCAAGGGTTCAAAATTACATAGGCGTGTCTTCGCCATGTGTTTGGAGGTATGTGTTTGTTTGGGAAAGGCGGTGATGAGGCTAATAAGCCATTTGCGATTCCGCTAATTTTCAGTTTTTGAACGGTCTTCCAAAAGGCATTTTTAAGGGACTTCCTATTTCCAAATACCTAGCAAATGGTGGCCATTGCCATTGCCCCGCCTATAAAGATATTAGCGCGTGACCTGTCCCCGTTTGTATGCTCTGTTCTGGCAGTATTTATGCCTTCGCTTTGCATAATTTCGGGGATTTCATCCTGTTTGTACCCAGGGGGAGCCCAGTACGGGCTCTCTCTCAGGTGCCCTCAGGATGCTGTCCTGAGGCTCCCCGTCGAGCCTCCTCTCGTTAAGTGTGATTAGTGCTTTGGAACCCCATGTGTGCGCTCAGATCAGTGTAGTTGTGTCCAGTTTCTTGTTCCCCGGGGTCCCAACTGTACCTGCAATAGAGATAAAAGTCATTAGTGCATAGTGTGCTTGTGCTAATACGACCGCGTCATCCGTCACATATTTTGGCTTCCCATTCTGTGCACAGGGCGGGCCGGGCTCGGGGGGGGGACTCCCCCACCCAGGCACAGTGGCTCGGAGGGGGTCTCCCCCACCCAGGCACGGTCCGGCTCTTACGGTAACTTGTTCAAAACCAAGCAAACGGGTGGCGCGGTTATTGTGAAGAATCACAACATTCAGACCTGAGTAGCTGTCAATATATACTGAGCCGAAAAAGAAACGCAACTCCAAATATAAATGAGAGTATTTGCAGAGATAATCAGGTTTGCAGATAATCTATTTAATGACGCAATAATATAATCATTCCTGAATGTAACTACCAAAGAGTTCAATTTCCAGTGTGAATGTTTGGAACACAAATCCGTTTTGTCATAGAGGTAGTCATTTCACAAGTTCAAAAACATAAGCAGTTAATAGCGAGTATGTCCTCCGTTTGCGTTCAGTCCTGCACGCACACGCCTGGTCATGGACAGGATTAAACGATTGATCTCTGCCTGGGAAAAAGCATTCCACTCCTGTATGAGCGCGAGACGCAAGGCTTGACGCGTTGTTGGCGGCTGGAGACGGTTACATACGCGCCTATCCAAGACGTCCCACAAATGTTCTATAGGAGAGAGATCTGGACTATACGGAGGCCAGTGCATCATGTCAACGTTGTTTTGCTGAAGAAACGCCAAGCTGAGCCTTGCTACATGCACCCGAGCGTTATCCTGTTGAAACGTAACGTTGTGCTGTCGTACATATGGTACAACTACCGGTCGTAAAACGACGTCAACGTAACGCTGAGCCGTCAAAGACCCATCAATGAATGCCAGCCCATACCATCAACCCTACTCCTCAAAATCGATCACGTTCAACCAAACAATTGTCACGATAACGCTCTCCGTCACGCCTATACACACGTCGACTGCCGTCAGCTCTGTACAACAAGTACCTGTACTTGTCCGAAAACATTACGTTACGCCACTGACGAAGGGGGAACAGGGTTGGCCTATGTTGTGTGAGCCACGCCATTCTAACCTGACGTCGTCTAGGTGTTAATGGCATACCAACGTACGGACGACGAGGACGTAAGCCAAATTCTCGAAGGCGATTCCTGACAGTATCCGCACTTATTCGATTGCTTGCGTTCCTGGTGTCACCTGCGACGTCTCGACGGCCATACGGAACCGATTACGAAGGACGGTTAGACGGATGCATCTGTCCTGTCGACGTGTCGTGACGCGTGGACGTCCACTTCTGGTCCTGTCAATTGTCGTTCCCGTTTGACGTAGACGCTGGTACAAGCGAATTATCGTCGATTTACTCACTTGGAAGTTCCTGGCGATGACAGCCTGAGACGTCCCACGTAGAAGCATTTGGACCGCTACGTTGGGTTGATCTTGCGTACCATATTCCGTAGAGAAAAATTTTACCGGACTTTTGAAACCTAAACTCCAGGTACCACAATATGCCAATATGATGAGGTTACTGTATATATTTAATAAACTGGACGAGGAAATGTTGAAAACAACGAATTGCCAAGTGGAGCGTTAAACTGCACAGATATCGCCCACATGTTTTCTGCATAAGAAAGTTTAAGAAGTATGAAAGTAAATCGCGAAATGATTTTTCAGTCAACCTGATGGTTGCATGAAAATATTTTGGGTTAAAAAGTTGCGTTTCTTTTTCGGTTCAGTATATATTCTGACCCCAGTAATATTTCCAGTGAACTTGTCCTTATTGTCAGTTTGGAGGTTCTATTTTGCATTGATGGTATAAAAGAATCCTAGTTTGACACTCCTTACTTTCAAATGCACTTGTCCTAATAATTGTTTGATGGAAGATTTTTTTCCCACCATACCCTTACCGAAGTAGTTGTCACACAACAATAGAGAATATTTCTTATAGGTCTGTCCTAACTGTATGTTTGGGGATTCCATTTTGCCACCATAATCCTAATGGATTAGTTGTCACACAATAATGGTGTGTATTTCATTTTCCTACCTGGGTAGTTTTAATATATTTAACCCTTTTTTATACCAAATGGAATCTCCCACCTTATATATAGTATGAGTCAATTTCAAAATTCAGGGGTGTCAGGTTGTGTTTTCTTCAAAATTGATTAGGAAAATGGCTTAACTTTTTGCAAACAGTGTAGACCCTGATCAGACGCCGCGTTCTGCAGCGTCTGATCTTGGCCTGCACTGTTTGCCAGGGTACCCGTTTTGGGGTCTCTGGTATAAATGGGTTAATTAATATGGTTAGTTGGAAGTTAATAGAGAATGTTTTATTTCAGTTGGAAGATATGAGTCCTACTTGAGTAGTTGTCACTCATTCGTTCGCTTTTTATGTCTGCCATGGTCAAGCGGGCAGAACTCCATAGCTCCACAACAAGACATAAGTTGAGTGCTTCTGGGCTGCAAATCGTGGCAGTTGTCCAACAAGAGCAAATTTCAGCCGTTGGACTGCCGTTGCCCCGCCGAAGAAAGGGAAGCATTGCCTATTTTTTTAAATTTAGAAGACCAACCGAAAAATGGGCTGAAAATGTATAGAAATCAGTGCCAGTACGGCAGCAAATCGTGATTTCTATGCTTTGCTCAAAAGCGATAAGTGATTCAACAGTGCTTCTTTGGGCCTTATTATATTGGCCATTTGACCGAGGCTGCATATGGAGCATGCCTGTGTAGGAACAGGCGCGGCTAAAGTTTCAGAGGAAGAAGACTGGTCGCAAGTAGTTGTCAAACATGCATTGAGTACATTTCATATGGGTTTGTCCTACCCAGCAGGCACATGCCGTAATTGTGACGTCACATCAACATCGGTGCGACGTCATGACGTGTACGCAACGTTGCACCGACGTTTATTTGACGTTGCCCTAGCGACGTGTGCCTGCTGGGTAACGGTTTATGTTGGAAGATTCTATTTTGTCACCGTATTCCTACCTGAGTAGTTGTCAAACATCAACAGAGAATATTTATGTTCATTTGGAAGATCAGAGTCTTACTTGAGTAGTTGTCATACATGAATTGAGCAAATTTCATAAGGGTTTGTCCTAACGGTTAATGTTGGAAGAGTCTATTATGTCACCATAATCCTACCTGAGTAGTGGTCAAACATCAACAGAGAATATTTATGTTAATTTGGAAGATCAGAATCCAACTCGAGTAGTTGTCACACATGCACTGAGTACATTTCATATGGGTTTGTCCTAACTGTTTATATTAGATTTACTATTTACGTTGGAAGATTCTATTTTGTCAACGTATTCCTACCTGAGTAGTTGTCACACATCAACAGAGAATATTTATGTTCATTTGGAAGATCAGAGTCCTACTTGAGCAGTTGTCATACATGAATTGAGTACATTTCATGTGTGTTTGTCCTAACTGTTTATGTTGAAAGATTCTATTTTGTCACCATAATCCTACCTGAGTAGTTGTCAAACTTTATGTTCAATTGGAAGCCTACTTGAGTAGTTGTCATGCATGCACTGAGTACATTTCATATGGGTTTGTCCTAACGTTTTATGTTGGAAGATTCTATTATGTCACCATAATCCTACCCGAGTAGCTGTCAAACACCAACAGAGGATATTTATGATCATTTTGAAGATCTGAGTCCTACTTGAGTAGTTGTCATACATGAATTGAGTACATTTCATTTGGGTTTGTCGTTACGGTTTATGTTGGACGATTCTATTTTGTCACCGTATTCCTACCTGAGTAGTTGTCAAACACCAACAGAGAATATTTATGTTCATTTGGAAGCCTACTTGAGTAGTTGTCATACATGAATTGAGTACATTTCATATGGGTTTGTCCTAACGGTTTATGTTGGAAGATTCTATTGCACGACCCGCAGAAAAAGCGACCGACTGAAGTCGGTTGATGTTCTAAGAGTGCCCTAAAAGCACCGTGCCATTCTGTCATTCTGTCAGTCTGTCTGTCCGTCCGTAACCCGTTTGTGAAAATTGGTGATAGTGACTTAACCGCTAGGAATATTTAAGCAAATTTTGGCATACTGATAGATATCAATGAGATCTAACCAATGAACTTGCGAGATATTACATTCCATTTAGTATAGCCTCACCGAGGCAAAAAATGTGAAAATTTTCGAACTGCTTCTCCTCGGAAACCGTTGGGCCGATTGAAGTCAATTTCATATGGAGCCTCTATGGGATGGGGGAAACCAAAATTTGCTTATGGGGTCCAGGTCACATGACCAAAATGACCATCAAGCCATATATGGTCTGTCTGTCTGTCCGTCCGTTACCCGTTTGTGAAAATTGGTGATAGTGACTTAACCGCTTGGAATATTTAAACAATTTTTGGCATACTGATAGATATCAATGAGATCTAACCAATGAACATGCGAAATATTACATTCCATTTAATATAGCCTCGCCGAGGCGAAAAATGTGAAAATTTTCGAACTGCTTCTCCTCGGAAACCGTTGGGCCGATTGAAGTCAAATTTCATATGGAGCCTCTATGGGATGGGGGAAACCAAAATTTGCTTATGGGGTCCAGGTCACATGACCAAAATGGCCGCCAAGCCATATATGGTAAAAACCCTTCAAAAATAGTCTTCTCCAGAACCACTGGGCAGATTTCCACGAAACTTGATAAATAGCATCTGGGACGTAGGCCCATCACAAATTGCTAAAATGGTGACCCTGGGTTGACCTTAACCTTCTTTGTGCCTAGGTAAAACTTTGACACATATGCTTTTGTATTGGAAAAGTGAGAATGCATTTTATCCTGCAAACGATTCAGAATACAGTACTAAAGTATAAGATATATTTTTGCTCCTTACGAAAAGGCGCATTTATTGGGGGAACCGTTTTAGGTCCAGGTCACATGACCAAAATGGCCGCCATACCCATATATGGTAACACTCATAAAGCTAAAAGCATCCGGCGGGTCGTGCACTTCAGCTGAAGCACTGGTTTTGTCACCATAATCCTGACTTGACTTGATAGATTTTGTAAGGTTACCGGGCGCTAAAAGCACATAGGGGCTACCCAACTCTCGCTAAATGGGATTAGTTTATGAACTGCTCTTCCCAGGGCCTCCAATGTGCTGGCACTAGTCAATTCAACAGGTGACAGCTGACCAATAGGAATATACTGAACTCTTAATCGGAGGAAGGCACAAATCGCACCCAAGGTACAGCGTTTGTCCTAAGAAACACAGTTCTATAGCGATTTTAGAATTTTGAGTGCAGGAATCAGACCAAAGACGGGCTCTAGTATGTGATGACGTGTTGCCAATTTCGACTGCCAAATGTGTCAGAGTACACCCCTGTTTTCGAATGTCTGGCCGAGGAAAAAAGCTAACATACATTATCAGTTTTGGCTTCCATTATTCTCTGCCTCCACCCCCGACATGGCAAAGAAAACGCCTTCGGTCACGATGCTTGTTAAAGGGTGATAACGCATGAAATTTTTGAATTTTGAACAGGCATCTAAAGTGAGCCAGGATGGGTGACTAATAGACCAGCCAATTCCGGCTATTGCAAAAGTCCTAGTACCCGTGCTCTCATCACGGAGACCTGCCTATGCAAGTGGTGTTCAAAATTGGACAGGTGTGTCTTCGTGATGTGTTTGGAGGTATGTGTTTGTTTGGGAAAGGCAGTGATGAGGTTAATCAGCCGTTTTGCAATCCCGCTAATTTTTATTTTTGAATGGTCTTCCAAAAGGCATTTTTAAGGGACTTCCTATTTCCAAATACCTAGCAATTGGATATTGCCGTTACCCCGCCTATAAAGATATTTAGCGTGTGACCTGTCCCCGTTTGTATGCTCTGTTCTGGCAGTATTTATGCCTTCGCTTTGCCTACTTCCGGGGATTTCATTCTGTTGGTACCTAGGGGGAGCCCAGTACGGGCTTTCTCCCAGGTGCCCTCAGGATGTTGTCCTGACGGGCTCCGTCGAGCCTCCTCTCGTTCCTGAAATAGAAAAGTCGGATTAGTGCTTTGGGACCCCATGTGTGCGCTCGGATCAGTGTAGTTGTGTCCAGTTTCTTGTCCCCCGGGGTCCCACCTGTACCTGTAATACAAACAAAAGTCATGAGTGCATATTGTGCTTGTGCTAATATGACCCCGCCATCCATAACATATTTTGGCTTCCCATTCTGTGCACAGGGCGGGCCGGGCTTGTGAGGGGGGTCCCCCCACAAAGGCACGGTCCGGCTCTTAGGGTAACTTGTTCAAAACCAAGTTAACGGGTGGCGCGGTTAGTGTGAAGAATTACCTTCCCATGGGGGCTGCCTGTCCTGCCGCGGCATGTTACCTCATCGGAACACTCATAAGTGCAAAGCACATGAGCCGCAACCACAGTGTCCCGAATCGGCTTGTCGCCGCAGGTTCAAGCATGACCGTGGGAGTTTTCGGGCTATGGGATTTTCTTATGATGCACCCTTGCCCGTGGTCTGTTATGATGTTGAAGGTATGGGAGGGTCATGGTTTGTCCTTTGACGGGGGGTAGCCTCGGCGGGGCACCCATAAGTGCAAAGCAAATGAGCCGCAACCACAGTGTCTCGCTTTGACGCCCCCGTCTCAGGTCCAAGTTCAGATTGACGGTAGGTGATGGTTGCCGAAGCGCGGTGTGTGGGTAACAAAAGCTGTTTTTCTTATATTACTTCCCAGTAATTTGTGTCTTTAAGGAATTTCTTCACCACCTCGGCTATGGCCGAGCAGTGTTTTTCGGGGGGAGCGAGGAGATCTTGTAGGTGTACCGATTCATATCCTAATTTGAACATTTCAGATTTTATCTCTTCTCGTGCATGGGCGTTTGTTACACATTCAAACAATATGTGTTGTGTTGTTTCTAGTTCATAGTTATCGCATTTTCTGCATAGACCCGTTGTGTTTCCTAGTTGAGTGAGGTTGGCATTTAGGCCGTTATGGTTAAATCTCAAACGGGAAATTACCACGTCTAATTTTCTGTTGTTGCTAAATTGGTGGGCAGATTTACCTACTGTGGGCTGGAGGAGTTGGTAATGCCTCCCGGTGTTGGTTGGGTTTCTATCCCATAGAGCTTGCCATTTTCTCGTTATGGCGGTGTCTATGATTGTATAGATCTCCCGTTTTGAAGGGAGAGTATAATCTTTAATACCTATATCTAGTGCTAATCTGGCTGTTTCGTCGGCCGCCTCATTACCGGGGATGCCGACGTGGGATGGGATCCAGTCGATTTCAAGGTCTTGCCCTTCTCTGTTTGCCTTATCTAGTTTAGACAGGATTGAGTCAATTTGGTCAGGTCGTGTTTTGGATTTTCCTGACTGTAGGGCCTGGATAGCGCTAAGGCTGTCCGTGAGTACTGTGGCTTTGGGTGTCTTAACTGTGATGGCCCAGGAGATGGCCCAGTGAATGGCAATCAGTTCAGTTGTGAATACTGAGAGGTGTTGGTTTGTTTTAATCGGTACGTGAAGATTTCTCTCTGGGACAACGAATGCGGCGCCGGTTTTTCCTGTTGTGGGGTCCTTACTGCCATCTGTGTAGATTAGAGTTTTCCCAGCATGGCTGGTGCGAACATAAGAGAGGCTTTTATTTTTCATGTATTCATTTGTATTTTCTTCTTTCCTCCCCAGGACCTGATGGAGGTAACAGGAGGGTGTGTTGTGTTTGAGATCCCATTTGGATCTATACTTGGGTGCCTGGATCTTATCGGGTATGTTGTGCTTTTTCAGGAGGGCACGGACTTTCTTACAATATGGGTTGTAGTTCTTGGCTCTCCTACGTGAATAGCAACCATGATCTGTTAATAGATCATTCACTGGGAGGGATTTGCCAAGTGGGGAGGATCTAGCCCAGTATTTTAGTATGAGTTCTTCCCTTCGTAGATGTAGTGGTTTAAGTCCACATTCTACCTCTAGTGCGTTGATTGGGGTAGATCGGTATGCTCTTGTTGCTATCCTGAGGGCGTGGTTTTGAATGATATTCAGAGTTTTAAGGATATTCTCTGACGCGGAGTTGTAAGCCTGGGATCCATAGTCTAGCTTACTAAGAATAAGGGCTTTGTATAGGATCAGGAGTGTCTTTTTATCAGCTCCAAAGGTGGTACCTGACACTACTCGTAGTAGGTTCAGGTCTTTTTCACATCTTTCTTTGAGATCTTTAATGTGATCTCTCCAAGTCAGATGTTTGTCGAGGATCATGCCCAGAAATTTGATGTTCTGGGCCCATTCTATTTCCCTACCAAAGAGGTATAGTTTGTTTTGAGTGGTCTTCAGATTTCGTCGTTTGCTGAATATGATTGCTTTAGTCTTTAGGTTTGATACTTTGAATCCCCATCTTAGTGCCCAGGTTTCGATTTCTCTTAGAACTGATTGTAGGTCTTTGACCGCCAGTTCTAGAGTAGAGCGTTTCCCCCACACCGCTCTATCATCGGCAAACTGTGACAGGCCTATATTATTATGTGGTTTCAGGGCCTCGTGAAGGGTGTTAACAATTACGTTAAAGAGTATGGGACTTAATACTGAGCCTTGGGGGCAGCCGTTTTCCAGGATTAGTTCCTCTGAGGTATTGTCCCCAACTCGGCTTTGAATTTTTCTATCCTTGAGAAAGCTATGGATCCACTTTAGCATGTTTCCGCTTATTCCGTATTCCTTTAGTTTGGTTATGGTGCCGGTTGACCACATGAGGTCAAAGGCCTTTTCAAGATCGAGGGCTACCGCTACTAGGAATTTGTGTTCCATGAAAGTCATGTTTATTTCTGATTCCAGTCGGACAAGTTGATCAGTTGTGGATCTGTAAGGCCTGAAGCCTGATTGGTTGTCTGAGATGATATTATTAGCTTCTAGATAGTTGGAGAGGCGTTTGGCGATCATGGCTTCCATAGTTTTACATGTGCATGAGGTGAGGGAGATGGGTCGATATGATTGTGGATCCAGCTTATCCTTGAGTGGTTTTTTTATTGGGATTGTTGTGGCTAGTTTCCATAGTGTGGGGACTTCTCCTCTACGCCAGGAAGTGTTTATGAGGTCTAAGAGTTTTTGTTTGCTATCTGGTGGGAGCTGTTTCAGCATTTCATAATGAATTTTGTCCGCTCCTGGAGCTGTGCTGCGTTTACTCTGCAGAGCCTCATTAAGTTCAAATAGGGTGAAGTCGCAGTTCGGGTTACTGCTTCTTCGGTCATCGTTGAAGAGGTCAGGGAGAGATTGGTTGAAGGTTCTCTCCTCGGTCTCTTTTATTGTTTGGAAGGCAGGATCTTGGTTGGAGGTTTTCGACATATTATGGTAGTGGTTGGCAAGGGCGTCTGCTTTCTCTCTATCATTAGTTATGGTCTGGCCGTTAATTTTGAGACAGTTTATCTTTTCAGTAGGTTTACCCCTAAATTTATTAAAAGTAGACCACCTTTTCTTACTAGTGGTCTTATGGTTAAGTTTGTTGACTATTTCTTGCCACCCTTGTTTTTGTGCTATTTGTAGGGTGGTTCTAGCGTGTGCCTTAGTTTTATTGTAGTTATTCTTAAGCTCGGAAGTTCTATTTTTCAAGTATTTCTTCCTCGCTTGCTCGCGTTGATTTATGGCTTTCCTACAATCTTGATTCCACCAGGGTGGGAGTAGTTTTTTATGTTTGACTGAGGTCGTTGGAATTGTACTGTCACAGATCTCTTTTAGGGTGGACGTAAACTGGTTGGCAATTTCGTCTATGTTTTGGTTGTCACTTATTTCTATTTTTTGTGAGCAGAGATTTTTAAAGAGATCCCAGTCGGCCTTGTTTAGGTTCCATTACTGGGAAACGGCTGCTCCCGTGGTGTTGTATTGGGCATTATATTTGGACAAAATGGGGAGATGGTCACTACCACAGGAATTGTCAAGGGTATACCATTCTGAGCGGGCTGAGAGGTTTGGGGTGGCTATGGTGATGTCAGGTGAAGATTCAGTTTCTGCCATTGTTGGTGCCCCATCATTGAGGATGGTAACCCCGTATTCAAGTAATAACTCTGATAGTGCCTTCCCCCTTGGGTTCTGCTTTGGGCTCCATAGCGTGTCATGGGCGTTAAAGTCACCTACAAGTATGTAACTTTGGTGCGGGATATGGTCGAAAAGTTTTCTTAGTCTATCTAGTTCTTTTGTTGCGTTTTTATTGCTGGGCGGGTCGTAACAGTTTATCAAGGCTACTTTACAGTTTTTCAGATGGATGGTGACAGCGCACGATTCAAAAGTGGGGTCATTGATATTTAGGTCTAGCTTTTCGAATGGGATGTTATCTTTCATATAAATGGCTACGCCACCTCATCCTTTTTCCTGTCTGTTGGAGATGGCGGCAAGTTTGAATGTCGGTATCGTAGGGGTTCTTTTATTATCTTTGAACCAGGTTTCTTGTAGGCATATAGCGTGGGGGGATATTGTTTTTTCATCTAGAAAGGCTCTAAGTTGATGTAAATTGACAGCGCTACGGGAGTTCCACTGCAGGTTGTCAAGTCGGGAGGCTGGTGGAGGGGCTGGTTTTGCAGTGGAGTCCGCCATTATATATCCTTATAGGGTCGGATGGGTGGGGGTCGGAATGTCTATGGGCTTGGGGTCGGGTTTGTTGGGTTGGGTGTTGAGGTATCCATGGGAGTTGGGTTGTCTGCTCTTAGTGCTGCTGTACGCCTTTTGGTGGCATTTGTATGGCAGTGCGTTTTTTGTCTAGCCGGGTGTCTGTTATGTTTGTACTCAGGTGTGGGTTTATGTGGGTGTGGGTTCTGACGATATTTCCCACTACTTTCGCTTTGTCTTTTGGGGCTAGGGTCAATTTATCCAAAGGAGCCTCCGTGGTGCAGTGGTTACGCTACTCGCCTTGTAACCAGGGATCGCAGGATCGATCCCGGGCTTCTCCAGACTTTCGGATGAGTCTTTAAAACCGAGGTCCCGTCTCCGTATGACCTTAGCTGTTGGTGGGACGTAAAACTCAAACACTCACTCACTCAATTTATCCAATTTCATCACCTCAACGAGGATGGTGATGAGTTGTTCGGTTGTAACATACGTTTGGGTATGGCTGGGTGTATGGCTAGGGTTAGGATTAGGGTTAGGTATAGGATAATTTGGTACTGATGGGCTGGCTATGGGCCGTGTCTGCATCTGGGTTATAGTGGGAGGTGTTTGGGTGGGGTTATGAGTGGGGGCATCGTCCAATGGGTGTGCAACATGAACGACGGACTCCTGTATACGCCTAATGTTCCATTCCTCCCTGGTTATTCTGTTAAGGGTATCTACCTTCCTTTTGTATGTGAGGAAGGTAGGGCACTGGGGGTGAGCTGCACCGTGTGACCCCCCGCAGTTTGGGCATTTCCTGTATCTATAGTTGACTTGGCATTGGTGATGGGAGTGCCACATGCTACAGTGGGGGCAGACTTTTATTTTGTTTGGGCACTTCCCCGCGGAATGACCATGAGACTGACAGGAGTTGCACCGTATGTACGGTACCCTGCACGGTTGTATTAAGTAGGTCCTATCAGCTGTTTTAATAATGCTGGGCGCGACCTTTTCTTGAAAGGTCACTTTCACTACCCTCGTTGGTTTTTTGTTTCTTACCATAATCCTACCTGAGCAGATGTTACACATAAACAGAGAATATTTAATTTGAGTCCTACTTGAGTAGTTGTCACACATGAATAGAGTACATTTCATATCAGTTTATCCTAATCAAGATTCTATTTTGTCACCATAATAATACCTGAGTAGTTGTCACGCATGAATTGAGTGTATTCCAAATGGGTTTGTCGTAACTCAATGTTGGGAGATTCTGTTATGTCACCATAATCCAACTGAAGAGTCATCACACATCATCAGAGTATAGGTCTTAATACAATACCCCCACTTAAAACGATATGATTTCCCTGAGTATTTGTTTGAGTTTTACGTCTCACCAACGGCTAAGGTCATACGCAAATGGGACCTCGGTTTCAAAACTCATCCGAAAGTCTTGAGAAGCCCGGGATCGACCCACGACCCCTGGTTTATGAGGCGAAAAGCTTATCCACCACACCAGTAATTCATCTTTGTCTAGGATAATGTCAAATGCAAATGCCCATATTTTGGTTGGCGGAGACTTCAATTGTGGTGACATTGAATGGAGCAACATGCAGGTGCCCCATGGGGTATCTAAAAGGCAGACACAGCAACAGCTTTTAGATATAATCAAAGAACACTGCCTAGCCCAAGTAATTAATATACCCACCCGTCAAGAGAAGACCCTCGATCTATTATTTACAAATTCCCCATCCCCAGTTAATCGAGTTAAGGGGATGCCCCCGATCGGCAAAGCCGATCACGACATAGTCCTTATTGAATACGACATAAAAGTAAAACGAATCAGACAAGCCCCGCGTAAAATATATCTATATAAACGTGCGGATATGGATGGTCTGCGAGACCATATGGCGCGATTTAGAGATTCGTTCCTTTCCTCTGACCTTTCGCACATGTCAGTTAACGACATGTGGGTCAAGTTTAAGACCGAATTAACTGCGGCTATGGAAAGGTTTATTCCAACGAAAATGACCAAAACAAAGCATAGTGCGCCTTGGATCGACAACACGATCAAGCATCTAATTAGAAGACGCAATCGAATGTACTTTCGTGCTCGTAAGTCTAGTAGCCCTGACGTTAAGAGCCATTACAAAAGGTTCAGAGCACATGTACAAAAGGTAATAAGAGATGCATATTGGAAGCATGTTTCCAGCATCTTCACCTTTGAGGATGATAATACAGATCCCGACAGTCCCCAGAAGAATGGTAAAGTAAAAAAAAATTGGTCATTTGTAAAGTCCCTGAAAAAGGAAGCCTTTGGGATCACTTCGTTAAGAGATAACGGTATTCTCAAAACAGATTCGCGCGATAAGGCCAACATATGTAACAAACAGTTTCAATCTGCATTTTCGCGTGAAACTGATGGTGAGCTACCAACTAAAGGTAATAGTCAGTTCCCCTCAATGGGGGACATAACAGTTGACCCAAACGGGGTCGCCAAACTGTTAGGTAAGCTCAAAATACATAAGGCATCTGGGCCGGATGACCTGAATGCCATGGTGCTTAAAGAATGTGGTGCTGAAATTTCACCTGTGCTGGCCTTTATCTTCAATGAATCACTCGCCCAGGGCACTGTACCAGATGACTGGCGACAAGCTAATGTTACCCCGGTCTATAAAAAAGGAGAAAAATACGATGCAGCAAATTATAGACCAGTGTCGCTAACATGCATCTGTTGCAAAACCCTGGAGCATATAATAGTTAGTAACATCAACAAGCACCTAGCCTTTGAGAGCATTCTTGCTGACTGTCAACATGGTTTCCGAAGTCAAAGGTCTTGCGAAACTCAATTAGTTCAGTTTTACCATGACATTGTGAGCAATCTGGATGGGGCCACAAACCGTGGCCACAAACAGACTGACTTGATTATCATGGACTTCGCTAAGGCCTTTGACAAGGTACCTCACAGGAGGCTATTGTATAAATTGGATTACTATGGGATAAGAGGATCCACACACAGGTGGATTAGCTCATGGCTCTCAGGGCGCTCACAACAAGTTGTACTTGATGGCCAAGCGTCTGATCCAGTCCCTGTTTTATCTGGTGTCCCCCAAGGTTCGGTCCTTGGACCGGTCCTTTTCTTGGTATTCATTAATGATCTCCCTGATAACATTAGGTCATCTGTCCGTTTGTTTGCTGATGATTGTGTTCTTTATAGGAATATATATTCTTCTTCTGACTGTCTTATTCTACAAGATGACCTGAATCAACTAGCACAGTGGGAGGCCGATTGGCAGATGAAGTTCAATGTGGCCAAATGTCATTCAATGAGGGTGTCGCGACACCCCCCTGACAAACAAATTAAGTTTGACTATAAACTACACCAGCAAATCTTGGAGCAGGTTCAATCCGCCAAATATCTTGGTATCACCATCACTGATTATCTTGATTGGGGTCAACACGTTTCAGAAATTACATCAAAAGCAACTAGGACTTTAGGATTTCTTAGACGAAACTTGGCTTTTGCACCTAGGCAGACAAAGGATGTTGCATATAAAACATTGGTTCGCCCTCAGCTAGAATATGCATCACCCATTTGGCATCCCTATGTTAAAACTCAGATTCAGCAGGTGGAGAAGGTGCAGAGGACAGCTGTTCGATGGACCTGCCGACGATGGCGCAATAGAAGCAGCGTCGGTGACATGCTTAACGAGCTAGAATGGCCGTCCCTAGAGGCCCGTCGTGAGCAGTCCTCTTTAACCTTCTTCTATAAGATACATTCAGGTACAGTGGCCGTTAATAAAGATAAATACTTGACCCCGGTGACAGTTTCAACTCGAACAAGGGCATCAAAAGTAAACAACTCACAGTATCACAGGTACCAGTCCTACAGTGATGCCCTGAAAAATTCCTTCTTCCCTAGGACTATTCCCCAGTGGAATAGTCTTCCCTCTTCTGTGGTGAATGCTAAGACTGCAGAGGAGTTCAAAGCCCATACAGTGTAAGATTGAGACTCAGAGGTATGCGTTTTAGTATACCTCTGTTATTCAGATTGTAAATAGTTTTAAGGACTCATCCAGTGACTTCTCTCTTTTTTTTTTTTCCAGCTAAATTCTAAATTTAGCTACGCACCCAACTGAGGTAATGGCCAAATATGACCGACTCAGTATAAGAAGATAGATAGATAGATTGACACCACAGAGGCTTCTGTGCTATGCTTCCCCTGAATAATGATTAACCCTTATGATGCCATACAAACTGCATTTTAAAATGCCGTCTGTGTATATGTCGTCTGTTGAATCTTCTTGCTAACTTTTAAGAAATATGTTTTTATACAGGCAAACAGTGTGGACCCAGATCAGACTGCTCCTAGAGGAGCAGTCTGAGCTGAGTCCACACTGTTTGCAACAATGACTTTTAAAGTAAATGGCAGACGACAAAGCAGACGACAATTCTCGTGATTGGCATCTTATGGGTTAACCCTTACCTGGCTGAACATGAAAACCCCTTGCCTTCGCAAACTGTGTAGAACTATGAAGAAGCCATCTGATCAGGATCTACACTGTCATTCAGTTTGTGAATTAGAACGAAAACATTTTATCATGAAATCTGATTGGCTGATAGTCAGAGATGGGTGGTAGTTCAGTGGTTAGTGCACTTGCATCTGATGCTAAAGGCCCCCGGTTCGATTCCCGGCGGCGGTAATAAAATTGAGTTGTCCGAACATGCTCCAGTGGCATCGTTTGCAGGGATGAATGCCACAAAATGCACCGTCCTTCGGATCGGGACGTGAACTGTAGTTCCCCCTTTGTAGAGAGAACCATCCCCTGTGTAGGTTAAAGATCGTTACCGTAATTACATGATAACTGTGGAGGCTTTCATCCTGCAAAACTCAAGTGTATGTAATGTACACCTGCAGAAAATGCCCGCGAGGGCGTAGGCAGTATTCGAAGAAAAAAAAAAGGATGTGGCTAATTAAATTATTCAGCAGGAAAAGGGTTAATGATCATCGGAATATAGGATCTGTCTGAAACTAAGATTCTATTTTTCATTCTCCCACATATGACTCCGAATAGATTGGGACAGGCCCATTTCCAGTTTCATCCATTTTATACTGAATGGAATGTTCCACCTTATATATAGGCGCCCATGTCAAAAGTTTCATACTAAACTACTGGGCTAGATCCTCCCTACTTGGCAAATCCCTCCCAGTGAATGAACTATTAACAGAACATGAGGTGAGCCAAGAACTGCAACTCATATTGTACGAAAGTCCGTGCCCTCCTGAAAGAGCACAACATACCCGATAAGATCCAGGCACCCAAGTACAGATCCAAATGGGATCTCAAACACAACACACCTTCCTGTAACCTCCATCAGGTCCTGGGAGGAAAGAAGAAAATACAAATGAATACATGAAACATAAAAGTCTCTCTTATGTCCGCACCAGCCACACCGGGAAAATCCTAATCTACGCAGATGGTAGTAAGGATCCCTCAAGAGGAAAAACCGGCGCCGCATTCGTTGTCTCCGAGAGAAATGTACACGTACCGATTAAAACAAACCAACACCTCTCAGTATTGTAACCCTCTTTCTTAAGCGCTCAACGTGGGGTCATGTGGTTGCAGGCAGATTTAGAGAGTCACAAAGTTGTGGGTCCGCTTGTTGCTGGACGGAAGTGGCTAAGGGGCTTGAAGTGCAAAGAACAAGTAGTTTGGTTTTAAATTCACCCCGGAAGGGTTCTTTTCAACTCAATAAATTAAAACTAACAAAAATTAAGCAATTTACATTAAAAATGGGTCCGTGAGCAGCTAGATGGGAGCTGACATACCACAGACAGTTCTATCCCGGTAGGGAACCACTAGCGGGTAATCTACTCCGTAGAATACAACCGTCTGCAGTGATATCGCACAACCACCTGTTCAAAAATGACAATTCTGTCCTGTTCACAAATTTACAATTATGACCTGTTCAGAAATTATCTCTTTAGCCTGTTCAAACATTACAGTTACAATCTGTTCCAAAAGGACAAGTTAAGCTTCATAGATACGAGTTTGTTTAGTTAGGTTCAACAAAGAGAGATAGCCAGACATTCACCTTGTTATTTAATCAAGTTAAAACTAGTCAGGTCTAGTAGACCTAGTAGGAACTAGCGTATCAAGTATGAAGTCTTAGTTTTATGTAGTTGTTTGGAGTGCTTGCTTGGTAATGGAGTGGGTGGGATGATGTAAACTGTGTTTAGAAAATTGTCTATCTTCATAAAGATCTTAACAATTATTCACCTGTCCAAAGGTATTAGTGTATCTAGGGTTTGTCTAGAAGACATCTTCACAAAGTGGTCTAGATCACAAGTTTAAGTTGTCTTGGGAATATCAAGTTCAAGAGATTCCAGTAGAAAACGGTCTGGAATAATGCCAAGTCCAGCAGAAAACAGACTGGTTCAAACAAAGTGGTCTGGGTCACTTCTGTTTAATCTTAAGTAGTCCGGACTAGTTGGTCAAGGGACACAATTGCAGCAACGTCTCCAAAATGACCAATACAGTGTTGACGGGGACGTTAAACCTCAAATCAAACAAGCAAAACAAAATTTTGTGTTCCCAAAGGTTTTTGAATTATGTAATTTTGAGTCGACTAGTTTGTAGTATTCTATGAATGCTCTAATGAGTGCACACAGTATACTGTTATAAAAGACTGTAAAGATAACCCCGAATTATGCCTCCTGACCGGACATTATGCTTTACCTTCTGTGGCTTGGTCTACCACAGGCTCCTGAAGTGGGCACATGACGTAATTGTGACGTCACATCAACGTCGGTACAACGTCATGGCGATTATGCAACGTCACATCAAAGTCGGTGCAACGTCGTGACGTTGCACCGACGTTGATTTGACGTTGCCCTAGCGACGTGTGCCTGCTGGGTGGTGACACGTTTTGTTAAAAAGACGAGCCGGTCTGTTCGGCAAGTCAGTAAGAAACAAGCCTATCCCATTTACAACTGACCGAGACAACCGAGATTTTTGTGCCTTGTTTCAATACATTTTTCAGGTTTGAGGGCAAAATTGCACCCTTATCGTGCCATTCACTCATGGAATTTTTAACGTCAAACATGGCTACTTGAAAGGGAAAACAGATCAGGAAATACATAGCGAGTCGACCAATGTTGATGGGTCTTCTGCACCATCGTATGCACAAGTTAAATTCTGGGTTGGGGAATTCAAACACCGTAGAACGGCTTTGGAAGACGAAACCAGGTCAGGACGCCCATCAGATGCCACCGATGAAGAAATGTGTAACAAAGAAATAGCGAATGCATTTCACATGGTAGCGTTTCACATGGTAGCGTTTCAACAATTTTACATGATCGCTTGGGTATGCGCAAGCTAACAGCCCGTTGCGTCCCAAAATCCCTTAGCGACGAGCAAATGGCAACGAGAGCATCAGTATGCAGCGCATTATTGAAGCGGTTTAGGTCAAAGGAAGATGATTTTCTTTCACGTCTGGTGACTAGATAAGACCTGGGTCCATTATTATGAGCCAGATAATAAATTCAAAGTCGCCTGTGAGTAGGGCCGGGGCCTCCGAGGCCAACGAAGTTCAAAACGCAACCCTCTGCTGGCAAAGAGATGGCAACTGTATTTTGGGACGCACAAGACGTTATCATGTTGGACTTTCTAGCAAAGAAAAGCACAATAACAGGTGCGTAGGCATATTATGCAAATTTGCTCGACCAACTAAGAACTGCGATCCGTGAAAAACGCCGAAGTAAACTCTCCAAAGGGATTCTGCTCCAACAGGACAATGCAAGAGTCCACACTTGCAAAATTGCAATGGATGCTGTTGAGCGGAATGGGAATGGGTAGGAGCTAATACCGCACTCCGCCTACTCTCCGGACTTAGCTCCAAGTGACCAAACTTGAAAAAGGATATCCGTGGACGTCATTTCCGGTTCAACGAAGAAGTCGTGGAGGCAGTTGAGGAGTGGGTCGGAGACAAGGTTCCTGCTTCTTCAGCACTGGAACAGCGTTCGTCCAAGTGTACCATTCTAGAGGACAACTGGATCGAAAAAGAAGAGGTCGACCTAACCCAGAAATAAGTTAGGCCGGTTTTTTGTTGACTCGCCCTCGTAGTATTAGACGAAATCCAATATAGCATTATGCAATTGTAAGCTGATTTTTTTTTCAGATTAAAAAGTGAAATAGTCTTTTGTTTAGATTTGCCAATATACGAGGGATGTTCCAAAACATATGTCACTTCCAATGTCTTTGTGTGTGTGTGTGTGTGTGTGTGTGTTTTGTTGTTTTTGTTTTTGCTTCCTCTGCCCTTTAACACGCTCTCCCTCTCCTAAGCCGGTCAGTCCACTAATGGAAGCAATTTTTATACTGTTCAAAGGGGAAACCCATAAGATACTGATAATCCGTAGATCCAAGGGCCTCTGTTATTTGAGTTTTGGAAACAGAAAATAGTTGCAGTGGGCCAGATAAGTCGAAATTGGACGGTGACGTCTCTGACTCCAAGGTGCATGGGTCGCCGTTTTACTATTCATTCCCTATTTATAGATATCCATAATTATTTATAGATATCCATAATTGGAATTATGGATATCTATAATTATTTATGAATATCAATAATTATTTATGGATATCCATAAATCGAATAAATGATATCCATAATTCGAATTATGAATTTCATTAATCGATCTGAATTAATGATATCCATAAATCGATTTATCTATATCCATTATTCGATTTATGGATATCTATAATTCAAACTATGGATATCCATTATTCGGCTGGTTTATAAATAATGACAATAATCGACCTTAATGATAGAGGGTAAAACATTTAGTACAAGTACTAATGTTCCATGTGGCCCTCTTTTCCTGGGTAGGAACCAGTACTAAGCAATGTGGATAAAGTTTCTTGCTCAAGGAAACAACACGTGGCACTTGCGAGGATCGAACCGGCTACCTCTCGATCTCAAATCCGATGCTTTACCGCTGCACCACAGCGCTCCACAAATTTATGGATATCATTTATTCGATTTATGGATATCATTAATTCAGATCGATTTATGGATATCCATAATTCGAATTTCATTATTTCGGTCCTTTTATGGACACCACTAATTTGAATTATGGATATCAATAATTCGTCTTTGCACGAGTCTTAAGTGCTTAAGGGGAATGGGAACACCTTCAGGGGAGGCATGTCAATAGGGGTAAACTCTTAAAGGAAAGAATTTGCTCCTCTAAGAGTTGATCCCTTTTTCAATAGGACAGAGATTATAGAAAAGTGAACAGGAAGTTCCGAAAGTTGTCTCCCTTTGAAAAATGGCGGATAAATCTGCCAGGTGTTCCCATTCCCCTTAAGTCCTGTTTTGGCGGCGCGTTTCGTATTACTTCTTCATTTTCCTGGTACAGCATTTTATTGAAATCCGCCTTTTAGCACTGTAATTTGCATGTGGACCTATATTATTGATGAAAATTACATATAACCTTCTCTGCCGTTCGAGTTTGTTTGGCATCAAATGGACGTCTCGCATGTTTTGGTGGCACAAATGCGGTTGGAAAACTTCCGCTTTGACTCATAATAGTGAACCCATCTCTCATCACCAGTGACTAAATTGTAGAAAGCCTTTTTTGCTATTATGGATATATTTTCAGATTTCCGACTCGCACCACTTGCCTGGGCAGGTTTAGAACTTTCAACCGGTTTACCAGTACCCATGCGCTGTCAGTTTCAGCTCTGCGTGGCAGCACCATGCAGACCATAAATTTCTCCAAGCCCCGATGTGTGGGGTACGGTTTGTCCAGTGTAAATATTTGAGCCACGTGCCCGAGTCAATGTTGTTGTGTTTCTGCTATTCAGACATTTGTTAACATACGTGTATGATGTACGCATTAAAACTTCGTCCGTTATTTTAGACAGAATGCATATGCGTAGTTCGATTTTCAACAATAAGACAAGAGACAGCTCTGTCGGACCATAGAATCATATCCATACGGATGATGGTTGTGGCGGCGGCGGCGACGACGACGACGATGATGATGATGACGATGAATGATGATAGACAGACAGACAAAACATTGAAACGATTGTTTGTTAGTTTGATTTAATGTTTAACGTCCCCATTAACACTATATAGGTCATTTTGGAGACGTTGCTTCCAATTGTGTGGGACTTTTACCCGATACTGAGATGAAATGACATCTCAAGCCCTGTAGACCAATGAAACCAATAGGGTTTATAAGCATGGACGGTTCAACTCGCACCGCTTTCCTTGGGCAGGCTTAGATCCTCTAAGTGGGTAACCAGTACTCGGGTGCGGTCGGATTCAGCTCTGCAAGGAAGCATCATGTAGCCCATTTATTTCTTCAAGCCCCGATGGGCGGGGGTCGAAACCTTGAAACGAAGTTAACAAGATGCTTTTCACCTGCGCAGTTGCCTTATAACTTTATTTGTGAAATTAACGTGGAGAAACCACATGTGATAACGAAAATTGAACAGAAAAAAAATCTGGTGAAATAAGAGTACTAAAATCTGGTGCAATATTAACCCTTCCCTTGCTGAATAGTCAGTTTAGCCACACCCATTTCTGACTTTGAACCAATCAGATTACTTGATGTAATTTATTCCTACAAATTCATAAATTGAATGTCAAACAGTGTAGATCCTGATCAGATGGCTTCTTCAGAAGCCATCTGATCTGGATCTACATTGTTTGCAAAGAAAATGGTTGTTGTGAACAGCAGGATAAGAGTTAAATGTTGGAAATGCGGATAACCAAGGTAAACAATTAGCCCAAGGGCAACGATCGCTCACCCGAGTCACTGATACAATCGGCCCAGTGGCACTCTTTACACTAGCACACCCGTTCGGTATAGTGCATTTTTTCACATCTCCAAAATGGCTACTTTTCTGATGAAAATATACGACATTTTTCTTATTTTTACTTCAAACATAGGTTGTGGATGCTCGTTAGAACCGCCTCATTGAGGCGGTTCTAACGAGTACTCAAAACCTATGTCTTGGAGCAGAAATAAGAAAAATAATATATACCCTCATAAACCCTAGTTTTCCCTCTATAAATTGGGGTTTAGGGGGGTGTTCGTTTCACGGACATGTCACGTGATGTGAAGAAAAGAACTCTTTCAGGTTTATGCCATACATGAGTGGCAGCCATCTTGGTCATGTGAACTGGACCACTTAAACAAAACTTTCATTCCCCACTTCTCTGAACTGCACATAAAATTTATTAGAAATTTGCCAAGCATTTTCGGAAGCTGAAGTCCTTTTTAATGTGGACAGACATTCACTTCTAGTGACCTTGGGCCAAAATCAAAATTGACCTTGACGATTGACATTTATATAAGACCTTTTTTCAATTCACGATCTACAATTGTTTTGGATAAATGCACTGTTTCACCTTTTTCCCATACATAAGCATGAGGGAACAAATAATTTGATCTTGCCAGAGAAATTGACAAAGGTCAACCCAGGATCATCATTTATATAACTTATGTAGGGCTTAAGTGCGTTTTGCTGTCTGCTAAGTTTCAAGGTCATTTGACTTATGGTTCTGGATAAGAAGGTTTTCAAAGTGTTTTAGCTTATATGGACCTATATGGACCATCTTTGTCTTGTGACCAGGGCCAATTATATAAACTTAAGTTCTTCTGAGACAAAGATGTTCACAACATAAAATATGACTTCAGTTGGCTCAGTGGTTTCTGTACAAAGTAAAATAGGTCAAGGTCAATTCAGGTCCATCCTTTATAGAATGTCAGTAAGGCTCGGGTAGCTTTTGCCCTCAACCAAGTTTCAAGGTTATCTGACATATGGTTCTGGAGAAGAAGACTTTTAATGTAGAAGTAAAACAAATATCAGGAATCGATACAATTAACTTACTCAACCATCAAAGACACCAAAGGGAGAGAAACACAAACATGAAGCGACCAGACCATAATGGAAACCTAAACAAAGGGAGGCCATAAGGACAGTTACTTTCCCACAAAATGGCCAAATGGCCATCCAAAATAAAAAGACACAAGTGATACACATAGTAAGTAACAAACAACAACATAAATAAACCGCCATAGAAGAACCGCCTTGGAACCGTCAGTGGAAAGAATTCCACTTGGGGGCTTAAATCGATTTTACATGGCCATAATCCTCGCCCTTACCTCTGTCGCGGTATACACTAATTTTGTTGAGTCCGCATGGAGGCTTCCTAACGTATCAGTGTAACATCTCCGAGAACATACAAATAAAAAACTACAAAGATGAAACAAGGTTGAGGACTCGACAGCATACAACAACAGAATTGCTGGAGCAAAAGAAAACCTACAGTTAGACTCCGAGGGGCCCGACTAAAGACGGAACATCAGGCGCCTAAATTGCATTAACCTTATATGGGCATGGCGGCCGTCTTGGTCATATGACCAGGAAAAATGATATAAACTTTAGTTCCCATGATGCATAGATGTTCTGTATAAAATATGACTTCAGTTGGTCTCGTGGTTTCTGATGAGAAGATATTTGAAATTCTGACGATATTTCATTCCTTGTGACATTGAGCCAATGTCATTGTGCAATCTTGACCTTTAACGTTGATATAGGTTGCACACAAGCACGATTTTATCCTATTCCCATTCAAATGCCATAGGGACCAAGAATCTTTGTTTATGTAAATTTTGTAGGGCTCGAGTCCATTTTGCTGTCTGCCAAGTTTCAAGGTCATCTGAGTTATGGTTCGGGAGGAGAAGATTTTTAAATGGTTTTAACTCATATGAGCATGGGGGCCATTTTGGTCATGTGACTAAAAACAAATTATATAAACTTTAGTTCTCATGATTTATAGATATTCTATGTAAAATATGATTTCAATTGGCCTTGTGGTTTCTGAGGAGAAGATGTTTGAAATTCTGATGTTCTTTCAGTCCATGTGACCTCGAGTCAAAGTCATTGAATGACCTTGACCTTTGACAATCATAGAGCTTCATTTAAGTCCTGATTTCATTTCATAAACTATGATTGAATCGCATACAAGCATTATTTTACTTTTTTCCCATTCAAATGCCTTAGGGACCAAATTTGACCTTGCCGTAAAATAGGTCAAAGTCAACCAAGGGTCAACATTTATATAACTTTTGTACGTCTTGAGTCCCTTTTGCTGTTTGGCAAGTTTCATGGTCATCTGATTTATCGTTCTGGAGAAGAAGATTTTTAAAGGTTTTTCACTTATATGTGCATGGCGACCATATTGGTCATGTGGCCTTGGCCTTTTTTATAAGCTTTAGTTCCCGTGAGGCATAAATGCTGTACATATTGTATGACTCACATTGGTCAAGTGGTTTCTGGAAAGATGTTTGAAATTGTGGACGGACGACGGACATTTGGTCTACTATAAGCTCGCCTTGTGGGCCTTCGGCTGAGGTGCGCTTAAACTGACCGGCTCGATAGGTTTCGACTGTGTCGCCAAACTCCAGACCAAATTTTGGCCAAACTTTAAGCACACACTCTCTGAGATTGGCCATAAATACGGTTTGGAGTTTGGCGAAAAAGGTCACGTCGAACAGGTCAGTTCACCTTGCTTAACCCTTGTCCTGCTGAAAATTCATATATGCCACACCCACTGCTGATTATCAGCCAATCAGATTGCAAGATGCAAATTATTGCAACAAATTCATGAACTGAATGACAAACAACGAAGATCCTGATCAAATGGCTTCTTCAGACACTAGTACGCTCAGGATATGAGGCTCCATTCAGGTCTGTCGACTGAGTGGTTGGATCGGCTTCCGGCCGTCATTACGACACTTAATGGCGAAGTGACCCGCCTAACTGGAAGGAAGCCCACTGATACTACCAAGTTGTCTCGCATTACACAAAAGCCCTCCCTGCCAGCTGACTGACCTGTTGGGTGCCAGGAGGAAAAGCTCCCTTCAGGAGTTGGCGTTCGCTTACTTTACCAGCCAGGCGAGCTGGAAGGTGGCAGTCGACGCGCTACAGACCCTGTGTGGTCTTTCCGCCGCGTGGCTTTGTCCGCGAGCAACTCCTTGTTGTGCCACCGGACACTCAGCTTCCTCCGGGTGTGGTTCTCAAGCGCTGATCACAACTCCTCTTTTCGGTTGCACTCGAGCCAGGTCAGCCTGATGTTAACGCGGGTGTGGCCTACGGAGTTGTCTAACGGGTCAGCACTGACCGGCTGAGTATCCTTTGCTGGTAAGCCTAAAGGAGCTCGATATGATATTGCACGCGGCACAGTGATTGTTCTGTGCCTCCTTGAGTTCCAGAATATGATCAATCTTCAGGTTAAACCTGAGCCCCTTGTCTTGGTCCTGTCTCTTGTAGGCTGCCAACGTCTTCTGAGCTGCTGCTCGGTGAGTCGTCGTGCCTCAACGGAACCGCCTCCGGGAGGATGTGGGGGTCATACTACCTGCTCGAGCTGGCTGAGATACTTGACAATTGATACGGCCAGGTAGACAAGATTTGACCACTGAAGATAATCGTCGATGATCCAGACTTTTTTGGGGGTCTGCGGTGGTGAGACCTTGGCTTGAGATAGCAAAGAGCCTAGTCCGAGCCCCACTTACCGCCGAAGACCTCGCGGGGCCTCTACAACGTCGTTCAGGACGGGCTCCTACTTGTCTGGCCAGCCATCTGGTAGCAAGGAGCCAGGGATGGTTACCATGATGTTTTGCCACCGTGTGTCTTTAGGGTGGTATAGTAAAGGTACGGAGATGTCCGGAAAATACTCCTCATGTCGCTCGAACAGCAGCTTCTGTGCCCTGTCACGGACCTTGCGCCTCGAGGTCAAGATGAACTTATATGGTTTCCAGGCCTCCACGAAGCGTTCCTACCCGAGCCAACCAGGAAGCACTTTCGTATCACTGGACCTTATCACGCTGCAGGTGGATTCGCTTTTCGAGGGCATTGAAAAGGGGGTATTTCGCGCTGTGGTCTACCTCGACCTCTTCATAGTAGTCAGCATGTCGCAGAACCAGTCGTCAGCATTTCTCTGGCGATTGGGAGCGGCTGCCCCTGGCGCCACAGCAGTTGACCTGGACGCCTCGACCCTCGAGCCAGTCGCGGAAGGTTTCCAGAGTGGGGCGGGGCACTGTGCAGAACTTGGCCCAAATGATCCTAAGGGGAATGAACTTCTGTCCCATCCTTTCGGGCCTCCACTATGCCTGGCCACTCCGGTAGTTTGTTTGATTTGAGGTTTAACGTCCCCATCAACACTGTAAAGGTCATTTTGGAGACGTTGCTTCCAATTTTGTGGGACTTTTACCCGAGATGAAATGACATCTCAAGCCCTGTCGCCCAATGAAACCAATAGGGTTTATTAGCATGGACGGTCCGCCTCGCACCGCGGTTCCTGGACAGGCTTAGATCCTCTAAGCGGTTTACCAGTACTAGTGTACGGGCCGGATTCAGCTCTGCGTGGAAGCATCATGCAGCCCATATATTTCTTCAAGCCCCTATGGGCGGGGGCTTAAAAGCTGTGTTAGGTCTGGGCTTGGACGCCCCTAGTCCAAATTTCAGTCCGTGGTTCGGATTGTAGACAACAGGATTTGTTCCGCTGGAACAGCGGAAGAGCTCGGTCGCTCGCGTAGTTGTGCCGCTGCCCCCGTCGCCGATTAGGTAGATCAAGCTGTGCCTCGACAGCGGATCGTTGTGGCGCGGCGCTGTGTTGGGAGTGAGGTCCTTTTCCGTTTTGATTTAGTCAAAATTGGCGAGGTAGGCTGCCCTTGTCTCGCCATTGGGCTGGGGCGAACGAGGAAAGGCACTCTTCCTCAAGTAAACAGGGTTTGCACAGTAGCACTTCTCCTTGCCCACGAACGCCTCAACCCCTTGAAGCTTCTTGGGTGCAGATTTCCGGACATAAATGCTGTCAGTGGCCATCTGGACCGCCTCATCTGGTGGGAACCTTGAAAGCATCGAGACGAGGTTGATGTGGGCTTAGGCCAGCTTGCTTGCCCTCAGGTGGGCATACTGGGGCTCGGACCCATCATAGTATGTGAGGATGTTACCCAGAGGGCACCACTCAAAGGGCCGCTTTGGAGGGTGTCGCGCAAAAGGAAGTCAAATTGCCCCTGGTCTGTCACCAGCCTCCTAGTCAGCCTTGGTGCCCTGGGTGAATTTGCCGGTGACGGAGCAGGCCGGGTCTCTACTGTCGGGCAACCAGAACTCAGTCTGATTCTCGAAGGAGCTGATCGGCTCTTTGACTTTGAGAGACTTTAGCAGGCCAGACTCTCTTAGGAAGGCAAGAAGATGTGTCGGGGCCCAACTGCCGCGTGAGGCATCTGCGAAATTCCTTCAAAACTAGGCGTGGATAACAGGATGGCAGGTTACCCCCATCCCATTCTTGAAACCCGTCATATCCAGTGCCAATGTCTTTTGGAAGAGGGCCAGTGATTGCTACGCGAGTCATTCGGTGTGTTGGATGTCCGAAACGCTCGAAATAGGGTTTCGCTTCACCCATGCCCTTAAAGGATGCCGGATAGCAGGCCTTATTGTCGATGCTGACGACGTTTCTCGTATAAGCCCGCCGTGTCCTGGCTCCACACAAGCCTTCTGAATGACTTTGAGGAGGCTATCTCGGGTTAGCTTCCAGCCATTCTTTTCCTTGGCCATGATGCTTGCGGCGTGGTTCTCGCCGAAGGCTTTGTCGGCGAGTTCGGGGTTTCCTAGTCTGGCGCATATTGCTTGGAGTCTTTCGTGTACCTCTTGTGTGGCCATACTGAAGAAGAACTGGTCGACTGTGAGCTTCCTGTCTTCGCCCCCGCCCAAAAGCCACACCGCTAAAGCTCTGCGGGTAGCTTCTCGGGCGCCACAGACGTAGCCTTCGTAGATGTGGACCTCTCTGGTTCGGACCAGGCGTGGCCAATGTGGACTTTAATTTCAAAATTCAGTATTGGACTTAAATCTCTTCTGCAACAAGGTCTATCGGAACCCGAATTTTATGGTGACTTTGTATATAAATTCAGAAAAATATATAACTGCAATGACTTCAGCACCCAATTTCGTAAAATCATTCTTCGATATAAAAAGATTGAGTACAGCATAAATGTTATACACCAGACTGCATGCATGGTAGTTAACCCAATCACGGTTGACAACTTTGCTTCCCTCTTTAATTGCACGCCGGTGGGTCAGGCCTCAGATTCTATGACGGTTCCAGCGTAAAGGCTTATTGCGAATTAGAGAGATCTAATTCAAAGTAATGTTGGTTGGTGCCTAATGCTCTATCTCTCGTCGGGCCCGTCGGAGTCTAACTGTTGGTTTTCGTTTGCTCCAGCATTTCAGTGGTTTCTTGCTGTCGAGTTCTCACCGTTGTTTCATCTCTGTGGTTGTTTGATTATTTGTGTTCACGGAGTTTTTGCACTGATGAGTTAGGAGGCCTTCATGCGGACTGAACAAATTATCTGTCTGAATCGCGAAGGAAGTAAGGGCGAGGATTGTGGCCACGTAAACTCGATTTAAGCCCCCCAGTGGAACTCGTTTCCGCGGACCGTTCCAAGGCGGTTCTTCTGTCGCGGTTTATTTTTCTTATGGTTTGTCTTTGGGTGTTTGTGTCGCTTATTTTTTTTATTTTGGATAGCCTATTGGCCATTTTGTGGGAAAGTAACTGTCCTTTTGGCGTTCCGCTATTGATGTTTCCATTAGGTCTGTTGTTTCATGTTTGTGTTCTTTCTCTTTGGTGTCTCTGATGGGAGCTGTGGGTTGATTGTATCGATTCCTGATCATTGCCTCCACTTCTACTTTAGAACTCTATTGGTCTGTGCCAGCCCTGGTATTTTCCGCTGTTGTTTACGTTTTCACCAGCAATATGCTTCAGGATGATTGCTCTTTTGGGGATCTGTTCCAGGTCTGCCACATCTTCAACAGTTGCGCCTCTTTCATGAACTCTCTCCTCCCACTCCTGTATTTTCTCTCGCCGTGCGTGCGTTGGCCCCTGGCCTCTAAGAGATCCCTCAAAGTGCTCTACAACTCTTTGGACCACACAGTAAAGATCTCCATCCATCAGTGGAGCCAAGTTGGAGGATCCGGGTCCCGGTCAGTACATCAGGCTTTGTGTCGCGAGAGTTCTCAATGATAGCCTGTCCCTTCTTTCTCTCCGCACGGACTGGTTCAACTTGTCTTCGACAAACCAACCCCCCCCCCCCCCACTACTCTCCTGCAAGAAGTTGACTTTTATGGTGTACTGCTCCCCCTCTGGAAGGGTTGCAAGCATCTGTGTCGCTCTTTCATCAGACATGCGGGCGTCCAGAGCAACCTGGCCTGCTCTAGCATACATAGCATCAGCGTGTATACGCCTCCCTCAATGTAGAAAAGGCCGCAGCGGCGCCATGAACTTCAAACTCATCTTTGTCGCCTGCGAAAATCTCAACCCATGACTTGTCAGCCGGGAGTCTTACTGGGTAAGGGTCCTCGTCATCCAGGTCGGTGTTGAAGTGGCCGGGGAGGCGTCTTTCCTCATCTTCTGGAATAAGCTCGTCAAGGATGAACCGCGAGTATCTCATCGATCAGGTTGTCCATGTTTGCCATGTTGTCGGTTGGGTATATCAGTTGGAAAGAAAATTCTAATTGGAAATTTCGATGGCGGCCAAGCGCTTGAATTCCCTTTCAGACACCGTGGCCTCACTTTGCCAGAGTTTCAATTGCTCTTTCTTATACCCACGCTGACAACAAAGAGGCAATTTTTCATTACCCCGCTCCACATTCGCGACAGGGCTCCGTACGTGAACCCTTTCGCAGTCGTTCTAAATGATTTTTACAGTACACCCCAAGGCAGCTCTTGTCACAGAGCTCCGCCCAACTAAGAGCTAGCCACTGCCATATGTGTTGTCCCTTAGGCATTTTGACTATATATCATGTAGGTATACTTAATACTATACACAGCTCTAATAGTAGTCCCCATGCAGACTACGCATCTTAAACGAAATGTATACATGCTAGCGATTTACAGACTACACATGTGTATTTAAAATTTGTATATTTGTCATCACCAAAACCCTCACACAAGCGTTCCTGTAGGACCGTCGTTGATATAGTGTCTCTGGTCGGGCCCATCGTAGTATAACTGTTGGTTTTCTTTTGCTCCACCATTTCAGTGGTTTCTTGCTGTCGAGTCCTCGCCGTGGTTTCATCCCCATATTTGTTTTATTCTTGTGTTCACGGAGATGCTGCACTGATGAGTTAGGAGGTCTTTGTGAGGACTGAACAAATTATTTTTCTTAATCGCGAAGGTAGTAAGGGCGAGGATTGTGGCCACGAAAAATCGATTTAAGCACCCCCCCCCCCAGTGGAATTCGTTTCACTTACCATTCCAAGGCGGTTCTTCTGTCGCGGTTTTATTTTGTTATGGTTGTCTTTGAGTGTGTGTGTATTATTTTGTTTTGGATAGCCAATATGCCATTTTGTGAGAAAGTGGCTGCCTTTTTTGCTTTCCACTACTGATGTTTCCATTAGGGTCTAGTTGTTTCTTGTTTGTGTTTCTTTCCCTTTTATGTCTCTGATTGGAGCTGTGGGTTAATTTTATCGATTCCTGATCGTTGCCTCCACTTCTGTTTTAAAATTTGAATATTTTAAACTTATGCGTTTAGCTTTTGTAAATGCAACAAGACTAGCCCATTAATCGACAGAAACCCATTGATATAAATTTTACACATAAAATCTTATTCCCAGATTTTATCGAAAAATCTAATTCCCTCAGTTTATCGCTAAAGTGCCTCCAAAAACTAAATGAAATGAATGTTTCAATGAACGCAATCCTAATTTAATCCAAAAACAAGTATGAGATCCATAATTCTGAAATAATATGCGACGACCCAATTAGATTGGTCTGCTCATCCCTTTCCTGCCGGCAGCATCCCCCCGGGCCGGTGAGGGTGGTGGGCCGCCCCAGTGGGGGAGGTATATACGGAGATGGTTTATGGAATCAGTAACCATGCCAGTCATCATGCAATACGCATGCGCCGACGGGAGTGCTGGCTCCAGGTTTTGCATTTCCGGCCTGATTTCCTACTTTCGATTTACTGACGGCCTTTATTGACACCGAGTAATTTGTTCACATGAGAATATTTGGGTAATAATTAATTATCAGAATCCTCACACACTAGAATAAGATTGTGTCATATGTTAATTCTTGCATATGGTATAATTGGGGCCATAATTTGTATTCATACAGCCTCTGTCAATCTGTCAATTGAATTGTCCGCTGGAGAGAAAATTGTCCATAAATTCGTCATGGGCCTAGTACGGCAAATGTAACTGGGAAGCTCCGTGGTGACTGGTTTTTGTTTGATTTGAGGTTTAACGTCCCAGTCAACACTGTAAAGGTCATTTTTGAGACGTTGCTTCCAATTTTGTGGGACTTTTACCCGAAATTGAGATGAAATGACATCTCAAGCCGTGTCACCCAATGACACCAATAGGGTTTATTAGCATGGCAGTCCGCCTCGCACTGCGGTTCCTGGACAGGCTTAGATCCTCTAAGCGGTTTACCAGTACTAGTGTGCGGGCCGGATTCAGCTCTGCCTGGAAGCATCATGCAGCCCATATATGTCTTCAAGCCCCTATGGGCGGGTGCTGCCGTGGTGACTGGGAAGTATGGAAAGCCATTTTACTATTTATTATGGAATGTAGATATCTAATTTATTATATAAGATAAATATTATATTAGATATCTTATTTTTTATATAAGATATCTTATATAATATATGAGATATCTTTAAATATAAGATATCTGATATGTAATATATCGTATATGCTTTATTAGATATCTTATTTATTATATTAGATATCTTATATAGGATATGAGATATCTAATATAGGATATAAGATATCTTATTTACCAAAATATATATGATAGCTTATATAATAAATAAGATATCTAAAATAGCATATGAGATATCTTGTATAGCATATCAGATATCTTATATATTATATAAGATATCTTATTTATTATATAAGATATCTTATTTATTATACAAGATATATTATTTTAAGATGGAAATAAGATATCTTATATGATACATAAGATATCTGATATATTATATAAGATATATAATATGTTATATTAGATATCTTATTTGGAATATTAGATATCTTATTTAGCATATCAGATATCTTATATATTCCAGTGAATAAGACATCATATCCTATATCAGATATCTTATTTGATATATTAGATATCTTATACAACTTATAAGATATCTTATATAATATATTAGATATCTTATTTACCTAAATATATAAGATATCTTATTTGACAAATAAGATATCTAATATATTTTACCAAAAAACATAATGAAGTCTACCCCAAACTGCCAAAAGCATATCTGGAAATGACTACCCCCATTTATGCCTAACATTCCATAACCCATTTTGTGCCAGAACCCCTTGCAAATAGTGCAGGCCCAGATCAGATCAGGGTCTACACTATTTGCAAAACGTTCAACTATTTTCAGATTACACAACTTGTCATACCTAATTTTCAAAATGGACTCCTGCCATTTATAAGGAGAAAGATTCCATTTGGTAAAAAAAGGGATAAAAGGGACAAAGAAATATTGAACTAATTATGCGAAAAGTATAGGCAGAAACCATGCTGAATATATGCACAGTCTGGTGAGAGGCTTTGTTTTTTTTTTGTCAAAATACATGCAGCGAGCAGCACTTGGCATAACTCAGAGTTTGAAGTTCAATTAAGACTTCTACTATCTGAAGAATTTTTGTAAGGGAGGATTATTAAATTATACAAACAAAAGCAAGCTGGATTTATTATCTATATTTCTCTCTCTCTCTCTCTCTCTCTCTCTCTCTCTCTCTCTCTAAAAAACACACTTCAAAAAAGCATTTATAATCAATTTTTTCCAGTCCTCTGTCTGTGTAGCAGTCTAATGTGCATATAGATACAAGAGGGAGCGACTATTATTTGTTATTTCTTTCGAATTTACATAAGATATCTTATATGTTGATTAAGATATCTTATTTATCAAATGTATATAAGATATCATTTGTTAAATAAGATATCTTATATGCTATATAAGATATCTTATATGTTCAATAAGATATCTGATATACCAATTAAGATATCTTATATACCAATATAAATAAGATATCTTATATAATATATAAGATATCTGATATGTTATATAAGATATCTTATATGCTATATTAGATATCTTATTTAGTATATTAGATATCTTATATAGCATATAAGATATCTTATATGTTTTAGTAAATAAGACAATCAGATATCTTATTTAACATAAAAGATATATTCTATGTTATATACGATATCTTAATTAAGATATAAGATAACTTATATATCATATCAGATATCTGAATTGCTGAATTAAATAACTTATATCATATAGGATATAAGATATCTACTTTAGGATATTAGGTATCTTATATCCTATATGAGATATCTTATATAATAAATAAGATATCTTATATAATAAATAAAATATCTATATGCCATAATAAATAGTAAAATGGCTTGCCATAGGGAAGCAACGTTGCATTCATAAGCTGTTTGCGACAAAGTATCCTTCAACAAATAATTACCTGCCTTCATTTATGAGGTGCCGTTTTACTATTTAATTGAATTTCAAGATTTAGTTTATTTGCTTGTATTGGAGTTTAATGGCCCAGGCATCACTATTTAGGTCATTTTTGAATCGGTCAGTTAACTTATCCACACTTTTCCAGGGCAAGCTTATACCTAAGCGGTTAACCAATACAGTGCACATTCTTTCACAGAAACTGACAACTGCCCTTCTTGAATCAGCAGAAGGGAGAAAATGACCATAGAAAAGATAGGAAGGAATGTTGCCGACTCCAACAGGAATCGAACTCGTGTCCTCCTGATCACCAGTCAGACCTGCATCTGACTGACCTACCGAAATATCTTTAAGTCAAATTATAGATAACTACAATTAACATTTTTTATACCTGTAATTATCGATATTTTTGATATCATAAAAGGTAACCAATGATATGTAAAATATATTTCTTGATATCTATAAATTTATTTTATGATATCAATTATTCCATTGCATATATAGATATTCAAAAAAAACAATTATTGATATCATTTCAAAGGCTGAATTAAAGATATCACAATTTTCAGTAATTAATATCAGAAAATATATTTTGGATATCAATAAATGTAATTATCGATATCCTAAAATGTTCTTCAATATTTGATATCTATATATCGAATAAAAGATATCTATAACTGAATTATAGATATGTCTTAACATATTTTAGATATCATAAAATATATAATAGATATCTTAATATTATTTTTAGATATGAATGTCAGAAAATATATTATGGATATCAATAAATGATATTTATGATATCCTAAAATGTTCTTCTATATTTGCTATCTATATATAGAATAATAGATATCTATAATTTGAATTATAGATATCCTTTAACATATTTTAAATATCATAAAATAAATAATAGACATCTAATATTATTTATAGATAGTTAAAAATAATTATTGGTATCCTATATTTAATTACAGATATCTATAAATCAAATTATAAATATCAATAAACCTAATTACAGATATGTACAATTAACATTTTTGATATCTATTATTATCTGTATTTTTTGATATAATAAAATGAAATCCAGGATACGTTATATATATTTCTTGATATTAATAGATTTGTTTTATGATATCAATTATTTCTTTGCATATATAAATATCTAAATTCAAATTATAGAAATCATTTAAAAGGCTGAATTATGGATATCACAATTTTCATTAATGGATAACATAAAATACATTATTTACATCAATAATTGAAAATATTGATATCCTCAAATGCTCTTCAATCTTTGATAATTATATATCAAGTAAAAGATAACTACAATTGGAATTATTGATAACCCTTTACATATTATAGATATCATGAAATAAATTATAAATATCCAATATCAATAATGTTAATTATAAATGTCTATAATTTGATTTATAGATATCTATAATTTGATTTATAAATATCTACAAATTGATATATAGTTGTCTGTAATAAAAATATAGAATGTCAACAAATATTATTATATATCTATAAATAATATTAGATATGTATTATTTATTTCATTTTATCCATAATGTGTTAAGGGATATCTATAATTCAAGTTATAGATATCTTTTATTCAATACATAGATATCAAATATGGATGAACATATCAGGATATCAATAATTACATGTATTGATATCCATAATATATTTTCTGATATCCATTATTCAAATCTGTGATATCTATTATCCAGCCTTTAAATGGTATCTATAATTGGATTTTAGATATCGTTATATGTAAAGGAATAATGGATATCATTAAACAAAGGAGCAGTCTCTATAAGGCTGTTTTCATGGCCACAACCGATTTCCTTTAAACTTTGTATCTTCAAAATGGTACATATTGACTGTCTAATGGTGAATTTTTAGACTCTTTGGACCACTGGTTTTTGCTGTATACACTATTAAAGTGGGTGGGGTAATGTCCCCCCATCAAGGGTATACCAACAAAAATGCTATTATTTTTGTTCAAAGTGCATGACTGGAGGCGATGTTTGCTGTATGCTTACTACCCTTTTAGGCATAACGGCCGGTGATAACAGTCTTATAAATATCAAACAAGAGAAGAGTTTATTAGCGCTTGTAAGTTGTACCCAAATATCAGTAATTTTTATTCCCCAACTTTACGAAAAACCACAACACCTTTACAGTTTTCAACTTATTTCAAAGATCTTTCATACATATAATGTTGATGTAATAGTCATTCTAGGTATATGTCAGAATTATTGTTAGTTCAAACAAAAAAAGAGTTACCTGCCCCTGAAATTGGATTTTACCCATTTTGTTAAACCAGAGTGCTTTTATCCGTTTGTAGTACTCACAACTTCATTTGGAAGTGAATAAACCGATTCCATGCATATATAATTAAATAGATGTGGACAATGAAGTCATTTGATTTAATAGTGCATGCTAGCAAGCACATGAGCACAACATCCCACGGAACGAGCACCACTTCTTCACTAACAGTACCATCCAGTGATTGGGTTCAGTCCTTTTGGTCTAAACACATTGCAAAACGAGCAAACAATTCTTACATAGTCGCCAACATATGGTATTTTACTATTGGATATTTTGTTGCTAAGGCCTTCCACTTTGTAATTCTCCCATTAGCTGATTCGACAACCTATCTCACTTTGTACCTAGCCTCGAATCATTCGCCTCTTCAGTCGCATATTGCTTCTGAGATTTGGTTAGGAAGTGAAGCATATGAGAATTGATTTCATAACCCTTTAGTATTTCTCTAACATCCCTTAATCATACATCAATTTTTGCAAATGTCCTATTTGGGGATTAAAATTCTGATGTTGCAATCGCAGTGGCTGATGGAACGTACATGTATATTGAGAAGTGTGGAAATACTCATTTCAGAGAAGATCTTATTCCGTACATAAAGGACAGCCTTTGCTGAAACCTATGATGCTTGTGGCCACTGATGGTTACATTTTGACTGTGATGGGACCATATCTTGCAGATGGGAAAAACACAGATGCTAAGATTACCGAACACATGTTAAAGACTAATGCAGAAAATATTACTGACTGGTTTGAAGAAGATGATGTTCTCGTTGTAGACCGCGGCATCAGGGATGCTATAGATATACTAAAGGATTTTGGAATCAATTTTCATTTGCCTCACTTTCTAAACAAATCTCAAAAGCAACATACGACTGAAGAGGCGAATGAGTCAAGGCTAGTTACAAAGGTGAGATGGGTTGTCGAATCAGCTAATGGGAGAATTAAAAAGTGGAAAGCCATTAGCAACACAATGCCCAATAGTCAAATACCATATGTTGGCGACTATGTAAGGATTGTTTGCTCATTGTGCAATGAATTTAGACTACCTTTGGTAACAAGCAAAGATTCAGGCAAAGTAATTGCTAGAAGAATAATGGCCCTAGCAAAAACTCCAAATAAGCTGCAGGATAAGGTTGTGACAAGAATTCCGCTGAAGGCTATGTCGCGCCTGTGGGGGCGCAAAGTCATCGAACCATGATATGTAGGTCAAGGTCAAACATAGATGCTTGTTCAAAAGATCCCATTCTCAAATGCAAGCTTGTACTAAGTATCATTAATGAAGCTCTAATAATTCTTGAGAAATGAACTTAACCATTAGGGTGAACGCTAGAGTGGTCACAATATTTTACAAAGTCAGTGAACCATGAAATTTAGGTCAAGATCAAATATGGATGCTTGCATTTAAGTTTCCATCCCCAGATTCAAGTTTGCACCAAATATCATTAATGAAGCTCTTATAAATCTTGAGAAATAAACTTGACCATTAGGGTGAACGCTAGGGTGATCGCAATATTTTACAAAGTCAGTGAACCACGAAATATAGGTCAAGGTTAAATATGGATGCTTGCATTTAAGTTGCCATCCCCATACAAGTTTGTACCAAGTATCATTAATAAAGCTCTTATAGTTCTTGAGAAATAAACTTGACCATTAGGGAGAACGCTAGGGTGCTCGCAATATTTTACAAAGTCATTGAACCATAAAATGTAGGTCAAGGTCAAATATGGATGCTTGCATTCAAGTTGCCATCCACAGATACAAGTTTGTACCACATATCATTAATGAAGCACGTACAGTTCTTGAGAAATAACCTGCCATTAGGGTGAACACTAGGGTGGTCGCAATATTTTACAAAGTCAGCGAACCATGAAATGTAGGTCAAGGTCAAATATGGATGCTTGCATGTAAGTTGTCATCCCCAGATACAAGTTTGTACCAAGTATCATTAATGAAGCTCTTATAGTTCTTGAGAAATAAACTTGACCATTAGGGTGAACGCTAGGGTGGTCGCAAATGTTGACGCCTGACGAACGGACGGACCAACGAACGGACGGAAAACCGGGCGCCTATATCGCACCATGCTAATAGCAGGCGGGACAAAAATGGCTGGGATAAAAAACGGGTTATTTGGAAAAAGATCGATGATGAGAAATTTGAGAATTTCCAAGAGATGACTGAGGATGCCCTCAGGGATTTGAAACTGGGTATTTACCAGCTGAAACAAGCCAAATCCTACACAGATGAACATTTTGACGACAATGGATCATATGAGATAATGGTACACAAAGAAGAAGATGGTGTTCTCAAAGCACAGATACGTTCTCGCCACACGTCTAATAAAACATATAACATGTGTGTTGAATATACACAAGGACTGAACCCAATCACTGGATGGTATTGTGGGTGCAGAAGTGGAGCTCGTACCATGGGATGTTGCGCACATGTGGCTTCTGTTCTCTGGTATTTGGGGTATTACCGGAACAAAACAGAAAATAGTGAAGCAAAACCAAGCCGGGAACATATTGATTTTGTTTTTGATGCTGCTGTTGACACATGGAGTACATCTAGCGATTCAGGGGAAGATCAGTAAATTAACAAATTCTTAAACATGTCGTGAGATCATACAGGCTTATATTTAAGCACAGTATCAGTCTAAAATGAGGTTCCACAACATGAGCAAAGCCTGCTTTGGTGGTCAAAAATGTTTACAGTTGACAAATGTTCCATTTGCACCTGGAAATTAAGAGTTCATAAATAACCAAAAAAGGGAAATACTACCATGCACTATTAAATCAAATGACTTCCTTGTCCACATCTATTTAATAATATTTGCATGGAATCGGTTTATTCACTTGCAAATGAAGTTGTGAGTACTACAAAAAGGAAAAATGCACTCCGATTAAAAAAAATGGGTAAATCCAATTTCAGGGGCAGGTAACTCTTTAAGTTTTATGAACTAACAATAATTCTGACATATACCTAGAATGACTATTACATCAACATTATATGTATGAAAGATCTTTGAAATAAGTTGAAAACTGTAAAGGTGTTGTGGTTTTTCGTAAAGTTGGGGAATAAAAATTACTAATATTTGGGTACAACTTACAAGCGCGTATAAACTCTTCTCTTTTTTGATATTTATAAGACTGTTATCACCGGCTGTTATGCCTAAGAGGGTAGTAAGCATACGGCAAACATCGCCTCCAGTCATGCACTTTGAACAAAAATAATAGCATTTTTGATGGTATACCCTTGATGGGGTGACATTACCCCACCCACTTTAATAGTGTATACAGCAAAAACCAGTGGACCAAAGAGTCTAAAAATTCACCATTAGACAGTCAATATGTACCAATTTGAAGCTACAAAGTTTAAAGGAAATCGGTTGTGGCCATGAAAACAGCCTTATAGAGACTGCTCCTTTATAGACATCAAGAAATATATATTACATATCATTGATTACATTTTATGATACCAAAATATTGATAATAATGTTAATTATAGATATCTATAATTTGATTTATAGATATCTATAATTTGATATATAGATACCTAGAGTAAAATTATAGATATCTCCCAATTGTATTAAATAGTAATTCGGCACTCCATATTCATTTATCTTCCTAGGACTAACCCTGATAATGCAAGAGTCCTGTTATTTTTCATATATATTGTGTGTGCCATGTATGCTTTGCAATGTATGGTACCACTGATATTGTAAAGTAGAAGTAAAACAAAGATCAGGAATCAATACAATTAACTTACTCCACCCATCAAAGACACCAAAGGGAAAGAAACACAAACATGAAGCGACCAGACAAAATTGGAAACCTAAACAAAGGAAGGCCATAAGGACAGTTACTTTCACACAAAATGGCAAAATGGCCATCGAAAAAATAAAAAGACACAAGTGATACACACAGTAAGTAACAAACAACAACATAAATAAACCGCCATAGAAGAACCGCCTTGGAACGGTCAGTGGAAAGAATTCCACTGGGGGGCTTAAACCGATTTTACCGATTTCCACTGACCGTGACTCACATCAACATGACTCACATGATTCACGCATCTCTAAGCGTGATTCCTACAGCTATCACCTTGACGAAAGCAGCTGTCACCATGGAACATACATCTGTCTCCGTGATTCATACAACCATCTGTATGTCTCATACAGCTATAAGCATGACTCATACAGCTGTCGTCATGGGTCATTGAGCATTCACCGTGACACCTACAGCTGTCTCCAAGGTCCATACAGCTGTAAACATGACTCATACAGTTGTAACCATGGCTCATACAACTGTCTCCATGACTCATACAACTATCATCATGACTCGAATTGCTGCCAGCGTGACTGATAAAGCCGTCATCATCACTCATACAGCTATCGCCATGACGTATGCTGACAACACTATCATAGTGCTGCCAGCATAAGTCATATAGCTATTATTATGGCTCTTCCAGCTGTCTCTGTGGTTCTTACAGCAATCACCACGACTCATATTGCTGTCACCATTACTAATACAGCGATTGTCATGGCCTATTCAGCTATCACCATGAATACAGCAAACATCTACCACCATGTATCCTGTAGCTATTGCATTGACTCATACAGCAATTTGATCACTCACACAGCTGTCACCATAACTCAAACAGCTATCAGCACGACATCTACAGCTATCACCAGGAATCATACAGCGCCCACAATGACTCGGATATCTTAATTTCAAATACAACTGCCACCAAGATATATTCCGTTAGCAACAGTCATATATCCTATAGCTCTCAGCATGAATTATGCGACTGTAACCATTGTTTATATACCTGTCACGACGACTCATAGGACTGTCACGATGTCTTTCAGCTGTCACCATAACTCAGTTAACATGGCACACACAGCAGTCACCATGATCCGTACAGGTTTAACCATGACTCATATACAGATATCAACATGCTTCATACAGCTATCGGTATATATCATGGCTTGAACAGCTGTCGCGATGACTCATACAGCTGCATGACATGATGGCTAATACATCTGTCACAAATCACGACTCATATGCAGCCATGACCATAACTACCACTACCATGATGCATACAGCTATCACTATGACTGATTTAGCTGTCACCGTGAAACATACAGGTATCACCATGCCCCATACACATGACATGCTGACTCATACGACTGTCACTAACACTAACACACACAACTGTCATTATGACTCATACACCTGTCATCATAACTCTAGCACATGTCACTCCCTGCCACTTTGACTCGTTTACCCCTGCTATGACTCACACAACTGTCACACTGACCAATGCAGCTGTCACGATGACTCGTACTTCTGTAACCATGACTCAACATGTTGTCACGAGTTGCAGACAGCATGGCTCCTACAGCTGTGACGACGCCTCAAACAGTTGTCAGCAAAACCCTTGAAGCTAATGACTACTACTGCTGTCATCATGAATTATACGACACCGTAAATCAAACAGCAGTCATCTTAGCTCATACGGCTGTCACGATGATGCATTCAGCTGGCACCATGGATTATACAGTTGACACAATGATTCATAAAGCTTTCACAATTACTTATGATATAGCTATAACCGTGACTAATACAGCTATCACATCGACTAATACAGCTGTAACGAAGACTCATATCATTACTTATACAGCTATCATGATGGCTCATACAGCTGACTCATGCAGCTGTCACCATGACCTACATAGCTATAACCATACATCTGTCACCATGACGACTATATCTATCAGCACGACTTATGTAGCTTTCACCAAGGCTCTTATTGCTACTGTCATGACTTCTACAGCTGTAAACATGACTCCTATAACTACCGCTATGACCTATACAGCTGTCATCAGTACCAATGTGGCTGTTAACATCACTTATACACCTGTCATCATGACTCAAACAGCTATCATCATGACTCCTACAGCTGCTACCATGACTACTACAACTGTCATCATGACTGCAACAGCTGTCAGTATGACTCATACATGTATGACGATGACTAATAAAGCTATCACTAGGATTCATATAGGTTTTATTTTAAATATACTCAGAGGGAATAAAAAGTAAACAGTTTTTGATTTGGAGTACCGGATCTTATATTGCTGTCTGTCATAAAATATGCCTATGTCTGTTTTTCCCAAACGTCTAAGTTTGTAGTACATGTAGTCCAATTCTTTTCCTGTTGCAGTCATCCATGATGGAGTTATTGCCCTTAATTGATAATCAATATTTCCAGCTGTTAACACCACTCATACATGTAGTCCAATTCTTTTCCTGTTGCAGTCATCCATGATGGAGTTATTGCCCTTAATTGATAATCAATATTTCCAGCTGTTAACACCACTCATACAGCTGTCACCATGACTCACTAATCTATCATCATGACTACTGCTGTTGTCAGTATAACTACTACAGCTATCGATATGACTAATGCATCTTTAAAAATGGCTTATACGACCGTCAGCATGGCTTATACAGCTATCGCCAATGCTTACAGCTTTCACAGAGACTCTTACAACTGTCACTAAAGTTCATGCAGCTCTAATCGTGATCCCGACAGCTATCACCATGACGAATATAGCTGTCACCACAGCTCGTACAGCTTTCTCCGTGACTCATACAGCCATCATTCTGTGCTCATACAGCTTAACCCTTTACCACTCAGATACGTGTTTTTACGTGTTTGCACCCCCCACCCCCATTTTAAGCCCCAGAAGCACCTAAAATCTGCATTTCTACCCCTGGATAGTTAAGTTTGCTTCAGGATTTGTTGGGCAAAAAAGTGACCTGTTTTTTCGCGCGCCTCCCCACTAAAAATATTCTGGGGAGATTGAAGTTGCCCCCCTCACATCCCGAAAAATTTTGGGTTTATGGCCCAACCGGCCGCTAAAATTTACATCTGAGGGTGTCTGGGGTCAAACATGCCTGAAAATTGATGCTGATAAAACATGCTGCAAACAGTGAAAATGGTTAGTGCCAACCACCTTAATTGTTGCCTTGACAGCTGTGTGAAGATTAAAATGTGGACCAAAATTTATGTGAAAACACACTTTTTGCCAACTTTGAGATCCCCCCTCTTTACCATGACAACAATGATCAAGTCATGAAAGGTTGCATTTGAAAGGCTACTGCCCAATGAACATTCATACCGAGTTTGGTGTAAAACAGACCATCCATTATGAAACCATGGCTAGTTGAAGTTGCTGTCAGGTGCAACACTGTGAAAATCAGCGAAATTCACAAAATCCCTGAGTGGTAAAGGGTTAATGAAGAAAATCCCAACTGACCAAAATAATGTTTTTTCATCATTTCATTGCAAGAAACAATATTTCAGATATAATTAATGCATTTTAGACTAAAATTCAGTATGTTCCCAGATTTCAGTTAACCCTTTACCACTCAGATACGTGTTTTTACGTGTTTGCACCCCCCCCCCCCCCCCATTTTAAGTCCCAGAAGCACCTAAAATCTGCATTTCTACCCCTGGATAGTTAAGTTTGCTTCAGGATTTGTTGGGCAAAAAAGTGACCTGTTTTTTCGCGCGCCTCCCCACTAAAAATATTCTGGGGGGGATTGAAGGGGGGCGACGCCCCCCTCACATCCCGAAAAATTTTGGGTTTATGGCCCAACCGGCCGCTAAAATTTACATCTGAGGGTGCCTGGGGTCAAACATGCCTGAAAATTGATGCTGATAAAACATGCTGCAAACAGTGAAAATGGTTAGTGCCAACCACCTTAACTGTTGCCTTGACAGCTGTGTGAAGATTAAAATGTGGTCCAAAATTCATGCTAAAACACACTTTTTGCCAACTTTGAGATGCCCCCTCTTTACCATGACAACAAGATCAAGTCATGAAAGGTTGCATTTGAAAGGCTACTGCCCAATGAACATTCATACCGAGTTTGGTGTAAAACAGACCATCCATTATGAAACAATGGCTAGTTGAAGTTGCTGTCAGGTGCAACACTGTGAAAATCAGCGAAATTCACAAAATCCCTGAGTGGTAAAGGGTTAAAGCATCGCACATATTGCTGTCGACAGGGTTCATACTGCAAACACTATGTCTAATACAGCTGTAATAATGAACCAGATGACTACGTCTAAAGCTGTCTTCATGCCTCATACAGCTATCAGGATGACTCGAACAGCTATTACAGTCACTCATTCAGTGACCACCATGGGCCATATAGCTATCACCATCACCAATACAGCAAGCTCCAGCCCATCGGGACTTGGAGAATTAAATTAAGATGCAAAGTGTTTCCACGCATAGCTGAAACCGACCGCACACGAGTACTAGTATACAGCTTAGGTCTAAGCCTGTTCAGGCAAAGTGGTGCGAGTAGGACCGTTCATGCATATAAACTTTTGGTTTCATAGGGCGGCAGGGCACGCGATTTCATTTCATCTCACTGTCGGGTAAAGGCCCACAAAATTGAAAGCAACGTTTCGAAAATGACCTAAATAGTGTTGACGGGAACGTTAAACCTCTATTCAAACAAACAAACAAAAAACTAATACAGCTATCTCAATCACTCATACAGCTATCACCATGAGGGTTGTAGCTATTACCGTAACTCATACAGCTATTAAGATGACTCATACAGCTGTCTCTAGGACACACACAGCTATCACCACGACATCTTTAACTATCACAATGAATCATATAGCTACCACCATGATTCATACAGATATCTTAATTCACATACAACTGTCACCACGACCCATAGCGCTTTCATCAGCCATATCTCCAGTACTGTCATTATGAACCATTGCTCATACAGCTGTCCATATCAATATGACTCACACAGCTTTCCTCACGACTCCTACAGCTGCGACCATGACTTCTTCAGATGTCATCATGTCTCATACAGCGGTCGCCATGACACATACAGCTGTTATCATGACTCATACAGCTATCAGCACGACTTCTACACGAATCATACGGCGCCCAAAATGACTCGGATATCTTAATTTCGTATATAGCTGCCATCAAAACTTATTCCGTTTTCAACAATCATATCTCCTGTAGCTATTAGCATAAATTATGCAGCTGTAACCATTGTTCATGTAGCTATCAACATCGCTTATAAGCCTGTCAACATTACTCACACGGCTTTCTTTTCGACTTCTACAGCTGTCACTGTGACTACTTCAGGTGTCACCATGACTCTTACAATGGTATCCATGACACATATAGCTGTCACCATGACTCATACAGCTATCACCATTGCTCGCATCCCTCTCACCAAGACTAATATAGCTTTTATAGTGTCTAATACAGCGATCACTATAACTAATACAGCTGCCACGATGAGTCATATAATGACTAATACAGCCATCACGATGACTCATACAGCTGTCAAAATGACTCATACAGTTGCCACCACGACACATACAGCTATTACCGTTACTCATACAGCTTTTACCATGACTCTGATATCTATCAGCACGCCTTTTTAATCTTTCACTAAGACACATATATATACCGCTATTAAACATTCAGATGTCACCTCGACTTTTAAAGCTATTGTCATGACCAATACAGCTGTCACCATTACCAATTCAGCTGTTAACATCAATCATACCATGACTCACACATCTGTCATCATGGCAAATGCTGCCTTCAGTATGACAACTACAGCTGTCAATATAATTAATACATCTTTCAAAATGGCTCATACGGCTGTCAGCATGGCTTACACAGCTATCACCATGACAACAGATTTCACCGTGACGCTTACAACTGTCACCATAATTCATACAGCTCTAACCGTTATCACTACAGCTATCACCATTATGAATACAACTGTCATCTTGGTTCATGCAGCTATCTCCGTTACTCATACAGCCATCACTCCGTGCTCATACAGCTATAAGCATCGCTTATATTTCGCCAGGGGCCATAAAGCTTACACTATGCCTGATGCATTGAATAACATGATTGAATAACATGAGTATGCATAAAGCTGTCTTCACGCCTCATACAGCTATCAGCATGAATCAAATAGCTGTCACAATGACTCATTTTGTGACCACCATGACCAATATAGCTATCACCATAACTAATACAGCAAGCCCCGTAAACCTCTATTCAGATCAACAAAGGAAAGACTAATACAGCTATCGCAGTCACGCATACATCTATCGCCATGATTCTTGTAGCTATTACCATAACTCATACAGCTATTAAGATGACTCATACAGCTGTAACCGTGACTCACGCAGCTATCACCACGACTTCTCCAACCATCACCATGATTCATACAGTTACCAGCATGACTCATAACGATATCTTAATTTCAAATACAGCTATCACCAAGACCCATAACGCTTTCATCAGCCATTTTATCTCATGTACTGTCACTATGATTCGTGCAGCTGTAACCACTGGTCATACTGCTGTCCATATCAACATGACGCACACAGCTGCTGTCCTCACGACTCGTACAACTGTCACCATGACTACTTCAGGTGCCATCATGTCTAACACAGCGGTCGCCATGACACATACAGCTGTCATCATGACGCATACAGCTATCAGCATGACTCGCATAGCTCTCACCATTGCTCACACAACTGTCCCCATGACTAATACAGCTAGCCCCATGACTTACAATGCTATCATCATGACTCATTCAGCTGTCACCACCATTAAAGCCTCCGCGGGTGTAGCGGTTAAGCTACTCGTCTTAGAAACCAGGTATCTTGAGTTCGATTTGGGCAGATTATATTTTCTTAGTGCAGATTATATTTCCTTTTCCTTTGGGATCATACGCCTTGCAAACTATATTGCTGTTTCTGATGGTACTCAATAAAACCGAGTCTCCGATTTTCGTTCTTTTATTTGTTTTTTGTTTCCAAAGGCAACCCTTACCTCACTGCAGCTGGTGTTAAGTGCCGTGTGGTGGCCGTAGAAAGTCTCCCCGTCCTTCATCATAGTGCAGATTATATTTTCTTTTCCTCTGGGGTTATTGAGTTTGAAAATCGAATATCGCTTAAGCCGGTGGTAGGAGACGTATGCAGCCTTGCAAACTATATTGCTGTGTATGAAGAGACTCAATAAAACCGAGTCTCCGATTTTCGTTCTTGTATGTGCTCTTTATTTCCAAAGGCAACCTTTCAGCTTTTTATTCTCCAGACTTTCGGATAAATCTTGAAACCGAGGTCCCGTTTCTATATGATCTTAGCTGTTGGTGGGACGAAACACGCCCCAGCACGCACGCACGCACACACACAGAGCTGTCACCATGACTTAAACTGCTGCCACCGTGACGACTACAGCTATCACTACGACTGGTACATGTACGTATCACTACCACAGGGACACATTCATTTATTGTCATCGCTCTGGTAGCTATTACCAGGACTTAAACAGCTTCCACCATGACTCCTATAGCTATTCCCATTACTCATTATGGTATTAATATGACTAATACAGCCATCACCACAACTCACACAGCTAGCACATTGACTCCTAAAGTTATCACCATGGCTCATACAGCTGCCACTATGATTCATACAGCTGTCCCTATGACGTATAAAGCTGTCACAAGACCAATACATTTGTCACAATGACTATCACAAGAATCACATAGCCCTGATAACCCTGTACACTATGATTTTCTGTTCCGTGTTGTAGTCCTTGCTTCCAAAGGATTATGATATATGACTTCACCACAGCTTGTATTTAGGGAATGTGTGGTGGTCGTCAAACGTCTCCCTGCCCTTGATCATTAGTGTGGGTTATATTTTCAAGTCATTTTGGATCATTGATTCCACTGCGAAAATTTGAGAATAGTTGAGGGTCACTGGCTAGGCCTAATTGTGGAAACTAGCTAGTCTGTCCCAGAAAAAACTTGTACACTACGGGTTTCGGTTCCGTATTGTAGCCCTTGCTGCCAAAGGATTGCCCATCATATAGAACATCGTACAGTTATAACCATGTATCAAATGGCTATCAAGATGTCACCCCCAGCTGCCTTCATAACTCATACAGCTATCATCATGATTCATTTAGCTGTCATCATGACTCATTCAGCTATCCCCACGAATCATATTGCTATCACGGTTACGCCTGTATTACCTTTGTACATACAGCTATCACCATGACTCATACAACTGTCAACATGACTCATGTAGTTACCACAAATGCTCATGCAGCTGTCAAGATTAATCATCAAACTCTCACTATAACTCAAAAAGCCATCACCATGACTCATACAGCTTTCACCATGAATCATATTTTAGTCTTACTCTTATAATTACTCTTATAGCTATCACCATTTGTTAAACAGCTATCACCACGATTCGTACTGCTGTAATTGTGTGTCATACAGCTGTCCCCATGATTCATATACCGTAGCTACCATCATGAATCATATAACTACTCTTATAGCTGCCATCTTGGCTTATACAGATATCAGCATAGCCCATGCAACTGTCAACAAGGCCATGAATCTGTAAACATGACTTATTCAAGGCGGTTCTTCTGTCGTGGTTTATTTTCGTTATGGTTTGTCTTTGGGTGTTTGTGTCGCTTATAACATTTTATTTTGGATAGCCTATTGGCCATTTTGTGTGAAAGTAACTGTCCTTTTGCCTTGCCGCTATTGATGCTTCCATTAGGGTCTGTTGTTTCATGTTTGCGTTTCTTTCCCTTTGGTGTCTCTGATGGGAGTTGTAGGTTAATTGTATCGATTCCTGATCATTGCCTCCACTTCTACATTATTATGACCAGCTAGTGTACTACAGGTATCTAACAATCTTCAAGCCGAATATGCATGTTGGTGAGGTATAGATAAACACATAGTAGTTTTTCATCACTTTTAGAATATAAAAATATGCAAGTATATAGGTATGACTTTAGCTCTATTGTGATGAATGTTACAAATTTTAAAATTTCTGTAAAATGTATAGATCTGTCCATGTTCATTATGGCCCCAACTTCAAAGAAGTTGGAAGGGCATATTGCTTCTGCTTCGTTCGTCCGTCTGTCCGTCCGTCCGTTACGCTTTTTATGCATAACATAACCTAAGAACCTATTTGCTAGGGTTTTGAAATTTTATATATGGATACCTCATGGAAAATAAGGTGACGCGTATTATTTTCTCATCCCTATCAAGAGTAATTGCCCTTTGAATTTTTCTATTTGATAAAATCTTGTCAGCAGAATATCTCAAAACCTAGAAGAGTTAGAGGCCTTGAAAATTTGTGAATAATTTGGTGGTGATGACTAGATGACTTCATTAACTTTTGACTAAATTCCGAAAAATACTTCATGAGTTATGGCCCTTTGTTACTTTGGGTATTTGTACATTGTATGCTTTGTGATGCATAGCGTAACTTAAGAACCATGTATGCTAGGGCTTTGAAATGTAATATATGGATTCCTCATGGAAAGTTAGGAGACGCGATTTTTTTTCTCATTCGGATTATGCCCCTTTCAGGAGTTATTGCCTTGATTTTTATTTTGATAAAATTTTGTCAGCAAAATATCTCAAAATCCATTGAAATTGAAGCTAGAGCCTTGAAAGTTGGTGAATAGATTTGTGATAATGAGTTATGACCCGTTGTCACTTTGGACATTTGTACATTGTACATCTGTATTTTTTGTGATGCATAGCATAACTTATGAACCGTGTATGCTAGGGTTTTGAAATTTCATATATGATCTTCTCATGGAAAATTAGCAGACACGTGTTTTTTTCTCCTTATCCGGATTATGCCCTTTTCAAGTGTTATTGCCCTTTGTTTTTTTTTTTTTTTTTTTGTTTTTTTTTTATATAAAATCTTGTCAGCAAAATATCTCAAAAACTATAAGAGCTAGAGCCTTGAAAGTTGGTAAATAGATTGGTTGTGATGAGTAGATGACCTGATGAACTTTTGACTAAATTCCGAAAAAATAATTCATGAGCTATGGCCTTTTGTCACTTTGGGTATTTGTACATTGTATGTTTTGTGATGCATAGCATAGCGTAAGAAACGTGTGCCAGTGGAGTCGATAGAGTGCTGGACTACGAATCAGATGGTCGATTATGAATCAGAGGGTCGTGAGTTCAAACGCCGGTGGAGGAATGGAAATGTATTCTTTTTTTTTCTTCTTTTCTTTTTTTCTTCATAAACACACATAAACAGTTATCATCTCCCTCGCACAACCAAGCTGTTAGGGGTGCGGATATTGCATTTATACATGCATACCTGTGTGTGCGTGTGCATGCATCAAGCATGTGTGCATGTATGCGTGCCTGCATGTGTGAGTGCATACATGCATGTATGTATGCATGCTTGCATGAGTGTGTGTATGCATGCTTGCAAGAGTGTATGTGTGCATGCATGTGTGCTTGCATGCATGCTTGCGTGAGTGTATGCACACTCATGTACATGCTGTATGTATGTGTGCATGCAAGAGTGCATGCATGCATTTGTGTGTGCGCATGCAAGCGTGTGTGTACATGCATATGTGTTTGTGCATACATGCATGTTTGTGTGCATGTGTGTGTGTATGCGTACATGTATGCATGTATACATGTGTACATGTGTGCACGTTTGCATGACTCGCACCCCTCTCAAAATTGACCATAAGTATCTGTCAATCTTTTATATTTAAATTGTGATGGAATTTTTCCTTGTGTTTCAGAATCAACATCGAGGGGAAGAAGAAAAGTAAAAGACGTTAAAGGCTGGAAGCAGTGAAATGAATTATAATTAAGAAATAAATGAAATATTGTCTGGCAACGAAATTCAGTTGTTTTCTTCCTTACTTTCAGTTTTTTTTTTGGTCATGCCTGCTTTTAACATGGCACGACTTAGGGACCTATTTTTCTGTCCATTTGTTTGTTCATCCACCAGCACACAAAATAGATGTGAAGGCAATGATCAGGAATCGACAAATAAACCCACAAAATTGGAAGCAACGTCTCCAAAATAATCGTTTCAGTGTTGACGGGGACGTTAAACCTCAAATCAAACAAACAGCTCATAATTTCTCTGAGGGACTTACAAATTAAATTTTGCAAGTCCCGAGACTCACCATTATTTCGAAATACTTAGGAAAACTGTGTTTTGTACAAATAATTTTGCAGTGGAACTTATAGATTGGGACATAGCGAGTTCACAGGACTCATTAGAAAAATGTGAATAGATCACCAAAATGTTTATAACCAGTGCAAGTACAGTGAACATTCGTCTTTTAGAAACTGACAACGGTCCTTAGATAAGCAGAAGAGGGCGAGATGCTATAGAACATAGTTCGTGATCAAGATCACTTGCAAGAAACATCCTCAGCCTAGAGATGATCAATCCCACGAGCTGATCATTAGTAACTTGCGCATTCAACTGAGCCACTGAGATACTTTATGGTCACAAAGCTGCTGTTGAAATAAATTATGCCTATACTGTTAAAACAAACTAACAAGTCCGGGAAATGCATATCCATTTAGACACCACTTCATACAGATGAAAGTAGGGTTGGCAAGGGCATACATTTTTACCATATTCTTACCCACAGCATAGACGTACTATGTACTCATTATACCCCCGGTATACGAGGTATGCTATGGGGTATAATGCTTTCGTCCTGCCGTTCGTCCGTCCGTCTTTCCGTCTGTCAGCACTAACAAATGGATAGTTAGGTGGCTATGTAAATGGACAGAATCAATGTAAGTCAATGGGATTTATTCCGTTAGACACTGAAAATACTTCTTTTCTGTGGCTAAAAGTAGCCACTTAAGTATCGAACCTGCCAAAAATAGCCACATAACTATCCATTTGTGAGAACGTCCGTCCGTCCATCTGTCCGCCCGATGTCCGTCCATCCTTCTTCCTTCCGTTAACATTGTGGTTAAAGTTTTGCGTCATAGTTTCTAAGAGATTATATCTTCTGAACCCTTTGATAGATTTAGTTGATTATTACACTGAAGTTATATACTGGTCTAAAGATATCATTGATGCATGTCCCAGCCCCACAGTGACCTTGAGGTCAAGGTCAAAGACTTCAAAAGTTTGCATTTGGTTAAAGTTTTATGACAAAGTTTATAGATGCCTGTATGTTCTAAACTCTAACACAAATTCAGTAGATACTTGCATCATAGTTGCAAACCAGTCCAAAGATTTCGTTATGTTTGTCCCTTCCCCCACCCAAGGTGATCTCAAGGTCACAGACTTAGAAATTTTACATTTGTTTAAAGTTTTATGACAAAGTTTATAGATGCCTGTATGTTCTATACTCTAAGATAAATTCAATATATACTTGCATCGAGTTTGCTTACCAGAACAAAGATTTTATTGATGCATATCCCACCCTGCTGCTTCAGTAACATTGATGCCCCCAACCCTTCAGTAACTTTGATGCCCTCACTCGGTGGTCCATTTAGAATTTTTATGTTTGGTTTAGCTTTTACAAGCACATATATAGATTCTTATAGCTTCTTGACTTCTTCATTCATATTACATACAAGCTCTAAAGCTATATTAGAGGGTGGCGCTGGCCTGGGGTATACGTGACCCACTGGTCGGTTTCTCTAACTGCTTCGAAGAGTCTGTTCTAATGAACACCATTTATCTAAATTTGAACCAGAAGTAAGAAAAGTGTCACAAACTTCCATATATGGAGAAAAATTGACAGAAAGCAGTGTAAGATGTGTGTGTTTTCATAATGGGTCCCATTGACAGAAGTACTGAATTGAAGAGCCACTACATTTTCCAATGTTTTATAATGTTATTAAAATTGTGATTAAAGCATCAAAACTAGATGGCGCAGTCGATGGTATACCATCGCAAATACCCGAATTTTCTGTGAATAACACTAAAGATATGGCAATGTCATACTTTTTTACCTTTGACCCTGGGGCCATGTTGAGGTCGAGGTCACACGAAAAGTATTCAAATATGTTCTACATTCCAAGGGCTATCCAATAATCAATTTTCGGCAGTGCAATCCCAACAGGTTAGAAGATATGATAAAGTCCTACTTTTTGACCTTTGACCCAGGGGCCATGTTGGGGTCAAGGTCACACGAAAAGTATTCCAATATGTTCTACATTCCAAGGGCTATCCAATAATCAAGTTTCGGAAGTGCAATCCCAACAGTTTAGAAGATATGATAATGTCCTGCTTTATGACCTTTGCCCTTGGGGGCCATGTTGGGGTCAAGGTCACAAAAATGTAGCCCACTGCCATCTACATACCATGTACTATCCACATGCAAAGTTTCAAAAGTGTAACTTCAGTGGTTGCAGAGGAGATCCATTTACAAGAAACGTGACGGACGGACAGACAGACGGACGGACGGACAGACGCTCACTCAACTCTGGTACGAAAACAATATACCAGATTTTTCTTCGAAAAAGCGGGTATAATATCATTGATGAAATCATTCGCAAATGTAAGCAGAGAAACGTTTGGTAATTAAGGCGTAACTATACCTAATTTAGTGACACAGACGCCTTTCTGATATTTAATCTTCATCAGTGTGTCTCAACCCCAAAGTTCTGAAACCGAAACGGATGATGGACAAGACCCGGCAAACACAGCACATCCCCTCCGAGCACACACCGACCGACGTAGCTCGTGAGACAGGTCAAGTTGAGGCATCAGGCAAGAGACGCCCTTGATAAATGACGTTTTTGAAACATTGCCGAAATATTCGCACAATAAAATGACGTCTGTAAACGTGTTAGAAACGTTAATGGAATCGAACTGAAGGCAATGATCAGGAATCGATGCAATTACGGCTTACCGCTTAGAAGATCTAAACCTTTCCAGGAAAAGTGGTGCGAGACGGACCGTCTTTTAAACCCTTGCGGTTTCTTTGGGCGCTAGGCCTTTAGATGTCAGTTTATCTCAGTGTCAGGTAAAATCCCTCAAAATAGAAAGCAACCCCTAAATCTCCTAAATGGTGTTGCCTGGGACGTAAAAACCAAAGACAAACAAATCTCAGCTATTGCCACAGTTAATATGGCTATGATCTTAGTCGCACAGCTATCATCACAGGAAGAATGACTGTCAACTGAGTCATATACATATATGTCTACACGGTTGAGTTTCACAGCTATCACCACAGGTAATGAGGCTGTTCCCTGAGTTATACGGCTGTCACCACAGGTTGAATTGCCAGGTAGAATGGCTATCACAACTGATGCCGTTCACAGCTTTTACCATTAATATTTTGGCTTGTATGGCTTTGAACTTATTCTCACAGATATCACCGCATGAAATATGGCTAGCAACTGAGTTTCACAGCTATCACCACAGGTGATATGACTTGAACCCCAGTTTCACTGCTATCACCACAGGTTATATGACTAACTCTTCAGTTTTACAAATGTCACCACAGGTTATTGATCAATGGCCTCTGTTTCACAAAAGTCGCAATGGGTAGTATGGTTCCTAGAGTTTCACAACTATCAACAAAGTCAATATTGCTATCACCCGAGTTTTTCAGGGATCACCACAACACGGCAGGTAATATGGCTATCACCTCAGTTCCACAACTGTCACCTTGTATATTATAGCAATAACTTCAGTTTCACCGCTGTCACTAGAGGTATTATGATTATCACCTTAGTTTCACAACTATCACCACAAGTAATATGACTAACACCTGGCTTTCTCAGCTTTCCTTCACAGCAGGTAGTATGGCTATCACCAGAATATTCATATATATCGCCAAAGGTTATTTCGCTATCACCTCAGTTTACAGCTGTCACCATAGGTAATAATTATAGCAATCAATTATGTTTCACCTTTTCACAACAGGCAGTATGGTTATCGGACGAATTTCAAAGCTATCACTGCAGGTAACATGGCTATCACCTAAGTTTAACAGCTGTCACCACAGTTCATATTGTTTTCACCAGAGTTTCACAGCTATCACCATAGGTAATATGGCTATAACCTCCGTTTCATAGCTGTCATCTCAGGAAATATGGCTATCGCCTGAGCTTCACAACAAGAAATATGACTATCGCCTGATTTTCACAGCTATCATCGCAGGTAATACGGTTATCGCCTGTGTTTTACAGCTGTCAACAAAGGTAATATAGTAATCGCATCTGTTCATAGCTGTCACTAAATTGAGTATGGATATCACCTGAGTTTCCCAGCTGTCACCACAGGTAGTAAGGATATTACACCTGAGCAGGTAATATGGCTTTAACAGCTGCCACAACGGGTAATATGGCTGTCACCTCAGTTTCATATCTTTCACCTCGGGTAATATGGCTGTCACCTGTATTACACAAGAAGTAGTAGGACTATCACCTGAATTTTACACCTGTCATTAACGGTAATATACATATCACCTCGGTTTGGCAGCTGTCACCACAAGTAGTGCAGCAGTCACCTCTATCACCGCAGGCTATATATGACCGCTACCTGAATAACAGTTACCACTATATATAATATGGCTATCACCGCAGTTTCACAGCTGTCACCCCAGGTAGTAAGGCTTTCAGATTAGTCTTACAGATATCACCACAGGTAATATGGCCATCACCTGAGTTTCCAGTTTCACAGCTGTCATCACATGTGATGTGACCTAATGCGGACTTACGATTATTTGTCTAAACCATAAAAGAACCAAAGCCATGTACAATCGATTTAATCCCCCGAGTGGAAGACTTTTGCTGACCGTTCCAAGGCGGTTCTTATGTTGTGGTTTATTTTTGTTATATTGCGTCTTTGCATGTATGTATTGCTTATGTCTTTTATTATCTACAGCTGTGTGGCCATTTTGTGTGAAAGAAAGTGTGATTTTGGCTATCCGCTTGTGATGTTTTCATTAGGGTTTAGCTATTTTATATTCGTATTTCTTTCCCATTGGGTTCTCTGTTAGGAGATTTTGGGTAATTGAATTCGTTCCTGATCATTGCCTTCACCTCTATTTTTAAACCAAATTTCACAGCTTCCACCAAAGGTGGTATGACAAACACCTCAGTTTTACAACTGTCACCACAGATTATTAAGCAATAACCTCCGTTTCACAAATGTCAGAACAGGGAGTGTGGTTATCGCAGGTAGTATGGTTATCACCTGGCCGTATCGCTATCACATCAGACTGATAGCTATCACCAAAGATAATATAGCAATCCACTGTGTTTCACACTTGTCACAACATGTAGAATGGTTATCACCTGAGTTTCACAGATATCACTACAGGTAACATGGCTGTTACCTCAGTTTAACAGTTGTAACCACAGGTTATATTGCTGTCAACTGAGTTTCACAGCTATCACCAGAGGTAATATGGATATCACCTCCATTTCACAGCTGTCACGACAGGAACTATGACTATCATCTGAGCTTCCCACAAAAAATAAGAATCACCTGAATTTCAGAGCTATCGTTACAGGCAATACGGCTATCATCTCGGTTGACATCTGTCACAATAGGTAATACAACAATCACCTCTGTTTCACAACTGTCACTTCAACTAGGATGGTTTACACCTGATTTACCCCGCTGTCACAACAGGTAGTAATTAATGCTATCACAGGAGTTCACAGGTTTTTGTTTGCATTCGAGTTTAATGGCCAAATCAACACTATTTTGTCATTTTTGAGCCAGTCAGGTTACCTATCCAGACTTTTCCTGGAAAGAATGACCGTAGAAAAGATTTCATGATCAATCTCCACGATAGAATACTGCCAACCCCGGCAAGTATCGAACTCGCGTACTTCTGATCACCAGTCAGACGTATCACCGCCGGTAATATGGCTATAACCTCCGTTTTACAGCTACCACCACAGGTTATAAGACTGTCACCTCAGTTTCGCATCTTACACCTCAGGTAATATGGCTATCACCTGAATTTCACAAGAAGCAGTATGACTATCATCTGAGTTGCACAGCTAGCATTACAGGTTATATGCCTGTCACCTCATTTGGACAGCTTCCACCACAGGTAATACAGCAATCAAGTCTGTTTCACAGCTATTCCCATAGCTTGTTTGGCTATCCCCTTAGCTTGACAGCTATTCCCAGAGGCTATATGGCCATCATCTGAGTAGCAGTTACCACTGCAGTATTATGGCTATCATTTCAGTTTCACAAATGTCGCCATAGGTGGTTAGGCTTTCAAATAAGCCTCACAGATATCACCACAGGTAATATGGCTATCACGTGATTTTTCAAGTTTCACAGCTGTCATCACAGGTCATCACAGGTAATATGGCTATGACCCCAGCCATCGCAGAATTATAAATAACCTGTGGTGATAGCCATCACCTCAATTTCTTAGCTTTCATCACATCACCACAGGTTATATGGCTATCACTTAAGTTTCACAGCTGTCGACACATATTATGTAGCAATAATTTCAGATTCACCGCTGTCACTATAGGTAGTATGGCTATCATTTTAGTTTTCAGCTGTCACAGCAAGTTATATGGCTATCACCTGACTTTCTCAGCTTTCCTTCACAAAAGTAAGATCGCTATTACCTCAGTTTGACAGTCGTCACCACAGGTAATACAGCAGTCAACTATGATTAATAATTGTCACAACAGTTAGTATGGTTATCGCCCGAGTTTCAGAGTTGTCCCTACAGGTAACAACGATATCACCTCAGGTTATATTGTTATCATCTGAGTCCCATAGCCATAAATGTATGTAATATGGCTATCACCTCAATTTCACATTGTCACCTCAGGAAATATGGCTTTCACTAGAGCTTCACAACACGAAATGTGAAATTGTGCTGAAATCAACATAACATATTGAAAAGCTGTTAAACTGTGGTGATGCTGAGTTACCTGTTGTCATGCCGAGTTGACACTATAACCTGCGGTGATAATCTGTGAAACAGCGGTGATGGACATTTGGACAGCTGTGAAACGGTGCTGAATTATAAATAACTCGTGGTGGTAGCTGTAAGACAGTGGTCATAGCCACATAACCTTCGGTTACAGCTGTGAAATTGTGCTGAAATATGATTAATCTGTGGTGATACCTGCCAAAATTTGGTGAGAGCCAAGTATCTGTGTTACAGCTGTGAAAAAGTGCTGAAATCTTTAATCTGTGGTGACAGCTGTGAAACTGTGGTGACAGCTATGTTATCTGTTGTGAAACTGTGCTGAAATAAAAAAAAATCATTTTGTGAAAGCTATAAACCTGTGGTGATGCCGAGTTATCTGTTGTGATTGCGAGTTTTCCGTTGTGACAGTTATAAAACTATACTGAAGACTAAATAACCTGTGGTGATATCTGTGAAACAGCGGTGATGGCAATTTAACCTGTGGTGACAGCTATGAAACGATGCAGAATTATAAATAACCTGTGGTGATAGCTGTGAAACTGTGGTGCTAGTCGCGTAGCATGTGATGGCAGCTGTGGAACTGCTGAATTCAAAAACACCAACCGGAAATATGTTCTATCCTTTGGAAGCAATAAATAAACAACAGATCCGAAAAGCATGGAATGCACAAGTTTTCTGGCCCAGAACAGCTAGTTTCGGCCAATTAGGCCTCATCAGTGGCCCTGAAATAATTTCAAAATTCCACAGTAAACAAATGATCCCGAAGGACAAGAACATATAAACTACCTATGACGAAAGGCGGGGATACATTTTACGGCCCCCACACACTCCCTTTACGCCAGCTATAGTCACATCAAATATGTTCTATGAAATGCATAAAGTATACATGTATTCCTTGGCAAAACTAACTTGTTTCGTCCAATGACGCTCATCAGAACCCTGAAATAGTACAAAAAACAAACAAACTGTGAAACTGTTGCGATGGCCAGGCGACCGGTGGTGACAGTTTTGACCTGTGCTAAAATCTAAATAATCTGGGGTGACAGCTGTGAAATTGTATTGAAATCTAAATAGCCCGTGGTGATTGATGGCAAACTGTGGGGATAGCCACATATTAACCTGCGGTGACTGCTGTGAAACTGTGCTGAAATCTGAATAACCTGAGGTGATACCTGCGAAAGTTTGGTGATAGCCAAGTATCTGTGTGACAGCTGTGAAAATGTAATGAAATCTGTATAATTTGTGGTGATAGCTGTGAAACTATGTTGACAGCTGTGTTATCTGTTCTGAAGCTGTAAAACTGTGCTGAAATCATAATAACACACTGAGAAAGCTCTGATACCGATTTTCCTGTTGTGATGCTGAGTTGTCTGTTGTGACAGCTATAAAACTATACTGAAAACTAAATAACCTGTGGTGATATCTGTGAAACAACGGTGATGGCCATTTAACCTATGGTGGCAGCTGTGAAATGAGGCAGAATTATGAATACCTGTGGTGATAGCTATGATAGTGGGTGTTAGTTACGTAGCTTGTGGTGACAGCTGTGAAACTGTTGAATTCAAATAGCCTACTGTGAAATATGTTCTATAAAGGAGTTATTCTTTGGAAGCAAGGCATAAACAACAGATCAGAAAAGCATGGAGTGCACAAGTTTTCTGGACCAGAGCAGCTGGTTTCGGCCAATTCAGCCTCATCATTGACCCTGAAATATTTTAAGAATTCCACAATAAACCAATGATCCCGAAGGACAAGAGATTATAGACAACATAATGACGAAAGGCGGAGAGATATTTTACGGCAGCCAAAAACTCCCTTAACGCCAGCTATATTCACATCAAATATGTTCTATGAAAGGTTTATCATTTGTAAGCAAGGAATATACAACAGCGCCTAAAAGCATGGAATGTACAAGTCCGTGGTGATTGATGGCAAACTGTGGTGAAAGCCACTTAACCTGTGGTGACAGCTGTGAAACTGTGATGAAATCGGAATAACCTGCGGTGATACCTGCGAAAGTTTGGTGATAACCAAGTATCCGTGTGACAGCTGTGGAAATGTACTGAAATCTGTATAATTTGTGGTGACAGATGTGAAACTGTGGTTGAAGCTATGTTATCAGATGTGAAGCTGTAAAACTGTGTTGAAATCAAAATAACATATTGAGAAAGCTGTGAAACTGTGGTGATGCCGATTTACCTGTTGTGATGCCGAGTTGTCTGTTGTGACAGCTATAAGACTATACTGAAAACTAAATGACCTGTGGTGATATCTGTGAAACAGCGATGATGGCCATTTAACCTATGGTGACAGCTATGAAGCGATGCTGAATTATAAGTAACCTGTGATGATAGCTGTGAAACAGTGGTGCTAGTCACGTAGCCTGTGGTGACAGCAGTGAAACTGCTGAATTCAAAATAACCTACTGTGAAATATGTTCCATAAAAGAGTTATCACTTGGAAGCAAGGAATAAATAACAGATCCGTAAAGCATGGAGTGCACAAGTTTTCTGGGCCAGAGCAGCTTGTTTCGGCCAAATAGGTCTCATCAGTGGCCCTGAAATATTTTCAAAATTCCACCAATGATTCCGAAGGACAAGAAAATATACACTACATGGTGACGAAAGGCGGAGAGACAGTTAACGGCCGCCACACACTCCATTAACGCCAGCTATAGTCAAAGCAAATATGTTCTATGAAAGGCTTATCATTTGGAAGCAGGGAATATACAACAGAGCCTAAAAGCATGGAATGTACAAGTCCGTGGTGATTGATGGCACACTGTGGGAATAGCCACTTAACTTGTGGTGACAGCTGTGAATCTGTGCTGAAATCTGAATAACATGTGGTGATACCTGCCAAAGTTTGGTGATAGCCAAGTATCTGTGTGACAGCTGTGAAAATGTACTGAAATCTGTATAATTTGTGGTGACAGCTGTGAAACTGTGGTGACAGCTATGTTATCTGATGTGAAGCTGTAAAACTGTGTTGACAGCTATGTTATCTGTTGTGAAGCTGTAAATTGTGCTGAAATCTGTATAATTTGTGGTGATAGCTGTGAAACTATGTTGACAGCTATGTTATCTGTTGTTAAGCTGTAAAACTGTGCTGAAAACAAAATAACACATTGAGAAAGCTGTGATACCGAGTTTCCTATTGTTATGCTGAGTTGACTGTTGTGACAGCTATAAAACTTTACTGAAAACTAAATAACCTGTGGTGATATCTGTGAAACAGCGGTGATGGCCATTTAACCTATGGTGACAGCTGTGAAATGAGTCAGAATTATGAATACCTGTGGTGATAGCTATGATAGTGGGTGTTAGTTACCTATCTTGTGGTGACAGCTGTGAAACTGCTGAATTCAAATAGCCTACTGTGAAATATGTTCTATAAAGGAGTTATCCTTTGGAAGCAAGGCATAAACAACAGATCAGAAAAGCATGGAGTGCATAAGTTTTCTGGACCAGAGCAGCTGGTTTTTGCCAATTCAGCCTCATCATTGGCCCTGACATATTTTAAAAATTCCACAATAAACCAATGATCCCGAAGGACAAAAAATTACAGACAAGATTATGACGAAAGGCGGAGAGACATTTTACGGCAGCCAAAGACTCCCTTAACGCCAGCTATATTCACATCAAATATGTTTTATGAAAGGTTTATCATTTGTAAGCATGGAATATACAACAGAGCCTAAAAGAATGGAATGTACAAGTCCGTGGTGATTGATGGCAAACTGTGGTGATAGCCACTTAACCTGTGGTGACAGCTGTGAAACTGTGTTGAAATCGGAATAACCTGTGGTGATACCTGCGAAAGTTTGGTGATAACCAAGTTTCTGTGTGACAGCTGTGGAAATGTACTGAAATCTGTATAATTTGTGGGGACAGCTGTGAAACTGTGGCGGAAGCTATGTTATCTGATGTGAAGCTGTAAAACTGTGTTGAAATCAAAATAACATATTGAGAAATAAAAATCAAAAATGAGTTCCTTTAAGAGCAATGAAAACATTCATAAGAAAGAAGATGGGTCATACTACGTAGTTTCGGCTAATAAAGCCTCATCAGTGACCCTGTAATGATCCGGCTACGAAAGCCAGAGGAAACATACTGCAATTTTTCGAATTTCGAATAGGCAGTCGATTCAAAGACTGATATAAATCAAAATTGTGTCCAAATAATTAAAAACCTGTCTAGAATATGAGTCTAAACCAATAATTATATATGATTTTCCAGAATATTTACGCTGATCTCAAAGGACAAAAAGTTAAATATAAACTGCACTATGGTTGATGTACGGGGAGACGTTTTACGGCCGCCACACGGCACAACAGCAGCTGCAGTGAAGGCAAATAAAAATCAAAAATGAGTTCCTTTAAGAGCAATGAAAACATTCATAAGAAAGAAGATGGGTCATACTACGTAGTTTCGGCTAATAAAGCCTCATCAGTGACCCTGTAATGATCCGGCAACGAAAGCCAGAGGAAACATACTGAAATTTTTCGAATTTCGAATAGGCAGTCGATTCAAAGACTGATATAAATCAAAATGGGGTCCAAATAATTAAAAACCTGTCTAGAATATGAGTCTAAACCAATAATTATATATGATTTCCAGAATATTTACGCTGAAACTGTGGTGATGCCGATTTACCTGTTGTGATGCCGAGTTGTCTGTTGTGACGGCTATAAAACTATACTGAAAACTAAATGACCTGTGGTGATATCTGTGAAACAGCGATGATGGCCATTTAACCTATGGTGACAGCTATGAAGTGATGCTGAATTATTAATAACCTGTGATGATAGCTGTGAAACAGTGGTGCTAGTCACGTAGCCTGTGGTGACAGCAGTGAAACTGCTGAATTCAAAATAACTTACTGTGAAATATGTTCCATAAAAGAGTTATCCTTTGGAAGCAAGGAATAAACAACAGATCCGTGAAGCATGGAGTGCACAAGTTTTCTGGGCCAGAGCAGCTAGTTTCGGCCAAATAGGTCTCATCAGTGGTCCTGAAATATTTTCAAAATTCCACCAATGATCCCGAAGGACAAGAAAATATAAACTACATTGTGACGAAAGGCGGGGAGACAGTTTACGGCCGCCACACACTCCCTTAACGCCAGCTATAGTCACAGCAAATATGTTCTATGAAAGGCTTATCATTTGGAAGCAGGGAATATACAACAGAACCTAAAAGCATTGAATGTACAAGTCCGTGGTGATTGATGGCAAACCGTGGGGATAATCACTTAACCTGTGGTGACAGCTGTGGAACTGTGCAGAAATCTGAATAACCTGTGGTGATACCTCCCAAAGTTTGGTGATAGCCAAGTATCTGTGTGATAGCTGTGAAAATGTACTGAAATCTGTATAATTTGTGGTGACAGCTGTGAAACTATGTATACAGCTATGTTATCTGTTGTAAAACTGTGCTGAAATCAAAATAACACATTGAGAAAGCTGTGATACCGAGTTTCCTGTTGTGATGCTGAGTTGTCTGTTGTGACAGCTATAAAACTATACTGAAAACTAAATAACCTGTGGTGATATCTGTGAAACAGCGGAGATGGCCATTTAACCTATGGTGACAGCTGTGAAATGAGGCAGAATTATTAATACCTGTGGTGATAGCTATGATAGTGGGTGTTAGTTACCTATCTTGTGGCGACAGCTGTGAAACTGCTGAATTCAAATAGCCTACTATGAAATATGTTCTATAAAGGAGGTACCCTTTGGATGCAAAACATAAACAACAGGTCAGAAAAGCATGGAGTGCACAAGTGTTCTGGACCAGAGCAGCTGGTTTCTGCCAATTCAGCCTCATCATTGGCCCTGAAATATTTTAGAAATTCCACCAGAGACCAATGATCCCGAAGGACAAGAAATTATAGACAACATTATTACGAAAGGCGGAGAGACATTTTACGGCAGCCAAAGACTCCCTTAACGCCAGCTATATTCACATCAAATATGTTCTATGAAAGGTTAATCATTTGTAAGCAAGGAATATACAACAGAGCCTAAAAGCATGGAATGTACAAGTCCGTGGTGATTGATGGCAAACTGTGGCGATAGCCACTTAACCTGTGGTGACAGCTATGAAACTGTGCTGAAATCGGAATAACCTGCGGTGATACCTGCAAAAGTTTGGTGATAACCAAGTATCTGTGTGACAGCTGTGGAAATGTACTGAAATCTGTATAATTTGTGGTGCCAGCTATGAAACTGTGGTGGAAGCTATGTTATCTGGTGTGAAGCTGTAAAACTGTGTTGAAATCAAAATAGCATATTGAGAAAGCTGCGAAACTGTGGTGATGCCGATTTACCTGTTGTGATGCCGAGTTGTCTGTTGTGACAGCTATAAAACTATACTGAAAATTAAATGACTTGTGGTGATATCTGTGAAACAGCGATGATGGCCATTTAACCTATGGTGACAGCTATGAAGTGATGCTGAATTATAAATAACCTGTGATGATAGCTGTGAAACAGTGGTGCTAGTCACGTAGCCTGTGGTGACAGCAGTGAAACTGCTGAATTCAAAATAACTTGCTTTGAAATATGTTCCACGAAAGAGTTATCATTTGGAAGCAAGGAATAAATAACAGATCCGTAAAGCATGGAATGCACAAGTTTTCTGGGCCAGAACAGCTAGTTTCGGCCAAATAGGTCTCATCAGTGGCCCTGAAATATTTTCAAAATTCCACCAATGATCCCGAAGGACAAGAAAATTTAAATTACATTGTGTCGAAAGGCGGGGAGACAGTTTACGGCCGCCACACACTCCATTAACGCCAGCTTCTTTGAAAGGCTTATCATTTGGAAGCAGGGAATATACAACAGAGCCTAAAAGCATGGAATGTACGAGTCCGTGGTGATTGATGGCAAACTGTGGGGATAGCCACTTAACCTGTGGTGACAGCTGTGAAACTGTGCTGAAATCTGAATAACGTGTGGTGATACCTGCCAAAGTTTGGTGATGGCCAAGTATCTGTGTGACAGCTGTGAAAATGTACTGAAATCTGTATAATTTGTGGTGACAGCTATTAAACTGTGGTGACAGCTATGTTATCTGATGAAAAGCTGTAAAACTGTGTTGACCTGTAAAACTGTGCTGAAATCTGTATAATTTGTGGTGATAGCTGTGAAACTATGTTGACAGCTATGTTATCTGTTGTTAAGCTGTAAAACTGTGCTGAAATTAAAATAACACATTGAGAAAGCTGTGATACCGAGTTTCCTGTTGTGATGCTGAGTTGTCGGTTGTGACAGCTATAAAACTATACTGAAAACTAAATAACCTGTGGTTATATCTGTGAATCAGCGGTGATGGACATTTAACCTATGGTGACAGCTCTGAAATGAGGCAGAATTATGCATACCTTTGGTGATAGCTATGAGAGTGGGTGTTAGTTACGTAGCTTATGGTGACAACTGTGAAACTGCTGAATTCAAATAGCCTACTGTGAAATATGTTCTATAAAGGAGTTATTCTTTGGAAGCAAGGCATAAACAACAGATCAGAAAAGCATGGAGTGCACAAGTTTTCTGGACCAGAGCAGCTGGTTTCGGCCAATTCAGCCTCATCATTGACCCTGAAATATTTTGAAAATTCCACAATAAACCAATGATCCCGAAGGACAAGAAATTATTGAAAACATGATAACGAAAGGCGGAGAGACATTTTACGGCAGCCAAAGACCCCATTAACGCCAGCTATATTCACATCAAATGTGTTCTATGAAAGGTTTATCATTTGTAAGCAAGGAATATACAACAGAGGCTAAAAACATGAAATGTACAAGTCCGTATTGATTGATGGCAAACTGTGGTGATAGCCACTTAACCTGTGGTGACAGCTGTGAAACTGCGCTGAAATCGGAATAACCTGTGGTGATACCTGCAGAAGTTTGGTGATAGCCAAGTATCTGTGTGACAGCTGTGGAAATGTACTGAAATCTGTATAATTTTGTGGTGACAGCTGTGAAACTGTGATGGAAGCTATGTTATCTGATGTGAAGCTGTAAAACTGTGTTGAAATCACAATAACATATTGAGAAAGCTGTGAAACTGTGGTGATGCCGATTTACCTGTTGTAATGCCGAGTTGTCTGTTGTGACAGCTATAAAACTATACTGAAAACTAAATGACCTGTGGTGATATCTGTGAAACAGCGATGATGGCCATTTAACCTATGGTGACAGCTATGAAGCGATGCTGAATTATAAATAACCTGTGATGATAGCTGTGAAACAGTGGTGCTAGTCACGTATCTTGTGGTGACAGCAGTGAAACTGCTGAATTCAAAATAACTTATTGTGAAATATGTTCCATAAAAGAGTTATCCTTTGAAAGCAAGGAATAAACACTAATCCGTAAAGCATGGAATGCACAAGTTTTCTGGGCCAGAACAGCTAGTTTCGGCCAAATAGGTCTCATCAGTGGCCCTGAAATATTTTCAAAATTCCACCAATGATCCCGTAGGACAAGAAAATATAAGATACATTGTGACGAAATGCGGGGAGACAGATTTCGACCGCCACACACTCCATTAACGCCAGCTATAGTCACAGCAAATATGTTCTATGAAAGGCTTATTTGGAAGCAGGGAATATACAACAGAGCCTAAAAGCATGGAATGTACAAGTTCGTGGTGATTGATAGCACACTGTGGGGATAGCCACTTAACCTGCGGTGACAGCTGTGAAACTGTGCTGAAATCTGAATAACCTGTGGTGATACCTGCCAAAGTTTGGTGATAGCCAAGTATCTGTGTGATAGCTGTGAAAATGTACTGAAATCTGTATAATTTGTGGTGACAGCTGTGAAACTGTGGTGACAGCTGTGTTATCTGATGTGAAGCTGTAAAACTGTGTTGAAATCAAAATAACATATTGAGAAAGCTGTGAAACTGTGGTGATGCCGATTTAACTGTTGTGATGCCGAGTTGTCTGTTGTAACAGATATAAAACTATACTGAAAACTAAATGACCTGTGGTGATATATGTGAAACAGCGATGATGGCCATTTAACCTATGGTGACAGCTATGAAGCGATGCTGAATTATAAATAACCTGTGATGATAGCTGTGAAACAGTGGCGCTAGTCACATAGCCTGTGGTGGCAGCAGTGAAACTGCTGAATTCAAAATAACTTACTGTGATATATGTTCCATAAAAGAGTTATCCTTTGGAAGCAAGGAATAAACAACAGATCCGTAAAGCATGGAGTGCACATGTTTTCTGGGCCAGAGCAGCTAGTTTCGGCCAAATAGGTCTCATAAGTGGCCCTGTAATATTTTCAAAAATTCCACCAATGATCCCGAAGGACAAGAAAATATAAACTACATTGTGACGAAAGACGGGGAGACAGTTTACGGCCGCCACACACTCCATTAACGCCAGCTATAGTCACAGCAAATATGTTCTATGAAAGGCTTATCATTTGGAAGCAAGGAATATACAACAGAGCTGAAAAGCATGGAGGGTACAAGTTTTCTTGGGCCAAACTAACTAGTTTCGTCCAATGAGCCTCATCATGATCCTTATATAGTAAAACAAACATAGAAACTGTTGCGATGGCCAGGCAACCAGTGATGACAGCTGTGACCTGTACTAAAATCTAAATAACATGGGCGACAGCTGTGAAACTGCACTGAAATCTAAAAGCCTGTAGTAATTGATGGCAAACTGTGGTGATAACCACATAACCTGTGGAGACAGATGAAACTGTGATGAAATCGGAATAACCTGTGGTGATACCTGCGAAAGTTTGGTGATAGCCAAGTATCTGTGTGACAGCTGTGTAAATCTACGGAAATCTGTATAATTTATGGTGACAGCTGTGAAACTGTGGTGACAGCTATGTTATTTGTTGTGAAGCTGTGAAACTGTGCTGAAATCAAAATAACATATTGAGAAAGCTGTGAAACTGTGGTGATGCCGAGTTACCTGTTGTGATGCCGAGTTGTCTGTCGTGACAGCTAAAAAACTATACTGAAAACTACATGACCTGTGGTGATATCTATGAAACAGCGGTGATGGCTATTTTACACTATGGTGACAGCTGTGAAACAGTGCTAAATTATAAATAACCAGTGGTCATAACTGTGAAACTGTGGTGATAGTCACGTACCCTGTGGTGACAGCTGTGAAACTGCTGAATTCAAAATAGTATGTTCTATAAGAGTTATCCTTTGGTAGCAAGGCATAAATAATAGACCCGAAAAGCTTTGAGTACAAACGTTTACTGGGCCAGAGCAGCTAGTTTTGGTCAATAAGGCCTGAAATATTTTCAAAATTCCACAATAAACCAATAATCCCGAAGGACAAGAAAATATAAAACTACATTATGACGAAAGGTGAGGAGACAATTTACGGCCGCCACACACTCCATTAACGCCAGCTATAGTAACATTCGAACTGAAAAGCATGGAGTGTAAATGTTTTGGTCAAACTTTCTAGTTTCAACCAATTATCACATCAGGACTCAGAAATATTATATAAAAACTGTGATACTGGCGATGGTCACGTAACCCCTGGTGACAGCTGTGATCTTGCTAAATAACCTGGTGTAAGAGTTGTGAAACTCTACAGAAATCTAAATCACCTGTGGTGATAGATGGGAAATTGTGGTTTTAGCTCTGCAGCTGTTGCGATAGCCACGTAATATGTGGTGACAGCTGAACCACATAACCTGTGGTGACAGATGTGAAACTGTGCTGAATTCTGAATAACCTGTGGTGATACCTGCGAAACTGTGGTGATAACCACATAACCTGTGGTGACAGATGTAAAACTGTGATGAAATCGGAATAACCTGTGGTGATACCTGCGAAAGTTTGTTGAGAGCCAAGTATCTGTGTTATACATATACTGAAATCTGTATAATTTATAGTGACAGCTGTGAAACTGTGGTGACAACTATGTTATTTGTTGTGAAGCTGTGAAACTGTGCTGAAATCAAAATAACATATTGTGAAAGCTGTGAAACTCTTGTGATGCCGAGTTGCCTGTTGTGACTGTGCGTTTTCTGTTGGGACAGCTATAAAACTATACTGAAGACTAAATAACCTGTGGTGATATCTGTGAAACATCGGTGATGGCAATTTGACCTATGATGGCAGCTATGAAACGATGCTGAATTATAAATAACCTGTGGTGATAGCTGTGAAACTGTGGTGCTAGTCATGTAGCCTATGGTGACGGCTGTGGAACTGTTGAATTCAAAATAACCTACTGTGAAATATGTTCTATAAAAGAGTTATCCTTTGAAAGCAAGGAATAAACAATAAATCCGAAAAGCATGGAGCGCAAAAGGTTACTTGGCCAGAGCAGCTAGTTTCGGCCAATAAGGCCTCATCAGTGGCCCTGAAGTATTTTCAAAATTCCACAATACACCAATGATCCCGAAGGACAAGAAAATATAAACTACATTATGACGAAAGGCGGGGAGACATTTTACGACCGCCACACACTCCCTTAACGCCTGCTGTAGTCACATCAAATATGTTTTATGAAAGGTTTATCATTTGGAAGAGCAAAACAACAGAACTGAAAAGCATGGAAAGTACACGTTTTGGCCAAACTTTCTAGTTTCGACCAATTATCGCATCAGGATTCTGAAATATTGTAATACAAACTGTGAAACTGGCGATGGTCACGTAATCAGTGGTGACAGCTGTGATCTGTGCTAAATAACCTGGCGTTAGAGCTGTGAAACTGTACTGAAATCTAGATAACCTGTGGTGATAGATGGGAAACTGTGGTTATAGCTCTGCAGCTGATGTGATAGCCACGTAATCTGCGATGACAGTTGTGAAACTGTGCTGTAATCTCCAAAATATGTGGTGATAGCTGTGAAAATGTGGTGATGACCCCGTACCCTGTGATGACACCTATGGAACTATGCTTGAAACTTAACCTGTGGTGACAGCTGTGAAACTGCAGTGATTATTATGTTGCCTGTGGTGACAGCTGTGAAACTATGCAGAAATCTAAATAACATGTGGCAAGTGGCACATAATACTAGAGCTGTTAACTCTTCAGCCTGCCATTTCCGGAAAACTGATCTGATTGGTTAGGTTCAAACAGAAAAGTTCAAATCTGATCTTTAGTTATCATAACATTGTGGTGAGACTTTAATGTCAGAAGTCATATTTCTGTTAACGAGCTTTAACATTTGAAACCGAGATGCAGATAGGCTATGCTTTCTTGAATTTACACAGTCTTTATTCTTGTTGATAGCTAAGGATGTCATCAAAATTAAAGGAAAAGTTGAAATGTCTTGGCACAAAAATACAGCAACAAAAAAAAACTTAAGGAGTAAAAACATTTTGAAAATTAATTAAAGCAACCGGCCTTATCTGGAACATTGTCCCTACAAGGGACATTTTCCTTTTTCCATTGAGTATTTGTTGAAAGGGATAATTGTCCTCGTTTCCCATGCACTCTTTAGAATCGCCTTCGCGATTATAATGAATATCCAAGTATGGAGAAAATTATCCTTTACTTAATTATCCTTTAATCGTATAATCAAATACCCTCTTATCTATGTCAATGTTTACTTCAAACTGAAGTCGCATCAGGTAAAAACTTACCGCCAGTGCATTTAATAAAATACGATTCATTCCTTGAAAAAAAAAACACATATATATAAATGAAGAACTGACCATTAACTGCATAACACTAAAGCACTTTTAAATAAACTGATCATCAATACATTTCAAATACATTGTCTGATTCACTGGCTGTGATATAAACTCCAGAATACTGGGTTTCAGCATCTGACACTTATGGCCCTTGGCAGAAACTGGCTGCCTATTAAACAAGCAGATACAAATCCACGGAAACAACTCTCCATATGTAGTTAATAGAGGGGTTTGGTGCTCTCCTCTAATAAGCTCTTCCCTGTGGTGATAGCTGTGACACTGTCGTAAAAAACATATAATATGTGGCGACAACAGTTGTGAAAAATTAAAGGAAAAGTTGAAATGTCTTGGCACAAAAATACAGCAACAAAAAAAACTTAAGGAGTAAAAACATTTTGAAAATTAATTAAAGCAATCGGCCTTATCTGGAACATTGTCCCTACAAGGGACATTTTCCTTTTTCCATTGAGTATTTGTTGAAAGGGATAATTGTCCTTGTTTCCCATGCACTCTTTAGAATCGCCTTCGCGATTATAATGAATATCCAAGTATGGAGAAAATTATCCTTTACTTAATTATCCTTTAGTCGTATAATCAAATACCCTCTTATCTATGTCAATGTTTACTTCAAACTGAAGTCGCATCAGGTAATACATTGTCTGATTCACTGGCTGTGATATAAACTCCAGATTACTGGGTTTCAGCATCTGACACTTATGGCCCTTGGCAGAAACTGGCTGCCTTTTAAACAAGCAGATACAAATCCACGGAAACAACTGTCCATATGTAGTTAATAGAGGGGTTTGGTGCTCTCCTCTAATAAGCTCTTCCCTGTGGTGATAGCTGTGACACTGTCGTAAAAAACATATAATATGGGCGACAACAGTTGTGAAAAATTAAAGGAAAAGTTGAAATGTCTTGGCACAAAAATACAGCAACAAAAAAAAAAACTTAAGGAGTAAAAACATTTTGATATATACATATAATATGTGGCGACAACAGTTGTGAAACTATAGTTATAGCCAAATAAACTTTGAGAGTTGCGAAAGCTATGACAGTGTGCTGAAATCTATATTATCTATGATGGGAGCTGTGAAACTATGAGGTGATTACAGCTGTGAATCTGTGCTGAAATATAATTTACCTGTGGTGATAGCTGTGACCCTGTCGTAAAAGTCATGTAATCTATGGCGACAACAGCTGTGAAACTATTGTTATAGCCAAATAACCTTTGCAAGTGGTGACAGCTGTGAAAGTGTGCTGAAACCAATATTATTTGTGGTGGGGGCTGTGCAACTGTGCTGAAATATAAATTACCTGTGGTGAAAGCTGTAAAACTGCCGCGATAGCCACGTAACCTGTGGTGACTACCGTGAAGCTGTTCTGAAATCCAAATAACCTGTGATGATGAGGTTAAACTGTGCTGAAATCGAGATAACCTATGGTGATAGCTGTTAAACTGTGGTGATAGCCACGTAACGTGAAGTGACAGCTATGAACTGCGCTGAAATCTATAAATAACCCGTGGTAATAGCTGTGAAGCTTTGGCGATATAAACATTACCTGTGCACACGTGACAGCTATGAAACTGCTGAAATCTATATAATCTGTGGTGAAAGCTGTGGAATTGTGGTGATAGCCATGTGACCGATGGTGACAGCTGTGAAATTGTGCTGCTAAAACCTATAAAATCTGTAGTCGTAGCTGTTAAACGGTCATGACACCCACGTAACGTGTTATGACAGCTATGAATCTGAGCTAAAAACTCAACAACGTGTGAGGAAAGCTTTGCTCTGTGCTGATTATTACGTTACCTTTGGTAAAAGCTCTGAAACTGTGCTGAAATCTATAAAAGCTTTTGGTGTCAGCTGTGAAACTGTGCTGAAATCTTTAAATTCTGTGGTGATATCTGTGAAACTGTGATGATGGCCATGTAACCTGTGATGTCAGCTTTGGAACTGTGCTAAAACCTTAATGAACCGTGGTACTGCAGGGATTATCACATTACCAATAGTGACAGCTGTCAAACTATGATGAATTCTAAATAATATGTAGTGATAGCTGTAACACTGTGGTGATACCAACGTAACCTACGTCGACAGCTATGAAACTGTGGTGATAGCCAAATAAACTTTATGGGCTGCGACATCCATGTAAATGTGTTCAATAGAAGTGAAGGCATTGACCAGGAATCGATACAATTAACTCACAGCTCCCATTAGAGACACCAAAGGGAAAGAAACACAAACAAATCTATATATTTTGCGGTGATGACATCTGTGAAATTGTGCTAAAATCAAAATTACATATGGTGATATCTGTAAAACTGCGGTGATAGCCACATAACCCTCGGTGGCAGCTGTGAAGCTGTGCTGAAATCCATATAACCTGTGGTCATAGCTTCGAATTTGTGGTTATAGCGACGCAACCTATGGTAAAGGTGCAAGTGTAATGAAATTTAAATAGCCCAATGGTGACAGCTGCTGTAAAAAGGTGCTGAAACCTAATAAACATGTGCTGATAGTTGTTAAACTGTGGCGAAAGCCACGTATGAGACTGTGTTTAAATCTAAATAACCGTTTGATTTTAGCTGTGATATTGGCGTGATAACCATATAACGGGTGGTGAAAGAGCAAAATATAGCAATATAGCGTCGGGGATAACCGTGAAGCTGCTGTAATAGCCATGTAATCTGTCGTGAGCGCTGTGATAGTGTCGTTATTTATTACCTATGGTTATAGCCGTGAAACTGTTGTGAAAGTTTTATTACACATGTGACCTGTGGTGATAGTCATGGAAACTGTGCTGATTATCAAAATAACCAGTGGTGACAGCGCTGAAACTGTGTAAATAGCTATATAGCCTATGTTGATATGGCGACAACTGAAACGGTGGCGACACGTTTATAAGCTGCGATCCCTGGTTTATGAGACGGGTAGCAAAACCACATCACTATGTGGAGACAGTTATGAAGCTGTGGTAATAGATATTTAGTGTATGGTGATAGTAGTGAATGTGTTGCGAAAGTCATATAAAATGTGGTTGCATATGAGAAACTGCAGTGATAGTAATATAACATGTAGTGACAGATTAGAAATTATGGTATTTTTAACCTGAGATTGTGCTGTAAAGCTGTGATGATAACCTTAAACAGTTTTGTAATCGAGTTAATTTCATATTCCCGATGTGACTGCCTTGAAACTGTTTTAATAGCCATATCTCTTAAGGTGACCGCTGGACATAGTAGTGATAGTAAAGTAAACATGTCGTGTTATAGCCAAATATCTTGTGGTGGCAGCTGTGAAGTAAGTGTTGGCCACATAACTTGTCGTGACAGATTACATATAGCTGCAAAATAGCGGGGGGGGGGGGGGGGTGGGTGAGGCGAAGGTGTTGCATCAACTGGGCGCCAACTGATATTGGCTTACAGTTAGGCAAGGCTTGCTGGCCTAGCAGCAATTAAGGATAGAAGGTAACGTTGGTATTTCTTCTATTTCTTCACTTTCATTTATTTAGCGCTGTCTCTGCCCACTCTCATTCACCTCCTCTACTTCTTCTTTCTCTTTTCTCCTTTTTATCTGGGAGACGACACAAAATGACCCACAAGGGTTGACATGTCGTTAAACCCCAACATAACCAATCAATAGCTGCGAAATTGTAGTGGCATCCACATAGTATGTGGTGATAGCTGTGAAACTGTACATAGGCATATAACCTGTGGTGATATTTGGTAAACTGTGTTGATAACCATAATTCATGAAAAAAACAGCTGCAAAACATTCGACAGCCATGTAAAATAGAAGTGGAGGCAATGATTAGGAATCGACACAATCAACCCACAGCTCCCACCAGAGACACCAAAGAGAAAGATAAACACACATGAAACAACAGACCCTAATGGAAACGCCAACAGCGGAAAGCCAAAAGGACAGTTACTTTCCCACAAAATGACCAATAGGCTAGCCAAAATAAATAACATAAGCGACACAAACACCCAAAGACAAACCATAACAAAAATAAACCACGACAGAAGAACCACCTTGGAACGGTCAGCAGAAACGAATTCCACTGGGGGGCTTAAATCAATTTTACGTGGCTACAATCCTCGCCATTACTTCCGTCGCGATTAAGACAAATAGTTTGTTCAGTCCGCATGAAGGCCTCCTAACTCGTCAGTGCAACATCTCCGTGAACACAAATAATCAAACAAGCACAGAGATGAAACAACGCTGAGGACTCGACAGCAAGAAACCACTGAAATGCCTGAGCAAAAGAAAACCAACAGTTAGAATCGATTTCACCCTCCAGTTAAAATACTGACCGTTCCAAGGCGATTCTTCTGTTGTGGTTTATTATTGTTACAGTATCTTTTTATTTTGGACAGTCATTTTGTGGTAAAGTAATTGCCCTTTGGGCTTTCCGATTGTGGCGTTTTTATTGTGGTGAAGTTGTTTTATGATTATGTTTCTTTCTCTTTGGTGTCTTGAATGGGAGGTGTGAGATAATTGTATCGATTCCTGATGATTGCCTTCACTTCTATTTTGTGGTGACAGCTGTGAAATCGTGGTGATACCCAGCTAACAGTTGTGTTTTATAAAAGTTTTCATAACGTCGGAAGGGACGTCATGTAACTTTCGCTTGTTTATATGCTGCAGCGTTAAACTAAAGATCAATTTTAATGTTTAACCGCCAGCTGTGAAACTGAGGTGATAGCGATATAACCTTTGGTGATAGCTGAGAAATTCAGGTGACATATGTGAAACAGAGATGTTTGCTATATAACCTGTTGGGACAGCTGTGAAAATGAGGTGAAAGCCGTATGCCCTTTGGTGAAAGGCTGTAAAAGTAAGGTGTATCTATACTTCCTGTGTTGAAAGCTGTTAGACTGGGGTGAAAGCCAAAAGACCTGTTGCGACAGCTGCAAGTCTGATGTGATATCCGCACTACCTGTGATTACAAATGTGAAACTAATGTCATAGCCATATTTCCTATAGTGTATATCCCAGGTGATAACCATATTATTTGTGGTGACAGCTTAACTGAGGAGAAACCATGTAACCTGTTATGATTGCTGTTTAAATCACGCTATATAATCTGTGGTGAACGCTGTGAAATTCACACGAGGGCCATAACACCTGTGGTGACCGCTGTGAAACCGAGGAGATAGCCATACTACCAGTAGGGAAAGCTCTGAAAGCCATACGATAGCCATATTAGCTATGGTGATAGCTGCGAAACTAATGTGAAAGCCATTTTACCTGTTTTACCTGTTTTGTTTGCTGCGAAACCCATGTGATAGCCATACCACCTATGGTGACAGCTGTGAAACTAATATTACTGCTATATAATCTGTGGTGACCACTTTAAAATCTTAGGGGATAGCCATATTACCCGTGGTGATATCTATAAAACGGATGTGATAGCTATACTACCTGTGGTTATAGCTGAGAAACTCACGTTATAGCCTTATTATCTGAGGATGTTTAATTTATCGTGCTAACAGATTTGAAAGTGAAGTGATTGTCATGTCATATGTGCTGTTAGCTGTGAGACTCAAGTGATGGACAGAAGCCTCCGTGTTGAAGTGGTTACGCTAGTCGCCTTGTAAACCAGGGATCGCAGGATCGATCCCGGGCTTCTCCAGACTTTCGGATGTGTCTTAAACCGAGGTCTCGTCTCCGTATGACCTTAGCTGTTGGTGGGACGTATAACTCAAACACCCACTCACTCAGTTGATGGACATTCTACCTGTTGCAATAATGGAGAAACACAGGTCACTGCTATATAACATTGATGACACCTGTGAAACTGATGTCCTATGGTGATAGCTGTGACACCGAGGTGATAGCATCTTACATGCAGTGATAAAGTAAAACTCAGATTGTAGTCATATTACCAATGTTGAAAGCCGTGAAACGATGCGATAGCCATTCTACATTTGGGTGATAAATGTAATGCTGAGGTGATAGCTGTGAAACTCAAGTGATAGCCATACTACCTCTGGTGAAAAATGTGAAACACAGGTGATTGCTATTCTGTCTCTGGCGATAGCTGTAAAAATGAGGTGATAGACATATTTCTGTGGTGACAGCTGTAACTCTGATGTGAAATCCAGCTGTTAAACTAATGTGATAGCTATATTCCCTGTGGTGGTAGCTTTGAAACCCAGGTGATAACCATTCTACATGTGGTGACAATTGTGAAACACAGGTGAATGCTATATTACATGTGGTGAAAGCTGTTTTCCTGTGGTGATAGCTTTGAATACGAGGTGATAGCATATCACCCGAGGTGACAACTGTAAATGTCAGATTATAGCGAGATTACCTGTGGTGACGTCTGTGAAACTGAATCTATAGCCATACTACCTGTGGTAATAAGTGTGATGCTGAGGTGATAGCTGTGAAACTCAAGTAATAGCCATACTACCTCTGGTGACAATGATGAAACACAGGTGATTGCTATATTACCTATGGACGACAGATGTGAAACACAGATGATAGCCATATATCTTGCGATAACAGCTTTAAGTCTGATGTGATATCTATACCATCTTTGGTGACAGCTGAGAAAGTAATGTGATAGCCATATTACCTGTGAATATCAAACTTTCAATTAAGAAAGCTGAGAAACTCAGCTAAAAATGATATAATCTGTGGTAGTAGCTGTAAAACTAAGGCGACAGCCATGTTACCTGATTTGATTGCTATGAAAATCATGTGATAGCCATACTACCTATATTGCCAGCTGTGAAACTGAAGTGATTGTTATATAACCTGTGATGACAGCTGTGCACCTCAGGTGGCAGCCATATTACCTGTTGTGATAGCTGTTACTACTTCTGGTGACAGCTGTAAATAAGAGGTGTTTACTGTTTTACCTTTCTTTTACGACAGTTGTGAAAACTGAGATGATAGGTTTTGTGTGTGAAACTGGGTTGACAGCAAAGTAGAAGTAAAACAAAGATCAGGATTGGATACAATTAACTTACTCCACCCATCAAAGACACCAAAGGGAAAGAAACACAACCATTAAGCGACCATACCATAATGGAAACCAAAACAAAGGAAGGTCATAAGGACAGTTACTTTCCCACAAAATGGCCATATGGCCATCCAACATAAAAAGACACAATTGATACACACAGTAAGTAACAAACAACAACATAAAAAAAATCGCCACAGAAGAACCGCCTTGGAACGGTCAGTGGAAAGATTTCCACTGGGGGGGGGGGGGGGGGGGGGGGGGCTTAAATCGATTTTACGTGGCCACAATCCTCGCCCTTACTTCCGTCGCGATTTAGACAATTATTTGTTCAGTCCGCATGAAGGCCTCCTAAATCATCAGTGCAACATCTCCGTGAACACAAATAATCATAGAATCTCAGAGGTGATACAACGGTGAGAACTCGACAGCAAGAAACCACTGAAATGCTGGAGCAAAAGAAAACCAACAGTTAGACTCCGATGGGCCCGACCAGAGACAGAGCATCAGGCACCAACCAACATTACCTTGAATTAGATCTCTCTAACTCTCAATAAGCCTTTACGTTGGAACCGTCATAGAATCTGAGGCCTGATCAACCGGCGTGCAATTAAGAGGGAAGCAAAGTTGCCAACTGTGATTGGGTTGACTACCATGCATGCAGTCTGTCGTATAATATCCATGTTGTACCCTATCTTTTTATATCGAAGAATGATTTTACGAAATTGGGTGCTAAATACTATCTTTAGCGACAGCTGTGAAAATTTAAAAGAAAGACCCAGGGAGCGCCACAGTCACAAGACACAGCCCACTCACGACAGGAAGAGGAAACATACACAAAACAAGAAAAATACGAGTGTTTATGAAACGGAACAATCAGCCCTCTCTTCCCCACACGGGGTGATCAGACCATTAGAAAACACTAAACAACAACTTACAACAAGTTAGCAGATATGCGATGATAGCCATACTACCCGTGGTGATAGCCATATTACCTGTGGTGATAGCTATAAAATGTAGGTGAAAGACTGTGGTGACAGCTGTCAAATTAAGGTGATAGCCATAATACCTTTGGAGATAGTTGTGAAATTCAGGTGATAGACTGTGAAACTTAGTTGATAGCTTTACTACATATTTGGGCAACTGTTACTCAAGTAATGGCCATATAAACTGTGGCGATAACTGGAAACTATGGGGATAGCCATACTAACTCTGGTAACAGCTGTGAAACAGAGGTGACAGCTGTACTACCGGTGGTGACAGATGTCAAGCCGAAGCGATAGGCATATTACCTATACTGATAGTTGTGGAATTCAGATGATAGTTATACTAAGCATAGTGAAATATGTGAAGCTGAGGTGACAGCCATATTACCTGTGGTGGTAGCTGTAAAATTGAGGTTATAGCCACATTACCTTCTGTGACAGCAATGAAGCCAGGTGATAACCATACTAGTTGTAGCGACAGTTGTAAAACAGATGTGATTTCTGCAAATACCTCTTGTGACAGCTGTCAGCCGATGTCATAACCGTTTTACTTGTGATTATAGCTGCCAAATTCAAGTCATAGTCCTATTTCTTGTTGTGAAGCTCAAGTGATAGCCATATTTCCTGAGGTGACAGCTGTGAAATGGAGGTGATAGCCATATTACATACTTTTATAGCTATGGAACCCAGATGATAGCAATATAACCTGAGGGGATATCGTTGTCACCTGTAGGGATAACTCTGAAACTCGGGTGATAACCATACTAACTGTTTGACAAGTATGTATCATAGTTGACTGCTATATTATCTGTGGTAACGACTGTCAAACTGAGGTGATAGCAATCTAACTTTTGTGAAGGAAAGCCGAGAAAGTCAGGTGATAGCCATATTACTTGTGATAGCTGTGAAACTAAAATGATAGCCATACTACCTATAGTTAAACGATTGCTATATAATATATGGTGACAGCTGTAAAACTGAGGTGATGGCGATATTACCTTTGGCGATGGCTGTTAAACTCTGGTGATTACCATACTACTCAGATGATGGCCATATAGCCTGTAGTGATAGCTGTCAAGCTAAGGGGATAGCCAAACAAGCTATGGGAATATCTGTGAAACAGACAGGATGTTGTTATACGACAGACTGCATGCATGGTAGTTAACCCAATCACGGTTGGCAACTTTGCTTCCCTCTTTAATTGCACGCCGGTGGGTCAGGCCTCAGATTCTATGACGGCTCCAACGTAAAGGCTTATTGAAAATTAAAGAGATAATGTTGGTTGGTGCCTGATGCTCTGTCTCTGGTCGGGCTTATCGGAGTCTAACTGTTGGTTTTCTTTTGCTCCAGCATTTCAGTGGTTTCTTGCTGTCGAGTCCTCACCGTTGTCTCACCTCTGTGGTTCTTTGATTTCTGTGTTCACGGAGATGTTGCACTGATGAGTTAGGAGGCCTTCATGCGGACTGAACAAATTATTTGTCTGAATCGCGACGGAAGTAAGGGCGAGGATTGTGGCCACGTAAAATCGATTTAAGCCCCCCCCAGTGGAAATCTTCCACTGGCCGTTCCAAGGCGGCTCTTCTGTGGCGATTTATTTATGTTGTTGTTTGTTACTTACTGTGTGTATCACTTTTGTCTTTTAATTTTGGATGGCCATATGGCCATTTTGTGGGAAAGTAACTGTCCATATGGCCTTCCTTTGTTTAGGTTTCCATTATGGTCTGGTCGCTTAATGTTTGTATTTCTTTCCCTTTGGTGTCTTTTATGGATGGAGTAAGTTAATTGTATCAATTCCTGATCTTTGTTTTACTTCTACTTTGATTGCTGTATTACCTGTGGCAGCTGTCAAACCGAGGTGACAGGCATATTACAGATGGTAGTCATACTGCTTCTTGTGAAACTCAGGTGATAACCATATGATCTGAGGTGTAAAATGCGAAACTGAGGTGACAACCATATTACCTATGGTGGTAGCTGTAAAACTGAGGTTATAGCCATATTACCGGCGGTGATGCGTCTGACTGGTGATCAGAAGTACGCGGATTCAATACTTGCCGGGGTTGGCAGTATTTTTTCGTGGAGATTGATCATGAAATCGTTTCTATCATCATTCTTTCCCTTCCGCTGATTCAAGAAGGGCAGTTGTCAGTTTCTGGCGAAAGAATGTACACTGTACTGGTTAACCACTTATGTACAAGACAGCCCAGGAAACGTGTGGATAGGTAAACTGACAAGCTAAAAAAATACATAGTGTTGACTGGGCCATTAAACTGCAATCAATGAAAGCAAAAACCTGTGTACTCATGTGATAGCATTACTACCTGTGGTGACAGCTGGGAAAAATGGCCTTAACCGTACGAGTTTTAGTGACTGTTGTGAAACAGAGGTGATTGTTGTATTACCTGTTGTGACAGCTGTCAACCAAGATGACAGCCGTATTATCTGTAATGATAGCTCTGAAATTCAGGTTTTTTTTTTGTGGGAAGCTCAGATGATAGCTATACTTCCTGTGGTGACAGCTGTGAAATGGAGGTGATATCCATATTAGCTCTGGTGATAGCTGTGAAACTCAGTTGATAGCAATATAACCTGTGGTTACAGCTGTCAAACTGAGGTGACAGCCATGTTACCTGTAGTGATAGCTGTGAAACTCAGTTGATAACCATTCTACCTGTTGTGACAAGTGTGAAACATAGTGGATTGCTGTATTACTTGTGGTGACAGCTGTCAGTCTGAGGTGATAGCGATATGATCTTTGGTGACAGATGTTAAAGTCAGGTGATAACCATACTACCTGCTGTGAAGGAAAGCTGAGAAATTCAGATGATACCATATTACTTGTGGTGATAGCTGTGAAACTAAGACGACAGCCATACTACCATACATGGTAAAATGATTGCTATATATTATGTTATGACAGCTGTGAAATTGATGTGATAGCCATATTACCTGTGGTGATGTGATGATAGCTAAGAAACTGAGGTAATTGCGATATTACCTGCTGTAAGCTGTGAAACTCTGGTGATAAACAAACTACCTGTTCTGAGATTTGTGAAACGGAGGTCATTGCTTAATAACCTGAGGTGACAGTTGTGAAACTGAGGTGTTTGTCATACCACCTTTGGTGATAGCTGTGAAACAGGGTTTAGAAATAGAGGTGAAGACAATGATCAGGAATGGATTCAATTACCCCTAATCTCCTAACAGAGACAACAATGGGAAAAATACGAAATTGAAATAACTAAACCCTAATGAAAACACCACAAGCGGATAGCCAAAAGGACATTTACTTTCCACAAAAATGGCCAAACAGCGATCGAAAATAAAAAGACATAAGCAATACATACATGCAAAGACGCACTGTAACAATAATAAACCACAACACAAGAACCGCCTTGGAATGGTCAGCAAAAAGTATTCCACTCGGGGGCTTAAATCGATTTTACATGGTCTCAATCCTCGTCCTTGGTTCTTTTATGGTTTAAACAAATTATTGTTAAAGTCCGCATAAAGTCACATCACATGTGTTGACAGCTGTAAAACTGGAAACTCAGGAGATAGCCATATTACCCGTGGCGATATCTATTAAGACTAATTTGAAAGTCTTACCCCGGAGTCTAACTGTTGGTTTTCTTTTGCTCCGGCATTTCATTGGTTTAATGCTTTCGAGTCCTCACCATTGTTTCATCTCAATGGTTGTTTGAGTTTTTGTGTTCACAGAGATGTTGCACTGATGAGTAAGGAGGCCTTCATGCGGGCTGAACAAATTATTTGTGTAAATCGCGACGGAAGGGCGAGTATTGTGACCACGTAAAATCGATTTAAGTTCCCCCCCCCGAAACACACACCCAAGTGGAATTCGTTTCCGCTGACCTTTCCAATTCTTCTGTCGCGGTTTATTTTTGTTATGAACTGTTTTTGGGTGTTTGCGTCGCTCATATTATTTTATTTTGGATAGCCTATTGGCCATTTTGTGGGAAAGTATCCGTCCTTTTGGTTTTCCGCTGTTGATGTTTCCATTGGGGTCTGTTGTTTCATGTTTGTGTTTCTTTCTCTTTGGTGTCTCTGATGGGAGCTGTGGGTTAATTGTATCGATTCCTGATCATTGCCTCCACTTCTGCTTTATTACCTGGACTGGCAGCTGTGAAACTGAGGTGATAGCCATATTATATATAGTGGCAACTGTTATTCAGGTGGTGGCCCTATATAGCCTGCGGTGATAGAGGTGACTGCTGCATTACCTGTGGTGACAGCTGCTAAACCGAGGTGATATGTATATTACCTATAATGGCAGGTGTAAAAATCAGATGAAAGTCATACTACTTCTTGTGAAATACAGGTGACAGCCATATTGCCTGAGGTGAAAGATATGAAACTGAGGTGGCAGCCATATTACCTGTGGTGGTAGCTGTTAAAGTCATATTACCTGCTCAGATGATAGCCTTACTACCTGTGGTGACAGCTGAGAAACTCAGGTGATATCCATACTCAATTTAGTAATAGCTATGAAACAGAGGTGATTGCTGTATTGTTGACAGCTGTAAAATACAGGCAAGAACCGTATTACCTGCGATGATAGCTGTGAAAATCAGGTGATAGTCATATTTCTTGTTGTGAAGCTCGGGCGATAGCCATATTTCCTGAGATGACCGCTATGAAACGGATGTGATAGCCATATTACCTATGGTGATAGCTGTGAAACTCTGTTGAAAACAATATTAACTGTGGTGACAGCTGTCAAACTGAGGTGATAGCCATGTTACCTGCAGTGATAGCTTTGAAACTCGTCCGATAATCATACTGCCTGTTGTGACAATTGTGAAGCATAGTTGATTGCTATAATTATTACCTATGGTGACAGATGTAAACTGAGGTGATAGCGAAATAACCTTTGGTGTTATATGTGAATATTCTGGTGATAGCCATATTACCTGCTGTGAAGGAAAGCTGAGAAAGTCGGGTGTTAGCCATATTGTGGTGATAGCTGTGAAACTAAGGTGATAATCATAATACCTATAGTGACAGCGGTGAAACAGAAGTGATTGCTATAATATATGTGGTGACAGCTGTGAAACTGAGGTGATATCCATATTAACTGCGGTGTTGTGGTGATAGCTGAAAAATTCGGGTGATACCAATATTGACCTTGTTGATAGTTGTGAAACTCTTGTAACCATACTACTTATTGTGACTTTTGTGAGACAGAGGTCATTGGTTAACAACCCGTGGTGACAGTTGTAAAACTTAAGAGTTAGCCATACTACATGTGGTGATAGCAGTGAAACTTAGGTTATCGCCATATTACCTGTGGTGATATCTGTGAGAATAAGTTCAAAGCCATACAAGCCAAAATATTAAGGGTAAAAGCTGTGTGCGGCATCAGTTGTGATAGCCATTCTACCTGGCAATTCAACCTGTGGTGACAGTCGTATAACTCAGGTAACAGCCTCATTACCTGTGATGATAGGTGTGAAACTAAGATGACAGCCATATTAACTGTGGTGATAGCTAAGATTTGTTTGTCAATAGTTTTTACTTCCCAGGCAATACCATTTAGGATATTTGGAGGTTGCTTTCGATTTTGAGGGACTTTTACCCGACACTGAGATAAACTGACATCTCAAGGCCTACCACCCAAAGAAACCGCAAGGGTTTAACCAAGAGGACCATAACGCTCACCTGAGCTAAGAGATTAACATGTAGGCCCCAGGGCGGTGCAATTTTTGGACCCAGGTCTACAATTTGAACAACCTAAGCAGAGGTCCACTGAATGAAGCTAAACATCGAATATAAAAGGCATCGGCCTTCTGGTTTTGAACAATAAGATTTTTCAAAAGTTTTCTCTTTATAATAAAATTAAAAAAAGAGTTCCTTTAAGAGCAATGAAAATATTCATAAGAAAGAAGATGGGTCATACTACGTAGTTTCGGCTAATAAAGCCTCATCAGTGACCCTGTAATGATCCGGCAACGAAAGCCAGAGGAAGCATACTGCAATTTAGCGAATTTCGAATAAGCAGTCGATTCAAAGACTGATATAAATAAAAAAATGAGGTCCAAATAATTAAAAACCTGTCTAGAATTTGAGTCTAAACTAAAAATTTATTTCTGATTTCTCAGAATATTCACGCTGATCTCAAAGGACCAAAAGTAAAATATAAACTGCACTATGGTTGATGTACGGGGAGAGGTTTTACGGCCGCCACACGGCACAACACCAGCTGCAGTGAAGGCAAATAAAATTAAAAAAAGAGTTCCTTTAAGAGCAATGAAAATATTCATAAGAAAGAAGATGGGTCATACTACGTAGTTTCGGCTAATAAAGCCTCATCAGTGACCCTGTAATGATCCAGCAGAAAGCCAGAGGAAGCATACTGCAATTTAGCGAATTTCGAATAGGCAGTCGATTCAAAGACTGATATAAATAAAAAAAAATGAGGTCCAAATAATTAAAAACCTGTCTAGAATTTGAGTCTTAACTAATAATTTATTTCTGATTTCTCAGAATATTCACGCTGATCTCAAAGGACCAAAAGTAAAATATAAACTGCACTATGGTTGATGTACGGGGAGACGTTTTACGGCCGCCACACGGCACAACACCAGCTGCAGTGACGGCAAATAAAATTAAAAAAAAAAGAGTTCCTTTAAGAGCAATGAAAATATTCATAAGAAAGAAGATGGGTCATACTACGTAGTTTCGGCTAATAAAGCCTCATCAGTCACCCTGTTATTATCCGGCAACGAAAGCCAGAGGAATAGCGAATTTCGAATAGGCAGTGGATTCAAAGACTGATATAAATAAAAAAATGAGGTCCAAATAATTAAAAACCTGTCTAGAATTTGAGTCTAAACTAATAATTTATTTTTGATTTCTCAGAATATTCACGCTGATCTCAAAGGACCAAAAGTAAAATATAAACTGCACTATAGTTGAAGTCTATGTAAAACCAGTGGACCCAAGGGCGGGGCCATTTTTGGCCCCCATGCTATGATTGGAACGATCATGGTTGAGGTCCATTAGATGAAGCTGCAAACCAAATATCAAAGACCTGGGCCTTCTGGTTTCACACAAGAAGATTTTTAAAGGTTTTCCCTCTATTAGCCTATGTAAAACCAGTGGGCCCCGGCGCGGGAGCATTTTTGGCCACAGGGCTATGATTTGAACAATCTTGGAAGAGGTCCACTAAATGAAGCTTCATATCAAGTATCAAAAGACCTGAGCTTTCTGGTTTCAGACAATAAGATTTTTAAAGGTTTTCCTAATATAAGCTTATGTAAAACCAGTGAACACCAGCGAGGGGGCATTTTTAGCCAAAGGGCTATAATTTGAACAATCGTGGTACAGGTTCACTAGATGAAGCTTCATACTAAATACCAAAGACCAGGACCAGCTGGTTTCACAGAAGAAGATTTTTATATGTTTTCCCTATATTAGCCTATGTTAAACCAGTGGGCCCCGGCATGGGGGCATGATTGGCCTCAGGGTATTAATTTGAACAATCTTGGTAGAGATTCACTAGATGAAGCTTCATACCAAATATCAAAGACCTGGGCCTTCTGGTTTCAGGCAAGAAAATTTTTAAAGGTTTTCCCTTATAAGCCTAGGTAAAACAAGTGGGCCCCGGCGCAGGGGCATTATTTGCCCCAGGTCTATAATTTGAACAATCTTGGTATAGGTCCATTTGATGATGCTTCATACCAATTATCTAAGACCTGGGCCTTCTGGTTTCAGAGAAGAAGATTTTTTATAGGTTTTCCCTATATAAGCCTATGTAAAACCAGTTGGCCACGGGGCAGGGTCGTTTTTGGCCCCAGGGCTATAATTTGAACAATCTAGGTAGAGGTCCACTAGATAGAGCTTCATACCAAATATCAAAGACTTTGGCCTTCTGATTTCAGAGAAGAAGATTTTTAGCTCACCAGAGCCGAAGGCTCCGGGGGAGCTTATAGGATAGGCAGTTGTCCGTCGTTGTCGTCGTCGGCGTTAACATTTTCAAACGACATCTCCTCTGAAGCCACTGGGCCGATTGAGTCCAAATTTCATCTGTAGCATCCTTGGGTTTGGGGATTGAAAGTTTGTGTTTTTATGAAATTCGGCTTATTAGTTATGTTGCTATGGCAACTTAGAGTTTCCATAGACTTATAATGGGGAAAATTGAAAAATGGCATTTACTGCTAAGCCGCTGCAGATATTTTGACAAAACTTTCATAGAAATATTCCTTAGGCAATCTACTATCTGCCATATGATTTTAGGCCTACTGCTCATTTGTATTGGTTGCCATGGAAACCAAAATGAAAAAATAGAAAAAAAATACTTAAAAAATCATCTCCTCAGAAACCGTATGCTCTATGAGGCTGAGAGTTTATGGAAATATTCACCATATTTGCCTTTATAGGTTTTGTGTTTTTTTATGAAATTCGGCTCTTTAGTTTGGTTGCTATGGCAACTTAGATTTTCCATAGACTTATAATGGGGAAAATTGAAAAATGGCATTAACTACAAAGCCTTTGCAGATATTTTGACAAAACTTTCATAGAAATGTTCCTTTAGCAAACTTCTCTCAGCCATATGCTTTTATGTAAACCTGAGGGTCCAGTAGGTTGTGCCGGGGCCATGCGCCGCCCCCAGTACTTCATAAAATGCCTTATATCTCAGAAACCTTACAGATCCCCACCCCTAAACCATATATATTCTTGTTCCTATTGATAAGACGCATTCATTGACACCAACCTGGAGGTCCTCCGGGATGCGCCGAGGCCATGCCCCACCCCCTCCACTTCATAAAAGGCCCAATATCTCGGAAACCATTCAGATCCCCACCCCTGAACCCTATATAATCTTTTTCCTTATGATAAGACCCATTCAGTGACATCAAACTGGGGGTCCCCCGGGATGCGCCGGGGCCATGTCCCGCCCCTCCATTTCATAAAAGGCCCAATATCTCGGAAACCTTACAGATCCCCACCCCTAAACCATATATATTCTTGCTCCTTATGATAAGACACATTCATTGACCCAAAATTGGGGGTCTTCCGGGGTGCGCCGGAGCCATGCCCCAACCCTTCACTTCACAAAAGGCCATATATCTCAGAAACTGTTCAGATCCCCAGCTCTAAACCATATATGTTCTTGTTCATTATGATGAGACACATTCAGTGACACCAACCTGGGGGTCCCCAGGGATGTGCTGGGGCCATGCCCCACCCCCTCCATTTCATAATATCACAATATCTCGGAAACCTTACAGATCCCCACCCCTAAACCATATATATTCTTGTACCTTATGATAAGACACATTCATTGACACCAACCTGCGGGTCTCCCTGGGCCTTGCCCCACCCCTGCACTTCACAAAAGGCCTTATATATCAGAGACTGTTCAGAGCCCGACCCCTAAACCATATATATTCATCTTCCTTATGATAAGGCACATTCATTAACACCAGCTTGTGAGTCCCCGGGGCATGCCCGGGCCTTGCTCCACCGCTTGACTTCATTAAAAGCCACATATCTCAGAAATAGTTCAGATCCCCACCCCTAAACCATATATATTCTTGTTCCTTATGATAAGACTCATTCAGTCACACCAACTTTGGGGTCTCTTTGTGCTGAGGCAATGTGCCCCGCCCTTCCATTTCATAAAAGGCCATATATTTCAGAAACCATTCAAATCCCCACCCCATATTCATATATGTTCTTGTTCCTTATTATTAGCACACCTACCGTAGGGGTGTCCGCAGGGGCCAGTCCTCTCCTTTCCACTTCATGAAAGGATATTTTGGATACCGTTCAGATTCCCACCCCTAAACCATATATATACGTGGTCCTTATGATAAGACACATTTAGGGACAACAATCTTGGGCTTTCCTGGGAACGACAGGGCATGCTCCAACCCCTCCACTTATATCTCCAGCCATGCAGATCCCCACTGCTAAACCATATATATTCTTGTTCTTTGTGATAAGACACATTTAGTGACACCAACCAGGGCTCCATTGGGTCCATGCCCCACCCCCTCTACTTCATAAAAGGCCTAATGTTTCATATACTGAGTCCACATGGGTGTTCATTTGGATATGGGGGTCATTTGGCAGATTAAAATGATATCATGTTAAAATACATGGCTGCAATTGGGCAGTGCCCACCTGAGCTCTGGTGAGCATAGTGGCCCATGGGCCTCTTGTTAAAATGTTCCCTATATAAACATATATAAAACCAGTGGACCCGGCGCGGGGGGGGGGGCGTTTTTGGCCTCAGGGCTATAATTTGAAAATCATGGTAGAGGTTCACTAGATGAAGCTTCTTACTAAATATCAAAGACCTGGACCTTCTGGTTTCAGACAAGAAGATTTTTATATGTTTTCCCTAAATAAGCCTATGTAAAACGAGTGGGCCCCGGTGCGGGGGCGTTTTTGGCCACAGGGCTATAATTTGAACAATTTTTGGTAGACGTTCACTAGATGAAGCTTCATACTAAATATCAAAGACCTCGACCTTCTGGTTTCAGACAAGAAGATTTTTATATGTTTTCCCTATATAAGCATATGTGAAACGAGTGGGCTCCGGTGCGGGGGCGTTTTTGGCCTCAGGGCTATAATTTGAACAATCTTGGCAGAGGTTCACTAGATGAAGCTTCATACCAAATATCAAAGACCTGGGCCTTCTGGTTTCAGACAAAAAGATTTTATATGTTTTCCCTATATCAGCCTTTATAAAACCAGTGGGCCCCGGCGCGGGGGGGGGGGGGCGTTTTTGGTTCCAGGGCTATTATTTGAACAATCTTGGTAGAGGTTCAGTACCTGGGCCTTCTGGTTTCAGACAAGAAGATTTTTATATCAGCCTTTATAAAACCAGTGTGCCCCGGGACGGGGCCACTTTTGGTCCCAGGGCTATAATTTGAACAATCTTGGTAGAGGTCCACTAGATGAAGCTTCATACCAAATATCAAAGACCTGGGCTTTTGGGTTTCAGATAAGAAGGTTTTTAAATGTTTTCCTTATATAAGCCTATGTAAAAACAGTGGGCCACGGCATGGAGGCATTTTTGGCCCAAGGGCTATAATTTGAACAATCTTGGTAGAGGTCCACTAGATGAAGCTTCATACCAAATATCAAAGACCTAGGCCTTCTGGTTTCAGAGAAGAAGATTTTTAAAGATTTTTTTCTTATTTTCCTTTTTTCGTTGCCATGGCAATCAGAGTTCTGCATGGAATTGAATTCTTTGAACAACTTTGAGAGAGGACCACATAAGGATCATTTCTGCCAAGTTTGGTCAGAATCTGTTCAGTGGTTTAGGAGGAGATGATGTTTAAAGAAATTGTAAACGGACGGACGGACGGACGACGCCGACGTCGTCGGACGGTGAATGATCACAATAGCTCAACCTGAGCCATTGGCTCAGGTGAACTAAAAACGGTTCGTCTCGCACCACTTTTCCTGGGAAGGCTTAGATCTTATAAGCTGTAAGCCGTAATTGTATCGATTCCTGATCGTTTACAGACGTCATTTATTGTGCGAATATTTTGGCAATGCATTTAACAAACGTTTCTCTGCTTACATTTCCGAATACGTTCATCAATGTTATTTTGATGCTTTAATCACCATGTTAATTACATTGTAAAACATTGGAAAATGTATAAGCTCTTCAATTCAGTACTTCTGTCAATGGGACCCATTATAACACACACATCTTACACTGCTTTCTGTCAGTTTTTATTCATCTATTGAAGTTTGTGGCACTTTTCCTATTTCTGGTTCAAATTTAGATTGTTAGTGCTCATTATACCAGACTGTTCGAAGCAATTTTAATGAGTATATACGTCTATGCTGTGGGTAAGAATATGGTAAAAATGTATACCCTTGCCAACCCTTTGTTTGTTTGATTTGAGGTTTAACGTCCCCGTCAACACTGTAAAGGTCATTTTGGAGACGTTGCTTCCAATTTTGTGGGACTTCTACCCGACATTGAGATGAAACGACATCCCAAGCCCTGTCGCCAAATGAAACCAATAGGGTTTATTAGCATTGGCGGTCCGCCTCGCACCGCGGTTCCTGGACAGGCTTAGATCCTCTAAGCGGTTTACCAGTACTAGTGTGCGGGCCGGATTAAGCTCTGTGTGGAAGCATCATGCAGCCCATATATTTCTTCAAGCCCCTATGGGCGGGGGCAGCCTTGCCAACCCTACTTTCATATGTATGAAGTGGGGTCTAAATGGGTATGTATTTCCCAGACTTGTTAATTTGTTTTAACAGTATAGGCATAATTTATTTCAACAGCAGCTTTGTGTCCATAAAGTATCCCAATGGCTCAATTGAATGCGCAAGCTCGAGGGATTGATCATCTCTAGACTGAGGATATTTCTTGCGAGTGAGAATGATCACGGACTATATTCTATGGTATTTCGCCCTCTTCTGCCTGTCCGTTTCTAAAAGCTGAATGCGCACTATACTTGCACTGGTTATCAGCATATTGGTGATCTATTTACATTTTTTTTTCTTATGAGTCCTGTGAACTCGCTATGTCCCAATTCTATAAGAAAGTTCCACTGCAAAATTATTTGTACAAAACACAGTTTAAACCCCCAGTGGAATTCGTTTCGCTGACCATTCCAAGGCGGTTCTTCTGTCGCGGTTTATTTTATTATGGCTTGTCTTTGAGTGTTTGTGTCGCTTATATTATTTTATTTTGGATATCCAATTGGCCATTCTGTGTTAATTGATGTTTCAATTAGGGTCTAGTTGTTTCATGTTTGTGTTTCGTTCCCTTAGGTGTCTCTAGATAGTGGGAGCTGTGGTTTTATTTATCGATTCCTGATCATTGCCTTCACATCTATTTTGATGTCTGGTGGGTGAACAAACAAATGGACAGAAAAATAGGTCCCTACGTCGTACCATGTTAAAAGCAGGCATGTCAAAAAAAACACAAAACAAAAACTGATAGTAAGCAAGAAAACAACTGAATTTTGTTGACAGACAGTATTTCATTTAATTTGTATTTATAATTCATTTCACTTCTTCCTGCTTTTAGCGTCTGTAACTGTTCTTCTTCCCCTCCATGTTGATTCTGAAACACAAGGAAAAGTTCATCACAATTTAAATATAAAAGATTGACAGATACTTATGGACATTTTTAGAGGGATGCGAGTCATACAAACATGCACACATGTACACATGCAGACATGCACATATGCATGCACACTCACACACATGCATGCATGTGCATACACATGCATGCACATACACGTTTGCATGTGCACACACACATGTATGCCATCATGCATGCACACATACATACATGAGTGCATATGCGTGTGCACACACGCAAGCATGCATGCAAGCACACATGCATGCACACACACTCATGCAAGCATGCACACACACACTAATGTAGACTTGCATGCACACATACATGCATGCATGCACTCACACATGCATGCATACATGCACACACATATGCATGCATGCACACACACACTCATGCATGCATGTATAAATCCAATATCCCCATCCCCTAACAACTTGGCCATCAGAATGTAACTGTTGGTTGTTTTTTTTTGCTCCAGCATTTCAGTGGTTTCTTGCTGTGAGTCCTCACCGTTGTTTCATCTCTGTGGCTGTTTGATTTTTTTGTGTTCACGGAGAGTTGCACTGATAAGTTAGGAGGCCTTCATGCGGACTGAACAAATTATGTCTTAATCGCGACGGGAGTAAGGGCGAGGATTGTTGCCACGTAAAATCGATTTAATCCTCCCACCCCCACCAGTGGAATTCGTTTCCGCTGAACGTTCCAAGGCGGTTCTTCTGTCGCGGTTTATTTTTTTTTATGGTATGTCTTTGGGTGTTTGTGCCGCTTATATTATTTTATTTTGGATAGCCTATTGACCATGTTGCGGGAAAGTAACTGTCCTTTTGGCTTTCCCCTATTGATGTTTCTATCGGGATCTGTTGTTGTATGTTTGTGTTTCTTTCCCATCGGTGTCTCTGTTGGGAGCTGTGGGTTTATTTAATCGATTCCTGATCATTGCCTCCACTTCTAATTTGGTTGTGCGAGGGAGAGAGATTGGATCGATCCCGGGCTTTCGGATGAGTCTTTAAACAGAGGTCCCGTCTCAGTATGACCTAAGCTGTTGGTGAGACGTAAAACCCAAACACTCACTCACTGTGCGAGGGAGATGATAACTGTTAATGTGTATATATGAAGAAAAAAGAAAATAAGAACAAAAGAGAACAAAAGAGAACAAATTTCCATTCCTCCACTGGCATTTGAACTCTTGAACATTTGAACCCTCTGATTCATAATCGACAATCTGATTCGTAGTCCAGCACTCTATCCACTACACTGGCACACGATTCTTAAGTTATGCCATGCATCACAAAACATACAATGTACAAATACCCAAAGTGACAAGAGGTCTTAACTCATGAAGTATTTTTCGGAATTTAATCAAAAGTTCATCAGGTCATCTACTCATCACAACCAATCTATTTACCAACTTTCAAGGCTCTAGCTCTTATAGTCTTTGAGATATTTTGCTGACAAGATTTTATCAGAAAAAATTCAAAGGGCAATAACTCCTGAAAAGGTATATACTCCGGATAAGATCATATATGAAATTTCAAAACCCTACCACACGCGGTTCTTAAATTATGCTTTGCATCACAAAACATACAGAGGTACAATGTACAAATACCCAAAGTGACAAAGGGTCATAACTCATCACCACAAATCTATTCACTAACTTTCAAGGTTCTAGCTCCAATGAATTTTGAGATATTTTGCTGACAAGATTTTATCCCCCCCCCCCCCCCCCCACAAAAAAAAATCAAGTGGCAATAACTCTCGAAAGGGGATGAGAAAAAAAATCGCGTCACCTAATTGTCCATGAGGAATCCATATATAAAATTTCAAAACGCTAGCATACGCGGTTCTTATGATATGTTACGCATCAAAATGGACAGACAGACGGACGACCGAAGCAGAAGCAATATGCCCCTCCAACTTCTTTAGTGAGCATGGACAGATATGTACATTTTGCAGACATTTTAAAAATTGTAACATTTATCACAAGAGAGAGAGAGAGAGAGAGAGAGAGGGAGAGGGAGAGAGAGAGAAATAAACTATTCCGATGTCCAAAAACACTATAATTGATTTGCTTCTACCGCGGTTTCACTGCTTTGCAGATTTTCAAGAAGACATTGAATAACCTAGCAACGAACGTCACGTCATAAGTAACGTTTCCGCCTGATGTTAATAACGTTTCCGGTAGTTGAATAACATAAATGAGATTCAATGTATAACCATATATCTGCCCGTGTGTATATGAACATACATTGTTTTTATGTAATTATATCTTTAGAAACTGTTTTAACTTCAAGCTGCGATTTCAAAATACATGCATAACAAAATATAAATGCATACAAAATTGAATACCCTGATGGCATCATATCTATCTAAATTATCAAATTCCTTTACATACTAACTAGCCCTGTTTAATTTGGGTTTTAAACTGTTGATGAATGCGTTTTCCTTAGCCCGTCGTAGTGTTGTACTTTCTGAGTACATCTTATAAAAGGGGAAGATGTAGTATTTAGGGTTCAAGTCGCCAGCGCATTCATCGATGTGCCCACTGACTTGCAGCATTCTGGTACGGGGGTCTCTAATCTGCTGGTTATGGATAGTGACTCGCGTACGCAGAAAATTGCCTGTTTCCCCAATGTATTCCTCCCCACAGCCCCTGCACATCATCACGTAGATAACGTTTTTGACTTCGCAGGTCATGTTTTCATGCACCGTGAAGTCAATTCCACAGTTAAATTTGAATGAACTTCCTTCCACAAGATGAATGCAGAGGCCGCAGTTATATATATATATATATACACTTGCATATTTTTATATTCTTATAGTGATGAAAAACGAGGAGTTTATCTGTACCTCTCCAACATGCATTTTTGGCTTGAAGATTGTTAGATACATGTAGTACACTAACTGGTCATAGTAATAGCTGTATAAGTCAATTTTTACAGTTTAATGGCCTTGTTGACAGTTGCATGTGTCACTCTGATATCTGTATAAGCCAAGATGGCAGCTGTAAGAGTAGTTATATGATTCATGATGGTAGCTACGGTATATGAATCATGGGGACAGCTGTATGGCACATGATAACAGCAGTACGAATCATGGTGATAGCTGTATAACAAATGGTGATAGCTATAAGAGTAATTATTCTAAAATATGATTCATGGTGAAAGCTGTGTGATAGCTGTGTGAGCCATAGTGAGAGCTCGATGATTTATCTTGACAGCTGCATGAGTAGTTGTGGTAGCTGTATTAGTCGTGCTGATAGCTGTATAAGTCATGGTGATTGCTGTATGGGCCAAGGTAATACAGGCGTATCCGAGATAGCTATATGATTCGTGGGGCTAGCTGTATGTGTCATGATGACAGTTGTTTAACTCATGGTGACAGTTCCATGAGTCATGATGACAGCTAACTGAATCATGATGAAAGCTGTATGAGTCATGAAGACAGCTGCGGTTGACATGGTGATAGCAACGTAGTGTACAAGTCTTTCTGGGACAGACTAGCTAGTTTCCGCAATTAGGCCTAGCCAGTGACCCTCAAATATTCTCAATCATTCGCAGTGGAATCCGTGATCCAAAAGGACTAGAAAATATAACCCACACTATGATGAAGGCCAGGGAGACGTTTTACGGCCGCCACACATTCCCTTAACACCAGCTGTGGTGAAGTTAAAATAGCATATATAAGGGATAATCCTTTGGAAGCAAGGACTACAACACGGAACCGAAAATCGTAGTGTGTGTGTGATTTCGGGTTTGCCGTCGCTTTCAACAATTTTTCAGTCATATCACGACGGTGTCTGGTTGCGAGAGGGAGCTCAATTCTCACTTTTTATAGTGCTGCCTCACTGAAGTATCATGTCCCAGACACATTACATGATACCACACCCAGTCACATTATCCTGACAATGGGTCGACCAGTCCTAGCTCTACCCCATAAATCTGAGTGCCAAGCGAGGAGCAGCTAGTACCATTTTAACGACTTTGGTATGTCGCGGCCCGGGATCGAACCCGTGACCTCCCGTTCCCCGGAGCGGACACTCTACCAACAGAGCTATCGGGCCGGTTGTAGTAGTGTACAGGATTTTCTGGGCTATGTGATTCTTAGGGATAGTCATAGTGATAGTTGCATGACCTATGGGGAAAGCTATATGAGCCATGCTTATTGCTGTGTGAGTCAGGATGAAAGCTGTGTGAATCAGGATGATAGTTTATTAGCCATGGTGACAGCTTAAGGCGACATGATGATAGCTCTATGAGTCATGGTGATTGTTTTATGAACCATAGTGACATATGCACGAGACATGGTGATATGAGCCAGAGTGGCCGATGAAGGAGTCATGGTGACAGATGTAGTGTAGACATAGCGATAGCAGCAACCTTTGAATTATGACAGCAGCTTTAAGAGTCATTGTTACAATTGTATGGGTCTTGTGGCAGCTTTATACGTCATAGGGACAGCTGTATAAATCATGGCAGCTGTAGGAGTCATGGTGATAACTTTAGGAGTCAATGTGCTAGCTGTGTGAGTCGTGGTGATTGCTGTATTAGTCATAGTAATACCAGTATGAGTAATGGTAATAGCCTTAAGAGTCATGGTGGAAGCTGTTTAAGTCATCTGGTAATAATATAAGATCCATGGTAATAAATGAATGTGTCCCTGTATGAATGATACGTAGATATATCAGTCGTCCGTCGTCCGTTCACATGTTCAACAAAGTATATCTTTAAAGCCAGTTGGCCAATCATGATTAAATTTCAATTAGGTTGGGGGAAAAGATGCAGTATGTTTTGGGGCAGATCAGATGGAAACTCTTGTTTGCATGGCAACATATAGCTCCCATAGACTTACAATGGGAAAAAACTTCTTCTCTGAAACCACTAGGCCCAGAGCTTACATATGAAGCATGTAGCAATGTCAAGTGGTCCCCTACATAAATTGTGCCAATCATGCTCCTGGGTTCTAAACTGGCCACGTCCCGGGGTCCCTAAGCCCCCATAGACTTATAATAAAAAAAAGCTTAAAAATCTTCATCTCTGAAACGGCTAGGCACAGAGCTTACATTTAAGCATGTAGCAATGTCAAGTGGTCCTCTACATAAATTGTGCCAATCTTGCCCCTGGGGTCTAAATTGGCCACGGCCCGGGTCCCCTTAGCCCCCATAGACTTATAATGAAAAAAAGCTTAAAACATCTTCTACTCTGCAACCACTAGGCCCAGAGCTTACATATTAAGCATGTAGCAATGTCAAGTGGTCCCTTACATAAATTGTGCCAATCATGCCCCTGGGGTCTAAACTGGCCACACCGGGGTCCCTCAACCCCCATAGACTTATAATGAAAAAAAAGCTTAAAAAATCTTCTTCTCTGAAACCGCTAGGCACAGAGCTTACATATAAGCATGTAGCATTGTCAAGTGGTCCTCTACATAAATTGTGCAAATCATGCACCTGGGATCTAAACTGGCCACACCGTGGTCCCCTCCATAAATTGTGCCAATCATGGCCACACCCTGGTGCCCCTTAGCCCACATAGACTTATAATGGAAAGAAAGGCTTAAAAATAATCTTCTCTGTAACCGCTAGTATTATTAGCTCACCTGAGCCAAGGGCTCATGTTAGGTATTAGTATGCTAATGGTCCGGCGTCCGTTCATATTTTCAAATAAGTATATCTTTAAATCCACTTGGCCAATCATGATTAAATTTCATGGGAAGCATTATCCGATTCGGGGAAAAGATGCAGTATGTTTTGGGGCAATTCAGATTGAAACTGGTGTTGCCATTGCAACATATAGCTCCCTTAGACTTACAATGGGAAAAACTTAAAACATCTTCTCCTCTGAAACCACTAGGCCCAGAGCTTACATATAAAGCATGTAGCAATGTCAAGTGGTCGCCTACATAAAATGTGCCAATCATGCCCCTGGGGTCTAAACTGATCACCAGTTAGATGCGCATCTGACTGAGCTACGGAGGTTGGAATTTCTTCTCTGAAACCAAAGGTCAAAAGCTTAAATATTTAGTATTTTGCAGCATTAACTGGTCACCTACATTAATCCTACCAAACATGCCCCTAGGGTCCAAATTGACAATGCCGTGTCCCATAAGGAAGAACTTCAAAAAAAAATATGCTCAAAGACCATGAGACAAACAGCTAACTAAAACGTTCCTCAGGTGAGTGGTTAGGCTCATTGAACTTCTTGTATCAAGTACTTTTATTGGTTGATGGTCAAAAATGGGTGTGGCATTATTTATTCAGCAAGACAAAGATAAAGTGAGTGAGTGTTTGAGTTTTACGTCCCACCAACAGCTAAGGTCATACGGAGACGGGACCTCGGTTTAAAGACTCATCCGGAAGTCTGGAGAAGCCCGGGATCGATCCTGCGATCCCTGGTTTACAAGGCGAGTAGCGTAACCACTGCACCACGGAGGCTCCTAAACAAGGATAAAAGGTGGGGGAAAAGATGAATTATGTTTTGGGGCAGATCAGATGGAAACTATTGTTGCCATGGAAACATATAGCTCCCATAGACTTACAATGGGAAAAATTTAAAAAATCTTCTTCTCTGAAACCACTAGGCTCAGAGCTTACATATGAAGCATGTAGCAATGTCAAGTGGTCCCCTACATAATAATTATGCCAATCATGCCCCTGGGTTCTAAACTGGCCACGCCCGGGGTCCCTTATCCCCCATAGACTTATAATAAAAAATGCTTAAAAGATCTTCCTCTCTGAAACTGCTAGGCACAGAGCTTACATATTAAGCATGTAGCAATGTCAAGTGGTCCTCTACATAAATTGTGTCAATCATGCCCCTGGGGGTCTAAACTGGCCACGCCGTGGGGCCCCTTAGCCCTAATAGACTTATAACGGAAAAAAGCTTAAAATAATCTTCTCTGAAACCGTTAGGCACAGAGCTTACATATAAAGCATGTAGCAATGTCAAGTGGTCCTCTACATACATTTAACCAATCATGCCCCTGGGATCTAAACTGGCCACGCCCCGGGGCCCCTTAGCCCCCATAGACTTAAAATGGAAATAAAAATAAAAAAAATCTTCTTCTCTGAAACCACTAGGCCCAGAGCTTACATATTAAGCATGTAGCAATGTCAAGTGGTCCCCTACATAAATTTTGCCAATCATGCCCCTGGGATCTAAACTGGCCACGCCGTGGGGCCCCTTAGCCCCCATAGACTTATAATGGAAAAAAGCTTAAAAACTCTTCTTCTCTGAAACCGCTAGGCACAGAGCTTACATATTAAGCATGTAGCAATGTCAAGCGGTTCCCCTTCATAAATTGTGCCAATCATGCCCCTGGTGCCTAAACTGGCCAGGCCCCGGGGCCCCTTAGCCCCCATAGATTTATAGTGGAAAGGAAGCTTAAAAAATCTTCTTCTCTGAAACCACTAGGCCCAGAACTTACATATTAAGCATGTAGCTATGTCAAGTACTCCCCTACATAAATTGTGCCATTCATGCCTCTGGGGTCTAAACTGGCCACTCTCCGGGCCCCTTAGCCCCAATAGACTTATAATGAAAAAAAGCTTAAAAATTCTTCTTCTCTGAAACCACTAGGCCCAGAGCATATATATTAAGCCTGTAGCAATGTCAAGTGGTCCCCTACATAAATTGTGCCAGTCATGCCCCTGGGGTCTGAACTGACCAAGCCCCGGGGCCCCTTAGCCCCCATATATTTATAATGGAAAAAAAGCTTTAAAAATCTTCTTCTCTAAAACCACTAAGCCCAGAGCTTACATATTAAGCATGTAGCTATGTCAAGTGGTCCCCTACATAAATTGTGCCATTCATGCCTCTGGGGTCTAAACTGGCCACTCCCCGGGCCCCTTAGCCCTCATAGACTTATAATGGAAAAAAAAGCTTAAAAATTCTTCTTCTCTGAAACCACTAGGCGCAGAGCATATATATTAAGCATGTAGCAATGTCAAGTGGTTCCCGTACATAAATTGTGCCAATCATGTCCCTTGGGTCTAAACTGGCCACATCCCGGGGCCCCTTTCAATAATGACTTTTCATCAAAAGCATGTACTTGATGTACTTTCACATAATACCAATATAGGTATGAGATGTTGCACTGATGAGTTAGAAAGCCTTCATGCGGACTGAACAAATTATTTGTCTAAATCGCGACGGAAGTAATCGCGAGGATTGTGGCCGTGAAAAATTGATTTAAGCCCCCCTCCTCCCCCAGCGGAGCGGAGTTCATTTTACTGACCGTTCCAAGGTGGTTCTTCTGTCGCAGTTTATTTTTGTTATGGTTTGTCTCAAGTGTTTGTGTCGCGTATATTATTTTGTTTTGGATAGCCAGTTGGCACTTTTGTGAGAAAGTAACTGTCCGTTTTGGCTTTCCGCAGTTGATGTTTCCATTAGGGTCTGTTGTTTCATGTTTGTGTTTCTTTCCCTTTGGTGTCTCTGATGGGAGCTGTGGGTTGATTGCATCTAATCCTGATCATTGCCTTCACTTATATTTTGGCAGTCAGTACCAGTTTTCAATTTTCCACATTACAAGTCTATTGAACATAACAACCAAACTAAAGAGCCGAATTTCATAAAATATATCAAACATGATATGGCAAATTCTGTAAATATTTTCCATAAAGTCTCAGTCCCATATGGTTTCTGAGAAGATGTTGTTTGTTTGTTTTTTTAAGTATTTTTTTCTGGCATTTCGGTTTCCATGGCAGCCAAGCAACAAATAAAAGTGATCATTAGGCCTAAAATCAGATAGATGACAGCATAAAGGATATTAATATGAAAGTTTTGTCAAAATATCTGCAAGACTCGGCAATAAATACCATTCTTCTATTTTCACCATTATAAGGCTATGTAACCTCTAAGATGCCATAGCAAACAAAATAATGAGCAGAATTTCATGAAAAATAAAAACAAAAGAAAAACACTAAACCTGTAAGGGAAAATATGGTGAATATGTCCATTGAGCATCAGCCTCATAGAGCATATAGTTTCTGGGGAGATGATTTTTTTAGTTGTTCTTTTGGGCATTTTGGTTTGGCAAAAAATAACAAGAGCTGTCACATGACAGCATAGCTCGCCTGTTTCGCGCCTTCAAGATATAAGGTAAAATTGCTTAACCATGAAATATAAGTCACACTCACCTAGATATATTCTGAGATCAATAACTGGGATGCATGGAACATAATTCCAGATATTACATTTCGATTAAATTGTGTCTGATTATAAGGCAAAATCATTGAACCATGAAAATAGCTCACAATGACCTACATATATTTCTAAGTCAATCATCTGGTCACATGGAACCAATAATCCAGGTGAGACATTTCTCGATCAAATCGTATTCAAGATAATAGGCAAAATCACTGAACCATGAAACACAGGTCACACTTACCTAGATATAATTCAAGCTCAATTATGGGGTCACATGGAAGATAATAGACAAAATCACTGAACCATGAAATATAGGTCACACTGACCTGGATATATTTTGCGGTCAATTATTGGGTCACATGGAAATAATAATCCAGGTATGACATTTCTCCATCAAAAAGTATTCAAGATAATAGGCAAAATCACTGAACCATGAAATATAGGTCACACTGACCTAGATTTATTTGCGGTCAATAATGGGGTCACATGGAACTAATAACCCAGGTTGGACATTTCTCCATCAAATAATATTAAAAGTAATAGGCAAAATCACTAGACCATGAAATGTATGTCACCATGACCTAGATATATTTTGCGGTCAATTATCGGGTGACATGGAACTAATAATCCACGTATGACATTTCTCCATCAGATAGTATTTAAGATAATAGGCAAAATCACTGAACCATGACATATACGTCACACTGATGTAGATATATTTTGAGATCAATCAGCAGGTCACTTGGAACTAATAACCCAGGTATGACATTTTTACATCAAATAGTATTCGAGATAATAGGCAAAATCGCTGAACCATTGAATATATAGGTCACAGTGGCCTAGATATATTTTGAGGTCAATCATGGAGTCACATGGAACTAATATCCCAGGTTTGACATTTCTCCTACTAAAAGTCTTCAAGGTATAAGGAAAAATAACTGGACCCTGAAATGTAGGTCATCATCTCCCTCACCCTTTTACACGTGAACCAATGTCACTTGATTGGTTGATGTATAACCAATTGTGTCTAAAACTTGTTAGCATAATAGAAACATATACAACAAATTACAAAGGTGTCCTAGATTTTGACCCCTAGCCCCACCCCATCCCCATTTCCAGGCATGAACACAGGGGTGTGTTGTCTTGGAATCTCAGAAGACACTCCCAGGTATCCAAGTTGTAAGTATGAATGTTTTGTGATGAGTGACTGTTGAGATATAAGCATTTCAAAAACTTTAAACATAGAATTACATTGGTGTTCTAGATTTTGACCCCTAGGCCCACTCAGGGGCATAAACCCAGCGATCTGTTCTCTTTGAACATCAGAAGACCCTCCAAGGTACTTAAGCTCCAAATATGAGTGGCTGTTGAGATTTAAGCATTTGAATAACTTTAACGCAGTGTGACGGGAAGGATCCCACAAATACAAATGCAAATGCGCACGTAGATGACCGAGGTGACAACAATAGCTCTCCATGTACTTAGTACAGGCGAGCTAAAAAGGAGCATTATGCCAAAAATCAGTTGGCACATGCTAGACTACACGAGGAACATAAGTTTTGTCAAAATATCTGCAAAAGCTTGGCAGTTAATGCAATTTTTCAATTTTCCCCATCAGAAGTCTACGGAAACTCAAAGTTGCTATAGCAACCACACTTATTTCATATTGCTATAGCAACCACACTTATTTCATAAAAAACATAAACTTTAAATCCTACAACCAAAGGATGCTACAGATACAATCTGATCTCAATCGGACCAGTGGCTTCAGAAGGGATGTTGTCTGTAAGTGTTGATGCCAGATATACTACGCAGACGACGGACAACTGCCTATCTATAAGATCTGCCACAGTCTTCGGCTCTGGTGAGCAAAAAATCTTTAGTCTGATTTTATACCTGTATTTAACGATTCAGTATAATCATGTAATTACAAGTACATGATACATGGAACATCACTTTCTTGTCAATGATGGGAGGTGTGAGGTAATTGTATCGATTCCAGATCAATGACTTCACTTTTATTTTATAGCATAGGTCTAAAGCTTCACCTAAAATATGTAACGGCTGAACCAATCCTATTTTGGCATATTTTCTGGTCAAGCCCCATTAACTTTAACTGGCATTTAAATGGAATCATCTAAACAACTCCTATCAATTGGATAGCATAACATATTTGAGACTACAACAATTAATGGCACACGTCTAATTGGCAAACTGTAATCATAAGTCAACTCACTCAAAGCTTTCCTAATTTCGTGTAAAAAATGTTCTTACAAAATTCCTTTGGTTTCTCAAATATTGTACTGTACCTTCCTCATGGCAGCGATCTTTAGTCTCCAGCTTCACTATATCATGCCTAAATGTAGAAATTATACAAATTAGATCAAAAAGGCATGCTGTATGAAAATAATCAAAATGTATACTGGCCCCAACACATGGGGGCTTGAAGAAATAGACTGGGCTTCATGATCCTTACACGCAGAGCTGAAACAGACCGCACATGAGTACTGGTAAACTGCTTAGAGGTTCTAAGCCTGACCAGGAAAAAGTGGTGCGAGTTGGGCCCGTCATACATATAAACTATATTGGTTTCATTTGGTGGCAGGGCCTGAGATGTCATTTCATCTCAATGTCTGGTAAAAGTCCCACAAAACTAGAAGCAACATCTCCAACAATGACCTTTACAATGTTGATGGGGATGATAAACCTCAAATAAAAAAAGTACAGTATGCCATTAGAAAAATAAAAGCAATGCATTATGCCTTGCCACTGATTTTAATCAAGCAAGTGCCATAACACTTTGTGTTTGATCTGATCCCCGTCAACACTGTATAGGTCATTCTCGAGAAGTTGCTTCCAATTCTGTGGGACTTTTACCCAAAACTGAAATGAAATGACTTCTCAATGAAACCCATAGGGTTTATAACCTTGGATGGGTCCACTCGCCCCGCCTTGCCTGGGCAGGCTTAGATCCTCTAAGCGGTTTACAAGTACTCATGTGTGGTCGGTTTCAGCTCTGGAAGCATCATGCAGCCCATCTATTTCTTCAAGCCCCGATGGGCGGCCATAAACACTGTCAAAATGAATTCAAAGTGAAGGTGCATTAGTCTTTCCCTTAATAAAGTTGACATTAATACATGAATAAGGTGACTATTTTCAATGTTCAAAGGGCCATATCTCCGAAAGGAAGTAAACCAGAATTACAAAAAAAATTCCTATTTTCTGTAGACCCACTCATGGTGCGTAACATTTATGCGAAGTTTACGGTAAATATCTACTGTTTACAGAGTAGATAAAAGTATATCACAATTCGCTCATGTGTAAGGGCGCTGGTAAGCCATTTCTGACCTAAAATTTACAGTTTTGGAGGGCCTGTGACCTTGAAAAAAAGGTCAAGGTCACCAAAAGCAAACCAAATCTTTGGTAGGTTACAATGACATATTGTACAAATAATGTTCTAGAAAGTCTGGCCAAATGTCAGCTATTCATTCAAGACACCGGTGCAGATAAGCCAAAATTGACAGTTTTCGGGACCTTTGACCTTAGAAATAAGGTCAAGGTCATCAAAAACTAATCAAATCTAAGGTCGGTCACAATGATATATTGTCCCAAGTTTGAACAAATTTCACTGATTCATTCATGAGACAGAATGTGAATCATTGATGAATAATCTTGACAGCTGCAGAAGTATTTGTGGTAGCTGTATTAGTCATGGTGACAGCTGTATGAGTCATGGTGATAGTTGTATGTGACAAGGTAATACAGGCGTAACAGTGATAGCAATATTATTTCTGGGGATAGCTGAATGAGTCATGATGACAGCTAAATGAATCATGATGATAGCTGTATGAGTCAGGAAGTCAGCTGCGGGTGACATGGTGATAGCCATTTGATACATGGTTAATAACTGTATGATGTTTTATATAATGGGTAATCCTTTGAAAGCAACCAAGGGCTCAATACGGAACCGAAAGCAGTAGTGTACAAGTTTTTATGGGACGGACTAGCTAGTTTCCGCATTTAGGCCTAGCCAGTGACCCTCAAATATTCTAAAATTTAAGCAGTGGAATCAATGATCGAAAAGGACTAGAACATATAACCCAAACTATGCCGAAGGGCAGGGAGACTTTTGACAGCCGCCACACATTCCCTAAACACCAGCTGTGGTGAAGTTAAAATGTCATATATAAGGGATAATCTTTTGGAAGCAAGTACTACAACATGGAACAGAAAATCGTAGTGTGCAGGATTATCTGGGCTATGTGATTCTTGGGGATAGTCATAGTGATAGTTGTATGACCTATGGTGAAAGCTATATGAGCCATGCTTATAACTGTGTGAGTCATGATGAAAGGTGTGTGAATCAGGATGATAGTTTATTAGCCATGGTGACAGCTTAAGGCGACATGATGATAGCTCTATGAGTCTATGATAGCTTTATGAACCATAGTGACATCTGCAAGTGTCATGGTGATATGAGCCAGTGTTGCCGATGAAGGAGGCATGGTGACAACTATAGTGTAGACATAGCGATAGCAGCAACCTCTGAATTATGACAGCAGCTGAAAGTTTGTTTCTTTGATTTGAGGTTCAACGTCCCCGTCAACACTCTAAAGGTCATTTTGGAGACGTAGCTTCCAATTTTGTGGGACTTTTACCCGACATTGAGATGAAATGACATCTCAAGCCCTGTCGCCCAATTTAACCAAAAGGGTTTATTAGCATGGACGGTCCGCCTCGCACCGCGGTTCCTGGACAGGCTTAGATCCTCTAAGCGGTTTACCAGTACTAGTGTGCGGGCCGGATTCAGCTCTGAGTGGAAGCATCATGCAGTCCATATATTTCTCCAAGCCCCTATGGGCGGGGCTTAGCAGCTGTAAGAGTCATTGTGACAATTGTATGGGTCTTGTGGCAGCTTTATACGCCATAGGGACAGCAGTATGAGTCATGGTGATATGAGCCAGAGTGGCCGATGAAGGAGTCATGGTGACAGCTATAGTGTAGTCATAGTGATAGCAGCAACCTCTGAATTATGACAGCAGCTGTAAGAGTCATTGTGACAACTGTATAGGTCTTGTGGCAGCTTTATACGTCATAGGGACAGCTGTATGAGCCATGGTGGTATAAGCCAGACTGGCCCATGAAGGAGTCATGGTGACAGCAGTAGTATAGTCATAACAATAGCACCAACCTCTGAATTATGACAGGAGCTGAAAGAGTCATTGTGACAACTGTATTGGTCTTCTGGCAGCTTTATACGTCATAGGGACAGTTGTATGAATTATAGTTGCAGCTGTATGAATCATGGTGATAACTTTAGTCGTCAATGCGCTAGCATTGTGAGTCGTGGTGATTGCTGTATTAGTCACAGTAATATCAGTATGAGTAATGGTAATAGCTTTAGGAGTCATGGTGGAAGCTGTTTAAGTCCTAGTGATAGCTATAAGAGCCATGGTAAAAAATGAGTGTGTCCCTGTGGTAGTGATACGTACATTTATCAGTCGTAGTGATAGCTGTAGTCGTCATGGTTGAAGCAGTATACATGTAAGTCATGGTGACAGCTTTGTGTGCGTGTTTGTGTGTGTGTGTGCGTGCATGCGTGCTGGGGCATGTTTCGTCCCACCAACAACTAAGATCATATAGAAAGTGGACCTCAGTTTAAAGACTTATCCAAAAGTCTGGAGAATAAAAAGCTAAACGATTGCCTTTGGAAACAAAGAACACATACAAGAACGAAAATTGGAGACTCGGTTTTATTGAGGCTCTTCATACACAGCAATATAGTTTGCAAGGCTGCATATGCCTAACACCGGCTTAAGCGATATTCGATTTTCAAAGTAAACAAAATAGGCTCAATGATCCCAGAGGAAAAGAAAATATAATCTGCCCTATAATGAAGCACAGGGAGACTTTTACGGCCGCCACACGGCACTTAACAACAGCTGCAGTGAGGTAAAGGTTGCCTTTGGAAACAAAGAACACATAAAGAACGAAAATCGGAGACTCGGTTTTATTGAGTATCTTCATACACAGCAAAATAGTTTGCAAGGCGTATAGCATAAAGGAAAGGAAAATATAATCTGCACTACGATAACATTATCTGCTCAAATCGAACCCCCAAGATACATGGTTTCAAAGACGAGTAGTTTAACCACTACACCCCGCGGAGGCTTTAATGGTGGTCACAGCTCAATGAGTCATGATGATAGCATTGTAAGTCATGGGGCTAGCTGTATTTAGCCATGTTGACAGTTGTGTGAGCAACTGTGAAGACTTATGCGAGTCATGTTGATAGCTGTATGCGTCATGATGACAGCTGTATATGCCATGGCAACCGCTGTGTGAGACATAATGGCATCTGAAGCAGTTATGGTGACAGCTGTAGGAGTCGTGAGGACAGCTGTGTGAGTCATGTTGATATGGACAGCTGTATGAACAATGGTTGCAGCTGCACAAATCATAGTGACAGTACATTAGATAATATGGCTGATGAAAGTGTTATGGGTCTTGGTGACAGCTGTGTTTGAAATTAAGATATCTGTATGAGTCATGTTGGTAGCTGTATGAATCATGGTGATAGTGATAGAAGTCGTGGTGATAGCTGTGTGAGTCACGGTGAAAGCTGTATGAGTCATCTTAATAGCTGTATGCGTTATGGAAATAGCTACAAGAATCAAAGTGATATATGTACGAGTAATTGTGATAGCTGTATTTGTCTTCCCTTTGTTAATTTGAATAGAGGTTTACGGGGCTTGCTGTATTAGTCATAGTGATAGCTATATTGGTCATAGTGGTCACTAAATGAGTCACTGCGACAGCTGTTTGATTCATGCTGATAGCTGTATGAGGCATGAAGAGAGCTTTAGGCATAGTCATGTGGTTCATTGTTACAGCTGTGTAAGCTTTATGGCCCCTGACGAAAGCAATATGAGCGATTCTCATAGCTGTATGAGCACGGAGTGATGGCTGTATGAGTAACGGAGATAGCTGCATGAACTAAGATGGCAGCTGTATTCATCATGGTGACAGCTGTAGTGATCAAGATGAGAGCTGCATGAATTATAGTAACAGTTTTAAGTGTCACGGTGAAAGCTGTTGTTATGTGATAGCTGTAAAAGCCATTATGGCAGCCGTATGAGCCATTTTGAAGATGTATTGACAGCTGTAGTAGTAATACTGAAAGCAGCAGTTGCCATGATGACAGATTTGTGAGTCATGGTATGTTTGATGTTAACATCTGAATTGGTAATGGGTCATAACAATAGCTATACAAGTCAAGGTGACATCTGAATGTGTAATTGCGATATCTGTATGTGTCTTGGTGAAAGCTTAAAAGGCGTGCTAATAGATATCGGAGTCATGGTAAAGTAGAAGTAAAACAAAGATCAGGAATTGATACAATTAACTTACTCCATCCATAAAAGACACCAAAGGGAAAGAAATACAAACATTAAGCGACCAGACCATAATGGAAACCTAAACAAAGGAAGGCCATATGGACAGTTACTTTCCCACTAAATGGCCATATGGCCATCCAAAATTAAAAGACACAAGTGATACACACAGTAAGTAACAAACAACAACATAAATAAATCGCCACAGAAGAGCCGCCTTGGAACGGTCAGTGGAAGATTTCCACGGGGGGGCTTAAATCGATTTTACGTGGCCACAATCCTCGCCCTTACTTCCGTCGCGATTTAGACAAATAATTTGTTCAGTCCGCATGAAGGCCTCCTAAAAGCTGTATGAGTTATGGTAATAGCTGCATGTGTCGTGGTGGCGTGTTGACAGCTGTATGAGTCATCGTGATGGCTGTATTAGTCATGATATGACTCGTCGTGTCAGCTGTATAAGTTATAGTGATCGCTGAATTAGACACGATAAAAGCTATATCAGTCTTAGTGAGAGGGATGCGAGCAACGTTGACAGCTGTTTGAGTCATGGCGACAGCTATAGGTGTCATGGGTACCATTGTTAGAGTCATGGTGACAACTGAAGTAGTCATAGTGTCAGCTGTAGTCATAAAGAAAGCCGTGTGAGTCATGTTGACAGCCTTATAAGCGATGTTGATAGCTACATGAACAATGGTTACAGCTGCATAATTTATAGCTAAAGGAGATACAACTGTTGAAAAGGAATAAGTCTTTATGGCAGCTGTATATGAAATTAAGATATCCGAGTCATTTTGGGCGCCGTATGATTCGTGTAGAAGTCGTGCCGGCAGCTGTATGCGTCATGATGGCAGCTGTATGTGTCATGGGGACCGCTGTATGAGACATGATGACATCTGAAGAAGTCATGGTGACAGCTGTAGGAGTCGTGAGTCATGTTGATATGGACAGCTGTATGAGCGATTGGTTTCAGCTGCATGGTTCTCTGTGACAGTTTTGGAGATATGGCTATTGAAAGCGCTGTGTGTCGTGGTGACAGCTGTATGTGAATAAATATATCTGTATGAATCATGGCGGTAGCTGTATAATTCATGGTGATAGTTATAGAAGTCGTGGTGATAGCTATGTGAGTCCTGGTGACAGCTGTATGAGTCATCTTAATTGCTGTATGAGTTATGGTAATAGCTACAACCCTCATGGTGATAGCTGTTTGAGTGATTGAGATAGCTCTCTTAGTCTTTTGTTTGTTTGTTTGTTTGAATAGAGGTTTAAAGTCCCTGTCAACACTATTTAGGTCATTTTCGAAACGTTGCTGTATGAGGCATGAAGACAGCTTTAGGCGTAGTCATCTGGTTCATTGTTACAGCTGTATTAGACATAGTGTTTGCTGTATGAACCCTGCCGACAGCAATATGAGCGATGCTTTAAGCTGTATGAGCACAGACTGGTGGCTCTATGAGTCATGGAGATAGCTATATGAGCTGTGGTGACAGCTGCATTCGCCATGGTGATAGCTGTTGGGATCACGTTTAGAGCTGCATGAATTATGGTGACAGTTGTAAGAGTCACTGTGGAAGCTGTAAGCATTGGCGATAGCTATATAAGCCATGATGACGATCGTATGAGCCATTTTTAAAGATGCATTAGTCATATTGATAGCTGTAGTAGTCATACTGACACTCGTAGCAGTAGTCATGATGATAGATTAGTGAGTCATGGTGACAGCTGTATATGTGATGTTAACAGCTGTATTGGTAATGGTTACAGCCGTATAGGTGTTTGCGATAGCTAAAAAGTCAAAGTAACACCTGAATGAGTAAAGGTGGTAGCTATAGGTGTCCTGGTGAAAGCTTTAAAGGTCGTGCTGAGAGATATCCGAGTCATGGAAATAGCTCTATGCCAAGGTTGGGTGGTCAAAAACAGGGGTGGTTTTAACCGGTGGTTTTAACCGGTTAAAACCGTCCCGGTCAATACTCCCAATGTGGTCAATACTGGTCAATACTGGTCGATTGAAATATTGAGTGGTCAATTGAATAATTTTAGTGTTGAAAAGGCAAAGCTACTGAAACTATGTTGAAGTTTTGCTCTCTTTGCTGGAGGCTGATCATTCGATAGAGTATCAGGTTCAGATGTTATTTCTCCAAATGGCCTCTTAGCAATACTTTCTGCCTTTTTTTTTAGCCCTTGGCATTTTTGTCTATGACTCATCAGCATCAGACCTTAGCACTAACTATAACACCCTGCACTGGTTTTTTATTGTTGTTGTTGTTATCTTCCAAAATAGTGAAGAAGTTCCAAATTGGGTCTTTAGGTTTCATTCATTTTTGACACCTTCAGTAATAGCTTGATGATAAGATACTGTCAATATTGCATATAAATAAAAATTTCACACATTAGGAATAAAGCCTGGTGTCAGTTTATAATACCCCTATTAGGGACATGTAATTGGTCAATTTAGCAATTAGCAGTGGCATGGGTTAGTCTGTTTTGACTGCAATTTACAGGTGTTGCAGATACTTTTAAATATTCAAAGACATCAGTGAATTTTCAAATATTGTTTGGTTAATAATAAAGGACCTTTCATAAATACTTCAAAATCCATGATACATTCAGCTTATTCATATTCCTGTAAATCAAAATATGAACAATCAATCTAACCTATAAAGGAAAAAAAAGTATAATTATAAAGATTGTTTGATTGAAAAGAACAGGCCTGTCTACAGTTCAGTGAGTCAATCCAACCTCTCCATCTGACCAGCAATAATGTCTTTTGACTTTTGATGAAATAAAAAATACCTCAAATAATAACTGTTATTAATAAAAACTATTTTGTCTTGTTCAGTGATGGAAATATAGTCTAACATCATGTACATGATGTAGGGGGAAAAGCTTTTAAGGCCAGTTTAGCAACAGGACAGAGGCATATACTCCAGTGATTTAATTGACCGCCAATCGACCAGTTTTGACCAGTAATGACCGGTTAAAACCGGTTTTAAACACCGGCCCGGTCAATACTCATATTGACCGGCTTTTTGCCAACCTTGCTCTATGCGTTATTGTAATAGCTGTTTGTGTCGTGTTGATAGCTGTACGAGTTATCGTGATTGCCGTATGAGTTATGCTATGAGTCGTCGCGACAGCTGTATTAGTTATAGTGATTGCTGTATTAGATACGATGAAAGCAATATAAGTCTTAGTGGAAGGGATACGAGTCATGGTGGTAACTGTATGAGTCATGGTGACAAGGTGTCATGGTTAGCTTCGTAAGATTCATGTTGACACCTGGAGTAGTGATTGTAAGAGCTATAGAAATCGTAAAGAAAGCTGTTTGAGTCATTGTGACAGCCTTTAAGGTGATGTATGACCAGTGGATACAGCTGCATATTCCATGCTGATGGCTATAGAAGCCATAACTGTTGAAAACAGAATAGGTATTGGTGGCAGCTGTATGTGAAATTAAGATATCCAAGACATTGTGTTAGTCATGGTAACAGCTGAATGGGGCATGATAATTACTTTACTGTAGAAATAGCGACAGCAGTATGAGTCATGGTGATTGTTGTAAGAACCACAGAGACAGCTGTATGATCCATGATGACAGCTCCATGTGTTATGCTTACAGCACTAGGACAGTGTTGTCAGCATCGTCACGGCGATAGCTGTATGGGTGACGATGACGACTTTATCAGTCATGCTGGCAGCAGAACGAGTCATGATGATAGTTGTATGAATCATGGTGATAGTTGTATGAGCCATGGTTACAACTGTATCAGTCATGATGACAGCAGTATGAGAGTCATTGTGACAGCTGTTTGGGTCATTATGATAGCTGCATGAGCCTTGGAGACAGCTGTAAGTGTCAAAGTGAAAGCTCAATGATTCCCGATGACAGCAATATAAGTCTGGCATACAGCTGTATGAGACATACTTATGGCTGTAAGAGTCACGGAGACAGAAGTATATGCAATGGTGACAGCTGCTTTCATCACGGTGAAAGCTATAGGAATCACGCTTAGAGATGCATGAATCATGATGACAGTTATATGAGTCATTGTGATGGCTATCGTAGTCATGGTAAAAGCTGTATGAATGAAGGTATTAGCAGTGTTAGTCAGCTTGATATTTCTGTTATTTATAAAAGAAATACTGAAAACAATAGCAGTAGTATCATACACTGCAAAGCATACAAGGGATACACAATATATAAGAAATAATAAAATAGTAAATCAGTGACATGTGTATGTGCAACCAATTAGCACAGAAAGACTATTTTAAATACAATGGGCCAAAGTAGCACAATGTTGTAAATATTATATGTAAATAGTAATGAAGATATTTCTAACATTCTAATTACAAATAGTACTGTTGCTCTTCATGGACATATTTATATTTTATAAAAATATTTAAAATAATAGCTATATGAGTCCTAGTTACAGCTTTATTAGTCATTGTCATAGAAGTATAAGTCATACGGACAGCTGTTGCAGTCATGGTGACAGTTGTAGTAGTCATGGTGACAGCTGAAGGAGTCATGGTGATAGCTGTGTGAGTCATGTTGACAAGTGTATAAGTGATGTTAACAGCCACATTGGTACTGATGACAGCTGTATAGGTCATGGCGGTAGTTATAGGAGTCATGTTTACAGCTGTAGAAGTCATGACAGTAGCAATAAGAGCCTTGGTGAAAGCTACATAAGTCGTGCTGATAGATATAGGCGTCATGGTCACAGCTGTATGGTTATAGCTATGTGCGTCATGGTGACAGCTACATGAGTCAGCCATCTTTACAGCTGTATTTGTAATGATATGGGTCACCGAGAGAGCTGTATTTGTCAATGTAATAGCTGTATTAGTCACGGTTAAAGCTATATAAGTCATTATGATAGCTCTATGAATCATTGTGTCAGCTGTAAAATACATGGTGCCAGCCGTATGAGTCAAGATGACTGCTGTTTGATTTACGGTGTCGTTCATTTCATGGTGACAGCAGTGTTAGTCATTAGCTTCATGGGTTTTGCTGACAACTGTGAGGCGTTGTCACAGCTGTAGGAGCCATGCTGTATGCAACTCGTGGCAACGTGATGAGTCATGGTTACAAACGTACGAGTCATCATGACAGCCGTATGGGGCAATTTGACAGTTGTGTAGGTCATAGCAATAGTAAACGAGTCAAAGTGACAGGGAGTGACATGTGTTTGAGTCATGATGACAGGTGTATGAATCATAATGACAGCTGTGTGAGTCATAATGACAGACGTATGAGTCATCATGACAAGTGTATGAGGCATGATGAGACCTGTATGATCCCCGCTGACAGCTGAATCAGTCATTGTGATAGCTGTATGCATCATGGTAGTGGCAGTCATAGTCATGACTGTATATGAGTCATGATTTGCGACAGATGCATGAGCCATCGTGGCATGCAGCTGTATGTATCATCGTGACAGCTGTTCAAGCCATGCCGATAGCTGTATGAAACATGTTGATATCTGTATATACTCAGTGATAAGAGTTGTACGGATCATGGTGACAGCTGTATGTGACATGTCGACTGTTCTATGAGTCATTGTTACAGCTGAAAGACATCGTGACAGTCATATAAGTCGTCGTGACAGCTGTATGAACAATGGCTACGAATGCATAGTTCATGCTGATAGCTATAGGAGATACAATAAATCTCGGTGGCAGTTGTATGTGAAATTAAGATATCTGCGTCATTGTGTGCGCTGTATGATTCCTGGTGATAGCTGTAGAAGTCGTGCTGATGGCTGTATGAGTTATGGTAACAGCTGTGTGAGTGATCTAATTGTTGTATGAGTCATTGCAATATCTACAGTAGATATGGAGATAGATGTTTGCTGTATTCATGGTGATAGCTGAATAGGTCGTGACAATCGCTGAATTAGTAATGGTGACAGCGGTATGAGTCATGGTGATTGCTGTAAGAACCACAGAGACAGCTGGAAGAGCCATGATAACAGCTATGAAAGTGCTGTCCGCATACCTCATGGCGATAGCTGTATGAGTGATGATGACAGCTTTATCAGTCATGGTGGCAGCAGTACGAGTCATGATGATAGTTGAATGAGTCATGGTGATAGTTGTATGAGCCATGTAGACAGCTGTATGAGCCATTGTTACATATGCATGAGTCATTGTGACAGCAGTATGAGAGTCATTATGACAGCTATATGGGTCATTGTGATAGCTGTATGAACCTTGGAGACAGCTGTGGGTGTCACTGACCCCTGGCGACAGCTATATGAGTCATGCTTATAGCTGGATGAGACATACTGATGGCTGTATGAATCACGGAGACAGATGTATGTGCCATGGTGACAGCTGCTTTCATCAAGGGGATAGTTTTAGGAATCTCGCTTAGAGATGCACGAATCATGATGACAGTTATATGAGTCATTCAGATAGCTTTGGGATTCATGGTGAAAGCTGTCGGAATGAATGTTTTTGCTATGTGAGTCCTGTTGATAGTTCTTTTTTATATTTATGAAATACTGATTACAATATCAGTGGAATCATACATTGCAAAGTATACATGACATACACAATATATATGAAAAATAACATAGTAAATCAGTTTACATGTGTATATGAAACCAATTAGAACAGAAAGTGTTAACATCCCTTATACACCTGTCAACATGACTCACATCATGATTCCTACAGCTGCCACCGTGACTACTACAACTGTCACCATGTATACAACAGCTGTCAATATGACTCATACATGTTTTACGATGACTTATAAAGCTACGACTAGGACTCATATAGCTATTATTTGAACTCTTTTTTTTAATATAATTGTTTGTGAAGAGCAACAGTACTAATTTTAATTATATTGTTAAAACATAACTGTGGTAATCTTAATATTTACTGCTTTGTGCTTCCGGTCACGGTTATAGCTATATAAGTCATTGTGACAGCTCTATGAGTAATGGTGTCAGCTGTAAAAGCCATGATGCCAGATGCATGCATCACTGACAGCTGTATGAGTCAAGATGACAGCTGTTTGATTTATGGTGACGTATGATTCATGGTGATAGCAGTATTAGTCATTAGCTTTATAAGTTATGCTGACAAGTGTTTAAGTAGTCGTGACAGCTGTATGATCCATGCTGTATGCAACTCGTGACAGCATTATAAGTCATGGTTACAGACGTATGAGTCACCGTGACAGCTGTATGGGTCAATGTGAGTCATAGCAAGAGCTAAACGAGTCAAAGTGATAGAGAGTGGCATGTGTTTGAGTCAGGACGAAAGGTGTATGAGTCATCATGGCAGCTTTGCGAGTCATAGTGACAGCGGTATGAGTCATCATGACAAGTGTATGAGGCATGATGTGATATTACTATTTAATACAATTCAGAGAGTCGCCCCCGCCCATAGGGGCTTGAAGAAATATATGGGCTGCACGATGCTTCCACGCAGAGCTGAATCCGGCCCGCACACTAGTACTGGTTAACCGCTTAGAGGATCTAAGCCTGTCCAGGAACCGCGGTGCGAGGCGGACCGTCCATGCTAATAAACCCTATTGGTTTCATTGGGCGACAGGGCTTGGGATGTCATTTCATCTCAATCTCGGGTAAAAGTCCCACAAAATTGGAAGCAACGTCTCCAAAATGACCTTTACAGTGTTGACGGGGACGTTAAACCTCAAATCAAACAAACAAACAAAACAAAATCTGTAATTGTATTTTAGATATTTATAAATCAAATTATAGATATCTATAAATCAAATTATAGATATGTATGATTAACATTATTATCAATATTTTGACATCATAAAATGTAATCAATGATATGTAATATATATTTCTTGATATCTATAAATTTGTCTAATGATATCCATGGTTCCTTTACATATATAGATATCATAAAATCAAATTACAGATACCATTTCAAGGCTGGATAATAGATATCAAAGTTTTCAATAATGGATATCAGAAAATATATGAAGGATATCAATAAATGTAATTCTTGATATCCTGAAATGTTCATCAATATTTGATATCTCTATATCGAATAAAAGATATCTATAATTGGAACTATAGATATCCCTTAACACATTATGGATATAATGAAATAAATAATACATATCTAATATTATTTAAAGACATGTAATTATATTTATTGATATCCTATATCTTTGTTATAGACATCTATAAATTTATCAATTTGTAGATATCTATAAATCAAATTATAGATAATTAACATTATTGATATTAGATATTTATTATTTATTTCATGATATCCATAATAAGTAAAGGGTTATCAATAATTTCAATAGTAGATATCTATTATTTTGATATATGGATAACAAATATTGAAGAGCATTTTAAAATATCAATAGTTTCATGTATTCATGACCATAATATATTTTATGATATCTATTATTGAAAATTGTCACACAGCTGTTACCATAATTCAGCCTTTTAAATGATCTCTTTAATTTGATTTTTAGATATTTATATATGCAAAGAAATTATTGATATCAGGAAACAAATCTATTGGTATCAAGACATATTTATTACATATCACGGATTTCATTTTATGAAAGCAAAACATACAGATAATTATAGATATCAATAATGTTAATTATACATATCTATAATTTGATTAATTGATATCTATAATTTGATTTATGGTTATCTGAACTAAACTACAGTTTATCAATAATTATTGTCAGATATCGATAAATAATATCTATAATAATGACATCTATAAATCAGTTTAAAGATATCTATAAATCAAATTATAGATAATTAACATTACTGATATTAGATATTTATTATTTTTTTCATGATATCCATAGCAAGTAAATGATTATCAATTATTTCAATAGTAGATATCTTTTATTTTGATATATGGATACCAAATATTGGAGAGCATTATAAAATATCAATAGTTTCATTTATTCATGACCAAAATGTATTTTATGATATCCATTATTGGAAATTGTGATATCTATGATTCAGCCTTTTAAATGATCTCTATAATTTGATTTTTAGATATTTATATATGCAAAGAAATTATTGATATCAGATAACAAATCTATTGATATCAAGAAATATATATAACATATCATGAATTTCATTTTATGATAGCAAAAAATACAGATAATTATAGATATCAATAACGTTAATTGTTCATATCTATAATTTGATTTATTGATAATTATAATTTGATTTATAGATATCTGTAATAAACTATAGTATATCAATAATTATTGTTAGATATCAATAAATAATATCTATAATAATGATATCTATAAATAATATCTATAATAATGATATCTATAAATAATATCTATAATAATGATATCTAATATATGTTCAAATTATAGATATCTATTTTTCAATTTATAGATATATACATATATAATTCCTTTGCATATATAGATATCTAAAAATCAAATTATGGATATCATTTAAAAGGCTGAATTACAGATGTCACAATTTTCAATAATGAATAAAAGAAACTATATTATTGATATCAATAAATGTAATTATATTTTCTTAAATATTTAACATCTTTCCATCGAATAACAGATATCTATAATTCGAATTATAGATGTCCCTAAATGTATTATGTATATCATAAAATAGATAATAGATATCTAATATTATTTATACATATCTAATAATATTTATTGCAATCCAATAGTTTTATTATAGATATCAGAAATTTTATTAATAACTATCTTGAAATTCAAGCTGACCCCGGTAGCTCAGTGAGATGTAGGTCTGACTGGTGATCAAGAGGACAAGTGTTCGAGTCCTGTCCGTGTCGGCAACATTCTTTCCTGGACATGGATCATGAAATCTTTTTTACAGTCATTTTCTCCATTCTGCTGATTCAAGAAGGGCAGTTGTCCGTTTCTGTGAAAGAATGTGCACTGTACTAATCATGAAACGCGTCTATAAAGCTTTTGACCCTCTTGAATCCCACTTTATATAGTAAAACTTGGGTTGGCAGGGGTAAACCTCTTTTTTCTTATTTCTGCTCCAAAATATAGATTGTGGGTACTCGTTAGAACTGCCTCGGTGAAGGGGTTCTAACGTGTAACCAGAATCTCTATTTTAAGCAGAAATAAGAAAAATATCACAATTTTTCATCTTTAAAGTTTCCTTTTTGTGGCGATAAACTTTACGATGTATTTGTATAGGCAGTGTTTTCGAAATGTGGTTAACAGCGTACGTATAAGCTTGCCCACGAAAAGTATGGAATGGTAAACTGACCAGCTTAAAAATGACCTAAATAGTTAGGACTGGGCCGTTAAACTCCAAAACAAACAAAATATCCAAAACAAACAAAATCTTGAATTTCAATTAAATAGTAAAATGGCACCTCATAAATGAAGGTAGGTAAGGATTTGTTAAAGGATACTTTGTTTGATGCAAAGAAATTATGAATGCAACGTTCCTTCCCTATGGCAAGCAATTTTACTATTTATTAGGGAATGTAGATATCTGATATATTATATCAGATATCTTATATAGGATATAAGATATCTTATATAGGATATAAGATATCTTATATAGGATATAAGATATCTTATATCCTATATAAGATATCTGATATAACAATTAAGATATCCTATATCCTAAAGTAGATATCTTATATCCTATATGAGATATCTTATTTAATTCTGCAATTCAGATATCTGATATGATTTATAAGATATATTATATGTTAAATAAGATATCTTATATAACATATAAGATATCTTGTTTACTAAAACATATAAGATATCTTATATGCTGTATAAGATATCTAATATACTATATAAGATATCTTATATAGCATATAAATATCTTATATAACATATCAGATATCTGATATATTATATCAGATATCTTATTTATATTTGTATATAAGATATCTTAATCGGCATATCAGATATCTTATTTAACATATAAGATATCTTATATACGTTTGATAAATAAGATATCTTAATTAACATATAAGATATCTTATATAAATTGGAAATAAATGACAAATAATAGTCACTACCTCTCTCCATTAGACTGCTGCAGAGGACTGGAGAAATTCTAATTATTAATTATAAACTGTAATTGTACATATGTGTTTATAAATAAAACGGGGTTCCCAAACAGGTGCGATCAGATAAAGGCTACATCTTTTTCTTTTTTTTTTTTTTTTTTTTTGATAGAGAGAATAAATCCAGCTTGCTTTTGTTTGTTTAATTTAATAACCCTCCCTTACAAGATAGTGGAAGTATTAATTAACTTCAAACTTGAGTTATGCCAAGCACTGCTCGTTGCATGTATTTTGACAGAAACAAAAAACAAAGACTCTCACCAGACTGTCCATATATTCAGCCTGGTTTCTGCCTCTACTTTTCGCATAATTAGTTCAATTTTTCTTTGTCCCTTTTATCTTTTTTTTTTTTTATTTTTTTTTTTACCCAATGCAATCTTCCTGCTTATTTAGAACAGGAGCCCATTTCGAAAATTAGGTATGACACATGATGAGAGGTTGTGTAATCTGAATAAAGCTGAACATTTTATTAATAGTGTAGGCCCTGATCTGATCTGGGCCTGCACTGTTTGCCATGGTTTCTGGAATGTTAGGCATAAATGGGGGTAGTCATTCCTTGGCAGTTTCGGGGAGACTTCATTATTTTTTTGGTAAAATATATTAGATATCTTATTTGTCATATAAGATATCTTAAATAGTTAGGTAAATAAGATATCTTATATATTATATAAGATATCTGTTACGCTATATAAGATATCTAATATATTAAATAAGATATCTGATATAGGATATAAGATATCTTATTTACTGGAATATATATCTGATATGCTAAATAAGATATCTAATATACCAAATAAGATATCTAATATAACATATAAGATATCTTATATAATATATGAGATATCTTATATATCATATAAGATATCTTATTTCCCTTATTAAATAAGATATCTTATATATAACATAAGATATCTTATGTAATATATAAGATATCTGATATGTTATATAAGATATCTTATATGCTATATTAGATATCTTATTTAGCATATCAGATAGCTTATATATTTTGGTAAATAAGATATCTTATATCATACTAGATATCTTATATCCTATATTAGATATCTTATATCCTATATATCTAATATAGCATATAAGATATCTTATATAACATATCATATTCTTATATGCTATATAAGATATCTTATTTATTATATTAGATATCTTATATATATATAAGATATCATATATAATAAATATCTAATATAATATATGATATCTTTTATAATAAATAAGATATCTACAATTCATAATAAATAGACTGGCCCCGATAGCTTAGTTGGTAGAGTGACCACTCCGGGGAACAGGGGGTCACGGGTTCGATCCCGGGCCGCGACATACCAAAGTCGCTAAGAATGGTACTAGCTGCTCCTCGCTTGGCACTCAGATTTACGGGGTTGAGCTAGGACTGGTCGACCCAGTGTCAGGATAATGTGACTGGGTGTGGTATCATGTGAGTGAGTGAGTGTTTCAGTTTTACGTCCCACCAACAGCTAAGGTCATACGGAGACGGGACCTCGGTTTAAAGACTCATCCGAAAGTCTGGGTGTGGTATCATGTAATGTGTCTGGGACATTATACTTCAGTGAGGCAGCACTATAAAAGTGAGCATTGAGCTCCCTGTCGCTACCAGACACCGTCGTGATATGACTGAAAAATTGTTGAAAGCGACGTTAAACCCGAATTCACACACACACACACTCTCCATAATAAATAGTAAAATGGCTTGCCATACTTCCCAGTCACCACAGGATACAATACCCTACCTTCACAGTGACATTTGCCGTACTAGGACCATGACGAATTTATTGACAATTTTCTCTCCAGCGGACAATTCAGCTGATAGAGGATGTATGATTACAAATACCATGTGTAAGAATTAACATATGACACAGTCTTATTTCAAGTGTGTGTGGATCATGAGAATTAATTATTACATTGATAAACCTAAGACTTAGTATTCTCAGGTGAACAGGTTGTCAGTCAGTTGGTTGTAAATAATAAATCGAAAGTAGGAAATCAGGCCGGAAATGCAAAACGTGGAGCCAGCACTCCAGTCGGCGCATGCGTATTGCATGGTGACTGGCATGGTTACTGATTCCAATAACCATCTCCGTACATACCTCAGTGGGGGGAGGGGGGGGGGGGGCTCGGGCGGTTCTCGGCTCGGACCCTTGTGTGCTTGATGTACTGCTGGAACAGGGTCTTGGAGGCTGGGCGGCCAAACCTAGTTGGTCTTATCATCACACTGTGAAACAGAGGCTGGGAGCTTCCGTGGCCACATCAGTTTGGTCTGTTCACCCCCCCCCCCCCCCTCCCGCCTCAACCTGTAGAACATGGGCTGGAGGCCTCTACAGACCCATCTAGATTGTCTATTTACGCCCCTGTAGAACAGGAGGTGGGAGGCTCGACAGCCCCATCAAATCGGTGCAATCACGCGCCCTTCTGCTCGCTTCATTGTGCGGCGTCTGATCTGGGGCTACACTGTTTACCAGTGACCCAGTATACATGAACCCAGCCCAGAGTTTTCTTTTTATATAGCGTTCTGACGTCACAGGAGAGCAGACTAGGGTTCCTTTAAATGAGGTATATACGTAGAAGGAAAATGGAATCAGCAACCATGCTAGTCACCATGCAATACGCATGCGCCGACAGGAGTGCTGGCTCCACGTTTTGCATTTCCGGCCTGATTTCCTACTTTCGATTTACTGACGGCCTTTATTGACAACGAGTAATTTGTTCACATGAGAATATTTGGGTAATAATTAATTATCAGAATCCACACACACTAGAATAAGATTGTGTCATATGTTAATTCTTGCATATGGTATAATTGGGGCCATAATTTGTATTCATACATCCTCTGTCAATTGAATTTTCCGCTGGAGAGAAAATTGTCCATACATTCGTCATGGTCCTAGTACGGCAAATGTGACTTGGAAGCTCCGTGGTGACTGGTTTTTGTTTGATTTGAGGTTTAACGTCCCCGTCAACACTGTAAAGGTCATTTTGGAGACGTTGCTTCCAATTTTGTGGAACTTTTACCCGACATTGAGATGAAATGACATCTCTGTCACCCAATGAAACCAATAGGGTTTATTAGCATGGACGGTCCGCCTCGCACTGCGGTTCCTGGACAGGCTAAGATCCTCTAAGCGGTTTACCAGTACTAGTGTGCCGGCCGGATTCAGTACTGCGTGGAAGCATCATGCAGCTCATATATTTCTTCAAGCCCCTATGGGCGGGGGCTGCAGTGGTGACTGGGAAGTATGGCAAGCCATTTTACTATTTATTATGGAATGTAGGTATCTTATTTATTATATAAGATATCTTATATATTATATTAGATGTTTTATTTATTATATAAGATATCTTATAAAGCATATAAGATATCTTATATAATATATGAGATATCTTTATATATAAGATATCTGATATGTTATATAAGATATCGTATATGCTTTATTAGATATCTTATTTATTATATTAGATTTCTTATATAGGATATGAGATATCTAATATAGATATAAGATGTCTTATTTACCAAAATATATAAGCTATCTTATATACTAAATAAGATATCTAATATAGCATATGAGATATCTTGTATAACATATCAGATATCTTATATATTATATAAGATATCTTATTTATTGTATAAGATATCTTATTGATTAAACAAGATATATTATTTAAAGATGGAAATAAGATATCTTATATGATACATAAGATATCTGATATATTATATAAGATATCTTATAGGTTATATTAGATATCTTATTTGGTATATTAGATATCTTATTTAGCATATCAGATATCTTATATATTCCAGTGAATAAGATATATCCTTATTTGATATATTAGATATCTTATATAATATATAAGGTATCTTATTTACCTAAATATATAAGATGTCTTATTTGACAATATCTAATATATTTTACAAAAAAAAAATAATGAAGTCTACCCCAAACTGCCAAAATCATATCTGGAAATGACTACCCTCATTTATGCCTAACATTCCATAACCCATTTTGTGCCGGAACCCCTTGCAAACAGTGCAGGCCCAGATCAGATCAGGGCCTACACTATTTGCAAAACGTTTGACTATTTTCAGATTACACAACCTGTCATACCTAATTTTCAAAATGGACTCCTGCCATATATAAGGAGGAAGATTCCATTTGGTAAAAAAGGGATAAAAGGGACAAAGAAATATCGAACTAATTATGCGAAAAGTAGAGGCAGAAACCATGCTGAATATATGCACAGTCTGGTGACAGGCTTTGCTTTTTTGTCAAAATACATGCAGCGAGCAGCGCTTTGCATAACTCAGAGTTTGAAGTTCAATTAAGACTTGTACTATCTGAAGAATTTTTGTAAGGGAGGATTATTAAATTATACAAACAAAAGCAAGCTGGATTTATTATCTATATACATATATATATATATATATATATATATATATATATATATATATATATATATATATATATATATATATATATATATAATCTGCATTAAGGAGAACACATGTACTATATTATCTGGAATAGGGTGACCGCAACATTAAGGGGAACAATGCTGGTCCCCCTAATGTTTCAAGCGCAAATATGAGAATACTCAATCCAGATAGTAATAGTTTCTTTCAAGTTTCTGTTAAATAAGGATGGTTTATTAATATTTTAAAGTTTTTAATTACTTGTCCGTTGTGTTTTGGACAAAAAAGGGTCAGTTTTAGACAACCGCTATATATTGTGGAATATTTTATTTTCTTCATTAGGGCGTCCACAGAAAAAGTGCTTATTCTACTGCTTTTTGACTATATATTCACACAAATATGTTTGAATGATGATTCAATATGAGCATAAAGTTATTTAATATGTTACATCATGGAAAGCCCTTTGTTTAAAAAAGTCGACGTTTCTTGGGCCCTCACGGTTTGAATGCGGCGGGCTGGTCAACGAAAGTACATACCGGTATTTGCCGGACTGGTACCGGATTTATGCAGATCTTGTTTTTTTCCTCCAAGGAATATTTTTTTAACTTATTCTGTGTTGCTATATTTCTAATTTGACAATGAAGCACCCAATTTTAAACCTTCTCTTCAGAGTTTGCTTATCTCCGTCTAATACAGATCGCCAAAGTATCGTTACTGGCAGCGCCATACCGGCAAATACACCGACAAATTTCGGATACGCCATTTTCGAGAAAATACATGCCTGACAACTTCCGAAGTTCCGTTGTAGAACAACAAACAGTAACTGTTTTGTCGATGAAACAGTTGTAGATCTTCTGAATGCGTATGTTTTCTTATTGATAAGGGCAGATAGTCGATTTTCGTAGATTTATCAGGATAGTTGTGGCTTCGGGTCGGTTGATGGGTGGGTGGGTGGGGGGGGGGGGGTAATTTGTTGATTTAATGCTGCCGTTATCAGGTTATGATCAGACGAAGGTGCAGGGCACAAAATAACTGTAATGGTTCATCCCTAATATTATATAGCCTTGGCTGAAAGATAGTTGGCTAGGGTCCATGTATTAGGTGAAGGCAGCAGGCAGAGTGTGATTTTTACCCGACATCCCCTGCCCATCAGGGCTTGGAGAAATAGATGGGCTGCACGATGCTTCCACGCAGAGTTGATACCAACCGCACATTAGTACTGGTAATATGCTTAGAAGGTCTAAGCCTGCCCAGGAAAACTGCTGCGAGTCGGGCCCGTCCATGCATATAAACCATATTGGTTTTATTGGGCGGCAGGGATTGAGATGTCATTTCACCTCAATGTCGGGTAAAAGTCCCACAAAACTGGAAGCAACGTCTCCAAAATGACCCTATGTTGGCGGGGACGTTAAACCTCAAATCAAACAAAACCCGACATCTTAATACAGTACACTCGGCGTGTAGTACAACACGTTAGACGATCACATGCACCCATTTAAAGATTTTTTTTTTATTGTTGTGCACACGTTAATCCGAATAAAAACAAAAAACGTAAATATCAGCATATGAATGTAAAATATAAATGTCCGGAACGCAGAACTCTCATGTATGGGAGTACAGTCGAGTAAGGCTGCCACTATTAATCGGATAATCGATTAATTGATTGATACATTCAAGAAATATGATTATCGATACTGATTTTTCGTAATCGATTATTTTCTTAGTAGAATTTACCAGCCAAAGATGTTTCTTAAATAGCTGGAGCCTGGATGAGTGGAAAACAGTGCAGATCCTGGTGAGAAGCCACGTTCTGCGGCGTCTCATCTGGGTCTACACTGTTTGCTCCGGCCTGTCTGGGCAAAACCCTAGAGTGAAGTTCAACACATGGTAAGAGTCATGTTCAGCCAGAAAGCCAGACAGGTAACATTGTGACAAAATCTTCAGTGATTACTAATCGATTATTGATCGGAATGACAAGACTGATAATCGATTATCATTTCAGCTCTGATTAGCCAGCCCTACAGTCGAGTCCATTAACATTGGGTAGCCGTTAATTTTGTGCACCCTGCATTCTAGTTTTCAGTATCTTTATCCCTCATAATTTCTTCCACCACCACCAGCGCATCGGCGTTACGTTTTAACTTAGCCTTGAAAAGATGGAGTTGCACGTGCAGATGTGACAGTTTTGCAGAATTTTTCAATTTTGTCAAATTGTGAAAAGACCGAAAATATCCAAGCCAAACTTTGAAAGACTGAGTTTAAAAATAGGCAAAGGGACAAACATTTTGTATGTAATTTTCCTGCATCTAACAACATTACAGAATATCTAATATACAACTTGTTTGAGTCAACCTTCGTGTTCAATCAGCTCAAAACAGTTATTGTGCGCAGTGTTAGGCGACAGAATTTGTAATTCAGTTTCAAGGGGGTATCCCTTTTCTTAGCATTAATTTTCCTGCCTGTTAAAGCTTCAGAGGCCAGTTTCTATTGCAGTTGGTAGATAGGACAGTATTGCAATCGTTTTGATTGTGAGTTTTTGATTGGTTGTTTCCACAAAGTCACACATAGCTATCAAAACTTTATGTGCGCAATGTTACCGGACTACACCGTAACTCGGCGTGTTGGTTATTTCGTCGACTGTCACAGGAAAAATCACAGAAGCCAAGCAAATTATTTGCATGCAAAACGCGTGAAACTTTAATGGGTGTGCCTCAGTGCGTAAATTTAACAGAACGGACCTAATTACCGGAACGGACCCATTTCTACCCAGATTCCCTCCTATTTTAGGATATTTTGATAATATACAAATTGCTTACACTGCTGTTAAAGTTAGCTACATTCTGCATGCATCTTTTCATGCAAATTTGGTCACATTGGGAATATGTTCCAGTACACCATTTAGACTTGACTCAGTGAAGCAGAGAAAAAAGATGTGCCATATTTTCTGGTTCTAGAAATATTACATGGAGTTTAACAGCCCAGTCAACATGGTCATGTAAAGTCCGTTAGTTTACCTATCTACACTTTTCCTGGGCCCACTTACATGTATGCATAAGTGGTTAACAAGTAAAGTGTGCATTCTTTCACCAGAAACTGACAGAGCTGTCCTTTCTTGACTCAGAGGAACAGAGGAAATAGTACTTTCTGAATCTAAGATAATTACTAAGAGTTAACAATGTTAAGGTCATATCAAGCCAGTCACTCTACCTATCCACACTTTTTCTGGGCCAGCTTATGCTAATGCAGTTAACCGGTATTGTTACAATCTGTCGCCAGATTCTGACAACTGCCCTTCTTGGCTCAGCAAAACAAAGAGAATAGCTGTTCTGTTAAAAATATATTTCATGATCCATCCTCCAAACAGATCTACCAAATAGCTAACCTTCTGATCACCAGTCTGATGCGCATCCGACTGAACTACCAAGGCAGACATTGAGTGCACTGATTGACATTATTGTGAACTTAAACCCGTATTTCAAATGGGACAATTCTTTTACGAAAAGGGGCATTCAGAATATAGTTAACAATGACAGCAGTGTAAGTAGACTGTATATTATGGAAATATCCCAAAAATAGGGAGAAACCTGGGTAGAAATGGGTCCTTTCCGGTTCGTTCCGGTAATTAGCATTCCGGTAAATTTATGCACCTGATGTGCGTGAAATCGCTTGGAACGTGGAGCAGTATGAATGCGAGTCCACACAACAGTGGCATGGAAAGGATTAGCAGTTAGAGCTTGGAAGGGGTTAAAAATCAATACTACACAACAACTTTCCAAGTTGACATGAATAAATGTTTCATTGTGATGACCTGTGCAAGAATGAGAAATAGGTTGTGGATACAGATACCACTAGATTGCAAAGGGTCATTTGCAGTATCAGGGTGCAGAATCCGTACCCCGATATTAAACCTGGTGGCTCAGATGCCCCTTTCACATTGACAGGTAGATACTGACCAGTATAGGGGTGTAAAAATAATAATAATAAAATAAAGTTGCGTGAACAAAAGGTATATTCAGGAGATAGTCATCCCCATAACAAATACATGCCTTATTTTGTGGGGTGGGCCATACTGGGGTGGTTTTATGGCCCTTACAATATAATTTCACTCATATTGAGCAGATCGTTAAAGGAGCAGTCTGATCAGGGTCTACATTGTTTGCCAGTCAATCTATACAACTCTTATAATTAATGGTCATGAAAAGAGTTTGTCATCCATCTCGACCATCTGGGAATATATTCTCCTGATTAGGAGATTTCATACACTGCAGCAGCATATTGTACTCCTAAGTTATCATGTGCAAACAATCCTTTTAAGAACATTGTTTTACCATATTGATCCCAAGTATTGGGACAGACAGTTCTATCCGAACCATGGAACCCAGATCAGACTGGTCCAGGGCCAACACTGCTTGTCGCCCCATCTGCACCCATGAGTTTGTCATAACATCATAAGCCCTCACAGTGTCTGAATTCTTAGGACCTTTATGCACTAGTCATTTACGTTGATGGATGGGGGATAGCAGGGCTAATGAGCAGGGTACTTAACCTCTGTGTTCCCCTGCAGTGACTGGTTAATGCAGGGGTTTTGATATTATGAAATATATCCCCAGTGGAATTAACTGTTATAAACAGTGGGGCTGTGACATTCTGGAGGTCCCCACAGTGCAGGACTTCTAGCAGGGCTGTGAAAAGTCTTAGTCCCCGCTATTCCCCGTAGGTGTGTGTGGGGGTGTTGGGCAGTGGTTACAAATGACTGACCATGCATTGTTGCAATATGAATCCCTATTGTGATTACAATGCCAGAGCACATTGTGCCCTTTGCAGGGTTCTCACTAGGATTTTGAAAATTGGAGTAAAAATGCTGTCTCCAGAAAAAGTTGTAGTTTTACCCTACTTTTCTATTGAGACTTTCCAAAAAGTTGGATTCAGGAGTAAATTCAGCCAAATTTGGAGTTAACAAGAAGTACAAAAATTGTAAGTTAATAATTAATTTCTTTAATACATCATTGATTTATCGTAGTGAAGAGACAGTCCTAACCAAACTGTCCAGACTCATATCAAACTGCTAAGGTGATCCTCCTTGTGATGTAAATAAATTCTGAAAAGTTAGATCCTCTGGATTCAGTTGAGATGTTTATATTACAACATCAGCGTATGTTGTGAACCATAACCTCTTCTGGTCCAAAATTGCTGCATGTAGATTTTTTTTTACCCTAATGGTCCTAATCATTCGGACAGATGGTGCAGACCCTGATCAGATTGTTCCAAAGGGAGCATCCTGATCAGTGTCTACATTGTCAGTCACTATGTCTGTTTTGCCCTGATATGTCATGAAAGGATTTTGTCAACGGGCCTCCGTGGCCTAGTGGATAAGAGTGCTGACTCTTAGTCATTAGGTCTCTCACCGCCGTGGGTTCGAGCCTTGCTCGGATCACGTGTGAGAAGCCAAGTTCTGCAACGGAAGGTCAGGTGGTTTTTCTCCGGGTACTCCGGTTTTCGCCCACCTCTGATTAACGATCGGCTCGATATGAGTGAAATAATCTTGAAAGGGCCGTAAAACCCAAACCAAAAAAAAAAAAAAGGATTTTGTCGGATGAACAGCGGCTAGCCCTGAAGTTGTCTCAATTATGAAGATCCCTATGATAGTACTCTACCCACGTTTTCTCCGCAGGGACTATGTACCAAAATCCCCTTCCCTCGGGCCCCAATCTGCCGCTAGGGTCAAAATTTTACTTGTATTTTATTCTGCTAATCATACCCTTCAATTTGATATGCAACATGACTATGTTTAAAAAATTCTTAAATTTTGACCCTTTGACCCCTCCCTAAGGGCCCCAATCTGACCCCAGAGTCAAACTTTTACTTATATTGTATTCTACTAATCATACTCTTCCATATGATAATATCCCACATGACTATTTTGAAAAATTTCAAATTTGACCCCCTCCTCCCCCGACCCCCCAAGTGTGACCCCGTGGGGCATGACCCAGGGGTCGCAGCCAAAATCCTGTTCAATATGTTTTACATATTTCATTAATAATTACTTATGCAAAGTTTGGTTGCAAAATCTATAAAATTGACTTTGTATTTGAATTTTATTGGTATTTGTCCTTTTGACCCCTCTCGAAGGCCATGAGGGTGGGACCCAAAGGTAAATGTGCCGTTGCGCGAGCCACTCATGTAAGCAACCTGCACACCAAATTTGGTTGGATTCCAATCAGCGGTTTAGGAGGAGATAGCCGGACAGACGTATGGACAGAAAGAGAGTCAGCCGATAACAATATCTTCGAAAAACGTGGGGATAATTACAAAGTCTGTTTTAATAGATTTTGATACCAAACATTGCAGAAGTAATAATTAGTAGTGTAAAACATATTGAATGTGGCATATCAAAATGAAGGGGATGATTAGTAGAGTGTAATGCAGATAAAATTTTAACCCTAGGGTCAGATTGGGGACCTAAGGGGGGGTCAAAAGGTCAAAATTTAAGTTTTTCCGAACATGGTCATGTGGCATATCAAATTGAATGGGAAAACTCATAGAATATTATACAAGTAAAAGTTTGATCCTAGGGGCAGATTCGGGCTCGGGAAGGGGATTTTGGTACAAATGTACTTAGACCATGTGGAGAAAACATTGGGATTTGCAATGGCACACCATCGACTGCATTCTAGTTATCCCCATGCTTTCGTGTAGGGGATATTAAAATCGTCTCAGTCCATTAGTCTGTCAATCTGTTATGCTATCTCTTAAACCATTAGTCAGAATCCAACCAAATTCGGTGTGTAATTATAGCCCCACTATACTGGATTTGCCTCGTCCTTTTGTGATTCCGTAATTCCGTTATTTATGATAACTAAAAAAACGTTTGAGGTATTTTCACGAAACTTCACACAAATGTAAACCACAATAGGACAATGCGTAGAGCGCATGAACCATAACTCTGGATTACCTTCTTTTGGAGTTATTGCCCTTTGAACATATAAAAAATGCAATTTTAACCTTGTTTGCTCCATTACTCAAAAAGCATTTGAGGTATTTTCATGAAACTTAATACAAATGTAAAGCACTATGAGACAATGTGCGGAGTGCATAAATTGTAACTCTGAATTGCCTACTTTTAGAGTTATTGCCCTTTGAACATTGAAAAATTGCAATTTTAACCTTGTTTGCTCCATTACTCAAAAACTGTTTGAGGTATTTCCATGAAACTTAATACAAATGTTAAGCACTATGAGACAATGTGCAGAGCACATACATTGTAACTCTGAATTGCCCTCTTTTGGAGTTATTGCCATTTGAACATTGAAAAATGTCAATTTTAACCTTTATCCGCGTCATAACTAAAAAAAAGTTTGAGATATTTTCATTACACTTCCCACAAATGTAAAGCACTATGAGACAATGTGCAGAGTGCATGAACCATAATTCTGGATTGCCTACTTTTAGGGTTATTTCCCTTTAAACATTGAAAAATACCAATTTTAACTTTGTTCGCTCCTTATCTCGGAAACTGTTGGAGATATTTTCATGAAACCTCACACAAATGTTAAGTACCATGAAACGATGAAACGCAGAGCTCCATCACACAAATCTAAAGCACCATGAGACGATGTGCAGAGCACAGGAATTGTAACTCTGGATTGCCTTTTTTCCACCTTTAATTAGAGGTCGAAAGCTGAAAACATTTGTTTTATTGTATTTTTGTCTTTTCCGATAGCGCTGTGTGGGGCTATAGTCAGATCTAGTTAGTTCCTTACATGAGTGGGGTGGGCATCATCACATTTTTTTTTGTCCCACCCCCAGGGGCCTTTGGGAGGGGTCAAAAGGTCAAATACAGTGCACTCCCTTGAAAACACTATAATGTATGTTTGGGATGCATAAAATAGGACTGTGTTATAAGTGAACCGTGTTATAAAGGGATAATTTTATTCAGAAATAATAGTAAAATGACAATTTGGGAGGCAAGACTTGACCGTGTTATAACCAAAACCGTGTTATAAGGAGAGGAGTACTAAAGGGACTGAAGTGTACCAATAAAATTCAATTACAAAGTCTAAGCCTCCTAGCAAAACCTATAAAACCTATAACAATAAGCTACATGTACATATATAATTTTGTATTAAACTTTTTGGATTGATTTGGTTCATATTTGGTATGATGGTACATACAGGTCCAAAGTATTCACCAATATCCCCACTCATGCCAATGTCCTCATGGTCAAGGTCATGGACTTAGAAATTTTTAATGATATAGACTCAGGTTAAGGTATTTGTGACAGGTAGAAACTGAACATTTATGATGACATTGGTTCATATTTGGTATCATCATAGATATAGGTCTGAAGTTTGATTTACCAATACCCCCGCCCATGGTCATGTTGTTTTTCTAGGTTGGCCCCTGGTGAGGGCATCTGTGTCGTGGTGACACATTTCAAGTTTTTTTATTAACCTCTTATTTTTCGAAAAAAAAATGGGGATATTATTATCGCCTCTGTCTGTCCGTTCGCCTGTTGTCCGGGGCTAGGGTTAGGATTGGATAACAATAACAAGAATTCCGCAAAATGCGGCGTCGCACCTGCTGGGGCGAAAGCTAAAGGAGCCACAATCATAACGTAGAAATTAAATAAGCTTATTTGTATGAGTGGAAAGGCAATTTTACAAGGAATCTACATGCCAAACTATATAGGCTCTATGTCAAATGGTTAAACCTTGATGATAAAGTAGGTCAAAGGTCCAGGGTAATGGTCAAATTATTTGTATGAGTGGAAAAACAATGCCATAAGGAACCTACATGCGAAATATGAAGGCTCTATCTCAAATGGTTAGAAAGGTATGATAAAGTAGGTCACGGGTCAAGGTCACAGGTAAAATTTTTAGTATGAAAGGAAAGGCAATGTCACAAGGAACCTACTTGCCAAATATGAAGGCTCGATCTCAAATGGTTAAAAAGTTATGACAAAGTAGGTCAGTGGTCCAGGGTCAAGGTCACAGGTCAAAATTTTTTGTATGAGTGGAAAGGCAATGTCACAAGGAACCTACATGCCAAATATGAAGGCTCTATGTCAAATGGTTAAAAAGTTATGATAAAGTAGATCAAAAGGTCAGGGGTCAAGGTCACTGGTCAAAATTGTTTGCATGAGTGGTATGGAAATGTCACAAGGAACCGACATGCCAAATATGAAGGCTCTACCTCAAATGGTTAAAAAGTTATGATAAGTAGGTCAAAAGGTCAGGGGTCAAGGTCACAGGTCAATTTTTTTGTATGAGTGGGAAGGCAATGTCACAAGGAACCCACATGCCAAATAACAAGGCTCTATCTCAAACGGTTGGAAAGTTATGATAAAGTAGGTCAAAGGTCACAGGTCAAGGTCACAGGTCAAAATTGTTTGTATGAGTGGTATGGGAATGTCACAAGGAACCTACATGCCAAATATGAAGGCTCTACCTCAAATGGTTAAAAAGTTATGGTAAGTAGGTCAAAAGGTCAGGGGTCAAGGTCACAGGTAATTTTTTTTTTGTACGAGTGGAAAGGCAATGTCACAAGGAACATACATGCCAAATATAAAGGCTCTATCTCAAACGGTTCCACTAAATAATATAATATTTGTCATGGTCACTGGAGCGTAAAATATAGGTCAATGCCACGAGATGAAAGCCCCTGCTTGGTTAGGAGCTTACGAAGATGTTTCATGTAAAGTATGATGGTTATTTAGTCTTGTAGTTGAGTATATAACAAACTTCGACATAAATGTCAAACTTCGACATAAATGTCAAACTTTGACGTAACGGTCGAAGTCACTGGAGCACAAAATATAGGTCAAAGTCACTAGGTCAAGGAGTCTACAAAGTCAGAAGGTCAGGGAGATGTTTCATGTAAGGTTTGATGGTAGATGAGGTTTGTAGTTGACTTAAATATAAACTTCGACATAAATGTCGAAGTTATGTCGAACTTCGACATAAAGATCAAAGTCACTGGAGCGAAAAATATAGGTCAAAGTCACTAGATCAATTTGCCTACAAAGTCAGAAGGTCTGAGAGATGTTTCATATAAGGTTTGATGGTAGATTAGGTTTGTAGTTGACTTAAATAAAAACTTCGACATAAATGTCGAAGTTATGTCGAACTTCGACAAAGATCAAAGTCACTAGAGCGAAAAATATAGGTCAAAGTCACTAGGTCAATGTGCTTACAAAGTCAGAAGGTCTGAGAGATGTTTCATATAAGGTTTGATGGTAGATTAGGTTTGTAGTTGACTTTAATAAAAACTTTGACATAAATGTCGAACTTCGACGTAAATGTGACAGACGGACGCACGGACGAACGGACGGAAAAGTTGATGCCTATGTCGCACCCTGCTACAAGCAGGTGCGACAAAAAATGATTGGGAAATAATAGATTTGTTCCGTAAACAAAAGGTAAAAGAGGTTATCCCCTAAACCAAACAAAAGAAAATAACAAAAGAAATAGCCCCTAAACCCGAAATGTTAGAACGTCCGTCCATCCGTCCAACTATCTCCTCCTAAACCGTTGATCGGAATCTAAACAAATTTGGTGTGTAGGTTGTTTACATCAGTGGCTCGCGCAATGGCACATTTATTTTTAGCCCTCATATGGCCTTGGAGAGAAGTCAAAAGGTCAAATATCAATAAAATTCAATTACAAAGTCAATTTTATAGATTTTGCTACCAAACTTTGCATAAGTAATTATTAATGAAATATGTAAAACATATTGAATGGGATTTTGGCTGCGACCCCTGGGTCATGCCCCATGAGGTCACCTTTGGGGGGTCGGGAGGGCAAATTTTAAATTTTTCAGAATATAGTCATGTGGGATATCAAATCAAAGGGGTTGATTAGTAGAATACAATAGACGTAAAATTTTGACTCTGGGATCAGATTGGGGCCCTTAGGGAGGGGTCAAAAGGTCAAAATTAAAGTTTTTTTCAACATAGTCATGTGGCATATCAAATTGAAGGGTATGATTAGTAGAATATAATACAAGTAAAATTTTGACCTAAATTTAGCGGCAGATTGGGGCCCAGGGGATGGGGATTTTTTGTAGCGTGTGAGACCCAGGTCCGTACCTCAAAGGTCAAGGTCATACTTAGAGATCAAAGGTCAATATTTTTTGTCTTGTCCGATCAATAACTTTCTTATTCTTGAATGGATGTAAAAATTATTTGGCAGAAATGCTAATCATAATGTGACAGTGTGTCACATGTAAGATCCAGGTTGGTACCTCAAAGGTCAAGGTCTTACTTTGAGATCAAATGTCAAAACAAGGGTCTTTTTGTTGTGTCCGATCAATAACTATCTTATTCCTTGATGGATTTAAAAAGTTACTTGGGAGAAGTGTTAACCATATTATGACAGCTAATCATGCACAAGACCCAGGTTAGTACATCAAAGGTCATGGTCTTACTTTGAGGTTAAATGTAAGGCTGGCTAATCGGAGCTGAGAAGATAATCGATCATCCTTTATGCCATTGTGCTCCATAACCAATTAGTAATCACTGGAGATTTTATCATAATTTAACTAGAATCGCGCAGTCGATGGTGCACCATCGCAAATACCCGCTTTTTCCATTGACAACACAATTAACAAGTTTCAGGTGTGTAACCCAAATAGTTTAGAATATACAGCAAATTCCTATTTTTTGGCTTTTGACCTTGAGGTCCAGGTCATGCCAAATACAGCATGCAGTACCTTCTACATTCAAAGGGCTATCCATAACCAAAGTTTCAGGAGTGTAACCCAAATATTTGTGAAGATATGGCAAAGTCCTAGTTTTTGACCTTTGACCTTGAGGTCAAGGTCACACCAAAAATAGTCCAGTGCATTCTAAATTCCAAGGACCATCCAATAACCAAGTTTCAGATGTGTAATTCCATCAGTTAGGAAGATACTTCCAAGTCCTACTTTTTGACCTTTGACCTCGCCCATGACCCCAGGGGGTCAGATGAAAATTTCGACACCTTCATGCACATCGGCAGTCCCTAAGCAATGTATGTACCAAGTTTGGTCACCCTAGTTCAAGAAATAAAAAACTAGTTAACATTCACAAGATATTTCTTAGAAATTTGACCTTTGACCTCACCCTGTGACCCCCAGGGGGTCAGATCAAATTTTCGACACCTTCATGCACATCTCCAGTCCCTAAGCAATGCATGTACCAAGTTTGGTCACCCTAGGTCAAGAAATAAAAAACTAGTTAGCATTCACAAGAAACGTGACAGACGGAAGGACGGACAGACGGACGGAAGGACGGACTGACTGACGGACGGACACCCGTGACGAAAATAATATACCCGTTTTTTTTTCAAAAAGCGGGTATAACTAGCCTGGCTTTCTTCTTAGCATAAATTTTACTATATTTAACCTACACATGAGGACATACAGGCCTGTGCAAACAGTGTAGACCCAGATGAGACATCGCGGAAAGCGGCGTCTCATCAGGGTCTGCATTTTTTGCGATTCTCCCAGCTATTTTATGCAGTATGTTGTGTAGTTAACTGTACTTATTGCATAATCAATTATTAACAGATCAGTAGCAATAATCATTTTTGTAAAATGTATTGATCAATTAATTGATTATCCGGTTAATAGTGTCAGCCTTAGTTAACCCTTTCCCAGTCAGATACGTGTTTTTACGTGTCTGGAGCCCCCCCCCCCCCCCCCCCCCCCCCCTTTGTTCCTAGAACCACCTTCAAACCTGCACTCCCCACCCCTGGATAGCAATGTTTGCATTAGAATAAGTTGGCCTAAAAAAGTGACCTGTTTTTTCGCGCGCCTCCCCACTAATACGTTCTGTGGGGGGATTGAAGGGGGGCTGTCGCCCCCCTCACATCCGAAAAAAAAATGGGTTTTTTGGCCCAGCCGGTCGCTGAAATGAGGTCTGACGGTGTCTGGGGTCAAAAATGCCTCCGAATTGATGCAGCCTGACAAAACATGCTGCAAACAGTGAAAATCCCAGGTGCCAAACTCTTTATTTGTTGCCTTGCCAGCAGGCTGAAGATAAAGATTTAGTCAAAAATTCATGTGAAATAACACTTTTTGTCAACTTTGAGATGCCCCCTCGTTACCATGGCAACAAAGATTTAGTCTAAAATGGTGTCATTTGAAAGGCTACTACCCAGTGAACATTCATGCCAAGTTTGGTGTAAAATGGGCCATCCATGATGAAATAATGGCTTTATGAATTTGCTACCCTAGGCAACTCTGTAAAAAACAGTAAAAATCACAAAGTCCCCATGTGGGAATGGGTTAAATGTAATTTTTTTTTTTTTTAACATGCCTGGTCAATATATTTCTATTCCTGGATGGCTTTAAAATTACTTGTTATTGTTAACCATAATGTGATGATGTCAAGACCCAGGTTGGTACCTCAAAGGTCAAGGTCATACTTAGAGGTCAAAGGTCAGGAAAGGATCTTTTTGGGTGTTTTGTCAATAAGTGTATTACTCCTGGATGGATTTTAAAATTACATGTACTTAGAAGAAATGTTAACCATCAAAAGATTGCCAATTTAGGGTCAAGGTAACAGGTTATGGTCTTACGACGTGACAGTCGTAACAAAGGAAAGATGCATAGCGTGAAAAAATCCCCGTCTTTGGTGGGATTCGAACCCGGTTCGCTCGGGTAGAAGTCCACTGCTCTTACCCCTGAGCCAAAGAGTCGACTCCCTGATGCAGTTGTCAGAGAGTGGTTATAAACCTAGAATCTATGCATATGGATCTACCAAGGTAGATAATGGAAGGGAGGTAACAAATCCCGGTAGAGCCCCCACATCTTACGACGTGACAGTCGTAACAAAGGAAAGATGCATAGCGTGAAAAAATCCCCGTCTTTGGTGGGATTCGAACCCGGTCCGCTCGGGTAGAAGTCCACTGCTCTTACCCCTGAGCCAAAGAGTCGACTCCCTGACGCAGTTGTCAGAGAGTGGTTATAAACCTAGAATCTATGCATGGATCTACCAAGGTAGATAATGGAAGGGAGGTAACACACCCCATCTTAAGGAAGTCATCATTTATGATGACGTGAAGGATGCCAACTTCGGCACGAAGCCATTTCTGGCATATAAAGTCCGATCCCGGACGAGCCCCCATCTTACGACGTGACAGTCGTAACAAAGGAAAGATGCATAGCATGAAAAAATCCCCGTCTTTGGTGGGATTCGAACCCGGTCCGCTCGGGTAGAAGTCCACTGCTCTTACCCCTGAGCCAAAGAGTCGACTCCCTGACGCAGTTGTCAGAGAGTGGTTATAAACCTAGAATCTATGCATATGGATCTACCAAGGTAGATAATGGAAGGGAGGTAACAATGGTCACAGTTACTGAACGGAGGCAGGGGATTATGGCCATTCCACAGGCTGCTTTTTTTTTTTTTCATTAAATTTCTTTCCTATTGTTCCTTTTTATTTTAGTCCCAAAATAGTGATGAAAAACTGTAAAGAAATGGTAATTTTTCCCCGCTCGCTTCACTCACTCAGACTCAAAATTCTTATCAACTTTTTTTAGCAATCGTGACGTAAAAGACATCTTTTTTTTCAGCAGAATTAAGTGTTAGTGTGAGTGTCGAAGAACCTTTTTAACCTATATTTTTTATCGAACAATCTGTTATTAGCCATTATTTTCTGTAAGACAAACCTATATAAAAACCTATATTTCCAAAGTGGGCCACTAGGAGGCTTGAAAGTCAATTTTATAGATTTTGATACCAAACATTACAGAAGTAATAATTAATGGAATATGTAAAACATATGGAACAGATTTTGGCTCAGACCCCTGGGTCATGCCCAAGGGTTCAGACTTTTGGGGTTGCAGAGCCAAAATGTTTTCGAAATATAGTCATGTGGTATATCAAATTCAAGGGTATGATTAGTGGAATACAGTGCAAGTAAAATTTTGACCCTAGGGTCAGATTGGGGCCCAGGTTTGGGGATGGGGTCAAAAGGTCAAATTTTAATTTTCTTGGAACATAATCATGTGACATTTCAAATTGAAGGGGATGATTAGTAGAATATAATACAAGTTAAATTTTGGGGCCTTGGTTTTTGGTACTTAGCCTGTGAGTGGAAAGCATGGGGATTTGCAATGGCGTTCCAATTTAACCACATTCTAGTTTTCTTTAAAAATAGCTCCTTATGGTGGAAACATTCATATGTGGTGAAATATTTCTAAAATAATGTGTTGTTGCATGGGCTGTTTGGGCTAGTATAGTAAGAATTTCAATATGACCTCCCAGACAGGTTGGGGCCCCGACTAGCCTGAGGGTAAAACTTCATTTTCTTCAAATATAGTCATGTTTCATATCAAATCAAAGTATTAATGGAGAGTAAAAGCTATGGCGGAAAAAATGCAGGCGGGGGGAATGCCCGGGGTCATGATAAGTCAAAAAGTAGGGTTTTAGGTCATATTGTCAAACAACTCATCCAAGGCTAGGTATTTGTGCTAGAATCTTATAAAATCTTGAAACTTTCCCAGAATGAGGGCTGGAGGAACATAATTTTTCAGAACTCTGATGTGACTTCCTTTGGTGTGGGGGGGGGGGGGGTGCAGTGGGGTGAGCCCCATGGGTCAAAATTACTTTTTGCACAAACATAGTATTATTATTATTTATGCACAGGTAATGGAGAGTGGAATACAGTGGTGCAAAACTTTGCTGGGAGGCATGTATTTGGGTTACCCAAGGTAAAAAATTTTGGGTCCTTTTATTACATGACATGATTTCCACAGCACAGGGATATCAACTTGCTCTAGTTTAATAAATTCAATGGAACATATTCATGATCTTCTATTTATTATTTTAAATATTTACAGATGAAGACTACAGCTTAGAAGAAGAAATCCCTGAAAGAAAAAAAAACAACTGGTAAAAAATTTAATCACTTTTGTTGCGCCTGCATGGCGCGATATAGGTGTCAAATTTTCCGTCCGTCAACATTTGCGACCACCCTAACTTCCACCCTGATGTAAGAGTCCATTTCTTGAGAACTATTAGAGCTTCCTTAATTATATTTGGTACAAGCTTGCATCTAGGAACTGCGAGTTCAACAGAAGCATCCGTATCTGACTTTGACCTATATTTTATTGTTCACTGACTTTGTAAATTATTGCGACCACCCTAACTTTCACCCTAATGTAAAAGTCCATTTCTTGAGAATTATTAGAGCTTCATTAATTATACTTGGTACAAGCTTGAATCTAGGAACTGCAACTTCAACGCAAGTAACCATATCTGACCTTGACCCATATTTCATGGTTCTGTGACTTTGCGCCCCAACAGGCGTGACATAGCCTTCGGCGGAATTCTTGTTTAATCTGTATTTGGGAAAAGTAACATTTCTCACGTTTCTTGTAGAAAAAACAGATTGTCAAGTATGTTTTAATAGTCATTTTAATTTTTCCAATAGAATTTTTACATTTTTGTCACCGCCATTGGCATGATGTCCGGAGTATATTTTTTCAGTTTTTCACTTATGCTTTCAACCTAATTCAGAATAAATAAGCTGGTCATCTACAAACTGGTATTCAGAGTGTGTATACTCGTAAAATGTCAAGGTCCGGGGGCATATAGTTTTTAGGTTTGCCGTACATGTAAGGCTGCCACGATTAATCAGATAATCGATTAATTGATTGATAAATTCCAGAAATATTATTATTGATACTGATTTTCCGTAATCAATTATTTTCTTCGTAGAATTTACCAGCTAAAGATGTTTCTTAAATAGCTGGATGAGTGGCAAACAGTGCAGGCCCTGATGAGACGCCGCATTCTCATCAGGGTCTACACTGTTTGCTCTGGCCTGTCTGTGCAAAACACTAGAGTGAATTACAACATGTATATGATAAGAGTCATGTGCAGACAGAAAGCGGGACAGGTAAAATTAAGACCAAATCTCCAGTGATTACTAATCGATTATTTATCGCAATGGCAAAACTGATAAGCGATTATCATTTCAGCAACGATTAGCCAGCCCTAGGTACGTTGGTACGAATGTACGTCCGTCTGCACGAATGTGTGTACGTACGTTTGTATGAATGTACGTCCGTCTGCATGAATGTGTGTATGTACGTAATTGACCTCAAAATATATATAGGTCAGTGTGACCTATATTTCATGCTAGAGTGACTTTGCCTTATATCTTGAATACTATTTGATGGAGAAATGTCATGCCTGGTTTATTAGCTCCTTGTGACCTAATGATTGATTCAAAAATATAATTACATGTATATTGGTCATTGTGACCTATATTTCATGTATGAGTGATTTTGCCTCATATCTTGAATACTATTTGATGGAAAAATGTCAATCCCGGCTTATTAGTTCCATGTGATCCAATGATTGACCTCAAAATATACCTAGGTCATTGTGACCATATTTCATGGTTCAGTGATTTTGCCTAATATCTTGAATACTATTTGATGGAGAAATGTCATGCCATAGATTATTAGTCCCATGTGACCTGCTGATCAACCTCAAAAGATATCTAGGTCAGTGTGACCTATATTTCATGGTTCAATGACTTTGCCTTTTATTTTGAAAACTATTTGATGGAGAAATGTCATGCCTGTGTTATTAGTTCCATTTACCCCGCTGATCAACCTCCAAATATATCTAGTTTGGTGTGCTTCAGTGATTTTGTCCATTATCTTGAATATTATTTTATGGAGAAATTTCATACCATCTGACCCACTGATTGATCTCGACAAAATATATCTAGGTCAGTGTGACCTATATTGCATGGTTTAGGGAGTTTGCCTGTAATCTTGAATACTATTTGAAGGAGGAATGTCATGTCTGGGATAATACTTGAATGCATCCAGATGATTGACCTCAAAATATATCAAGGTAGGTGTGACCTGTATTTTATGGGTCAGTGACTTTGCCTGAAATCTTGAATAATATTTGATGGAGAAACTTCATGTCTGAAGTATCAATTCAATATGACTTGATGAATGCAACAAAGATATATCTAGTTTAGTTTGACACTATTCCAGGTGCGTTATACTGTTCAGTGACGGCTGTTGCTGCAACATAAGTTTTCAGCGTGAGTTTGGCCCCTGTGCGGGGGCATCTGTGTCATACTGACACATGTCTACTTTATATATTATCCTACACCATTTAGAAGCAGATAGATACAGAATATGGATTTATTGCATTTACAGGGTAAAATGTCATTATTAATATAATGCTTAGCAGAAAATAAAATATATACAAAAAGTCTACCTAATGCAGAATAAATAAGCTGGTCGCCTTAAGACTATCAGAGTATATACTCGTAAAATTTCAAGGGGTCCATCATTTTTGTATATTTTATCCCACATCATTGAGAAGAAAACAGAACACTGATTTAATGCATTTTAGGCAAACAAATACATTATAGACATGATAGATTTGATGCATAGTAGAAAATAAAATATATACGAAAAGTCCACCTAATGCAGAAGAAATAAGCTGGTCGCCTTAAGACTGGTATTCGGAGTATATATACTTGTAGAAATAACTTTATTTTTTTATATTTATTATAAGGGGCCTAACATTTTTGTAAATTTTATCCTACAGAATTTAGCCGAAAACAGATACAAAATATTACACTGATTTAATGTATTTTAGCATATAAATATATTCTTTGTACATGTTGTACAATGTATGTTGCATGTAGCAAAAAATGTATATACAATAAAGTCCACCTAATGCAGAATAAATAATCTGGTCGCCTAAAGACTGGTATTCGAAGATATATTTTTTAATGTTTGTTCATTGTGGAAGTTTGAAGCCCTACACTGAGATTTGCACAATGTGAGAGCCCTTCAGAATATCTTACTTGGACTCAAGCTCAAGGTCACATTTGATAGTCACCAGTTCTTTTTATGTATGGGGGTTTAACGGCCAGTGTTAACTAAAAGTTTGAGCCAATTATCTATCCACACTTTACCTTGGCAATTTTATCCGTAAGCAATTGACCAGAACAGTGCACATTCTTACACCAGAATTGACAAATGCCCTTCTTGAATCAGCTGATGGGAGAAATGACTGTAGAAAAGATTTCATGATCAATATCCACGAAAGAATGTTCCTGACTGCGGAAGGAATCAACCTACATCTTCCTGATAACCAGTCAGAGGTGGCTTTGGCTGAGCTATTCTTTGAATTTTGTGTTTGTTCCATATCTCCACCCCTTAAAGGATTTTCATCAAACTTGGTCAGTTATCCCCCTCAGAAAGTTCATGTCCAAAGCTAGGTTGGTAAAAAAGCTGAAAATACACATATAATTTCATGGACAGTGGAAAATACAGGGAAATCCCGGTAAATACTGAGAAATACTGGAAAATGGACATTAATGTAGGTGGGGCCAATTGAGACTGCTTAATATACCCTGCCTGCCTAGGTATATGTATTGTAAAGTAAAATCATTTCATACAGGGCTTGCATTTTACCTTACCTTTACGAAGTACAAGGAGAACTATTGTAGTCACCACGGTCGTCCGCGTTTGCGTTAGCGTGTGCGTTCCCGTCACACTGCGTTAAAGTTTTTCAAATGCTTATATCTAAATAGCCATGCATCACAGAGTACTCATATTTGGAACTTTAGTACCTGGGAGGGTCTTCTAATGTTCCAAGAGAGCAAACCCCTGGATCCATGCCCCGAGGTGGGGCTAGGGGTCAGAATCTAGAACACCTTTATAAAACTGTGTTAAAGTTTTTGAAATGCTTATATCTCAACAGTCACTCATCACAAAGCATTCATATTTACAACTTGGGTACTTGGGAATGTCTTCTGAGAATATGCGGGATTGTCTTCTGAGATTCCAAAAGAACACACCCCTGGGTTCACGAATGGGGGGGGGGTGGTGGGGCTAAAGGTCAAAATCTAGGACACCTAAGTTATTCGTTAAATACATTATCATTATGCTAACAAGTTACAAACTGAATTTGTTATACATCAGCCAACTTTGTGACGTTGGTTTAAGTGTAAAAGGGTGAAGGTCATGGTGACCTACATTTTACAGTCCAGTGATTTTGCCTTATATCTTGAATACTATTTGATGGAGAAATGTTATACCTGGGATATTGGTTCCATGTGACCCCATGATTGACCTCGAAATATATCTAGGTCAATGTGACCTATAGTTCATGATTCTGTGATTTTGCCTTATATATTGAATACTATTTGATGGAGAAATGTTAAACCTGGATTATTACTTCCATGTGACCCAGTGATTCACCTGAAAATATGTCTAGGTCAGTGTGACCTATATTTCATCGTTCAGTGATTTTGCTTATATCTTGAATACTATTTGATGGAGAAATGCTATACCTGGATAATTACTTCCATGTGCCCCAAGGATTTACCTCAAAATCTATCTAGGTCAATGTGACCTATATTTCATCGTTCAGTGATTTTGCCTTATATATGTTGAATTCTATTTGATGGAGAAATGTCATACCTGGGATATTAGTTCCATGTGACCCCATGTTTGACCTCAAAATATATCTAGGTAAGTGTGACCTATGGTTCAGTGATTTTGCCTTATATCTTGAATACTGTTTGATGGAGAAACATCATACCTTGGTTATTAGTTCCATGTGACACATTGATTGACCTCAAATAAATCTAGGTCATTGTGACCTATATTTAATGGTTCACTGATTTTGCCTTATATGTTGAATACTATTTGATGGACAAACATCATACATGTACCTTGGTTATTAGCTCCATGTCAGTGTGACCTATATTGGTTATTAGCTCCATGTCAGTGTGACCTATATTTCTCCCCCATCCCGAAAATGTAGGTCATTGTGACCGATATTTCATGGTTCAGTGTTTTTGCATTATATCTGGAATAGTATTTCATGGAATAATGTCATACCCAGATTGTTAGTTTCACGTCACCCAATGATTGACCCTGAAATATATATAGGTCAGTGTGACCTATATTTCAGGGTTCAGTGACTTTGCTTTAGATCTTGAAAACTATCGATGAAAAATCTACATACCTAATTATTTGTTCCATGTAACCTGATGATTGACCTCAAAATATTTGTAGGTCAGTGCGACCTATATTTCAATGTTCAGTGATTTTACCTTATATCTTGAACTGCGAAGCAGGCGAGCTACGCTGACATGCGACAGCTCTTGTAGAGTCTACATGCACTTGGTCATGCAGGTCGAATGAAATGTTTTAGGATTTTCCAGACCTTCTGATAATGAATTGTTTGAAAGATTAATAATCTGTTACCTTCATAATTTTATATTTGAAGTAATCAAGTATGTATTGAATTTGTTTTCAAAAGATACTGAAATACTAGTTTTCAGACATCAGCTACTGGTATTTGACTTGACTTGTAAATAAAAATACTTGAGAGAGTACCTGCAGGTTAAGAAATGTATGCCCATTTTATTTTGTTCTTTTAATACCTGTCTTAAACAAAACAAATTTTCACACCGTTCAAAAGTAGGAGTAACTACTTGACAAACTTGCAAACAAACTTTTTTTTAAAGTACACATAAAAAAGTTCGGACAACCACAAAAGTTGTTGTAATTCTCCAAACAAATTTAACAATGTGTTTTATCATTTCACAAAAGCATAAAAAAACAAAAAAAACCCACAAAGTTCAAGAAAACATGCCTATACAAATGTAATGAACATTTTACAACCAAAAAATGAAAATTTTCTGATTAAAAATTCCAATATTGTAGTATGTCTGCTGAAATTATAGATCATTCAGTGAGGCAGTTCTATTGAGCACCCACAATCTATATTTTTAGCAGAGATACGGAAAATAGTGTATATCCCTCTTAAACCCCATCTTTATTATATAAAAGTGGTGTTGGAGGGGTCAAAATCATGTGCATATGTTTTTGTGATGCATTTACAGACTGATGGAGCAGTCTGATCTGGGTCTGTCTGTTTGCTCAGGCCTGTCCATCTTAATTTTAGGATCATTATCTATTGCATATGAGTGATTTTAAATAGCATTCCTGCCACTGGTATTTACCTACCAACCTTGGTGCAAAGCCCATAAATGAATCAGGCTGACTCTAGGTCAAGGTCACATTTGAAGATCACGGATTTGAATTTTGTGTCCATTCCTTATATCTCATTTACCCTAAAATGATTTTCATTTACCTTTGGTCAATTATCCCCCTCAGACAGCTGATGTGCATAAAGCATACATGAATCATGCTGACACAAGGTCAAGATCACATTTAAAGGTCACAAGTTTGAAACTTTGACTTTTATGCCTATTTATTTACCCCTGGCAGGATTTTTAATAAACATTGGTAAAATATCCTCCTCAGTGAGCTGATGTGCAGAACCCATAAATAAAACATGCCAACTCAAGGGCAAGGTCACAGGTGAAGTTTTTCAACTTTGAATTTTATGTCTATTCCATACCTCCTTTACCCCTGGATGGATTTTCCTTTAAACTTTTAAGAAATAATTCCCCTCTGAGCTGGCGTGCAGAACCCATAGATAAACCATGCGGACGCAGGGTCAAGGTCACAGGTAAAGGTCACAAGGTTGAACCTTGATTTTAATGGTGGGGGGATTGGGCTGTCCTTCAGACTGCTCCTTGTTGCAAAATTAAAACACTTTTTGCTTGATAACTTAGATTATGTTTGTGGCCCAACTTTGATGAAACTTTTACTACACAATGTCATGGTCTCTTAGATAAGGAAGGTGTAATACTAGCTGAATAAATACCAAGTGCCCATAACACCCATTGATGATAGGTTTCAAATTTCAGTTCAATGATTTATTAATCACATACAGTAGATGGTTGCGTTTACATTTACACCCCTTTTAACAGTTTTGTCAGTCCTATCAAAGTCATGTGTGGCTGATAATGAAACACATGTGCATTGTAACCCCAGATTTTTATGCCCCCGGAATCGAAGATTCAGGGGGGCATATAGGTTTTGGTCTGTCCGTCTGTTTGTCTGTTTGTCCGTTAATCCGTTTGTCCGTTAATCCGTTTGTCTGTTTGTCCGTCTGCAAAAACTTTAACATTGGGCATAACTTTTGAATGGTAAATGATAGAGCCTTTATATTTCACATGTGCATTCCTTGTCACAAGACCGTTCAAGAGGTACCATAAATTTTGACCTCGTGACCTTGACCTTGACATTTGACCTACTTTTGACCTCCTTTTTAAAAACTTTAACATTGGCCATAACTTTTGATTGGTAAGTGATAGAGCTTTCATATTTCACATGTGGATTCCTTGTCACAAGACCTTTCAATTGGCACTATAATTTCTGACCTCATGACCTTGACCTTGGCATTTGACCTACTTTTTAAAAACTTTAACATTGGCCGTATCTTTTGATTGGTAATTGGTAGGGCTTTCATATTTCACATGTGCATTCCTTGTCACAAGACCTTTCTAATGGTACCGTAATTTTTTACCTCATGACCTTGACCTTGACATTTGACCTACTTTTTAAAAACTTTAACATTGGCCATAACTTTTGATTGGTAAATGGTAGGGCTTCCATATTTCACATGTGCATTCCTTGTCACAAGCCCTTTCTAGTGGTACCATAATTTTTGACCTTGTGTCCTTGACCTTGATGTTTGACCTACTTTTTAAAAACTTTAATATAAAGTCCATAACTTTCGATTGGTAAGTGATAGAGCTTTCATATTTCACATGTGTATTCTTTTTCGCAACACCTTTCCATTGGTACCATAATTTTTGACCTTGATACCTTGTGGCCTTGACCATGACATACTTTAGTGATGGGGCTTTCATATTGCACAGGCGCTGTCCTGGGGCATCGGTGTTTCACAAACACATCTTGTTTCCTCTATTACACATCTTCATGGGGCATCCTTTGGTGTCTCTGATTCTCTTGTTTGATATTTGTTTTCTTTTTACAGTTTGATGGTCAGTTGTTGACACAATTCTAATCAGAAGACACTGGAGACAAATGAGAAAAGCAAAGGCTTCTTACCAGGCAAGTCTCTGCTGAACATGAAACATATTTATTTGGGTTTCCTATCCTTTTTTAACTCTCAGGAAATTTCGTCCCGGTAAGCTTTTCTACTACCCCAGGCATCGACGTCCACAAATGTTAAAGTTTCTGCGTTAAAGTTTTTTTAGAAGCTCATCTCGTTTTTATGACTACACGGATTAAGTTCATATTTAGTATGATGATATTTTCTGTTATCAACTTCTTTCCCTGGTGATGTTGTGGGGAGGATTTGGGATTTGATTGTATCAGTTCCTGATCATTACTATTTTTAATTTTTACACATTGGTTTATCACCTGAGGGGTTCAGCAAAAAATGGGAACTGTAAAATAAAAATGTAGGCAGTGATCAGGTATCAAAACATTTGTCAAACAACTCTGATCAGAGTCATCAAAGGGAAAGAAACATGAACATGGAGTAACTAAACACTGTTGAAATCTGATCACAAGCGGGCAGCAGAACGAGTTACTTTCCCACAGAATGGCTACGGTAAAAGGCTATCCAAACTAAAAGGATATAAGCAATACATAAATGCAACATAAATAATCCAGGATAGAAGAACAGCCTTAGAATGGTCAGCAAAATGTATTTCACTGTGTGTTTTAATTTGTTTATATATGGCCATGATTCTCATCCTTGATTCTGTCATGGTCTAAACAAACACATGGTTCAGTCTGCATGAAGTTTGCTAACTCAACAGTGCTATATTGGAGAACAAATATCAGTCAACTACAGAGATGAAACAACAATAAGGACTTGACAGCATGAAATAACATAAATGCTAGAGCCAAAGAAAACTGTTAGAATCTCGTAAGCCTGATCAGAGAAAGTAATTTTTGCTTACTATCTTTTGAAGCTGTGGCCCTTTGAACATTGAAAATAATCATTGAAATTTATTCGCGGAAAGAACAATGCACCTTCACTTTGAATTCCTTTCTTACAATCTTATAGTACTTGTTTGTAAGATGTAAGTGTAATGGCGGGGCATTTCTTACATTGTTACTCTTGTTTTTGTAGGTCACAAGATTTCATGAGTTCCAATGAATTTCTGCCATTGAAAGACCTGAATGTGAGAGGAAAGGACTACAAGAAAATTTGTGTAAAATTGTTCAGAAAAGCCATAAGAGAGAAGCGAGATGCAAAGCCAGAAGAACTAACTATTGCTATGAAAAAGTAAAGGACAAGCAATTTCATATCCAGGCATTGGCTACAATGATAAAATAAAGGAGATGCAATTAAATATCCAGGCATTGGCTAAAAGTAAAGTAGAAGCAATTTAATAGCCAGGCACTGGTTACAATGAAAAAGTAAAGGAGAAGAAACTTAAAATCCTGGCAATTATGTTTGACCACAGACTATGGATGATGCATCTTTTGCTGTACAGCTGCACGAGATGAGCTGCAGGACAAAGGAACCATAACTCTGGTGTTCTTACTTTCAGAGGCATTGCCTTTTGACAAATGAAAATAGCCATTTCTATCATTTAGTCTTCTGAAACACTGTATCTCCTGAACCGTTTGATGGATTCTGAAGTAACTTGCTTGGTTACAACACTAGGATGGGGAAAATAGCCATAAGGTTTTGATGACATTGACCTTAACTATAAAACTATCAAACACTATAAAAGCTATGGCATTGTAGGTTGATGAGTGCATTGCTAGAAATCTGTAGATGACCTTATTAACTTTTGAAGAAATTCTGAATACTACTTGATGAGTTATGGCCCTTTGTTACTGTAGGCATTTGTACATCACATGCTTTTGGGTCGTATGTGAGAAGCAAAACTTATTTTACATTTGTTTTTAGCTCACCTAACCAATGGTCATGGTGAGCTTTTGTGACAATGAGATGTACAGCGGCGGCTGATGCCATGTGTAAATTTTCTTGTTAACACCCTTGGGCCACAGTTTTGGTCTAATTATGATCACATTGGTTAGATCATACTGACAATATCTCTGTCAAGTTGGAATATGGGGCATTTTGAGTCAAAAAGTGGAACAGTAGTTAATACCATAAAAAAACCTTATTAATACTTTAGAGGCCACAGTTTTTGTCCAATCATCCCCAAACATGTGCAGAATTACCATCTCAGTACACTTTGAATAAGGGTCATTTAGGGCTATAAAGCAGATCAGTATGAACAAATCATAGAAAAAACCTTTTAAATACTATACAGGTCACAGTTTGGTCGAATCGTCATCAAAGTTGTCTCAGCAATATCTTGGTCAAGTTCAAATATGGATCATTTCGGGTCAAAAAGTAAGTCAGTGGGTCGTAGCCTAGAAAACCCCTGTGAAAACTCTGGAGCAGATAAATTTGGGCAAATGTTTATCAGACATGCTCAGAATGATCACTTTGAAAATATATGTCAAGGTCAAATATGGATCATGTCAGGTTAAAAACCTTTGGTCCAATGTTTATCAAACTTGCTCAAAATGATCACCATGACAACATCTCTGTCAAGGTAGAATATGGATCATGGAAAAAATGACCTTGACCTGAGACCTACTTAAATAAAAATATATTGGTCATAGCTTTTTACAGCCTTCATATTTGGAATGAACGTACCATGTAATACGGTCTTATCTCTTAACAAATAAATTGACCTGTGAATTTGACCTTGGCTTGAACAATATGAAATAGAACCTTCATTTTTTGTTTTGTTTGTTTGTATTTGGGTTTAAAGTAAGGGAAACAAACACAAACACGACGCAACCAGACAATAATAGAAACTTCAACAGAGGAAGGCCAAAAGGACAGTTGCTTTCCCACAAATTGGCCTAATGACCATCCAAAATAAAAAGACACGAGTAATACATACAATACTTAACAAGCAATAACATAAATAAACCGCCACAGAAGAACCACCTTGGAACGGTCAGTGGAAAGAATTCCACTGGGAGGCTTAAATCGATTTCACACGGCCTTAATCCTCACCCTTACGTCAACACTTGGCCTTGGCCTTGGCAAGCTCATTCGTAAGCAGCTGACTTGTACAGTGCACATTCTTTCGCCAGAAACTGACAAATGCCCTTCTTGAATCAGCTGATGGGAGAAAATGACTGTAGAAAAAGGTAACGGGTCATCCCTAACAAACTCTGCCCCTAGCAAAGTAGGCCCCTACAAACTCGGCACCCAAAATTATATTATATATATAAAACCTCCAATTTAGTCATCTGATCAGGGTCTTTCCGGTCATTGAGCGACACGGTGCCAACTAGTGCCCACAAACTACATATGTATGTTTTTGAGCAGAATTAAGATAAAAAGGGATATGTATACCCCCAGCAAATCTTAACGGTTTGACTTGATAAAAGTGGTGTTAATTGGGTCAAAAAGATAAGTTTTCGTGATGGTGTATTGTGCTAGCAAAGCTTGGCATGTTCTAACGTGTACCCACAATCTATATATTTTTTAGCAGAAATAGCAAAAATATCAAAAATTTTCATCTTAAATTATCAATTTTTGGGTCGGGGGCGTTTAAGGAAAAATAACAGTATATTTGTTTAGGCATGCATGTTTTCATATTCAAACAATAAATGCATAGTACAAAAGAATTATTTTTAGCTCGCCTATACGAAGTACATGGAGAGCTATTGTTGTCACCCCGGATGTGCGCGTTAGCGTAAGCGTTTGCGTTCCCGTTTCCGTCACACTCTGCGGTATAGTTTTTCAAATGCTTATATCTCAACAGTCATGCATCACAGAGCACTCATATTTGGAACTTAAGTACCTGGGAGGGTCTTATAACGTTCCAAGAGATCAGACCCCTGGGTAGCCCGGAGTGGGGCTAGGGGTCAAAATCTAGAACACCTCTGTAAAACTGTGTTAAAGTTTTTGAAATGCTTATATCTCAACAGTCACCCATCACAAAACATTCATAGTTACAACTTGGATACCTGGGAGTGTCTTCTGAGAATACCAGGGAATATCTTCTGAGATTCCAAAAGAACACCCCTGGGATCATGCCTGGGGGGATGAGGCTAGGGGTCAAAATCTAGGACACCTTTGTAATTTGTTATATACATTTCCATTATAGTAACAAGTTTCAAACTTAATTGCTTATACATCAGCCAACTATGAGACATTGGTTCAAGTGTAAAAGGGTCAAGGTCACAGTGACCTATATTTCATGGTCCAGTGATTTTGCTTTATATCTTGAATACTATTTGATGGAGGAATGTCATACCTGGGATATTAGTTCCATATGACCAGTGGATTGACCTCAAAATACATCTAGGTCATTGTAACCTATTGTTCACGGTCCAGTGATTTTGCCTTATATCTTGAATACTATTTGATGGAGAAATGTTATACCTGGGATATTAGTTACATATGACCACACGATTGACCTCAAAATATATCTAGGTCATTGTGACCTATTTTTCACGGTCCAGTGATTTTGCCTTATATCTTGAATACTATTTGATGGAGAAATGTCATACCTGGGGTATTAGTTCCATATGATAACATGATTGGCCTCAAAATATATCTAGGTCATTGTGACCTATATTTCACGGTCCAGTGATTTTGCCTTATATCTTGAATACTATTTAATGGAGAAATGTCATACCTGGGATATTAGTTCCGTGTGACCACATGATTGATCTCAAAATATATCTAGGTCATAGTGACCTATATTTCATGGTTCATTGACTTTGTCTTATATCTTGAATATTATTTGATGGACTATTTTTATACCTAGATTATTAGTTCCATTTTACTTGATGATTGACCTCAAAATATATTTAGGTGAGTGTGACCTATATTTCATGGTTCAGTGATTTTGCTTATTATCTTGAATACTTTTGATGGATAATTATTATACCTGGATTATTACTTCCATGTGACCTGATGATTGACCTCAAAATAGACCTAGGTCAGTGTGACATATTTCATGGTTCAGTGACTTTGCCTTGTATCTTGAATACTATTTAGTGGAGAAACAGCATCTATGCATTATTAGTTCCATGTGACCCGATAATTGACCTCATAATAAGTTAATAAGTCTAGGTCAGTGTGACCTATATTTCATGGTTCAGTGATTTTGCCTATTATCTTGATTATTATTTGATGGAGAAACAGTATACCTGGATTATTACTTCCATGTGACTGGATGATTGACCTCAAAAGGTATTAAGGTTATTGTGACCTATATTTCACAGTTCAGTGATTTTACCTTATATTTTGAAAGCACGAAACAGGCGAGCTATGCTGTCATGTGACGGCTCTTGTCATCTCTTAAGTTTATAACTATAAGGTTAAGATAAAAGATACTTCCATTTTCAACTCCCCCCCCCCCCCCCCCCCCCCCAAACACACAGCACAATTCACAATTTTAGCGATGTGTTTTACCGGTAAGGATTCTATAATTCCTCAAAAATATGTTAAGCTCAAACTGCCTTATAAAACTATAGACCTTCCAAATGTAATTGTGGAGACAAAAACTGTCTATTATGACCTATTTATAGCTATAAGTGGAGTGTTTGGGGCCGAGATTGCTAGGGGCCGAGTTTGTCAGGGGCCTAGTTTGTCAGGGGCTGAGATGTCCCTAAATCTGGAAAAGATTTCATGATCAATCTCCACGAAGGAATGTTGCCGTCCTTGGCATGTATCAAACCCGCATCCTCCAGATCAACAGTCAGATGTGCATCCGACTGAGCTGCTGAGACCAGCTTCATATTTGGTTTGTAGCTTTTTGTGACAAGGGCTTCCCACTAGAGCTTCAAATTCGGCATGTAGATTACTATTGACAAGGGCATTCTTTGGTACAAGACATTTTGCGATGTGACCTTGACCTGTGACCTACTTTTAAACCACTAGAGATAGAACCTTCATATTTGGCATGTAGGTTTCTTGTTACAAGGTCTTCCCACTCGACAAATTATTTTGACCTGTGATCTTGACCTATAGCCTACTTTGTCATAATTTTGATCCGTTGAAATAGAGCAATCATGTTTGGCTCCTTGTACCATTTCATTTGTACAATGAGGTTCAGGTGAGCATTATGATATCCACAAAATGGCTTCATTTACGATGATCTATGTCTTGAATGAACACCCCTGTAAACCTCAGTTATCTCTTTATGAATTGGAGCTTAGAGGGGTGTTCGTTTCACAGCTTGTTAACATCATGGCGATCCAGGGCCATTATGACCCTCTTCTATATTTCGTGTTGCACATATCCACGATTCAAGTATATGCAAGTCAAGATAGTTATTAATTATGAACTAAACTAAACATAATATTAAATATTACAGTTATTAAAGCTTCCAGATAGTTTATCTTTGTGTTTCTGTTTCAATAAATCTCAGTCAAAATTAGTTACACACCCAAACCCATGGTATGTCTCATCTAAATGGCGGGCATTCAAACTTTCACACAACAGAATGTCTGAAGACACTTATTGTCTTGATGCAGCTCAGTTGAACTGCGATTCATAGAACAGCATTTGGTCCCATCCCACTTAAAAGAAGGTAATTAACTGTTGACATTTTCAAAGGAACGACCTTTTTAGCTGGCCTGTACAAAGTACAAGGAGAGCTATTGTTGTCACCTCTGTTGGTCCACATGAGCGTTTGTGTGTGAGTTTGCGTTCCTGTCACACAGTGTTAAAAGTTTTTCAAATGCTTATATTCAAACAGTCTCGCATCACTAAGTACTCGTATTTGGAAGTTAAATACCTGGTAGGGTCCAGGCTTGGGACCAATTACATTTGAAAGTAATTGATCAATCCCCCGATGCAGGGTTATAGGAATATGCCTTCGTCTGTCCCTCCATCCATAACACTTTCTTGTCTACTCCATTTGATAGAATTTCATTAAACTTTGGTCAGTTTTTCTCTTTAGTATGAAGATGTGTTGCGTGCAAGGTCCAGGTTCGTACCTCAAAGGTCAAGGACATACTCAGAGGTCAAAGATAAAAAGGGCCTTTTTGTCATGTCCAATCAATAACTTCCTTATTCCTGGATGGATTTAAATATTATTTGGCAGAAATGTTAACCATAATGTGACAGTGTGTCGCGCGCAAGACCCAGCTCCGTACCTCGAAGGTCAAGGTCATACTTAGAGATAAAATGTCAAAAAAGCATCTTTTTATCATGTCCTATCAATAACTTTCTTATTCCTGAATGAATTTAAATATTACTTGTCAGAAATGACAGTGTGTCGCACGCAAAACCCAGGTCGGAACTTCAAAGGTCATACTTAGAGGTGAAAGGTGGAATGTCCGTTCGTAACAGTTATCTGCTGAACCCTTCGATAGAAGTTCACTAAACTTTGGTCAAATATTATTCTCAATGAGACAAAGTGTCGCCACAAGCCCCAGGTCCGTACCTCAAAGGTCATACTTAGAGGTTAAAGGTAAAAAATGTATTCGTCATGAGGCGATGTGTTGTACGCAAAATCCAGGTTGGTTCCTGAAATGTCAAGGTCATGCATAGAGGTGGGTCTTTTTGGTGTTTTTCAATAACTTTCTTACTCCTAGATGGATTTTAAAATTACTTGGCTAAAATGTTAATCATCATAAGATTGCTAATTCAAGATCACGGCGAAGGTCACAGTTTAATGTCATAAGGTTGAGCTTTGTTACTGAAGGGCGGCAGGGGATTATGGCTGTCCCTCAGACTGCATTCTTATTCAATTACAATTACCTGGCTATAAAAATGTAATTGGTGAAATTACAATTATAGTGCAAACAATTTGACATGAGACTGACCTTTATGCAAAGAATAAATAAGCAAATGCTTCAGCCTAATATGTTGGGTTGTGAAAACTCGTGATTTTTCGGCAGCTTGGAATCGCGACCCATGTATTAAATAAGCCAGTACATGACAAGAACTACAAGATGGCTTGAGCGACCAGCAAAGACTCAGATCAGCCTGCGCATTCGAGCAGTCTGATCAGTCTTCGCTGATCGCATGTACTTACTATAGGCTATGATTTATGCCAAGAAATATAAGTAAAAGGTCTTGTCACAGTGGATGGGTGTGCAGATTGATTTGAGTCTCTGCTTGTTGCCCTGGCCTTATTGTAGGTTTTGTCATGCTCCGGCTTATAAATAACAATTTCCACCTTTTCAGAAAATGGTGAAAATAAATATATGTACATGTATTCAATCGGGTGTGAAATTATACTAATAGATAGTTCATAAAGAAATGAAGTTGAAAAAGTGTGACCAGAACCGGATTCGAACTGGTGACCCCTTGCTTACAAAGCAAGTGCTCTACCGACTGAGCTATCCGGGCGCTGATAGCACCTCTTCAACTTCGAAGTTTGAGAAACTTAGTTAACAAACAGCCCTCTGGGTACTCTTGTTGTATATTTTATCCTACAGCATTTAGAAAAAAAGATACAGAACACGGGTTTAATGAATGTACAGCGTAAAGCTTCATTATTAATATAATGCATAGCAGAAAATAAAAACTATACAAAATGTCCACCTAACGCTGAATAATTACGGTGGTCTCCTTATTTTTAGCTCACCAGAGCCGAAGGCTCCGGGGCAGCTTATAGTATAGGCAGTGACCCGCCGTCTGTTGTCCGTGTCAACATTTTCAAACGACTTCTCCTCTAAAACTGCAGGGCCGATTGAAGGCAAATTTCATGTGGAGCATCCATGGGATGGGGGAACAAAGGTTTGCTCGTAGGGTCCAGGTCACATGACCAAGCTGGCCTCCATGCCCATATAAGGTAAAAACCCTTCAAAAGTCTTCTCCTCCTGAACCAGTGGGCAGATTGTGATGAATCTTGGTATGTAGTATAGGGGACTCTGGACCATCATAGTTTTCTAAAATAATGACCCTTTGATGACCTTGACCCATTTTATGCCAAGGTCAAATTTGGTCACATAGACTTTTGTATGAAGAAAGTCAAAACAGCATATTTTTTTTAATTATTGCAGCCTGTGACCTGAAATTAAGTAGATGCAGTGGGCAAAATGTGCTAATGAAACTACATTAGTATTCAAGGTCAAGGATATTCCCTGACCTTGGCCCAAGGTTATACAGATATGAAAATTAAAAAAAAAATGTTTTTCACTGAAATCACTAGGCCATTTGCAATCAAATTTTGTATGAAAGCTTTTCGGAACAAGGAAATGCAATTTAATTAATTTGAGTTTGGTCACATGACCAGGATGGCAGCTATGTCCATATAAGGTAAAACCCTTAAAAAATCTTCTTCTGGAACCAGAGGGCCAATTGTGATGAAACTTGGTATGTAGCATTGGTGACTCGTGGCCCATTATAATTTGCTTAAATGATGACCCTCGGATGACCTTGACCCATTTTTTGCCAAGGTCAAATTTGGTCACATGGACTTCTGTATGGGAAAAAGTCAAAACAGCATAATTTTTTTTAATTATTGCAGCCTGTGACCTGAAAATTAGTATATGCAGAGGGCAAAATGTGCAAGTGAAACTACATTAGTTTTCAAGGTCCTTCTCTGAACTTGGTCCAAGGTCATTCAGATATGAAAATTAAAAAAATGTTTTTCTTTGAAACCACCTGCCATTTGCAACCAAATTTAATAAGAAAACTTTTAGGAACAAGGAAATAAAGCATAATTAATTTGAGTTTGGTCATGTGACCATGATGGCTGTTATGCCCATAGAAGGTAGAAACCCTTAAAAATCTTCTCCTTCTATACCAAAAAGCCGATTGTCAATGAAACTTGGTATTTAGAATAAGAAACTTGGGTCCAGCATATTTTGTTCAGATGTAGACCCTCGGATGACCTTGACTCACTTTATACCAAGGTCAAATTAGGTCACATAGACTTTTTTGTGCGATAAACGGTCAAAACCAAGTATTTTCGAAACTATTGTAGACTTTGATCTGAGACTTGGTAGGTGCAGATGGCATCCGGGGACGGGCCAGTTTCTCACACTTGACCTCTGGTGAGCGTAGTGGCCCATGGGCCTCTTGTTTTTATGCCCCCGCCATTCGAAGAATGGTGGAAAGGGCATATAGTGTTACCCCTGTCCGTCAGTGCGTCCGTTCGTCTCTGAAACTTAAACGCTGTCAATAACTTTCTTATTTCTGGATCAATTTAGAAATAACTTGGTAGAAATATTAACCACCATGAGACGATGTGTTGCGTCCACAAACCCAGGCCCCCACCTACAAGGTCAAGGTCATACTAAGAGGTCAAAGGTCAAAAAAGGGATCCAAAACTTAAACGTTGTCAAGAACTTTCTTGTTTCTGGATCAGTTTAGAAATTACTTGGCAGAAATTTTAAACATCATTTTTTCTTTCTTTCTATTCTTTTTTTTTTCTTTTTAAAAACACAATATCCCCCAGCACAAAGGCTTTGGACTCTGACTCAAAAGGTTGTGAGTTCAAATCCCGGTGAAGTCTTTTGACGACTCTTGTTTCTCAATGGCATTTTTGCGGGGGCATCCGTGTCCTATTGACACCTTTTCTAGTTTGTTGAGTTTTACGGCCCTTTTATTGTTTCACTCATATCGAGCTGACCGTTAATCAGAAGTGGGCGAAAACCGGAGTACCCGGACAAAAACCACCTGACCTTCCGTACAGAATGTAGCGTCTCACATGTGACCCGAGCGAGGCTCGAACCTACGGCGGTGAGAGACCTAATGACTAAGAGTCAGCGCTATTATCCACTAGGCCACGGAGGCCCGTTAGGTGGTCTCCTTAAGACTATCGGAATATATATACTTGTAACATTTTAAGGGGTCTTTCATTCTTGTATATTTTATCCCACATCATTTAGAAGAAAATAGATACAGAACACGGATTTAATGCATTTAAGTCATAAAATGCATTATAGATATGATGCATAGTTACTTAGAAAATAATATAATTACAAAAAGTCCACTTAATGCAGAAGAAATAAGCTGGTCGCCTTAAGACTGGTATGCGGAGTATATGTACTTGCAAAAATAAGGGGCCCAACATTTTTGTATATATTATCCTACAACATTTAGAAGAAAATAGATACAGAACACGGATTTAATGCATTTAAGTCATAAAAATACATTATAGATATGATGCATAGTAGAAAATAAAATATATACACAAAGTCCACCTAATGCAGAAGAAATAAGCTGGTCGCCTTAAGACTGGTATTCGGAGTATATATACTTGCAAAAATAAGGGGCCCAACATTTTTGTAGATTTTATCCTACAGCATTTAGAAGAAAATAGATACAGAACACGGATTTAATGCATTTAAGTCATAAAAATACATTATAGATATGATGCATAGTAGAAAATAAAATATATACCAAAAGTCCACCTAATGCAGAAGAAATAAGCTTGTCGCCTTAAGACTGGTATTCGGAATATATATACTTGCAAAAATAAGGGGCCCAACATTTTTGTAGATTTTATACTACAACATTTAGAAGAAAATAGATACAGAACACGGATTTAATGCATTTAAGTCATAAAAATACATTATAGATATGATGCATAGTAGAAAATAAAATATATACACAAAGTCCACCTAATGCAGAAGAAATAAGCTGGTCGCCTTAAGACTGGTATTCGGAGTATATATACTTGCAAACATAAGGGGCCCAACATTTTTGTATATTTTATCCTACAACATTTAGAAGAAAACAGATACAATACACAGATTTAATGCATTTAAGTCATAAAAATACATTATAGATATGATGCATAGTAGAAAATAAAATATATACAAAAAGTCCACCTAATGCAGAAGAAATAAGCTGGTCGCCTTAAGACTGGTATTCGGAGTGTATATACTTGCAAACATAAGGGGCCCAACATTTTTGTATATTTTATCCTACAACATTTAGAAGAAAACAGATACAATACACAGATTTAATGCATTTAAGTCATAAAAATACATTATAGATATGATGCATAGTAGAAAATAAAATATATACAAAAAGTCCACCTAATGCAGAAGAAATAAGCTGGTCGCCTTAAGACTGGTATTCGGAGTGTATATACTTGCAAACATAAGGGGCCCAACAGTTTTGTATATTTTATCCTACAACATTTAGAAGAAAACAGATACAATACACGGATTTAATGCATTTAAAACATAAAAATACATTCTTAGTATGTTGCATAGCAAAGAAAAAAATACAATAAAGTCCACCTAATGCAGAATAAGTAATCTGGTAGCCTATAGACTGGTATTCGAAGAGATATATTTTAAGATTTTCTCATGGGTTTTCACTGAAACTCCATGCCTATTAGAAGCCCTACTCTGAGATTTGCACATTGTGACAGCCCTTCAGAAGATACCACTAGGGCTCGCTCTTGGTGGCTCCGTATCCCCACATCCATAACGTCACATACACAATATCCACCCATCCATCTATTTATTATCACATATACTTTAATCCCCCTAATAATACCCTTACATTTATACCCCCACTATGACAAGATAGAATATATCTTCTTTTGTTCCCCCTAATGTCATTTATATACCGTTCCCCCTAATGTCATTTATATACCGTTCCCCCTAATGTCATTTATATACACAGTTCCCCTTAAGCCAGATTAAGTACTAGTAAAATATTAAGGGGTCCAATATTTTTGTATATTTTTTCCTGCAGAGTTTAGAATAAAAATAGATACAGAACACGGTTTTAATGCATTTAAAGCATAAAAATATGTTGTTTGAATGGTGAAAAAGCAGAAAATAAGATATATACAAAAAGTCCACCTAATGCAGAAAAAATAAGCTGGTCGCCCAAAGACAGATATTAGGATTATATATATATATATATATATATATATATATATATATATATATATATATATATATATATATATATATAGATAATAAATCCAGCTTGCTTTTGTTTGTATAATTTAATAATCCTCCCTTACAAAAATTCTTCAGATAGTACAAGTCTTAATTGAACTTCAAACTCTGAGTTATGCAAAGCGCTGCTCGCTGCATGTATTTTGACAAAAAAGCAAAGCCTGTCACCAGACTGTGCATGTATTCAGCATGGTTTCTGCCTAGAAGGAAACTGTTTCACATTCAATTGTGGAACTAGATTCATAATCCATGAAGATATGTCATGCGATGTAAAAAACGTAATTTACGTAATGAAATGCAGGGGCTGTGGAGAGGAATACATAGGTGAAACCGGAACTTTTCTGCGTAATCGTGTCACAGTACACAACCAACACATCCGTGACCCAAAAACAAGAATGCTAAGAGTAAGTGAGCATATTGACAATTGCGCTAACACATTAGAGCCGAAATATAATATTTTCCCTTTCTATAAGATGTACACAGACAGTGTAACATTACGACGGTCAAAAGAAAAACTCTTTATAAACACATTGCTGCCAAAACTAAACAGGGCTATTTAATGGGATGCGTGCCATCAAAGTATTCGTACACCGGAAACGTTATTTATTTGAAACGGAAACGTTAATTATGACGTTACGTTTCGTTGCTTAGTAATTTAAAATGTCTTCTTGATAATCTGTTGTAAATGCAGTGAAACCGCGGTAGAAGTTTACTGAAAATATAGTGTTATTTGGCAAACTCGGACTTATTGATTTTTCTTTATATATATATATATATATATATATATATATATATATATATATATATATATATATATATATATATATATATATATATATATATATATATGAGAAACAAAGTAAAGCACGATACAGGCAATGAAATAAACAAATGAATTAGCGTACAAAAATCGGTCGCACCGCAACCGGGACTCGAACCACGGATCTCCTGATTTCCTTGCAGACGTGCTAACGTCTGCCCGGAAAGCAGGAGATCCGTGGTTCGAGTCCCGGTTGCGGTGCGACCGATTTTTGTACGCTAATTCATTTGTTTATTTCATTGCCTGTATCGTGCTTTACTTTGTTTCTCATATATTTACTCGATACAGTAGAACATTTGTAAATCTAACAATAAATAAACTAAATAGAATAAAAATGGCCGCCGTCCGTAGGTTAGAAAAGAACCGAAAATGATAGGGTTGCCTATGGCGGTAAATGAAAGGTCTCTAAATAGCGCAAATGACGTTAAAAGGTTTATAAATGTTAAAATTGGCGTACAATGTCGGAAGGCCGCGGTGGTGTAATGGTTAGCACGTCTGCCCGGAAAGCAGGAGATCCGTGGTTCGAGTCCCGGTTGCGGTGCGACCGATTTTTGTACGCTAATTCATTTGTTTATTTCATTGCCTGTATCGTGCTTTACTTTGTTTCTCATATATTTACTCGATACAGTAGAACATTTGTAAATCTAACAATAAATAAACTAAATAGAATAAAAATGGCCGCCGTCCGTAGGTTAGAAAAGAACCGAAAATGATAGGGTTGCCTATGGCGGTAAATGAAAGGTCTCTAAATAGCGCAAATGACGTTAAAAGGTTTATAAATGTTAAAATTGGCGTACAATGTCGGAAGGCCGCGGTGGTGTAATGGTTAGCACGTCTGCCCGGAAAGCAGGAGATCCGTGGTTCGAGTCCCGGTTGCGGTGCGACCGATTTTTGTACGCTAATTCATTTGTTTATTTCATTGCCTGTATCGTGCTTTACTTTGTTTCTCATATATTTACTCGATACAGTAGAACATTTGTAAATCTAACAATAAATAAACTAAATAGAATAAAAATGGCCGCCGTCCGTAGGTTAGAAAAGAACCGAAAATGATAGGGTTGCCTATGGCGGTAAATGAAAGGTCTCTAAATAGCGCAAATGACGTTAAAAGGTTTATAAATGTTAAAATTGGCGTACAATGTCGGAAGGCCGCGGTGGTGTAATGGTTAGCACGTCTGCCCGGAAAGCAGGAGATCCGTGGTTCGAGTCCCGGTTGCGGTGCGACCGATTTTTGTACGCTAATTCATTTGTTTATTTCATTGCCTGTATCGTGCTTTACTTTGTTTCTCATATATTTACTCGATACAGTAGAACATTTGTAAATCTAACAATAAATAAACTAAATAGAATAAAAATGGCCGCCGTCCGTAGGTTAGAAAAGAACCGAAAATGATAGGGTTGCCTATGGCGGTAAATGAAAGGTCTCTAAATAGCGCAAATGACGTTAAAAGGTTTATAAATGTTAAAATTGGCGTACAATGTCGGAAGGCCGCGGTGGTGTAATGGTTAGCACGTCTGCCCGGAAAGCAGGAGATCCGTGGTTCGAGTCCCGGTTGCGGTGCGACCGATTTTTGTACGCTAATTCATTTGTTTATTTCATTGCCTGTATCGTGCTTTACTTTGTTTCTCATATATTTACTCGATACAGTAGAACATTTGTAAATCTAACAATAAATAAACTAAATAGAATAAAAATGGCCGCCGTCCGTAGGTTAGAAAAGAACCGAAAATGATAGGGTTGCCTATGGCGGTAAATGAAAGGTCTCTAAATAGCGCAAATGACGTTAAAAGGTTTATAAATGTTAAAATTGGCGTACAATGTCGGAAGGCCGCGGTGGTGTAATGGTTAGCACGTCTGCCCGGAAAGCAGGAGATCCGTGGTTCGAGTCCCGGTTGCGGTGCGACCGATTTTTGTACGCTAATTCATTTGTTTATTTCATTGCCTGTATCGTGCTTTACTTTGTTTCTCATATATTTACTCGATACAGTAGAACATTTGTAAATCTAACAATAAATAAACTAAATAGAATAAAAATGGCCGCCGTCCGTAGGTTAGAAAAGAACCGAAAATGATAGGGTTGCCTATGGCGGTAAATGAAAGGTCTCTAAATAGCGCAAATGACGTTAAAAGGTTTATAAATGTTAAAATTGGCGTACAATGTCGGAAGGCCGCGGTGGTGTAATGGTTAGCACGTCTGCCCGGAAAGCAGGAGATCCGTGGTTCGAGTCCCGGTTGCGGTGCGACCGATTTTTGTACGCTAATTCATTTGTTTATTTCATTGCCTGTATCGTGCTTTACTTTGTTTCTCATATATTTACTCGATACAGTAGAACATTTGTAAATCTAACAATAAATAAACTAAATAGAATAAAAATGGCCGCCGTCCGTAGGTTAGAAAAGAACCGAAAATGATAGGGTTGCCTATGGCGGTAAATGAAAGGTCTCTAAATAGCGCAAATGACGTTAAAAGGTTTATAAATGTTAAAATTGGCGTACAATGTCGGAAGGCCGCGGTGGTGTAATGGTTAGCACGTCTGCCCGGAAAGCAGGAGATCCGTGGTTCGAGTCCCGGTTGCGGTGCGACCGATTTTTGTACGCTAATTCATTTGTTTATTTCATTGCCTGTATCGTGCTTTACTTTGTTTCTCATATATTTACTCGATACAGTAGAACATTTGTAAATCTAACAATAAATAAACTAAATAGAATAAAAATGGCCGCCGTCCGTAGGTTAGAAAAGAACCGAAAATGATAGGGTTGCCTATGGCGGTAAATGAAAGGTCTCTAAATAGCGCAAATGACGTTAAAAGGTTTATAAATGTTAAAATTGGCGTACAATGTCGGAAGGCCGCGGTGGTGTAATGGTTAGCACGTCTGCCCGGAAAGCAGGAGATCCGTGGTTCGAGTCCCGGTTGCGGTGCGACCGATTTTTGTACGCTAATTCATTTGTTTATTTCATTGCCTGTATCGTGCTTTACTTTGTTTCTCATATATTTACTCGATACAGTAGAACATTTGTAAATCTAACAATAAATAAACTAAATAGAATAAAAATGGCCGCCGTCCGTAGGTTAGAAAAGAACCGAAAATGATAGGGTTGCCTATGGCGGTAAATGAAAGGTCTCTAAATAGCGCAAATGACGTTAAAAGGTTTATAAATGTTAAAATTGGCGTACAATGTCGGAAGGCCGCGGTGGTGTAATGGTTAGCACGTCTGCCCGGAAAGCAGGAGATCCGTGGTTCGAGTCCCGGTTGCGGTGCGACCGATTTTTGTACGCTAATTCATTTGTTTATTTCATTGCCTGTATCGTGCTTTACTTTGTTTCTCATATATTTACTCGATACAGTAGAACATTTGTAAATCTAACAATAAATAAACTAAATAGAATAAAAATGGCCGCCGTCCGTAGGTTAGAAAAGAACCGAAAATGATAGGGTTGCCTATGGCGGTAAATGAAAGGTCTCTAAATAGCGCAAATGACGTTAAAAGGTTTATAAATGTTAAAATTGGCGTACAATGTCGGAAGGCCGCGGTGGTGTAATGGTTAGCACGTCTGCCCGGAAAGCAGGAGATCCGTGGTTCGAGTCCCGGTTGCGGTGCGACCGATTTTTGTACGCTAATTCATTTGTTTATTTATATAAATATAAATATATATATCAAATATATATATATATATATATCAAAAAAAAAAAAAAAAAAAAAGATGTATCACACCTATTTGTGAAACCCGTTTTATTTATAAACACACTTCAAGAAAGCATTTATAATCAATTTTCTCCAATCCTCTGTCTGTGTAGCAGTCTAATGTGCATATAGGTATGAGAGGGAGCAACTATTATTTGTTATTTCTTTCGAATTTACATAAGATATCTTATATGTTGATTAAGAAATCTTATTTATCAAACATATATAAGATATCATATGTTAAATAAGATATCTTTTATAGAAGCCCCCGTGGTGTAGTGGTTACGCTACTCGCCTTGTAAACCAGGGGTCGCAGAATCGATCCCGGGCTTCTCCAGACTTTCGGATGAGTCTTTAAACTGAGGCCCCGTCTCCGTATGACCTAAGCTGTTGGTGGGACGTAAAACTCAAACGCTCAAGATATCTTTTATGCTTTATAAGAGATCTTATATGTTAAATAAGATATCTGATATACCAATTAAGATATCTTATATACCAATATAAATATCTTATATAATATATAAGATATCTGATATGTTATATAAGATATCTTATATGCTATATTAGATATCTTATTTAGTATATTAGATATATAATATAAGATATCTTATATGTTTTAGTAAATAAGACAATCAGATATCTTATTATCCCATCGCAACAACGTTGCGAATGGGGATATAGCATCGGTGCCGTGCGTCCGTGTGTTAGTGTGTGTGTCTGTGTGTCTGTGTTTCTGTTTGTGTGTGTGTCTGTCCGGAACCTTGTGAGCAAGATAGAAGACACAGTATTCATCGTAGAAGCATCAAACCTTCCACAAATGTTCACCATGTACAGAGGATGAACCCTATTGAATTTCAAGGTCAGGGGTCAAAGGTCAAGGTCACAATGGAATTGACCTTGAAAACCTTGTGAGCAGGATAGAAGACACAGTATTCATCGTAGAAGCATCAAACCTTCCACAAATGTTCACCATGTACAGAGGATGAACCCTATTGAATTTCAAGGTCAGGGGTCAAAGGTCAAGGTCACAATGGACTTGACCTTGAAAACCTTGTGAGCAGGATAGTCGACACAGTATTCATCGTAGAAGCATCAAACCTTCCACAAATGTTCACCATGTACAGAGGATGAACCCTACTGAATTTCAAGGTCAGGGGTCAAAGGTCAAGGTCACAATGGACTTGACCTTGAAAACCTTGTGAGCAGGATAGAAGACAGTATTTATCGTAGAAGCATCAAACCCCCCACAAATGTTCACCATGTACAGAGGATGAACCCTATTGAATTTCAAGGTCAGGGGTCAAAGGTCAAGGTCACAATGGACTTGACCTTGAAAACCTTGTGAGCAGGATAGAAGACACAGTATAAATGTTCACCATGTAGAGAAGATGAACACTATTGAATTAAAAGGTCAGGGGTCAAAGGTCAAGGTCACAATTCCTTTGACCCAATAAAACCAATTGGGTTTATAATCATGGACGGTCCAACTCGTACCGCTTAACCTGGGCAGGATTAGATCCTATAAGGGGTTAACCAGTACTTATGTGCGGTCGGATTCAGTTCTGCATTGAAGCATCTTGCCCATACTTCTTCAAGCCCCGATTAGCAGGGGCGAAGTCAAAGGTAATCTATTATGTCTAATTTGTCTAACATATTCAGATTGGATTTTCATGTTAATGAATGGTATGCAGTTGCGAGGGGATGCTACGCTTGCGTGGCCTTGTTTAACATATAAGATATCTTATATGTTATATAAGATATCTTATTTAAAATTTAAGATAACATATCTATCATATCAGATATCTGAATTGCAGAATTAAATAAGATATATCATATAGGATATAAGATATCTTCTTTAGGATATAAGGTATCTTATATCCTATATAAGATATCATATATAATAAATATCTTATATAATAAATAAGATATCTACATTCCATAATAAATAGTACAATGGCTTGCCATAGGGAAGCAACGTTGCATTCATAAGCTCTTTGCGACAAACAAAGTATCCTTCAACAAATACTTACCTACCTTCATTAATGAGGTGCCGTTTTACTATTTAATTGAATTTCAAGATTAAGTTTATTTGCTTGTTTTGGAGTTTAATGGCCCAGTCATCACTATTTAGATCATTTTTGAATCGGTCAGTTAACTTATCCACACTTTTTCTGGGCAAGCTTATACATAAGTGGTTAACCAATACAGTGCACATTCTTTCACAGAAACTGACAACTGCCCTTCTTGAATCAGAAGAAGGGAGAAAATGACCATAGAAAAGACATTTTTTATATCTGTAATTATCGATATTTTTGATATCATAAAAGGTAACCAATGATATGTAAAATATATTTCTTGATATCTATAAATTTATTTTATGATATCAATTATTCCATTGCATATATAGATATCTAAAAATCTAATTAAAGATATCATTTCAAAATCTGAATTATAGATATCACAATTTTCAGTAATTGAAAGCAGAAAATAACATGTTGGATATCAATAAATGTAATTATCAATATCCTAAAATGTTCTTCAATATTTGATATCTATATATCGAATAAAAGATATCTATAACTGAATTATAGATATGTCTTAACATATATCAGATATCATAAAATATATAATAGATATCTAATATTATTTTTAGATATGAATGTCAGAAAATGTATTATGGATATCAATAAATGATATTTATGATATCCTGAAATGTTCTTCTATATTTGCTATCTATATACAGAATAATAGATATCTATAATTTGAATTATATATATCCTTTAACATATTTTAAATATCATAAAATAAATAATAGATATCTAATATTATTTATAGATAGTTAATAAAAATTATTGATATCCTATATTTAATTACAGATATCTATAAATCAAATTATAAATATCAAAAAATCAAATAACAGATAGGTACAATTAACATTATTGATATCTATAATTATCTGTATTTTTTGATATCATAAAATGAAATCCAGGATACGTTATATATATTTCTTGATATTAATAGATTTGTTTTATGATGTCAATTATTTCTTTGCATATATTAATATCTAAAATCAAATTATAGAAATCATTTAAAAGGCTGAATTATGGATATCACAATTTTCAATAATGGATATCATAAAATACATTATTGACATCAATAAATAAATATATTGATATCCTCAAATGCTCTTCAATCTTTGGTATATATATATCAAGTAAAAGATAACTACAATTGGAATTATTGATAACCCTTTACATATTATAGATATCATGAAATAAATAATAAATATCCAATATCAATAATGTTAATTATAAATGTCTATAATTTGATTTATAGATATCTGTAATTTGATTTATAAATATCTACAAATTGATATATAGATGTCTGTAATAAAAATATAGGCTATCAACAAATATTATTATATATCTATAAATAATATTAGATATGTATTATTTATTTCATTTTATCCATAATGTGTTAAGGGATATCTATAATTCAAGTTATAGATATCTTTTATTCAATATATAGATATCAAATATGGATGAACATATCAGGATATCAAATTGATATCCATAACATATTTTCTGATATCCATTATTCAAAACTGTGATATCTATTATCCAGCCTTTAAATGGTATCTATAACTGGATTTAAGATATCGTTATATGTAAAGGAATAATGGATATCATTCAACAAATTTATAGACATCAAGAAATATATATTACATATTATTGATTACATTTTATGATATCAAAATATTGATAATAATGTTAATTATAGATATCTATAATTTGATTTATAGATATCAATAATTTGATATATAGATACCTACAGTAAAATAATAGATATCTCCAAATTGTATTAAATAGTAATTCGGCACCCCATATTCATTTATCTTCCTAGGAGTACCCCTGATAATGCAAGAGTCCTGTTATTTTTCATATATATTGTGTGTGTCATGTATGCTTTGCAATGTATGGTACCACTGATATTGTAAAGTAGAAGTAAAACAAAGCTCAGGAATCGATACAATTAACTTACTCCACCCATCAAAGACACCAAAGGAAAAGAAACACAAACATGAAGCGACCAGACAAAAGTGGAAACCTAAACAAAGGAAGGCCATAAGGACAGTTACTTTCCCACAAAATGGCCAAATGGCCATCCAAAATAAAAAGACACAAGTGATACACACAGTAAGTAACAAACAACAACATAAATAACCCGCCACAGAAGAACCGCCTTGGAACGGTCAGTGGAAAGAATTCCACTGGGGGGGGGGGGGGGGGGGGGGCTTAAACCGATTTTACATGGCCATAATACTCGCCCTTACCTCTATCGCAGTATACACTAATTTTGCTTCCTAACTCATCAGTGTAACATCTCCGAGAACATATAAATAAAAAAACTACAGAGATGAATTATACGACACCGTAAATCAGTATTTCACTGATAAATGATAGAACTATCAACATGACTCACGCAGCTAATACCTCCATTCCTACAGCTTTAACAATGAATCTCAAAGCTATCACAATGGCTCATATAACTGTCATCATGATTCACGCATCTCTAAGCGTGATTCCTACAACTATCACCTTGACAAAAGCAGCTGTCACCATGGCACATACATCTGTCTCCGTGATTCAAACAACCATCAGTATGTCTCATACAGCTATAAGCATGACTCATATAGCTGTCGTCATGGGTCATTTGGCATTCACCGTGACACCTAAACTGTCTCCAAGGTTCATACAGCTGTCGCAATGACCCATACAGCTGTAAACATGACTCATACAGTTGTAACCATGGCTCATACAATTGTCTCCATGACTCATACAACTATCACCATGACTTGAACTGCTGCCAGCGTGACTGATTAAGCCGTCATCATCTCTCATACTGCTATCATAGTGCTGCCAGCATAACTCATATAGCTATTATCATGGCTCTTCCAGCTGTCTCTGTGGTCCTTACAGCAATCACCACGACTCAAATTGCTGACACCATTACTAATACAGCGATTGTCATGGCCTATAAAGCTATCACCATGAATACAGCAAACATCTACCACCATGTATCCTGTAGCTATTGCATTGACTCATACAACAATTTGATCACTCTCACAGCTGTCACCATAACTCATACAGCTATCAACACGACATCTACAGCTATCACCAGGAATCATACAGCGCCCACAATGACTCGGATATCTTAATTTCAAATACAACTGCCACCAAGATATATTCGGTTTGCAACAGTCATATATCCTATAGATCTCAGCATGAATTATGCGACTGTAACCATTGTTCATACACCTGTCACGACGACTCATAGGACTGTCACGATGCCTTTCAGTCGTCACCATAGCTCATAGAACAGTTAACATGGCACACACAGCAGTCACCATGATCCGTACAGCTTTAACCATGACTCATATACAGATATCAACATGCTTCATACAGCTATCGGCATGTATCATGGCCTGAACAGCTGTCACGATGACTCATATAGCTGCATGCCATGATGACTAATACATCTGTCACAAATCACGACTCATATACAGTCATGACCATGACTACCACTACCATGATGCATACAGCTATCACCATGACTGATTTAGCTGTCACCGTGAATCATACAGGTATCACCATGCCCCATACACATGTCATGATGACTCATACGGCTGTCACTATTACACACAGCTGTAATTATGACTCATACACCTGTCATCATGACTCTAGCACATGTCACTCCCTGTCACTTTCACTCGTTTACCCCTGCTATGACTCACACAACTGTCACACTGACCAATACAGCTGCCACGATGACTCGTACTTCTGTAACCATGACTCATCATGTTGTCACGAGTTGCAGACAGCATGGCTCCTACAGTTGTGACGACGCCTCAAACGGTTGTCAGCAAAACCCATGAAGCTAATGACTACTACTGCTGTCACCATTAATTATACGACACCGTTAATCAAACAGCAGTCATCTTAGCTCATACGGCTGTCACGATGATGCATTCAGCTGGCACAATGGCTTATACAGTTGACACAATGACTCATAAAGCTTCCACAATTACTTATAATATAGCTATAACCGTGACTATTACAGCTATCACATCGACTAATACAGCTCTAACGAAGACTCATATCATTACTTATACAGCTATCATGATGGCTCATACAGCTGACCCATGCAGCTGTCACCATGACCTACATAGCTATAACCATACATCTGTCACCATGACGCAATATCTATCAGCACGACTTCTGTAGCTTTTACCAAGGCTCTTATTGCTACTGTCATGACTTGTACAGCTGTAAACATGGCTCCTATAACTACCGCCATGACCTATACAGCTGTCATTATGACCAATATAGCTGTTAATATCACTTTTACACCTGTCATCATCACTCACACAGCTATCATCATGACTGCTACAGCTGCCACCATGACTACTACAACTGTCACCATGACTGCAACAGCTGTCAGTATGACTCATACATGTATGGCGATGACTAATAAAGCTATCACTAGGATTCATATAGGTATTATTTTAAATATACTCAGAGGCAATAAAAAGTATACAGTTTTTGATTTGGAATACCGGATCTTATATTGCTGTCTGTCATCAAATATGCATATGTCCGTTTTCCCAAACGTCTAAGTTTGTAGAAGTCCAATTCTTTTCCTGTTGTAGTCATCAATGATGGAGTTATTGCCCTTAATTGATAATCAATATTTCCAACAAAATCTCGCGTTGTACATGAAATTCAAACTTATTGTTTGTTTATTTGTTTGTTTGAGGTTTAACGTCCCCGTCAACACTGTAAAGGTCATTTTGGAGACGTTGCTTCCAATTTAGTGGGACTTTTACCCGACATTGAGATGAAATGACTTCTCAAGCCCTGTCGCCCAATGAAACCAATAGGGTTTATTAGCATGGACGGTCCGCCTCGCACCGCGGTTCCTGGACAGGCTTAGATCCTCTAAGCGGTTTACCAGTACTAGTGTGCGGGCCGGATTCAGCTCTGCGTGGAAGCATCGTGCAGCCCATATATTTCTTCAAGCCCCTATGGGCGGGGGCATCGCAAAAGTCATGTACGAATGTTCATCAATAAGACGCCATCATTACTTTGCCATTTAGCCCAAACAAACAGCTTCAAACTCAATTGTAATTTCTGCCTGTTCCGGATTATCTCCCTTTCAAATAAAATCATAGTGAATGAAATGAGTCTTTTTTTTTAAATCGTGTAAGAGATATTCATTTGAAACTTTCACATAATTTTTGTTTTCCTCGGCATTTTTATGCTTACTCCATAGTGATGCCTCGAAAATTACTCAAGAAAAGTTAATCACCAATACAAACAAATCCCAAAGAAACATAAAGCATTTAATCAAAGGAAGAACGTAAAAGGCGAAAGTGACATTTTCTTTGACAAAAAATGTTGCATTGTACCTTGTTTTTAATTTAAATATGGGATATATTCTTGCCAATCAGTTCCCCTTCTTTGAATCTGTTGCAGAAAAAATCTTTTATTGAATAACACTTATTCAAAACACATGTTTAAAGGGAAACTACTCAAGACAAAATATTGGATCAGAGCCCCCTGTCCATTTCAAGTGACGCAATTTCATTATCCTTTAATCAATTTTAACGGTAACTGCTGCAAAACACGCAGAAGTGGTTGTTCTTATTTATGATGCCACATATGTATGTAGAGAGGGAGACATTGGGACGCAAATCGGCGTTCAGTAACCTGTATACTTACTTTTGCCTCTCAGTATATGTTTGTAAAATATAAATGTCCCAGAAGAGCAACAGTTCTATTTTAATTGAAATGCTAGAAATAACTGTGGTAATATTTACATATAATATTTACAACTGTGTGCTACTTTGGCCCATTGTAGTTTAAATAGTCTTTCTGTGCTAATTGGTTGCACATACACATGTCACTGATTTACTATGCTATTATTTCATATATATAGTGTATACCATGTATGCTTTGCAGTTTGTGATACCACTGATATTGTATTAAGTATTTCATTTATAAATAATAGAATTATCAAGATGACTCACACAGGCAAAACCTTCATTCCTACCGCATTCACCATGAATCCCAAAGCTATCACAATGGCTCATATAACTGTCATCATGATTCATGCATCTCTAAGCTTGATTCCTACAGCTATCACCGTGACAAAAGCAGCTGTCACCCTTGCACATAGATCTGTCTCCGTGACTCTTACAGCCATAAGTATGACTCATACAGCTATATGCATGACTCATATAGCTGCCGCCAGGGGTCATTGAGCCTTCACTTGACACCTACAGCTGTCACCAAGGCTCATACAGCTATCACACTGACCCATACAGCTGTCACAAAGTCTCTCATACTACTGCCATCATGACTCATATAGTGTAACCATGGCTCATACATCTGTCTCCATGGCTCATACAACTATCACCATGACTCATGCAACTATCATCATGACTCGTACTGCTGCAATCGTGACTGATAAAGCCGTCGTCGCCACTCATACAGCTATCGCCATGACGTATGCTGACAACACTACCATAGTGCTGTAAGCATAACTCATGGAGCTGTCATCATGGCTCTTCAACTGTCTCTGTGGTTCTCATAGAAATCACAATGACTCATACTGCTGTCGCTTATACTGATACAATAATTATCATAACTCATTCAGCTGTTACCGTGACTAATTCAGCTACCCCAATAACTCAGACATCTGTCACTATGTCTTCTGTAGCTATTGCAGTGACTCATACAGCAATTAGGACACTCACACAACTATCACCATAACTCATGCAGTTATCAGCACGACTTCCATAGCCATCTCCATGAATCATACAGCGCCCACAATGTCTTGGATATCTTAATTTCATATACAGCTGCCACCAATAAAAATCAAAAATGAGTTCCTTTAAGAGCAATGAAAACATTCATAAGAAAGGAGATGGGTCATACTACGTAGTTTCGGCTAATAAAGCCTCATCAGTGACCCTGTAATGATCCGGCAAAGAAAGCCAGAGGAAACATACTGCAATTTTGCGAATTTCGAATAGGCAGAAATACAAAGTAGAAGTAAAACAAAGATCAGGAATTGATACAATTAACTTACTCCACCCATAAAAGACACCAAAGGGAAAGAAATACAAACATTAAGCGACCAGACCATAATGGAAACCTAAACAAAGGAAGGCCATAAGGACAGTTACTTTCCCACAAAATGGCCATATGGCCATCCAAAACCAAAAGACACAAGTGATACACACAGTAAGTAACAAACAACAACATAAATAAATCGCCACAGAAGAGCCGCCTTGGAACGGCCAGTGGAAGATTTCCACTGGGGGGCTTAAATCGATTTTACGTGGCCACAATCCTCGCCCTTACTTCTGTCTGATATAAGACTGATATAAATCAAAATAGGGTCCAAATAATTAAAACCTGTCTAGAATATGTCAAGACTTATTCCTTTTTCAACAGTCATATCTCCTATAACTATCAGCATGGATTATACAGCTCTAACCGTTGTTCATATAGCTGTCACCATCACCTATAAGGCTGTCAACATGACTCACACAGCTTTCTTTACAACTTCTATAGCTCTCACAATCACTACTTCGGGTATGAGCATGAATCTTACGAAGATAACCATGACACCTTGTCACAATGACTCATAGAGCTACCACCATGACTCGCATCCCTTCCACTAGGACTTGTATAGCTTTCATCATGTCTAATACAGCGATCACAATAACTAATACAGCTGCCACGACGACCCATATCATGACTAATACAGCCATCACGATAAATCATACAGCTGTCAACACGACACAAACAGCTTTTACCATAACTCATGCAACTATTATCATGACTCGGATATCTATCAGCACGACTTTTAAAACTTTCACCAAGACACATATAGCTACCACCTTTACTCATTCAGGTGTTACCTTGACTTTTATAGCTATCGTCATGACCTATACAGCTGTTAACACCACTCATACAGCTGTCACCATGACTCACTAATCAATCATCATGACTACTGTTGTTGTTAGTATAACTACTACAGCTATCAATATGACTAATGCATCTTTAAAAATGGCTTATACGACCGTCATAATGGCTTATACAGCTATCGCCAATGCTTACAGCTTCCACAGAGACTCTTACAACTGTCACCAAAATTCATGCAGCTCTAATCGTGATCCCGACAACTATCACCATGACGAATACAGCTGTCATCACAGCTCGTACAGCTATCTCCGTGACTCATACAGCCATCACTCTGTGCTCATACAGCTTAAAGTATCGCACATATTGCTGTCGACAGGGTTCATACTGCAAACACTATGCCTAATACAGCTGTAACAATGAACCAGATGACTACGTCTAAAGCTGTCTTCATGCCTCATACAGCTTTCAGGATGACTCGAACAGCTGTCATAATCACTCATTCAGTGACCACCGTGATCCATACAGCTATCACCATCACCAATACAGCAAGCTCCAGCCCATCGGGACTTGGAGATTTAAATTAAGATGCAAAGTGTTTCCACGCATAGCTGAAACCGACCGCACACGAGTACTAGTATACAGCTTAGGTCTAAGACTGTTCAGGCAAAATGGTGTGAGTCGGACCGTTCATGCATATAAACCTTTTGGTTTCATAGGGCGGCAGGGCATGCGATTTCATTTCATCTCAATGTCGGGTAAAGGCCCGCAAAATTGAAAGCAACGTTTCGAAAATGACATAAATAGTGTTGACGGGGACGTTAAACCTCTATTCAAACAAACAAACAAAAACTAATATAGCTATCTCGATCACTCATACAGCTATCACCACGAGGGTTGTAGCTATTACCGTAACTCATAGAGCTATTAAGGTGACTCACACAGCTGTCCCTAGGACTCACACAGCTATCACCACGACATCTATAACTATCACCATGAATCATACAGCTACCACCATGATTCATACAGATTTCTTAATTCACATACAACTGTCACCACGACCCATAGCGCTTTCATCAGCCATATCTCCAGTACTGTCACTATGAACCATTGCTCATATAGCTGTCCATATCAATATGACTCACACAGCTTTCTTCACGACTCCTACAGCTGCCACCATGACTTCTTCAGATGTCATCATGTCTCATACAGCGGTCGCCATGACACATACATAGGGCTGACTATCGAGGCCAATTTTGACTATCGTGATAGTATTGCTATCACTATCGGGACATACTATCACGATACTATCGTGATACTATCAGGTAACTGTTGTAAATGATTCCTAGATGTTATATCACCCACATAAAAATGGCTAAGGGTGACAGAACGAGTTAGGAAAATTTCAATGTCCTAACATGTTTATTGTGTGTTTCAATATCAGCATTCATTCCCTCGGGGCTATTCCAGAAAAAAACACCATGGGGAGCTGCTCTTTATTTATTATTTATATATCTTAGCTTTAATACCTATGCACATTTTGAGATTTTCCGCTAGTGGAAACTGACACATGCTGATCGTTCTTCGATTGTTTGATGTTTGCCGCCTCTGGTAAATAAATCTGTGGATTCAGTTAATTAGGTAACCTGATTAATCATTACATAATATTACGTAATCACAGAACGGCATAAGTTATTATGTAATGAAATTGGGCCATTTTGACCTGTTATTTTTTTCTGGAATATCCCTCAAAATAGTATAATAGAAAGACACACGAAAAAGAAAAACGCCAGTTTGTCCCAGGTTGTCCACAATCAGAACGTCCGGAATCACCTTAAGAAAGTAATTGATAGACGGAGACCAAGTATCAAGGCCTCGTGATGCACGTTTTTTTCTCCCTACAGAAAAAAGGCAAGAAAATAAAACTTCGTCAACTTAAAAGTTCCCCCAAGAGTTCTAGAAAATTTGAAATCCCAATCGGTCCGGGCAGCTGACTGATGACGTCATCATTGATGCATTTGTGCAAAACTTATTTACTAATCTGAATCTATCACGTATGCGCATGCTGTGTATTTCTCGAGAAGCATTTCTAATGAGACCACAACAGGGCGATTTTAAGCCGATTTAACAGTCTGGTATTAATACTTATTAGCTGTCGTGTTTGTTGGACACAAAAAGAGTCACATATACAACAAGTTGAACTGCATTATACCGCCGTTTATTATACATTTACCTATGTGAACGAGTTCGCACACAGCAAAAACAAACATTTCTTCATACAAAAGATCAGCTTGCGCATCTTGCAATGTCTTCAAAATTGAACAGGGAAATGAGGTTAGTCCCATACCACGGAAGGCTAATACAAACAGCAAACATTTATATATGACTTTGTAGGTTGATCTGAGCCTTCACATGTGGCACAGGTTTCACTGTCATGTTTTCAAAAAGTTGCATGCATCAAGAGTGTGAACAAACTATCATTGACGTTTTTTATTGAAAAACGCGGGAAAAGGCTTTCTTACTGTCTAAACTGCACGTGCATAAACGACGGCTGGAAATTCATTGCCGCACGGCAAAAAAAAAAACTATGATTATACATGTGTGACCAGGGAAGACTCAGATCATCATGCACATATGTGAAGGCTTATCAGTCTGTCCTCATTGCAGCTGCATGGATATCCTAAGCAAAAATACTTGCAGCATTACGCAACAGTACAGGTATGTTTTGAAAGTCTATTCAAGAAAAATAAAAAACTATCAAAACTATCGATAGTTGAATGAACTATCGGCGATAGTTATCGATAGTCCAAAGTACCATCGATGCATTGCTATCGAGGCAGTCCCTATCGTGATGCATCGAACTATCGTTGCATCATTACACCCCTACGTGACATACAGCTGTTATCATGACTCAAACAGCTATCAGCACGACTTCTACACGAATCATACGGCGCCCACAATGACTCGGATATCTTAATTTCATATATAGCTGCCATCAAAACTTATCCCGTTTTCAACAGTCATATCTCCTGTAGCTATTAGCATAAATTATGCAGCTGTAACCATTGTTCATGTAGCTTTCAACATCGCTTAAAAGCCTGTCAACATGACTCACCCGGCTTTCTTTACGACTTCTACAGCTGCCACCATGACTACTTCAGGTGTCACCATGACACTTATAGCTGTCACCATGACTCATACAGCTATCACCATTGCTCGCATCCCTCTCACCAAGACTAGTATAGATTTTATCGTGTCTAATACAGCGATCACTATAACTAATACAGCTGCCACAACGAGTCATATAATGACTAATACAGCCATCACGATGACTCATACAGCTGTCAACATGACTCATACAGCTGCCACCACGACACATGCAGCTATTACCGTAACTCATACAGCTTTTACCATGACTCTGATATCTATCAGTACGCCTTTTTAATCTTTCACTAAGACACATACATATACCGCTATTAAACATTCAGATGTCACCTTGACTTTTTAAGCTATTGCCATGACCAATACAGCTGTCACCATTACCAATTCAGCTATTAACATCAATCATACTATGACTCACACATCTGTCATCATGGCAAATGCTGCCTTCAGTATGACTACTACAGTTGTCAATATACTTAATACATCTTTCAAAATGGCTCATACGGCTGTCAGCATGGCTTACACAGCTATCACCATGACAACAGGTTTCACCGTGATGCTTACAACTGTCACCATAATTCATGCAGCACTAACCGTTATCACTACAGCTATCACCATTATGAATACAACCGTCATCTTGGTTCATGCAGCTATCTCCATTACTCATACAGCCATCACTCCGTGCTCATACAGCTATAAGCATCGCTTATATTTCGTCAGGGGCCATAAAGCTTACACTATGCCTGATGCATTGAATAACGTGATTGAATAACATGAGTATGCGTAAAGCTGTCTTCACGCCTCATACAGCTATCAGCATGAATCAAACAGCTGTCACAATGACTCATTTTGTGACCATCATGACCAATATAGCTATCAACATGACTAATACAGCAAGCCCCGTAAACCTCTTTTCAGATCAACAAAGGAAAGACAAGTACAGCTATCGCAGTCGCGCATACATCTATCACCATGATTCTTGTAGCTATTACCATAACTCATACAACTATTAAGATGACTCATACAGCTGTAACCGTGACTCACGCAGCTATCACCACGACTTCTCAAACCATCACCATGATTCATACAGCTACCAGCACGACTCATAACGATATCTTAATTTCAAATACAGCTATCACCAAGACCCGTAACGCCTTCATCAGCCATTTTATCTCATGTACTGTCACTATGATTCGTACAGCTGTAACCATTGGTCATACACCTGTCAATATCAACATGACGCACACAGCTGCTGTCCTCACGACTCCTTCAACTGTCACCATGACTACTTCAGGTGTCATCATGTCTCATACAGCGGTCGCCATGACACATACAGCTGTCATCATGACGCATACAGCTATCAGCATGACTCGCATAGCTCTCACCATTGCTCACACAACTGTCCCCATGACTAATATAGCTAGCCCCATGACTTACAATGATATCACCATTACTCTTTCAGCTGTCACCACCATTAAAGCCTCCGCGGGTGTAGCGGTTAAGCTACTCGTCTTAGAAACCAGCTATCTTGGGTTCGATTTGGGCAGATTATATTTTCTTAGTGGAGATTATATTTCTTTTTCCTTTGGGATCATACGCCTTGCAAACTATATTGCTGTTTCAGGAGGTACTCAATAAAACCGAGTCTCCGATTTTCGTTCTTTTGTTTGTTTTTTGTTTCGAAAGGCAACCCTTACCTCACTGCAGCTGGTGTTAAGTGCCGTGTGGCAGCCGTAAAAAGTCTCCCCGTCCTTCATCATAGTGCAGATTATATTTTCTTTTCCTCTGGGATCATTGAGTTTGAAAATCGAATATCGCTTAAGCCGGTGTTAGGAGGCGTATGGAGCATTGCACACTATATTGCTGTGTATGAAGAGACTCAATTAAATCGAGTCTCCGATTTTCGTTCTTGTATGTGTTCTTTATTTCCAAAAGCAATCTTTCAGCTTTTTATTCTCCAGACTTTCGGATAAATCTTTAAACCGAGGTCCCGTTTCTATATGATCTTAGCTGTTGGTGGGACGAAACACGCCCCAGCACGCACGCTCGCACACACACAGAGCTGTCACCATGACTTAAACTGCTGCAACCGCGACGACTACAGCTATCACTTCGACTGGTACATGTACGTATCACTACCACAGGGACACATTCATTTATTGTCATGGCTCTGGTAGCTATAACCAGGACTTAAACAGCTTCCACCATGACTCCTATAGCTATTCCCATTACTCATACTGGTATTAATATGACTAATACAGCCATCACCACAGCTCACACAGCTAGCACATTGACTCCTAAAGTTATCACCATGACTCATACAGCTGCCACTATGATTCATGCAGCTGTCCCTATGACGTAAGCTGTCACAAGACCAATACAGTTGTCACAATGACTATCACAAGAATCGCATAGCCCAGATAACCCTGTACACTGTGATTTTCTGTTCCGTGTTGTAGTTCTTGCTTCCAAAGGATTATTATATATGACTTCACCACAGCTTGTATTTATGGAATGTGTGGCGGCCGTCAAACGTTTCCCTGCCCTTGATCATAGTGTGGGTTGTATTTTCAAGTCATTTTGGACCATTGATTCCACTGCGAAAATTTGAGAATAGTTGAGGGTCACTGGCTAGGCCCAATTGTGGAAACTAGCTAGTCTGTCCGAGTAAACAAACTTGTACACTACGGGTTTCGGTTCCGTATTGTAGCCCTTGCTTCCAAAGGATTGCCCATTATTTAGAACATCATACAGTTATTACCATGTATCAAATGGCTATCAAGATGTCACCCGCAGCTGCCTTCATAACTAATACAGCTATCATCATGATTCATTTAGCTGTCATCATGACTCATTCAGCTATCCCCACGAATCACATTGCTATCACGGTTACGCCTGTATTTCCTTTGCACATTCAGCTATCACCATGACTCATACAACTGTCAACATGACTCATGCAGTTACCAAAAATACTCATGCAGCTGTCAAGATTAATCATAAAACTCTCACTATAACTCAAAAAGCCATCACCATGACTCATACAGCTTTCACCATGAATCATATTTTTATCTTACTCTTATAATTACTCTTATAGCTCATGCAGTTACCAAAAATACTCATGCAGCTGTCAAGATTAATCATCAAACTCTCACTATAACTCAAAAAGCCATCACCATGACTCATACAGCTTTCACCATGAATCATATGTTAGTCTTACTCTTATAATTACTCTTATAGCTATCACCATTTGTTATACAGCTATCACCATGATTCGTACTGCTGTAATTTTGTGTCATGCAGCTGTCCCCATGATTTATATACCGCAGCTACCATCATGAATCATATAACTACTCTTATGAATGCCATCTTGGCTTATACAGATATCAGCATGGTCCATGCAACTGTCAACAAGGCCGTGAATCTGTAAACATGACTTATTCAAGGCGGTTCTTCTGTCGTGGTTTATTTTTGTTATGGCTTGTCTTTGGGTGTTTGTGTCGCTTATATAATTTTATTTTGGATAGCCTATTGGCCATTTTGTGGGAAAGTAACTGTCCTTTTGGCTTTCCGCTATTGATGTTTCCATTAGGGTCTGTTGTTTCATGTTTGCTTTTCTCTTTGGTGTCTCTGATTGGAGTTGTAGGTTAATTGTATCGATTGCTGATCATTGCCTCCACTTCTACATTATTATGACCAGCTAGTGTACTACATGTATCTAACAATCTTCAAGCCAAATATGCATGTTGGAGAGGTATAGATAAACACATAGTAGTTTGTCATCACTCATCACTTTTAGAATATAAAAATATGCAAGTATATTGGTATGACTTTAGCTCTATTGTGATGAATGTTACAAATTTTAAAATTTCTGTAAAATGTATAGATCTGTCCATGTTCATTATGCCCCAAACTTCAAAGAAGTTTGAAGGGCATATTGCTTCTGTTTCGTTCGTCCGTCTGTCCGTCCGTCCGTTACGCTTTTTATGCATAACATAACCTAAGAACCTATATGCTAGGGTTTTAAAATTTCATATATGGATACCTCATGGAAAATGAGGTGACGCGTATTATTTTCTCATCCCTATCAAGAGTAATTGCCCATTGAATTTTTCTTTTTGATAAAATCTTGTCAGCAGAATATCTCAAAGTAGAAGTAAAACAAAGATCAGGAATTGATACAATTAACTTACTCCACCCATAAAAGACACCAAAGGGAAAGAAACACAAACACCAAGCGACCAGACCACAATGGAAACCCAAACAAAGGAAGGCCATAAGGACAGCTACTTTCACACAAAATGGCCATATGGCCATCCAAAATTAAAAGACACAAGTGATACACACAGTAAGTAACAAACAACAACATAAATAAATCGCCACAGAAGAGCCGCCTTGGAACGGCCAGTGGAAGATTTCCACTGGGGGGGGGGGGGGGGGGGGGGGGGGGGGCTTAAATCGATTTTAAGTGGCCACAATCCTCGCCCTTACTTCTGTCGCGATTTAGACAAATAATTTGTTCAGTCCGCATGAAGGCCTCCTAACTCATCAGTGCAACATCTCCGTGAACACAAAAATCAAAGAACCACAGAACAGAGGTGAGACAACGGTGAGGACTCGACAGCAAGAAACCACTGAAATGCTGGAGCAAAAGAAAACCAACAGTTAGACTCCGATGAGCCCGACCAGAGACAGAGCATCAGGCACCAACCAGCATTATCTCTCTAATTCTCAATAAGCTTTTACGTTGGAGCCGCCATAGAATCTGAGGCCTGACCCACCGGCGTGCAATTAAAGAGGGAAGCAAAGTTGCCAACCGTGATTGGGTTAACTACCATGCATGCAGTCTGTCGTATAATATCCATGTTGTACCCAATCTTTTTATATCGAAGAATGATTTTACGAAATTGGGTGCTGAAGTCATTGCGGTTATATATTTTTCTGAATTTATATACTAAGTCACCATAAAATTCGGGTTCCGATAGACCTTGTTGCAGAAGAGATTTAAGTCCAATATTGAATTTTGAAATTAAATCAGAATGGCGTCTATAAAATTTTGAAAAGGCTTTTGAAAATCAACCATAGTGCAGTTTATATTTTACTTTTGGTCCTTTGAGATCAGTGTGAATATTCTGAGAAATCAGAAATAAATTAATTCTTTGAATCGACTGCCTATTCGAAATTCGCAAAGGACTAGTCTCCATAAGGGAGTTTTCCTGGTACCTAAATTTTTCAATAATATTTTGGGAAAATATAGCCACACAGAGGGGACATTCATACCTGGTAGGTTTGAATCAAACAGAACTGTAGTTTTGTGATAAGGGTTTATCAAAAGTGGGTGGGGTAATTCCATATCAGTTCTACCAAGGACAATTAATCAGCCATTGACTATATTCAAATAACACACTGGCAAAACTTTTTACCATGTAAAGCATAGGCTGTGGGTACATATTAATGTGAAATAGGGTAATTGTATATGTTATTGAAATTTGCTAAAATATAATAATTTATTTGCACTTTGCGGATTTTCATTAATTTTTCATCTACGAACTTTGCAAAAAAGTTGAACATTTCTCTATTAAGCAACACATTCTTACCTCATTTCTAGAAAATACTTATCAATGCTTGGTCATTGCAGAATTGAAAGTTTTTTTTTATAAATGGTCTGTGACATGAGTTATGTGCCCTTGAAAAGAGAAAATTGCAGTAAAATGTGATGAAATTATCAAAACTTTGTTTTGCCTTTTTGCTTTAAGTTTACTGGCGAGAAATGCTTACAGGAGTTAAATTCTAATGTATTTATCGTGTAAAAGGGTTGTACTATTGGACTAAATTGGTATCAGTTGGGGTCAAAATTACTTTTACAGGTTTTAAGAGTTGGATATAATTAACACACATTTGCTCATCTCATTCCGTATCACTTTCTTCTGAGGAGTCGCTGTTGGTATCCCAAACTTCAGCTGCAGCATCTGTATGAAAATCCATGTAATCTTAGGCCCTTTTGTTGCTGGCTGGTGTTGCTCAAACCCCAAATACCATAAGACTGATACAATATGGCACAGCAGCCCACTACTCTAGCTCCTGATTTGCATGTGCTAAACCAACCGACGATAGGTGATAAGCCTGTGCTGTATTCAATCCATAAATTATAGGTCTTGCTACTGGTATGCCTTGAACGTATTAGGGACTTGAGGACACATTCTTGCTCTTTGTTTATAAGGATTTCATATTTGCCGTCATCTGTTTGGTGTTCTTTCGTGTAGGATTTGGCCTGGCGAATCTGAAGTCTGGCATTTCAGATGCATCTATACTTTTCCAAATTATGCGCCGTTTGTCCCACTTATTGTCAGTCATCTTTTGTTGAAGTTTATTCGGTGACTTTGCTAAAGCCATCATTCGTTTGGCCATGATAACATCTGATTCCAAACTAGTCACCAAGGGTGGCCTGAAAGCGTTGCAAAGGGAGCAAACAATTCGCACACAATCGCCAGTAAACGGGATTTGAGAGTTAGGAAGCACATTACTTAAAGCTTTACATTGCTTTATACGCCCATTTGCTGGCTCAACAACCCATCTCACTTTGGTGACAAGTCTGGATTCATTTTCTTCCTCAGTGTTATGCTGTTTCTCTTTTTTCTTCAAGAAATGAGGCATTTCAGTATTGATCCCACAATTATTATTTAAGTCTGTTACATCCCTAAACGCCCTATCAACAATGAGAACATCCCCTTCATTGAACCAATTTCTAATATCCTCACTGTTGCTCTTCAGCATATGCTCTGTTATCTTGGCATCTGAGTTTTTACCATCAGCCAGGTAAGGTGACTATTCATTCCAAAGGCGTTCTTATTCTGTCCATAAAGGCCGCCCATTGCTCAAACCGATGATGCTTGTAGCAACTGACGGCTACATACTTACAGTGCTTGGACCTTACCTGGCTGATGGTAAAAACTCAGATGCCTGGATAACAGAGCATATGCTGAAGAGCAACAGTGAGGATATTAGAAATTGGTTCAATGAAGGGGATGTTCTCATTGTTGATATGGCGTTTATGGATGTAACAGACTCAATTAATGATTGTGGGATCAATACTGAAATGCCTCATTTCTTGAAGAAAAAAGAGAAACAGCATAACACTGAGGAAGCAAATGAATCCAGACTTGTCACCACAGTGAGATGGGTTGTTGAGCCAGCAAATGGGCATATAAAGCAATGGAAAGCTTTAAGTAATGTGCTTCCCAACTCTCAAATCCCGTTTACTGGCGATTGTGTGCGAATTGTTTGCTCCCTTTGCAATGCTTTCAGGCCACCCTTGGTGACTAGTTTGGAATCAGATGTTGTCATGGCAAAACAAATGATGGCCTTAGCAAAGTCACCGAATAAACTTCAACAAAAGGTGACTGACAATAAGTGGGACAAACGGCACACAATTTGGAAAAGTATGGATGCATCTGAAATGCCCGATTTCCCCGAACTGAACGAAGCAGAATTAAGAGATCTGACAATGGGAGTGTATCAGGTTCTCCAGGCCAAATCCTACACGAAAGAACACCAAACAGATGACGGCAAATATGAAATCCTTATAAACAAAGAGCAAGAGTGTGTCCTCAAGTCCCTTATACGTTCAAGGCATACCAGTAGCAAGACCTATAATTTATGGATTGAATACAGCACAGGCTTATCACCTATCGTCGGTTGGTTTTGCACATGCAAATCAGGGGCTAGAGTAGTGGGCTGCTGTGCCCATATTGCATCAGTCTTATGGTATTTGGGGTTTGCGCGACACCAGCCAGCAACAAAAGGGCCTAAGATACATAATAAATACATTGATTTTCTTACAGATGCTGCAGCTGAAGTTTGGGATACCAACAGCGACTCCTCAGAAGAAAGTGACACGGAATGAGATGAGCAAATGTGTGTCAATTATATCCAACTCTTAAAACCTCTAAAAGTAATTTTGACCCTAACTGATACCAATGTAGTCTCTGCTACAATAGTACAACCCTTTTACACGATAAATACATTATAATTTAACTTCTGTAAGCATTTCTCGCCAGTAAACTGATAGCAAAAAGGCAAAACAAAGTTTTGATAATTTCATCACATTTTACTGCAATTTTCTCTTTTCAAGGGCACATTACTCATGTCACAGACCATTTATAAAAAAATCCTTACAATTCTACAATGGCCAAGCATTGATAAGTATTTTCTAGAAATGAGGTAAGAATATGTTGCTTAATAGAGAAATGTTCAACTTTTTGGCAAAGTTCGTAGATGAAAAATTAATTAAAATCCGCAAAGTGCAAATAAATTATTATATTTTAGCAAAGTTCAATAAAATATACAATCACCCTATTTCACATTAATATGTACCCACAGTCTATGCATTACATGGCAAAAAGTTTTGTCAGTGTGCTATTTGAATATAGTCAATGGCTGATTAATTGTCCTTGGTAGAACTGATATGGAATTACCCCACCCACTTTTGATAAAACCTTATCACAAAACTACAGTTCTGTTTGATTCAAACTTACCAGGGATGAATGTCCCCTCTGTGTGGCTATATTTTCCCAAAATATTATTGAAAAATTTAGGTACCAAGAAAACCCCCTTATAGAGATTGGTCCTTTGCAGTATGTTTCCTCTGGCTTTCTTTGCCGGATCATTACAGGGTCACTGATGAGGCTTTATTAGCCGAAACTACGTAGTATGACCCATCTTCTTATGAATGTATCATTGCTCTTAAAGGAACTTATTTTTGATTTTTATTTGCCTTCACTGCAGCTGGTGTTGTGCCGTGTGGCGGCCGTGAAACGTCTCCCCGTACATCAACCATAGTGCAGTTTATATTTTACTTTTGGTCCTTTGAGATCAGTGTGAATATTCTGAGAAATCAGAAATAAATTAATGGTTTAGACTCATATTCTAGACAGGTTTTTAATTATTTGGACCCCATTTTGATTTATACCAGTCTTTGAATCGACTGCCTATTCGAAATTCGCAAATTTGCAGTATGTTTCCTTTGGCTTTCTTTGCCGGATCATTACAGGGTCACTGATGAGGCTTTATTAGCCGAAACTACGTAGTATGACCCATCTTCTTATGAATGTTTTCATTGCTCTTAAAGGAACTCATTTTTGATTTTTATTTGCCTTCACTGCAGCTGGTGTTGTGCCGTGTGGCGGCCGTAAAACGTCTCCCCGTACATCAACCATAGTGCAGTTTATATTTTACTTTTGGTCCTTTGAGATCAGTGTGAATATTCTGAGAAATCAGAAATAAATTAATGGTTTAGACTCATATTCTAGACAGGTTTTTAATTATTTGGACCCCATTTTGATTTATACCAGTCTTTGAATCGACTGCCTATTCGAAATTCGCAAATTTGCAGTATGTTTCCTCTAGCTTTCTTTGCTGGATCATTACAGGGTCACTGATGAGGCTTTATTAGCCGAAACTACGTAGTATGCCCCATCTTCTTATGAATGTTTTCATTGCTCTTAAAGGAACTCATTTTTGATTTTTATTTGCCTTCACTGCAGCTGGTGTTGTGCCGTGTGGCGGCCGTAAAACGTCTCCCCGTACATCAACCATAGTGCAGTTTATATTTTACTTTTGGTCCTTTGAGATCAGTGTGAATATTCTGAGAAATCAGAAATAAATTAATGGTTTAGACTCATATTCTAGACAGGTTTTTAATTATTTGGACCCCATTTTGATTTATACCAGTCTTTGAATCGACTGCCTATTCGAAATTCGCAAATTTGCAGTATGTTTCCTCTGGCTTTCTTTGCTGGATCATTACAGGGTCACTGATGAGGCTTTATTAGCCGAAACTACGTAGTATGACCCATCTTCTTATGAATGTTTTCATTGCTCTTAAAGGAACTCATTTTTTATTTTTATTTGCCTAGTTTATGGTACCGATAACCCTGATTAAGGAGTTTAGCCGTTAATAATTTATTACGGGTGTTGAGTCAGTTACATGACTACACACTCCTAGAAGAGTTAGAGCCTTGAAAATTTGTGAATAATTTGGTGGTGATGATTAGATGACTTCATTAACTTTTGACTAAATTCTGAAAAATACTTCATGAGTTATGGCCCTTTGTTACTTTGGGTATTTGTACATTGTATGCTTTGTGATGCATAGTATAACTTAAGAACCATGTATGCTAGGGCTTTGAAATGTAATATATGGATTCCTCATGGAAAATTAGGAGACGCGCTTTTTTTCGCATTCGGATTATGCCCCTTTCAAGAGTTATTGCCTTGATTTTTATTTTGATAAAATTTTGTCAGCAAAATATCTCAAAATCCATTGAAGCTAGAGCCTTGAAAGTTGGTGAATAGATTTGTGGTGATGAGTTATGACCCGTTGTCACTTTGGACATTTGTACATTGTACCTCTGTAGATTTTGTGATGCATAGCATAACTTAAGAACCGTGTATGCTAGGGTTTTGAAATTTCATATATGATCTTCTCATGGAAAGATCTCCGTGAACACAAATAATCAAAGAACCACAGAGGTGAGACAATGCTGAGGACTCGACAGCAAGAAACCACTGAAATGCTGGAGCAAAAGAAAACCAACAGTTAGACTCCGATGGGCCCAACGACATGTTCTTGTTGTCTGACAAATGGACCCGCTGATTTTCCTGATGTGCTGGGCCTTGGCAGGGACTGGCCAGGTGCTCCTTGTGGCTGGTCTGTTAGAGTACTGTCCAGGTCGGCTAAGGCTAAACTTGTCAGGGTGGTATCGGGGTCTTGTCCACTGTCCTCATTTCCAGGAGCTTCACTTTCAGAAACGGACTCAGCACCACTATCTACTGGCTGAATGGAGTCCTCGAGGGAACCACCATACCACGTATCAAACAATGGGAATTGGTACATGTATTCTGGTGGCTTTTCCAGGGTGAAGACGGACCTCAGAAGATCGAAAAACTCCACATACATATTTCCTTTGGCCTGGCTTCTCCACATTATCTCTGCAAGGTGGCCTTCAAACTGCGTAACACGAGTACCAGCCATTCTGCGGAAGTGCATTTGTGCATGCTGCCATGCGCCTTCAATTTTGTTGGTGTTCACAGAGACACTTTCTCCCATTTCCACGTTTTTGTACACCTTCGTGAATGAATACTTATGTATTACAGTGAAGTGCCTGTAGCCATACTCATTTAAATTGCAGTACGTTGACCATCCGTCGCTGTACATGGTACTGCCAGGCCCCACGCGACGTTGAATGATAGGCACTAACGTTACCTCTCTTCTATCGGAAACTGGGTACAATATCACTTGGTTACTTCTCCTCTCGACCAGTCCAAAAATCCACACCTTCATGCCCTTGTTTAAGTATAATGCCATGCAAGGGAAGTTTTTCCCGGGAAAAGGGTTTCTTTGGGGGATTCTTATTCAGAAAACGGGGCTTGGTATATTTTTGGGGAAAAGATTTACTAAATTTGCCTTACTTTTTCATATCTAGCACAAATAACAAGACTGTAATACCAAGTTGAACATTTTTTTCTCATTTAGTTCTTTAAATGATGTTTGGCTAGTAGCTCAGAAGTGATAAAAAATCATTGCTCATTAATGCTATTGAGGCAAAGCAGTCTGTGGTAATTAATGATGTTAAATATCAGCACTAATTCTGGATCTGTTAAATGTTTCACCTGTCTGTAAACAATGTCTGGTATTAGGATGTTGGACTCTCTTTGAAAATGCGCAGCATTTCATCGATGTGTCGGACATGGCAACAAAAGGATGTATAAGCAAAACTTGTCAGATCTATGAAAAATGGACAGAAATTCAAGACATTATTGGACCAGCAAGTAAATGGCCATTTTTGATCAGAAAATTGTTTTGGCGACAGAATATCAAGCATTTTGGACGTCTGCTCGTGACAGCGTTTGTGTATGTAAATGAACTAAACCCTGTGATTTTTTGTTTGGAGTGGGCTCGACTGAATTCTCTATGTAGAGATGAAACTGGGTATAAATATTTCGAAGATTTATTCAAACTTTTTGATGACAGAAAATATAAACTTTATGCTTATCATGTGGGAAATAACAGGTATGAATGTCTGGACGGGACGGTGAGACAATACACACCTGCGTCAATGAGATAAAGAAAGTTTTATTTTCTCTCTCACCATCACAGCCAGCACAAAACAGCAGGCCAAAGTTACGACGATGCCAAGCAATAAGACGTTGGCCCGACATCCTTTGCTGGCTGGAATATCCTATGGATTATTTAAGAAATAGATCAGCTCTAGCTGTGATTTGTTGAGTAATAAATCACAGTTTGGAGGTCAGTTGTAAAGTAGACAAATCACGAGCGCGTAGCGCGCGTGATTTGTCTACTTACAACTGACCGACAAACTGTGATTTATTACCTAACAAATCATTAGCTAGAGCTGATCTATTTCGATTCTAACACGCTGAAACTCGGCAATAATGCTATTGGTTCCTTCAAATTCTCACAACTTTTCGCCAATGTTAGAAGAAATCCCGCTAAAATTATCGACTGAAACACATGCATTTATATCTTTTTCTAACGTTTTCGATGCGAGAAAATGACGTTACACCGTCCAACGTCAAGGAAATTGACTAGTGACGTCATAAATTTGCAGTTTTAATGACGTCACTCGTCACGCTCTCCTTTGCCGTGATTTGTTGTAGAATAAAACACAGTTATTTTCCATTGCCTATATAGGCGCGCTGTGTTAGAATATGGAATAAATAGAATGTTAAACAAAAATAGAATGTTTAGAAAAAGAAAGAAAAAATAAGCACACACGCACAAAAAAAAAAAAAAAAAAAAAAGAAATCGATATCGGAATAAAGAAGATACAATTAATCTATACATAACTTTTAATTATGCATTTCCGAGGCCCATTTTTATACTAAAAATTCGGTATAAAACAGGTCGGAAAAATATCATAAAAATATCAGAGCCGCGGCTTAAATAATAGGAAATTGCCGTACCTGTTTTTACTGCCTTCACGAGCGCTGAGCGTTTTACAGTTTAAGTTCGAGCCTGGCTCGGCAGTTTGGGTGTTTTATTCTGGGTACTATTGTTTTCGTCCACATCTGATTCACGATCGGCTCGATATGAGTAAAATAATCTCGTAAAGGCCGTAAAACCATCCCGCCCACCCCCACAAAAAATAATAATCATAATAATAATAAAACATGTACCTGTCTTATGGGTCTTTCGTTTCGTTAGTGCCAGTCGTTATGGTGGTATTTTATAGTTTTGTTCACAAAACGGACTTGAACATTACGAACCATCAGCTGTTATACAATATCATTTTACTTGCGCATTAACCCATATAAAAGCTTGATTTTTGCTTGTTTGAATTGGGGATTTAGCGTCCCCGTCAACACAGTATAGGCTATTGAAGGGACGCTGCTTCCAATTTTGTGGGTGTTTTACCCGACACTGAAATCGAATGACATCTCAAGCCCTGTCACCCAATGAAACCAATAGAGTTTATAAGCATGGGCAGCCCATCTATTTCTTCAAGCCCCGATGGGCGGTGGGTGATATACACGCTTGATATATTACAGTGCAATAGTCTACGGAGGGGTCCATTTCCAATTATATAGGTGTCAGACTTTTTTGTGTGTAGTAAGTTTAACAAAAATGTACTTACTTTAAGCAAACAGTGTAGCTCCATATATATCAGATTCCGCTTTGTCTGATCTAAGACTTCACTGATTGCCAATGTCCAAAAATAGGACCGGACCACTAAGGTATACAAAGAGGATCTTACATGAGTGCTCATTAAATATGCAAATTACCTAGATACGTCCCGTAACGTTACATGTACGACGTCCTTAACGACGTCACGTTCACAAATGGCAGAATATTGATATTTTTGTAAACAATCGTGAATAAAATGCGTTTTAAATGTCATATGATAAATAGAATCTTGCATTCGTGCTCATGTATTATTGAATTTATTAAACGAGTTGAGGAAAAGGGATAAAATGCGAGGCTATACACTCTCAGACGCGACGTCATATGATAAATGGGTTAATACAACATACACATGACCAGACAACATGAAGTGTAGACTCTACCTAAAATGCTTGTATAGAAGAGATTGTGTTCGATGATAAATCACCTATCTTATGTTGTGCGTTACAAAAATAAGGAAAACACGTTTTTTTGATGTTTGAAGTTTTGCGGCGTGTAACTAATCAGTTATCATATTTGTGCTTACACAAGTTAACCAGGTCTGCAATAGCTTTTGGATAGTGATAACCGTTTGGAGTATATATTATTGCTGGCTTGCTATCGTATGGTTGAGTTTATGTTTTCTCGCGCCACATCTTTACTATTTAATATGCCGTCTAAGCGTAGAGACATCTTACCCTTTCAACCCTAATGCGGGCGTCACACTGTCCCGAAAATGACACCAGGTGGCCATACGAATATGGAATTTTGAATTTCGCGCGAAGATCTCTCCGAACATGGTCAACAGCCAATCTCTAGCCGAAGCAAGTACGATGCATACAGAAGGTCACACGATGGCATCCGAACCACACTCGAAGGCAACACGAAGATGTGTTTTTTTAGTACGAAGTTTACCCGCAGGCCAAACGAAGGCCACACGACGGCTTCACGACGTCGTATTGAGAGTATGATGCGTTCGAACTAGGTCACGAAGACGACACGTGACCTCCCGATGTTATAAAACCTTCGGCCGACCGTTTGAAATTCATTTGATGATCGGAGAGTACACAGTACATTTCAACTCTATTAAATTTGATTCAACTTAAAACAAATTTAAAATGCCACCCAAAGAGAAGACCACTTTTTCAGAGAGACTTGGTTTATAGGAAAATAAGATCTGCTCATCTTGTTCTCTAAGGTGCATCAAAAGAAGCAATGCTGCTGCCTCCTTTTTCCTGGTTGCCTCATCATCAAAGTATGTTATTCAGCAGGAACGGAATTGTGAATAATTATGACTGATGCTTTGGGAGTTACACAAGCATATGCTCTGCAGAGTTGCTCATCAGTAATGACTGAGGATGATGCTCTGAGGTTGGCCTTTTATATGTCTACGTTACCATGACACATGGGTATCGCTTGAGGTACTCAAATTCAGCTGTCTTCGTCGACACCGTGATCCAATCTCAATGTCATCGTACTATAATACGATGTCTACACGACGTCATTGCGAGGGTTTCACGTAGTCGTATTGCCTTCCTAAGACAATCGGACGACTTCTTGTTTCCCTCGTATTATCTTCGTGAGGCGTAAAATGCCCGAGAGCACCGATGATCACACGAAGAAAAGACGAAGATGACACGATTTGACAAGATGCCCCCAAGATGGCCTTACGAAGGGCAAGATGGACAAACGAATTCAACACGAAAATGAACCTTCGCAAGGCCTTCCTGCAATTTTTTGGCATGCCAAAGATTTTGCCGCCGCTCACGAAGTTGCTGCCGGAGCCTCAGAAAATCCACCGGCGATCATGCGATGGCTTAAGATGTCCTCACGAATGGCCCGATGTTTTCACGATCAGAGCCGAATTTGAACATTTCCTTTATCGTGTTTTCATCTGGTGTCAATTTCGGGACAGTGTGACGCCTGCATTAAGCCTGTGCAGATACATATGCAAACAGTGCAGTTCACGGTAAGATGGCTCGTAGACGGGACGCTAAACCTCAAATCAAACAAAACAAATCCGTGACCTAGTGGATAAGAGCGCTGACTCTTTATTCATTAGGTCTCTCACCGCTGTGGGTTCGAGCCTGGATCGGGCCACATTTGAGACGTCAAGTTCTGCAACGGATGGTCAGTTGATTTTTCTCTGGGTACTCCGGTTTTCGCCCATTTCTGATTAACGATCGGCTCGATATGAATGAAATAATCTTGAAAGGGCCGTAAAACAAAACAAACAAAACAACACAAAAACAGACATTTTATTTATGATATCTACACCATATAGTTAAGATTAGCATACCCAAAAGGATGATAGCAGAAAATAAACAAATTGTATTTTACGTGGAGACTGCTCTGTACAATTTTTAAGGTGCGAGACCATAATTTTGTAGCATCAAATGCACTTGCAATGTAATAATATTAGGGAGAATTGCACTTTACCGGGCACTGATTTTTCCTACGAAAAATCCACGTGAGTAGGTATCTAAGGCCTTATTTTAAGGACGCGCGTGAGCGCGGCCCGAAAATGGAAATAAGACTTAAAAAATGCAAAAATAACCCCAAAATCGTGTAGATTGGGCATATTTCAGGTTAAAACCAAGGTTTTTAACTGTAAATTTTATCTTAGTTCTGCAATTTCAAGCTTGTCCTAAGTAGGAGAAGCGAAGGAAACGTTGTTTACTTTCTGTTTTGCTTCCACGGAAGAACTGCGCGTGCGTAAATTCATTTGTCAAATTAAGAGACGTAATGAATACAAGTTGGCTTCTTTAAAAAGAATCCAAAGGAAAGGTCTGCTGCTGTCTAGTCAGCAGAATGAACAGAGCGTTATCACAATAGTAATGATAATACTAATAAACATAATACATGTAGTAATAATAAACGTGCGTAATGTTTGTCTTTTGCAAACATGACCAACCCTTAACTATTCGCTTTAGAACCTTAAAATCAAAATTGATCAAATACCACTGTCATTTGGTGAATCGCTTTTATTTTTCAATAGCAGTCATACTTAAAACTAAGATGAGAAATTCTAAAGTTGTATAATTTGCATTTCCTGGTTTTAAACTTCGTTTAGCTGAGACCTCAAAACAAATCAGTGGTAGAATTTGCAACTACACCAATAGCTGACATACGTCTTGCCAGCGAAAGGCAAGGAAAAAATAGAGAACGTGGCCACGGGGTCATGGATACCATCGGCAGATGCAACCATGTATTGCAAAACACAATTTTAAAGTTTAAGACCTTTTTCTCAATTTCTAAATAGTAAGTTTTTGATCTTGATCTGCTGACAGCAATATCTTGTCTGCACCCTTAAAAGTGTCTACATATCAACCCTAATCGTAGGTAGAAAACCACAACAATACAAAAAACTTTAACATGACTATCTCAAGAAAAGTTCAAAGTGTGCGATCTTGACAGCAGAAGTCAAATCAGTGTTAGGCCTTCATGCGGACTGAACAAATTATTTGTCTAAATCGCGACGGAAGTAAGGGCGAGGATTGTGGCCACGTAAAATAGATTTAAGCCCCCCAGTGGAAATCTTCCACTGACCGTTCCAAGGCGGCTCTTCTGTGGCGATTTATTTATGTTGTTGTTTGTTACTTACTGTGTGTATCACTTGTGTCTTTTGGTTTTGGATGGCCATATGGCCATTTTGTGGGAAAGTAACTGTCCTAATGGCCTTCCTTTGTTTAGGTTTCCATTATGGTCTGGTCGCTTAATGTTTGTATTTCTTTCCCTTTGGTGTCTTTTATGGGTGGAGTAAGTTAATTGCATCAGTTCCTGATCTTTGTTTTACTTCTACTTTACTGTACTTTGCCAGCTTTCAAGTAATGCCACATATCAACTTCCAATAACATAAAAGATAGAGATCAAATGTTTTACATAAACAAGTAACATGAATATTACCTAAAGTCCTGTCACTGTTACTTTACCTTCTGTGACAGCTGGAGCAGCAGCCACGTGACTGTAACTATACATTATCTGCTGTCAATTATAATATATCATACAAAACCCCAATCAACACGATGAATGCCAAAACTATACAATGACTTTTCAATTTATGCGGCCATGACCTTGTGTCAGCAGCAGCAGCAGCAGCCACATAACTGGAACAATACTCTATACGTGTCTATTTAAAACTAATACCCGTTAGGCATTATAATATGTTCTATAAAGTTAAAGTTAAAGTTAAAGTTAAAGGAAAAAAATAAATCTGGGAATTACCAATATCGCTATATATCCTAATTACTGGCGCTAGCCAAACTCGGGCACTTGATTCAGGAGTGTGACCGACTCCTGTTTAAGGCAAAGCCAAAAAAACACGATATACCAAATAAAAATGTTTTAGACAAGTGATTAGCAAGATATTAGAATTAAAGCAAAACTTTGAAGTTAAGTGTTGACGGACATCCACACGTTCTCACCAAACAGTCAATATGTGACTTTTCGTAGACAGGACAGATCGTTATGTGTCACTTTTTGTGTGACAGCCACTTAAAAAGCTATTTGTTCTCATGTAATGAGCGTTAAATTGATAGAATGTATGACGAAAAAAACTGCAAGTGACTGTATCGCAATAATTCTGTAGAAACAAGTTAACAATCATTTCTTGGGCGAAGACAGACAGAAGGACAAACAGACGGAAGAAAAACAGACACAGGACGAAAACCACATACAGCTAAACATTCTTCTCATACCGGGGAAAATTATCAAAATATTCCTAGCGGTTTGAAAGTTATATGTCCATCACCCGCTTGTGAAAAATTTGCCTCGACTAGGCTATTTATATAAAAAAAAAACAATTGCATAATACTAATTGGTTAGGTCATGCCAATATACATCTTCATGCAAAACTATTGAAATATACCTTGCGGATAATATATCTAAAATCAGTGTGTTATTATTTTACCCCGGAGAGGCTATCACTATCAAGAAATTTGGCATTTAACAATATAATTAATTAAATCTTGTCAATATGTATCTACCTGCAAAAACTTATCAAAATATTTCTTGCGGGTTGAAAGTTTTAACGTCTATGTCAGTTAGTGAAATTTTTGCCTCGAAGAGGCTAATTATAAAAATATCAGCCTATAGACAAACTCATTTGTTTGGTCTTGTCAATCTCTCTGCATGCCAAAACTTAACGAAACTAAAATCGCGCAGTCGATGGCACGCCATCGCATATCCCCATTCCACTACATAATCTACTCAACATGCCGTTCTCTTTGATATGTTACACGACCTTGTTCTGGAATTTTGATTTTTGAACCCCGCGGGCCCCTACCCCTGGGCCCACCCCTAGGGGTGTGATCGAAATTCCGAAAGTGTCATGCACTCCCCAGACCAAAGATTTATCAGTTCCAAAAGTTCCAGTTTCTATCTATAACCGTCTAGGAGGAGTTATCCGGTAAGATTGACGGACGGACAGACAGACAGACGTACGGACGGACGGACGGACGGACGAACGGGCGACGAATACAATTACAATAGTGCCACTTTTTCTTTGAAAAGCGTGGGGATAATAATCCTACTTTTGCCTTGGCCAGGATTCTTGTGAAGCAATCAGGCATTATGATGAGGCCTTATTGGTCACTGATGAGGCCTAATTGGCCGAAACTAGCTAGTCTGGTCCAGAAAACATGTACATTCCATATTTTCCAGGTTTGTGGTGTATTCCTTGCTTCCAAAGGATAACCCTTTCAAGAACATATTTGACGGTCTTGTCAAAATACATCTGTTTGCCAAATCTTATAAAAATAAAACTTGTATACCTGCAATCAGTTTGTGAATATTTTACCTTGGAAATGCCATTTATATAAAGAAATCAGGCATTAAACAACATTGTTGACTATATCTTATCAATATATATCTGTTTGCCAAAAATTGTATCAAACGGTTTGTTATTTATATGGCGGTGCAAGTTAGTGGAAATTGCCTCGGTGAGGCTATTTATAAAGAAATCAAGCATTAGACCATCTTACTTGTAAGGTCTTGTCAATATGTATCTGCATCCAGTTTCTGAAAATGTTGCCTCGGCCAGGCCAGAAATCTGGCATTAGACTGCTGAAGGTGCTGCTTGGCGTAGTCTTGGAGCTGCCTTCTTGGTTCTGGCTGGGGACTGGACTGCGCAGATCCTAACGTCAAACGACAGTGACACTCTGGTGCTGAAGGCCTGTGGTCACCTCAGGAATCCCATGAAGTCGGCATGACTTCAAGAAAGCCACAAGTGGCTCTGAAGTACTCTTTCGTAAATCCAGACATGTGATATCGATCTGGACTGGCTGCTCAAGTGCTGAACAGAGAGTAATGATGATGATGACACTGCTACGTTCGTTCGTGCGTTCAAGCTAAGGCATTTTACGTCTGCCAAGCTCCACAGCAAGACGTAAGTTATGTGCTTCTGGGCTGCGAATCGCGGCAGTCTGTCCAACAAGAGATAATCGCGTTGGACTGCCTGTGCCCTACCGAGTAAAGTGAAGCACTGACAGTTTTAAAAAATTTGAATGCCAGTCTAAATTGAGCCACAAATATAGAGTAATCAGTGACAAATCGGTTGCAGATCGCGATTTCTCTACTGTGCTCGAGAGCAGAAAGTAGGCCAACGGTGCTCTCTTTTGGGGCCGCGCGATTTTGGCCATCGGGCTTAGGCTGCAAATGAAGCATGCCTTTGCAAGTTTCCATACAGAAACATGCGGCTAGTGGTCCAGGAAGAAGACTTGTCGCAAAACAGAAGTGGAGACAATGTTCAGGAATCGATACAATTCACAGCTCCAAAATAGAAGTAGAGGCAATGATCAGGAATCGATAAATCAACCCATAGCTCCCATCAGAGACACCAAAGGGAAAGAAACACAACCATGCAACAACAGACCTAATGGAAACACCAACAGCGGTAAGCCAAAAGGACAGTTACTTTCCCACAAAATGACCAATAGGCTATCCAAAATAAAATAACACAAGCGACACAAACACCTAAAGACAAACCATAACAAAAATAAATCGCGACAGAAGAACCTCCTTGGAACGGTCAGCGGAGACGAATTCCACAAGGGGGGGGGGGTACTTTTCCCAAGTCCTATTCCCAACCAGCAGGCAGGATGAGTGTGCAATCATCCAGATGTTGGTACAAGCCCTCAGCATCTCCTACCGGCTTGGCAATGCAGAAGTGCTGCTTGTAGAACCACCGAGCTCCTGGGACGAACTCATCGATCCCCGCATCCGATGACCTCGACCCGTACAAAATGCCGTTCTCTAAATGTGACTGTGGCCTAACTTGTACACGTACGTGCAACACACTATACCATGCATAGGCGCCCTCATTAACTTAGATACGAGCATTTAACAACAACTTTAGTCTGCCTGAGCAATCAATTGTATTTCCGGCAGAGTACTTGTTACTATTATTTCGAGTAGTGGTTTTCAGTTACTGGAATCAGTATGTTACATGTGACTGCAATGAAGTTAGGATTACACGGATTACATTAGTTTTCTTATTTATGTTATAAAACGTAGGTCGTGTTACGCGTTTAAACGACGCTAACAAGGAACAATATATATGTATATTTGATCCGTGTCACCCATAAGAAAGATTAGTTATTCCCAGTGGGCACACGACGTCTATGCAACGTCGTACCATCGTCAATGCAACGTCATGCCAGTAAAGTAGAAGTAAAACAAAGATCAGGAATTGATACAATTAACTTACTCCACCCATAAAAGACACCAAAGGGAAAGAAATACAAACATTAAGCGACCAGACCATAATGGAAACCTAAACAAAGGAAGGCCATAAGGACAGTTACTTTCCCACAAAATGGCCATATGGTCATCCGAAACTAAAAGACACAAGTGATACACACAGTAAGTAACAAACAACAACATAAAATAAATCGCCACAGAAGAGCCGCCTTGGAACGGTCAGTGGAAGATTAGACTGATTATACTGACACAGAAACTGCAGTGACTTTCAGCCTCAGCAATTGATTTGCCAAGGCTGATAAAACGCCTTTTCCTCGTCGGAGAAGCGACAGCTGATTACTTTCCTTTCCGTTGCATTCTCGCTGCATATTAAAAATTTTGGTTTGCCCTCCCTGTTGGTGCCATTTGTATTATGTTTTCTGTGATGTCGCCTTTTCTGGCCATCTTCATCAGTATATACCGGCCCCGATAGTTCAGTGGTAGAGCGTCTGCTTCAGGAATGGAAGGTCGCGGGTTCGATCCCCGGCCGCGCCATACCAAAGGCGTAAAATGGTACTAGGAGCTCCCTTGGCTGACGCTCACATTATCAGGGGTAGTCCTAGGAAGATAAATGAAGGCAGGTAAGTATTTGTTAAAAGATGTTTTGTTTGTCGCAATAAAAGCTTATGCTATTTGTTTCGGATATGCGACGTTAAATAAAGCTCCTTTATCTTAATCTTTATCTTTATTTCGCTTCTTGTCAGTTTAAATATATTGTAAATCAGCGTCACGCATAAAAAGGACGTTGCCAGACGGTTCAACAATTTGCGGAACCTGGAATAATGATACATTCAATTACAGATATGCTGTGCCGCATGTTAGCGTAAGGCAAGCTTTTTGTGAAACCTCATACTTGTAAGTGGTAACCTTCATTTATGGTCATTTCGCCAAATAGACACACTACATAGAAAATAAAATAATATTGAACATCCCTGTAAACCCCAGTTTTCTCTATATGAAGTGACGTATAGGAGGATCTTCATTATATGGACCTGTACATGTGAAGAGTCCCACAAAATGTGGAAGCAACTTCTCTAAAATGGCATATATAGTGTTGACGGGGACGTTAAACATCCAATGAAACAAACAAAAACCTCCCCTGAAAATGTACTCTTTCCCCTTTAATGGCACGTTAACATGTCCTTGTAAGAATGCCAACAATTTTATTAGGAATACTAGGGTTTATGGGGATAAACAAAAAATAATCTAAATCATTGATACCCATTGATACCCCCCACCCCCCCCCCCCCCCCCACCCCCCACCTAAGGAGAAAAAAAAAGTTTCGTGAAAAATAGTCAATTGTTGCTTACTTGTTTTACTCTCTCGTCAACACTATGTTTTTGGAGAGGTTGGTTCCAGTTTTTTGGGACTTAACACCAACATTGAGAAAAGCAACATCTAATACCCTGCCGCCAAAAAGATACCCCGTAGGGTTTATAACCAGGGTTGGTCCGACTCACCACTTTGCCAGGGAATCGATTTACCACTTCCCATATATTTGGTCGGTTCGCTGAACAGAAAAATGGCACCTTCTCCCAGCCCCGGTAGGCGGGAGCGCAATGTTTGAAAACAGTAAAAATGAACTTTGTCACAAAGATGTGTTATCCTAATAGCCCCCACAGTTCATAAGATGATGTATGTAAACAGTTCATAAGATGATGTATGAAAACAGTTCATAAGGTGATGTATGTAAACAGTTCATAAGGTGATGTATGTAAACAGTTCATAAGGTGATGTATGTAAACAGTTCATAAGGTGATGTCTGTAAACAGTTCATAAGGTGATGTATGTAAACAGTTCATAAGGTGATGTATGTGAATAGTTCATATAGTGATGTATGTAAACAGTTCATAAGGTGATGTATGTAAACAGTTCATAAGGTGATGTATGTAAACAGGGTATTCCGTAGCAGCAAACAAAGCAGAAGTAAAACAAAGATCAGGAATCGATACAATTAACTTACTCAACCTATCAAAGACACAAAAGGGAAAGAAACACAACCATGAAGCGACCAGACCATAATGGAAACCTAAACAAAGGAAGGCCATAAGGACAGTTACTTTCCCAGAAAATGGCCTTGGCCATCCAAAATAAAAATTCATAAGTGATACACACGGTAAGTAACAAACAACAACATAAATAAACCGCAACAGAAGAAACGCCTTGGATCGGTCAGTGGAAAGAATTCCACTGGGGGTGTGGGGGGGGGGGGGGGGGGGCTTAAATCGATTTTTTTCATGGCCATAATCCTCGCTCTTACCTCTGTCGCGGTATTCACTAATTTTGTTTAGTCCCCTTGAAGGCGTCCTAACTCATCAGTGTAACATCTCCGAGAACATACTAATAAAAAAAAAACTACAGAGATGAAACAAAGTTGAGGACTCGACAGCATACAGCAACAGAATTGCTGGAACAAAAGAAAACCAGCAGTTAGACTCGGAGGGGCCCGACCAAAGACGGAGCATCAGGCGCCAACCAACATAAAGAATATTAAAATAAAATAAAATTGAATTTATGTTTTTACGCTGGAACCGTCATATATTATTACCCCCGACCCACCGTTGTGCAATAAAAGAGGGAAGCAAAGTTGCCAACCGTGATTGGGTTAACCACCATGCATGCAGTCTGTTTTATAACATTTATGTTGTACCCAATCTTTACATATCGACGAACGATTCTACGACATCGGGTACTAAAGTCATTACAGGCATGTATTTTTCTAAATTTATATACCATAGAATTCGGGTTCCGATAGGCCTTGGTGCAGAAGTGTTTTAAGTCCAACATTGAATTGTAAAACCAATGACGTCTATAAAACTTATAAAAGGCTTAACGTAGTTTATGATGCCGATACCCCTGATTAAGAAGTTTAGCGGTCAATAATTTATAACGAGTGTTGAAGTCGGATACATGACTAGACACTCTAGCGAATCGAATTAACAGCGAAATATAAACCCCTTATACGGCTTCGGAGTCTAACTGTTGGTTTTCTTTTGCTACATTATTTCAGTGGTTTCTTGCCGTCGAATCCTCACCGTTGTTTCATCTCTGTAGTTGTATGATTTTTGTGTTCACGGAGATGCTGTACTGATGTCTTAGGAGGCCTTCATGCGGACTGAACAAAGTATTTGTCTAATGCGCGACGAAAGTAAGGGAGATGACAATGGCTGCGTAAAATCGATTTAAAGCGCCCCCCCACACACACTCACACCCCAAGTGAAATTCATTTCACTGACCGTTCCAAGGCGGTTCTTCTGTCGCGGTTTATTTTTTGTTATGATTTGTATTTTATTGTGTGTATCGCTATTTTTTGCTTTATAGAATTTTCTAAGGCTCACCGATTTTATTTTATTATGAAAGATACTGTCCATGTATTTACTATATTCAAGGTTGGTTTCACAAGTGTCTTCATTGCATTGACCTGTTAAAGTGGTCTAAGTGACTAAGATTAATGTCATTAAAATATCTGATTTACTTTTAATTCTACCTGTTTATTTTTTTGTTTTGTTTGAATTTAGGTTTTGCGTCCCCGTCAACACGAATTATGTGATTTTGGAGCTGTTGCTTCCAATTTTGTGGGCCGTTTTCCCAATACCCAGATGAAATGACATCTAACTCGTTCCACCCCAAACAAACCAATTTAGTTCATATGCAGGAACAGTCCAACACGTAATATTTTACCTCGATAGACTTCGTCACACAGCCGTATAAGCTGTGTGACCATCGGATTGTAACTGTTGGCTTTCATTTGCTCCAGCATTTCAGTGGTTTCTTATCGAGTCCTCACCGTTGTTTCATCTCTGTTGTTGTTTGATTTTTGTGTTCACGGAGATGTTGCACTGATGAGTTAGTAGGCCTTAATGCGGACTGAACGAATTATTCGTCCTAATCGCGACGGAAGTAAGTGCGAGGATTGTGGCCAGGTAAAATCGGTTTAAGCCATCCCCCCAGTGGAATTCGTTTCCGCTGACTGTTCCACGGTAGTTCTTCTGTCGTGGTTTATTTTTGTTATGGGTTGTCCTTGGGTGTTTGTGTCGCTTATAATATTGTATTTTGGATAGCCTATTGGCCATTGTGTGGGAAAGTAACTCTCCTTTTGGTTTTCCGCTATTGATGTTTCCATTAGGGTATATTGTTTCATGTTTGTGTTTCTTTCCCTTTGGTGTCTCTGATAGGAGCTGTGGGTTAATGTATCGATTCCTGATCATTGCCTCCACTTCTTTTTTATCTTATAAAAGAAAAACTTAATGATTTAATGAAATCGTAATTTCATAGGGAAGATTCCCTCTATCTTGCATGTAATGTAATAAATGTTTTTTCACTTCTGAAGAGCATAAAAAATAATACTTTATGATCATGTCAGAAAGTGTGTGAAGCTCGTACCATTATATTTGATAACGTTTACATAATATTTGGTGCTAAGTTATTTAGACAAGTTGTGGGTATTCCGATGGGTACTAATCGTGCATCCTTGCAGCTGATCTGTTCTTGTTTTTTTATGAAAGAAACTTCATGATGTCCCTTTCCGATGAAAACCAATCTGAAATGATTGAAGCTCTTAGCTGCACTTCTAGGTATTTGGATGGTTTATTAAATGTTGACAATGTCTATTTCAATGGTTTGGTCGGTCAGATTTACCCCGAAGAACTTAATATATATAAAGCAAATTCTTCTTATACCGAGGCTCCGTATTTGAATTTATATCTGTCTGTTGTAGAAGGGTTTGTTTCCTGCACAATTTATGATAAACGCGATTATTTTGATATCGAGATTGTAAACTTTCTTTCCCTTTGATGGTTATGTGCCTCGTGTGACATCCTATGGCGTTTATATTTCGCAATTAATTCCATTTGCCAGAGAGTGTAGTCATGTAACTGATTTCAAAACTCGTCATAAATTGTTAACTGATTAACTTCTTTATCAGGGTGAACGGTATCATAAATTATGAAGAGTCTTTTCAAAATTTTATAGACATCATTCCGATTTTCAAATTCAATGTTGGACTTAAATCTCTTCTGCAACGAGGTCTATCGGAACTCGAATTTTATGGTAACTTAATATATAATCGACAGAATGGGTTCAACATACATGTTATACGACTGACTGCTACATGGTAGTTAAACCAATAACGGTTGACAGCTTTGCTCCCCTCTTTAATTGCACGCCGACGTGTCAGGTCTCAGGTTCTATGACGGTTACAGCGTAAAGGCTTACTGAGAATTAGAGAGAATTTGATTTTATGCAATGTTGGTTTTTGCCTGATTCTCTGCCCCTGGTCGGATCCATCGGAGTCTTAACTGTTTGTTTTCTTTTCCATTAGAGTCTCGTTATTTTATTTTGTTTTTGTTTCTTCCCCTTGGGTGTTACTGATGGGTGCTTAGGAGTAATTGTATCTATGCTTGATCATTACCTTCACTTCTTTGTAGATTTTCTGAGCAGTTTACCAGTACTTAAGTGCAGTCGATTCCAGCAACGCGTGGAATCACCAAGCAGCCCAATCTATTTCTCCTAGCTCCTTTGCGCCGGGGCCGCAACCTTTGAAACTTTCAATACCAGCACACAACTGCAGGGTAATCTTGTTTTGGTAGTTTTATCATGCAATTTATGGAATATGTCAAATACAATCCTCCCAATAAAAACGTGTTAACGCCTATCCTGATCAATAAAAAATAGACACATCCATTGCTGACTATCAGCCATTAACTTCATATGAAGTTTTCATTTCAAGTTCATAAACTGCATGGCAAACAGCATACAGCTTATCAAATGGCGTCTTCAGATTCCATCTGACCAGAATCTACACTGTTTGCAAAGGTAGGGGTTGCCTGTTAGGCATAACAAGCTTCATCCTGAAGCAACGTCCCTAAATGTATGTTTATATAAGGATGTAACGGCCCGTCAACACTATTTAGGTCATTTTTCAGCCGTTCAGTTTACCTACCCACACTTTTCCTGCGCAGGCCTATTCGTTAGTGGTTAACCAATAACTAATACAGTACACATTATTTCGCCAGGAACTGACAACAGCCCATCTTGAATCTGCAGAAGGGAGAGAATGTCCCTAGAAAAAAATTCATGATCAGTCTCCACAAAAGATTTTGCCGACACGGGCTGGTATCGAACCCGTGTCCTCCTGATCACCAGTCAGACGCGCATCCTACTGAGCTACCTTGGCCGGCCATCAGGCCTAATAGGAGTAAAACATACAATGCAATTATAATCACAATCAAAGTAAATGAGTTGACGTTCGACTGAGCTACCTAGGCCGGCCATCAGTCCTAATATGAGTAAAACAGAGAACGCAATTATAATCACAATCAAACTAAATGAGTTTACATCCGACTGAGCTGCCTAGGACGGCCATCAGTCCTAATATGAGTAAAGCAGAAAATGCAATTATAATCACAATCAAACTAAATGGGTTTACATCCGACTGAGCTACCTAGGCCGACCATCAGTCCTAATATGAGTAAAGCAGAAAATGCAATTATAATCACAATCAAACTAAATGAGTTTACATCCGACTGAGCTACCTAGGCCGGCCATCAGCCCTAATAGGAGTGAAACAGAAAACGCAATTATAATCACAATCAAACTAAATGAGTTTACATCCGACTGAGCTACCTAGGCCGGCCATTAGTCCTAATATGAGTAAAACAGAAAACGCAATTATAATCACAATCAAACTAAATGAGTTTACATCCGACTGAGCTACCTAGGCCGGCCATCCGTCCTAATATGAGTAACACAGAAAACGCAATTATAATCACAATCAAACTAAATGAGTTTACATCCGACTGAGCTGCCTAGGACGGCCATCAGTCCTAATATGAAATTAAGGCATTGCCTTCTTTGCGACACCGCATTGTACACTCTTGGTGCAATAGTAGACAATCAAATATTGATCTTTAGATATCTATATATGCAAAGGAATAGTAGATATCATAAAACAAATTTTTAGATATCAAGAAATATATAATTCATATCATTGATTGCATTTTATGATATCAAAAGTACTGATAATTATAGATACCAATAATATTAATTATAGATATCTATAATTCTATTATGGATTTCTGTAATTTGATTTATGGATATCTATATTTTGAGTTTTAGATATCTATAAATTGATTTATAGATATCTATAATAAAAATATAGGATATCAATATTATAAGATACCTATAACTGGATTTTAGATATCTATATATGCTAAGGAATTAAAAATATCAAGAAATATATATTTCATATCACTGATTACATTTTATGATATCAAAATTTTGATAATTAGAGAAATCAATAATGTTAATTATACTAGATATCTACAATTTGATTTATAGATATCTATAATAAAATTATAGATATCTTGAAATTGTATTAAATAGTAAAACCGTACCCCATAACAAACAAAGTATACATGAAGTCTGGCCCAGAAAACTTGCACACTCAATACTTATCAGTTCTGCAGTGTATTCCTTGCTTCTGAAGGATACCCCTTTTTAGGAGATATTCTTTCAGTCCCCACTGATGCAAAATTATTAAAAGATACGTGTACAAGTAGTGATGATACAAAGAAGTTTATTTGAATTTAACTTTCAAATTCAAAACAGCATAACATTAGGCTAAGACTGTCCACATACTTTATTTAAGAACTTTACCAGGGGTCGCAGGTTCAATCGCGGGCTTCTCCAGACTTTCGGATGAGTCTTTAAACCGAGGTCCCGTCTCCATATGACCTTAGCTGTTGGTGGGATGTAAAACCCGATGGGCCGGGTGAATTGCGAATGTCCAAACAAGTCTGTGTCATCACCATATACTATTTCACTTTTCTGGCTGTTAAAATATATTAATGTTAACGCCTAAACTAATCAAAAGCTATTGATCTTTCTTCCATTCTTTATTGTCAGTCAACTGCCCCCGCCCATCGGGGCTTGAAGAAATAGATGGGCTGCATGATGCTTCCAGGCGTAGCTGAAACTGACCCGCACACGAGTACTGGTAAACCGCTTAGAGGATCTAAGCTTGTCCAGGCAAAGCAGTGCGAGTCGGACTGTCCATGCTTATAAACCCTATTGATTTCATTGGGCAGCAGGGCTTGAGATGTCATTTCATCTCAATGTCGGCTAAAAGTCCCACATAATTGGAAGCAATGTCTTCAGAATTACCTTTACAGTGTTATCAGGGATGTTAAACCTCAAATCAAACAAACAAATTATTGTCAGTCATGATCCAGTGGTTCAAAAACATAGCTGCCATCAAGAAGTTCTAGGCATTAATTTATTCAGTCCTTTTTCTTTCAGTGGGTAGTAGGACCACATAGGCTGTCAGCTGTTAGCTACTGGTGAAAGCAAGGTTCCTCTGTATCAAACTGTATGTGGGTTTTTTCCATACTGAACCTGTAATAAAAATTGAAACAGATTTTTAAAACAAGAGGCCCATGGTCCACTATGCTCACCAGAGCTCAGGTGGGCACTGCCCAATGACAGCCATGTATTTTAACATGATACCATTTTAATCTACCAATTATAACGTCTCCCAAATGAACCCCTATATCCAAATGAGCATCCATCTGGACTCAGTATCTAAAACATTAGGCCTTTTAATAAGTAGATGGTGTAGGACATGGACCCAATGGAGCCCTGGTTGGTATCACTAAATGTGTCTTATCATAAGGAATAAGAATATATATGGTGTAGCAGTGGGGATCTGTATACCAGAGTTTTAAGGCCTCTTAAGCTGTGAAGGGGTTGGGGCATGTCCTGTTGATCCCAAGAAACCCAGGATTGTTGTCCCTATAAGGACCAAGAATATATATGTGACCCGTCACGCGAAAAGGGACCTTCTGGGAATTTTTGGCGAAAATGACTTACAACTGATTTCAGATATATTGGTATTTGAGAAACAATTTGACACCGAATTGAATAAATTACTCCAAATGGTTTAAGATTTACAGCTTTTTAAACATAGGTGCCCTAAACGTAATAATGTCACAGAAAACTGATTCGACGTCATGGGTTATTCGACGTCACGGGTTACGTCAGCAAACTGTTAAAAGGTAAAGTTGCGGGTAATAATGCAAGGAAACATCTGAAAGGCATTTTAAAACACTAAAACATTTATTTCCTAAACACTCTTAAATTATTAAGCATATCTTTGAGAAATATGGCATATTGTCGTCGGTGAATCTGTGTAGTTTTAGCGATAGTCATGGGAAGATCAAAAACATTTTTTACACATTATATGAGCAAAAAAAAAAAAAAAAAAAAAAAAATGCTATTGGCAGCCTGCGCATCAGCATAGACTGATCAGCGCATATGATACCAGTTATGACTTAGGCGGTTCTATGCCAAATTTAGGTCACCTAAGGCCTCTCACCGCTGTGGGTTTGAACCTGGCTCGGGTCACTTGTGAGACGCCAAGTTCTGCAACGGAAGGTCATGTGTTTTTACGGTTACTCCAGTTTTCACCCACCTATGGTTAACGATCGGTTCGATATGAGTGAAATAATATTGAAAGGGCCGTAAAACCAAACCAAAGTAAAAAGAAATGTCACCTAAGGCTTCTGAGACTGAGCAGACTGGTATGTTGGCCCATCTGGATGGAAATACCAAAGACCGATTTCCTCATGAGATACGAAAAAAAAAAAAAAAAATGAACTCAATATCCACTGCTATGGTTCGAGCCTTGCTCGGGTCAAAACTAAGATGACATGTTCTGCAATGGAAGGTCATGTTTTTCTCGGTACTCTTGTGTTCGCCCACATCTGATTAACGATCGGCTTGAAATAAGTGAATAAAAATATTGAAAACAACTTCCTTATACTCGTGAAGTCTATCTATCTATCTATCTATCTATCTATCTATCTATCTATCTATCTATCTATCTATCTATCTATCTATCTATCTATCTATCTATCTATCTATCTATCTATCCTATCTATCTATCTATCTATCTATCTATCTATCTATCTATCTATCTATCTATCTATCTATCTATCTATCTATCTATTCCTGCGAAGAAATAGATGGACTGCATGATGCTTCCACACAGAGCTGAAACCGACCGCACGCGAGTACTGGCTACCGTTTAGAGGATCTAAGCCTGCCCATGCAAAGCGGTGCGAGTCGGTCCGTCCATGCTTACAAACCCTATTGGTTTCATTGGGCGATTGGGCTTGAGGTGTCATTTATCTCAATGTCGAGTAAAACTCCCACAAAATTGGAAGCAACGTCTCCAAAATGACTTATACAGTGCTGACGAGGACGTTAAACCTCAAATAACCCCCCCCCCCAAAAAAAAAAAAAAAAAAAAAAAAAAAATGCTCCCACCCATCGGGGCTTGGAGAAATAGATTGGGCTGCATGGTGCTTCCACGCAGAGCTGAAACCGACCGCACACGAGTACTGGTAAACCGCTTAGAAGGTCTAAGACTGCATGGGCAAAGTGGTGCGAGTCGGTCCGTCCATGCATTTAAACCCTATTGGTTTCATTTGGCAATAAGCTTTGAGATGCCATTTCATCTCAGTGTCGGTCCAACAAAATTGGAAGCAACGTCTCCATAAAGACCTAAATAGTGTTGACGGGGTGTTAAACCCTAAATCAAACAAACCAAATTGTTATTGCGATCGGTCAAATTTGACCATTTCTTCAAGTTTGTATGATGAAAGCCTACACGATAGTCATGTTATTTCGGTAGGGATTTTTAATCTGTAGGCACAGGAGAAGATTTTCCAAGCACATCGGGTCTACAGTTAAAGTCCCGATTGAAAGGACGGTGTACTTTGATGCTTCATCTCTGCAAATGATGCCAGTTGAGCATGTTCTGACACCGCAAATTTATTACCGCTGCCACAAATTGAACCCGAGTCTCTTACATCAGAGGCATCTAACCACTCATCTACCTCGCACCGGAACAGCCCCCGCCCATCGGGGCTTGAAGAAATAGATGGGCTGCATGATGTTTCCACGCAGTGCTGAAAGCTGACCGCTTAGAGGATCTAAGCTTGCCAAGGCAAAGCGGTGCGAGTCGGACCGTTCATGCTTATAAACCCTATTGGTTTCATTGGGCGACAGGGCTTGAGATGTCATTTCATCTCAATGTCGGGTAAGAGTCCGGCAAAATTGGAAGCAACGTCTCCAAAATGACCTTAACAGTGTTGGCGGGGAACCTGAAACCTCAAATCAAACAAACAAAACCTCGCACCGGTAAAATTGGTACCGTCTGACGTAAACCACACCGGCAGGTTCTGATGCTTTCGAATTATAAATTTTCGTGAATTTTTTCTGCGAAATCTTCGATTATTCAACAAGCTTCCAAAGCTGGTGTGTTTTTTTGTTAAGAAAATAAAATTACTTCCGCTAACTGACAAATATAACTATACATAGCTATGTTTGTATTTCAATACACCAAAATTTCAATACACTAAATTGGACCTCATCTCCAGATTTTTTGATGAGTCTTTAAACCGAGATCCCCCGTCGCAGTATGACCTTAGATGTTGTTGGGACGTGTCCCCCTACCGCACACACACACGCACGCACGCACAAGCACTTAAATGCTAAACGGACCTCATCTCCAAATGTTTGGATACACACACACACACACACACACACACAAACACACACCAGCTTTTTTTTTCTTTTTGCGCCGTCAGTTATCACAGTGGAGATTCAGATCATTGAATTTTAATGAGTTGTCAGAATTGATTACTCAGTTTCATTCACCGGTACGCTCAGCCTGGTTGGTACATGCATATAACTAGGTTGGGTAATTGTTCGGAGCCAGCCCCCGCCCATCGTGGCTTGAAGAAATAGATTGGGCTGAATGATGCTTCCACGCAGAGCTGAAACCGACCACACTTGAGTACTGGTAGAGGTTCTAAGCCTGCCCAGGAAAATTGGTGCAAGTCGGACCGTCCATGCATAAAAACGCTATGGTTTCATTGGTTGGCAGGACTTGAGATGTCATTTAATCTCAATGTTTGGTAAAAATCCCACAAAATTGGATGCGAAGTCTCCAAAATGGCCTATACGCTGTTGACGGGGACGTTAAGCCTCAAATCCAACAAATAATTGTTGGGAGCAAATATATGACATTATGAGGGGAGTTACTGTAATGCCTGTTCTAATAATATATTGATTAACTTATGACGTAGCGGTTAGACGTCACCAATACCCATTGTCTGTGAACTGGTTGACCTTATCGCCCTGATTGAATATCGAAGATTATACCTCATAGGCCTGGCATTAGGCTGACCTTACCCACAGGAAAAGTATCCGTTGCCCGGATCAGACATGTAACCTGTAAACGCTGTTAAATTCATTCCATCCATCGCCAGAGAACAATTTTCAGGTAACAGCTCAGCTGCTGTCACTTGGTGCGGAAGTCAACTGTTACGTTTACTGTTTATTTTTATTTAAAACAAGGGATGAAAGTCGAACAGTCAAAAAATCAAACTTGAAAAAAAAGCCATTTCGCCATATGTAAGGTGAATTGTCAGTCCAGTTAAGACACAGCGTAATCAAATTATCAGAATCAATTATGACGTTAACGTGAACATTATTTTCAAACGTCATTTACGCTAAATGACGTAACTTCCCAGAAGGTCCCTTTTCGCGTGACGGGTCACATATATATATACGTTTGTTTGATTTGAGGTTTAACGTCCCCGTCAACACTGTAAAGGTCATTTTGGAGATGTTGCCCCCAATTTTGTGGGACTTTTACCCGACATTGAGATGAAATGATATCTCAAGCCCTGTCGCCCAATGAAACCAATAGGGTTTATGTTTATTGGTTGGAATCTGAATGGTTGACGATATATGAGGCCTTTCTATGACGTGGAGAGGAGAGGAATGGCCCCTGCGACCCCCGAGTGGGTGTGCTATTAATAAGGAACAAGAACATATCTGAACAGTTTCTGAGATATATAGCCTTTTGTGAAGTGGTTGGGTGGGGCAAGGCCCTGGCTTGACCTGGGAGACCTCCAGGTTGACGTCATTCTCAATGAATGTGTCTTAGCATAAGGAACAACAATATACATGTATATGGTTAGAGGTAGGGATCTGCAAGGTTTCCAAGATATTGGGTCTTCAATGAAATGAAGGGGTGGGGCACGAATCCGGCACATCCTGGGGAACCCCCAGGTTAGTGTCAATGAATGCGTCATATCATAAGAAACAAGAATATATAAGGTTTTGGGGCGGGGATCTGAATGGTTTCTGAGATAGATGGCCTTTTGTGAAGTGGAGGGGTGGGGCAAGGCCCTGGCGCACCCAGGAAGATCCCCAAATTGGTGTCAAAGAATGAGTCTCTTCATAAGGAACAAGTATATATAGGGTTTAGGGTGGGGATCTGTAAGGCTTCCAAGATATTGGGCCTTTTATGAAATGAAGGGGGTGGGGCATGACCCCGGCACAACCCGGGGGACCCCCAGGTTGGTGTCACCGAATGCGTCTTATCATAAGGAACAAGAATATATATATGGTTTTGGGGTGGGAATCTAAATGGTTTCTGAGATATATGGCCTTTTGTGAAGAAGAAGGGGTGGTGCAAGGCCCAGGCGCACCCCAGGAGACCCCCAAGTTAGTGTCAGTGAATGTATATTTTCATAAGGAACAAGAATATATATGGTTTAGGGGTGGGAATTTGTAAGGTTTCAAAGATATTGGGCCTTTTATGGAATGGAGGGGGTGAGGCATGACCCCGGCACGTACCGGGGGACCCCCAGGTTGGTGTCACTGAATGCATCTTATCATAGGGAAAAAGAATATATATGGTTTTGGGGTGGGGATCTGGATGTTTTCCGAGTTATATGGCCTTTTATGAAGTGGAGGGGGTGGGACATGGCCCCGGCTTAACCTGGGGGACCCCCATGTTGGCATTAAAGCATATGGCTGAGAGACATTTACTCCAGGAACATTTCTATAAAAGTTTTGTCAAAATATCTGCAATAACTTGGCAGCAAATGCCATTTTTCAATTTTCCCCATTATAAGTCTATGGAAAATCTAAGTTGCTATAGCAACCAAACTAAGAAGACAAATTTTATATAAAAAAACCCCACAAAACCTGTAAAGGCAAATATGGTGAATATTTCCAAAAACTCTAAGCCTAATAGAGCATTCGGTTTCTGAGGAGATGATTTTTTAATTTTTTTCTATTTTTTTTATTTTGGTTTCCATGGCAACCAATAGAAATGAGCAGTAGGCCTAAAATCATATGGCAGATATTAGACTGCCTAAGGAACATTTCTAAGCAAGTTTTGTCAAAATATCTGCAGAGACTTGGCAGTAAATGCTATTTTTCTATTTTTCCCATTATAAGTCTATGGAAACTAAGTTGCCATAGCAACCAACCTAGTGAGCCGAATTTCATAAAAAACAAAAACTTTCAATCCCCCAGCCCAAGGATGCTACAGATGAAATTCGGGCTGAATCGGCCCAGTGGTTTCAGAGGAGATGTCATTTGAAAGTGTTGATGCAGACGCAGACGATGACGGACAACTGCCTATCCTATAAGCTCCCCTGGAGCCGAACTGGTCAGCTAAAAAGAAAATAAGGAACAGAACAAAATAAATGTACATGTGACCATAAAAAAGACTAGAAATGTTTTCAGAAGACTGTTACAACCACTTGGACTTGGAAGGTGCATACCGTAAAAATCCAAAAAATTCAGACACCTTGAGGATTGCTGTAATTGAATAAATTCTCCTAAAATGTTAGCAAATTTGTTTCGCGATCCAGCAAGAAGTCCAAACAAGAGGCTCAATGAGCCTAAACCGCTTACCTGAGGAACTTAAGTTTTAACAATTCACAGACTTGACTACTAAATCTGCTAATAGAATCCAGCCCATTGACCCTTACAGGATATGAGTCATCATTATTGCATTGCATTCCAAGTTTGAGACTTCTAGCTTCTATAGTTCCTGAGAAATCTTTGACGAAAATTTAACATTCGTCAAAATGGAGAGAAAGAAGAATGAAAGAACAAATGAACAAATAAGCTGAGAAAGCCCAATGTCTCTTACACAAAATAAGTCATCATTATTCTATTGAATACCAAATTTGATGCTTCTAGCTTTTATAGTTCCTGAGAAATCTTTGATTAAAAATTTAACATTGGTCTATTATCTCTATATGGAGAGAAAGAAGAATGAAGGAACAAATGAACCAGACTAGCTCCAAAACCTAATGCAGCCTTTCCCCTTGCCCAATGGTGCTACACATAAAATTTAAACAAGATTGGTCGACTGCCTTCTGAGATATGCTGCATTGAAAGTGTGGACGACGGATGGACGGACGACAGACGACGGACTCCGGAGCCTTGGTATACTATCAGCTCACTGGAGCCTTTGGCTCAGGTGAGCTAAAAATTCAAGTCGCTATTTCTGTCACAACATTTTCCCTACGTTAAGTCTATGGGCAAATCTTTTGTCTCTCAAGGTCACGTAACTCCGAGGTCAATATTCCGATTCGGCCCAAAATCGAACTTAACCGAGATTTTATGCCTGTCCTCGTTACCTGCAAGTTTGAAGCTGATATGAATAAAAATAAAGTTGCTATCGTGGTCACAACGTATTTTTTTATGCTCAAGGGCAGGTAACTCCAAGGCAAATAATCCGATTCGGCCCAAATTCGCACTTAACCGAGATTTTATGTCTGTCCTCGTTACCTGCAAGTTTGAAGCTGATCTGAAAAAAATTCAAGTCGCTATCGTAGTCACAACATTTTCCCTATGTTAAGTCTATGGGCAAATTTTTTGTCGCTCAAGGTCATGTTACTCCGAGGTCAATATTCCGACTCGAACTTAACTGAGATTTTATGCCTGTCCACGTTACCTGCAAGTTTGAAGCTGATCTGAATAAAAATAAAGTTGCTATCGTGGTCACAACGTATTTTTTTATGCTCAAGGGCAGGTAACTCCAAGGCAAATAATCCGATTCGGCCCAAAATCTATCTTAACCGAGATTTTATGTCTTTCCTCGTTACCTGCAAGTTTGAAGCTGATCTGAAAAAAAAAAAAATTCAAGTGGCTATCGTAGTCACAACATTTTCCCTATGTTAAGTCTATGGGCAAATTTTTTGTCGCTCAAGGTCACGTAACTCCGAGGTCAATATTTCGATTCGGCCCAAAATCGAACTTAACCGGGATTTTATGCCTGTCCTCGTTACCTGCAAGTTTGAAGCTGATCTGAATAAAAATAAAGTTGCTATCGTGGTCACAACGTATTTTTTCATGCTCAAGGGCAGGTAACTCCAAGGCAAATAATCTGATTCGGCCCAAAATCGAACTTAACCGTGATTTTATGTCTGTCCTCGTTACCTGCAAGTTTGAAGCTGATCTGAAAAAATTCAAGTCGCTATCGTAGTCACAACATTTTCCCTATGTTAAGTCTATGGGCAAATTTTTTGTCGCTCAAGGTCATGTAACTCCGAGGTCAATATTCCGATTCTGCCCAAAATCGAACTTAACCGAGATTTTATGCCTGTCCTTATTATCTGCAAGAATGAAGCCGACAAGTTTGAAGCTGATCTGAATAAAAATAAAGTTGCTATTGTGGTCACAACATATTTTTTATGCTCAAGGGCAGGTAACTCCAAGGCAAATAATCCGATTCGGCCCAAAATCGAACTTGACCGAGATTTTATGCCTGTACGGGTTATCTGCAAGAATGAAGTCGATCAGAAAAAAATTGACGGAGCTAGAGTGATGACAAGCTTTTTCCTATGTGAAGTCTATGGGAGCTAGATGTTGCCATGGCAACCAGAGTTCCACTCAGATCTGCCTGAAAACCTAATGAAGCCTTTCCACGTGCCCAATAATGCGACACATGAAATTTGATCAAAGTTGGCCAAGTAGTCTTTAAGATATACATTTTTTAAATTCCCATTAACCCTAATGCAAAAACACACAAGGGCAGGTAACTCCTAAGTGAATGATCCGATTCTGCCAGTTATCGAACTTGACCGAGATTTCATGGCTGAGCTGGTTATCTGCAAGAATAAAGCCAATCTGAAAATAATTGAAGCAGCTACGGTGATGACAACATTCTCCCCATGTTAAGTCAATAGGCAATTTTTTCAACGCTCAAGGGCACGTAACTCCTGAGTGAATAATCCGATTCAGCCCAAAATCGAACTTGATCGAGATTTCATACCTGTCCTCGTTATCTCCAAGAATGAAGGCGATCAGAAAAAAATAGCCATCGAAAGAGATGGCAAATCCCCCGACCAAAAGCCAACATGGCCTTCAGAAGATTGTTCACCAATAGAAAGTGCACCAGAATTTAACCAGCAATATATCACAAAAGTATTGCAGTTATGGCCATTACAAGATTATACTTCAGGAGTGATAACTAAAAAAAAAACAGGGTACTCAGAACTGTGGTACTTGCACATGACATGCCTGCTTAAGCTCATGCATTTCTGTACAAAGTACCATCAATATGTCTCAAAGGGTGTTGGAGATCACAAGCTGGTCATACTGTTATATTGGAAGGGTAGATAACTCAAATATTTATCATAGCACCCAGAATGGAGGTTCTTAGACATGAAGCGCCATATCAACCTTGTATACAATTGTGCTAAGTACCATCAATATATCTCAAACGATATTGGAGTTATGGCCATCAAAAGGTTATATTGTCAGGGGAGATAAACCCAGAATTGTGGTTCTTGCACGTGACACACCTGCTTAACCTCATGTACAACTGTACCAAGTACCATCAATATATCTCAAAGAGTATTGGAGATGTGGCAATCACAAGGTAATGATTCTATATTATTGGAAGGGGAGATAACCAAAAACCGTGGCACCCAGAGTTGTGGTTCTTGTACATGACACACCGTCTCGGCCTTGTGAACAACTGTGCCAGGTATCATCAATATATCTTAAAGGGTATAATTATTGGAGTTATGGCCATCACAAGGTAGTCACTCTATTTTATTGGAAGGGGAAATAACTCAAAAACCATGGCACCCAGAGTTGTTGTTCTTGTGCATGACACACTGTCTCGGCCTTGTGAACAACTCTGCTACGTATAATCAATATATCTTAAAGGGTATTGGAGTTATGGCCATCACAAGGTAGTCACTCTATTTTATTGGAAGGGGAGATAACTCAAAAACCATGGCAGCCAGAGTTGTGGTTCTTGTGCATGACACACTGCCTCGGCCTTGTGAACAACTGTGCCAGGTATCATCAATATATCTTAAAGGGTATTGGAGTTATGGCCATCACAAGGTAGTCACTCTATTTTATTGGAAGGGGAGATAACTCAAAAACCATGGCAGCCAGAGTTGTGGTTCTTGTGCATGACATGCTGCATCAGCCTTGTGAACAATTGTGCCAGGTACCATCAATATATCTCAAAGGGTATTGGAGATGTGGCCATCACAAGGTAGTGATTCTATATTATTGGAAGGGGAGATAACTCAAAAACCATGGCACCCTGCGTTGTGGTTATTGTACATGACACACCGTCTCGGCCTAGTGAGCAACTGTGCCAGGTATCATCAATATATCTTAAAGGGTAATAGAGTTATGGCCATCACAAGGTAGTCACTCTATTTAATTGGAAGGGGAGGTAACTCAAAAACCATGGCAGCCAGAGTTGTGGTTCTTGAGCGTGACACACCGTCTCTGCCTTGTGAACAACTGTGCTAGGTATCATCAATATATCTTAAAGGGTATTGGAGTTATGGCCATCACAAGGTAGTCACTCTATTTAATTGGAAGGGGAGATAACTCAAAAACCATGGCAGCCAGAGTTGTGGTTCATAGGCATGACACACCGTCTCAGCCTTGTGAACAACTGTGCCAGGTATCATCAATATATCTTAAAGGGTATTGGTGTTATGGCCATCACAAGGTTGTCACCCTATTTTATTGGAAGGGGAGATAACTCAAAAACCATGGCAGCCAGAGTTGTGGTTCTTGTGCATGACATGCTGCATCAGCCTTGTGAACAACTGTGCCAGGTACCATCAATATATCTCAAAGGGTATTGGAGTTATTGCCATCACAAAGTAGTCATTCTATTTTATTAAAAGGGGAGATAACTAAAAAAGTATGGCATCCGGAGTTCTGGTTCTTGCGCATGACACGCCGTCTCAGCCTTGTGAACAATTGTGCCAAGAACTATCAATGAATCTCAAAGGGTATAGGAGTTATGGCCATCACAAGGTTGCGTCTACGGACGGACGGACGGACGCCAGGCTGATCGCTATATCACCCGAACCTATTCCGTCGGGGGATAAAAATTAACGGAGCTAGAGTGATGACAAGCTTTTACCTATGTTAAGAACGCTCAAGGGCATGAAACTCTTGAGTGAATAATCCGATTCAGCCCAAAATCGAACTTGATCGAGATTTCATGCCTGTCCTCGTTATCTGCAAGAATGAAGTCGATCAGAAAAAAATTGACGGAGCTAGAGTGATGACAAACTTTTTCCTATGTTAAGTCTATGGGAGCTATTTGTTGCCGTGGCAACCAGAGTTCCAATCCGATCTGCCCGAAAACAGTATGCAGCCTTTCCCCCTACCTGATAATGCTTCACATGAAATTTGATCAAGATTGGCCCACTGGTTCCGGAGATATACTTCTTTGAAAGTGTGGACGACGGACGACGATGGACGACGACGGACGACGGCTCGTGGTATACTAATACCTCACATGAGCCTTCGGCTCAGGTGAGCTAAAATGGAGACAGAATGGCAAACAGTGGAGACCCTGATCAGACTGCTTCATGAGCAGTCTGATCTAGGCCTGCACTGTTTGCTGAGGCCTGAATGTCCCAATACTATGGTACATGCAAAAATTAAGCAATCTATAAATTCGAGAAACCTAAAAAAAAAAGAAACAAAAAAACCAGCCCAATCCTATTATGCAAGCACTTAGGGGATAACCAAAATGTGCTTGCTTAGGACATGTACTCGCTTAGTACAAGTCAATCTTAATGCATTTGCCTTTATTGTAAACCAAAAGCATGATTTCATTAGGCAGGTTACTTGTGTAACAGTGGTGGCCACCATAACAGGCTTTACTGTAGTCAAGCAAAATAATAAATCTTTGCATCATTTGGTCATGAAAAGAGAAGATCACCAAAATCAAATCTTTGATATCTGCGCTGGGGCACAGCATTTCCTACAATGTCCATGTGCACCCAGTGAAGAATCATCAGCCTGCCCATCCATATATTCTGACCACAGATTTCTCTTGCTGCATGAAGGAGCACTGGGCCCTTAGCTATCCTTCAGCGCACAACAAAGACACTGATCGGACTGTGTGGATGCATAGGCTGATCTGAGTATTTGATAGGCACACATGTAAATTGTAGGGAATGTTGTGCTCCGGCTATTTGTAATACATGTACTATATTGCACCAATTCTTAGCATAATCTAAAATTTGGAAGGTTTCAATGACATATACCACAGATAACAACATATCTGTTCACTTGAAGATATATTTTTACCCAAAATTAATTTTGTCGGTTTTTTTTATTGTGTATGTGTGTGTGTGTTTGTGTGTGTGATTGACCTTAAAACTGAGGTAAATGTCATAAAAATCTATTGTTGAAATTTTTGGTTCATGTAGGATGCAATGGCAAGCTTTCAAGTGACTCCTGGTGAAAAAGTAGGAGAAAAGTAGGAGCCTGAGATATCACAAAGTAGGAGAAAAGTAGGAAAAAAGTAGGAACCTGACATAAAAAGTAGGAGCTAATGGACACGAACATACCTCCATATGTCTCACATTTTATCAGTTTTTCATTTTGGGCAGTTTTATTTTGTTCATTAGAGTCTAATGTTTTTACATGAAAGTTAGCAGGCACCTGTAAAATGTTAGTGGCCAACCCATCTAGTAGAGCCTGAACTTCCAATGCTTTTGTCAAGTGTTTGCCTCTGGCAGATATCTATACCTAGATATTGACATATGTCAAAACATTAATTCAAAAGAACTGATGAATTTTGAAAATTTAAATTTGTGAGAAGCATCAGCTACATGATGTCCAGGTGAAGGCAACATAGCACTGCTACAATGAATTCCTGTCATGCAAAATAAGACAGCATTTTAGTTGCTCACTGAAGTCCCGGCTTAATGCATTTCTGTAATGCTAAACAAGACAGAGCTCTAGTTGGTCAATTCAGTCATCACAGCATTGCTGCAATGAATCTCTGTCATGCTAAGCAAGACAGAGCTCTAGTTGGTCTCTTCAGTCATCACAGCATTGCTGCAATGAAGTTCTGTCATGCTAAACAAGACAGAGCTCTAGTTAGTCACTCCTGTCATCACAGCATTGCTGCAATGAAGTTCTGCCATGCTAAACAAGACAGGGCTCTAGTTGGTCACTCCAGACATCACAGCACTGCTGCAATGAATTTCTGTCATGCTACACAAGACAGAGATCTAGTTGGTTACTTCAGTAATCACAGCATTGCTGCAATGAATTTCTGTCATGCTAAACAAGACAATAGCTCTAGTTGGTCACTTCAGTCATCACAGCATTGCTGCAATGAATTTCTGTCATGCTAAACAAGACAAGAGCTCTAGTTGGTTATTTCAGTCATCACAGCATTGCTGCAATGAATTTCTGTCATGCTAAACAAGACAGAGCTCTAGTTGGTCACTTCAGTCATCACAGCATTGCTGCAATGAATTTCTGTCATGCTAGTTGGTCACTCCAGTCATCACAGCACTGCTGCAATGAATTTCTGTCATGCTAGACAAGGAAGATCTCCTGCTGGCACATCACTGCAGTTAAGACATTGCATTACTGCTGCTTTGAATTCCTGTCATCCTCCATAAGACCGATCATAGATTTTTCACTGCAGCTAAGGCATCCTAGCACTGCTTCAATGGTTTCCTGTCATGCTAAACAAGACACAGCTCTAGTTGGTCACTTCAATTAAGGCAACACAACATTGCTGCAATGAATTCCTTTCATGCCCAACAAGATGGAATCCTAGTTGGTCACTTCAATTAAGGCAACACAGCAGGGCTGCAATGAATTCCTGGCATGCTCAATAAGACAGAACTCTAAATGGTCATTGCAGTTTAAGGTATCAAAGCATGGCAACAATGAATTACTTTCATAGTTATCAAGACAATGATTCTAGTGGTCACTGCATTTAAGACAAATTTAAGCAGCACTGCTGCAATTAATTTCTGTCATGCTCAAAAAGGCAGAGCTCTAGTTGGTTACTCAGTTAAGGCACCACAGAAGTGCTGCAATAAATTGCTGCCATGCTCAACAGAAGTGCTGCAATAAATTGCTGCCATGCTCAACAAGAACCCTAGTGGGTAACTGCAGTTAAGGCATCACAGAACTGCTGCAGTGTATCCCTTTCATGCTCAAGACAGAGATCTAGTTGATCACTGCAGTTAAGGTGTCAAAGCAACTAAACAAGACAAGAGCTCTAGTAAGGCATCAAAGCCATGGTATCAAAGCATTGCTGCTATGAACTCCTGTCATGCTTAACAAGACAGAGCTCTAGCTGGGCAATGCAGTTGAGGCATCAAAGCATTGCCGCAATGAATTTTTGTCATGCTAAACAAGACAAAGCTCAAGCTGGTTACTGCAGTTAAGGCATCACTGCACTGCTGAAGTGCATGTTAGTCATGCTAACAAGACAGAGTTATAGCTGGTCACAGCAGTTAAGGCATTACTGGACTGCTGCAATGAATTTCTGTAATGCTAAACAAAACAGAACAGTTTATCACAGCAGTTAGGGCATCAAAGCATTGCTGCAGTGAATTTTCTACCATACTCAACAAGACAGAGCTCCAGTTGGTCATTTAGTTAAAGCATCACTACACTACTGACAGCAAAAAAAACTTGTGATGTTCAATAAGACAAAACTGTAGATGGTCATTGCAGTTTTGCTTTACATCAACATATTCCAGTTAGTGGTACAGCTAAACACAGCAGATGAATGTCGAGGATCATCGGTACATATGTCATATAACAAGATCCATTCTACAAATAGTTTGAGATACATGTTATATTTTAAATGCTTTATTTGCTTATTATTTGGGATCATAGTTTTTGAACAAATCAAAAAAGTAGGAGAAGTAGGAGTTTTTCTGGAAAAAGTAGGAACAAAGTAGGAAGAGAGCAAAAAGTAGGAAAAAGTAGGACTACTTGAAAGCCTGATGATAAGTACAAAATATGATCATCTTGTGAATAAGGTGAAGGTGAACAAACCTGATGGCTTAAAGTTACATGTACATATGCATGTTTGGTTAGCAACCAACTGTTGGTTCAGGAGAACTATTAAAGTGCTTCAAACAGCCAAACTGCAGACACCAACAGAATCCCAGCAAAAAGATCCCCCCACCACACCCTCCAATGATAGGGAAAACAAAACATCAAATAAAGAGAAAAACCAGTGCTTCAGCTGAAGTGCACGACCCGCCGGATGCTTTTAGCTTTATGAGTGTTACCATATATGGGTATGGCGGCCATTTTGGTCATGTGACCTGGACATAAAACGGTTCCCCCAATAAATGCACCTTATCTTAAGGAGCAAAAATATATCTTATACTTTAGTACTGTATTCTGAATCGTTTGCAGGATAAAATCCAACACAAAAGCATATGTGTCAAAGTTTGACCTAGGCACAAAGAAGGTCAAGGTCAACCCAGGGTCACCATTTTAGCAATTTATGATGGGCCTACGTTCCAGATGCTATTTATCAAGTTTCGTGGAAATCTGCACAGTGGTTCTGGAGAAGACTATTTTTTGAAGGGTTTTTAACAAATATTGCTTGGCGGCCATTTTGGTCATGTGACCTGGACCCCATGAGAAAATTTTGGTTTCCCCCATCCCGTAGAGGCTCCATATGAAATTTGACTTCAATCGGCCCAACGATTTCCGAGGAGAAGCAGTTCGAAAATTTTCACATTTTTCGCCTCGGCGAGGCTTTACTAAATGGAATGTAATATTTCGCAAGTTCATTGATAAGATCTCATTGATATTTATCAGTATGCCAAAAATTGTTTAAATATTCCAAGCGGTTAAGTCGCTATCACCAATTTTCACAAACGGGTTACGGACGGACAGATAGACAGACCATATATGGCTTGGCAGCCATTTTGGTCATGTGTCCTGGACCCCATGAGCAATTTTTGGTTTCCCCCATCCCATAGAGGCTCCATATGAAATTTGATTTCAACCACCCAACGGTTTCCGAGGAGAAGCAGTTTGAAAATTTTCACATTTTTCGCCTCGGCGAAGCTTTACTAAATGGAATGTAATATTTCGCAAGTTCATTGGTTAGATCTCATTGATATCTATCAGTATGCCAAAAATTGTTTAAATATTCCAAGCGGTTAAGTCACTATCACCAATTTTCACAAACGGGTTACGGACAGACAGACAGAAAAACCATATATGGCTTGGCGGCCATTTTGGTCATGTGACCTTGACCCCATGAGCAAATTTTGGTTTCCCCCATCCCATAGAGGCTCCATATGAAATTTGACTTCAATCGGCCCAACGGTTTCCGAGGAGAAGCAGTTCAAAAATGTTCGAAAATTTTCACATTTTTCGCCTCGGCGAGGCTATACTAAATGGAATGTAATATTTCGTAAGTTCATTGGTTAAATCTCATTGATATCTATCAGTGTGCCAAAAATTGTTTAAATATTCCAAGCGGTTAAGTCACTATCACCAATTTTCACAAATGGGTTACGGACGGACCCAAAGAAGGTCAAGGTCAACCCAGGGTCACCATTTTAGCAATTTATGATAGGCCTACATTCCAGATGCTATTTATCAAGTTTCGTGGAAATCTGCCCAGTGGTTCTGGAGAAGACTATTTTTGAAGGGTTTTTACCATATATGGCTTGGCGGCCATTTTGGTCATGTGACCTGGACCCCATGAGCAAATTTTGGTTTCCCTATCCCATAGAGGCTCCATATGAATTTTGACTTCATTCGGCCCAACGGGTTCCGAGGAGAAGCAGTTTGAAAATTTTCACATTTTTCGCCTCGGCGAGGCTATACTAAATGGAATGTAATATTTCGCAAGTTCATTGGTTAGATCTCATTGATATCTATCAGTATGCCAAAAATTGTTTAAATATTCCAAGCGGTTAAGTCACTATCACCAATTTTCACTTACGGGTTACGGACGGACAGACAGACAAACCATATATGGCTTGGCGGCCATTTTGGTCATGTGACCTTGACCCAATGAGCAAATTTTGGTTTCTCCCATCCCATAGAGGCTCCATATGAAATTTGACTTCAATCGGCCCAACGGTTTCCGAGGAGATGCAGTTAAAAAATGTTCGAAACTTTTCACATTTTTCGCCTCGGCGAGGCTATACTAAATGGAATGTAATATTTCGTAACTTCATTGGTTAGATCTCATTGATATCTATCAGTATGCCAAAAATTGTTTAAATATTCCAAGCGGTTAAGTCACTATCACCAATTTTCACAAACGGGTTACGGACGGACAGACAGAATGACAGAATGACACGGTGATCTTAGGGCACTCTTAGAAAAAAACGACTTCAGTCGGTTGCTTTTTCTGCGGGTCGTGCAATCTATCATTATTAACCTAAATATTCGGACAGACAGACAAACAGTGCAGACCCAGATCCAGTCTGACCAGCGTCTGCACTGTTTACTATTCTGTCTGCACCATTTGGACTCTTTGCTGGATCATGAAAAAAAATTCTTAAAATTTTACAATTAGAGTAACTTCTCTGATCCAATCCCATCACGGCTTGAAAAAATAGATTGGGCTGCATGATGCTTCTAGAAAGAGCTGAAACCTACCACACATGGGTACTGGTAAATTGCTTAGAGGTTCGGTGCATGCCCGGAAAAGTGGTGCGAGTCGGACCGCCCATGAAAATAAACTGTATTGGTTTCATTGGACAACAGGGCTTGAGATGTCATTTCATCTCAATGGTGGGTAAACGTCCCACAAAATTGGAAGCAATGCCTCCAAAATAACCTAAAAAGTGTTGAAGGGGACGTTGCATCTCAAAGCAAACAAACATTAACTCCTCAAAGTGTCCAAATTTTTAGTATTTTTATGGTATATCTTATGAGTGGATTTAGTAATACATGTATTAATAAGAAAAAGACAGCATTTTCAAAGTATATATATGTCATTAACTGTTTTCTATTTTTAAGTGGAACTAGAGCTGTCAGAGGATCTGACTATAGCCCCGCTTCAGCGCTGTCAGAGAAGAAAGTTATTTTAGCTGCAGAGAAAACAGTTATGAACAAGAAATAACTGTTGAAAATTTTACATTATCTGGAAAAACTCTAAGAGTTGTGAGCCCTTGTCCCTCATTTCAATGAGCATGATACATTACCAGAATGTCCATGTTTATACTAAATTTCATCTTCCATTTTTCAATGTTCGAAGGGTAATAACTCCTAAAGTAGGCAAATCAGAGTCAGGGTTCCTGCGCTCTGCACATTGTCTCATGGTGCTTTACACTTGTGTGAAGTGTCATGAAAATATCTCAAATGGTTTGTGAGTTATGGAGCCGACACAGTCAAAATTGCCTTTTTAAATGTTCAAAGGGCAATAACTCCTAAAGTAGGCAAACCAGAGTTATGGTTCCTGCACTCTGCACATCATCTCAAGGTGCTTTTCATTTATTTGAAGTTTCATGAAAATATCAGAAACGGTTATGGAGCGGACATAGTTAAAATTGCCATTTTTTAATATTCAAAAGCCTATAACTGAAAAAGTAGACAATCCAGAGTTTGGGTTCCTGCGCTCTGCACACGTAATATGGTGCTTTACATTTGTGTGAAGTTTCATAAAATCATCTCAAACGGTTTTTGAGTTATCGAGCAAAGACGGCTAAAATTGATATTTTTCAATATTCAAAGGGAAATAACTCAAAAATTAGGCAATCCAGAGTTATGGTTCCTGCACTCTGCACACCATCTCATGGTGTTTAATGTTTGTGTGAAGTTTCATGAAAATATGTGAATGGGTTTTAAAGTTATGGAGCGGACACGAAAATTGTTAACAGACACAGACAGACACACAGACAGACACACAGAAAATACGAAAACCAGAGTTATGGTTCTTACGCTCTGCACATTGTCTCATAGTGCTTAACATTTGTGTGAAGTTTCATGAAATTATCTCAAACGGTTTTCGAGTTATGAAGCGGACACTGTTAAAATTGCCATTTTTCAATGTTCAAAGGGCAATAACTCCAAAAATAAGCAATGCAGAGTTATGGTTCCTGCGCTCTGCACATCGTCTCATAGTGCTTAACATTTGTGTGAAGTTTCCTAAAAATATCTCAAACGGTTTTCGAGTTATGAAGCGGACACAATTAAAATTGCCATTTTTCAATGTTCAAAGGGCAATAACTCCAAAAGTAGGCAATCCACAGTTATAATTCCTTCGCTCTGCACATTGTCTTATGGTGTTTAACATTTGTGTGAAGTTTCATGAAAATATGTTAAGCAGATACAAAGTTATGGAGCCAACACAAATTAACGGAATCACGGAATTACGGAATGACAGAAGGACATGGCAAATCCAATATAGCCCCACTTTTTCAAAGCGGGGCTATAAAAAAGGCATGACATTGCATGTGAATAATCTATTGGGCAGACAATTCAGATGAAATGTCAAGCCTGATTTTCACTGAAAAATAATGAAAAAAAAAAAAAAAAACAATCAGTCTTCTATCAAATTAACACTACTTTAATCTAATAACAGCTCACTGATCATATTTATCAAATATATTTTAGAAATTTTCTTAAAGATCTGTTTGTTGAGCATTAATGGCAACAATAGTTTTGGTGACATTGCTTTCAAATCTGTGGGCTTTTTTACCTGATCCAGGGCCTGACAGATCAAACTTTCAACCACTTACCCTGCATTCCACAGCATCTTGAAAATAGCTTAGAATTACCATTTCTTCTTATTTTTTTTTATGTCCTATATATTTTTCTGGGCAAGTGAAATAAAAAAAAAACTCTTGCCCAGCCAAAATTTAGACTTGTATCGGGCAGCCAGGCAGTGGATTAGGATTTATCAGGCCCCGTCTGATCTGAGAGCAAAGAATCGATGTTCAAGTCCTGCAGTAACTCGTCCTACCATTATGTTACTTTATGTACATGTATAACTGCATGTAAGTTAATAAACTTAATTATTGGGGCAGCCAGAACCCAAAATCACTTTTCTTGAGCATACTTGAATTATCTTTGCAGTTAACCCATAATCACTCTTGCAGCTCTGCCATGGATGGATCCAGCTGTCAGTCCATCCATCCATTTCACAAAGCCTTCAAGGGCGGGGGCAAGCCCCAATAGGTGGTGGTATTTTTGAAAAGTAACTCTCCAGATTTTAAATTTTACAGTGATAAGTTATCTAATGCCACATTAGTGTTAGTAAAATTATCACTATAAAATTTAAAGTCGGGTAATAGTATTTTGTTTGTTTGATTTGAGGGTAAACGTCCAGACGAAGGCGTCAACATGGTACACATAATTTTGGAGACGTTGCTGCCAACTTTGTGCGGTTTTTACCTGGCATTGAGATGAAATAACATCTCAAGCCCTGTCGCCCAATGAAACCAATAGGGCTTATAAGCATGGGCTGGCCGACTCGCACTGCTTTGCCTGGGCAGTCTTAGATCCTCTAAGTGGTTTACCAGTACTCGTGCAGTCGGTTTCAGCTCTGTGTGGAAGCACCATGCAGCTCATCTATTTCTTCAAGCCCAAATGGTCGGGGGATGAAATAGTAGTCATACCTCTGATCTATTCCAGATATTATATGGGGCTTTGCTTGGGCATTCATATGCAGTCAACATTTTAACCATCAACTAGGCCCTGGTGCAGCCATTCACCTAGAATACACTTACCTTCGTTAGGTATGACTGGTTTCCAAACCAGAATGGCTAATATCTTGTAGAACAGTTTAGGGTTAAAGTTGATATAAGTGTCTGTGACTGTGATGTTTCACAGAGAATGTGTTTCATGCAGCTCCTGTTTCACTTGGTCCCCAGTGTTCCAAGACAGGCTCAGAAGTCCCTGTTTTACCTGTTGGAAATTTAGACAAAAGTCTGGGTTAACCATTTCAACCATGCAAAACATGTAGATCCAGAGTAGACTGTTCATAACAAGTCATCTAATCAGGATCAACATCTTGTTAATAATGCTGATTTTAAAAACACTCTATATATATGCAATAATGGATGAATCCAATATCAAAGATGTCCACATTGACACTTCAGAAATTGGAGGAAGACAGGCTAATTATCAACTGCAAATGCAGATCTAAGGAGTATTTATGACTATTCTGATGTACCGAAAAACTTCAATGACTCAAACACCAACATTGTATTTGCTTGCTTGAATTGGGGTTTAACATTCCCGTCAACACTGTTTAGGTCATTTTGCAGGCGTCGCTTCCAATTTTGTGGGACTTTTACCCGACATTGAGATTAAATAACATCTCAAGCCCTGCCATCCACACAGAGCTGAAATCAACCCCACACTAGTACTGGTAAACGGCTCAGAATGCCTAAGCCTGCCCAGGCAAGGCGGTGCGAGTTGGTCTTTACATGCATGTAAGCCCTATTGGTTTCATTGGACGACAGAGCTTGAGATGTCATTTCTTCCCAATGTCGGGTAACAGTCCTAGTTTCTCCAAAATGACCTAAATAGTGTTGACGGAGATGTTATATCTCAAATCAAACAAATAAATCCTGGGCAAGCTTAGAAATTCTAAGCGGTTTACCAATGTCCAATACCCATATGCAGTCAGTTTTAGCTCTGCGTGGAATCACATTGCAGGCACATCTATTTCTCCAAGCCTCGATGGGCACCAGTAGCTTGTTTGTTTGTATTGGAGTTTAGTGGCACAGTCAACACTATGTCATTTTTAAGCCGGTCAGTTTGCCCATTCACACTTTATGGGCATGCTTATATGCACTCGTAAGCGGTTAACCAGTACAGTGCACATTCTTTCGCCAGAAACTGACAATTGTCCTTCCTGAATGAGGGGAAGGGGGAGAATGACCGTAGAAAAGATTTCATGATCAACCTCCACTAAAGAACATTGCCGACCCCGGCAGGTAGAGAACCTGTGTCCTCCTGATCACCAGTCGGATGCATGCTCCGCATGTCTTCAGGAGATGACACATATAACCTTCTAACTTACCATCAGACCCTGAATTATATTGTATGTACAGTATTTTCATTCTGTAATTATTGTTTAAAAGAAATAAATATTGTTTAAACCAAAGAGTACATCATAGTGTAGATTATATTTTCTTGTCCTGTGGGATCATCGATTCCATTGTGGAATTTTGAAAATATCTGAGGGTCACTGATGAGGCCTAATTGGCCGAAACTAACTAGTCTGGCCCAGAAAACATGTACACTCCATATTTTTCACTTCTGTGGTGTATTCCTTGCTTCCAAAGGATAACCCTTTTATAGAAAATATTCTGAAACCGACACGGATGCTGTACAAGACCCGGCAAACACAGCACATCCCCATCCGAGCACACACCGGCCGACGTAGCTCATGAGACAGGTCAACTGGAATCTGATATTATATTTGTTGTATCTCGTTTACATAATCAAGAGTAAACCAACATTCCATAAATATAATGTTTACTTTAGGTAGGGATGTTCGATACACTTTGTAATGTTCGATACCATAATTTTAGTAACATAAACTGCAATTGCAATATTTTTTAACATTAAAACATACATTTTGAAATGTAGATTGAAGAGTTGAAGTGCCTTCTTAACATGGCACTGATTATATAGAAAAATATTCATTCTTGCAAATATTATTTGGGAAAAGATTATAACCTATGGGACTCAAATCCAAATTCGAACATTAGTAATATTAAATCAACATTGTTACCTATTGCGGCTATTGGTAGACATATAGCAAAGGTATATATAACTAAACGTTTTCATCTTACACAACTAAGGTTGCACAATTCAAAGTATTTTATTTAATTGCAGTTGTTATCCCTGGACAGTCAATATATCAAACCTGTCATGTTCGATACCAAATTTATAGCGCACATTTCATCACATACAATCACTGCTTATAGAATAATGATCTTGCAAGCATGCCTATGTTGTTCATTAGTGTATATTTTGGTGGCATAGGCTTATTTGAACAATATTTGTTGTGGCAAATACTACTGGAGATAGGTAAATAGTTTCTGTGTAGATATTTAAAAACAAAATAGTGGCACGTTTTTCCTTTACTGTGGTGTTGTCTGCCGACTCTCTCACCAAACAAACACCGGAAAAGGCAACCATATCGATTGTAAATACTTTCTACCACGTAATAGAAGCCTCCGTAGTGTAGTGGTTACGCTACACGCCTTGTAAACCAGGGATCGCAGGATTGATCCCGGGTTTCTCCAGACATTCGGATGAGTCTTTAAACCGAGGTCCCGTCTCCGTATGACCTTAGCTGTTAGTGGGACGTAAAAAACTCAAACACTCACTCACTCTACTACGTAATCTGGTAATGGAAAAGTGGGCAACGTGCCAGCAATGTGATCAAGCTGTTAGACTAACAGTTGTACCGGTCTCGAACATTATAAAACATTGAAATGAGGGAATTTCAACATCAAAATATTATGTTCGTTCGAGATAATTTGTTTGTTTTTGTAACACATTGCGGGAGTTTCTTTCAATCCAGAATTTTTGGCGATATATATGTAATAAGCCTGGTATAATGATCTCGAACAATACATGCGTTTTTGCAACAAATTCATGCACATTTTTGTATGGTATGGTATGTCTCCTCAATTTCCTTTTGTATAGGTAGCATCAAACGCTTTTATTTGCTTATAATAATATAGAATCTCGATTTGTTCACGTTTCCGTGTATACATACAGATCAACTACCGGTAATAACCCATATTTTTTTTTCTCCACGGTAATAGGCTTTTTTTCTCGGAGAGCAAGCGAGAAATTTCTCCGAGAAAAAAAATCTCGTTTCAAAGCGGTTAATTTCGCCGCGAAACGCCGCGAAATTTCTCCGCCAACATCGCTTTTTTTTCGGAGAAAGCCAATTAGTACAGGTGAAGTCGTTTACGGTGTTTCTCCGCGAAATCTGCCTATACCTACATGTATATTTTTTCATGTGCATGTATTTTTTCATGCATTAAAGTTTGGTACACAAAGTTTGAAGCATATGACGAAATGCATGTTCTTTGTACAAAGATTGACAACTCTAGCGATCGTAAAGTATGATTTTGATCCGGTTGGAATCAAAATGATTTGCATCTTATGCACTTTACAACGCAGTATGAACATGATGAATGTTTTCTGTGTTCCTTTGCTTCCTGTTGTGTAAACGCTTCATAAATTATTGGGAGTGTTTTATTTTTTTCTCAAGTAAATGCTTTAGAAAAATCAAACTCAATGTATATAATAACGGGGATCCTGCTTGTATCTGTGGGCGCTGATCTCACTCTATATTTTGGTTGATTTTCTTACACTGCGAGTAATTAAAAATCACTGATGCTTACACTTAAGCTGACATGGAGGCCCGCTTGTGTTTCTTGCCTTTACAATTCACTTTTGCTCATACATGTACATTAACCCATTTCAGACTGGAAACCTCTAAACGGGTAGCTTGGCAAACAGTGCACGCCCAGATCAGACGTCGCAGAACGCGGCGTCTGATCAGGGCTACACTGTTTACGCCGCAGAACGCGGCGTCTGATCAGGGCCTACACTGTTTGCAAAAAGTTCGGCCATTTTCCTAATAAATTTTGAAGAAAACACAACCTGAAACCCTAAATTTTGAAATGGACTCATGCTATATATAAGGAGGAAGATTCCATTTGGTACAAAAAGGGTTAATATGGTGAAATTGCGCGGCAAGCATTCCAAGGCTGCATATAAAAAGTAGAAGTAAAACAAAGATCAGGAATCGATACCAATAACTCGGTTTCCTTCTAAAATTGATTTCAGTAAATGTAGAGATGAAATCGCTGCTTCCTTGAATGAATTCGGTAATCGATGGTGTAAGCGAGAGTATGTTGAGCATAAAGCCCTTAAGGACTGGAAACTTAGCATTTTAAAACTAGTGAATAAACGCATTTCTTTCTATTCTCAAAATACTAACTTATTACCTCCTAAGCCCAAGACGTCTTTACGTCATCTTAAACTAGGTATTCAAGAATTTCATATGAAGTTTGTTTTGGCCCCTGCAGATAAGGCCGCTAACAACGTCGTCGTTGTGTGACGGCTCCACTATGTTAACACGCTTAAGCAGGAGCTTGGTGGTACTAAGGCCTATGAACTTCAGCCTTTAGCTGAAGAGAGAGCTATAGTAGATAAACATGTTTGTCTTTCAGCCACCAAGTTTGCTGTGTGTGTTAACGAAGGCCAAGACAAGCTTCCTACGCTATACTGGTTACCAAACCTTCATAAAAGACGAGCCCCCGCCCATAGGGGCTTGAAGAAATATTTGGGCTGCATGATGCTTCCACGCAGAGCTGAATCCGGCCCGCACACTAGTACTGGTAAACCGCTTAGAGGATCTAAGCCTGTCCAGGAACCGCGGTGCGAGGCGGACCGTCCATGTTAATAAACCCTATTGGTTTCATTGAGCGACAGAGCTTGAGATGTCATTTCATCTCAATGTCGGGTAAAAGTCCCACAAAATTGGAAGCAACGTCTCCAAAATGACCTTTACAGTGTTGGCGGGGACGTTAAACCTCAAATCAAACAAACAAAACTTCATAAAAGACCTTACAAAGCACGGTTTATTGCAAATTCTAGCTCTTGCACTACCACTGAACTTTCTAAATTATTAACTTCCTGTCTAACTGCTATTAAAACGCATGTAATTAAATATTGTGATAAAGTCTTTGAAAGATCAGGAAGAAATCTGTTTTGGTCTATAAAAATTCGAATGAGGTTTTAAATAAATTGAAATCCAGACATTTTCGTGCTTCTAGTCTGTCTACTTACGATTTTTCCACTCTTTACACTACACGTCCTCATAATCTTATAAAAGAAAAGCTTAATGATTTAATTGAATGGGCTTTTCACAGAGAAGATCCTCTCTATCTTGCATGTAATGTCAGAAATGCATTTTTCACTTCTTAAGAGCATAAGAATTATACACTTTGGTCATTGCAGAAAGTGTGTGATGCCCTCACCTTTCTACTTGACAATATTTATATTAGATTCGGTACTAAGTTATTTAGACAAATTGTGGGTATTCCGATGGGTACTAATTGTGCACCTCTTGTGGCTGATCTGTTCTTGTATTGTTATGAAAGAGACTTCATTTTGTCGCTTTCCATTGATAACCAATCTAAAATTATTGAAGCTTTAAGCTCCACTTCTAGATATTTAGATGATTTATTAAATATTGATAAAACCTATTTTGATGGTTTGATCAGCCAGATTTTGCCCCTAGAACTTCAGTTAAATAAAGCAAATTCTTCTGATACCGAGGCCCCGTTTTTGGATTTACATCTATCTATTGTAGATGGATTTGTTTCGTGCAAAATTTATGATAAACGCGATGACTTTGATTTTGAGATTGTAAATTTTCCTTTTTTGGATGGTGATGTTCCTCGTGCGCCATCCTATAGCGTTTATATTTCGCAATTAATTCGATTTGCTAGAGTGTGTAGTCATGTAACTGACTTCAACACTCGTAAAAAATTATTAACGGCTAAACTCCTTAATCAGGGTTATCGGTACCATAAACTGCGCAAAGCCTTTTCAAAATTTTATAGACGCCATTGTGATTTAATTTCAAAATTCAATATAAATCTCTTCTGCAACAAGGTCTATCGGAAACCGAATTTTATGGTGACTTAGTATATAAATTCAGAAAAATATATAACCGCAATGACTTCAGCACCCAATTTCGTAAAATTATTCTTCGATATAAAAAGATTGGGTACAACATGGATATTATACGACAGACTGCATGCATGGTAGTTAACCCAATCACGGTTGGCAACTTTGCTTCCCTCTTTAATTGCACGCCGGTGGGTCAGGCCTCAGATTCTATGACGGCTCCAACGTAAAGGCTTATTGAGAATTAGAGAGATCTAATTCAAGGTAATGTTGGTTGGTGCCTGATGCTCTGTCTCTGGTCGGGCCCATCGGAGTCTTACTGTTGGTTTTCTTTTGCTCCAGCTTTTCAGCGGTTTCTTGCTGTCGAGTCCTCACCGTTGTCTCACCTCTGTGGTTCTTTGATTTTTGTGTTCACGGAGATGTTGCACTGATGAGTTAGGAGGCCTTCATGCGGACTGAACAAATTATTTGTCTAAATCGCGACGGAAGTAAGGGCGAGGATTGTGGCCACGTAAAATCGATTTAAGCCCCCCCCCCCCCCCCCCAGTGGAAATCTTCCACTGACCGTTCCAAGGCGGCTCTTCTGTGGCGATTTATTTATGTTGTTGTTTGTTACTTACTGTGTATATCACTTGTGTCTTTTAATTTTGGATGGCCATATGGCCATTTTGTGGGAAAGTAACTGTCCTTATGGCCTTCCTTTGTTTAGGTTTCCATTATGGTCTGGTCGCTTAATGTTTGTATTTCTTTCCCTTTGGTGTCTTTTATGGGTGGAGTAAGTTAATTGTATCAATTCCTGATCTTTGTTTTACTTCTACTTTACTCTACCCATCAAAGACACCAAAGAGAAAGAAACACAAACATGAAGCGACCAGACGAGAATGGAAACCTAAACAAAGGAAGGCCATAAGGACAGTTACTTTCCCACAAAATGGCCATATGACCATTCAAATAAAAAGACACAAGTGATACACACAGTAAGTAACATAAGTCTGATCTCTAACTTGGAGCAGAACTACAAAGTTCTCCAAGATAATCAGCGAAGTTTGTACAAACATGCAACCTGGGTATCTTGTTAAGTCTACTGTACACCCCGAAGGTAACTGGCCCCCGTGTCCTAATGGGTAAGAGCGCTGACGCTTAACCCATTCAGTACCAGAAACCCCTAAAGGGGTACCTTGGCAAACAGTACAGGCCCAGATCAGACACCATAGAACGCGGCGTCTGATCAGGGCCTACACTGTTTGCAAAACGTTAAGCCATTTCCCGAACAAAATTTTTAAGAAAAAAAAACAACCTGACACCGCTAAGTTTCAAAATTGACTCCTGTATATATAAGGAGGAAGATTCCATTTGGTACAAAAGGTGTCATTAGGTCTCTCCGCTATTGTTTGCGCCTCGCTCGTGCCACATATGAGACGCCAAGATCTGCTACAGATGGTGGTCCTACTCTGGTTTTAGCTCAACTCTGATTATCGGTCCGTTCGAAATAAGGGAAATAATCTTGAAAGTGCTGTAAATCGACTCAACACCCCGAGGATAATGGGCATCCTTAAAGCGCTGACACTCATTAGGACTCTCACTTCTGTGGTTCGCACCTCGTTCGGTTCAAATTCTGCAACGTTGCAAATTGAGCGCGGTCGGTACGAAATAAATGAATTTGTCCTGACATCAGGAAAACACACCTGGGCAGGCTTAGATCCTGTAAGCGGTTTACCAGTACTCGCATGCGAGTCGGTTTCAGTTATGCGTGGAAGCATCGTGCAGCCCATCTATTTCATCAAGCTGAGCTTTTGGTAACTGTCACACATCATTATGGTGTTAATAACATACATGTACGACTCATTATGAGAACTTGCCTATTCAAATATATTGTAAAAGTTTACCATTATAACCGGAAAAGTTTCGGATAAAAAGTCTGGCATTTTTTCATATTTCTGCTCAAGAGTTTGGATACACTACAAAACGACTCGGCGAGGCGGTTCTAACGAGTACCCACAATCTATGTGAGCAGAAATTAGATAAATAATATATTCCCCTGTAAACCCAAGTTAAAAGTGGGGTTTAAGCGGGTAACAAATAAATAGGCGTATTTTCGTGATGTGAATAAAAGTTGTCATGAGACTTTTAAAAAGGGATTATACAAAGGAGAAATAAATTACTAACATGAAATTGTGTAACATAAAAGAATATTTGATTATGGTTTAACAATGACTGCCATTTGCCTTCGTTTACAAAACAACGCCAAACAAACGAAAAAATAAAAATGAGCCGAAAATTCAAGAAAGCCCAGTTGTATTTTTTTCTCCGTGAAACGCGGGTAATTTCATTTTCAATGAAAGCAATCGGTCAAACTTTCGCCGAGAATCTCGGAGAATTTTCTCCGCGTAACCGGGAGAAATTTCAGCGAGAAATTTCTCGCTCTTTTTTTTATCTTTGCTCGCTGTTTTGCGGAAAAAATAGCCGATTTCGCGTTAGGCGGTTTCTCCGCGAAACAAAACAAAACAAAAAAAAAAAAAAAAAAAAAAATGTGTTACTACTATTACCGGTAGCTGGTCTGTAGGAGAATTCTTTAAAAATCGACTCCTCTGAAACCACAGGGCCCAGGTCTTTGATAATTCGTTTGAAGATTCATCTAGTAGACCTCTTTCAAGATTGTCCAAATTAGAAGCCCTGGGTCCAGAAATGCCCCCGCCCGGGGGCCCTTTAATTTTACATTGACTTATACAGGAAAATCTTCTTCTGAAACTAGAAGGCTCAGTTTTTTGATATTTGGTATGAATGATCGTCTTGTTGACCTCTATCAAGATTGTTCAAATTATAGCCCTAGGGCCAAAAATGCCCCTGCCTTGGGGCTTTTGTGTTTGACATTGTCTTATATAGGAAAAGTTCCTCAAAAAATCTTCGTCTATGAAACTGCAAGGCCCAGGTCTTTGATATTTGGTGTGTAACTTCATCTAGTTGACCACTACTAAGATTGTTCAAATTATAGCCCTGGGGCCAAAATACCCCGCTACGGGGCCCTTTGGTTTTACATTGACCTATATAGGAAAAATCTTATCTGAAACCGCAATACCGCGATCTTTGATATTTGATGTGTAGTTTCATCTAGTGGTCCTCTACTAAGATTATTCAAATTATAGCCCTGGGGCCAACAAATGCCCCCGTTCCGGGGCCCTTTGGTTTTACATTGACTTATATAGGAACAAATCTTAAAAAATCTTCTCCTCTAAAACTGCAAGGCTGAGGTCTTTGATATTTGATGTGTAACTTCATCTAGTAGACCTCTATCAAGATTGTTCAACTTATAGCCCTGGGGCACCCCCCTCCCCACGGGGGTCCTTTGGTTTTACATTTACCTATATAGAAAAAAAAATCTTTTACATTGATTTATATAAGAAATATCTTTTTCTCTGAAACCAGAAGGCTCAGGTGTTTGATATTTGGTATGAAGGTTCGTCTTGTGGACCTCTATTGAGATTAGGACCCGGAGGACAAAAATGCCAACACCCCGGGGCCCTTTGGTTTTACATTGACTTATATAGGATTTTTTTAACAAATCTTCTCCTCTGAAACCGCAAGACCCAGGTCTTTGATGTTTGGTGTGTAGCTTCATCTATCGGACCTCTTCCAAGATTGTTCAAATTATAGCCTTTGTGCGAAAAATGCCCCCGCCCCTGGGCCCCTTTGGTTTTACATTGACTTATATAGGAAAAATCTTTAAAAATGTTCTTCTCTGAAACCGCAATGCCCAGGTTTTTTTATATTTGGTTAGAAGTATCATTTAGTGGACCTCGATCATGATTGTTCAAATTAGAGCCCTGGGGCCAAAAATGTCCCTGCCTCGTGGCCCTTAGGTTATACATTGACTTATACAGGGAAAACCTTTAAAAATCTTCTTGTCTGAAACCAGGAGGCTCAGGTGTTTGATATTTGGTATGAAGGTTGTTCTTGTAGACCTCTATCACGATTGTACTAATTAAAGCCCTGGGGCCAAAAATGCCCCCGCCCTGGGACCCTTTGGTTTTACATTGATTTAAATTGGGAAAAACTTTAAAAATCTTCTTGTCTAAAACCAGAAGGCCCAGGTGTTTGATATTTGTTATGATGGTTCATCTTGTGGACCTCTATCAAGATTGTTCAAATAATAGCCATGGGGCCAAAAAATGCCCCCCTCCCTGTGGCACTTTGGTTTTACATTGGCATATACAGGGAAAACCTTTAAAAATGTTCTTTCTTGAAATCAGAAGACTCGGGTGTTTGATCTTTGGTATGAAGCTGCGTCTAGTTGACCTCTATTAAGATTGATCAAATTATAGCCCTGGGTCGAAAATGCCCCCAATCCGGCCCACTGGTTTAACATAAACTTACTTAGGGGAAATCTTCAAAACTCTTCTTGTCAGAACCATCCACTCCACCATATATTACATACCATTTTATCTGTATAATATGGATCAGGTTAGCGATCCAGGACCATTATGGCCCTCTTGTAAAACCGATCAGTTTACCTATCCACACTTCTCCTGGGCAGACTTAATTGTAAGCAGTTAACCAGTACAGTGCAAATTCTTTCGCCAGAAACTGGCAATTGCTCATCTTGAATTTGCTCATACTCATTTGAAATCTCGTGTTACTGAGACGTACGGTTGACCGGCCCCGATAGCTCAGTTGGTAGAGTGTCCGCTCCGGGGAACGGGAGGTCACGGGTTCGATGCCGGGCCGCGACATACCAAAGTCGTTAAAATGGTACTAGCTGCTCCTTGTTTGGCACTCAGATTTACGGGGTAGAGCTAGGACTTGTCGACCCAGTGTCAGGATAATGTGACTGGGTGTGATATCATGTAATGTGTCTGGGACATGATACGTCAGTGAGGCAGCACTATAAAAGTGAGCATTGAGCTCCCTGTCTTCGTGATATGACTGAAAAATTGTTGAAAGCGACGTTAAAGCCAAATTCACACACACACACACTGAAACGTACGGTTTTGATTGGTTAGTGTCATTATAGACTTTGCTTCCAATTTTGTGGGACTTTAACCCAACATTGAGAACAAATGACGGTCCAACTCGCAAAACTTCGCTTCGGCAGACTTGTAACATCTATGCGATTTACCATTACTCATGTGGGGCCGATTTCAGCTGTGCATGGAAGGATGGGACGTGCTGTAAATCATCTGTTCGGTAGCGATTGCTTTACTTGGTCAGATATATGTACCTGCGATGTCGTATAAAAGTTCAAACAGGTAAGAAACCACACATTCGCGGAAAGTATAAATCAATTACACAGTTGTGTAACTTGGTAGACATAGCAATGTCAATTCCCACGAGCAAATACACGTTTGCAGAACGTATTGTGTGAATCATTATGTCTGCCCCCTTTTCGGGGAGACATATTGTTTTTTCCCCGGGCGTATGTCTGTCCGTCTGTCACAAAATCGTATCCGCTCTATAACTTGAAAACCGTTCAAGCTATCTTCACGAAACTTCATATAAATATTAATCATCATTAGATGACGTGCATTTTTTCCAACTATTACTGTAATAGGTTCTTTTCGTATTCAGAATATCAAATTAAAGGCAAGACTTTGGAGAATATAAGCAGCAGTCTCGGTGTTTATTTTGTACAATGGCATTTTGTCGTTACTGACAGTTCTGTGTACTCATTGGAATCCCCACTAAAGCAATTCTTATGAATGCACATAACATCCCAGCAGGCACATGACGTATTTGTGACGTCACATCGACGTCGGTTCAACGTCATGACGATTATGCAACGTCACATCGACGTCGGTGCAACGTCATGACGTTGCACCGACGTTGATTTGACGTTGCCCTAGCGACGTGTGCCTGCTGGGATACTCTTTGAAACTAAAGTCAGAAAAAAACTCCATAATTGTTTCTTACTATATCGGTTTCTGGAACTACGTAAATAATTCTCTAGCGACTAAGGAACGATTTCGATTTAGCGATGGTAAACATGCCACACGTGTTTGATTATTCAAAATTGTACAATAGATGAATTTGGCAGGCGAGGAGTCTTTTTAGCATTGCAGTCTACTGGCGAAATTCATCATAACCTCATGTCCTGAACATATTAGTTCGTCTGTAATTACTGACAAAGACCAGTGTTAATCACATTTGAGAATCGTTACTGTATGTCCTGAACATACAATTAAACAACACTAACTCGAAGATGCATGTCTCGTTTACTGTGGCTAGTTCTGAAGTCTTTACATCACGATAACAAGTCCGTGAAACGAAGATCCCCATAAACCCCACTTTATATTCAGAAAATTGGGGTTCACAGGGGTATACATTTTCTGCCTTATTTTTGCTCAAAAACATAGATTGTGGGTACTCGTTAGAACCGCCTCATTGAGGCGGTTCTAACGAGCACCCACAATCTATGTTGAAAGCAGAAATAATAACGCTGTTTTAATTTTACCTAATATTTATCATTTTCTGACACTAATGACAAAACTCTTCCCATTTATCCATATATAGTATAATTTGTGCCTAATTCTAATGAGTACACATAACATGTTTTCGTTTGAAAGCAACTCCGAAATATTGATTTCAGTCATCCTCCCCTATGCAGCATGTTCTGGCGCTATGCGCACACACAGTATTACTTTAGCCCCCGCCCATAGGGGCTTGAAGAAATATATGGGCTGCATGATGCTTCCACGCAGAGCTGAATCCGGCCCGCACACTAGTACTGGTAAACCGCTTAGACGAACTAAGCCTGTCCAGGAACCGCGGTGCGAGGTGGACCGTCCATGCTAATAAACCCTATTGGTTTCATTGGGCGACAGGGCTTGAGATGTCATTTCATCTCAATGTCGGGTAAAAGTCCCACAAAATTGGAAGCAACGTCTCAAAAATGACCTTTACAGTGTTGACGGGGACGTTAAACCTCAAATCAAACAAAACAGTATTACTTATAACTACTCATATCTCGAACACATTTTCATGGTAACACAAAGGTATTCTAGCCATTGGACGTTTAACTGTATAATGGTTTCGTTGATATTCCTCTTGGTGTCATTGTAGCCCATGATTTTAGACACTTCATTGTCATTTTAACTTGTCTTTTACTAAAACTATAGACTTTAGCATTTATTCTTTATGGCTTGTTTTCCTATTCATTGTATGACATGTAGACCAGCTTATGATATAATGTTATACATTGGAACATCAGTAGCACAAACAGCTTTGAAACTTGGAACATTTGGTCTAGACTAAGCTAGCTTTTGCGACTTAGTGTTTGTATGTTTTTTTTAAAATAGAGGGTTTGCGTCCCCATCAGCATTATTTAGGTCATTTTTGAGATGTTGCTTTCATTTTTGTGAGGCTTCTACCCGCCACTGAGATGAAACGGCATTTTAACCCGCACCGTGCAAGCAAATCAATAGGGTTTATTTGAAGGTAGGTCTAACTTGCATCAATTTGCCTGGGTAGACTTAGACCTTCTAAGTGGGTATGTGCGTTCGATCCCGGGCTTCTACAGATTTTAGGGTGAGTCTTTAAACTAAGGTCCCGTTTCCGTATGCCTTTAGCTGTTGGTTGGACGTAAAACTCAAACACATACAACACATACCTTCTAATCCATTTTGCAAAGCCCCGATGGGTTGGAGACCACACAAGCAAGTTTGTTTATTATCGATATGCAAGTTAATGAGACATACTGGGAATAAACCAAAATGTTTTTTTATTTTTTTTATTTCTTATGTGTTTCCATCAGGTCCAAAAATAGAACATGTCAGTGACACAGGACGATAGTTGGAGCAAGAGCTGAAGCTTTTCAGACCCTAAGGCTTTAGAGGGATTTAAGCTCTTCTGTAACTTTATAACGCCCTCTGATGAAACTACACGCGTATTCATGAAAGGAGCCAATCTTTCAGTCAATTTAACCTCATTGCACTAAGTTTTAGTGAAATAATCATTGAACTGACCAATCATTTTTTTTCTGTCCGATCTGGGTCTGATTCTGCAACATCATTGGCATCCCTTTTCTAAGGTCTTTTTTCTTACTATTGGTGTGCAGGATATATACCTATAGAAGTATCTGGGATTTCCCTTTACATCACTTATCAAGTAAGTCACATATAAATCATGATGTTTTTATACCCCTGCCGCAAACGAAGCTTTGGGGGGTGGGGGTAGTGGTATATGGGATTCAGCTTGTCCGTGCGCCAATCCGTGCGCCCTTCCGTACGTGTGTTCACCCGCATACTTTCTGGACTCTAAAGTCTGTATGACAACCGATTTCCACCAAACTTTGTATATCGATTTGCATCCATGACTCCTCCGACTAGTTCGGTCATCGTCAAATGTCGACGCGTATCACGGGAGTGACGGCCCTTTGTTCTTCACAAAATGATGAAATTAGCCATTTGCGGACTCTACAGTCTCTGTCCACCTGCCGATTTCCACCAAACTTGTTACATGACTTTGCATTCATGACCCCTCGTCGATAAAATCCGATGCATATCATGGAAGTTATAGCCCGTTATTCTTCAAATATGCTGAAATTAGCCGTTCTCGGGCGCGGATTTCAGCCAAACTTGAAACACAGCTTTGCATTAAGGAGCCCTCGGGCGAGTTTGATTATCGTCGAAATCCGACGCGTAGCACGGGACTGACGGTCCTTTGTTCTACAAATAATGCTGAAATTAGCCGTTTCCGTACTCTAAACACATTTATCTTTTAGAAATGAAGTAGAAAAAATGCGACCAGAACCGGACTCAAACCGGCAACCCCTTGGTTACAAGGCAAGTGCTCTACCGGGCGCTTATTACATTTCTTCAACTTTGAAGTTTTAAACCAAACTTGATACATGGCCTTGCATTCATGAGTTTTCGGGCGAGTTCGAACATCAAAAATATCAGACGCGTATCACAGAAGTTACTGCTCTTTGTTCTTCATATAATGCTGCAATTAACAGTTTTCGAACTCTTCAGTCTGTGATAACCTACCGATTTCCACCTGATACATACCTTTTCATGTTTGAGACCTCGCACGAGTGAGACACATCGTCCGAATACGACGCATTTCACTGCAGTTGCCGCCTTTTTTTCAAATAATGCTGAAAATAGCCGTTTCCGAACTCCACAGTCTGTGCTTACCTACCGAATTCCTCATGGCTGCTTTGTATCCATGAGACCTCGCACGAGTTCGATCAAAATCCGACGCATATCACGGGAGTTATGGCCCTTTGTTCTTCACATAATGGTGAAATAAGCCGTTTCCGGACTCTACAGTCTGTGTGTACCTACCGATTTTCACAAAACTCAATAAATGGCTTTGCATCCATGAGACCGCACACGAGTTCGATCAAAGTCAAAGCTTATAGGATGGTAATCCCCCACCGTCCGTCGTTCGTCGTACGTCGTCCACCATTTTCAAACGTCTTTTTCTCTGGAACCAATGACCCAATTCCATTTAAATTTCATATGCAGCCTCCTGGCAATGGGGGAACGAATATTTGCCGGTATGGTCCAGGTCACATGACCGAGATGGCCGCCATGCCCAAATATCGTAAAAACCTTAAAATATCTTCTCCAGAACTTTCTGCTAAGGTGAAATTTGGTTCCTTAGGCTTTTCATTGGTAAAAGGATAAAACAATGCATTTTTCGGAAAACATTGTGTTCTATGACATGACAATAGGTACAAAATGAACGTCTATGGATACTTAACCTGAAAGTGATTCAGTGACCTTGGATAAAGGTCACTTAAATTAAAGGTCCATTGACATTTCAAAATACATTTTCTCTGAAACCACTTTGCCTATGTCAAATTTGATTTCTTAAGCTTTTCAATGGGAAAATGGTAGAACAATGCAAGCCCCAAATTATTGTGGTCTGTTGCATGAGAATAGGTAAAAAATGAAAGGGTATAACAATGCATTCTTCGGAAAATATTGTGGTCTATGATATGAGAATAGGTTCAAAATGAATGTCAATGAATGCTAAAGGTCAAGGTCATTCAGTAACCCTGGCTAAAGGTCACATGGGTTGCAGGTCCATTGACATTCCAAAATATATTTTCTCTGCAGCCACTGGGCCAATTTCAGTAAAATTATATATCCAGCATAAGGAAAGTGAGTGAACAAAAATTTGTTTGAATGGTTAAGGTCAGATAACCAAGATGGCCGCAGTGCCCAAATATGGTGAAACTCTTTAAAAAATCTTCTTCTCCAGAACCATTGTGCCGATTGTCTTGAAACTTGGTTTTTAGCATCGGGTGACTGAGTACTACCAAGTTTGCAAATATGATGGCCCTAGTTTGACCTTGTCCTGTTTAACGCCATGTCAAATTAGGTTCCGTAAGCTTTACAGTGGGAAAAGGGTAAAGCAATGCATTTTTCTGAAATTATTGTTGTCTATGGCATGAAAATAGTTAAAATATGAATGTCTATGAATGCTAAACTTCAGGGTCATTCAGTGACCTTGGCTCAGGGTCACTTAATTACATGTCCAATGACATTTCAAAATACATTTTCTTTGAAACCACTAGGCCAGTTTTATTTAAATTTTATAGGCAGCCTCAGGGCAGTGAGGGAACGAAATTTTGTTTGAATGGTCCGGCTCGCATGACCAAAATGGCCGCCATGCCCAAATATTGCCAAAACCTTACAAAATCTTCTCCAGAATCTCTGGGCCGAATGTCTTGAAACTTTATGTAGCATCGGGTGACTGAGTGCTACCAAATTTGCAAATTCGATTACCCCAATTTGACCGTGACCGATTTTACGCCAAGGTTTAATTTGGTTCCTTAGGCTTTTCAATGGGAAAAGGGTAAAACAATGGATTTTTCGGAAAATATTGTGGTCTGTGACATGAGAATAGGTACAAAATTAATGTCTATGAATGCTCCAGGTCAAGCTCAATCATTGAAAGGTCAAGGTCAGTCAGTGACATTGGCCCAAGTTACATGGGATTGCAGGTCCATGGTCATTTCAAAATACATTTTCTCTGAACTACTGGATCAATTATGTCCCACCACCCCCACCGAAGGGGATGGGGGACATATGGTTTTGGGTTTAAACAATATTTATTTCAATTAAGTAAGAACATATTTAAATAAATATAAACACATATTTGATGACTTATGACAGGATTAGAAAACAAGCCATAGGCTTATGTGAATCATCTCCTTATCATATTGTTTTTGGTGCGGATCCCATCTTATGTGCAAGATATATCATGAACAAGTGGGTGGATTTTAATTAAATTTGCATAGATATAACATTGGGAAAGGATAAAGGACTGATTAGGTTTTGGTGACCTTGACCTTATTTTCAAGGTCACACCCGTGCTAAATAAGTCAAATTGAGGCCAAATTTAGGTTGTGTGCTGTATATTTCATTAACTACTTGGTGGATTTTAATCAAATGTGCATGGATATAACATTGAGACAGTGTGAAGAACGGATAAGGTTTAGTGACCTTCTTTTAAAGGTCACAGCCGTTCTAAATAGGTCAAATTTAGGTTGTGTGCAGTATATCTTATGAGCTACTGTGTGGATTTTAATAAATTTTGCACTGATATAACATTGGGACAGGATAAAGAACTCATTAGGTTTTTGGCGACCTTGACCTTGCATGTATTTTCAAGGTCACAGCCATGCTAAATAGTTATATTTTGGTCAAATTTAGGCTGTGTGCGGTATATCGCATGAACTACTATGTGGATTTTAATCAAATTTGCACAGATATAACATTGGGCCAGGAGGAAGAATTGATTGGGTTTTGGTGACATCGACCTCATTTTTAACGCGGACCCCAGGTTATAATGACCATCACCTATTTATCAGTACCAAAGATCATAGTCACTGAGATGAGATGAAGAGGAACCAAATAATACACCGGATTCAGGGGAGCGAACAGGACCTCATGGTCCTCTTGTTTCAAATTCCGATAGAAGTTTAAAGTCATTTGTCATTTTCTCTTGGCATGGTTTTTATTCCTTCTGCGGATTTTCATTCTTATCTCTGAAGTGAACCAAGGAATATAGGAAAGCGTCCTTCTAGTTTTTGAGTGGATATGCTTGTGGATCGATAGGAGTTCTGTACCTTAATGTTCGGACATAATGCACACAATTTCGTTTACACGTCTTTGCGTTTGTTTGTTTGTTTGTTTTGCGGTTTACTGTCCCCGTGAACACTGTAAATGTCATTTTGAGACGCTGCGTCCCATTCTGTGGGACTTTTATCCGACAACGGTTTACCAGTACTCGTGTGCAGTCGGTTTCAGCTCTGCATGGAAGCATCACGCAGTCCATCTGTATAGCCTTCGCATAAACTCGCCCGTCTATTTTTCTCTATATAATCACACATTTCACCATGCATTTACTATAGTTTGTAAGTTTCAATGAAACATAAGTCCCACAATGAATTCATCATAAATCTTTTTTATATGCACGCGTGACTTAATAACATTTCCATGAACTCAAAGTTTTTTATTAGTCTTGTAATAGGTCCTCGGTCTACTGCACTGATTCTTGACCTTCGACCTCGGGCCAGTACAGCAGACCTGGGACCTGTAACTGGACCAATACGCAATTATTCTTAATAGAATATTATAATGCTATTAATCAAGTAATTTCGTATTGGCCCAGGTACAGGTCCGGGGTCTGCTGCATTGGCCCGAGGCCGAAGGCCAAGGGCCAATGCAGCTGACCCCGGACCTGTACCTGGGTCATGCGAAATTACTTGATTAATGACACTTTTATTAATTGACACAATCAAAAAACATGATTATTGATTTCTTGACCTCATTTGACCTCAGTTAATATTTGTTGACCTGATGTTAATACGGATGACCTCCGATCAATGCAGGACAGTCAATTAATAATATAGAATATCACTTAGTATGCAAAATACCCTATATATTGAGTCAGCCCCATGCATGTCTGACTGGTGATCTGAAGATCAAAGGTTAGATACTTGCCAATAGGCAACACTCTTTCATTGACTTTAGCCGTGAAATCTTTTCTGTGGTCATTCTCTCAGTTGATTTAAATATCACAGTTGTCAGTTTTTGACGAAAGAGAATACACGTATTGTATTGCTCAACCGCTTATTCGCTCGCTTGAGCCGAAGGCCCTTTCTAGACGTATGGTGTGGCAAGGCTTCGTCGTCTGTTGTCTGTCTCGCTTCTGTCGTCTGTCGTCCTGTTCAAACCAGAAGGCTAAGGTGTTTGATATTTGGTATGAAGATTCGTCTTATGGACCTCTATCACGATTGTTCAAATTATAGCCCTGGGCCAAAAATGCCCCCGCCCCGGGGCCCTTTGATTTTACATTGGCTAATTTTGGGAAAATCTTAATTTGTTTTTATCTGAAACCGCAAGGCCTAGGTCTTTGATATTTGGTGTGAAGATTCTTCTAGCAGACCTCTACCAAGATTGTTCAAAGTATAGCCGTTGGTTCCGCCTCAGGGCCCTTTGTTTTTACTTCGACTTATATATGGAAAACCTTTATAAAATCTTGTCTGAAACCAGAAGGCCCAGGTCTTTGATATTGGTATGATGCTTCATCTGGGGGACCTCTAATTTGTTGTCCAAATTATAGCCCTGGGGGCCAAAGGTGGTCCCGCCCAAAGCCCCACCGGTTTAACATAGACATATATGGAAAACCTTTAAATATCTTCTTCTCTGAAACTACAAGGCCCAGGTCATTGATATTTTGCTTGACGCTTCATGGACGTGACCGCTTCCAAGATTATTCAAATCACAGCACAGGGATAAAAAATAGCCCCTCCCCTGGGCCCATCGGTTTTATATAAACTTACATAGGAAAAATCTTTAAATAGCTTCCCGCCTGAAACCAGAAGTCCCATGTCTTTGATATTTGGAATGAAGCTTCCTCTAATTGCCCTCTACCAAGATTATCCCAATTATAATCACATCGGGTCAAAAATGGGCCTGCTCGGAGGCCACTGGTTGTATATACGGTTAAGGCGGAGCCGGTTCATCTCTGTCTGGTGCACTACGACCTGACCCTCAATGTCCACAAGGTGCCTAGATAGTGACAGACAAGACAGCTCTGTATTGTCAAAAGGAATCATTGATCCATAACCACCCCTCCTCCTCGCTTTGTCACCATGTGACATTTGTAAGACTGAGCCTCGTCATCTCTTTCTGTTGCACTAGGACCTGACTCTCAATGTCCACAATGTGTCCAGATAGTGACATACATGTAAGCTCTGTATTGTCAAACTGACTCATATTACTAGCATATTATGCCAATTATTGCCCCCCCACCCCCCCCCCCCCGCCTTACACCCCCCTTCCCACCCCCATCTTGTTACAACGAGGCATTGTAAGTTAGACTGCGCAAACATATCTCCACGCACTAGGACCTGACCCTCAATGTTCAGAAGGTGCCCGATAGTAACATACAAGATACAGGCCAGCTCTGTAGAAAGGAACTTTTGAAAGACATCTTCCTTAAAAATAAAACAATTTGGAAGGAATGTTCCATGGGTGACCCTCTGACAAAACTGCTCAAAATAGTTTCGCTCCATAGAACATATTGGTCACCAAAACTAGACAATATACAAACTCTAACGGGTGGGGCCGTGTCGCTGTGAGGTAGGGTGTCGTGCAAATAGGTTTGGTTGTTTATAACACCTGGACTGGACATTTGTGCTGGGCTAGGTCGTACATGCCACAGAATCGGTGTCTGACCAAGGTCTAAATTGTTGTTTAATAAGCAGGAACTTAAAGATCAACGACTAGTCAAAGAGACACCCATCGGGGCTAGGAGAAATAGATTGGGCTTCATGATGATTCTACGCAGAGCTTAAATCAAGCCACAACAAAAACAAACCGCGACAGAAGAACCGCCTTGGAACGGTCAGCGGAAACGAATTCCACTTGGGGGCTTAAATCGATTTTACGTGGCCACAATCCTCGCCCTTACTTCCGTCACGATTAAGACAAATAATTTGTTCAGTCCGCATGAAGGCCTCCTTACTCATCTGTGCAACATCTCCGTGAACACAAAAATCAAACAACCACAGAGATGAAACAACGGTGAGGACTCGACAGCAAGAAACTACTGAAATGCTGGAGCAAATGAAAACCAACAGTTAGACTCCGATGGGCCAAACCAGAGACGGAGCATCAGGTACCAACCAACATAGGCATTTACGCTGGAACCGTCATAGAATCTGAGGCCTGACCCACCGGCGTGCAATTAAAGAGGTAAGCAAAGTTGTAAACCGTGATTGGGTTAACTACCATGCATGCAGTCGGTCGTATAACATTTATGTTGTACCCAATCTTTTTATATCGAAGAATGATTTTACGAAATGGAGTGCTGAAGTCATTGCGTTTATATATTTTTTTTTCTGAATTTATATACTAAATCACCATAAAATGCGGGTTCCGATAGACCTTGTTGCAGAAGAGATTTAAGTCTAATATTGAATTTTGAAATTAAATCAGAATGACGTCTATAAAATTTTGAAAAGGCTTTTTCGTAGTTTATGGTACCGATAATATGTTCTATAAAAGGGTTATCCTTTGGAAGCAGTGAATACACCACAGAAGCGAAAAATATGGAGTGTACATGCTTTATTTAACTGAAGTTTTGGGGGGTAAATTTGATTGATCAAACCATCGAAATAGGTATTATCAATATTTAATAAATCATCCAAATATCTAGAAGTGGAGCTAAAAGCTTCAATGATTTCAGACTGGTTTTTAGCAGAAAGGGACATCATGAAGTCCCTCTCATAACAAAACAAAAACAGATCAGCCACAAGTTGTGCACAGTTAGTACCCATCGGAGTACCCACAATTTGTCTAAATAACTTAGTACCAAATCTTATCTAAATATTAGCAAGTAGAAAGGTGAGAGCTTCACACACTTTCTGGCATGACCATAAAGTATAATTTTATGCTCTTCAGAAGTGAAAAGGCCATTTCTTACATTAAATGCAAGATAGAGGGGGATGGTCCCTATGAAATTGTCATTCAATTAAATCATTAATTTTACACTCAGTTTAGTATATTTGAATGCTGCTAGATCTGTCGATACTTTCTTAAAGCAGGGCTTGGACAAACAGATTAGCACGCAGAGCTGAAACCGATCGCATATGAATACTGTTAAACCGCTTAGAAGGCATAAGCCTCCCCAGGCACAGTGTTGTATATTGTTTTCATTGGGCCGCAGGTCTTGAGATGTAATTTCATCGCAATGTCGGATAAAAAGAAGCAACGTCTCAAGAATGACCTAAAAAGTGGTGGAAGAGACGTTAAACATCAAATCAAACAAACAAAATCTGGATAATCTTGTTCCATTCCGCTTCGTTAAATATAATTATCCGTGTGTTTAATTATAGTTTGCGGAACGGAACAAAACAAAGTTCAGAAGAGGAACTGAAGCGTCTGTGGTGTAGTGGTTATGTGCCTCTCACCTTATTAACCAGAGTCGTGGGTCTCCATACTTTCGAACGAGCCATTAAACGAGGTTCCGTCTCCGTATGATAACACTGGTTGTTTGGGTGTTTAAAGTTCCCGTCAACACTATTTATGTCAGTTTGGAGATGTTGTTTCCAATTTTTTGGGACTGTTACCCGACATTGAGATGAAATGACATCTCAAACCATGTCGACCAATGAAACCAGAATGCTTATAAACATGTGCGGTCTTACTCGCACCACTTTGTCTGGACAGGCTGAAGACCTCTAAGCTGTTTACTAGTGTGCGGTCGGATATAGCTCTGCGTGGAAGCACCGTGCGGCCCAGTCTGGAGCCATGACATTAGCTGTTGGTAGGACATAAGTCTCAAACACAAAGTTCAGAAACGGAACATCTGTCTGTCCGTCCACCTTTTCTTACGTAATTATGCTACACTCAGTTTGGTGTATTATAATGCTTCAAGGGCTCTTGATACTAACATGCTTGAAGTAGCAGCTCTTATTAAGTATAATTAGCCTTGTGGGTAATTATATACTATGCGAAACGGAACAATGTGAGGAGAAAGTCCCGGCGGTATCATGGTTATGCTATTCGCCTTATAATACGGGGATCGTGGGTTCGATCCCGAGTTTATCTAGACTCTCGGTTGAGTATCCAAACCAAGATCCCTTCTCAGTATGACCTAAGTTGTTGGTGGGAAGTAAAACTTAAACACACATTCAAATTTCAGACATGAAACATGCTTCCGTCTGTCCGTCCGTCTGTTCTAACATAATTCTGTTAGATTTTACACTCTGTATATGCTGTTATCAGTCACCACCTATATTAACTGCATGTAGCACACTGACCTGATAAAGATATGCTATCGCAGTACAAGTGAGCTTTATCAGGTCAACGTGACATTGCACTTTTATAAATGATTGGGACTACTAGAAAAATTGACAAAATGTTATTATTACTGGAAAATAATGGAGAAATGACTATTAAATATCACAGGAAAAAAAAATTAAGTCAGCTGATACTAAATATACTGACCGCCTGGATATTGGGACCTACTGAGGGCAATCGATAAATGATCATAAATTACTAATTAAAGAGTGTGCAAGGGGAGAAACTTATAAATAGAATACCAGATTCGTGTCATTTGATATCAATTTATCAGGCAAGGCTTTGAGAACGCTTGTAGAATCGCGAGGCACGAACCTGGTATTCTCTTTTTATGGCTCAAAATGATAATCAACTTGCTTGAAACAGAAAACATCGCATTACGAAAACATGCCTATACTTATACATTGTAAACTTTACCACCGTAAAAAGTAAATTTTTCAGAAGAAAAACTGTGAAATTTTCGTATTTCTGCTCAAAATATAGATTGTGGGTACTCGTTAGAACCGCCTCATCGAGACGATTCTAACGAGTAGCCACAATCTATATTTTAGAGCAGAAATAAGAAAAATAAGGTTTACCCCTGTATACCCCAGTTTTACTCATCGGAGTCTAACTGTTGGTTTTCTTTTGCTCCAGCATTTCAGTGGTTTCTTGCTGTCGAGTCCTCACCGTTGTCTCACCTCTGTGGTTCTTTGATTTCTGTGTTCACGGAGATGTTGCACTGATGAGTTAGGAGGCCTTCATGCGGACTGAACAAATTTTTTGTCTAAATCGTGACGGAAGTAAGGGCGAGGATTGTGGCCACGTAAAATCGATTTAAGCCCCCCAGTGGAAATCTTCCACTGACCGTTCCAAGGCGGCTCTTCTGTGGCGATTTATTTATGTTGTTGTTTGTTACTTACTGTGTGTATCACTTGTGTCTTTTAATTTTGGATTGCCATATGGCCATTTTGTGGGAAAGTAACTGTCCATATGGCCTTCCTTTGTTTAGGTTTCCATTATGGTCTGGTCGCTTAATGTTTGTATTTCTTTCCCTTTGGTGTCTTTTATGGATGGAGTAAGTTAATTGTATCAATTCCTGATCTTTGTTTTACTTCTACTTTACTATATAAAAATGGGGTTCAAGGGGGTCAAAATTATATAGGCATGTTTTCGTGATGGGGGCTTTGAGAAATTTTTCCGTCGGGGCTTGGAGAAATAAATTCGGATTCATGGGGCTTCCACACAGAGCTGAAACCGATCGGACATGGATACTGGTAAACTGCTTAGAGGGCCTAAACATTCCCAGGCAAAGTGGTGCGAGTCGGACTGTCCGTGCCTATTCATTGGGCCGCAGGATTTGAGATGTCATTTCACCTTAATATCGGGTAAAATCCACAAAAGTGGAAGCAACGTTACCACAATGACCTAAATAGTATTGATTAGGGCATTTATAAACAAAGTTATTAATAAAATTGTTCCGTGCCGTTAAGTTTTAATTGCTCGTGTGTAAGTTCGGATAAAATATGTTCTATAAAAGGGTTATCCTTTGGAAGCAAGGAATACACCACAGAAGTGAAAAATATGGAGTGTATATGTTTTCTGGGCCAGACTAGCTAGTTTCGGCCAATTAGGCCTAATCAGTGACCCTCAGATATTTCCCAAATTCCACAATCGAATAAATGATCCCGAAGAACAAGAAAATATTATCGACGCTATGATGTAGGGCAGGGAGACGTCCACAAAACTGGAAGCAACCTCTACATAATTATCTATATAGTGTTCAGATGGACATCAGGGGAGCTATCGCGAAATCGCGTTAACGTAATTTTGTTCCCATGACACATCCGGAAACTCTCGCGATACTTCCGATACCACAAAATAGTAAACAAAGGTAGGTATTCTTGTGTGTTTTGATTTATTGTCGAAGAATGAGAGAGTAATATAAAATTTTTGCGATTTTATTCCATGTGAATATGATTTACCTTTCAAGGCAGGCGGAAAGAAATATTTAAAAAAGTCGTTGCCGAAAGTTTGCGACCGTAACAAAACCGAACACAGGGTTATCTCACTCCAGTTTTATGACAACAGGAATGAATGATGCAACTGTTTTGTAAGTGTTCGCTTAGAACGAGATATTTTGGCGCAAATTCTTCGAATGTCAGCCCTAGTAAATTAAAAAGGGAAACGATCAGGAAGTGAGACTAGAAGAATCTTATATGGGTGTGAAGGGTGGATTGAAAAATCCGTCCCGATGGACACTGTCCGGCATCACGAGGCTTGCCGAGTGATGCCGGACAGTGATCCCGAGGGACGGATTTTCCTATTCACCCCTCACACCCATATTGGATTCTTTTTCTTGCATACCTTCAATTTCTATTGCGAATTTTTTAATGCTGCTGTCGTTTCGGTTGCCGACGTCCGCCATTTTGTGATGACACAATAGGAATGTTTAGTGACGTCACGCATGACGACGCCGCGCATGAGGTTGTAATCAACCAGTGCATTTATCAAACACGCGATTATATTTGATTTGGGGTCGGAACACCAGGGTCAGAACATAAATTTCTATTCCAGGGTAAAATCACGGATTTCCTTGTCTGGTGTGCAAGAAAATCAGATCCCAAACACTTTCCACAATATCACTAGGAAAGGAAGGCGAAACATGAAATGACCACAATAAACAAAACGGACAGCAGGTAAACCGAGTCAGTAGTTCATTTCCAAACAGGATGTGACTCAGAATATCTAAACCTAACTAAAAAGGAGCAAAATACAAAATGGGGGAAAGTATCAGAATGACCAACATGACAAACTGAAAGGCAAACGTAACTAAAATGAACAACCAAAAAGGGAGAAAAATCAGAATCATCAACATAACAAGATATACGATAAGGGAAAGAATCACAACCACCAACACAAAACGCGAAGGAACCACAGCAAAAACACCGATTTGGAACGGTCAGTAAAATTACTGGTGGGTTTAAGTTAACTTTACGGAATGCCAACCCTCACTCTTACTTCCACTGTTGTTCAACCAAGTATTTGTTGGACCGCGTGACAGTTTTTTTTACTTATCAGTGAATCAACCTGGTAAACAAACAATCAAAATTAATTCCAAGTTGACACAAGGATGAGGACTCGACAGTAAAACGCGCTGAGCCATCCAGTGCACTGGAGCAAAAGAAAACCAACACATCACGAAAACACGCCTTTTTAATTGTGATCCCCTTGAACCCCACTTTTATATAGTAAAACTGAGGTTTACATGGGTAAACCTAATTATTCGTATTTCCGCTCTTAAATATGTATTGTGGGTACTCGTTTGAACCGCCTCGATGAGGTGGTTCTAACGAGTACTCACAATCTATATTTTGAGCAGAATTAAGAAAAATGTCAATTTTTTTCATCTAAAAGATTTCGATTTTTCAGAGGTAATGTTTACAAAGTAGTTGTATCGACGTGTTTTCGTAATAAGTTGAACCCAGTTACAAAATCACAAGGTTTTATCTCATATAACGTTTTTGTCATCATGCTGACAAAGCTGCGATATAATTTTTTGAAACGAAATTCACCCGTTGGTAATTGTTTGCCAGGAAACGGAAAATTGTGATGTTTTAAAGTGCGGAAATAGAGGATCTAGCATGAGTGGTCATGTATTATTGAATTTATTAAACGAGTTGAGGAAAAGGGATAAAATGCGAGGCTTTGCCGAGCATTTTATCCCTTTTCTTCAACGAGTTTAATAAATTCAATAATACATGAGCACGAATGCAAGATTCTATTTATCATATGACATTTAAAACGCATTTTATTCACGATTGTTTACAAAAATGTCAATATCCCGCTATTAGTAAACGCGACGTCGTTAAGGACGTCGTACATGTAACGTTACGGAACGTATCTAGCTAATTTGCATATTTAATCCACTAGTGGATTATCGAAAATAATACATGGCGTTATCACACTCTCAGACGCGACGTCATATGATAAATAAGAATATATAAGTTTTAGGGGTGTACAATGGTGGCCCTAAGGAAAACTTTCAACCTCGTTTTTCTTTCGGTATAACTATTTTTTATACATTTCCTTAAAGAAGTATTCCCGCCTTACATGATCCTGGCAGGTGTCAGAACTGCATCTCGGGCGTAAGCGAGTTCTTGGCCAATATATCTCTGTCGTCCTATTAAGCCACAGATAATTCACAGTGTAATTACTTATAGCACGTGAACAATTATTTTGTGATTTCACACTTGTTATATTGAATAAACAGTTGAAATGCTAGACATGGAGACTTATGTTTAGGGACTTTGGAAACGTTTTTATGCCCCCGAACCTTTCGTAATCAAAGGTTCGGGGACACATAGTCTTTGGTCTGCCTGTCTGTCTGTTTGTGTGTCCGCAAAAACTTTAACTTTGGGCATAGCTTTTGAATGATAACTGATATGGCTTTCATATTTCACATTTGCATTCCTTTCCAGTGGTACAGTAGCTTTTGACCTCGTGACATTACCCTTGACGTATGACCTACTTCTTAAAAACTTTAAAATTGGCCATAACTTTCGATTAGTAAGCGATATGGCTTTCATATTTTACATATGCGTTCTTTGTCACAAGAATTTCTAGTGGTATTATAATGGAGGTGGTCGCTTCTTTTTTGCTACCTAGGAGACATTGTCGCTGCAGCCGGTGGCTGCAATCTTTCGACCACATCACGTGCGAAAACAGCCTGGAATAAGCTCAAGGAGCTGCTACCACTTCTGTCTTCTCTGCCATCTACCATTCAAGTTAAGATGGCCGTGTGTACAGCTCTTGTGTGCGGAGCGCAATGCTCCATTCCAGCGAGACTCGATCATTGATAAAACCAAACCTCCAATGACAGGGCAATGTTCAGACAGATCTGCAATAGCATGCTGCAAGTCACTGTCATCGTCAGGTCCAGTGAGCTTCACTGCCACCGTCAGGTCCAGTGAGCTACTTGTGCGGCTTGGCATTGAGGACCTGGGCATCATCCTTGAGGCGAGAAGGCTGCTATGGTATGAATATGTGGAACGCTCCAACGGTGCGGTCAAGAAAGCCTTTGATATACAGGTGGATGGAAAACGTGGACTTAGGAGGCCCAAGATGACCTAAAAGCCGCAGTGAGTGGAAGCTCTCAGCTATGTACCCTTATGATAGACACACATGGATATCTGGTGTGAGATCTGCCATGCGTACAGCAAGCCAGCCACCTGGAAGGGGCATAGGTGTCGTCTCTGACCATGCACGTTAATAAAAATCCGATGATGAGGATGATGATGATATTGATGATGATGATGATGATGATGATGATGATGATGATGATGATGATGATGGCGATGATGATGATAATGATGATGATGACGATGATGATGATGATGATGATGATGATATATTTGTACATTGTAAATTTTGTATAAAAGTAATACATTGCAATTTAAGCAATTGACATTTTGATTTTTTTTGGCTTGCAGCGACGGCTGAAAGCCAGTTAGATTGGAAAAGTGGTTCCGGTTTTAGACTTCCCTTTCTATGCTATTTTGGATCCTCAGGTGTTTTTTTAAAACAAAAATCAGAGATACAGTCAGCCTTTTCCGGTGTTCTGGTTCCCTCAACCTATAGCTCAATAGCTTTCGCATATTTTAATAGAATACAGGGTACCAGTTTAGTGAGAGATGGTCTAGTGAAAGAGATATCGTTTCTGTGCGAAAGTTTAACTAAACACCGAAGCGAATTTATCCACTAGGCCACGGTCTACTCAGCACTACCGTCAATACAGTTTACCTTCAATAACATGTGCGAGTACATATTGGACATAAAGGTGAATATTATACTCTCCACATTTTCAATTGCCTGCACGAATGAAATTGAATAATTTCATTTGAGAAATTAGAATAATAGCATTTACTGAAAATTATGATTTACCTGCCTGAAACCTCCATTGAATCATAATGTATATGTACAAATTATTAGGGCCCCGCACTGAAAGTGCGGGTGCTCTATAATAATCACTCTGTCCGTCCGTCTGTCTGTCCGTCCACATTTTTTTTAATCCTCCATAACTTTCTAATTCCTGGATGGATATAAATATATACTTTGCAGAAATGTTAACAAAAATGTGATGGAGTGTTGCGCGCAAGACTCAGGTCCGTACCTCAAAGGTCAATGTCATACTTAGAGGTTAAAGGTCAAAAAAGGGTCTTTGTCGTTTCCAATCAATAACTTTGTTATTCCTGGATGGATTTAAATATTACTTGGCAGAAATGTTAACCATAATGTGACGGAGTGTCTCGCGCAAGACCCACAACCGTAACTCGAAGGTCAAGGTCATACTGTAAAAAGGCGTCTTTTTATTGTGTCCAATCTATAACTTTCTTATACCTGAAGGGATTTAAATATTACTTAGCAGAAATACTAACCATAATGTGACAGTGTGTCACGCGCAAGACCCATGTCCGTACCTCAAAGGTCAAGGTCATACGTAGAGGTGAAAGGTATAAAAAAACGTCTTTTTTATCGTGTCCGATCAATATCTTTCTTATTCCTGGATTGATTTTAGAATCTTATACTCCCTTGTATGTATATTTGTGTCGTCACCTAACAATTACATGTTTACTGGCCACATGACATGAATGTGTACTCAGTATGTATGGAAGACCGCCTCCGTGGTCCAGTGATTAAGGTCGGTGAATTGTAATCACTGGAGGGTCATGGGTTCGAGCCCCGCTACCGGCCATGATCGTTTATGTGAGAATATTTGGTAGTTTGTGTCGGAGGATCGGAGTCTAGGACTGGTACTTTCCAGGAACGATGGTTAGGAAACTACCTGCCTGTATATGACTGAAAGATTGTTGAACGGGCGTAAAACCTAGCAAAACAAACAGTATGTATGATGTGTTCTACCACATTATTGTCTCTCATAAATCTGTTAGAGACATTTATTTTGTTTTGTTTGTCCATTTCTACTTGCCAAATCGCATATCGTCCGTGCTCCATAAATCCATTATTCCTCCTGTCTGTCTGTTAACAATGTCTTCTTCCAACTACTATTCAGATACTGCTGAGCAAATTTCAATAAAACAGGGTCATCACAATGATCCCTTACTATCATAGTTGGTCAAAAGTGAGAATGTGAGCAATGTGACATTTGGTCACATGTCAATGCCTCAGTTACCTTTAACATTGAAACATTTCTTCCAATAAATGTCAGGGTAATGCCACATATAAAATTGACACCTCATGGGTTTGTCCATTCCAATGTGTAGATAAACAATATATTGCCTTTGAGTACACTGCATCAAAAGCCTATGTCCCATTAACAAGAACAGTGCAACTTGCTTCCTCACTAGTACTTTTATCTACATCAACTCGTACATCCATGTGGCGGCGATATGGCTACATTTACACCAGGAACAGTACCCTTAAAACCAGGCAAGCCTTTCATTTTAAAAGGAACCTTTATTTAGCTGGTAAAATTAACAAAGTCTTCTTTTTACATGTAAATATGTGTAAATAGAAATTGAAATTGATTCTGATATATAACAAACAGATTGGAATTTCTGTGCTGTGAGTTAATTTCTGCATTATACATAGACAGCCAATGTATATAAGCAATTTATATTCATCTAGGATAAATATAGTATATGAAATATCTGTAGATACATTTTCAAAATGCATTCGAAAATATTCTCTGTGCTATTAATATAATTGCAACAAGGAGATTCTGTACTTTCAAAACATTAGATATCCAACTGTGATAAAAAATAAGGTATATTTATAAATAAATATTTGTAAATAATACATTATAATTTGAGTAAGCAATTGACTTCTCTGCGAATTACTCAATTTTGCAACGTTTGTATGAAGTATATGCATTGTTCATTGTACATTAGAATTGATTATTCAACTCTCATAAGTATTTATTAAATGTCTGAATATAACTATTTGTGGATAATAAAACATTATAAGTGGAATAAGCACATTTTCAAATTATCTCTAAGACGTTGAATGGCTTCCTGGGGCGTTGGCTCCTTTTCACCCTTCTATGAACCAAAGACCTTTTGAAAGATAAAAGCCTACACAGTAATCATGTTATTACTGTAGTTTTTTTTCCTGTGCATGGGGTCTTCATTTAGCACCACGATCCGAAGGAACTGACCGTTCCAAGGCGGCTCTTCTGTGGCGATTTATTTATGTTGTTGTTTGTTACTTACTGTCTGTATCACTTGTGTCTTTTAATTTTGGATGGCCATATGGCCATTTTGTGGGAAAGTAACTGTCCATATGGCCTTCCTTTGTTTAGATTTCCATTATGGTCTGGTCGCTTAATGTTTGTATTTCTTTCCCTTTGGTGTCTTTTATGGATGGAGTAAGTTAATTGTATCAATTCCTGATCTTTGTTTTACTTCTACTTTGCATATCAGGGCTGTTTTGTTTGTGCCGTGTGGCGGCTGTAAAAGGTCTCCCCGTACATGCATTTAATGCTCTTATTTTTCCAATCCTCAGGGATTGCTTATGCAATTGCTTTTCACTGTTCCATCAATTGACATCCTTTAGATACCTGTTGAAGGTCATTATTAAACCGATGTTCGTTCCTCGTTGTATAACAACTGCTTGTTTGACATCCCTGTACTTTAAATAGACTAGGATGTTTTGTGGGCTTTTGTTGTACCGACCTTCTATTCGAAGGAATCTTCTTCAGTAATTTTATTTATTTAATAACCGGTATGAACATCGCTTTAGTTTTGACGGTATCACAACCTTACTAACCAAAATGGGTATTACAAATACATTTAAAATATCAATATCACCCCTTAGGTTACACTCTGCTTCTTCTGTACGGATTCCCCATTCTATTAAGAACTTTAATACTATGTTGCCTTCGGTATTGGTTAGACCCTTAAATTTGTCTTCTGTAACTTCAGTTAATCTCAAAGGAGCAGGCAATACCAATGTTTTTGGGAGTAGTCTTCGTATAAGACTATCTCCACTCAAATCACCCATCCTTCGAAAATATACTAATCCGTGGAAAAGAAGTGGAATGTATCCTAGTATTTCTAAGTGCAATGCCAAGAGGTGCAGATGTTGTTCGCATTTAAGCACTGCGTCTACCGTTACTTCATCTGTAAACGGTAGACGCTTCTCTGTAGTTAACATGTCTGATTTGACATGACAGTCTACAGATTTAATTTATCTAATTATTTGACGTGCTGCAAACTGTTATATGCAGTACGTCGGTCAAACTAACCGCATGCTTAAAACTAGATTGAACGAGCATTATCGTAGAATGAGTAAGCCTAAGAAAACTGACACTTTCTTGTACCGTCACTTTCGACGTACAGGTCATTCTGTAAATAACATTATTATACAACCAGTGGAAAAACTTTATTACGATGCAAATTCTACATCTAGATTCAAAATAATCAAAAGACATGAAGCTGAACTGAAATGGATTAAATTTTTACAGACCCCTTTTCCACTGGGATTTAATGACAACATTTATCATGAGGGTAATATTTCCAGAATGCCGGACTTTGATATTTTCTCACTCCTGGAATGTCGAAAACGCAGAACTAGATCTCACGGCACCAGGAAAAATGGTAACTTTAAACGTAAATCACGTGCGTTTAAACGAAACAATACTAGACTGAAGTGACTGTCAATTATATTATTAAATCAGGGACGCCACTCTATGCTTTCATTTTTAAGTTCATTACCCGTTTCTGTTTTACGTCTTCTGGACACCGAGGCGAATAAATTTTACGATAGTTCTCATCAGTTATATGATGCGGCTCTCTTAACTAGAGGCTATACTCAGCATACTCTCCGTCCTTACATTGATTCTGAAATTAATCATAAACGTCATTTCTTCAAAATATCCTTCATTAATAAGGGTATGGATTTTATAGATTTGCCCAGTATCTTCCGTGAGAGATCGGTGCTTTCTTCCATTCCTGCTTATTTTCAAAATACTGAAACACCTATAATTTGCTATAAATATAACAAACCTGTTAGATCTATCATTTTTAATTTCAATAAACTTGTTTCAGATCTTGATATTGATACTAATACTCCTGATTCATGTGATTGTAAAAACTCAAAGTATTGCTATCCTGCTGCTGGTCATGTAATTACTGGCAATTTGAAAATTATTCCTGATTCTAGGATAAGGAATATAATTTCTAAAGGACCGAAATATCGGTTTCCTTCTAAAATTGATTTCAGTAAATGTAGAGATGAAATCGCTGCTTCCTTGAATGAATTCGGTAATCGATGGTGTAAGCGAGAGTATGTTGAGTGTAAAGCCCTAAAGGACTGGAAACTTAGCATTTTAAGACTAGTGAATAAACGCATTTCTTTCTATTCTCAAAATACTAACTTATTACCTCCTAAGCCCAAGACGTCTTTACGTCATCTCAAACTAGGTATTCAAGAATTTCATAAGAAGTTTGTTTTGGCCCCTGCAGACAAGGCCGCTAACAACGTCGTCGTTGTGTGACGGCTCCACTATGTTAACACGCTTAAGCAGGAGCTTGGTGGTACTAAGGCCTATGAACTTCAGCCTTTGGCTGAAGAGAGATCTATAGTAGATAAACATGTTTGTCTTTCAGCCACCAAGTTTGCTGTGTGTGTTAACGAAGGCCAAGACAAGCTTCCTACGCTATACTGGTTACCAAAACTTCATAAAAAACCTTACAAAGCACGGTTTATTGCAAATTCTAGTTCTTGCACTACCACTGAACTTTCTAAATTATTAACTTCCTGTCTTACTGCTATTAAAACGCATGTAATTAAATATTGTGATAAAGTCTTTGAAAGATCAGGAAGAAATCTGTTTTGGTCTATAAAAATTCGAATGAGGTTTTAAATAAATTGAAATCTAGACAGTTTCGTGCTTCTAGTCTGTCTACCTACGATTTTTCCACTCTTTACACTACACTTCCTCATAATCTTATAAAAGAAAAGCTTAATGATTTAATTGAATGGGCTTTTCACAGAGAAGATTCTCTCTATCTTGCATGTAATGTCAGAAATGCATTTTTCACTTCTAAAGAGCATAAGAATTATACACTTTGGTCATGTCAGAAAGTGTGTGATGCCCTCACCTTTCTACTTGACAATATTTATATTAGATTCGGTACTAAGTTATTTAGACAAATTGTGGGTATTCCGATGGGTACTAATTGCGCACCTCTTGTGGCTGATCTGTTCTTGTATTGTTATGAAAGAGACTTCATTTTGTCGCTTTCCATTGATAACCAATCTGAAATTATTGAAGCTTTTAGCTCTACTTCTAGATATTTAGATGATTTATTAAATATTGATAATACCTATTTTGATGGTTTGATCAGTAAAATTTACCCCCTAGAACTTCAGTTAAATAAAGCAAATTCTTCTGATACCGAGGCCCCGTTTTTAGATTTACATCTATCTATTGTAGATGGATTTGTTTCGTGCAAAATTTATGATAAACGCGATGACTTTGATTTTGAGATTGTAAATTTTCCTTTTTTGGATGGTGATGTTCCTCGTGCGCCATCCTATGGCGTTTATATTTCGCAATTAATTCGATTTGCTAGAGTGTGTAGTCATGTAACTGACTTCAACACTCGTAATAAATTATTAACGGCTAAACTCCTTAATCAGGGTTATCGGTACCATAAACTACGCAAAGCCTTTTCAAAATTTTATAGACGCCATTCTGATTTAATTTTAAAATTCAATATTGGACTTAAATCTCTTCTGCAACAAGGTCTATCGGAACCCGAATTTTATGGTGACTTAGTATATAAATTCAGAAAAATATATAACCGCAATGACTTCAGCACCCAATTTCGTAAAATCATTCTTCGATATAAAAAGATTGGGTACAACATGGATATTATACGACAGACTGCATGCATGGTAGTTAACCCAATCACGGTTGGCAACTTTGCTTCCCTCTTTAATTGCACGCCGGTGGGTCAGGCCTCAGATTCTATGACGGCTCCAACGTAAAGGCTTATTGAAAATTAAAGAGATAATGTTGGTTGGTGCCTGATGCTCTGTCTCTGGTCGGGCTCATCGGAGTCTAACTGTTGGTTTTCTTTTGCTCCAGCATTTCAGTGGTTTCTTGCTGTCGAGTCCTCACCGTTGTCTCACCTCTGTGGTTCTTTGATTTCTGTGTTCACGGAGATGTTGCACTGATGAGTTAGGAGGCCTTCATGCGGACTGAACAAATTATTTGTCTAAATCGCGACGGAAGTAAGGGCGAGGATTGTGGCCACGTAAAATCGATTTAAGCCCCCCAGTGGAAATCTTCCACTGACCGTTCCAAGGCGGCTCTTCTGTGGCGATTTATTTATGTTGTTGTTTGTTACTTACTGTCTGTATCACTTGTGTCTTTTAATTTTGGATGGCCATATGGCCATTTTGTGGGAAAGTAACTGTCCATATGGCCTTCCTTTGTTTAGATTTCCATTATGGTCTGGTCGCTTAATGTTTGTATTTCTTTCCCTTTGGTGTCTTTTATGGATGGAGTAAGTTAATTGTATCAATTCCTGATCTTTGTTTTACTTCTACTTTTTATGATACTTATATTTAATACATTGTATATCTTGGATACATACGGTAACGAAATCAGCAATTTTGTAATGTAAATATACAATACGTTCTTAGCGGTGATAAATGAATAGAAAATATCTTGCATACAGCTTTGTATAGGAAGCAGGTATATGATAGCCTTGACATATTTAAGAAATATATGTACACTATTATTTTTATTGGATACAGATTTCTAGTATATAAATACCCCTTGAACACTGTCACCCTGTATTGTTAAGTGTGGCTCGCGCGTCGATCGTTCGAACTGTGAACTCTGCACATGCATGCTGCTTGGCCAGACCAAGGACAGTCACACCCTTTATGTATCACAAACAATTAATAAAGAGGTTTTAGTATATAATAAGCATGATAAGGTAGTATCAAAAACTAAAGGAGTTACCATTACAATACGCTAATAACATGAAAATTTCGTCATATATCGTTGCAAAGGTAGATCCTCTGTATGTACTATATTGTATTAAATGTATATCAATGTTTGAAAAACACCTTTTTCTCATCCATTTCCACCCATAGTATATAAGTTAAATCTCACTGAAAAACGCATAGTGTCAATCTAAACCATTATGCTGTATTGCCATGATTATAATTGCAGTTGGTCGTCCTTCACATCCTCCTTAATTAACGAGAAGAAAATGTATACTATAGTTTTCTTACCTCATAAATCTCAAAAGCGTGGCACTCCTGCATTGTACTGACAAATTTGAATAAATTAAAGACCGTAAGTAAGGGTTACATATTAATTTGAAAGATTATGATTAATTTTAATTTAAACCTGCTAACGTCCGTATTACATCCATTTAAGATATTGAAAAATATACTTGTCAATATTGAATGCTCCTGTCGGCCATATTTGTTATGGTCTCGCGTAGTCCCGGCTCATACGAGATCAGCCCATTAACTGCCGGGATCTACTACCGGTACCGGACCGAACAGAATAGAATATATTAAGGTCATGGGCATTCTTGTGCATTATACTTTTGTGGTGGGAGAGGTGTTTTAATCATTCATTTTCTAGTACTGTGGCTTTAATTTGTTTCTGTTTCATTTCTCATTTCGCGCGCGAGGTATCACATGACCTGCATATCGTCAACCAATCGTGGCGCGCCTTCTCCTGTTTAGTAACCTGGGTAACCACACACCAATCAGATCCTTTGTTTTTCAAATGGCCAGCCAATCAAATTTAGCGCCGCTCTCTAACGGCTGCTTTGAAATTTGAGCGTCAGTTTCAAAAAATCGACGCTTGTGATCGGACATGCCTTAGAGAAATTTTGTTAAGAGAAATTTTGTTAACAAAATGTTTTCGTTATATCGTTAGCAATTACAAACTATATACAGTTTAAAGAACACTTATTGGAATATTTTATACGTGACTCATTCGTGGAATAATTTCACTGGATTTTAACTTTGGCAATGTTCAAATTAGCATCACGAGCGGACATTGTGCGGACCATTTTTGGCATTCCAAGATGGTATAAAATGAGCAGAAAGGAAGAAACAAAACTGTTCGGATACCTGCTTGATTCAGCAAATGTGTTTGAGGCATTAATGTGTAGGATTTTAGACTGTTCGGCCTTTTGTGATGGGGACAGTTGTTTTTTCTGTGGCGAGTCTAGCCAGTGATGTGCACGTTTTCAAAAAAACATTAAGGCGCCGATTTTGAGCCCGCCAAAATAAACGTTAAAATTTGAATGCGTTCCTCAGACTTTTTTGAAGCAGTTATCGCCTTAACAATGTCTAACAACGATAGTACCACAGGGGACCAAAACCAAACCTCTGATGAGGAATTTTTGGTGCAGTTTTTGACGCAAAATAAGGTCCTTCGTGGATGCGCGAATGAATTAGTACAAAGGGGTTTCACAAGTTGCTACGCACTAGCATTAGCAGAGCCAGAGGACCTTCAAGGCCCCGAAATCCCTACTGGACAACAAAGACTGATCTCACATCTTGTGAAAACTCTGCGCGGCCAATCGCAGACTACCGAAAAGGACTCAACCACACAGTCTGGCCAGGGACCCAGCCAGGCTGCAGCTACCACGACCGGGACAGCCCTCCCAACGTCACAGACTGGTCATCGGCAGGACCAGTCAACATCAGCAGACCTTTACGGTGCAGCTATCATGAGCAACATGATGGCGCAACAACAAGAACTGATTTCAGCACAGCCCCCAGCGAACTCATTCGTCGCCACCCCGGAACAGACCCAGGGACAGCATCGTCAGCCCAGTTGGAATGACCCCCAGATCCATCTTTCCACAGCCACGGGTAAGTCAGTTACAGACTTTTATGACATTTGCGACTTTGTCCAGGGCACCGTTGAGGAAGAAACTATTATTAGTGAGCAAGGGGTGCAGCAACTTGTATTTAAATCAGGCTCTAAGAAACCAAGGTTGGAGAATCTGACTTTAAGTCAGTGGTCAATCGCCAACCTTGCCATCCTGTACAAGTTGTCAGGGGAAAACAAGTTGGGGGGCCCGTCTATGCTGGATTACCTATCTTACACCACCAAGGTGTACCAACTTGTCCAGCGGTTCAGTTTAATGTCCGTACTTTTATACGACAGAGAATACCGCAAGTTACAAGCACAAATGGGGTTTCGATGGGGGACTGACGTCCAACATTTGCATACACTTTGCCTGCAGCCTCGTGACAAGCAACCTTCTCAGGGGGTCAAAAAGCCTGTTGGCCCAAAACCAACGGGAGGCAAGCAAGAAAAACCTAAGAGGGACAGCCCCATTTGCAGGAATTTCAACTCCTCTAAGGGGTGTACTCATCAGACCTGCAGCTTCCGTCATGAATGTATTGTGCCAGGCTGTGGCAAGAGACACACAGTCATGACACACATGACAGAAAAAAACTAGGCATCGAGGTCCAGCCCTCCCCGGGCCTTCAGTTGTCGGCTTGGGAACAGGAATTGTCTGGTGACCCGGATAGGGAGTTCATTTTGCATGGCATCAAAAATGGGTTTGACATAATTGATGCGGATGCAGTTATCTCCCCTGTGTCATCGGATAATCACCCCTCTGCAAGGCCCCAAAGCGCATTATACAAAAAGGCTTCAGAACAAATACTCAAAGAAATATCGTTAGGCAATTATGTTATTTGCGATACCCCTCCAGAGATAATTAGCCCACTAGGGGTCATTCCGAAGCCGGATGGGGATGTTCGCCTGATACATGACTGTTCTCGGCCAGTCGGTTGTGCAGTAAACGATTACTGCTCAACTGACTGGCAACAGAAGTTTTCAACTGTGGATGATGCAGCCTCTAGAATGACAAAGGGCTGCTACTTTGCCAAAGTTGACCTCAAAAGCGCCTACAGATCAGTCAGTATCAGTGAACAAAGCCAGAAGGTCACAGGTTTAAAGTGGCAGTTTAAGGGGAAAACAGTATATATGCGTGATACTAAGCTTTGTTTTGGGGCAAAACTAAGCCCGGGCATCTTCCACCGTCTTACTCAAGCGGTTAAGCGCATGATGGCTCGGAGAGGGTATGACCTCGTTGTGGTATATCTGGATGACTTCCTAATTATATCCGAATCAAAAGCTGAGTGCGCAATTGCACTGAACTTGTTGATACGGCTTCTCAGGAGGCTCGGCTTCTGCATTCATTGGGGGAAAAGTTGTTGACCCGACTACAAAAATTACCTTCTTGGGTATAGAGCTTGACTCAATCACAATGAGTTTGCGTCTGCCGTTCGATAAACTACAAAGTTTTCAATCGGAACTTCAGGGTTTCATTACTCGCAAGCGCGCGTCCAAGCGTCAGCTTCAGGCTCTGGCCGGGCGGCTTTCTTGGGCAGCCGGTGTCGTGAAAGGTGGAAGAGTTTTTCTTCGCCGGATCTTTAACCAGATCAACGCACTTAAGCACGTTTCGCACAAAGCATTAATTTCAAAGGCAGTCAGGGATGATCTGTTGTGGTGGATAAATTTTCTTCAAACATTCAATGGGAGAGCGGCCATTTTGGATGCCACCCCACTAGAGTGTGTGTTTACCGATGCATGTGATGAAGCGGCTGGGGGGGGGGTCTTCGGCACAGACTGGTTTTATTTCAACTGGGCAGCAGCAACCTCAGGCGCAGCAATTACACATAAACGAAAAAGAAGTTTTAGCAGTGGTTGTTGCTGCTCACCGCTGGGCTCCCATGTGGGCAAACAAACGCGTAATAGTGCGCTCAGACAACACAGTCACAGTTGCATCGTTAAACAAAGGCTCATCTCGAAATGACTTCATCATGCAGTGTTTGCGAAAATTGTTTTGGCTGTCAGCAGCCTTTAATTTTCATCTTACTTCAAGGCATTTTTCTGGCTGTCTTAACGTTGCCGCTGATGCGGCCTCGAGACTTCACTCGCCCGGCTATTTACAAACTCTTCTACCGTTCACAGCAGGCACTCCCCTGAACTTTCATATGTCCCCTAACTCTCTCCTGTTTTTACTCCACAGGGAGATCAACAGACCCTGCCCATGGTAGCAGTGTAAACCTTCAAACAGAACCCCCCGGGTCCAGCTCACTTGTCAAGGACTTGGATCATGAAGTCCACTTCTACAGAGGCCATACTTTTGCACCTTCTACAAATCGAACATACATTGCTCAGCGACAGGCATTTCTAAAATTTTGCACGGAGATAAACATTTGTCCAGTACCACTGTCACAAGAGAATTTAGGTCGATACATTGCATTTCTTTCACGCAGGTTATGCTTTACTTCTGTACGACAATACCTGAATGTAGTTCGAATTATACATTTAGAAGCTGGGCATGCAAATCCTCTGGAGCACAACTGGTATGTGGCCTCCATTCTCAAGGGCGTTAAACGGGTAAAGGGTTGTCATTCAGAACAAAAGCTTCCTATCACTTTGGACATCCTTAAAAGGTTGGTCTGCCACCTAAATTTGACCTTACCCCTTGACAGGGTCTTTTGGGCGGCATGTTTAGTAGCATTTTATTCCTTTTTTAGAAAATCCAATCTCCTTATTCCAACCCTAGACGCGTTTGACCCCAGTCGACATTTGTGTAGGTCTGACGTAAATTTCCGACCAGATGGTGCGGTCTTAACTGTTCGCTGGTCCAAAGTCATTCAGTTCAGGGAGCGAACCCTCTTAATCCCCCTACCCCTCATTAAGAATTCCCTTTTTTGCCCCTCTACGGCTCTGCTTGGTCTTTGTCTCAATACCCCTCTGCAGAAGGACCCAGCTCCTCTTTTCAGTTATGCTGACAATGGCAGTGCAATACCGCTAACACAAGATAGGTTCATCTCTAAGCTTCGCGGAGCATTAACATATTTGGGATATCCAGCAAATAAGTACTCGGGGCATAGTTTTAGACGGGGAGGGGCATCCCTGGCTTTACAGTGTGGTTTACCTGTGGACCTCATAAAGATCCAAGGCGACTGGAATAGTAATGCCTATGAAAGATACCTTGAACCATCTTTTGGCCTAAGACAAAAAGTAGCCTCGTCCCTTGGATCCCATACAGTCAGCTATTTAACTAGGTGCAACCCTTGACCAGGTCGCAAATGTGATATGTTGGTAACTGACTTGCACATGTCTCTTGTGTACATACTTACATGTATTATTTGCTTTTAAATGAAAGTTTTCATGCCTTCTACTTATGTTTTCCTGGTATGCTTTCATACTGCTGTTTTGTGATATCCTTGCTACTCCCTACCACTTACTACCTACCATCTTTGGGACTCTGGAGGTATTTTTGAAAATTTCACCAGGTGACATGTTTTAAATGTGATAAAATGTACTTTAATTTTACTTTCAGGTCTGCCAGACCTTAAGAAATTTTCAAATATATGGTTCCTTGTCCCAAAGATGTGTCTTATTTATCTCTTTGTGTCCAACACAATTGTTTGCAGTTGATCACGTCTGGCAGGGTGGGTGGCATTCCTGGAGCCAGTAAGTGCAGCTACATTTGCTGTGTAAGACAGCCAGCCTCAAGATACTGACTGCAGGAATGCACGCTCGGCCCCGGCAGAAGTGATCAGCTGTGGAGAGTTAGCAAGGTTTAATTGAAAGATTATGATTAATTTTAATTTAAACCTGCTAACGTCCGTATTACATCCATTTAAGATATTGAAAAATATACTTGTCAATATTGAATGCTCCTGTCGGCCATATTTGTTATGGTCTCGCGTAGTCCCGGCTCATACGAGATCAGCCCATTAACTGCCGGGATCTACTACCGGTACCGGACCGAACAGAATAGAAAATATTAAGGTCATGGGCATTCTTGTGCATTATACTTTTGTGGTGGGAGAGGTGTTTTAATCATTCATTTTCTAGTACTGTGGCTTTAATTTGTTTCTGTTTCATTTCTCATTTCGCGCGCGAGGTATCACATGACCTGCATATCGTCAACCAATCGTGGCGCGCCTTCTCCTGTTTAGTAACCTGGGTAACCACACACCAATCAGATCCTTTGTTTTTCAAATGGCCAGCCAATCAAATTTAGCGCCGCTCTCTAACGGCTGCTTTGAAATTTGAGCGTCAGTTTAAAAAAATCGACGCTTGTGATCGGACATGCCTTAGAGAAATTTTGTTACCCTCCCACCCACACCTTGTTTTGTATATAGTAGGTTAGTCTCGTAGTTTAGTCTGGAACCATGTTGACAACAATTTTATGTGTATTGCTAGTCCCCAAGCAACTAGTCCTAATCATTCTAGTCATTTTTATTTTTCTTGCCTCTGTCGAGACCTCAGTATTAATATAGTTGCCAAATTACTGGCCATTCAAGATACATTGTTAGAATATCTAACACACATTGCTAGTCCCTGTTTTGTTTATTTGTTTCTTTTATTACTTGTGATAAGATGTGTTTATGATTCAGAGACATGGGTGTGGCTTACACTATCTACACTATATCTATAATAGAGGGTCAGACATTGACAATAATGTGATATCAGTACATAAACAATGGACATAGAGGTCTACACGTATTCGACGAGCGACCCTTAGTGCTATGATGAAATAATTTCATGGATATATAGTGCAGTGTTTTTACATACTCAATGGACATTAAAGTGGTCTTTTACTTTAGTGACTTTATTCAACAGTGCTTAGGAGGTGAACTGAAACAGTTTTGGATTATATTAACCGACACTTTATAGTGATTACATATCATTGACATTTGTGTTAAGACACACAGACTGCTGCAATAAGCAGAAATAACCAACATTGTCATTTACAAGAACTATAGTCTATCCTCTGTTGTGAAGGTATTTTTGAAAATTTCACCAGGTGACATGTTTTAAATGTGATAAAATGTACTTTAATTTTACTTTCAGGTCTGCCAGACCTTAAGAAATTTTCAAATATATGGTTCCTTGTCCCAAAGATGTGTCTTATTTATCTCTTTGTGTCCAACACAATTGTTTGCAGTTGATCACGTCTGGCAGGGTGGGTGGCATTCCTGGAGCCAGTAAGTGCAGCTACATTTGCTGTGTAAGACAGCCAGCCTCAAGATACTGACTGCAGGAATGCACGCTCGGCCCCGGCAGAAGTGATCAGCTGTGGAGAGTTAGCAAGGTTTAAAAAGGCAATTATCACTAAGCGTTTGCTGTGATCTCCATAGCTGCAGGATTCGTACTTCGAATCATTGACTCTCGTTATCTCGACCTCGCCTATCTCGATCCTATCACTTATGTCGAACCGATATCTAAGTCCCGTATGTTTCTCCTATATATTTTTTGTATTTCAACTTCGCACGTGTCGAACTACTTTTAAGTCGACAATTCGGCTATCTCGCCCATCATTTTCAGTCCCTGAATATATGTTTGACTGTTTTTACTACTGCGTATCTCGAACCGGGATTCATGACGTAAAGAAGGAAGAAAAAACAACAACAAACAAATGATGCCGCCGGTCTTTCTGTTAAAGAAAATAATATTAATAATACTCTTTTACAAAACAGTTCATCAACAGTCACAATGTTTTTAATTTTCCAATTTGTCCAGGTGCGTTAATTCGCAATTAAAATTAGCGCAAACAATACATTTACCGCTATTACGAAAATCACGTACGTGTTATAAAGACTGACACGCGGTGCTCAGCCTTTGATCTTAAAACCGTCTCGTTTCAATGAGTTCAAAGATTTCCGTGATGAAAGGCGGCTCTGATTTGTATTAATGTACGATTAAGTATGACAAGGCTGTTTAACTGGGTTTTTTTTTTTCGTACTCGTCATTAGTGTCAAAATTGAGTACCTTCCCTTGTCCCCATGCACATACGAACAGTGTAGATCCTAAAGCGATGGCTCATGACCAGCTTTCTCGGCAGGACCTATGTCGTGATTTACCGCATATTCTTAACGTCTTTACGTACAAGTAGCATTTATTTTTGCGGTAACGTACCTCACCGACGTTGTTACGGTTTTGTAATCTACGTTACTGTGCATAACGTAACTTCGGGTATGTACGCCATTAAACAGTTTAACAGGAAAGAACCTGTACGAAGTATTTCTTATTAATTTCAAGTGTTTTCCCCCAAAACCTAAACTGTTTCAATCAATACGAGAGACTTCCATATGGCTTATAGCTTGTACTACTCACCGAAGTGATATAAGCATTGCATTCACAAGCGGGGAACCAGTCCATTTAAGTACATACATATTTTTAGCTTATTTGGATACCAGGATTTGCAGGAATTTAAAAGACAACAAAACACGTGAGAAATCTTTTATAATCGCTTACTTCGAAAAGCTCCATTACTTTCATAAACAAATTTTTAAAACTCAATAAGCGGTGCATGTAAGTGCTATTACTCTGGAATAACCAAGAACATCAAGCATAACGGCAAATAATGGGCTCCGACATGCATGTGACGTCACACTTTGATTATCTCGTACTACGGACACCTCGAACTTTTTTATCCGGCCCCGAGCGTCAAACTCCATGTTGATATCTATTATATTATAAAATTTCATACCAACCCGTGGCTTGGTCACTGAGAACTCGTCCGGAAAAGATTAGGGAGAGCTTTGCATGCCTCCAGAGAACCTTTTGAGTCCGCAGTTTTAAATACTGAAACACTCTTACACAACTTCATACTCATATCTATCATATCTAAACATTTCAGCACAATCCGCCGAGTTGTTACTGAGAACTTGTCTGGACAAAAGTTTGGCGGAAAGCAAAAAATAGGAGGAGAGCTAACCAAGCAACATTACGAAAACACGCCTTTACAAATGCGTCGGATATTCTGCCGCAGAAAAAAAAAACGAACAAGATGAACAGTTGTGTTATTTATCTGCTCAAAATCTAGATTGCGGGCAGTCGTAAGAACCACCATGGTTCAAACGAGTACCCACACTCTATAATTGGGAGCGGAAATAAGAAAAAATATTATATACCCATGTAAACCCCAGTTTTACTGTATGAAAGTGGGGTTCTAGGGGCTCGGAATAATAAAGGCGCGTTTTCATGATGAAAACCAATAAGTCTCCCCACTTCATGTGAGAGACATAATCATTATCCCGCTTAATAAATTAATTAAGCCACACCTATTACTGATTATCATGCATTCAAATTACTAAATTCAATTCACAAAATGCATAACAAACAGTGCAGGTCCTAATCAGAGGTCTTCTTTAAAGCTATCTGATCTGGATCTACGCTGTTTGCAAAGGTATGTTTTGTCGTGTCCAGCGAGATAAGTGTTAAATATGCATTTCAGCCAGTTTATAACACTAGTTTAAGCCTTCAAGCAACGACTTCCTGGTGCGACATTTCTGTATGTATTGTCATTGCACAAGGAGTAAGTCTGATCAGGGTCCGCACTGTTTGCATTAATTACAAGGATATATGAGAAAAAATATTAAGCTGTTCCAGATTTGTGAGAGCAAAATGTGGGATAATAGTGTCCAGGGTTAATTTTAAATAATATCTTTATTTAACAGCCTTAATACTTTCCTGTTACAGTCGAACTTCAATGGCTCGAACACCTTTGGGACCTCGAAAATCTGTTCGAGACAGGGGTAGTTCGAGCCACTGAGGTTACTGTCAGGCGGCATAACGAGATACTTTTAGACATTTTTTCGGTGTTCTATAATGAAAATTTATGCTGTGTGTACTCATTAGAATCGCCTCATCGAGGCGATTCTAATGAGTACACACAGCATAGATTTGCAAGATATAAGACTAAAGTCTCCTTAATTACCCCCCACTTTTTCTTATGTAGAGGATTTCGCTATGGGGGTTAAGAATGGGTTCGACACATCCATGGTAAACGAGCCATCGGTGTTCGAGCCATCGAAGTTCTACTGTATTTCAATTGGCAGATTCAGTTAATAACGGCTCATGAGGCAAAATAATTGTGTTGATGTATAAAGTAGAGATTTGCCTCCCTACAGACCAAGTTTTGCTTGTGAAGGTTAACTTGTAAGTATTTTATTTATTCATTAGTAAAGTTTCTGCGATAAACAAAATGTAACAGCCAGGCAGCAGTTTGAAATATGTCCCGCTTAGATCCTGTTATAAAGCACTTGGTTGTTTAAGCAATGTCCCATCTCTAAAATGATATTGGTTATTTTGGAAGGTAAAACTCGCACGTTCTTACAGATGGACATTTGTTGGGTACTACAGTGTTAATTTTTCACCTATAAGTACCCAACAATCAGCTAAAATTTGCACAAGTACCCAACATGTCCCATCAAATTTGTTGGCTACTTTTTCGGACACTAACGGAATAAACGGCAAGTACCCAACTTATGTCTACCCAACATGTGCCCGTGGATGCGCTCGATCAAACTAGCATAGACATAAGAAGTGAAGTCGAGGATCAGTAATCGATACATAGAGAATACCAGGTTCGTGCCTTTTGATATCAAGTTTATCAGGCAGGGCTTCGAGAACGCTTGTAGAATCGCGAGGCTTGCCGAGCGATTCTACATGCGTTCTCGAAGCCGAGCCTGATAAACTTGATATCAAATGACACGAATCTGGTATTCTATTTATCAGTTTATCCCCTTGTACACTCTTAAATTAACAATTTACGATCAGATGTTAATGGTCCTCAGTGCTTCCCCGCATTCTTGCGGGCGATATATTTAGTATCAGCTGACCATATTTTCCTATGATATCTTTTCAAGTATTTTTTTTTATGCCCCCGGAATCTAAGAGATTCGGGGGCATATAGTTTTTGGTCTGTCCGTCTGTTTGTCCGTTTGTCCGTCTGCAAAAACTTTAACATTGGGCATAACTTTTGAATGGTAATAGATAGAGCTTTCATATTTCACATGTGTATACCTTATCACAAGACCTTTCCAGTGGTACCATAATTTTTGATCTCGTGACCTTGAACTTGACCTTTGACCTATTTTTTTCAAAATTTTTAAAAACATTAACATTGGCGCTGTCCGGGGGCATCAGTGTTTCACAAACACATCTTGTTTCATTTTTTTTCCAGTTGCAATGACATTTTTGTCATTTTTCCAGTAGTCGGGTTCATTCATAAAAGTGCAATGTCACGTTGACGTGATAAAGCTCACTTGTCCTGAGATAGCATATCTTTATCAGGTCAGTACGTGCTAATGCAATATATATACGGGGTAACTGATAAAATAACCATCAGAGACAACCAAAGGGAAAGTTTGCTTGTTTGTTTAAGGTTTATCGTACCCGTCAACACTATTAAGGTTATGTTTGTATGAATTGGAGTTTAACGGCCTAGTCATCACTATTTAGGTCATTTTTGAGCCGGTCAGTTTACCTACCACAGGCTAATACGTAAGCGTTTAACGGTACAGTGTACATTCTTTCGCCAGAAACTGACAACTGCCCTTCTTGAATCAGCGGAAGGGAGAGAATGACCGTAGAAAAGATACCATGATCAATCTCCATGAAAGAATGTTGCCGACCCAGGCAGGTCTCGAACCCGCGTCCTCCTGATCACCAGTCAGACGCGCATCCGACTGAGCTACCGAGGCCGGCACACTATTTAGGTCATTTTGGAGCTGTTGCTTCCAATTTTGTGGGGCTTTTACCCGACATTGAAATGAAATGACATCTCAATCCCTGCCGCCCAAGGAAACAATAAGATTTATATGCATGGACGGTCCGACTCGCACCACTTTGCATGGGCAGGCTTAGTGTAAATCATAGTGTAGATTATATTTTCTTGTCCTTTGGGATCATTGATTACATTGTGGAATTTTGAAAATATCTGAGGGTCACTGATGAGGCCTAATTGGCCGAAACTAGCTAGTCTGGCCCAGAAAACATGTAGTACACTCCTATTTTTTAGTTCTGTGGTGTATTCCTTGCTTCCAAAGGATAACCCTTTTATAGAACATATTAGACCTTCTTAGCGGTTTACCAGTACTCTGGTGCACTCGGTTGCAGCTATGTGTGGAAGCATTATGTAGCCCAATCTATTTCTCCAAGTCCGGATGGGCGTGGGCAAACCGAAGGGAAAGAAATATAAACATGAAATAACTAGAACATAATGAAAACATCAATAGCGAAAAGCAAAAAGGATAATTATTTTCCCACAAATTGACCAATTGGCTATCCAGAAACAAAAATATATAATTTATGCACACATTAAAAGACGAAGTACACCAATAAAGGCATACGAAGCTAAACCATGTCCCATCTCCATATGACCTTAGTTGTTATTATAACGTGAACATTCAGACATAACAAGAATCATTACGATCCCGTATTCATGGTTACATATTCACTCTTTTCTATGGTTGAAGCTGCTCCCTTCCAGACAGAGACAGCCTGTTGCACAAACTGTTTCACAGACTGTAAGTAGTCTTTTCCCCTCAGGGTACTGCTAATGTAATTAAGAGAAGTTAATTAATATACTGTTCATGAGGCATTTTCGGAAGACAAAATGGCCTGTTTATGTTGTTCATCAGTTATTTCTCGCCCTCCCAATAGACGGCAGTTGTGTAACATGTGGAAGTCATTAAAGATGATGACGTTACATAGCTTCAGATCAGAGCCGGTTACGAGGATAACCGAGCGACAATTTTTCATATTTCTTATCAGAAATATATGTTGTGGGTACTTGTTAGAATCACATCCTCGATGTGGTGATTCTAGCAAGTACCTACAACATATATTTTAATAGAGGAATGATAAATTTATCTTTGCCCGTCACTTGGAGGGTACAACTTTAAAACGTATATAACTTGTAAAATTCTTTATATATTTGGTAACACTTACCAGTGATTGATTTTTAGTCGATCAGTGCAATAGCGTACACTGGTAGGAGAAAGCGCAAAGTCACCAAACACTTAGTTTTCAAAGACTAAGATTTGCCTAGGTGTATGTGCAGTCTCATCAGTCTCGAATATGGTTTGAGTTAAGTCAGGCTATTGAATAACGTATCTTGGCATAATACCTATTTCCCGCAACAGATGTTTTGTTTTGTGCTCAAAATTAAATAAATATTGTTTCAAACTCTATGTAACTGCTTCAGGACTTGTGTGCAGGACTTTGGTGCCTCTGATGGGCGCTGTTGGTTGATTGTAACGCTTCCGGATCATTGCCTCCACTTCTATTTTGATAGATTATATACAGCTGTTTAAAGATACACTTGGCATGTTTAGAATTATTTGTAAGGTATAGTTTAGCACAAACAACTCAATTGATGGCCACGACATCGCATATGTATCTGAACAAAAACTGCTAGGTCTGCTGATCGACAATAAGCGTACTTGGTCGGCCCATATAGACAATATCTGAGCTCTGCTTTCATCTAAAATATCCCTCCTAAGACAATTGGCTGTTTATGTCTCAACTGATGTTTTAAAGAATTTTATCAGAGTTATATATTGCCAATTATCGACTATGGGTCCATCACATGGGCAGGAACATCAGCAACTAACCTAGATCGGATACTCAAATTAAAAAAACGCGCAGCCAGAATCATTTTACAAGCAGATTTTAATACACCATCCTCAACTATGTTTACAGCGTTAGGTTGGCAACCAATTCACAAAAGACTGAAATACAATAAAGCCGTTTTTATATACAAAGCTCTGAATGGTTTAACGCCGAAATATATCACCTCGTTGTTAAAACCAGCAGCAGAAACTCACAATCGCTATCTAAGATCATCGGTCAACGGCACATTGGCGGTTCCTAGATCATGTACAGCCTTATATGATCGTTCATTTTCAGTCACAGCACCGAGACTATGGAACTCACTTCCTATCTCACTAAGATATGCATCCGTTTTGAATGCTTTTAAAGCCAGTCTCACAAATGCACTTTAATTGTCTTATTGTTTTTACTGGGACGATACTGTTGCGAACATTATAACATCCCATTTTAGGTGAAACGATATATCTTTTAACCTTTAATAGAATTTTAACGCGCCCTCGGTTTTTTTCTCAACAAGATAACTTATTGCATGGTATTTTAACGAGAAGCTGTGATACAAATTACTGCGTATAATTCAAACAAACAATGTGATAGATTTGCCCTTGTTTATTTCGTTTGTACTTTTATTTATTGTATATATGTTTGTTCTTTTAATGTGTTACAGAGGGCCACATGGTAGACTAGCCATATGGCTAAATGTGTTTTACCCTCTTTAAATAATGTAAAATAAATAATAAATAAATAATCCCTGTCCATGCATTTAAGTCAATGGCAACCTCAAGGTCGCTGCTTTAAAATAAGACCAATGCCATTGAATGTTAGAATGCTCTGTTTCAACTAATTTCCATTGGGAAACAGTGCCACACTCACAGTGTCACGTTTTGGGGGTTAGAACTATCTACGTTTTTTTCAAACGTAACAAAACGGCGATAAACATGGTAAAACGTAGTGAAAACGAATTACACACGGCTACATAGGCCACAGCCTCACTGTAACGCACTTGGGGCTAGGTGTTACTGCGTATGTTAAAACATAACAGAGCGGCAAAAATCGTAGTAAAACGTAGTGAAAACGTACTACATACGGCTATATATGGCTACATAGGCCACAGTCTCACTGTAACGTATTGATGGCTAGGTTTTACTGCGTATATTAAAACATAGCAGAGCGGCAATAATCGTAGTAAAAGCGTAGTGAATACGTACTATGGCTACATACGTGATCCAGTTACGTTTTAAAACATTGTTTTGTTTGTTTGTTTGATTTGATGTTTAACGTTCCGTCAACACTGGAAATGTGTTTTGGAGACGTTGCTTTCAATTGTGTGGGTCTTTTGCCCGACTTTGAGATGAAATGACATCTCAAGCCCTGCCGCCCGATGAAACCAATAGGGTTTATAGAACATATTAGACCTTTGTAGCCTGATGCTCTGTCTCTGGTCGGGCTCATCGGAGTCTAACTGTTGGTTTTCTTTTGCTCCAGCATTTCAGTGGTTTCTTGCTGTCGAGTCCTCACCGTTGTCCCACCTCTGTGGTTCTTTGATTTTTGTGTTCACGGAGATGTTGCACTGATGAGTTAGGTGGCCTTCATGCGGACTGAACAAATTATTTCTCTAAATCGCGACGGAAGTAAGGGCGAGGATTGTGGCCACGTAAAATCGATTTAAGCCCCCCCCCCCCCCAGTGGAAATCTTCCACTGACCGTTCCAAGGCGGCTCTTCTGTGGCGATTTATTTATGTTGTTGTTTGTTACTTACTGTGTGTATCACTTGTGTCTTTTGGTTTTGGATGGCCATATGGCCATTTTGTGGGAAAGTAACTGTCCTTATGGCCTTCCTTTGTTTAGGTTTCCATTATGGTCTGGTCGCTTAATGTTTGTATTTCTTTCCCTTTGGTGTCTTTTATGGGTGGAGTAAGTTAATTGTATCAATTCCTGATCTTTGTTTTACTTCTACTTTTTATAAGCACTGACAGTCCGACTCGCACCGCCTTGCCTGGGCAGGCTTAGATCCTCTGAGCAGTTTACCAGTACTTGTGTGCGGGTAGGTTTCAGCTCAACGTGGAAGCATCCTGCAGCCCATTTATTTCTTCAAGCCCCGATGTGCGGGGCCAACGTTTCAAAACATAAGTGACATTTCGGTATACATTACGTATACCTAGTAAAAACGCGTAGTGTTCCTCAGCATATTACACTACGCATTACCTACAGATCCCAACGTATTAATATGTTTTGCTACGTTTTATTCTACGCTTCATTACGTTTCAGTAAGTTTTTGGTAGGTATACTGCATGCAAAAGAGTGTAATTTCAGTAAGTTTTTGTGTTAGGTATACTGCATACGACAGTTTAATTGCTTCTAATGCACCAGTTTCCAACATATCAAAGGCATCTGCTGTCCATTTAAAATTCCTAAAAGCTACAATTTTAACTCGACAGCAGCTGGCTTTGATCTGCAGGAAATTGATGCATTAGCAACAATTAAACAATTATGCACACAGAAAATGATGCCCGCAAGGCATACATTTAAAATTGCTTATGAACATGTGTTTAGTAAGTGTAAAATTTGCAGGCTTGTATTCCAAGGCGGTTCTTCTGTGACGGTTTATTTATGTTGTTGTTGGTTACTACTCACTGTGTGTATCACTTGTGTCTTTTTATTTTGGATGGCCATTTGGCCATTTTGTGGGAAAGTATCTGTCCTTATGGCCATCCTTTGTTTAGGTTTCCATTATGGTCTGTTCGCTTCATGTTTGTGTTTCTTTCCCTTTGGTGTCTTTGATAGGTGGAGTAAGTTAATTGTATCGATTCCTGATCTTTGTTTTACTTCTACTTTGTATGAAAACCTCAATTCCCGTGTCTGTCTGCACTGAACCATAATCCTGGACTGTAATGTATGGTTTATAGAACTCTTCGTGTAACAGAATATTACTTTTTAAATAACTCTACAAATTCAAATTTATTTGCAGCTGAGGCAGAAGTCGGAATATTGTTTTTTTCTTTTGATAGTAACAGTAGCTACAGAAATACAATTCAAAGTCATTTGCCTATTAGTACAGTAAAATTCCGATGTTAAGACCACCTTTAGGATTGTTCAAACGTGGTCTTAAAGGCCAATTTTGAACCGTCCTGAATATGGTCGCTGACCAGAGGACACTGTTTGCAGAAAATACAAAGAAAGAAAGAATAAAATAACTTTCTAAATAAGAATGTTAAAGCGAATTACAATCTCAATTTTTGGTGGTCTTAAGGGGAATCGGAACACCTTCAGGGACGGCAACTCTTAAAAAAGTATTTTTGTCTCTCATGTCAAAAGGGGTCACCTCTTAAAGAAAAGAATTTTCTCCTGGGGAGGAAAGTCATTACTTTAAGAGAAGACCCCTTTTTCAGTGACACAGGGCTTATAAGAAAAGCAAACAGGAAGTCGCAAAAGTTGACTCCCTTTGAAAAATGGCGGAAATATCTGCCAGGTGTTCCCATTCCCCTAAATAGCGGAATGTTACTCTACATTTTGTTGTGTTATTTAGCAATATACAGGACAGCCTGTGGGGGTATAACTAATTACCAGTCGGTAACGGAACGATCTGGTCTACTTGCATGCAAACACACAAATAGTATATATAACAAAAGGTCACAAATATATTCCTCATCACAATTCCCAGAAAAGTATTTCCTTTAATCACAAGTCACAGAGAATACTAAAATTACAAGTCACAAACAGATACTTTTGCAAATTCTCAGATCATGCAACTAATTTTAATTGGCCAACACAGATTCTGTGTCACTAGTCAAAGACTTATTTTAAGGCTTTTTACAAATCACAGACTTTATAAAACCCGACCACAAGTCACAGAAATACCTCATACCCCACTACCAAAAGTCACAGAAATACCTCCCCCGCCCCACTACCACAAGTCACAACGGTCCCCGCCCATAGGGGCTTGAAGAAATATATGGGGCTGCATGATGCTTCCACGCAGAGCTGAATCCGGCCCGCACACTAGTACTGGTAAACCGCTTAGAGGATCTAAGCCTGTCCAGGAACCGCGGTGCGAGGAGGACCGTCCATGCTAATAAACCCTATTGGTTTAATTGGCGACAGGGCTTGAGATGTCATTTCATCTCAATGTCGGGTAAATGTCCCACAAAATTGGAAGCAACGTCTCCAAAATGACCTTTACAGTGTTGACGGGGACGTTAAACCTCAAATCAAACAAAACCACAAGTCACAGAAATACCTCCCACCCCACTACCACAAGTCCCAGAAATACCTCCCGCCCCACTACCCACACTCTCTGAAATATGTATAATCCTACGTTAGTTTGGTTACTAATGGCATGAAATACCTCCCACCCACTTCCCACATTCCCTGAAATATGTATAATCCTACGTTTGTTGTGTTACTAATGACATGAGATACCTCCCCCACCACTACCCACACTCCCTGCTTCCACGCAGAGCTGAAACTGACCACACATGAGTACTGGTAAACTGCTTAGAAGGACTAAGCCTGCCCAGGCAAAGCGGTGTGAATCAGACCGCCCAATGCAGCCGTTTGGTTTCATTGGGCGGCAGGGCTTGAGATGTCATTTTATCTCAATGTCGGGTAAAAGTCCCACAAAATTGGAAGCAGTGTCTCCAAAATGACCTAAATAGTGTTGACGGGGACGTTAAACCTCAATTCAAATAAACAAACAAAAACACTCCCTGAAATATGTATAATCCTACGGTCGTTTTGTTAGCTGCATTGTGTTATGACAGATTTTAATAGACAGTTTGATATTATTAACTAATGACATCAGATTCAAGAAATAATGTTTAGAATTAATGCTTAAGAGCATTAAAAGGCAATATTATCAATTGTGATTGTCTGTTTGATTTGAGGTTTAACGTCCCCGTCAAAGCTGCATAGGTCATTTCGGTGTCGTTGCTTCCAATTTTGTTGGGCTTTTTCCGACATTAAGATGAAATTAAATCTCTAGCCCTGTCGCCAAATGAAACAAATAGGGTTTATTTGCATGGACGGTCAGACTCACACTGCTTTGCCTGGGCAGGCTTAGATACTCTAAGCGGTTTACCAGTACTGGCATGCGGTCGGTTTCAGCTCTGCGTGGAAGCATCATGCAGCCCGTCTATTCCATCAAGCCCCGACGGACGGCGACCGATCAGTATTGATATATATATATAATGCGTATTTCTTCTTTTTTTTTTTTACTTTGCAACCAATTGTCAATTTGATTTAATAACATCATCAACACGCGCCAGGGATTCAAACAGTGTGCAGTAAAGTCAATGGCGTATTGGTCCTGAAAGGCGCTGCATTGTAAAAAATATTCCACTATGGACAGTTATTTTGAAAAGTCAGTTATTGTTAACTCATACTTTATTTTTCTCGGACATTATTTTTCTCGGACAGTCCGTAAGACCATGCCGTTGTGAATTATTTAAAAGTTTACCTTTTGGTAATCTATAGTTAAGTTCAGTATGTAGTTGAACGGCCCAGCAAACATTTATTAAGGCCATGCTGATTCTGTCAGTGTACCTGCAAACGCTTACGTTGGCAATGCGTGATACCTTTAAGTGTATTATTCAGAACATATTCGTTCTCCATAAAGTAACAATTGCCCTTCTTAAACCAGTTGAAATGGGAGAACGAGACAAGAGGTAGATTGGTCAATATTTCTGGCTATGTTATCCTCAGCCAAGTTATGCATGTCAACCCACATGTATCTCTCCATACCCTATCACTTCCTCATGGGGCTTGCATGCAAGCAACATTCACAGGGCAATAACTAGAACCATCAAAGTCATTATCAGGGCCCGCGATTGCACTTGTGTTACGAGGGGAGTATGTGTGAATGCAGGAGGTGGGGGACGGATTGGTAGAAAAGTTAAGACATACAATGGGGTTGCACAGTCTCTAGTCTAGCTAGTAATCAAAGGTCACTCGGGTGCTTTGACGGTTTCTTGCTAGTTATTTTAAACAGTGTCGGCTACATGCATGTTAATGTTTTTTTGTTTTTTTTGCAATTCAGTACCCATAAATAACTAAGGTTTATAAGTCGATAAAGGATTAAATGTCAAAGTTTATTAAAGTAGTGTTATTGTCTTAAGCTACACATGCTGGGACCCACCCTGCCCAACTTAATCCTTCATATATTCTGTAGAACCCTGTTCGTACTAGATATATAGCGGATAGCCGAGTCGGTACGCAAACCATTTTTGTTAGACCCAATAGTCCCGAAGATATTCATCTCTGGACGTGTTCCCCTTTCGCTGGAAACTATTTTCTCCGCTAGATGTTTCGCCTCAAAAGACGTTACTTCTTGTCATTTCGCCCATCCAGTCGTGTCGCCTTACGCACACTAGTAGGTTCAACCCACCCACATGAATGTAGATTATGTTAGGTAGATAGCCTCAGCGGCATTATATCGTTTACCACCTCATCTCTTCTCCCAATGAAGTATTGGGCCTTTATGATTGACCCACCTTCCTCTTCCTCAGCCTGCGCATCCATATAGTATAACCAGAGACTTCTCTTGCTGCATGAAGGGGCATTGAAGTACTGGGCCTTTATGATTGAGCCATCTTACAAGAGGAACTTATATTTCTCATCAGTCAGAGGAACATACAGCCTTGTTAAAACTATTCCTTACTTGATCGCGCAGTCGATGGGCACGATCGCAAATACCCGCTTTTTATACGCCCGTTTGAAAAACGGTGGTGTTATGTTATGCCCACTGGTGTCCGTCCGTCCGAGCAAATCAGAGGACACTAGTTGGGTAGGCCTATCTTGGGTACTTGCCGTGTAGCCAGTAGCCTGTTGGGTATTTTGGCGATTGTTGGGTACTTTGAATGGGAAAATTAACATTGGGGTACCAACCAAATGTCCTCTCGTACTCGTAAACACGTCCGCCCGTCGGCCCGTCTGTCTGTTAACTTTTCTTTTCGGATATCTCCCCATACAGTTTACATGCGATCAAGCTGAAACTTCATACATAGTTAGACCATGATGTGGGGCAGCGCATATTGTTTCGAGGTTGCGGTCCACCACATATTAATACAGTCATGCCCCTTTGAAATGTTTTTGCAAACTTTTCGTTTCCGGATAACTCCTCCTACAGTTTACATCCGATCAAGCTGAAATTTCATACATAGTTAGACCATGATGTGGGGCAGTGCACATTGTTTCGAGGTTACGGTCCACCAAATAATAATAGAGATATGCCCTTTGAATGTTTTTGTAAACTTTTCGTTTCCGGATAACTCCTCCTACAGTTTACATCCGATCAAGCTGAAACTTCATACATAGTTAAACCATGATGTCGGGCAGCGCATATTATTTCGAGGTTATAGTCCACCGAATAATAATAGAATTATACCTCTTTGAAAGTTTTTGTAAACTTTTCGTTTCCGGATGACTCCTACATTTTACATCCGATTTACCAGTAACTTCATATAAAATGAGACCTTGATGTGGGGTAGTGCATATTGTTTCGAGGTTATAGTCCACCAAATAATAATATAGTTATGTCCCTTTGAAAAATTCTGTAAACATTTTGTTTTCGAATAACTCCTCCTACATTTTATATCCGATGATGTTGAAATTTTACATAAGTAAGACCATGCTATGGAACAGTGCATATTATTTTGAGGTTACGGTCTAACAAATATTACCACCGTTTTACCCCTTTCACAGATTTTTTCTAAACATTCCGTTTCCGGATAACTCCTCTTACATTTTACATCTTTTGAAGCTGAAACTTTACATATAGTATGCTGTGGAACAGTGCATATTATTTTGAGGTTACAGTCCGCCAAATATTACCCGAGTTATTCCCCTTTCACATATTTGTCTAAACATAGTTTGTTTCCGGATATTTCCTCCCACGTTTTGCATCTGATGAAGCTGAAAATTTACGTATAGTTAGACTAGGATGTGGAGCAGCGCATATTATTTCAACGTTACAGTCCACCACTTATTGTCAGAGTTATGCCTATATTATTTTGTGGTTATTGTCCACTAAATGTTACCGACCATAAAATATGTTGGAGACAGGTAGTTTGAGCCATTGAGGGTTATTAATAGTGCCAGGTAAGAATATATGGTGCGCATATTGTTTCTTTGTTACATTCAACAAACCAAAACTTGTACAACAGTCAGTATATATATACTCCATCTTACTAATTGCCGCGGGCGTATAATGCCCCGTTTGCTCTAAATTTGACCTTTGACCTCACCACTCAAAAAAAAAAAAAAAAAAAAAAAAGAAAGTGTTCATTGGATTGTTCAACATTACTACTTGTCAGAAGACATTACATTTGAATGTGACTAGAATTGAGAATAGTAAAATCTAGTATTAAACCCTGGAAATTTAGTAATGTTTTGTTTGTTCGATTTGAGGTTTAACGTCCCCGTCAACACTGTAAAAGTCATTTTAGAGGCGTTGCTTCCAATTTTGTGGGACTTATACCCGACACAAAGATGAACTGACATCTCAAGCCCTGTCACCCAATGAAACCAATAGGGTTTATAAGCATGGACGGGCCGATGCGCACCGCCTTGCCTGGGCAGGCTTAGACCCTCTAAGCGGTTTACCAGTACTCGAGTGCGGGTCGGTTTCAGCTCTGCTTGGAAGCATCATGCAGCCCATCTATTTATTCCAGCCCCGATGGGCGGGGGCCGTTAGTTATGTAGTATATATATCTTTATTAATACTTTCCATTTTATAACGTGTAAATAGGATATGTTGGGTACAAAATAATTCAGAGGTTTTTTCGAAGTTCCTGACCTGATATTTAGTAAAACTTAAAGTATTTCTTATGAGAAAGAAAGTGCTAGCCCACGTATTGGATTACTTTTTGAAGGAGGTCAGTTTGTTGGAAATACGTGTATGTGAGAATGCAATATGTCACTTTGATTCGTAATTGTTATGCCTGTAAATTTCGCGGTAAATTTGCAACGTTAATGTGACTAAGTAGGATGACTCATTTTATCAGCCAACAGATGGTGAAAATATGAAAAATACCATGTCAAAGAATATAAATTGAATCGGATTATTCAGGCTTCATTCAGTAGGCGTCCTTTACAGACAAAGTATATTTCGATACAAATACTAGTAAACGACTTGTAAGTTATTTAGTTAGGTATTTATTCATTTATTTACTTATTTATTTATTCTCTCACTTACAGTAGCTTTTTGTGATTCTTAGAACTGTTTACTTGATACTTGCTTTTTACATAAAGTTTGTCAATGATGGCCGTCGACTGGGATAGATTTAGATTATAATTATTATTATTAATTTTATTGTTGTTGGTGTTATTATTATTATTATTATTATTATTATTTTGGATTCAGGATTTCCTTACCCTGACCTTTCTTTGCAGAACGTGGCGTTTCAAATGTGACCCAAACGAGGCTTGAATCACAGTGGCGAGAGACCTAATGATTAAGAGTCAGCCCTTTTGTAAACTGCTAGGCCACGGAGGCAGGTTTGGACGAAGTTAAAACCGTCTAATTTTCGGCGGCTGAAGTAGAAGTCGCCAAATACTAGCCAAATACTCGTTTTGGCCATGGTATTCCTGCCGATTTATCATTTGCTTAATACCTTAATATCTACATAGTGGCCGAGGTTAAAACCATCCTATCTTTAGCGGAGGATCTTCACTCCGGTCATTTGGATTAAGCCGTATTTTATATTGATGAAAATCCATCCATTTTGGCCTGATTTATTATTTTATGAGCATGGACCATGTGCGTCCAGCGAAGGTTCTGATCAGCATGCACATGCGTACCGCTTAATCATATTCTTCGCATGGCGTCATGTGGATGCTAATTGACACAGAACTTAGGCAGGTAAGGCAGGTAGTATTCAGATAAGGTTTCTGTTTAGAATTATTCGAAACTAAGTTGAACTTCTCTGAACATAGCTCGAAAACCAGTTTTCAAACAGAACCTCCCCTGATGCGTGCACCATTCCGAAATTCATGGTTTATTTCTTATTTTATTATTATTTCTTCTTCTTCTCTTTCTTTTTCTTCTTCTTCTTCTTCTTAATATTATTATTTTTAATTGCACTTTGAGCTCAATTTTTGTTAACGGACTCCGAGGGCCGGTGGATAAAGCAGACGTTAGCTTACGCCCACCGTAATATTGTCGAAGAGACTTTCGCGGTCTACATTAACGAGGCGTGTTGCAAACATAGTCATAAAATCACGCATAAAGTCACGTCTACTAGGTAACTGGCAGAACTTTAGCATATCGTAATTAGTTCGCAATATTCTGTGTAAAGACTGGTGTAATTGTACATAGGTTTGAGGAGTTGCAGTTTTGAAGATGCTTAAGGAGAGAACGGGTATTTAGAAATAGATCAAATCCTTTGGATATTTGCAATGATATTTAGCTTTATGAGCGATTTGGATTACCTCGCTACAGATTGTTTGAATTAATTGATAAAATTCGTCCTGCCTTTAAATATCCTACGCGTCGACAGGGCGATTTCAGCCGGAATGCAGACCCTTGGTGGGTTGAGATATTTGGTGAGCGGCTTTTTCCAGAATACAGTTGGTGGCATAATAAATATTAATAGATCAACTGAGTACAGGGTTATCAGGCGGTCAAAGGACGTATGCATCGCTACCTATATGTTCAATTTCCAATAGAATTTACAGCGTTGCCTCCAACACATTACTAAATTCTGAGTTTAATATTTCAGTATTTTACTTATAGTGGATCAACAGTCTCAAAATTACATTTTCTTCAAAATTCCTTTTTCTTGCAGGCATTTTCCCAGAGCATGCGCAGGTGATGTGCTGTACATAAATTTCTTTCGTACAAATTTGAAGTTAAGGCACTGGAAGCGTGGGTATCGTGTTTATAAAGCAGACAAAAAAATCGCACGGGATATACATGGTACATAGTTCTATATTGGCCGACTTCACATCGAACCACAGTTTTGCTTGTTTGTTTGTACTGGAATTTAACGGCCAAGTCAACACTATTTTAGGTCATTTTTGAGCCGGTCAGTTTACCTATGTCGTGAATTTACGTTAAAGTAGCGTCGATTTTACCGCCATATAACGGTCAAGACTCAACGTCATTATGTTTTCTTGTTTATGTACTTAACCGTATTCGCTGAACAGAACCTGAACAGATCACAACGCTTCTTTGTTACTATTTTCCTCAAGTTTCATAATCGATCTAGCCGACATTGGTGCCGTGACCAAAAGGATAATGAATCTACCAAAGTTGCAAACACAGAGAGAGGGGCATCGACGTTTCATCAAGAGATATTTGCAGAAAATCGAGCGAACGAAGGAGAATAATTCAATGGTGGAGTTCGACGCCATTCTCGCAGCTATCGAAGGGAAAGTGCAAATTCTACAGACATTAAATCACAAGATCTTGTCGCAGACTGTCTCGGATGGAACAGAGGAGGAGACGTTTCAAACCGATGAATATTTCATTGAACTGGAGATCAAGTTGTACCGCCTACGAGTTTTCCGAGGTCAACATTCTGAGAGCATCTAAACACAAGGAGAGGACCAATGAAATTCAGGGGCCAGCGAACAGCAATTGAACAACAACGGTTTGAATCCCAACACTATAAGAATCTTATATGGGTGTGAGGGGTGGATGGAAAAATCCGTCCCGAGGGACACTGTCCGGCATCACGAGGCTTGCCGAGTGATGCCGGATAGTGATCCCGAGGGACAGATTTTTCCATCCACCCCTCACACCCATATTGGATTCTTTTTCTTGCATACCTTCTATTTCTTAGCGCAGATTTTTAATGCTGCAGTCACTTCGGTTACCAACATCCGCCATATTGTGTTGACACTGCAAGAATGTTTAGTGACATTGCTGTGACGTCAACCTTAACGACGGCGCATACGAGGTCGTAATCGACCAGTGCATTTATCAAACACGCGATTATATTCGATCTGGGGTCGAACACCAGGGTCAGAACTTAAATTTCTATCCCAGGGTAAAATCATGGATTTTCATGTCTGGTGTGCAAGAAAGACACTATCCATCCCGGCAGAACTGTGAGTAGCTTTTCCTCTGCAAATTCGACTCAGTTCTACAGATTACATAAGATTAGTTGCCAAGCTTCAGTGGTGATATTCTGCAATGGCAGTCCTTTTGGGACAGTTATGAGTCTTGCCAATCTCACAGATGTTCAGATATTTACATACCTGAAATCCCAGCTTGAAGGCACCACCGCAGGTGTTGTTGAAGGGTTCGCTATGACAAATGCAAACTATGTCCGAGCTATAGACTTATTGAAAGAAATATTTGGCAAATAGCAGAAAATTACGCACGCCGCTATGCAAGCCTTGATCAAATTACCCGCACCGTCTAGTAAAGAGTCTAGTCTCAGAAACTTTTATGATAAAATGGATACTTATATTCGCAGTTTAGAAGCTATGGGTCAATGGCAGGAGTCGTATGGTAATTTGCTTGTGCCTGTTGTGTTAGAGAAAATGCCAGAAGAAATTCGCAAACAGTTATCCCGTGAAAATGGTGATAATGATTGGGTTGTAGCAGATTTACGCCGCGCGATTAACAAAGAAATCGGCATTATGGATGCTGGTACCACACACACTGGGCCGGCATTCGACGATTACGGCGTCATTTCACACCACAGCGAAACCCGAGAAAAGAGCACAGCCAGGCCCGAGACCTTCAAACGGAGAAAAAGTTCCAAGAGCCGTGATAAAGTGTGCGTTTTGCGACGGCGGACACAGATCAGGCGTCTTCGCTGTTCACACAGATGCGGATTCTAGGCTGAAAGTGGTGAAAGAGAAACGCTTATGTTTCAACTGTTTGGCCAAATATCCAGTGGCAAAGTGCAGTTCCAGTAACAGATCTCTAAAATGCAAGCGGAATCACCACACAACGATTTGTAGCAGCCAAGCAGGGAACCAATCTTCAAGTACTAGCAGTAATGAGACTACGACGTCAGAAACAGCCGTTTTACAGTCAAATACAAACCTGCCAGACAAGGTCGTTTTACTTAAAACTGCTATAGCAACCGTTACATCGGCTAGTCACGTGCACGAGGAAGCCAGTATCCTATTTGACGAGGGAACGCAGAAGTCATTCATAACGGAGCGTTTGGCAGCAGAATTGCAACTTACAGACCATATACCTGGCGTCATTTGGAAGCACAGCTAGCAATGTGCAGCAAATAGACATTGCTACGATGCACGTTATTGCAGAGAATCGCCAGATTAATCCCAGTTCGAGTCCTGGTTATGCCAACCATTTCAACGCTTATAAAAAACAGAACACAGCATGTATCGGAGCTACCATATCTGCACGTACTTAGACTCGCCCATCCGGGAACCAGCGATTCGACGTTCCAAATACCCATGCTGATAGGTGCCGAATTTTACAGGGACATCGTCGAAGACCATGTAATTCGAGGGAACGGACCTACAGCTGTGAAGTCAAAGATAGGCTACCTATTATCAGGGCCCGTGCATGCGCAGAACTTCGACGCTACTGAACATGTGTTCAACCTAATGGTTTCACGACCACCGACAGACGTAATTGAACGCTTTTGGACCCTAGAAAGCAATGAGATATCAACAGCATCTGATGATACGGACAAAACAGACTGCTTCAACGAATACCAGCAGCCTTCTATAGTGTAACAGGACGGAAGTTACACCGCTAAGTTGCCATAGAAACGTGACCACCCGGAACTGCCTAGCAACTACGATGTCGCCACGAAACGCACGCGGAACTTGATCAGAAGCATTTTGTTTTCTTGTTTATGTACTTAACGTTATTCGCTGAACAGAACCTGAACAGATCACAACGCTTCTTTCTTACTGTTTTCCTCAAGTTCCATATAAGAATCTTATATGGGTGTGAGGGGTGGATTGAAAAATCGGTCCCGAGGGACACTGTCCGGCATCACGAGGCTTGCCGAGTGATGCCGGACAGTGATCCCGAGGGACGGATTTTTCTATCCACCCCTCACACCCATATTGGATTCTTTTTCTTGCATACCTTTCATTTCTATTGCGAATTCTTAATGCTGCTGTCACTTCGGTTACCGACGTCCGCCATTTTGTGATGACACAACAGGAATGTTTAGTGACGTCACGCATGACGACGCCGCACATGAGGTTGTAATCAACCGGTGCATTTACCAAACACGCGATTTTATTCGATTTGGGGTCGGAACACCAGGGTCAGAACATAAATTTCCATCCCAGGGTGAAATCACGGATTTCCTTGTCTGGTGTGCAAGAATATACGATCTAGCTGACAACCTATCCACACTTTCCTGGGCAGGCTTTTACGTAAGCGGTTAACCATTACAATGCACATTTTATCGCCAGAAACTGACAAATGCCCTTCTTAAATCAGCGACAAGGGAGAGAATGACTATAGAACAGATTTCATGATCAATCTCCACGAAAGAACGTTGCCGAAACCGGCAGCATCTCATCGGCAGGTATCGAACCCGCGTCCTCCAGATCACCAGTCAGATGCGCATCAAACAGAGCCACCGAGGCCGGTTCGACACACAGTACGTCAAATAGCAACGAAGGTATCAGTTAAACATACACGGCAAGTGCTATTGGCAGGTCATATGATCAGTATCTGCGCATGCCAATAAAACCAATGATACCGTACCTTGAGGAATGCTTAGTTTTGTTTTCCACGCATACGCTTTCATGAGCACTCTTTAAAATGGAGATACCCTTCCTTGTTTTTGATTGGCTGTTTATGGATTGTCTAACTTTGACCTTTGCCGTACACGCGATATAGGAAAATGGAACAGCAACCAAAGTAGCGAAAGGTAGCCATTGGCTCCAGGTGAAGTCGGTCATTAATGGCTATACGCCAGACTTACGCTAGTCTTACTAGGTAGCTTAACACTAAATATTGCTGAGCCGGGGAACCAGCACTTTGGGACAGAAGATTTGATAGAGGATCAAATACCAGCTGTGCATTTCATTGGTTATATAGGCTGGATTTATTTCATTTTAAGAAAAGGGTACTTATAGTAAAACAAAATAATAGATGCTTTGCATTTATATCTGCAAGCCCAAAAATATTGCTGCCACATTTTCATGGTCACCCCTTTGAGAAAAAATTGCCCTGTTATTCACTGCGGCGCTACACATCAACAATATGGCGGACAATAGCTCAAAAAGGAGACGGGCTACATGTGGATTTTTTCTTTGGGATTTATTCAGCTAGAGTTGCTCTACAAACCACCAAGGTTTGAAATATTTTGCATGTACAGTTTTTGTTGGAGATAGAAAAATGTTACTATTGTCGTCTATGGAAAATATTTAGTGGTAAGCTCCCTATACCAAAAGTTGGAAAATCAGCCCCACACTCCAGTTTTCAGTCATTACATCATATTTTCACACATTGGTAGGTTCTATCCAATTCTGTATCATAAAATGGATATTCCTGGCATGTGGTTTGCCATAGAAACTGTAAAAAAGTGTAAGGTTTGTGGTAATTTAGGTCTAACTGGGTGTTTTGATCAGTTTTTGCTTCTGATCTGTGCATTTTGAGGGGGGGGGGGGGTACTTTAAAGCCATGTTAATCAATTGTTAATGGGTTTGTTTTGGAAAAAGTCTTACAGTAAGTGTTTAACCAGAAACACAAAAGAAAGGATCTACTCCATCTGGAATTTAACACTAAGGTTACCTGGTTTTTGGCCTTGGTCTCTAGGGAAAGCAAAACTTCAAAATTGTCTCTGCTGCAATATCGCGATAAGTTTTCTCATCTCTTATTGGTTCTTATTGATTAGATTCATGTTAAAGGGTCTAAACAGATATATATCCACTATTTCTCATGGTATTGAGGCATTTATAATCATTTTTGTCAAAGTTTTATCATCAAAATATCCTCAAAATGCCATTTTTACATAAAATAGGGGGTATAGGTGTGAAATCAGCCATAAATACCAGTTGGTATGCTATTAAGGCATACTTTAGTGCATTTTAGGATTGAAGTGTTCCAAAGACATAGGAGAAGAACCACTGATGCCAGCCGGTGTCTGGGTTCCATTCCAGAAAGAGGTAAACTTTGCCCTTTTTCACAAAATATTGTTTGTTCGGCTTTCATTGTAGAATCTGAAAGCGACAACTTTTTCGCAAACTTCAAAGATTCTTTGTCACTGAACATTTATTATGCATGCTTAAATTATTAGATATGATCTAAATTTCTATTTGACAATGCTTTTGATGGATCATAAAGACAATAAGGGTTTGGTATAGGTAGCTTAACACTAAATATTGCTGAGCCGGGGAACCAGCACTTTGGGACAGAAAATTTGATAGAGGATCAAATACCAGCTGTGCATTTCATTGGTTATATAGGCTGGATTTATTTCATTTTAAGAAAAGGGTACTTATAGTAAAACAAAATAATAGATGCTTTGCATTTATATCTGCAAGCCCAAAAATATTGCTGCCACATTTTCATGGTCACCCCTTTGAGAAAAAATTGCCCTGTTATTCACTGCGGCGCTACACATCAACAATATGGCGGACAATAGCTCAAAAAGGAGACGGGCTACATGTGGATTTTTTCTTTGGGATTTATTCAGCTAGAGTTGCTCTACAAACCATCAAGGTTTGAAATATTTTGCATGTACAGTTTTTGTTGGAGATAGAAAAATGTTACTATTGTCGTCTATGGAAAATATTTAGTGGTAAGCTCCCACTCCAGTCGAAAGTAAGTTCTACCTAGCCCGTTTTATGCACTTCATTTTTATGAAACAGAACGTAAGGTCTTAACAGGGCGTAGACTGCATAATGGATAGGAATTCACGGGTTAAACGAAACAGCCTTATTTTCCATTCAAGACCATTTTACGAGACCAGAGACAATTCCATTATCGACCCACCAGTGTTGTAATTACTTTGAGTTTCTTTCTATCACCTAAAAGAAGGCTTCATATTTTGTTTATTTGGTACGATAATTCAGTCATTTTTGTCGCGCCTGCTATTAGCATGGCGCGATATAGGCGCCCGGTTTTCCGTCCGTTCGTTCGTCCGTCCGTTCGTTCGTTCGTCCGTCCGTTCGTCAAGGCTTCAAGGAAGTAAGGGCGAGGATTGTGGCCACGTAAAATCGATTTAAGCCCCCCAGTGGAAATCTTCCACTGACCGTTCCAAGGCGGCTCTTCTGTGGCGATTTATTTATGTTGTTGTTTGTTACTTATTGTGTGTATCACTTGTGTCTTTTGGTTTTGGATGGCCATATGGCCATTTTGTGGGAAAGTAACTGTCCTTATGGCCTTCCTTTGTTTAGGTTTCCATTATGGTCTGGTCGCTTAATGTTTGTATTTCTTTCCCTTTGGTGTCTTTTATGGGTGGAGTAAGTTAATTGTATCACTTCCTGATCTTTGTTTTACTTCTACTTTTCAACATTTGCGACCACCCTAGTGTTCCCCCTAAGGGTCAAAATTATTTCTCAAGACCTATAAGAGCTTCATTAATGATACTTGGTACAAACTTTTATCTGGGGATAACAACTTACATGCAAGCATCCATATTTGACCTTGACCTATATTTCATGGTTCACTGGCTTTGTAAAATATTGCGACCACCCTAGCGTTCACCCTAATGGTCAAGTTTATTCTCAAGAACTATAAGAGCTTCATTAATGATATGTGGTACAAACTTGTATCTGTGGATGGCAACTTAAAAGCAAGCATCCATATTTGACCTTGACCTACATTTCATGGTTCACTGACTTTGTAAAATATTGCGACCACCATTGCGTTCACCCTTATGGTCAAGTTTATTTCTCAAGAACTATATGAGCTTAATCAATGATACATGGTACAAACTTGTATCTGTGTATGGTTACTTAAATGCAAGCATCCATATTTCACCTTGACCTATATTTCATGGTTCACTGACTTTTTAAAATATTGCGACCATCCTAGCGTTCACCCTAATGGTCAAGCTTATTTCTCAAGAACTATAAGCGCTTCATTAATGATATTTGGTGCAAACTTGAATCTTGGGATGGCAACTTTAATGCAAGCATCCATATTTGACCTTGACCTTAATTGCATAGTTCGCTGACTTTGTAAACTATTTCGACCACCCTAGCGTTCACCCTAATGGTTAAGTTCATTTCTCAAAAATTATTAGAGCTTCATTAATGATACTTAGTACAAGCTTGCGTTTGAGAATGGAATCTTTTGTGTAAGCATCTATGTTTGACCTTGACCTACATATCATGGTTCGATGACTTTGCGCCCCCCACAGGCGCGACATAGCCTTCGGCGGAATTCTTGTAATGTCAAATGTGTTTATAGTAAAACACTAAAACACACAACTTTTTGACATCACGAATACACGCCTTTATAATTTTGACCCCTTAAACCCCACTTTTATATTGTAAAATAGGGGCTTTCAGGGTATGCATTCTTTGTCTTACAACTACGTAAAACAGAGTTGTAGGTACTCGTTAGAACCGCCTCGGCGGTTCTAACTGGTTCCCACATAATCTATTTTGATCAGAAATAAGAAAAATGTTATAACATTTTCATAATTTGGTTGAAAATGGAAAGGAGCGTTTTCGTAAAGTAATAACAAACAAAAATAACTTCAACGAAGCACAGTTGATATTAACTCAAATACATTTGGAACCATGACAATCTGAGATTTAATCTGTTCTGTATAGTGGTAGTAGAATTAATTGGATTTAATCTGTTCGAGAAAGGGCTAATAGAATCAATGCGTTTTAATATGTTCGATATAGGACAAGTAAGCTTAATGAGATTTAATTTGTTCGAGATTGGGCTAGTAGAATTAATGAAATTTAATCTGTTCAAGAAAGTGCTAGTAGAATTAACGAGATTTTATTTGTTCGAGATAAGGAAGTAGAAATTATGAGATTTAATCTATTCGACATAGCGGTAGTATAATTAATGTGATATAGTCTGTTCGATATAGGAACGTAGAATTAATGGTTTTTAATCTGTTTGATACAGGGAAAGTAAATTTAATGTGATTTTATCTGTTCGAGATAGGGTTAAGAGGATTAATGCGATTTAATCTGTTCGAGATAGGGGTAGAATAATTATGGAGAATTAATCTGTTCGAGATAGGGCTAGTATAATCAATTCCATTTAATCTGTTCGAGATAGGGGTAGAATAAGTAATGAGATTTAATCTGTTCGAGATAGGGGCAGAATAATTTATGAGATTAAATCTTTTCGAGATAGAGCTAGTATAACTGATAAGATTTACTCTGTTCGTGATAGGGGTGGAATAATTAATGAGAATTAATCTGTTCTAGATAGGGATAGAATAATTAATGATAATTAATTTGTTCGAGATAGGGATAGTATAATTAATGAGATTTAGTGTGTTCGAGATAGGGCTATTAGAATTAATGAGATTTAATCTGTTTGAGAAAGGGCTAGTAGAATTAATGAGATTAAATCTGTTCGAAATAGGGGTAGAAAAATTAATGAGAATTAATCTGCTCGAGATAGGGGTAGAATAAATATTAATGAGAATTAATCTGTTCGAGATAGGGCTAGTAGAATTAATGAGATTTAATCTGTTCGAGATAGGGCTAGTAGAATTAATGAGAATTAATCTGTTCGAGATAGGGCTAGTAGAATTAATGAGATTTAATCTGTTCGAGATAGGGCTAGTAGAATTAATGAGAATTAATCTGTTCGAGATAGGGCTAGTAGAATTAATGAGATTTAATCTGTTTGAGATAGGGGTTGTAGAATTGATGAAATTTAATCTGTAAGAGATAGGGCTAGTAGAATTGATGAGATATAATTTGTTAGAGATAGGGGTTGTAGGATTAATGAGATTTAATCATTACACCAGTTCATAAGGAAAAATTAGTACCACTTAAGTTCGTTACGAGTTGCGGTAGGGATAGTAGAAATAATTAGTACGAAAACACGCCTGTACAAATACATTGTAAATTTTACCGTCGAAAAACACATATTTTAAGACGAAAAATTGTGATATTTTACTTATTTATGATAAACATATAGAGCAGAAATAAAGAAAAATAAGGTTTACCGCTGTACACCCCAATTTTTACATTTTTAAAGTTGGGTTAAAGGGGGTCAAAATTATATAGGCTTGTTTTCATGATGATTAGATTTAATCATTGCAACCACTTAAGTTCTTTATGAGCTGAGGAAAAGCAGAAAGAAAAAGCTTCCATAAATCTGAATCATAGGGAGGTTTTTCTACCTGGTTTTATCTCTAGAAGAATAGGCTGTGTGTACACACAATATGCAATATACATTTTTATTTGGGTTTTACGACCCTTTTAACATTATTTCACTTATTTGGAGCACATCCTTAATCAGGTTTTGTCAAAATAGGAGTAGCGGCAATGATCAGGAATCGATACAATCAACCAACAGCTCCCATCAGGGACACCAAAGGGAAAGAAACACAAACATGAAGCAACAGACCCGAACGGAAACACTAACAGTGGAAAGCCAAAAGGACAGTTACAAAAAGCTTTCCAAAATAAAATAATATAAGCGACACAAACACCCAAAGACAAACCATAACAAAAATAAACCGCGACAGAAGAACCGCCTTGAAACGGTCAGCGGAAACGAATTTCACTGGAGAGCTTAAATCGATTTTACGTGGCCACAATCCTCGCCCTTACTTCCGTCGCGATTAAGACAAATATGTTGTTCAGTCCGCATGAAGGACTTCTAACTATCAGTACTACATCTCCGTGAACACAAAAATCAAACAACCACAGAGATGAAACAACGGTGAGGACTCGACAGCAAGAAACAACAGAAATGCTGGAGCCAAAAAAAACAACAATTAGACCTGAGTACCCGCCCCACCCAAAACAATAAAAAAGAAAGAAAACGAACAAAACAACTCACCTATCCTCCCTTGCAGAACTTGTGAGAGAACCGCAATAGACTTGTGTGGTGAATGACACGAAATGTTTCCTTTGACTATTCTCTCCCGCTACTTATTCATGAAGCCGGCCTCGGTAGCTCAGTCGGATGCGTGTTTGACTGGTGATCAGGAGGACACGGGTTCGATACCTGGCGGGTTCGGCAACATTCTTTCGTGGAGATTGGTCATGGAATCTTTTCTAAGGTCATTCTCTCCCTTCCGCTGATTCAAGAAGAACAGTTGTAAGTTTCTAGCAAAAGTGCACTGTACTGGTTAATGTGCATTGCTCTGTTTGTGTGTTTGAAATGAGATTTAATTCTTCATCAACAGTAAATAGGTCATTTTGAAGACACTGGTTCCAATTTTCTGGGACTTTTGCAGGAATTGAGATAGCATGACTTAGTATAAACATATTTTATTGCATCATAAATCAAGCAACAGGGTCGGGCCACAAGTTCTGCCAACATTAGTTACGGCCCTCCCCTAACATGACTTATAACATGGCGATTTATTTATGTTGTTGTTTGTTACTTACTGTGTGTATCACTTGTGTCTTTTAATTTTGGATGGCCATATGGCCATTTTGTGGGAAAGTAACTGTCCTTATGGCCTTCCTTTGTTTAGGTTTCTATTATGGTCTGGCTGCTTAATGTTTGTATTTCTTTCCCTTTGGTGTCTTTGATGGGTGGAGTAAGTTAATTGTATCGATTCCTGATCTTTGTTTTACTTCTACTTTTCAAATATGCATATGTGGTCCGACTCGCACCACTTTTCATGAGCAGGTTCAAACCTTCTAAGAGGTTTACCAGTACCAATGTGTGGTCGATTTCAACTCTGCATGCAAGCACAAAGCAGTCCAATTTATTTATCCAAGCACCGATGAGCGGTGGCGTGCGTTGTACTGGTTAACTGCTTTTATATAAGCATGCCCAGGGAAAAATGGTAAGATAAGCATGATCTTAATAATGTTGAATTGGTCGTATAATGCCAAACCAAACGAAGCCAAATTATTTTAAACAAAGCTAAATTTGCTTATATATTTTAGGAATTCACTATGGCTCGAAGACTTGTCCACGCTGCTCTTCTTTTGGCTTTTGTATTGGTGGTAATGACAGGTAAATATGCGTAATGAAAAATAATTGGAATTAAAGACTTATATTGTGTTTTTCTCTCCACACGAGCTTTCCGAGAAAGCAAGATTTTCAAATCACGAAAACACACCTATATAATTTTGACCCACCTGAACACCACCTTTATATTGTAATACCGGGATTTTCAGGGGTAAACCTTATTTTTTCTTATTTCTGCTCTAAAATGTAGAGTGTGAGTACCATAATTTATATTTTGAGCAGAAATTAGAACAAATATCACAATTTTTCTTCTTAAAATTTTAGTTTTTTGGCGATAAAATTTACAATGTATTGGTATAGTCGTGTTTTCGTTATGTCATTCTTGTAGCTCATTCTTTCAATTACACTCGCCGCCATGTTTGAAATAGCATTTCATCTGTTGGCATGGCATAACATGTGTATGGGTATGGGTAACTATACCCACATTGAAAAATTGGTCTGCGGTGAATTTGCTTAGATATGTCAGAAAAAAATGTTGGTTTACTTCAGCTAAATCTTGCAATAAGAAACGTTATACTATTTTCACTTTTGCAAGGCAAAAATAAGGTTCTCATATATGACAACAATAACGTAAACACAGCATTACATACATGTGATTCACAGGTTTACATATTTATATAAAATATGCAATAAGTTTCTTGCTTCCGCTCCAAGACACAGGCTGTGGTACTCAGAACGCCTTATTGAGAAGGTTTTAACCAGCACTCAAAACTTATGTTTGGAGTAAAAATAAGAAAACTATCATTTACTTTTACGCACTCTTAAAAATTAAAATTGACATTTTCACTCGTGACTTTTTTGGTGTTCATTTGGTGAAATAAAACTCGACCTTAGTAGCCTCTATGAAGCGCTCAAAAGCAGGCCATAAAATTTAGGACCATATCAGAGAAATAATGTATGTCCTGCATAGAATTATTCACATTCTGATAATATACCCATGTGCTAAAATGGCGTCGATAGTATCTCTAGAATCAGTATTTATGGAAAAACAATAATTTCTTATTTCTAGTCCAAATATGGATTGAGAGTGTCTCGAGAGGCTGTTCAATCCTGCACTCATAATCTAGATTTTGAGCTAGATAGGGAAAATACGGTGCGCTAGTTTTCCATTACGATTTACGATAACACATCCGTGTGACACAGTGCATTTTATCAAGTCTCCCAAACGCTTTTTATTCTAATGATTTTTTGTAACATTTTTCTTATATACATATATAAAACATAGGTTATGAGTGCTCGTTAGGGCCGCCTCAATTAGGCGGTTCCAACGAATACCCACAACCTATGTCTTAAAGGCAAAATGATGAACCATAATGTGTATTCTCTATATAAAGCGGGGTTTAGATTGTTCTTGACGAGGTCTTGTTTACCTGCTGTTTGTGAACCTTTGTATTTACATGGATGTTCATCATACGGACTTGTAACAAAATCACTTTCGGGAGACACATTTAAGCGACTGATTTTGTTTTGTTGTTGTTGCTTATTCTTCAACCAGGAAGGTTGTCTTATCTTTCTGCAAATCATATTTTCCGTTACCGTACAACTCATCGCTAGTTTTGCTGTCTATTTCCTCTCTGTTTCGCTTGATGCGTATATAAAAAGAAAGTGGGGGAGTGGGGCGGCTCCTGACGATTCATTAACATTAAAAGCATCGCGTTTTTATACCCGCTTTTTGGAAGAAAAATCGGGTATTTTGTTTTCGTACCAGAGTTGAGTGGTCGTCCGTCCGTCTGTCGTTCTGTCTCTCCGTCCGTAATGTTTTTGAAAGTTGATTTATAAAATCAAGTTTCTTTGTCATTATATTTCTACTTCCGGTACTGGACCGCGTTACTCCACTTCCGCTATTCGTTCGCTGCATAAAATAGTCCAAAGGAACTCTTGAAAACTAATTTTGCAGGCATTGAACGTCTTTCGAAATATTTCATTTTTCAAGACTTTATACGGATTGAATATAAATTGGAACAAAAAGACATATTCTGAACAGAAAACAATTATCCTACGCGCTTTCCGATGATATTTATGTTTTACCCTTTCATCCCTAAGTTTCTGAACAGGACTCTTCTCGCTTTAAATATATTCTTATAGAAAGGAATTTCTGATTAGTTCACTGGCATGATGGCAATTAAACAGTGTACATGTACATTCTGGCGAGACCTGCTAGCTGCGTGCAGTCTTATCAGGATCTACAAGGTTAACATAGATGCAATGTATTTTTACCTCGGCGTCTGCACTGGTCTACAGGGTTAAAAGGGTTAGCTCGCTTCTCTGTGATTATCAGTGACCGACTAAACAACCCATAACTGACCGACATCAAAAAACAGTTATTCACCTGCTTTCGAGAGCTTTAATTACAAAACATGTGTTTGTAAGCTGTAAGTTTTACATCATGTTCCGTACTTTTAGCAAATAGTAAAGACACCGATCAGACGCTACACTCTGGGGCCTCTAATCTGTCTTAACTGTTTCCGAATGTCCAAGTATTGAAACAATTTGCATTTATGGGTTAATGTATTTATTTGGAATAAACGTATTTAAATTTGCCTTGGGTAGTCGAAGTTCGATAAACGCGGCGTCTGATCAGGGTTATAATGTCTAAATCAAATGGTTTAAAAATGATACTTTTTTTCGTCCAAAGTATTCTTCTTTTTATGTCCCGACGCCCAAAGAAACATAGCTCCAAGCGGCTGCACAACGTATGTGCATCGTCGTATCAACGCAACGTTTATGCGACGTTGCTAAGACGTAATGGGCAGCACAGATTGTACTGAGCTAATTTAGAAACCTTGAAGAAATTACCAGACACGTTTATCTTTCTTTCATTCTTTCTACCTTTTTCTCTTTGTGGGGGTAGTTGGGTGAGGCACAGGTGATGTGTATCTTGTATAACTGGGCAGTCCAGCTCATACTGACTTACATTTTTTCAAAGCCTGATGTCACTGCAGCAGGCAACGGTAGATGGTGAGTGTTGATATTTCTTCAGTTTCTACACTTCCATTCACTCTTTCCCTCACTTTCATCAAATCTGCTATCTCTTCTTAGTCTATCTCCCCCCCTTTCTCTTGGAGAAAACAAAATGATCCACAAGGGTTGAACTGTCGTTTAACTCAAAACAATCGATGAATCATTTTTATTTTCTTCGTCTTTCTTTTAACCCTCACAAACTGTCTAGATAACTGCTTGATCTACGACTGACATTGTTATCATAATAATTATTCCTCATAAATCAACTTTCCTCAGTACTTAAAGTACTTTGATTTGTAAATAGATCTCCTCTACAACCACTGAAGTTACAATTTTGAAACTATGCATGTGGATAGTACATGGTATGCAGATGGCAGTGGGCTACTATTTTGTGACCTTGACCCAAACATGGCCCCAAGGTCAAAGGTCAAAAGGTCAAAATGTATTACTTTGCCATATCTTTAGTGTCATTCATAGAAAAAGCGGGAATTTGCGATGGCATACCATCGACTGCGCGATGTAAGTTATATTCGAAGTTAGGGTAGAATTAGGGTAGAATTAAAGAGATCAACATTTTATGTTGGGATTTGACATTTCTTTAGTCCCTTCGATGGATTGATACTTTTTGTGGGGTCATGAAACTTTCATAAATTGATTTAACTTTGCAAAACCGATTTCATGACATTCAACTTTTAACTTCAAGACGGTTTAATTTCGACTTTATCTTTATCAAGACAAGAGTGGCTACGTTAGGTGTTGGAAGTCAGAAGTGAAGAAGTCAATATAAAAAGCTAAAATGTTGCCTTTGGAAACAAAGATCACATAAAAGAGTGAAAATTGGAGACTTGGTTTTATTGAGTCTCTTCATATACAGCAATGTAGTTTGCAAGGCTGCATTCGCACCCTAGCTCCGGCTTGAGCGGTATTCGATTTTCTTTGTATCAGGATGAGCTCAATGATCCCAAAGCAAAAAAAATATAATCTGCGTTTTGGTGAAGCACGGTAGACTTTTAACAGGCGCCACACGGCACTTTACACCAGCTGTAGTGAGGTTAAATAAGAAAAGAAAAGGTTGCCTTGTCCCGTCAGAGTTTCCGTAAGTCTGAGCATTAATTGTCGGATACTAAATATTGCGAGATTTGAACTGAGATGGTTCTGCACCTGTGAAACAACATCCATACAGAATGAACACCAAACGAATACGACATCCTCAAAGTACGAATTCTGTTGGACAACGGTTGGACTAGAAGTCGTATTGAACCATAGCCTAGTGCGAAACTATTCTGTTTTGGTGAAACCACTTTTTCCACAGTTTGATGGTATTTTACACTTTACAACATGTGCGCAAAAGTATCCCATGGTGCCCTTACATATTGCTGAGATAAACACATATTTGCCAAGGTAAGATTTCAAACAGTGCGAAACTAGTGCCTCTGTTTGTTAAACCTTTAAAATCCAGTATTTTAAGCAAGCATTGCATAGCGTATCAGACGCCCGCTATGCCGCGCTATGTGGCGTCTGATTAGGTATCTACTGTTTGCCAATGCCCAAGTACCCGAGCCCAGTCCATGTTTTATTTATTAAACCGCTCTGACGTCACAAGGAGAAGACTATCACTGCTATAAATAACTGGTACCTGGATTTTGTCAGTAACAGTCATGTGAACAACAGCAGGTGGGAGGAATCTGCAGTTGGTTACTCTCGGTCGATTAAACAGTCAATGCCCCAGGTCACTAGTCCAGTCCAGATTTTTCTTTATACACCGCGCACTGACATCACATGGAGAAGACTCTCACTGCTATTAATAACCGGTAGCTGGGTTTCATCAAGAAAACACGCCTATATAATTTGCTCACTTGAACCCCACTTTTATTTAGTAAAATTGGGGTTTACAGGGGTAAACCTTGATTTTCTTATTTCTGCTTATCAAATATAGATTGTGGGTACTCGTTAGAACCACCTCGATGAGGTGGTTCTAACGACTACGCACAATCTATATTTTGAGCAGAAATAAGGAAACTATCACAATGTTTCATCTTTAAATTTACGTTTTTTTCGGCAGTTTAGTTTACAATGCATTTGTATAGGCGACTTTTCGGAATGTTGCACATGATCAGTGATAATAATATGGGCAATAGAAGGGGGTTAGTAACACTGCTCAACAACGTAGACTAGCGCCTTATTTGTTGTTGCACATGGTCAGTGATAATCACATGTGCAATAAAAGGGGTTAGTAACTGCGCTCAATAACGTAGACTAACGCCTTATTCAATGTTGCACATGGTCAGCGATAATCACATGGGCAATAGAAGTTGGTTAGTAACTCTGCTCAATAACGTAGATTAATGCCTTATTCAATTTTGCACATGGTCAGTGATAATCACATGGACAAAGAAGGGGTTTGTAACTCTACTCAATAAGGTAGACTAACGCCTTATTCTATGGTGCACAAGGTCAATGATCATCACGTGAACACTAGAAGGGATAAGTAGTACTGCTCAATAACGTAGACTAACGCCTTATTCAATGTTGGTCAGAGATAATCACATGGGCAACAGAAGGGGGCTAGTAACTCTGCTCAATAACGTAGATAAAAGCCGTATTCATTGTTGCACATGGTCAGTAGAAGGGGGTTAGAAACTCTGCTCAATAACGAAGACTAACGCTTTATTCAATGTTTGTCGGGTCTTGTCCATCATCCGTTTCGATTTCAGAAATTTGGGGTTTAGGCACACTCATGAAGATTAAATATCAGAAAGGCCTTTGTGTCACTAAATTTGGTATCGTTCCGCCTTAATTGCAACCACTGGGTCGGTATCTCTGCTGATGGGTGATTCGTTCGTCCAAGCGGGTATCATCAGCTCAGTATCAGTTCCTTAGTGCTGAGGTTGATACTGTACCGTTGACGTCAGTACTCAAATACTGATTTAAATAACTATATTATATCTTTATTTTTGGCAGCATAAAATTCTATTTTTTTCTAAAACTAAGAGTGACTTGTCAGGTGAGACATGTATCTTAGCGGATTTGGTTGCCACTTTTTGTTATATATTAAATTTTGCAAGTCTCGCTACTTTGGACATGTCCTTCCTGATGCCAGGGATTTCCGTGGAGTGTGGGCCATGTCTGCTGATGTTGGCCCGATGGGGGACGCCTATATGTCCCAGGGTAGGCGTCTCTTGCCTGATGCCTCCAGTAGACCTGTCTCATGAACTCCGTCGGTCGGCGTGTGCTCGAAGGGGGGATGTGCTGTGTTTGTCGGGTCATATCCATCATCCGTTTCGGTTTTAGAATTTCGGGGTTTAGAAACACTGATGAAGATTAAATATCAGAAAGGCCTCTGTGTCAATAAATTTGGTATAGTTACGCCTTAATTACACACGGTCACTAGAATGGTGTTAGCAACTCTGCTCAATAACGTAGCCTTACGCCTTATTCAGTGTTACACATGGTCAGTGATAAACTCATGGACAATAGAAGGGGTCTATTAACTCTGCTCAACAACATGGACTAACGCCGTATCCAATATTACACATGGTCAGTTATAATCACATGGGCAATAGAAGGGTGTTAGGGTGTTAGTAACCCTGCTCAACAATGTAGACTAACGCCTTATCCAATGTTACACATTGTCAGTTATAATCACATGGGCAATAGTTGGGTGTAAGGGTGTTAGTGACTCTGCTCAACAATGTAGACTAATGCCTTATCCAATATTACACATGGTCAGTTATAATCACATGAGCAATAGAATGGTGTAAGGGTGTTAGTAACCCTGCTCAACAATGTAGACTAACGCCTTATCCAATATTACACATGGTCAGTTATAATCACATGGGCAATAGAAGGGTGTTAGGGTGTTAGTAACTCTGCTCAACAATGTAGACTAACGCCTTATCCAATGTTACACATGGTCAGTGATAATCATATGGACAATAGAAAGGGGTTAGTAACTCTGCTCAATAACGTAGACTAACGCCTAATCCACATGGTCAGTGATTTGTTTGTTTGTTTGATTTGAGGTTTAACGTCCCCGTCAACACTGAAAATGTCATTTTGGAGACGTTGCTTCCAATTTTGTGGGACTTTTACTCGACATTGAGATGAAATGACATCTCAAACCCTGTCGCCCAATGAAACCAACAGGGTTTATTAGCATGGACGGTCCGCCTCGCACCGCGGTTCCTGGACAGGCTAAGATCCTCTAAGCGGTTTACCAGTACTAGTGTGCGGCCGGATTCAGCTCTGCGTGGAAACATCGTGCAGCCCATATATTTCTTCAAGCCCCATGGTAAGTGATAATCACGTGGATAATAGAAGGGTGTTAGTAACTCTGTTCAGTAACGTAGATTAACGCCTTATCCAATGTTGCACATGGTCAGTGATAATCACATGGGCAATAGAAGGGGTTAGTAACTCTGCTCAATAACGTAGACTAACGCCTTATTCAATGTTACACATGGTCAGTGATAATCACATGGGCAATAGAAGGGGTTAGTAACTCTGCTCAATAACGTAGACTAACGCCTTATTCAATGTTACACATGGTCAGTGATAATCACATGGGCAATAGATGGGGGTTAGTAACTCTGTTCAATAACGTAGACTAAAGCCTTCTTCAATGTTACACATGGTCAGTTATAATCGCGTAGACAATAGTAGAGGGTTAGTAATTCTGCTCAATAACGTAAGCTAAGGCTTTTTTCTATGTTACACATGGTCAGTGATGTTTAGGTGGACAATAGAATGGGGGTTGTAACTCTGCTCAATAACGTAGACTAACGCCTTATTCTTTACAAAAACACGTATATACAAGTACATTGTAAATTTTACTGCCGAAAAATCTACACTTTTCAGCTCATGTCAGTTCAAAATATAGATTATGCGTGCACCTCAGAACCGCCTCCATCGAGGCAGTTCTAACCAGTACACACAATCTGTATTGAAAAGCAAAGGTAAAATAATGTTCACCCCTGTTAACCCCAGTTTTACTATATAAATGTGGGATTCAAGGGAGTCAGAATTATATAGGAGTGTTTTCGTGGTGATCTAAAAAGCGTTTAGAAAATGGTGGTGTTGCACTGATAGCTTTTTGCGACAAGCTTTTCAAGTTTGTTATTTTTTTTTGTTAATATATTTATTTATTTGATTTTGCTCGCCAACAATATTTTCAGCTTCATCCTAGGCCCTTCTGTATACTTGTAAATTATATATACTAAATAGGACCAGCACAACAGATTCGCGTTTCTGCATTTACCATCACGAAAACATGTCTATATAATTCTGACCCCCTTGAACCCAACCTTATATTGGTAAAACTGGGTATATAGGGGTAAACCTTATTTTTCGTATTTCTACTCTGAAATCTAGATTATGGGTTCTCGTTTGAACCGTCTCGATGAGAACCACAAATCTATATTGTGAGCAGAAATATCACAATTTTTCAGCTCAAAATTTTCGTCTTTTGGAGCGTTTAAATTTATATATTTGAACAATATATTTTATAGGCGTGTTTTCGTTTGATAATGCTGATGCAGATATGCAAAACAAACGTTAAAACATTTTTCACACTCACGTTATCTACTTCCTTACTGTATGTCTATAAGATTCAGGCAAGCTGTAAACAATGTGGCGACTGATCAGCGGCCTCACTAAGTATTTAAAGTATGGAGACTTTTGTAAATAAGTTCTGAAAAGTGAGTGAGTGTTTGAGGTTTACGTCACACCAACAGCTAAGGTCATACGGAGACGGGACATCGGTTTATAGACTCATACGAAAGTCTGGAGAAGCCAAGAATCGATCCTGCGACCCCTGGTTTACAAGGCGAGTAGCGTAACCACTACACCACGGAGGCTTCTAGTTCTGAAAAGTTGGATGCTTTGAAAGCAAAAAATACATCAAATAAACGAAAATAGCGGACTCGGTTTTATTGAGTCTGTTCATGAGCACTAGTGAAATGCGCAAAACTGACCACGCCCTCTGACACCGGCTTCAAACAGAACAATATTTTCATCTCCAAAACAACCTAAATAATGTTGGCGGTGAAATAAACCCCCCAAGTTCTGTGTGTGCACTTTGGTACAACACAAATCACAGGCAGAGGTTTTGTGTGTATTGAACATGGTAATTACAACAAAATGTTTCACTTGGTGATTAATTATCGGGCAGTTAAAGGATAACTGCTTCATATAATTATCATTGAGCCAGTAAACTTCTTGCGGCTTACATATGCATGCATGTGTGTGTGTGGATGGGGGTGTGCTGCAAACTTTACCCTTAAAGTTATTGTACCAAACATACTGGATCGAGATCAGACAGATACTCTAGTCTAGACACACCATGACTGCCTACATGGCGAAAGATAGGTGTGAAAAGTTGGCAAGAATATTAAGCAGATGACATAAACAGGCAACATTTTCGGATGCAGTTTTTTCTTGGCATCGTAATAGTTAATTAGACAACGCTGATTGATTGAATGTCCTGGATTGAAACCTATTTTGTTGTTCTAAACCCTTAAATGCCAGTATTTTAAACAAACAGTATAGCGTCTAATCAGATGCCACATTCTTCGGCATCCGATCTGGGTCTATTTTGTTTGCCAAACCAAATCAGATTCGATCAATAGCCCTCTTATGCAACTTCATCTCAATGTCGGGTAAAAGTCCCACAAAATTGGAAGCAACGTCTCCAAAATGACCTTTACAGTGTTTATGGGGACGTTAAACCTCAAATCAAACTAACAAATACAACACTCTGACCTAATATTGGTGAACACAGTGTGACTATTTTCTATTAATAACCTTGGTTTCCTCAAATCATTGATAGTCACGTGGAATCCAGCAATGAAAGAGACTTTGTGCTCAGTAACGTTTCTCCTATTGATAAACCACTGACCCAAAAAGGGGTTTGAGTTATGGAGACCACAATTACAGATGCACCTAGAATCGTGGCTCTTGCTCATAACACGCTGTGAGAACCTGTAAAATTGTACTAAGTATCAGCAACATTTTGAAGGGTGTTTGTGCTTTTAGAACCTCGGGGCTATTCTGGCAGGAGTGATAATTTACATAATCTGGCACATACGACTATGGGTCTGCTACTGACACGCCTTCTCAAACTTATGTACAACTATGCAAAGTACCACAGATATTATTCGAAGATTGTTGCAGTTACAGCCATTACAATGTTATACTGACAGGGGATATAATCACAAGGCCATGGCACCAAGAGTTGTAGGTCTTGCTCATGACCGACCTTCTTGACACCATGTAAAAACTGTACTCAGTATCAGCAATAGGTCTCGAAGTATGTTAGAGTTTTGGCTATCACAAGGTTATGTTGGTAGGGGATATAACTAAAATGCAATTTCACCCAGATTTGTGGTTCTTGCACATGACATGCCTTCTCACATACCAAGTTCCATGAACACTAATAAAAAGGATTGAAATTATAGCTATCATAAGATTTTATTGCGAAGGTAACAAGCTCAAATACGATGACAGCCAGAGTTGTGGTTCCTGCTAATGGCATGGCTTCTTAACCTTGAGTATAATTGTACCAAGTGTCATAAATATATCTTTACGTATGTAGAAGCTATGGCGAATACAAGGCCATATTGCCATGGGTGATAACTAAAATACCATTGCATCAAGAGTTCTGGTTCTTGCACATTTTTACACATCTTCACCTCGTCTACATTTGTACCATGTGGTAGCATTATATCTCAAAGGGGTTATAGCAATCACTAGATGAAATGGTCAAGGGAGATAACTAAAATACAATGAAAGCAATAGTTGTGTTTTTTTTTTCTCATGACACGACTTCATCTCCTTGAATGTCCTTGAAAAAAAATATACACAGTACTCAAGGGTCCTGGAGCCATGGCACCCACAGTTGTGAACTTTTGCCCTTGACGTGCCCTTTTAACCTTATGTATCACTGTACCAATATCAATCAATAAATCTCAAATAGTGCTTAAGTGATGGCAGTCACAGGAAGATGTCTAAAATACAAAGATAACCAGAGTTGTGATTCATGCACATGACATACCTTTCATCGTTGCGTAATAATATACCAGAACCTTGATTATTATCTCAAAAACACCCAGAAAAAAAACGCAATACAACACTGACCCGTTTGAACCCTACTTTCATTAAGTACAACTGGGGTTAATAGGGATAAACCTTATTTTTCCTTTTTTCTTGATATCTTGTTCGCACAACTTAATATCTTGAAGGATAAAAGGATATGTAGACAGAATAAACAACCAACACCGGACTGTTGTAACAGGATGTGTTTTAATATCGACCGGTTTCGATCACACAATGACCTTTTTTCAAGATGTTTGATATACTTAATATCTTGTTCGCAAAACATATTAAAGAATGAATGTCCCTTCCCGGGTTCCGTAGCGCGCTGATTTCTATGCCCCAGTAGGAGGGCATATAGTTTTTGCACTGTCGGTTTGTTTGTTTGTGTGTTTGTTTGTTTGTGCGTTTGTGGGTCCGTACTTTTTTGTGATGCGAACTTCTTTCACATTTCTTCAACGATTGAGCTGAAACTTTGCACATGCATTCCTTGTGAGGTGAAGGGATGCCTAACACAATTTTCACGTTAGTCCTATCATTTTCGAAGGAGTTACAGCCCTTTATTTTCTAAAAAGTGTGCTAAAATCCTTGTGATGCGAACTATTTCAACATTTCTTCACTGATAATGTGAATGGATGCCTACCACAATTTTCACGTTAGTCCTAAAATATTTGAAGGAGTTACAGCCCTTTATTTTCTAAAAAATGTGCTAAAAACATTGTGATGCGAACTTCCTCAACATTTCTTCACTAATTCAACTGAAACTTTGCACATGCATTCCATGTGAGGTGAAGGGGTGCCTAACACAATTTTCAAGTTGATAGTATCATCTGTGACGGAGTTACGGCCCTTGATTTTCTGAAAAACGCATTCTAAAACCTTGTGATGCGAACTACCTCAACATTTCTTCACTAATTCAGCTGAAACTTCGCACATGCATTCCTTGTGAGGTAAAGGGGAGCCTAACACAATTTTCACGTTGATCCTATCATCTGCGAAGGAGTAACGGCCCTTTATTCTCTAAAAAAAAACCGCGTTGTTAAACCTTGTGACGCGAACTTCTTCCACATTTCTTCGACACTTTTGTTAAGTTTTTGCATATGCATTTGCAATGATATGTAGATGTGCATAACACAACATTCATTCTCCTCGCATGAAGAATTTTGGAGTTATGGCCCTTGATTTTCTCAAAAATGCGGTAAAAAATTGTGACGCAAACTACCTCCATATTTCTCCACCAATTGAGCTGAAACTTTACACATGCATTCCTTGTGAGGTGAAGGGGTGCCTAACACAATTTTTAAGTTGATCCTATCACCTGTGACGAAGTTACGGCCCTTGCTTTTATGAAAAACCCTTTTGAAAACCTTGTGGCGCGAACTTCTTCAACATTTCTTCAGCGAATGAGCTGAAACTTTGCACATGCATTCCTTGTGAGGTAAAGGGGTGCCTGACACATATATCACGTTGATCCTATCATCTGCGAAGGAGTTACGACCTTTATGTTCTGAAAAACGCGTTCTTAAACCTTGTGAAGCGAACTGCTTCCACATTTCTTCACTTTGTTAAATTTTTATGGCCCCGGAGAAGGGCATATAGTGTTTGCACTGTCCGTTTGTTTGTGGCTTTGTGTGTGGGTTTTTTGGGTAAGTCCGCACTTTTTTTCCTCAAATTGGCTCCCGCGGGGGCATTGCTCACTTATAGTGACAGCTCTTGTTTTTTGTTGTTGTTGTTTTTTTTTTTTGTTTTGTTAGACATTTTCAATAAAAATGAATACCACAATATCTACCCACAATATTTACAATACACATTTTAAACTCAAACACTTTTTAATGACAAATTCCATCTGTCTATTCTTGCTGTGCTGCACGTTTAACGTAATTCAGGCTTTTTCTTCCGGCTTTGACCGCCATAGAAATATGAGTCCGCACAAAATGTAGTCCGGTTTGGCGCAGTAATCAAAATTGTACAAGCGTATTAGTTATCCTGTAAGCGTAATACAAACTTTTGAAGCAGACGACTTTATGATTCAGCATTTCTTATGAATCAGCTGCATCATGCGTCGGGTTTGGCGAACGGACTGTATACCCAGTTCAAAGCGGCGTCTGCTTAGCAGTCTGCTCAGGATTAACACTGTTTTCTATCAGTGCTGTCAATATTTAATCCTTAAAGACCAGCCTGCTGTTGGACCAGGCCAGCTGTGCACAAGAATATTAATCGGGTTTCTTTCTGACTTTCGAGGTCAAGTTTAGGTCAGTTACAATTCAGGTGTATATTGACTTACCGTGGAGAAATTGAAAAGAAAGGCTGTCCCTTTCAACCCTGGAATATGGTACAGATACTAAGTGCAGGTCCTGTGATATAATTATAGGTGCCATATATTTAGCAGAATGGACGAGTCCAACTTCAGTGATGGAAGAGTGCACTCCAGAAACCCAACGCAATGAATAAATCAAAGCACTGACAACACTCATGCCGATTGTCTCTAAATGCAGGCTCGTCATGAACGGGGACTTGGACTGATTCGTTTAATCTTAAGATGTTAGTAACTAATGCAAAAACGTGTAGAACAAGATCAGCACCGTGATGTGTGGCTTTTGAATTGAGTTTACATTGTTTGCCAGATCCAACAAGGTTTTACAGATAACACTTACATGTACCCAACACTGAAAAACGACGCGGCTATGTTTGGGTTGATTGCTTGGCATTTGACCCGAAGTTGATAATAAGAGAAGCGCTTCAGTGCTACTGTCTACGTGACTATCACTGACTTGTCAGAATAACTATTTGTCTTGTAGCAAATAGCCGCAGTGAGATCGGGGTATTCCATAAGACGGAAGAGGGTTATCCTGCTGAGCTTGGCAAACAGTGTAGACCAAGATCAGACGCTGCCGAACGCGTCTTCTTATCAAAATCTTCAGTATTTGTTTGGAATTTCAGAGGTAAATGAAACAGTTTAAATCTCAGCCAAGGCCTATTACTCCAACCTACACCTCACACTCTCAGTGCTTTGATTCTGAAACCAGAAAAGAAGAAACTGAAATTTGTTCTAGTGAGAGCGTTTTGCAACATTTTCCATTAAAGGATCATAAATGTGCCCCTGGACAGTTAGAAGCTGGTCGGACAGCGGATTGCGTTGACTCTGATTTTGGGTGCCACATGTGTGTGATCTAACGTCTATTGGAGCGACATCTTACTTTAAACACAGGACGCTAGTGGACGTCGACGTAGCGGAAGACCGACGTCAGTACGTCAAGATCGATTCGACCGTCAGACGCATATGCGAAACTGATTTCCGCCGGCAGCTGCTACACTGTACCTGTAGATAAACAAGTGGTCTCAACTACCGACTAATAAGCACTGACACTGATCGTCGCCCAAATGCGATGCACGTTTGAGAGCTAGACGTCCTTGTCGTGACCAAAGTTTTCGCATCGAGACAGTACGGAACACTTACGCTAGTGCATGAAATACGTAAATTGGCGTCTAAGCGACTGACATATGCATTTCAGTGACAAATGGCACTTCAGCGTGAATCACACAGGCTGTCGTTTCCATCGACGTATAGGTGTAAGGTATGCCGAGGCGACGCGTGCGTAATAGAGCATGACATATCGGGTGATATAAGCGTAATTGTGTGGCGAGCGTGTAGTTAGCGAACGCAGCTTAGTGCCATTAAGAACATTCAAGATCATAGCTGAGACGTGGAGTGAACAGCGGGACGTTACATCAATCAAGCGCTTCGGCCGTACATGGTTCCATTTATTTGTTTACGCTTAGAATCCGGGATATCTTATCCAGCAGGATTACGAGCGGGCGCAAAGTGCTGTTCTTACTTAAAATGCCTTCAAGCCAATGGAATTCATGTAGTGGACTAGCCAGCCTTTCTCCTCCGATCTCTTTCCCATAGAGTATCTTTCCACAACCGACCAGACAAAAATTGTTGCTTATGGACAGTAGCATTGTTAATACTTGAATTTTAATTTTTGGTTTTGAAAACGTAAATAGTTTCTTTAAAAAATTTGAAACATCGAATGGCGATTCATAATATCACCGTCTATAGACATCTGCAAACATATCATATATTGGCATTTGCAGAACTATCTTTCTAAATTTTAAGCTCTTTTTAGAAAGGTTTTCCGTAAGTTTTCACAGTGTTATGATTTTCTCATAGAATCTGTCATTTCAGTGTCTTTGGCGCTTTGATTCAGAATTGTTATAGTAGTCTAAGCAGTAAAGAATCTTAGTTTTTTCCTCCTGTAAAATTATGAAAAAGGCAGATGGAAGATGTTCTCACTAAAGCCTCGATATGTATGCAGATTTTCAGAATCGCATACTAGTCAGACGGATAACATGGTTTTCTTTGCATGAAGATGATGATGATGATGACGATGATGATTTTAGATTCATCTTGTCGTGTTAATTCGACGCTTTATGTCTTAAATGTATTCAATTGTTTTGCAGGTGAAACTCAGTCATACACTTTTGGTAAGTAATTGTTTTATTTTATGAATTGGACATCAAGAAATTCTCCCCATATATCAACATAAACTAAGATAGAAGTGTCGGCAATGATCAGGAATCGATACAATTAACCCACAGTTCCCATCAGAGACACCAAGGGAAAGAAACACAAACATGAAACAACTAGACTAATGGAAACTTCACTAGCGGAAAGCCAAAAGGACAGAATGGTCAATTGGCTAGTCAAAGCAAAATAATGTAAGCGATACACACGCTCAAAGACAAGCCATAACAAAAATAAACCACGGCAGAAGAACCGCATTGGAACGGTCAGTGAAGCAAATTCCACTGGTGTGTGGGGGTGGGGGTGGGGCTAAAGCGATTTTACGTGGCCACAAACCTTGCCCTTACTTCCGTCACGATTTAGACAAATAATTTGTTTAGTCCACATGAAGGCCTCCTAATTCATCAGTGCAACATCTCCGTGAACACAAAACACAATCAACCACAGTGATGAAACAACGGTGATGACTCGACAGCAAGAAACCACTGAAATGCTGGAACAAAATAAAACCAACAGTTAGACTCCGATATGGATATTGAAATACTGATGGATATTGCCGTGTCAAGAAAATACATTGGATCCGGGTTTGTGGCAAGGCTAGACTAAAACCATCCGCCTGAACAACACATACTACTTAGAGTCTTGAAACTTTAGACATGTTAACAGAATTCATTAATTATTCAAGTAGTAAACATTGAAATTGTGCTGATCAGTCTGCACTGATGCGCAGGTTGGTCTGCTCTTTGCGCGTTTGCAAATGCCAATAATAATAATAATAATAATAATAATAATAATAATAATAAACAGGTTTCGTCATGACGAAGCTCATAAGTTTCCTTGTTTGTTTTTTTTGTTTTATTTTTTTTTTGTTTTTTTTTTTTTTACATCACGAAAATTAGCCTATAGAAACACATTGTAAATTTTACCGTCGTATAAATGAAAATCTTAAGGTGAAAAGTTTTGACATTTTTCTTATGTTTGCTCAAAATATAGATTGTGGGTACACGTTATAAAAATGTAAAGGTAAAGATTGAATAGAAAAATGACTATATAAGAAAGGAAGTATAGTAAATTAAAACTTTTTTTAACAAGAGGACAACGATGGTCCAAAGCGCTCTTTTTAGCAAAGATATTTACATACGAGGGGAGTTCAATAAGTTCGTATAACTCGGGGTTTATCTCACGGATTGAATGATGGTTTCAACATTATTTTTCAATATAACCCACCTTTACTTCAATGCAGTTGGCCCACTTTTCTTTTAAGCTGTCTATGCCTTTGAAATAAAAGTCGTCTATGTGGTCCACAAACCAAGCCTCTGTAGCAACCGTGAGCTCATCATCGACCCGAAACCTCGTTCCAAACAAATCGAAACTGACAATAATCACTTGGGACCAGATCTGGACTGTGTGGCGAGTGATTTAACTGATCCAACTTGCACTCCCGAATAGCCGCTTGTGTAAATCTGGACTGCGCACGGGGGCATTTTCTTGCAAACGAAGGACACCAGCAGCTAGTTTTCCCCTTCGTTTTTCTTTGATAGCAACCCTTTTATCGTTTAATGAAATGAGCATATTATTCTCCTGTAAATGAAGTACCACATTACGATAACACACCCGTGCCACATAGTGCATTTTTCACATCTCCAAAATGGCTACTTTTCTGACGAAAATCCTTGATATTTTTCTTATAAACCCTCAAAACATAGGTTGAGGGTGCTCGTTAGAACCGCCTCATTGAGGCGGTTCTAACGAGTACCCACAACCTATGTCTTGGAGCAGAAATAAGGAAAATAATGTTTACCCCCGTAAACCCCAGTTTTCTCTATATAAAGTGGGGTTTAGGGGGGTCTTTATTTCACGGACTTGTTCACGTGATGAACAGGCTTATAATCTATCAATATAATCCCTAAGGAGTCCCAAAACAACGTGGCCATTACCTTGCCGGCTGATAGTTGGGTACGAAATTTCTTAGGTGAGGATGAGCCAGGGCGCTTCCATTGCATGGACTCGTTTTAAGTAGCTGGTTCCAAGTGGTGAAGCCAAGTTTTATCTCCTGTTACAAGACGGGTGTGAAAGTCTACTGGATTGGCATTGTACACTTCATGACGTTCTTGACTTGACGCAACCATTTACTGACGATCTTGCATGTTCAGGTTTTTGGTCCACCTGGCAGATACTTTCGACATGCCTAAATGTCTATGGATTATTGTGTAAACGCTTCCATTAAAATACCACATTCAGAAGCAGTTTCCATAACTTCGATACTTTGTCTCTCAACACGTTAGGCCATCTCCTGTCTGATGTCAGCAGCAGGACGACCGTGCCTTGGGTCATCTCCTAAGGAGTCTCGCCCACGTTTAAATTCTGCCGACCACTTTGCCACTGTGGAATACTTTGTATGAATATCACGATACTCATCAGCAATGCGCCGATGGATTTCCTTCGTTAGTGAGGAACTTTATAAATGCTCCAAACTCAATATTCTGACGGTCCATTTTTGACTATGGGTTTAGGTTTTCAAACAAAACAGAAAAAAAATGTGCGTGTTGACTGAACTGCTATTATCATTCAACTGAATAAGGTTTGATTGTGGCCACGTAAAATCTATTTAAGCCCCCCCCCCCCCCCCCCCCCCAGTGGAAATCTTTCCACTGACCGTTCCAAGGCGGTTCTTCTGTGGCGATTTATTTATGTTGTTGTTTGTTACTTACTGTGTGTATCACTTGTGTATTTTAATTTTGGATGGCCATATGGCCATTTTGTGGGAAAGTAACTGTCCTTATGGCCTTCCTTTGTTTAGGTTTCCATTATGGTCTGGGCGCTTAATGTTTGTATTTCTTTCCCTTTGGTGTCTTTGATGGGTGGAGTAAGTTAATTGTATCGATTCCTGATCATTGTTTTACTTCTACTTTACACTGCACACACACAAAAAAGATCTTGAATTGTATAAAAAGATACCGAGTTCTGTGAATTTACTGAACTACCCTCAATATCTGAGCTTCACAGCGTAGATTGTTGAAGACTCTTATATTTGTTTTTGATCCCATGTGTATAATTTGATTAATCTCTGCAGAGGTAAGCCATACGAAGCTACATAAGAAACACCAAAGACCGGGGCCTTCTGGTTTCATACAACAAGATTTTTTAAGGTTTTCCCTATATTAGTCTATGTTAAACATGTTAAACCCTGGGCGGAGCCATTTGTTGGCCGCAGGGCAATAATTTGAACAATCTGAATAGGAGTCCTCTGGACAAGAATGTGTACGAAATATCAAAGGCCTGGACCTTCTGGTTTCAGACAAAAGAATTTAATGGTGTATCCCTACGTGCGCCCTACCCCTGGGCAATTTTAGCCCGAGGGTGGTAATCAGAACACGCTTGGTAGAGGTCCACTAGATGATAATTCATACAAAATATCAAAAACCTATGCCTTCTGGATTTAGACAGTTTTCCTCATATACTTCTACGTAAACCCAATGCGCCCTCATCCGCGGCCATTTCCGGTCCTAGGGTTTAAGGAGGGTCGTGCATAATTGACTCTGCCGTAATCAGGTTCGAATTTTTACCACAAAATGATTTTTGTTTCTATTTAGTTTTCAAAGTGTTTTCTGCGGTTTTTGTAACATTTAATAACCATTGCAATGTGCATTTTGTTATAAATTATTTTGCGACTTCATAGACTACTTTCCGGTCTAGTCCGCATGGCTGGAAGCATAGGAAAATTGAGGGATAAACAGACTAACCCTGTATTTTTCCAGCTACTGGTTTGTTTCCTCCGGTTGCAGCCCATCAGCTGTCCATGGCAAATCTGAACTCTCTTTAACGCACGATGTTTACTTTATTTTTCCATTGGTGTCAAAAATATAGCCTCGAAGAGTCTATCAGTTCACATAGTCCACGGCCATACTTTGTCAACACAAACAAAACAATGAATCAATAGCGACGTTTACTTTAGTTTGCGTGACGTCATATATATGGAAAGAAAACACTGCCATATTTGATAACTAAAAGTGCAGACTGTAATGCCTGGCAGCGCACAATATTCTTTTAACTGTCAGTCGCAGTCTCAGGTTCAATTACTGTTAAGCCATCTCAGTGAACAAATAGCCTGTGCCAGCACCCATAATTAGGATCTTGCACTCAACAGATGTAGGCCTACTGGCAAACTGCTTAGAGGATCTAAGCCTGCCCAGGCAAAGCGGTGCGAGTCGGCCTGTCCATGTTAATAAACTCTATTGGTTCAATTGGCGGCGGGGTTTTAGTTGACATTTCATCTTAAGGTCGGGTAAATGTCCCACAAAATTGGAAGCGACGTCTCCAAAATGACCTTTACAGTGTTGACGGGGACGTTAAACCTCAAATCAAACAAACAATATTCAAGCATAAGCAAAAGGGTGTACAATAAAAAATCCCTTTGATCTGTTTCGAATATAAAGATGATGGTTTAGGTTGTGCCACACGGAGCCTTTGTATGCCCACACATCCACCATCATAACAGAATTTTGTCAATGTACCGGCTCCAGCCAATCGGGCTGCATGATGCTTTCACGCAGAGCTGAAACCGACCGCACGTGAGAACTAGTAAACCGCTTAGAGGGTCTAAACCTGCCCAGGAAAATGGGTCCGAGTCGGACCGTCCATGCATATAAACCCTATTGGTTTCGTTGAGCGGCAGGGCTTGAGATGTCATTTTAACGTCAACATAATATTGGTCATTTTGGAGAGGTTACTTCCCAATTTGTGGGTCTTTTTACCCGACATTGAGATGAAACCTGACAGCCAGTGAAACCAATCTATATGTTTATAAGGACCTTCCGTCTTGCACCACTTTACCTGGGCAGGGCGGTCTACTCGTACTCATGAGTGATTGGGTTAGTATCATGCAGTACAATCTTTTTCTTCAAGGCCAGTTCGGGGCTATCATGCATTGTAGAGACTATATATATGACAATTTTTGGGCGCCGCCTTTGAAGTGGTGTAGCACACTGAAGTGATTCAGCTATGATTACAAAGCCCCCCCCCCCCCCCAGAACAGAACTCGCCTGACAAGACATAAAGCTCAATGATGAAATGCATTAGGCTGAGAAAAGAGCCTTGAGGAACACCGACCTTCAATTCGAATTCTTCAATGGAACCAACACAAAAACGCATACGGCTCCGCGAATTAGCATACACCCACTGGACCATTCGAACATTCCACTCCTCCACTTCAAATTTTCTCTGTGCCTCCAAGATGACTTTCCGAGACACTCAACCAAATGCCTTCTCAAGGTCCACGAAAGCCACTATGTGGGAATGCAACTGCAATTTTGGCTTTCCGCTAGTGATGTTCCCATTACGGTCTAGTTATTCATGTTCGTTGTTCTTTCCCTTTGGTGTGTCTGATCGGAGGTGTTGGGTATTTGTATCGATTCCAGGTCATTGCCATCACTTCTATCTACTTTCGGAAAGTAAAAGGATAACTTATCTCACCTCCCTTTCACAGTTTGCATAAACAGGCAATAGATAATTAAATAGCGTTTCCGGTCAATATGGCATGAAAAAAAAAACTTGTCAAAATTATAAAAAAGAAATAATTAGAAGTGTTTCTACTTTCCCTATAACGTTGGCAGGAACTTAAACGGGAAAAAGGAAATTTTTATATTCTTTTGCATTAGCTTATTGTATTTTTTTTATCAATTTCAACCCATTTCATTAGGGGGTGGGGTAATAAATTGTCAAAAAAGAAAGCTAAAAATGTATAATAATGTTTCCCAGGTATATAAATAACATGCATCTGACATTGTTTGAACGTCTGCGACAATGTTAATGGCTTCATATCTTTTAAACATGAACAAAACGACAATATAGCTATATCAGAACATGCATTTTTTGGCCAGAAAAATCCATTTTTCACACCATAAAACTTATAAACTAGAGCTGTCAGTGAAACTGACTAGGGCCCTGGCAGCGCTATCAGAGGAGTAGGAAAATTTGTGGACGGACAGACGGACAGACAGACGGACGGACAGAGTGATTACTATAGGGCACCCACACTTTCAGTGCGGGGCCCTAATGAAATTGTGTTTCAATTCTAATGAAATACTTTGATTCATATCACATTAAGGAAGCAAAAGTATGTGCAATAATAAAAGTATAATCCTTGTTCTTGTCATTTAAACAATATCTTAATGCTTTTTTAACCATTTTTATTGGGGGTTGGGGTAATTTTTTTCTGCAATATTTCTCTCAGATGCCTGGTGACATGGTCAAATTTCACGCCTATTTCGTGTATCTAATATTATTACACAATATATGTGAAAATAAGAAAAATCTAAAGACGAAAAATGCATTCTTTTTTTGAAATATAGCGAAAATTGCATCTCAAAACAGCAAAACATGCAGAAAAGGACATTTGTAAATAGGTGTTTCGACAAAAATCTGTGAAAGAGTTTGTCTTTCACACATAGGTACGCGAACATGACATTATCCTGCATTGTGTTTTTTTAACCAAACTTGGTACAACATGGATATTATACGACAGACTGCATGCATGGTAGTTAACCCAATCACGGTTGGCAACTTTGCTTCCCTCTTTAATTGCACGCCGGTGGGTCAGGCCTCAGATTCTATGACGGCTCCAACGTAAAGGCTTATTGAGAATTAGAGGGATAATGTTGGTTGGTGCCTGATGCTCTGTCTCTGGTCGGGATCATCGGAGTCTAACTGTTGGTTTTCTTTTGCTCAAGCATTTCAGTGGTTTCTTGCTGTCGAGTCCTCACCGTTGTCTCACCTCTGTGGTTCTTTGATTTTTGTTGTTCACGGAGATGTTGCACTGATGAGTTAGGAGGCCTTCATGCGGACTGAACAAATTATTTGTCTAAATCGCGACGGAAGTAAAGACGAGGATTGTGGCCACGTAAAATCGATTTAAGCCCCCAGGTGGAAATCTTCCACTGACCGTTCCAAGGCGGCTCTTCTGTGGCGATTTATTTATGTTGTTGTTTGTTACTTACTGTGTGTATCACTTGTGTCTTTTAATTTTGGATGGCCATATGGCCATTTTGTGGGAAAGTAACTGTCCTTATGGCCTTCCTTTGTTTAGGTTTCCATTATGGTCTGGTCGCTTAATGTTTGTATTTCTTTCCCTTTGGTGTCTTTTATGGGTGGAGTAAGTTAATTGTATCAATTCCTGATCTTTGTTTTACTTCTACTTTGGAAATATTGTTTTAAACAATTGTTATCGACAATTTGTCAATGACTGGGGTAATTATTGAAACATTCGATAAATTCGAAAACAGTACCCATCTTTAAGGCTAAAAAGCTCGACAAAAAGCCTGGTGTGCCTATATTTTTATACCGGCAAACGAGTGCAGGATTTCAAGCTTCAAAATATAAGCAAATAAAAAAAATCTAAAGAGAAAAGAATTACTCCCCACCCTCCTTAAGTTGAACAACCTTGGCAAGGGTGAATTATTAGATATCCTCTAAACGCCACACTATTTCAGAGAAAATGGGTTTACAAGGGTATATTTTTTTTCTTTGAATAGCTTCAAAATTTAGATTGTGGGTGCTCGTTCGGACCTCAGTGATGTGGTTCTATCACTGAGGTGCTAATGAGCACCCACATTTTAATTTTTTTCCTGCCGAAAAATGATTGTTATGGACTGTAGATACTCGTCAGAACCAAATCATTGAGGGTGAGCATGTTTATTTGACCAAAACATGTAGTTTTATATTAAATATGCATTTTCACATTGTTTTAAATTCGATTTCCGCATCGTTTTCTTTAATTATCTTAGGCTTAGTTTTCATTATAAACAGTACGCATATGCGTAACAAGAATTTAAATCTCCTAAATATAGTTCAAGTTCCTTTGATATCTCTGGGACTACACCGCGGCAAGGAAAGAATTTGCCCCTTTTCAGCCCGGTAAGCTTTCGAAATTAAACACTTTTTTGTTTGTGTCCAAACTTTTGTTCAGCAATACACCTCACTCATACACATGAACTCAAGGACAGTGCCACAGAGTAAGAAGTTTTGTATTAAAGTTTTAAAGTTTAAGTTATTATTATCATTATAAATTATTAATTTTGTCTAAACCACAACCGAACCAATGGTGAGGATTATGACATTACGATAACACACCCGTACGACATAGTGCATTTTTCACATCTCCAAAATGGCCATTTTTCTGATGAAAATCTGTGATATTTTTCTTAGAAATACTGCAAACATAGGTTGTGGGTGCTCGTTAGAACCGCCTCATTGTCATCACGAAAACATGTCTACATCATTTTGACCCACTTGAACCCCACTTTTATATTGTAAAACTGTGGTTTACTGGGGTGTACCTTATTTTTCTCATTTCTGTCCTAAAACATAGGTCGTGGGTACTCGTTAGAACCGCCTAGATGAGGCGGTTCTTACGAGTACCAACAATCTATATTTTGAGCAGAAATGAGAAAATTATTACAGTTTTTTCATCTAAAAAAATCGATTTTTCGGAGGTAAAGTTTACAATGTATTTGCATGGGTAAATTTTCGTAATGGCTGACCAAAAACACGCCTATACAAATACATAGCACATTTATTCGCCGAAAAAATGAAAATTTTATGAAGAAATATTGTGATATTTTTCTTATTTCTGCTCAAAATATAGATTGTCGGTACTCGTTAGAACCGCCTCAATGAGTACACACAATTTATATTTTAGAGCAGAAATTACAAAAATAAGGTTTACCCCTGATAACCCCAGTTTTACTATATAAATGTGTGGTTCAAGGGGGTCAAGATTATATAGGCGTGTTTCGTGATGGGTACCAACGCACTTCTTCTGTCGTGGTTTATTATCTGTTATAGTTTGACTTTGCGTGTATGTATTGCTAATATATATATATAAATAAATAAATAAATAAAAAAAAATATATATATATAATGTATATATAGCCGTTTGGCCATTGTGTGGGGAAAGTAAAGTGATAGAATTCAGTTACTTATGTTCATGTTTCTGTGCATAGGAGGTGCGGGATACATGTAATTTTAACGATTCCTGATCATTGCTTTCACTTTTGTTTCTCATATTTTCCATATGATTCATCTGGAAAACACGTCGGTAAAAATGCGACGTCCTTCAACCCCACTTTAATTCTTGCTCAAAAACATTGTGGGTACCCGTTAGAACCACCTCGTCGAGGCGCTTCTTAGGAGTTCTGACGATCTCTGTTTCGCGGCGAAGTTGCCTCCTCTGAAGGTGTTCTGATTCCCCACAAGGTTCTCTATTTTGGTACAGTTTTTGGAACCTGATTCTTGAACATGTCGTTCACGAAAAAAGAGTCATACAGTTATAATTTTTATACGCTTAAGTTATGATTTTTTTTTTTTTTTTTTTTTTTTTTTGGTTTTGGTTTTACGGCCCTTTCAAGATTATTTCACTCATATCGAGCCGTTCATTAATCAGAGGTTGGCAAAACCGGAGTACCCGGAGAAAAACCACCTGACCTTCCGTTGCAGAACTTGGCGTCTCACATATAACCGCTTAAGTTATGATAACACACCCGTGCAGTTTTTCACATCTCCAAAATGGCTACTTTTTGATGAAAATCTGCGATATTTTCCTTATTCATACTGCAAACAATAGTTATGAGTACTCGTTAGAACCGCCTCATTGAGGCGGTTTTATTGAGTACCCACAACATTATGTCTTGGAACGCAAAATAATGTATACCCATGTAAACCCCAGTTTTCTCTATATAAATTGGGGTTTAGGCGTGTTCATTTTAGAGACTTGGCCACGTGATGAAACCACACATTCATGTTGTCAAATTGAGGTTTGTTTAGTTTAATCATATTTTATTGTAACAATATAGCAAATGGGTCGGGCCACAAGTTCTCACAACATTAGTTGCGGCCATTCCCATACAAGGTTGACACTAATACAAGTAGAACATATGAACATGGCTTTTTGACAATAATTATATATATTTACATTTCCAGTGTAAAGTCTAATGTAAACCTATAGAAAACAATTGCGTTCATACTTCCATGAACGCATCGAATTATTATTATAGTTATGAGTACTCGTTAGAACCGCCTCATTGAGGCGGTTTTATTGAGTACCCACAACATTATGTCTTGGAACGCAAAATAATATATACCCATGTAAACCCCAGTTTTCTCTATATAAATTGGGGTTTAGGCGTGTTCATTTTAGAGACTTGGCCACGTGATGAAACCACACATTCATATTGTCAAATTGAGGTTTGTTTAGTTTAATCATATTTTATTGTAACAATATAGCAAATGGGTCGGGCCACAAGTTCTCACAACATTAGTTGCGGCCATTCCCATACAAGGTTGACACTAATACAAGTAGAACATATGAACATGGCTTTTTGATAATGTATATATTTACATTTCCAGTGTAAAGTCTAATGTAAACCTATAGAAAACAATTGCGTTCATACTTCCATGAACGCATCGAATCACATGATTTTCAGTGACTTTAATTGACGTCATTCTGAACCATTGTGCTCTACGGGCGTTGATGACGTCAACGCTGCTCCGCTCTTTGTACAAAAACAGCGTGTAAATGTTTTTCAGCTTTAAAAGTTTGCCCTACAAGAATTTTTTCGCCCAGTGAAGAGGGGCAAATAATGTAAGTATAAAAAATAAACATAATTTTTCTGCTGTTCATGAAAGTATGAACGACAGTGGGCCCCCTTCGGGGTTCATTTACTTTGCACGCGACCCACTGCGTTCATAGTTCCATGAACTGCAGAAAAATAAATGTCATTTCTTAAGTGAACAAAAGGGCACTTACAAGCAAACTACGTAGATCGCATACGTATATCAGATAAATGCATTGAGGTTTACATGGATATACATTATTTGTCTTACATCTGCTCATAGAACAGATATTGTAAGCATCCGCCAGAACCACCTCAGCGAGGCGGTTCTTACGGGTAATTTGTACGAAAAAAATATCAAAGTTTTTAATTTGATTTTCTTTTTGATTTTAGGGCGTAAATGTTTCAATATATTTTAATACGCGTGTCTTGTTAATGATGTGTTTATTGCCAACAGATCTCTGTCCATGCTACAGCGAACATAAGTACTCAGATCAGCAACCTTGTACTGACCATTGCACTAAAAAGGGTAAAGCTGGTGGCTTCTGCTTGGATTGGACGTGCAAGTGCCATGGATAAAGATGGTGGCTTCTGCTTGTATTGCGATTGCGTCTGCGTCTAATAGAGTGTAAAAGGTAAGTGCATTTGCAATAAAATCTCAATGGCACGAAATTGATTACTCAAAGAGGATCTTACATGAGTGCACATGTATTATTGAATTTATTAAACGAGTTAAGGTAAAGGGATAAAATGCGAGTTTAATAAAGTCAATAATACATGAGCACGAATGCAAGATTTTATTTATCATATGACATTTAAAACGCTTTTTATTCACATTTATTTTACAAAGATATCGTTAAGGACGTCGTATGTGTAACGTTACGGGGCGTACCTAACTAATTTGCATATTTAATCCACTAGTGGATTATCAAATTTATTACATAGAGTTTATTACTCAGCCGATTCTAAATATGGGATATATAAACCGAGGGAGGTTGAACATCCAATAAAGAAACGAGTGCGCTTGCGCATGAGTTTCTTTATTGGATGTCCAACCTCACGAGGTTTATAAATCCCATATTTAGAATCGGCGGAGTCAATAAACTGTATATTACATGCATTTTATAGAGCTGATGGATCATTTTGCATCTAATTCTGTTTACAGCTCACTGTTAACATAAGTCTATGCAAAAGGTAGTGGGCGCAGTGACACATAAGCTGACTGAAACAAAAACTGTATAGACGCCATCTTGAAAGCGGTGCCTATTGTAATGCATGAAAATAGAAGAAATAGAGTATTATAGTGATAAAACAATTAAAAATACAAGAGAACGGTAAACAAACGTACCCCTCATTCAGAAGTTATGTCCAGATAATCTTCATTACAACAATGCATCCTACTCGAACGTCCCGCATTCTGAACGTATGTTGATATCTTCTCAGACGCCATTGAGATGACGTCATGATTAACGTCGACGTGCCTGAACTTGCCCGCGTTTGAATATAGCGATAAAGTGCATTTACCCCTCCCCGCAACTAACTTGAGACTTACCGGGTCTGGCGGTCGTCAGTTCCGTTGCTGCTAGGCTCTTAGCCACAGTCTGAACTGATTGTCCTCGCCTGTAGCTTCAGTTTTAAATGGCGCCTGCACGAGCTTTTTGTCCCAGAAATCATAGCCTGATACGTCACTTCCGGGTTCGCCTTTTAGATAGACTTTTCGCACCCCAGGACACCCAAATTTACCACACTCCTCCCCACTTTATTTTTGGAGGACCGACGAGCCGCCTGTTGTCAATTCGTGAGCGAGCCTAGAAGCCTCACGGTAATCTTGATGACCCTCTGTTTATCTGGATTTTCCTGAACTAGAAGCCCAGGTGTCGTCTTAACAGGACTAGAAGTCCACGTTAATATGGGATCTGTCGTCTTAACAGGACTAGAAGTCCACGTTAATATGGGATCTGTCGTCTTAACAGGACTAGAAGTCCACGTTAATATGATCTGTAGTCTTCAAAGGACAAGAAGCCCTTGTTGATATGTGAACTAGAAGCCCACGAATCTGTTTATCTTCTGGAAACCTCAGGACAAGAACAAGAAATGTGGTATCACCAGCCATTTTCCCAGGAACTATTTGAAATCTTCTCCAAGATCATAATACGAAATAACTGCACCAGAAATAAGTTCAAGTAATAGATAGGTCACGAGGATTAGAAATCAACTCTATGCCCTCTATTCTTCCTATCCATGGGGATTAGAAACCCACTCCATATTCACTACTGTACTTGGCCATGGGGATTAGAAATCAACTCCATGTCCTCTACTCTTCTTGACCATGAGGATTAGAAATCAACTGCATGTCCACTTCTGTTCTTTGCCATAGGGATTAGAAATCAACCCATGTCCACTTACTGTTCCTGGTATAAGTGCTTGGCATTCTGTACTGTGATGTCCAAGAGATGGTCGGTAGAGAATCCTCTGTATTCAGCTACAGCCTTGGCTATTGTGAACAACTGACCTGGTGATGACATCTGGGTCCCCATACTTGGGAAGTAGGGCGCGTCTGATTCCAGTAGAAGGCGAGTTTCTTCTATAGACTTCAGGGCCTTTATCTGGTCTGGTCTGAAGGTCTGCACCAGGTTCGTAAATCCAAAGTAGGTCCTCGGATAGACTTCTAACCAACTCTGGAGCACATAGGGGTTCCCTGCAAAGCAATGAAGATGAATAGGATGGTTCGGCCTCACATGCTGCTGTAAAACATGTAGTAGGAGGAGATAAACCTCTGTTCCACAATCATTCCTCATTCCTCTGCAGTGAATTACCAACACATGATGGTCTTGGAGCAGTGGAAGCACCTTGTTCAGCAGATCCACCTGGAGATGCCAGTGTCTCATTGGCTCTGTATGGTCCAATCCAATTTCCCCTAAGGCCTTCACTTTCTGGTTCTTGAGGAGCCTGGACAGATCCCTGACGGAGTCTTCAATTAAGCGATGCCCTCTGTGAGCATGTCTTGGATGGATGCCAGCTGCAACATGCATATCATTCGGTATGTCGACAAGACACTGACCCGAAGGATATGTTAACGGATCGCAGAAAACGGCGACGGTGCCAGTTAGCTGCACACGTTCTTTCTCGTTCACGTGAACAGCAGCCAAAACATCATCCAAGGATCCATGGGGAGATAGTCCACACCCCTGGAGTGATCTGTCCAGGTGAAAGTGACTGTCGAAGGCCAAGGGAATAGTCCTCTCTGGTTCCTGATGTTCCACTTCCTCAGTCGTTTCCGGTTCTGGGTAACTGTCACGCCAGTACCTCCTCTCTTCATCATCCAAACTAGCGGCAATGAGAAAAATGGCCTTCCAGTGGATCAAAACACTAGGTGAAGTTGCAGGCACCAAGGTGAAATCATTCGGAACAGGACACTGAAGGTATCTACACATATCCACCATAGCCGTCTTCTGTAGTGGAGAAATGCAGGAGTTATCGGCTGGAACCAACAAACGTTGAATATTAACGAAGCGCAATAACTCATCCAGTGTGCCTGGTCGATTCAGCAACCATCTTGCAGCCTGCATCAGTGCTTTCTTCCTGCCTCTGAGAACTTGAAGGTCACTAGAGGGGAGTGTCTCGCTGAAGATCCCAGGGATGTGCAGCCGGAAGGCGTGGGCCTTGACATATTTATGCTGAAACTCTTCACATCCGGACACCCAACAAGAATGGTATCTCACTCTCCTTGGCATCTTCTTTGAACTCTCGGTTTGCTCTAGCTCCTCTTCCGATTCCTCCATAGGCGACAGAATATCATCCACCCGTTGCTTCTTGGAAGTAGACACCAATGGTTCAGCAACGCGCTTTCCAACTGGTTTTGGTGATGAAGGATACTCTATCGTCATTCCTCTTCCCAGAGTAACTATTCTTTCCACTGGTCTCTGGAGCACAAGTCCGGAACTAGAAGCTGCGACGGACTTCTTGTGACTCCCTGAGACGAATTCCTGGCTGGTGATTCTTGTGTCCTGAGGTTTCTGTTGTCTCCTCTTTTCCTGACGTGATCCATGTCGTTGTCCGGACTCCCTACCCAAGCGAGAAGAAGCCACAGGTTTGGGAGTGCTGGAAGATGACTGTTGAGGTGATCTGTAATGATGACGTTGTTCCAACTCCCAACCCGAGCGAGAAGAAGCCACAGGTTTGGGAGTGCTGGAGGATGACTGTCTAGACGTTCTCGGTGATGGGTCCACTGTCACTTGTCGAGAGGCACCAGTATCGTGACTAGAAGTCTCCGATAACTGGGCCTTCACTGGTTCTGGACGTCGTCTACTGGCAATTCTGGGGGACCGTCTTGGAGATGGAACAGGAGATAGGGCTGGACTGGCACTCCTTCGAGGACTCATTAGTAGGGCGTCCTCCTCTTCATTGGTCAATTCCACATCCAGAACATCTTCCTGTCGTGCTGGATCCACCACGGTGGCAGAAGGATAGAAACGGATGTCTCGTCTGCCAGCCATGGGGTCGTAGTATGCAGATTCCTTGATCTGACGTTCCGGAAGGGTCTTCACATGCTCGTTGATCCATCCCCTGTCAGCAACCTGGTAAGCTTCCAGAGCTTTCGCTGCTTCTTTCAACCACTGTTGCCAGGAATTCTTGTTGCGGGCGGTAGCTTCCTTCTGCTTGACCAAGTTGACCATCCTCAGGATTGCCGGAAGAAGATGCTTGGACTTCAGACACAGGCTCATCTTGAAAATAAACTCCTGCGCTGGCTTATATACGTCACCGTTACGTAGATACTGGTCGATCACGTCTTGGAAATCTGTTGCAGTAGCCATGGTTGCTGTATAAACAAAAAGAATACCCCATTAGCAACGTAAGCCAACCTAAACCCTACTCTTGCAGGCTTTGCACTTGTATTTGTCAATGCTTAAGGCATCAGTCACCCTTACGTTGACACATGAACCATGGTACCATTCATCACAGTAATCACACTGAATCATGAATCTTCCATTCCAGGGTTTCTTACAGAAACAATACTCCTCACTGTCATCATCTGACTGTGGAAAATCCTCTGAATGATCCGGTGATTCCTTGAATTTAATGATCCATTTAGGCAATTTTCGATCCCTGCAAGGCATCATTTTGTCATGGTTGACCACAAAAACTGCTTTCCTCAGCTTCACCCTGTAAATGTAAGCTGACAACTTGTTCAGTATTATGGCAGGTCCTTTCCAGGGGGAACTTAATTTGCGAGATTTTCCTTTGGTGCTGGCGCTATCTAGAAGATACACAATATCACCTACAGCATATGGTCTCAACAAAACTTTAAGGTCATACTTGCGCTTCATACGCTTTAATGACTCTCCTAGAGTATCCCTGGCTATGGTGTGTGCTCTTTCCAAGTTCAACAGTAATTTTGACACATACTCGCCATACTCCTCTGGCCTCTCACCTCTAGCATTGGGGAACATTAGTTGTGCTGGTGTATTCACCTCTCTCCCAAGCATTTGTTTGTTAGGCGTGAAACCAGTACTCCTGTTAATTGAAGCCCTTATAGCCATGGCAATCTGTTGGATGTTTTCATCCCATTTATCTTGAGATTTTCCCAGAAAACATCTGACAGCATCCATTAAAGTCCTGTTGAATCTCTCTACTTGACCATTGGCTGATGCCCTGTATGACGTAGTCCTTGCTTTGTGGATTTGCAAAGCTTTACACAGTGTCTCGAACAACTTACTGTCAAAATTGCGGCCTTGGTCTGAAAATAACTGCAAAGGAAAGCAGAAGCGCGAAAAGAAGTTATCCACAGCGGCTTCAGCCGTTTTGTTCTACCTTCTGTGATGGTAAAGGAACACATTCAATCCATTTAGTGAATTGATCTACCATCATCAGACAGTGCTCATTTCCCTTTGCTGTCTTTGGCAATGGCCCCATAAAATCTATGTGCACACGCTCCATAGGTGCTCCCGCTTGGTATTTTGTAAGCGGAACCCTACCATACACCTTATTCTTCTTGTTTTTACTGCAAACTGAACAGGATAAGACATATGACTCCGCATCTTTAGAAAGGTTGACCCAGAAGAATTTTTTTTTCTTTAACTTTGTCCTAGCTACACCCTGATGACCAGACGATGGTATGTCGTGATGTAGAAGCAACGCAGTCGACTTAAGACCCTCAGGCATCACTAAAAGGAGATCTTGATCTGCACCCAATCTTTTACGGAATAATACCCCGTCTAGCAATTTAAACAGCTCCTTGTTTAACCAATAGTACTTCGCCTGAGGACTTGATAGGAAAAGAGTACCCTCTTCTGGTTTCTTCCCGTCCTTCAACCAATCCCGAATGAAGTCTAGGTCCCTGTCTTTAGCCTGCTCTTGTTGTAGGTCTTCGAGAGTAAAGCCCCAACATGTCTCATCTGATGTGCTTGTTGTACAGGTAGTTATTTCGCACACTCTGTCTGGACCAGATATAACAATATCAAAATGTGCCTGACTCCCTTGTAGCCCCACAGTATCTACTAGCAAAACAGTGTCTAGAAGACAAACTTCTGGCTCAGTTCGATCTAATAGACCAATCTGTCCATCCTTTATACACATAGTAGATACTTCTTCTGACGATGGGCTATTTCCCAGAGAATCGGAGCAATCTGCAATCCTCACACATGACACTTCTTCTGTTGACTTGCCTCCTTTCGTCCCCGTAACCGCCTCCTTTGGGTGCTCTCCCTTCCGGATTGTCTTCCCTCCCTGACCAGCCAAATTGATAGCATCATCCACTTGTTCTGTGAATTTAGACCATTGCATATCAGCCCTGGTACAGTAACGACAACCTCCACATGGCAAATCTACGGGACGCATTCCAGCTAGATATGCTGTACACGGTGACAAAGGATCTGGAATCCTGGAGAGCGAATCCGTGTCTAGCTCCTGCCCGATATTTCACTATCATGTTGTATTGAGATAGTTCCTCAATCCAACGGGCTAGCTGACCCTGAGGCTCCTTGAACCTCAACAGCCAAGTCAGACTTGAATGATCTGTCCTCACAGTAAAGATCCTACCTAGAAGATAATATCTGAAGTGTATGGTGAACCGCACTATAGCTAGAAGCACTTTTCTGGTCGCGCAATAATTCTTTTGCTCCGGAGTCAAAGAGAAACTGCTATAAGCCACTACTCTTTCCTCTCCATCCTGAACTTGCAAAAGGTCGGCTCCAATAGCCGTGTCAGAAGCATCCACGTCCAGAATAAAGGAATCTGTATTATTGGGTAAGGATAACACTGGAGGCGTTGTCAGAGCTTTCTTCAGTGCTTCAAAAGCCTCCCTCTCCTTAATTCCCCATTTAAATTGGTTCTTGCCTGTCAAACAATATAGCGGTTGTGCCATTTCGGCAAAGCCCTTGATGAAAGCTCGATGATAATTAGCTAACCCCAGGAATCTCTCCACATCTTTTGACGATGTAAGAACTGGCCAATTAGCAACAGCTGCTATGTCTTTCAAATTCATAGACAGACTATTCCCACTGACCGTTCTTCCTAGGAATTCCACCTCTTTCTGAAAGAAGATGCACTTTCTTGGTTTAAGCTTCATACCATGCCTTCTAAATCTCTCCAAAGCTTCTGCCAAGTTGTTTAGATGTTCTTCAAATGTCTTTCCCATATACCAATATGTCATCTAGGAAAGCCAGGATTGTTTTCCAGGTCAGGCCGCGGAGAATCAAGCTAACCACACGCGAGAACGTGGCTGGAGCATTTGTTAAACCAAATCCCATTTTCACAGGTTCAAACAAGCCAAACTTAGTCAAAAAAGCTGGTTTCTTCTTATCTTCATCTTTTACGCGAACCTGCCAATACGCAGAATTAGCATCTAATTTAGAAAACCAGATGTTTCCAGCGAGTGTATCCAGGCAATCTTCAATCAACGGTAAAGGAAAGGTATCTTTCACTGTCACATCATTAAGTGCACGGTAATCTACGCACCATCTCACTGATCCATCCAGTTTCCGGATCAACACTGGAGATGAAGCCCATTCAGAAACTGACTCCTGAATAACTCCTGCATCAAGCATCTTCTTAAGATGTGCCTCCTCTTCATCAACAAAACATGCTGGGGTTCTTCGCATATGCTGCTTCACCGGTTTAGCATCTTTGGTGTCAATACTGTGTTCTACCGCAGTGAAATTACCCAGATCAAAGTCATCTTTGGCAAAAACATCAGCATATTCACATTATTGTGTAGCGAGTTGCTCTCTCTGTTGACTATCTAAGTGATCTACTGACGATTTAAACACCTCTTGTAAATGAGCTGGAACCCTGTTTGTTGTTTCTTCAAGTTCCCGAAAAGCTTCTTTACACTTCTGCTCACTTTCATCACTTTGCACTGTTTTCAATATTTTTTTCAAAGTGGCTAAAAGTAGAAGTAAAACAAAGATCAGGAATTGATACAATTAACTTACTCCACCCATAAAAGACACCAAAGGGAAAGAAATACAAACATTAAGCGACCAGACAAAAATGGAAACCTAAACAAAGGAAGGCCATAAGGACAGTTACTTTCCCACAAAATGGCCATATGGCCATCCAAAATTAAAAGACACAAGTGATCCACACAGTAAGTAACAAACAACAACATAAATAAATCGCCACAGAAGAGCCGCCTTGGAACGGTCAGTGGAAGATTTCCACTGGGGGCTTAAATCGATTTTACGTGGCCACAATCCTCGCCCTTACTTCCGTCGCGATTTAGACAAATAATTTGTTCAGTCCGCATGAAGGCCTCCTAACTCATCAGTGCAACATCTCCGTGAACACAGAAATCAAAGAACCACAGAGGTGAGAGAACGGTGAGGACTCGACAGCAAGAAACCACTGAAATGCTGGAGCAAAAGAAAACCAACAGTTAGACCCCGATGGGCCCGACCAGAGACAGAGCATCAGGCACCAACCAACATTACCTTGAATTAGATCTCTCTAATTCTCAATAAGCCTTTACGTTGGAGCCGTCATAGAATCTGAGGCCTGACCCACCGGCGTGCAATTAAAGAGGGAAGCAAAGTTGCCAACCGTGATTGGGTTAACTACCATGCATGCAGTCTGTCGTATAATATCCATGTTGTACCCAATCTTTTTATATCGAAGAATGATTTTACGAAATTGGGTGCTGAAGTCTTTGCGATTATATATTTTTTTTTCTGAATTTATATACTAAGTTACCATAAAATTCGGGTTCCGATAGACCTTGTTGCAGAAGAGATTTCAGTCCAATATTGAATTTTGAAATTAAATCAGAATGGCGTCTATAAAATTTTGAAAATGCTTTGCGAAGTTTATGGTACCGATAACCCTGATTAAGAAGTTTAGCCGTTAATAATTTATTACGAGTGTTGAAGTCAGTTACATGGCTACACACTCTAGCAAATCGAATTAATTGCGAAATATAAACGCCATAGGATGGCGCACGAAGAACATCACCATCCAAAAATGGAAAATTTACAATCTCAAAATCAAAGTCATCGCGTTTATCATAAATTTTGCATGAAACAAACCCATCTACAATAGATAGATGTAAATCCAAAAACGGGGCCTCGGTATCAGAAGAATTTGCTTTATTTAACTGAAGTTCTGGGGGGTAAATCTGACTGATCAAACCATCGAAATAGGTATTATCAATATTTAATAAATCATCTAAATATCTAGAAGTGGAGCTAAAAGCTTAATAATTTCAGATTGGTTATCAATGGAAAGCGACAAAATGAAGTCTCTTTCATAACAATGCAAGAACAGATCAGCCACAAGAGGTGCGCAATTAGTACCCATCGGAATAACCACAATTTGTCTAAATAACTTAGTACCGAATCTAATATAAATATTGTCAAGTAGAAAGGTGAGGGCATCACACACTTTCTGACATGACCAAAGTGTATAATTCTTATGCTCTTTAGAAGTGAAAAATGCATTTCTGACATTACATGCAAGATAGAAAAAATCTTCTCTGTGAAAAGCCCATTCAATTAAATCATTAAGCTTTTCTTTTATAAGATTATGAAGAAGAGTAGTGTAAAGAGTGGAAAAATCGTAAGTAGACAGACTAGAAGCACGAAAATGTCTGGATTTCAATTTATTTAAAACCTCATTCGAATTTTTTATAGACCAAAACAGATTTCTTCCTGATCTTTCAAAGACTTTATCACAATATTTAATTACATGCGTTTTAATAGCAGTAAGACAGGAAGTTAATAATTTAGAAAGTTCAGTGGTAGTGCAAGAGCTAGAATTTGCAATAAACCGTGCTTTGTAAGGTCTTTTATGAAGTTTTGGTAACCAGTATAGCGTAGGAAGCTTGTCTTGGCCTTCGTTAACACACACAGCAAACTTGGTGGCTGAATGACAAATATGTTTATCTACTATAGCTCTCTCTTCAGCTAAAGGCTGAAGTTCATAGGCCTTAGTACCACCAAGCTCCTGCTTAAGCGTGTTAACATAGTGTAGCCGTCACACAACGACGACGTTGTTAGCGGCCTTGTCTGCAGGGGCCAAAACAAACTTCTTATGAAATTCTTGAATACCTAGTTTAAGATGACGTAAAGACGTCTTGGGCTTAGGCGGTAATAAGTTAGTATTTTGAGAATAGAAAGAAAAGCCTCCTTTGAAGCTGTATCTTCACCCTTAACCGATCCAACTTGATAAGCATTTCCTGAGCGACTAGAAGCCGGCTCAGAAATTATGCCTTCCTCCAACACTTTTTCCAAGTGACTAGAAGCCGCCTCAGAAATTGTGTTTTCATCCAAAACAGATTCAATTTCGTATGCATTAGCTACAATCTCTCTTCTCTTGAAGGTTTTGAAAGACTGCGTTGGATTTACAAGACAAACAACAGGTTCTTCTCCACGTGATCTTACTATGTGTGGCATCAGAACATCTTTCTGCATCAGCTCTTCCTTTGGCTCTATCAAATAATCACCAAAGTTAGCGTCCATCTTGCATGGCACACGAATAGCTGAATTGGGCGGGACCACTGTTCTCTTCAACAATGCTATCTTTGCCACAATAAGTTTTCCATCTTTAACAATGGTCTCCACTGGGATCCTTTCCCCATTCAGAATCAATGTATTAGACTGCATATCTATTAACACACCGAGATGATGCAGTAAATCATGTCCTAATAACATTTCATCACTGATGGGTGCAACATACACCTTTTCTTCAAATGATTGCGATCCCAGTTGTAACTTCAGCGGTTGTATCTGGAAACCTCTCAACACGTTTTCTTTGTCTGCTGTTTGCATAATGATATCCTTTATCTTTCCTGGCTTTTCTTTCAAGCTGTTATACACTTCAGAAGATAAAATTGGTACTTTTGCACCTGAATCAATTCTTGCTCGAATCACTTTGTCGCTTACTGTCAACTGTACAAATGAGGAACCGGCACACACCTGATGTACACTAGTTCTATTAAGTTCCTCCTGTTCAATTTCGTTTTCACTTTCAGTAGACACAGAATTAGAAACCCTACGACTACTCTGCTTTGATTCATTCAGTTTAACAAAATCTGTCCTGTACCTTGAAGTCATTTTTTCTGCAGCTGGTGGAGGACTAGAAGTTTGAGCAGTTTTCATCTTATCTGTCGGTTTTACTGATGCCTTTACTTTTCTGTTATCTGTTGGCTCTATTGGATGAACTGATGTTCTAGAAATAGGCTCATATGTATTAGTTTTCCTAGTAAATTGCGGACTAGAAGCCTCAGCAATTACTTTGTTTTGTAAGACTGAAATTACTTTTTCATCAGGCTGTTGTTGTTTGCCACTCATATCTTCGTTTGCTTTACTATGATGTTGTAGGCCACAAGTGTTTTCTTTATCTTGAGGCTGAGATGGGTGGCCCATCCTCCCAGCCCTTAGCTGTTTAAATCATCTGGCTTTTGACCTCCTCCTGTAGTATCTTTTCTCTTTTTGGACATCCAGATTTTAAACACTTTACAGTCTTTCTTCATATGGCCTTTTTTCTTATAGAAGAAACACTCGATCTCACTCTGTGGAATTTTTGAAGGACTTGATGGTGTTTCTGACTTTTGAGTAGATGGCCTTTCCAACTTTTGAATTTTTGAAGCAAGGCCATCTATTGCCTTAGCAATCATTTGTTCCACTCTTGCTTCTGAAAGTGAGCCAACTGTATTCACAGAAAAATCATCTCTCTTTCTAGAGGACTGCTTTCTTCCTTCCACAGCTTGGGATATATATTGATGATGTTTCACAACATCAAGGGCAGCTTGCATACTGCTTGGATGTTCGAAACAAGCATGCTTGGCTGCTTCTTTATCAGCACATCCCTGGCAGAATTTAGAAATAGCTTCTCGCATTCGATGGCTTTCGGGTAAGTCCCTAAATGCGGCGGTAGCAAGGGTCATCACTCGGTCCGCCCAGTCTTCCAAAGATTCATCATGCCGTTGAAATGACTGCTGGAATTTAGCTCTTGCCGTCTCAGTCAATTCTTTAGAGCCAAATCTATTTTCCAATTTCTTCATAATCTTGTGGTAGGGAAGATATTCTCCCAGTCTTGTAGTGATTGTAAAGAAATCTAAAGCTTTGCCCTCTAAAGACCAATTTAAATAATCACGACATTCACTATCAGACCAACCCAACACTGATCTGTAACTTTCAAACTTCTGTTTAAAAGACATCCAGCACATATTTCCGTCAAACCTAAGATTCTTTGGAAGCCTCTTAGGATCACCACGCCTCTCTTTCCTGTAGTGTCTAGAAGACTCCTCAGGATGTGAAAAGTTGTCGTCATCACTGTCTTCATATCTCTTATGGTATGATTTGGAACAATAACTGTGATATGTTGGTGACCTTGACCTTGATGCACTAACATAATAGTGTCTTGACCCTCTTAGCCGTGAATCTGACCTTGAATCAGAACGTGACCTTGACCTCTTGTGTCGTTTATGTGCCTTCAACTTGTCATGCCTTCTTGATGGGGATCTTGACCTGTCGGGTCTTCTTGAAGGAGTTCCGGATCTGTCGCGCCTTCTTGAAGGAGTTCTTGATCGGTCGTGCCTTCTTGAAGGAGATTTGGACCTGTCACGCCTTCTCGAAGGAGATTTGGACCTGTCGTGCCTTCTCGAAGGAGATTTGGACCTGTCGTGCCTTCTCGAAGGAGATCTTGACTTGTTGTGCCTTCTCGAAGGAGATCTTGACTTGTTGTGCCTTCTCGAAGGAGATCTTGACTTGTTGTGCCTTCTCGAAGGAGATCTTGACTTGTTGTGCCTTCTCGAAGGAGATCTGGACTCGATGTGCCTTCTCGAAGATCTGGACTTGATGTGCCTTCTCGAAGGAGATCTGGACTTGTTCCTTCTTGAAGGAGATCTTGACTGGTGCCTTCTTGAAGGAGATCTGGACTGGTGCCTTCTTGAAGGAGATCTTGACTGGTGCCTTCTTGAAGGAGATCTTGACTGGTGCCTTCTTGAAGGAGATCTTGACTGGTGCCTTCTTGAAGGTGATCTCGACTGGTTCCTTCTTAAAGGAGATTTTGACTGGTGCCTTCTTGAAGGTGATCTAGACTTTGGCCTTCTTGAAGGTGTCCTTGATCTGTCAGGTCTTCTTGAAGGAGATGACCTTCCATGCCTACGAGTAGGTGTCGATTCATGCTTTTGTGTAAATGTCCCTGATGCTTTCTGTCTTCTTGAAGGTAATCTTGACCCTTCATACCTTCTTGAAGGTGATCTTGACATTTCCTGTCGTCTTGAAGGTGGACTTGACCTCCGGTACCCTCTTGAAGGTGACCTTGACATTTTATGTCTTCTTGAAGGGGACTGTGACATTTCACGTCTTCTTGAAGGTGAACTTGACCTTCCATGCCTTCTTGAAGGGGACCTTGACATTCCAGGTCTTCTTAAAGGAGACCTTGACATTTTGCGTCTTCTGGATGGCGAACTTGACATTTCATGTCTTCTTGAAGGCGTACTTGACTTTCCATTCCTTTTTGGGGACCTTGACAATCCATGTCTTGAATTTGTCCTCGATTTCGCCTCAACATGTCCTCTTTCACGGCCGCATGAATCATATTCACTGGTATAATGCCCATCTTTTCTGTATTTATCAGGCACATTCTTATTTAGTTCAGGATAGGCTGAAGACTTTGTTTTTTCATGTGAAATAAATTTCTCAGATTCCAACTGATGTCGGGCAGAGCCTTCGTGTCTAGAAGACCCCGAATACTCAGCCCGATCACCAATCCCAATCGCATATTCTTTCAACCATGATCTTTGATCTTTTAATTTTTCAGGTGAAATTGCTTTCTCATATGTTGACTGATGATGACGGTCGGAGCCCTTGTGTCCAGAAGACAGCAAACGCCCAACCGGACCACCAGTCTGATAAGTATCAAACTGTTTCCCCCGCAATTGCAGATCTTGCCTTTTTTCAGGTGAAACAACTTTTTCATGTTTTGTCTGATGATGTCGACCGGAGAGATTGTGTCTAGAAGACTCCAAACACCCAGGGGACTCATCTGTATGATCAGAATCACTGTATTGTTCTGTCAATTTTAAATTTCTCATCCTTTCACCTGAAGTTATGTCTTCATTTCCTGACTGCTAGTGTCGACCTGAGCGTTCGTGTCTAGAAGACTCCAAACGCCCAGTCGAGCCATCAGTTTGGTCAATAATTCTAGCCTTTCCTGTTGAGGACTTCAAGCTCATCATTTCTTGTTTAACTTGTTCCTCCATCTGCTTTAGGACTGTAAGACTCAGCTTTTCTGCTCTTGCCTGGTCTTGTTCAAGAGTGGTCTGAATTTGTGGTGGTCTTAAAGCAACTTCCGCCCGGTCACGTCTGGTTCTGCTCTTCAAGGTGTTTGTCTGCCCTTGCATTCCACTCAACCGTCTATTTGGTTTAAGCACAGCCTTGGACTCAGCGTCAGAATCTTCACTTTCTGAAAAGCTCAGCTTAGTTCTAGAAGAACTAGGTTTTGCTGTCTCTGGCATAGGAAGAGATGCTCTCAATTGCTGTCGTTCACTCCAGGTTTCCTGGGGTTTACCTTTCACACCTGGGTAAGTGTAAGAAAGCAACTGGTCTAGTGTACTGCGGGCTTCGTCTATTTCTGCCTGTAGCTCTGAAAATTCCACTGTATCCACTGTCCCTCCTCTGGCTAGAGGCCTGCTAGGTGGGGTAGGTAGCCTATCCATAGTTAACCCACTAAATCCGGCCGGTGGAGTAAGTAATCTATCCATAGCCAACCCACTAATTCTGTCAGGGGGAGTAGATGGCAGAGAAAAGTCTAGCACACTCAAAACCTCTTCCGTTAAATCACCCATCATTGTTAAAGACAATGTTTCTTTTGTAATCCTTCCATGCTGGGTCCTAAAGGCAATTAAGGCCTCGGCTTTTTTCCTTCCAATTCTAGGAATTAGTTGGAGATCTTCCACAGAAGCTGTGTGTATGTTGATTTTCATCTTTGCAAGGGGTGACAAATACAAGTGCAAAGTGCTTTTGATATTTCAGGACTAATCCTTGTGTATAGAATACTCCAAAGATTCCTTTTCTGAAATATTTTCTCGTGATTTCCGCTTTTTGACAGGTAAGATACTTTTCAATAATTTTCGCGTATAGAATACTGCGAAAATTCTAGAAAAGTCTATCTTAATTAATAAGCTGTTCTTTTTCAACAATTTTGGGTATAGAATACTCCTAAAAATGTTAGAACAATATTTTTTCAATAGATAGCTGGCTACTTTTTTGCAATAAGCAATCCTTTTTTTAACAATTTTGGGTATAGAATACTCCTAAAAATGTTAGAAAGCTTTTTCAATGAATGGCTGTTTGCCAATGCTTTTTCAATCTATGAAAATTGAAGAAAAACACTATTTTCGGTTTAGAAAACTCAAGAAAATTATTTTTCTCCAAAAATGTAGACAGCCAGCTATACTTCATGTACAGAATACAATGAAAAATGACGAGAAATGATTTCCGGTTTAGAAAACACAGGTAATCACTTTTTCTTGTTTAGAATATGCCGAAAAAGGCTGAAAACTTATTTCCGGATTAGAAATCAACAGAAATTACCCTTTCGTGTCTAGAAGACTCCGAAACAGGTCGAAGAACAATATTTCCGGTTTAGAAAACACAGATATTACCTTTTCGTGTCTAGAAGACCCCGAAAAAGGTCGAAAAATAATATTTCTGGATTAGAAATCAACAGAAATTACCTCTTCGTGTCTAGAAGACTCCGTAAAAGGTCAATACATTAATTCTGGATTAGAAATCTACCGATTTTACTTTTTCGTGTCTAGAAGACTCCGAAAAATGAAGGAAAACAATATTTTCGGTTTAGAAAACACAAGAAAATACGTTTTCCCCTACAATTCAGACTAGTAGGATAATTCTGCCTTTTTCAGCTTGGAACTCGACCACCCGATCAGATAATCCCTAACTGGCAAAGGTCAATTCAGAATTTTTTCAAACCCAAAATTGCCCTAAGAAGAAAACTGGCAGAAGGCAAACAAAAATCAATTGAATCAATGATTTGAATTAATTTGAGACTGCCTTAAGAATTATTTATTCAGCAAATAGCCAAATAAAGAGGGGTGTTGCAATGTTGAACAATATAAGGAAACAAACCAGAAGCTGAAAGCTCCAAATTTACCTGCTCATTTGTTCAACGTGTTGGGTAATTACTTGGACCCTTCACTATTCCCTTCGCTAAAAAAACGAAAGAAGTAGCGTACTTTTCTCAAAGAGAAAAAATGTCCGCCGGCAATCACATGAAAGTGAAAGAAAAATTGCAGACGTAATGCCTGGAAATATTCTAGCCAGTTTACCTCGTCGCCATAATAAAGTGCATTTACCCCACCCCGCAACTAACTTGAGACTTACCGGGTCTGGCAGTCGTCAGTTCCGTTGCTGCTAGGCTCTTATCCACAGTCTGAACTGATTGTCCTCGCCTGTAGCTTCAGTTTTAAATGGCGCCTGCACGAGCTTTTTGTCCCAGAAATCATAGCCTGATACGTCACTTCCGGGTTCGCCTTTTAGATAGACTTTTCGCACCCCAGGACACCCAAATTCACCACAGCGATTTCATCGCAAAAGCAGTACCTTGTTTCTTGTGTCAAAAGTAGTTCCAGCTACAAAGATTTATTTCTCCGGCTAAGAGGAATTATTTCTCCTTAGCTAAAAGGAATATATCATGTTTATGTCTGATAGAAATCATGGTATTTCTCTGTTATGCATGTAATATATGGCGTTAATACACTCTCAGACGCGACGCCATATGATAAATCGGGTTAACGTATCCATGAAATGAAGACTCCTCTAATCCCCTCTTCATATTGAGAAAAGCTGGGCTTGCTGGGCATTTTTCCTATGATTGCATAAAAATTGACTGCGGGTAATCGATGTCTATTTGAATTAGAAATCAGGCCGGTATCGAGGATTTTCACACGAAAACCGCTAGTCCTAGAGATTAAAAAAATGATTTTTAATACACTGTACCATGTGTTAACGTAATATGATCGCAACTCGTTCATGAGTCCACAATGCCATGTCACCACTTTTCATCAATATCATCTGAAGAAAAATATTTAAATAGCAGTAAATTGTTTGAGTAATAAAGTTTGGCAGTCAGCTTTACAGAAGACCAAAATCACGAGCGCGAGAGATTTGTCTACTAATAACTGACCGACAAACTATCATTTATTATTACATTACGATAACAAACCCGTGCGATATAGTGCAATATTTATATCTCCAAAATGGCTACTTTTCTAACGAAAATCTGTGATATTTTTCTTATTTATACTGCAACCTTGGCTGTTCTAACGAGTACCCACAACCTATGTCTTGGAGCAGAAATAAGAAAAATATTGTTTACCGCCGTAAACCCAGGTTTTCTTTATATAAAGCGGGGTGTAAGGGGGTGTTCATTTCACGGACTTGTTAACGTGATGTTATTTCGATTCTGACACATTTAACTGGTCAATAATGTTGTTGTTTTGGTCAAATTCGCCCAACCTTTTGCCATTGTTAAAATAAATGCCTCCGAATTTATTGACTATAATGCATTTATCTATATCCTGTCGTAACGCAACTTTCCGATGCGTAAAAATGACGTGACGCCGTTATAGAATATATGAGTGACGTCATGAAAGTCGGCGTTTTGCGTCACGCATTTCCGCAGAGTTACGTATTTAAGAAATGAAGGTAATCTATGTAACGTTCATCGAAGTATGAACAGCATCTGGCCCGAGCAATGTTATACTGTTCATACTTCGATGGAAGAGTAAAAAATATCTTTGTTGCATATATTTATATTATCTTCCATTCATAATGTGACAAACTCTTCTTGTTTGAGAGCTAAAATTGCAAAGTAGAAATGCAAATGTACTCAGTTTTCCTCCTAACAGCGGGAATGCGCAGATGGCGTTATGGGTGAGCATTAGAGTTACCAATAAAATCTAAATCTGTCGCGTGTGTCCACCTGTTGCGTCAATGCGCCCAAAGCTTGGAGCGTTCTTGATCTTGGAACTCTCTGGCGTACACGCTGGACGAGAATGTCCCTAAAATGCTCGACTGGCGACATGTCACGGGATCGAGTAAACCAATCGCTATGATCCACATTGTTCTGCTGCATGAACTGCTGTTCTATTCTCGCCCGATAAGGTATTGCGTTGTCATCCTGCAACACTACGTGGTAGTGTTGAACAAAAGGCAGAACAACCGGCTGTAGCACTTCACTGGTGTAGCTTTCGCTTGTCAGAGTTCCGTTAAACACATGAACGAACAAATATACTACCCAACACCATAAGACTTCCTCCTCCAAACCGGTCATGTTCAAGAATGGCGCTACGTCGTTCGTCAAGCATATTAAGCAGAAACCGTGACTCGTAGGTAAAGGGTACAGTCGCACATTGTTGGAAAGTCCATCGACGATGCTGCCTTGTCCATGTTAGTCAGGCTTGTCTTTGTCTCTGGGAAAGTGGTACAGCAACGTAAGCTTGCCGATCTCTAAGTCCAGCGCTGTGAGGTCGATTCCGCACAGTTTGAACAGACACTCTTGTTCCAGATCTTGAGAGGCGTTCGCGCAGTCGTTCAACGCTTACTGATCGTGATCTCAAGGCTGACGTACGCAGAAACCGATCCTTGGCTTGCGACGTAGACCTCGGGTGCTAACTTCTACGCCGATCTAACGTGCTGTTGGTTTGTGCTAACCGGGTTCGACGGCGGCTGATCAGACTCTGTGAAGCACACAAACGTCTAGCAACTTCGACTTGACTCATGCCAGCTACGAGCATTCCAATAGCGCGTAAGCGCGCGTCGTTTGGCAGATGTCGACGCTGTGGCATTTTAACGCTAGTAGAACGGATGTCGTCAATAGTAAAGCAATAAATTTGTTAACCAGAAATTTGTTCACTTTTGAAAGGATTAGCGCTCAAATTTAGGTGGTGAGCAAAGCTCACCGGTGAAAATTGAGAATTGTGTATTTGTGACATTTTTACTCAAACCTTCTGTTGCATTGTGCATGTTTTTTTTCTGTACAAAAAGTTAACTGATTTCAGTTCTTCAAAATATATTGTTATTGTATCAACTTTATTATTACATCAAAATATAATAGATTGGATTAATACCTGTTATCCATTTTACTCAAGAATAAAAATATTCCTAACATTTTTGCCACGTATATTTTATTCAAAAATATATACAATGGTATTTATTACAGATAACTGAATGTGAGAACAAATGAAAGGATCAGAACGGAAGCTGAGCTAATATTGTTCTTCTCCTTTGCAAACGTTCACGTGTATTGTATATGGCGGATAACAAAGAACATGTTAAATAGCGTACATTAATTGTCTTAGGAGAAATTACATCATCGAAAGTCGATATGATGGTAATATAAAAAGGATTCGATTTTGAACAAACATTATGACAAAAACAAAATCGGGGAAAAATGAAAGAAATGACTGGAACATGACTGCGGAAATGAGGAGGGGAGTTATGGCTCATAACTTAATCCAATATATATAACATTGTTTTTGCGTCGCATGTTTGGACTCGGTATTAGTTAAAACGTCTTGTATTATGTATATACTCTTGTACGTTCCTAAATATATTTTCATTGCTCTCCTATGACAGACCAGGATTACAATACAATAAAAGATGAGTGTAGGTGTATGATGCATTAATACACCATTTAGAAGTATGTCGCGAGGTTCCGGAAATAATATACAATGAAAGAAAAATGTTGCGCATTTTCGATGCCACCGCTAAGACACATATGATTTTTGTTTGTTTGTTTCTGAGTTAAACACCCAGTCAACACCATTTTTGGTCATTTTTGAGCCGGTCTGTTTAACTATCCACACTTTTCCTGGCCATTTTGTGGGAAAGTAACTGTCATTTTGGTTTATCGCTATTGATGTTTCCATTGGGTATGTTGTTTCATGTTTGTGTTTCTTTTCCTTTGGTGTCTCTGATGGGAGCTGTGGTTTGATTGTATCGATTCCTGATCATTGCCTCCACTTCTATTTTATACGTACGCGGTTAACCAGTACAGTGCATATTCTTTCACCAGAAACTGACAACTACCCTTCTTGAATCAGCGGAAGGAAGACAGACCGTAGAACAGATTTAATGATCAATCTTCACGAATGAATGTTGCCGACCCCTGCAGGTATCGAACCCGCGTCCTCCTGATCATCAGTCAGACGCGCATCTGACTGGGTTACCGAGGCCGTCTAAAGACACATAGGAGTGTCAGTTATGTTTTACAGGAAAAGGTCTTGGTTGAGCGAAATACAATTTGTTCGCAAACGTGTATGCAAAATCTGGGCTTTTCTGTTATCATAGATTGGTGCAGTTTGTTTATCTTTTCTTTAAAGAAGTATTTAAAGGAATCCAGCGAAATAGATTATTTTGCTTTTGATGATATGCTGTTCAATTTTCTTATCGATGATGGTAAGAAAGAATGCTAATGCAGACATATTTACGTTTGGATATTTTTCGAGTTTCTAAGTTTATATCTTGAAATAGGGTTAACGGCCGGACTCCGGACTCTTTGATGACGGTTCCACCTTAAATATTTTGAATTCGGGAAGGGTGGGGCCGAATATTTCCTGGGTTCGAACCTCCGTTATCTCACTTGTGGTTTTCTTCTGTTCTGACATCGCATTGTTGTTGAGTCCTCAACCCTGATTCATGATAATATTAATCTATACACAACCATTTTACCATTTATTTTTACCATGACTAACTGTTGAGCTAGAAAGCCGCCATGTGGATCAATTTGTTATTGTTATTTTGTTTGATACTCTACTGGAACTGAGGGCGTGGGTTGAAATTTCATAAACTCCAAACTCCGGAGTTGAACCCACCCCCAGTTAATTTACAACTGACCGCGCCAAGTCGGTCGTTCTTTTGCAGTGTCTTAACTGTTGTTTGGCTTTGTGCCGTTGGTTAATGTTTCGTCCTTTTTTGTGTGCATCCGTGTGTCACTTTCTATAGGTGACTTGAGACGACTGCGTTCTTAGTTTGTGGCTTTTCCTGAGTGACCGTTTCTTACTGGTTTGTTGCGGGATTAGAGATGAGAAGATATGCAGGTGCTAGAATATTTACCATTTTGTAAAATAACTTTAACTTGTGATCGTGTGGTCTCTTTTCTAGTGTGCCCCAACACACTTCTTTATAAAGATTATTCAGCGAGATTAGTTTTGTTGCTTCTGTTGCTAGTCTTGCTGCTTCTAGTTGGATCTTTTCTAGTTCGGGTTTCTCGTATTGCATGCAGTTGTTCCAAATAACGTCGACATATTCTAACAAAGGTCTGATAGAGGTAGCATATTGTAACGGAACACCACCTGGTCAAGCGGTACAGCTATTGATATGGTCAGGATGTGATGGCGCTGTTACAATAAATATATGTGGGTTCGACCTGGGTCGTACACTAAACTACCGGGAAGAGAATACACAGCCAGTCATTGCTTCAGTTTCTTAAATTTATTTTGTTACCCCTGACAATAGTGTGTGCAGTCTATAGTAAGCTATCTTATAAGGCTAAATTATATTTATGGCATAGGTGAACAGAACAATAAAAACAAATTACTGCAGTCGCACATTATAACACCTAATTTAATAGAACGACTAAGAGCATACATTCACTAACGGCCTTAAATGTTGACATTAACCGAGAAAGGTTTTCTTCAAGATGTGCGTAAACATAACATTCTATCATTGCACATGACATTGCACCAATTCATTGAACGTTGAGAGTCACAGCAATTCAAGAGTTTGGATTCCACCCAAATAGGTACATTAAACAATTCACCTAAATGGGCGCAATAACAATTTCACCTAAATGGGCGCACCAACAGTTCACCTAAATGGGCGCAATAACAATTCCACCTAAATGGGCGCTCCTAAATGGACACACCAAACATTTCGCCCTTATTATACTACAGCCAAATCCAAGTCAATTACAACCAAGGTGTTACTTACAAGCACTTCTGTAAAGCCCACAACACTGTAACAAACTGGGTTGGTATTGTTTACAATCAGCGCCCATGAAGGAGGTGTCCCTATCTAGGTGTACCAATCGACTTCAGGTTGTTAAGGTTACAGAGCAAGTATTGGATCTATATTCCTTCATAAAGTGTTTATAAAAAAACATAGCTGATAGTTGGTGATATTATTAGACACGCTTAGCCCATGTAGAACAAAGATAGGCTTTACGTATGTGATTGCAAATAGTTGTATAACCCATTCTCCTATGATTGACTAATGCATCTTTCCCTAACCGTTGCCGTTATACAACACAGTCTCTTAAAGAATAATCAGTTTGTCATCTAAGAAGAAATTCTTTACAGTTGACCTTGTGTTAACAATCAAAGTCAGTTAAGAGGTATTCTACAAGGTGCAAATTTAGTCCCACTGCAATTTCATTATAATAGCCACGCCTAGCTAGGTGGAAGCTTTCCTATATAAGTGGAAGACACTAACAACCTTTACCAGATCATACTTGTCATTCACGTGTGATCATGCAACATCTAGATTCACACGTTACTACTAACAACATTTGACAAGAGATCAACACTGCATCATCTCCACCTAAACCACACATAGATAGACGCAAACCTCACCTAGATGGGTGAAATGTCACGCCTAGGTAGGCGCAAATCACGCCTAAATAGGCGAAATCCCCCTAGCTAGGTGATCTACTACTTTGAATAGCATTCCCATTAGTTAAGATAATTTACGTTTTAACACAGCCATTATGTTAACAATTTAAGTTACTTAACAGGCTTTATAAGGCATAGCAAAGAGTAATTTCCTTTAATAGTCAGAACAAAATAGTCACTAACAATGTGCAATATTAAGTCCTTACTTGATACTGATAGAACGCCCTTTCCCAGCCAGGCGGAATTCATCCCAGATAGGTGCAAGTACAATTCCCTTTAAAACGTATAGAAATCGGATCTACTAATTCATAACACTCCACAAGTTGCTACAACATGCTTTGACAAACGCCACAAACAGCAACTTGGTAGACCGTTAATGATGTACCTTCCACCTTTCCTGGCATGGACTTATTCAGCCTAGCTAGGTAAAACATTCTTAATTAGGCGAACTAACCATCCAAAGTCGATTTTACTTTATCCGAGCCAGGCAGATTCCTCCGAGTTAGGCATAAAGGATGCTTTAAAATGCACGATAACAAGTTACAAGCTCATAGACAGCCTAGAAGTTGCTACACCACGCTTTCAGAAGCGAACTACCATGCAGCAGTCCAAACAGTCTATGTTTTAAATATTCGCCTACCTCGGCTTCGCCTACCACGGCGCAGCGTAACAAGGACTATGCCTAGCTCGGCGCAAAGCTCGACCTTAGCCAAACTTATCAACAAAGAGAGTATTCAAAGTTATGACTGCTTATGAAAAGCCATTAATTTATAATTAATTTATATAGATGTGTTGATAACCTGTGCCAACGTCGCCTAAAAGTAAATAAATAACTAACTAAATGTTCCTCACAGATGGACGCATGTTTCGCCTAGATAGGCAAAACATTCGCCCAGATGGGAGTGCCGGGTCAACAAACAAGCAAACATAATTCAGACTCAGGCCTAGACAGTCTAAGCCACACCATACTTCCAATCTAGGCGAACCCAGGCGTGTTTCAGCTATGGGAAGCTGAAACACGGCCTAGGCGCCTCAACTTGTTTTGGCAAAAGCCACAGCAGGTTGCTCGCAACAATCAGCAACACTGAACTTCAACCGAAACGCTCCTTATATACCCTCCAGTCTCGCGCTTGATGACGTTGTGCCTGGATGACGTCACATTCCTAACCATGCTACCAAGCATACGGAACATTCGGTCTTTATGGTATGTTCAGTGCGCAGTGAGTTCGAACAGATGAGCAAAAAGTAAACAAACATTTGATGGAAAATACTGTTTCAAATGCGAAAGTGTGAGCATAAAAAGAATATGGATAAACAATAGATATTCATGGTTATATATGCACTTGGAGATGACATGGCTATTTTACACAGGATATACTCGACAAAATTGGCACATGGTTTGCATCGGCTACGGCTATTTCGGACCGAAGATCGGTATGTACATTTTGTTAAAACAGATATAAATGAATCAAAACAACAATGAGAACATTTGTACATAGAATAACAGAGAATAGCCAGACGCCGTTACAATATATAGTTTCCAGAGACTTTCTTTCAAGTTTAAACTTCAATTTCCTCATAACATTTATCATACGCCACGCCTTTCCTTTTTATAAAATCAATATGCTGGTGGCAAGTGCAGTCCTAAGAAAGTTAAAGTCAAAGTTGTTTGTGGCAATCGATTTCATCTATCTGTACATTATGCATAAACAGAGGTGGATGTTGAGATCCATTTACTTAACGATATACTACTAGACATTCGCTTTTCTATGGATTAAGAGTGACTAGCCAAGTTGGAGCCCAACGAGAAATGTGTTAAAGATCAGAGTTTAAGCAGCTGCTGCATTTACAGGGACGTCAACAATGATGTAAAGACTAGTGTCATCAGCAAATAACCTAATATGAGAACCAATGGCAACTACAATATCATAAATGAAAAATTAAAAAAGCACGGGTCCGAGAATGGATCCTTGTCGGACTCCTGCTCTGATGTAAGTCAAGTCGGATACAGCTCCGGGTAAAACTAACCGTTATCTCCTGTCGGCAAGGTAGGTTTTAAGCCAGCTAAGGACTTGACCTGTGACACCAGAATTTTCGAGTTTGTATATAAGACCTGGGTGCCAGACTCGATCAAACGCTTTTCTGATATCACAGAAGACACCGGAATTTCTTTTCCATTGTCCAGTGCCTCGAAGAAAGTATGATACAGATTACTGTAGAGTTTCCTTGAATAAATCCAGACTGAAGAGAGGATAGGACAAGCTTAGCTTGCATGTGATTATAAAGGTGTTAGAACACAAGCCTTTCGAAAAGTTTAGATTCGGTGTTCAAGAGCTATAACGATCGGTGGCTGGAACCATTTGATGTCACCTGTTTTTCGGCACAGGCGATACATTAGCATCTTTATAAGGTGACGGAAAAATTCCTATTTGAAAAGAGTCCTTGAAAAGAGAGCAGAATGGAGAGAAACCTCTTTGTTTAGTTCTTTTAGATTCGGTTACTAAGGCTTTTTGGGCCTAATGCCTTTCCAATTTTAATCGTTTGTATGATCGATTCTACTTCTAGCAGGGTAGAAACTATATCTCTTAGCTAGGTTAAGTAAGAAGGTGGAGGTTACTCTCGAAGATTTGTATTAGCGTCTGTAAGTATAGTTTGACTTTGGAGGAAGTTATTCAATATATTAGCTTTATCATGTTTATCAGTATAGACGTGGCCGTTGGAACCTAGAGGGGGAATGGATGATTTGTAAGAAGTGATGATAAACGTTTTCAAAGTAGGCCTGCAGTCTTTTGGAGAAAAGGAATTTGATCTTAATTTTTCTGCATATGTTTTCTGGGCCAGACTAGCTAGTTTCCGCCATTTAGGCCTCATCAGTGAACCTCAAATATTTTCGAAATTCCACAAAGGAATCAATGATCCCAAAGGACAATAAAATATAAACAGCATTATGATGAAGGGCATGGAGTCTTTTACGGCAGCCACACATTCCAAGACAACAGCTGTAGTGACGTACCTATGTTGTAGAAAGGTTTATCATTTGGAAGCAAGGAATACACCACAGAACTGGAAAATATGGAGTGCATATGTTTTCTGGGCAGGACTAGCTAGTTTCGGCCATTTAGGCCTCATCAGTGACCTTGGCCCCCGCCAATTGGGGCTTGAAGAAATAGATGGGCTGCATGATGCTTCCACGCAGAGCTGAAATCGACTCGCACACGAGCACTGGTTAACCACTTAAAGGATCTAAGCCTGCCTAGGAAATGCGGTGCGAGTCGGCCCGTCCATGTTTATAAACCCTATTGGTTTCATCGGGCGGCAGGGCTTGAGAAGTCATTTCATCTTAATGTCGGGTAAAGGTACCACAAAATTGGAAGCAACGTCTCCAAAATGACCTAACAGTGTTGACGGGGACGTTAAACTTCAAATCAAACAAATCTTCAGTGACCCTCACATATTTTTAAAATTCCACAATGGAATTAAGAAGTTTAGCAATTAACAGTTTATTACGAGTGTTGAAGTCAGCTACATGACTAGACACTCTAGAAAGTCGAATTAATTGCGAAATGTAAACACCATAGGATGTCGCACGAGAAACTTTCCATCCGATGAAGAATAGGAAATTTACAATCTCAAAATCAAAATCATCACGTTTGTCGTAAGTTTTTTTTTTTGCACATCAGCAAAAGATATCTGAAAATCCAAAAACGGAGCCTCTAAATCGGAAGAATTTGCTTTATTAAACTGAAGTTCTTATAGGAGGTGGGGGTGGGGGTTAAATATGACTGATCAAACCATCGAAATAGGCATTTTCAATATTTAATAAATCATACAAATATCTAGTAGTCAAACTTAGCGCTTCAATGATAACAGATTGGTTTCAACTGAAAGGGGCATCATGAAATATAGACCTGAAGGCAATGCTTATAATCAATACAATTAACCCACAGCTGCCCCCCACGCCGGAGACACAAAGGGAAAGAAATACAAACATGAAACAACTAGACCCGAATGAAAACGTCACTAGCGGAAAGCCAAAAGGACAGTTACTTTCCCACAAAATGGCCAATTGGCTGTCCAAAAAAAATAATATAAGCGATACAACCATTCAAAAACAAGCCATATCAAAAATAAGCCACGACATAAGAACCGCCTCGGAACGGTCAGTGAAACGAATTCCACTAGGAGGTGTGGGGTGGGGCTTAAATCGAATTTACTTGCCCCCAATCCTCACTCTTACTTCTGTCGCGATATAGATAAAGGAAAAGAAAATCAATTGTTACACTCCGATGAGCCTAACCAGTGTTAGAGCGTCGGGTACCGACCAACATTACATACAATAGATTCTCTCTAATTCTCAATAAACCTTCACGCTGGAACCGTAAGAAAAACTGGGGCCTGACCATCGGCAATTAAAGAGGGAAGCAAAGTTCTCAACCATGATTCGGTTAACTACCATGCATGCAGTCTGTTGTATAACATTTATGGTGTATTCAATCTTTTTATATCGAAGAATGATTTTTCGAAATTGGGTACTGAAGTCATTGCAATTATATATTTACTGAACTTTTGTACTAAGTCATCATAAAATTCGGGGTCCGATAGACCTTGTTGCAGAAAAGATTGAAGCACGAGGAACATCACCATTCAAGAAAGAGAAATTTACCATCTCAAAATAAATCTCATCTCGTTTATCATATAATTTTCAAGGAATAGATCCATCTACAATAGATAGGTGTAAATATAAAAACGGGACCTCTATGTCAGAAGAATTTGCTTTATTTAACTGAAGTTCTGGGGGTTCTCTTTCATAACAACACAAAAACAGATCAGCCACCAGATGAGCAATTTGTTCTCATCGGAATACCCACAGATTGTTTACATAACTTAGTATCGAATCTTATGTAAATATTGTCTAGTAGAAAGGTGAGAGCTTCACACACTTTCTATTTTGACCATAAAGTATAATTTTTATACTCATCTGAAGTGAAAAATGCATTTCTTACATTACACGCAGATAGAGGGAGTCTTCCCTATGAAATTTCCATTCAATTAAATTACTAAGTATATCTTGTATAAGATCTTGAGGAAGTGTAGGGTAAAGGGTGTTAAATCATAAATAGACCGACTAAAAGCACGAAAACGGCTGGATTTGAATTTACATCAAACTTCATTAGAATTTTTTAGACCAAAACCGATTTCTCCCTAGTCTTTCAAAGACTTCGTCGCAATATTTAATCGCAGTTTTTATGGCGGTAAAACATGAAGTTAATAATTTGGAAACTTCAGTGGTGGTACAAGTGCTTTTATTTGCAATATAGTTTGCTTCTTTTATGAAGTTTAGGCAACCAATATAACGTTGGAAGTTTGTATTGGCCCGATGTAACATATACAGCAAACTTGGTGGCTGCACGATAAATGTGGTCATCAACTAAAACCCTCTCCACAGACAAAGTAGAAGTAAAACAAAGATCAGGAATTGATACAATTAACTTACTCCACCCATAAAAGACACAAAAGGGAAAGAAATACAAACATTAAGCGACCAGACCATAATGGAAACCTAAACAAAGGAAGGCCATAAGGACAGTTACTTTCCCACAAAATGGCCATATGGCCTTCCAAAACCAAAAGACACAAGTGATACACACAGTAAGTAACAAACAACAACATAAATAAATCGCCACAGAAGAGCCGCCTTGGAACGGTCAGTGGAAGATTTCCACTGGGGGGCTTAAATCGATTTTACGTGGCCACAATCCTCGCCCTTACTTCCGTCGCGATTTAGGCAAATAATTTGTTCAGTCCGCATGAAGGCCTCCTAACTCATCAGTGCAACATCTCCGTGAACACAAAAATCAAAGAACCACAGAGGTGAGACAACGGTGAGGACTCGACAGCAAGAAACCTGAAATGCTGGAGCAAAAGAAAACCAACAGTTAGACTCCGATGAGCCCGACCAGAGACAGAGCATCAGGCACCAACCGACATTATCTCTCTAATTTTCAATAAGCCTTTACGTCGAAGCCGTCATAGAATCTGAGGCCTGGCCCACCGGCGTGCAATTAAAGAGGGAAGCAAAGTTGCCAACCGTGATTGGGTTAACTACCATGCATGCAGTCTGTCGTATAATATCCATGTTGTACCCAATCTTTTTATATCGAAGAATGATTTTACGAAATTGGGTGCTGAAGTCATTGCGGTTATATATTTTTCTGAATTTATATGCTAAGTCACCATAAAATTCGGGTTCCGATAGACCTTGTTGCAGAAGAGATTAAAGTCCAATATTGAATTTTGAAATTAAATCAGAATGGCGTCTATAAAATTTTGAAAAGGCTTTGCGTAGTTTATGGTACCGATAACCCTGATTAAGGAGTTTAGCCGTTAATAATTTATTACGAGTGTTGAAGTCAGTTACATGACTACACACTCTAGCAAATCGAATTAATTGCGAAATATAAACGCCATAGGATGGCGCACGAGGAACATCACCATCCAAAAAAGGAAAATTTACAATCTCAAAATCAAAGTCATCGCGTTTATCATAAATTTTGCACGAAACAAATCCATCTACAATAGACAGATGTAAATCCAAAAACGGGGCCTCGGTATCAGAAGAATTTGCTTTATTTAACTGAAGTTCTGCAGCATCACGAAAGACGAAAGTTCTGCAGCATCATGAAAGACTGCAGTTCTCAGCATCACCACGTTCTTGCTGAAAAGTGTTGACGTAGTGGAGCCGTTAAACAACGACTACTTTGTTAGCGGCCTTATCTCATGGAGCCAAAACAAACTTCTTATGAAATTCTTGAATACCTAGTTTAAGGTGACGTAAAGACGTCTTTGGTTTTGGAGGCAATAAGTTCGTATTCTGAGAGCATTTGTTTGCGTTTGTTCAATAGTTTCAGAATGCTTCGTTTCCATTCTTTGAGTGATTTATGCTCAAAATACTAACGTTTACACCATCGATTACTAAATTCATTCAAGGTAGCAGCGATTTCCTCTCTACACTTAAGGAAATCAATTTTAGAAGGAAATCGATATCTAGGTCATTTAAAAATTATATTTCGTATTCCTATAATCAGAAATAATTTTTAAATTGCCAATAATAATATGACCATCAGCAGGATAGCAATATACTGATTTTTTACAATTACAATAACAGTTACAATAATTAGTGTAACTTAAGATAATAATTACAATAAAATATGTAACTTAAGATTAGAATTACGATAAGAAGTGTAACAGGTGTAACTTATGATAAGAATTACAATAAGATGTATAGTTTAAGATAAGAATTACAATAAAATGTGTAACTTAAGATAAGACTTTCAATAAGATGTGTAACTTAAGATAAGAATCACCATAAGAAGTGTAACTTAAGATAAGAATTGCAATATGAAGTATAACATAAGATAGGTATTACAATAAGAAGAATAACTTAAGATGAGAATTACGATTAGAAGTATAAACTTAAGATGAAGACACACATGCGACGATATATGGATATGACAGCAATCTTTCTCAGCTTATATGACGGCGCCATGTAATTGTACACAAATGAAGTAGACTAAGTACAAGTGCTGTCATACCAGTAGGAGGACTTCCTATCACTACTGATATGGGATTGTAGTGCTGTCATACTCTTCTCAATGATTCCCCTACGAACATGAAACAAAGTATTAAAAAGGCAAACTTCAGTTAGGTTAATAAAAACCTTCAGAATGTCGTCTAAACACATAACCTGCCACTGTAGTTGATTTGATCTACATACAAACATGTCATCTGAAATTTAAATTTATATCAAATAGTACACTTGAGTTTTAATTTATAGACCTTATGCTGGAAATAAGAACCCTGTCAGCACACAACAGCGGGCCAACGTCGGGCCGATAGCGGTTCGACGTTGCCACGTCGTACCGCTATCGGCCCGACGATGGCCCGGCATTCTTTGCTGGCTGGGAAGATATTTCTTTTGAGCTTTGACTGAAATCAATTTCATTAATAGTGTCAGGCGGCTAAGTATCTTCTGATGATTTCAAAAACACCAAATATATTGATCTTGAAAAAGTTCAAATAATTTAAAATAGAAGTGGAAGCAATGATTAAGGAATCGATACAATTAACACACAGCTCCCATCAGAGACACCAAAGGGAAAGAAACACAAACATGGAAAAACAGACCTAATGGAAACAACAACAGCGGAAAGCAAAAAAGGACAGTTACTTTCCAACAAAATGGCCGATAGGCTATCCAAAATAAAATAATATAAGTGACACAAACACCCAAAGATAAACCATAACAAAAATAAACCGGGACAGAAAGACCGCCTTGGAACGGACAATCGGTTCTGACATCATAGTATACTACATGAATATTAATGAGGCAGTTTGAAGTTGTTCCCTAAGTTTGAAATATTTTGATTTCATATTTCTATATCTCAGAAACTAATAAAGATAATTTGATCCGGTTTTCAGGTTTCACATTCATGTACATGACGCAATGTGCCTGTAGATTCTTTATTATTTCAGTACCGTGATAAATGACCTTAAAATGCTAAGGCGCCATTGCCAAAATGTACTAGCAGATGCAAAATAGAAGTGGAGGCAATGATCAGGAATCGATACAATCAACCCACAGCTCCCATCAGAGACACCAAAGGGAAAGAAACACAAACATGAAACAACAGACCCTAATGGAAATATCAATAGCGGAATGCCAAAAGGACAGAAAAATGATATAAGCGACACAAACACACAAAGACAAACCATAACAAAGATAAACCGCGACAGAAGAACCGCCTTGGAACGGTCAGCGGAAACGAATTCCACTGGGGGCTTGAATCAAATTTCCTGCTAAAATATCAGCATATCAGTTATTCAAATGACCAACTTTCAAACAATATGTGGATTATATGCCTCGAGAGGGAATATTAATTCATGACGGGAAATATTAATTCACTCGATCCTCGTCGTTGAGATTTAATATTTCGCAGCCATGTTATGATGGCAATATAATGACTGTTGGTGACGCCAACCTTGCATGGCGTCGTATTTTACAATTCTCATTCAAAAACCTTAGGATTTTTTATTTTAGTCCTATCGCTAGAAAGGAGATCCTGAGTGGACACTGGACAGGGGAAAATCATTTCTAAATTGCATAGTGTGATATACTAAGTAATATTTTCTTTATTTTCAGGTTAGAAGAGTGATACAGACGTATGGTACAAGTATATAAAGAGGAATAAATACATTTTAAAAACGATTGTGCTAGTTTTTTTTTTCTTCTTACTTGATCCGGGTTAGGGAAGATCAGCAGAATAAATGACATCAAACAACCCTGCCAGCAGAAAACAGCGGGCCAACATCGGGCCGACAGCGATGCGACCTTCACTCAACGTATGGCTGGTGGCCCGACACTGCCAACCGACATTCTTTGCTGGCTCGGGTAAAAGGTAGTACCCTCGGCCCAAGGTCTAGAACACAGAACTGAGAACTACGAAGAGTATGAATTTTAGCCAGACAGCTCCGGCATACCAGGCATCATCAGTGACCTTAAAATATTTACAAAATTCCGTATTGAAATAAATTATTTCAAAAGAATAGAACATATAAATACCATCCACACTCTTGTGAAGGGGAATGTGACTTTTTACGGCCGGCACACATTTCTTTAACACTAGCTGTGTCTTTGAAAAGGTCATTAATAAAACACCCCTATTTAATGCATTTGAACAATTTAAAAGCCAAACAATTAAATTCTCTGGAAAAAAATTATATTTTCATAATTCTGCGCAAGAAATAAATCGAGGGCACCCGTAAGATTCGCATTTGTTAGGCGGTTTAAACGAGTACCCACAAACTATGATTCTAAGCAGCAATAAGAAAAGAAAAGTAGCGGATGCCCCTGTAACCCCCCCCCCCCACCCTGTTTCACTGTATAAAAGTGGGGTTAAACAGACAAAATAATATAGGAGTGTTTGCATAATGGCTTCCTTAGAAGCAAGTTAGAAACAAGAATTACAACATAGAACTGAATACTGTATGGTGATCAAGTTTGTGTGTGTGTGTGTATGTGTGTGTATGTTTGTGTTTGTGTGTGTGTGTGTGTGTTTTACCAAACAAGTCATCCCTGAGCAATCAGACCTCCTCAGTGACCCTCAGATATACATTTTTTTAAAATTCTGTGGTATAACCAGTCAATCCAAGGGACAAGGAAAAGCACTATGGTTAAGGGAGGGGAAAGTTTTTATGGCCGCAACAAATACTTAAGCAAGAATAGTGGTGACCTGGAATGTTCTATGAAAAAGCATATACTGTCCTTTGAGGCAAAGTTTTCAATACAGAACCGAAAACCGTTGAGGATACATCTTTCCCTCGGCCAGACCAGCAAACCTCGGTAGATCGTACATAATCAGTGACCCATAAATATTTTCAAAATTCCGTAGTGATATCAATCATGCCTATAAAAATATAACCCACCCTATTATGAATGTCAGGTAGACTTTTCACGGACACCAAATATTTTAAACACCTGTTGATGTTACGTTAAATGTGCTATGAAAAGTTTATGTCTTTGTAGCAAGGTCTAAAACACAACCCCCAAAAAAACTTGAAGGGAACAAGTATTTATTCTAGACCAGACCAACCAGTCCCGTCAAACAGGCCTCATCTGAGAATACAAAAATCTTCGAAATTCCATAGTTGAATCAATGATTCCAGACCATTAGAAACTTTAACCCGAATTTTGATGAAGAACAGGAAGATATATTTAGACAACTATGGTGACGTTAAAAGGTTCTTTAAAAAGGCAATGCCTTGGAAGCAAGAATTACAACACACAACCGAAAACCGTGCAGTTTTCAAGTCTTCTCTGGACTAAACTAGGCAGCCCCGGCAAAATTGACCACTCTCTGTTATTTGATCATCATACAAGGTAGAAGTGAAGGCAATGATCAGGAATCGTTACATCTAACCCACAGCTCCTATCAGAGACACCAAAGGGACAAACATGAAACAATCAGACGCTAATGGAAACATCAATAGCGGAAAGCAAAAAGGACAGATATTTTCCCACAAGACGGCCAATTGGCTCTGGAAAACAAAATAATATAAGCGATACACACACACACACACACTCACACACTCAAAGACAAGCCATAACAAAAATTAACCTGCGACAGAAGAACCGCCTTGGAACGATCAGTGAAACGAATTCAACTGGGGGTGGGGGTCGGGTCTTTAATCGATTTTACGTAGCAACAATCCTCACCAATATTTCCGTTGCGATTTAGACGAATAATTTGTTAAATCATTTTCGAGTTTTGGCTGACCTTAATGTCATTAATATTTCAGGTGACTAAGTAATTTTTATGAGTTTAAAACACCAGCTTTATCGATTGTCAAAAAGTTCAAAGAATTTAAAGTCAACTATGACATCAAAGAGTACATCATGAATATAAATGAGACAGTTTGAAGTTGATCCCTCCGTTTGAAATATTTCACACTTCAACATGCAATATCTCAGAAATTAATAAAGATACTTTTATTCGGTTTTCAGATTTCACTTACCTAAAGTAATGTACTTTTAGTTCATAATGAGTTGAACACCATGATAAGTGAGCTCTTACGTTACTTCATATTAAATATCTAAGCTCTGGTGGGCCTTGTGGTCTCAGAAAAGAAGATACTTATTTTTGTTCGTTTTTTTTTTCATTATACGTCCATGAGAGCTAATGAACCCAAGACTAAGCCACTTTGGGCCCTAGGGTCATGGATGGCAGGACTTATGTAGGTGATCAGTTGACATTGCTACATACTAACTATCTAAGGTATGGGCCTTGTTTCAGAGGAGAAGATTTTTGAATTGTTTCCAATTATAAATAAGCTCTGAATAGTTAGATCCTTTGGAATACACAAATTCAACAAAAATAACAGACTCGGTTTTATTGAGTCTGTTCATGACCAGTTTGTTTGTTTTATTTGAGGTTTGACGTCCCCGCCAACACTGTATAGATCATTTCTGAGACGCTGCTTCCAATTTAGTGGGAGTTTTACCCGACACTGAGATGAAACGACATCTCAAGCCATGTCGCCGAATGAAACCAATAGGTTTACAAGCATGGACGGTCCGACTCGCACCGCCTTAACTGGGCAGGCTTAGATAATGTTGGTTGGTGCCTGATGCTCTGTCTCTGGTCGGGCTCATCGGAGTCTAACTGTTGGTTTTCTTTTGCTCCAGCATTTCAGTAGTTTCTTGCTGTCGAGTCCTCACCGTTGTCTCACCTCTGTGGTTCTTTGATTTCTGTGTTCACGGAGATGTTGCACTGATGAGTTAGGAGGCCTTCATGCGGACTGAACAAATTATTTGTCTAAATCGCGACGGAAGTAAGGGCGAGGATTGTGGCCACGTAAAATCGATTTAAGCTCCCCAGTGGAAATCTTCCACTGACCGTTCCAAGGCGGCTCTTCTGTGGCGATTTATTTATGTTGTTGTTTGTTACTTACTGTGTGTATCACTTGTGCCTTTTAATTTTGGATGGCCATATGGCCATTTTGTGGGAAAGAAACTGTCCATATGGCCTTCCTTTGTTTAGGTTTCCATTATGGTCTGGTCGCTTAATGTTTGTATTTCTTTCCCTTTGGTGTCTTTTATGGATGGAGTAAGTTAATTGTATCAATTCCTGATCTTTGTTTTACTTCTACTTAGATCCTCTAAGCAGTTTATCAGTACTAGTGTGCGGTCGGTTTCAGCTCTGCACGACGGCATCATGCAGCCCATTTATTTCTTCAAGCCGCTGTTCATTACCAGATGTGCAACACCTGTTATGCCCACTGGCACCGGCTTAAACAAAACTCTAGTTTCAAAATGATTGTAAATGAACTCAATGATCCCATAGGACCAGAAAATTTAATCTGCACTATGATGGATGTATGGGAAGACTTTGTAAGGTGTCACACGACACAACACCAGATGCAGTGAAGATAAATAAGTTCTGAATAGTTAGAAACTTTTGAAGCAAAGAATACACCAATGAAACGAAAGTAGCAGACCCTGATTATTGAATCGGTTCATGACCAGTACTGAAATGTTCAACACCGGCCACGCCTCTATATGTCTATAGGACACAATGATCCACGGGATGTGGCCAGTTTGCACCATAGGGGCATGGTTGTAGGTTACCACTTAACGTTGCTACACACTAAATATCTAAGCTCTGTGACTGATTATTTAAAAACATATGCTCTGCGACTTGTGGTTTTAGAGAATCAGATTTTAAACGTTTCTACCATTTTAAGACTATGAGAAATAACGAGCCACGGGGCGTGGCAAATTTAGACCCCAGGGACATGATTGACGGGATTTATGTAGGCGGCCACTTGACATTGTTACATATCAAATACCAAAGCTATGGCCCTTACAGTTTCAGAGAAAAAGCTATTCTTTTTCCTTTTTAAGCCTATATGAGATAATGAGCCCCAGGACACGGTAAATTTGAACCCAGGGGCATGGTTGGCAGGAGTTATATAGCTGATCACTCAACCTTGCTTAATACTAAATATCTGGACTTTATAGTTCAGTGTTGCAATTTTTTAGGTTTTTCCCATCTTAAGTCTATTCGAACCAATGAACCCCAGGCGCGTTAGCAGCTTGTACCCTAGGGGCATGATAAGCAGCGTTTATACAGGCGACCACTTAATGTTATTATATATTAAAAGTCTAAGCTCCAGGCCTTATAGTTTCAGAGAAGAAGACTTTTTGAAGTTTTTCTCATTGTAAGTCTACAGGAGCTAATGAGCCAGATGCGTGACCTATTTAGATGCTAGGTGCATGGTTCGCATGATTTATGTAGGTGACTACTTCACATTGCTATATACCAATTATCTAAATTCTGGAACTTATAGTTTCAGAGGAGAGGATTTAAGCTCACCTGATCGAATTTCATGATGAACTTTTGTGACTGTGAGATGTACCCTGTCGTCGTTCGTCGTGCGTCGTCCGTCGTTCGTAAACTTTTCTTGTTAACACTCTGGATGCAACAGTGTTGGTCTAATCATGATCATAATTGGTCAGAATGATCATCATAACAATATCTCGGTCAAGTTCAAATATGAGTCATGCCGAGTGAAAAAATAGGTCAAAAGATCAAATAATATAAAAACCTTGTCAACACTCTAGAGGCCAGAATTTTGGTCCAATCATGACCAGACTCGCTCAGAATGACCACCTCGACAATATATTGGTCAAGTTCGAAATTGGATAATGTCAGATCAAAAAGTAGGCTTGAAGGTGAAATCCTAGAAAAACGTTGTTAACACTCGAGAGGCAACATTTTTGGTCCAACCATCCTCAAACTTGCTCTGAATTATCATCCTGACAATATATCGGTCAAGTTAAAATATGGTCATGTCAAACCAAAAAGTAGGTCAGTGGGTCAAATCAGAGAAAAGCCTTGTTAACAATCTAGAGGCCACAGTTTTTGTTCCAATCATCCTCAAACTTTCACAGAATCATCATACTGACAATGTCTTGGTCAAATTAGAATATGGGTCATGTCGGGTCAAAAAGTAGGTCAAATCATATAAGAAACATTGTTAACAATCCAGAAGCCACTGCTAACTATTCCCTCTGTATTACCTCTCTTATTTACATATAATAAAAAAGAAGTACACCAATGATCAGTACCTGAAACCTCTGAAGTATAATGGATAGAGCTTTGGACTCTGATTCAAACGGCCTTTGGTCGGGCCCCTCGGAGTCTAAATGTTGGTTTTCTTTTGCTCCAGCAATTCTGTTGTGGTATGCTGCGAGTCCTCAACCTTGTTTAATCTCTGTAGTTTTTTTATTTGTTATTTGTATGTTCTCGGAGATGTTACACTGATGAGTTAGGAAGCCTTCATGCGGACTAAGCAAAATAAATGTATACCGCGACAGAGGTAAGTGCGAGGATTATGACCATGTAAAATCGATTTAAGCCCCCAAGTGGAATTCTTTCCACTGATCGTTCCAAGACGGTTCTTCTGTTGAGGTTTATTTATGTTGTTGTGTGTTACTTACTGTGTATATCACTTGTGTCTTTTTATTTTGGATGGCCATTTGGCCATTTTATGGGAAAGTAACTGTCCTTATGGCCTCACTTTTGTTTAGGTTTCCATTATGGTCTGGTCGCTTCATGTTTGTGTCTTTCCCTTTGGTGTCTTTGATGGGTAGAGTAAGTTAATTGTATCCATTCCTGATCTTTGTTTTGCTTCTACATTGTGAGTTCAAATCCCGGTTTTTCTTTCTATGATTGTTTTCGTCTAAAAAATGCATAAACAATTCATATCCCCCTGCACAAAAAAGATGTTAGGGGGAGGGGATATTGCATTTGTTCTATACATACATACATACATACATACATACATACATACATACATACATACATACACACATACATACATACATACATACATACATACATACATACATACATACATACATACATACATACATACATACATACATACATACATACATGCATACATACATACGCAAGCATGCACTTACATCCAATCATGCACACACATGTGCCTATACATGCATTCACCTACTCATGCATGCAAGCATGCAAGCACACACACATGCAATGACATTCACATGCACCCACACATGCACACACACACATGCATGCCTTCTTGAATGCACACGCATGCATGCATGCAAGCATGCATGTACACATGCATGCGTGCATACAATGCACACACACAATTTCACATATGCATGCATGCACATCCACATACATACATACATACATACATACATACATACATACATACATACATACATACATACATACATACATACATACAAGCATGCATGCATTCACACACATAATCATGCATGAACGCACACTCGCGCATGCATGCATACTGGATATAGAACACGGGTGCATACATGCACATGTGAATCACTTATGCATGCATGCAAACACACAGACACACGCATGCACACATGTATACTTGCATGCACACATGTACTCACGCTTGCAAACACAGAACCTTGCATGCAAAAGTGCATTACACATGCATGCATGCAAGCACACACAAATGTACACACACGTGCATGCACGCATGTAATCACACACATACATGCACCAACAAATGCACACACACGCATGCATGCATGCTTGAATTCACACACATGCATGCACACATGCACGCAAACATGCATGCATGCACATACTATTTCTCACACGCATGTATACACAAACCCATGCATGCACACACATGTATACATGCATGCACAGACTCGTGGATGCATGCAGACACACATACATACATTCACACACTTAGGCATGCATGCACACTTAGATGCATTCACACACTCTTGCATGCATACACGCACATGCTGCATGCATACACGCACACACTCATGCATGCATGCATGCTTATGCACATCCATGCATTCACACACTCACTCATGCATGTATGCATGAACACACACATGTGGCAAGCACGAAAACACACAGATATGCATATGCACATGTATGCATGCTTACATACACACACATATGCATGTATGCACTCAGGCATGCTTGCACACACACACATACACGCTTACACACACTCGTGCATGCATGCACATACACACTCGCATGCATACATACTCACCTACATACATGCATACACTGATATGTTGTGCACACACACCGATTCAAGCATGCCTGCACACATGCTTGTACACAATGCATGTATGCATGCTTACACACACAAACACACACACACACACACACACACACACACACACACACACACACACACACACACACACACACACATGCATGCATGCATGCATGCACTCACACATTGTTTATTCAACTTAGGCCCCTATAGAAACTCTGGCAACTGGCAACTCTTGATGAAGAGTTTCACTCTACTTACCCTACCAAGAAGACTTAACCGATTCCTAGCTCATTGTTGTGTTGCAATAAAAATCTGGCACCGATACGAATTGCTATTTAAAGAATAAAATCAAATGCTCCCCACTGCACAACCCCTTGTCACCATGATTCATTGACTGACCGAGCCTGTTCATACACAACCTCTTGTCCTCCCTAGCAAAACCCCTTGTCAGAGCCTCACCCCCCCCACACACACACACACACACATACAAAGTAGAAGTAAAACAAAGATCAAGAATCGATACAATTAACTTACTCCGACCATCAAAGACACCAAAGGGAAAGAAACACAAACATGAAGCGACCAGACCATAATGGAAACCTAAACAAATGATGGCTATAAGGACAGTTACTTTCCCACAAAATGGCCAAATGGCCATCCAAAATAAAAAAAAACACAAGTGATACACACAGTAAGTAGTTACAAAGAACAACATAAATAAGCCGCCACAGAAGAACCACCTTGGAACGGTCAGTAGAAAGAATTCCACTGGGGGCTTAGATCGATTTTACATGGCCATAATCATCGCCCTTATCTCTGTCGCGGTATACACTATTTTTTGTAGTCCGCATGAAGGCGTCCTAACTCATCAGGGTAACATCTCCGATAACATACAAATAAAAAAACTACAGAGACGAAACAAGGTTGAGGACTCGACAACATACAACAACAGAATTACCAGAGCAAAAGAAAACCAACAGTTAGACCCCTTTTCACCATGATTCATTGATAATAAGACTGAGTCTGTTCATACACAACATCTTGTTCTCCCCAGCAACACCCCTTGTCACAGCCTCCCCTCCCCTCACACACATACCAACCCTTTACACATTGATTCAGTGATTATTAGCTTAGTCTGTTCATACACAACCTGTTGTCTCCCTCTTCCCCACAACCCCTTGACGCCATGAGTCATTGATAGTTAGACTCATCCTGTTGACACATTCACACACAACCACTTATCACCCCCTCACCCCAATCTATTATTTCAAGCGCTTGTATGTATGTATGTATGTATGTATGTATGTATGTATGTATGTATGTATGTATGTATGTATGTATGTATGTATGCATGCATGCATGCATGTATGTATGTATGTATGTATGTATGTATGTATGTATGTATGTATGTATGTATGTATGTAGGTATGTTTGTGTGTGTGTGTGTGTGAATTCGGGTTTAACGTCGCTTTCAACAATTTTTCAGTCATATCACGACGGTGTCTGGTTGCGACAGGGAGCTCAATGCTCACGTTTATAGTGCTGCCTCACTGAAGTATCATGTCCCAGACACATTACATGATACCACACCCAGTCACATTATCCTTACACTGGATCGACCAGTCCTAGCTCTACCTCGTAAATCTGAGTGCCAAACGAGGAGCAGCTAGTACCATTTTTAACGACTTTGGTATGTCGCGGCCCGGGATCGAACCCGAGACCTTCCGTTCCCCGGAGCGGACACTCTACCAACTGAGCTATCGGGGCCGGTATGTATGTATGTATGTATGTATGTATGTATGTATGTATGTATGTATGTATGTATGTATGTATGTATGTATGTGTGTATGTACAGGACAAACGCAATAGCCTCACCCCTTAACAATTTTGTTGTGTGAGGGGCATAATAATTATTTATGAAGAAACTATTTATGTGTTTATGAAGAAAAAAGATATAGAATAAAAAATACAGTCCTCCGCCGAAGTTTGAACTCACGCCCCTCAGATTCATTGTCCACAATCTGATTCGTAGTCAAACACTCTATCCACTACACTGGCACACGGCTCATAAGATCTGCTTTTAACAATGTACTAAGTCACAAACAACAATTACCCAAAGTGACAAAGAGCCATAACTCATGACGTATTTTTCGGAATTTAGTCCAAATTTAAACAGGTCATCTACTCATCACCACCAATCTATTCACCAACTTTTTTAGATATTACACTGACAAAATTTTATAAACAATCCGGGTGAGTAAAAAAATCGCTTCCCCTAATTTTCCATGAGGAATCCATATAAGAAATTTCAAAACCCTAGCAAACAAAGTTCTTAAGATAAGCTATGCATCACAAAGCATATAAAGGTACAATGGAAAAATACGCAAAGTGACAAAGGGCCATAACCGTTAATTTTTTTCGGAATTTAGTCAAAAGTTGATCAGATCATCTACTCATCACCACCAATCTATTCACCAACTTTCAAGGCTCTCGGTCTTATACTTTTTTTAGTTATTTTGCTGACAAGATTTAATAAAAAAATATCATAGGGCAATAACACTTGAAAGGGGAACAATCAGGACGAGAAAAAAAAAACGCGGCCCCTAATTTTCCATGAGAAATCCATATATGAAATTTCAAAACCCTAGCATACATGGTTCTCCAGTTTTGCTGACTGACAAATAAAGCAGAAGCAATATGCTCCTCCAACTTCTTCGATGTAGGGGCATAATAAGTTCCGGGCATGGCCAGTTTGGACCTTAGAGCCATAGTTGGCTAGATTTATGTAGGTAACCAAAAAGACAGTTACTTTCCCACAGAATGGTTTGTTTGCTTTCCGCTATTAATGTTTCCATTAAGGAATGTTGTTTCCTGTTTGTGTTTCGTTCTTTCCCTTTGGTGTCTCTGATGGGAGCTCTGTGTTAATTGAATCGATTCCTGATCATTGCCTAAACTTCTATTTTGCCAAAACAACTGCAAAGCTGACTATGGTCTTTGCAGTGGTGCTTTCCACAAAGCAGTTCAGTTTGATCAGTGTGAAATGTGGATACACTCTGAATGTTCTTTCATGCCAGATGCCGAGTTTGGTATTTTGGTAAACACAAACTGCAAATGGATCTGCCCAAAAAGTGAGGTGTGCAACTTTTAGACTCCTTCTTCAACGAATATATAGAACTGAGGAAGCCAACCCAATTTGAACCTCTGTCAAAGGATAAAAGGGACACATCTTCGACTGCTGACAAAAATAAGCCGAATTTAGTAAAAGGTTTAAAAACTGGAACGTGTAGCTTTCCTTGATATGCATCAACCACACACTGTGGCTATTCAGGAAACAAACGACCACATCTGTGTTTTTCCCTGAAAAATTTTAGCACACTTCTATAGAAAAGATAGGAATTGTCATGGCGGTGAGGTGATGTTGCTCATTCACAGAAATATCCCTCACATGACTTTCGTGGAACTGGAAAACGACACCGAATCGGTCTAGGTTATTTTTTGTATATAAAACTTCTCGCTCCATAGGGAGTTGGTATCGACCACCATATGGTACGGTCGAAAACTTTCAGTTATTTAAAGATCAGCTTTATTGCATTAAGCAACAGCACAAAGGTTAACAAGATGTCCTGGTCACTCCCTTGAGCCCTGTGCAAATCACCTGATGCTACATACCAAGTTTCAAGACAAACAGCCAAATGATTCCCGAGATGAAGATTTTTAAGGTTTTTTCCATAATAGGGCATGGTGGCCGTCTTGGTCACATGACCTGGACAATTAAACTAAAGTCGCATAACCCCATGTTCATTATCACAAATTTAAATGAAATTGGCCCAGTGGTATAAAAATATGTACTTTGACGTTATGAGAAGGTCATCAGATTACCATGACCTTTTAGCATTCATTTTGTATCTATTCTTATGTCAGAGACCCCAATATTTTTTTCGAAAAATGCATTGTTCCACCTTTTTACCATTTAAAAGCCATATCAACCAATTTGACCTTAATGTAAAACAGGTCAAGGTCAACAAAGTGTCATCATTGTTGCAAACTTGCTGGTACTCAGTCAGCCAATGCTACATACCAAATGTCAGGACAATCGGCCCATTAATTCTGGAGTAGATTTTTTTAATTTTTTTACCATACTCATGCATGGCGGCTATGTGACCCGGAACATTTGAATGAATTTTTATTCCCTTACAGTCCTCAGGCTGCATGTATTATTTAAATCAAAATGGCCCAATGGTTGTAGAGAAAATGTATTCTAATATGTCATTGGACTTGCAATACAAGTGACCTTGGACCAGTCACCAAATGACCTTGACCTTAAGCATTCATAGACATTCAATTTTTACATTTTATCATAATTTATCATAGATCACAATACTTTTCGATAAAAAACATTGTTTTACCTATTTCCCATTGAAAAGCCTATGGTGCCAAATTTGACCTTTGGGTAAAATAGGTCGAGGTCAATATTGGGTCATCATTTTTGCAAACATGGTAGTACTCAGTCATTCGATGCCACATACGAAGTTTCCAGACAATTGTCCCAGTAGTTCTGGTAAAGAAGGTTTTTAAGGCTTTTGCCATATGTGGGCATGGCAAACATCTTGGTCATGTGAACTGGACCATCCGAATAAAAGTTTTGTTCTCTAAGTGCCCTAAGGATGCTTATAAAATTCAAATAGAATTGGCCAAGTGGTGTTAGAGAGAAAATGTATTCTACTATGTAAATGCACCTGCAATACAAGTGACCTTGGGCCAAGGTCACAAATTACCTTGACCATAAGCCTCCATAGTCATTCCTTTTTAACCTTTTCTCATATCACAGACGACAATATTTTTTAGAAAAATGCATTTTTTTACCTATTTCCCAATGAAAAAGCTAAATTTGACCTTGGCATAAAATAGGTCAAGGTCAACCTAGGGTCATCATTTTTGCAAATTTTGTAGTACTCAGTCACCCCATGCTGCATCAAGTTTCAAGACAATCGGCCAGGTGATTCTGGAGAAGAAGATTTCTAAAGGTTTTCACCATATATAGGCATGGCGGCAATCTTGGTCATGTGACCTTGACCTTCCGAAAATAATTTGCTCTCTAAGTGTCCTAAGGCTGCACATACAATTTAAATGAAATCGATCCATTGGTGTTAGCCCGAAAAATGCATTAATTTACCTATTTCCCATTGAAAAGCCTAAAGAGCCAAATTTAGCCATGTAGTAAAATATGTCATGGTCAACCAAGGGTCATAATTTTTGCAAACTTGATTCGACCCAGTCTCCCGAAGATAAATACCAAGTTTCAACATAATTGGCCTAGATGTTCTTGAGAAGAAGATGTTTTAAGGTTTTTACCATATTTGGGCATGGTGGCCATCTTGGTCATGTGACATGGACCATCCAAATATAGTTTTGTTCGCTATGTATTCTAAGGCTGCATATAAAATTTAAATGGAATTGGCCCAGTGGTGTTAGAGAAAACGTATTCTAATATGTCAATAGATCTGCAGTATAAGTGACCTTTGACCTTGGCCCTAAGCATTCACAGGCATTCTTTTTTACCCATTCTTATATCATAGACCACAATATTTTTCAAACATGCATTGATTTCCCTTTTTCCAATTGAAAAGCCTAAGGATCCAAATTTTTTCTTGGCTTAAAATAGGTCAAGGTCAATCTAGGGCAATCATTTTCGCAAACTTAATAAAACTCAGTCACCCAAAGTTACATAGCAAGATTCAAGCCAATCTACCCAGTGGTTCTAGAGAAGAAGAATTTTTAAGGTTTTTACCATATTTGGGCATGGCGACAATTTTGGTCAAGTAACCTCGACCATAATTGCAAACTGTCGTTTCCTTATTGCCAGACGGCTGCATGTGAGATTACATTGAAATTGGCCGAAAGGTTTCAGAGAAGAAGACCTTTGAAAATGGTTGACGTACCACGTCGGACGGACGACGGAGGCCTACCATACTATAAGCTTCCCCGGAGCCATTGGCTCAGGGGAGCTAAAACGTTTGGCTGTACATGTTCTGGGTGACCTCAACTTCGAAGACATTGTTTGACTCGACAGGCTCAGCAAACAAGGAACAATGTTGAGTCAGTCTGAAGGACAAATATTAATTGACATTTTGAACGACCATGGCTTATGCCAAGTTGTTAACTTCCCCACTTGTGATAAGAACACATCGGGTCTGATACTTAAAACTTTGCCAGGGCAGTTTGAAGACATTCTATCTCCAGCCAAACATGGCATTGTTTCCGGATATTTAAAAAATCACATTCAACCAATAAAGAAACCTCGGAAGAAGGTGTATTCATATAAAAAGATGACTATGAAACAATGAGGAAGGATTCGCTCAGATTTGCAAAGGAGAAATACTTTAATGCTCATTTAGAAGAACTTTGATCTGATAACTTCTTTCATCCACTACTTCCGTCGAGCGACATATCCCTTCCAAAACCTTCGTTTCCCTGGATCACACTAGAGATAAAATGGAAAATTCGCAGAAGGAATAAGATTCATGTAAACGCAAAAAAAAATAAGTCTGGAAGTGGAAAACTCCGGACAAAATTTGAACACTTTAGACGTGAGATCAAGTCTGATATAAAATCAAATCACTGAGGGTGTTGATGTCGCAATTGTCTGTAATCTTTGGATTTTGCGTTTGGTGGGATGTTTGAATCGGGCTTATAAAGAATATGTTCTTGCATAAACTCCTATGAGCATAGCTCGTTTAAGCTATTCCGGGCCAGGAGGCGTGTTCAAGCAACAAAATCCATGTTGAAAATATAAAATAAACACGCTGCTTGAATACGAGATTTGATCTTCGGATATCAAAATATGGACTTTGCTTTGTTTATGTTATGTTAGAGCGATGTAACGTCGTCGCCATAAACGGAGCATTTTTGCGTTTTATATTGACGTCATTACGGAACAGACGCCATCGTTTTAATAACGTTTCGAAGTAGCTGCCAATCCATGATAGTTGTATCATCAGGAAACCACGTCTGTATAATTTTGACCCCTTGAACCCCACTTTTATATAGTAAAACTGGGATTTCGGGGGTATACCTTTTTTTCTTATTTCTGCTCTAAAATATAGATTGTGGGTACTCGTTAGAATCGCCACGATGAGGCGGTTCTAAAGAGTGCCCCCAATATATATTTTGAGCAGAAATAAGAAAAATATCACAATTTTCAATTTTAATATTTTCGGCGATAAAAGTGGCAATGTATTTGTATAGGCGTGTTTGCGTAATGCAGTCGTACCTGAAGAGGTGATATAGAGTTGTGTGGCGTTTCCGGGACAATTTGTCTCAGGAAATGCAAGAATGACGATCATGCATGTTAATTTCATTGCAATAACATTTGCCTGGTCCCTCGGAAGATATTCAGACATCTTCCTCGGGATCCTGCAACTGTTATGCATGAAAACCTATGGATGATCTCTGTACTTGTTCTGTATTGGAAGGTCACTTATGAGGCCTAATTTGTCGAAACTAGCTAATTCGGCCAAGAAAATTTGTACACTCGATGTTTATTTTATTCCGCAGGTGAATTCCATTTTTTCCAGAACATAAAGCTTTACAGAAGGCATTTACTACACTTGATATAAAGGGACTGTTTGGACACTGAAATTGTTTTCATTGATATTCTTGTTCCTTTTTACTATTTTCGATTTTCGAAGAATATTTACTTGGAGGTATTCCAGCTGAAAACAATTGTATTGGAGTTTAACAGTCCAGTCAAAGTCGAAGTAAAACAAAGATCAGGAATTGATACAATTAACTTACTCCACCCATAAAAGACACCAAAGGGAAAGAAATACAAACATTAAGCGACCAGACCATAATGGAAACCTAAACAAAGGAAGGCCATAAGGACAGTTACTTTCCCACAAAATGGCCATATGGCCATCCAAAATTAAAAGACACAAGTGATACACACAGTAAGTAACAAACAACAACACAAATAAATCGCCACAGAAGAGCCGCCTTGGAACGGTCAGTGGAAGATTTCCACTGGGGGGCTTAAATCGATTTTACGTGGCCACAATCCTCGCCCTTACTTCCGTCGCGATTTAGACAAATAATTTGTTCAGTCCGCATGAAGGCCTCCTAACTCATCAGTGCAACATCTCCGTGAACACAAAAATCAAAGAACGACAGAGGTGAGACAACGTTGTGGACTCGACAGCAAGAAACCACTGAAATGCTGGAGCAAAAGAAAACCAACAGTTAGACTCCGATGAGCCCAAACACTGTTTGGGTCATTTTAGCTCATCAGTTTACCTGTTCCCAGGTTTTCCTTGACAAGCTTATTCTTAAACGGTTAACCGGTACAGTGTACATTCTGTCGCCAGAAACTGACAACTTTCCTTCTTCTATTAGCGGATGGAAGAGAATTTACCGTACAAAATGTTCCACGATCAAATTCCAATAAAAATCTTGCCGCCCCCGGCAGGATCGAAGCCGTGTCCTTCTTATCAGCAGTCAGACCCGAATCCGACTCAGCTACCGAGGCCGGCTGAAAGGTTATGATATCTTTATGTTCACACGGCCTCAGTGGCCTACTGTAGGTCGTAGACTCTTAATCATTACATAATGAAAACATGCCTATCTAAATATATTGAAAATTTTACCACCAAAAGCTGAAAATTTTCTGATGAAATTTTTTTATATTTTCCTTATTTCTCCTCAAAATATAGCTTGTGGGTACACGCAAGAACCGCCTCGGCGAAGCGATTCTAACGAGTACCCACAATCTATATTTTTTGGCAGACAAATTGAAAATAATGTATACCCTGTAAATTTATGTTTTACTATACAAAAGTGGAGTGAAAGGGGGTCAAAATGATAAAGACGTGTTTTCGTGATAGGTCTCTGAAAACCAAAATAACATAATTCCTCTTTATTGATATAAACGCCACATTAACCCATATATGCCTAGCGTCTTTTGGGGGGATTTTGCAAACATTATAGACTCAGATCAGACGCCGCAACGCGCGGCGTCCGATCTAGGTGTAAACTGTTTGCTGAAAGTGCATTTTACTGCTAAAAACACAAAACTGACTCCCCTATAATTGGACATGGACCACCCCAAACTGATACGCTTGGAGATTCCGTTAAAACGTACATATAATTGCATAATCGACCTACACCGCGTACTTGTAACCCATTTTATACTGAATAGAATCATAAAATGGGTTAATTGTACTGATCACATGTTTTACACTTGGCGTGGCTTGTATTCTTCCGCGGCTACGTCATCACTGCCTTTTATTCATTAAAACTTATACAATTGGTATTATTTAGTAAAAGTTACAACTATTGAAAAAAACAACAGAAGGACATATGCGTTCATGACGTTAATTGATAGTACGTACAGATTATAATATTCAATTTAATTGGAAGTGTTTTATGAGACTTCCGAAACTGTTTTGAATAATGCACACTATTTTCTCACGGAGAATATTGGCGGTAATGAGGCCTTTTGCAGAAGCGGTCAGGTTTCAGTCAAAATGTCCGCTCAGGTGCGATTGTGAGACAATCGCACAACAATCAGCATGAGTCGTATGAAAATAAATTAGTAGGTGATGTAAAGGGAAATCCAAGAGATTCTGCAGATATATCAATAGTCAGAAGAAAGACATACACGGTTTTCCCAACCCTTAATATAAGAGAAGGGAACGGGGTTGCTGAATCAGACACTGAAAGGACAGGAGAACTAGTTGGTCAATTCAATGTTGCCTTTAATAAATAGAAGTGGAGTTCACGGAGGTTCCACTGACTAAAAGATCGGTCTCATTCATCGATAATATTGTTGTGTCATCAGCAGGAGTGAAAAAAAGTTAGGTCCAGTTTTTGCCCAACAGTCTCTTCATACGGATGAAATCCCAAAAGAATAGCTCCTAGCGAGTATTTGCCCATTCTTTATATATAACTGCAAGCACTGCATGATATCCCGCCACTACAATTACATCAAACAAGTGCCATATCACACTGAAAACGGAATTCAATGTAAGGATCCATTACTCTTTCCCATAATGAAGTTGACACGAATACATGACTGAGATGACTATTTTCAATGTTCAAAGAGCCCTGGCTCAAAAAGAAAGTAAACCAGAATTAAAGTGTGTGAAGATTTCACCTTTTTTCTTGGCAATGTTTACATAAAATTTGGTACAAAGTTTTTAGACAAGTTGAGGGTATTCCGATGGGTACAAATTGCGCACACCTTGATTTATATGTGAATAACTTGGTAGGTGATGTAAAGACAAACCCCAGAGACTTCTACAGATATATTAATAGCCAGAAGAAAGACAGGCAAGGTATCCCGGCCCTTAATAAAAGAGGAGGGGACGGGGTTGCTGAATCAGAAAATTCGAATGAGGTTTTAAATAAATTGAAATCTAGACAGTTTCGTGCTTCTAGTCTGTCTACCTACGATTTTTCCACTCTTTACACTACACTTCCTCATAATCTTATAAAAGAAAAGCTTAATGATTTAATTGAATGGGCTTTTCACAGAGAAGATTCTCTCTATCTTGCATGTAATGTCAGAAATGCATTTTTCACTTCTAAAGAGCATAAGAATTATACACTTTGGTCATGTCAGAAAGTGTGTGATGCCCTCACCTTTCTACTTGACAATATTTATATTAGATTCGGTACTAAGTTATTTAGACAAATTGTGGGTATTCCGATGGGTACTAATTGCGCACCTCTTGTGGCTGATCTGTTCTTGTATTGTTATGAAAGAGACTTCATTTTGTCGCTTTCCATTGATAACCAATCTGAAATTATTGAAGCTTTTAGCTCTACTTCTAGATATTTAGATGATTTATTAAATATTGATAATACCTATTTTGATGGTTTGATCAGTCAGATTTACCCCCTAGAACTTCAGTTAAATAAAGCAAATTCTTCTGATACCGAGGCCCCGTTTTTGGATTTACATCTATCTATTGTAGATGGATTTGTTTCGTGCAAAATTTATGATAAACGCGATGACTTTGATTTTGAGATTGTAAATTTTCCTTTTTTGGATAGTGATGTTCCTCGTGCGCCATCCTATGGCGTTTATATTTCGCAATTAATTCGATTTGCTAGAGTGTGTAGTCATGTAACTGACTTCAACACTCGTAATAAATTATTAACGGCTAAACTTCTTAATCAGGGTTATCGGTACCATAAACTACGCAAAGCCTTTTCAAAATTTTATAGCCGCCATTCTGATTTAATTTCAAAATTCAATATTGGACTTAAATCTCTTCTGCAACAAGGTCTATCGGAACCCGAATTTTATGGTGACTTAGTATATAAATTCACAAAAATATATAACCGCAATGACTTCAGCACCCAATTTCGTAAAATCATTATTCGATATAAAAAGATTGGGTACAACATGGATATTATACGACAGACTGCATGCATGGTAGTTAACCCAATCACGGTTGGCAACTTTGCTTCCCTCTTTAATTGCACGCCGGTGGGTCAGGCCTCAGATTCTATGACGCTCCAACGTAAAGGCTTATTGAAAATTAAAGAGATAATGTTGGTTGGTGCCTGATGCTCTGCCTCTGGTCGGGCTCATCGGAGTCTAACTGTTGGTTTTCTTTTGCTCCAGCATTTCAGTGGTTTCTTGCTGTCGAGTCCTCACCGTTGTCTCACCTCTGTGGTTCTTTGATTTCTGTGTTCACGGAGATGTTGCACTGATGAGTTAGGAGGCCTTCATGCGGACTGAACAAATTATTTGTCTAAATCGCGACGGAAGTAAGGGCGAGGATTGTGGCCACGTAAAACCGATTTAAGCCCCCCAGTGGAAATCTTCCACTGACCGTTCCAAGGCGGCTCTTCTGTGGCGATTTATTTATGTTGTTGTTTGTTACTTACTGTGTGTATCACTTGTGTCTTTTAATTTTGGATGGCCATATGGCCATTTTCTGGGAAAGTAACTGTCCATATGGCCTTCCTTTGTTTAGGTTTCCATTATGGTCTGGTCGCTTAATGTTTGTATTTCTTTCCCTTTGGTGTCTTTTATGGATGGAGTAAGTTAATTGTATCAATTCCTGATCTTTGTTTTACTTCTACTCTGAAAGGGCAGAGGAACTAGTTGGTCAATTCAATGATGCGTTTAATAAAACTGAGTTCACGGAGGTTCCATTGACTGGAAGATCGGCCCCATTCATGAATTATATTGTTGTGACAGCTGCAGGAGAGATCAAATTACTTCAAGGCTTAAACCCCAGTAAGGCCTTAGGACCTGATGAGCTTCATCCTAGAGTCCTGAAGGAACTAGCACATGAGTTGGGTCCAGTTTTTGCACACTGGTTTCAACAGTCTCTTGATACGTGTGAAATCCCCAAAGAATGGCTCTTAGCAAACATCTGTCCACTCTTCAAAAAAGGAGATAGGGCTCTTGCCCGTAATTATCGCCCTGTGTCTCTGACTTGTGTTCTGTGTAAATTGCTGGAACATATAGTCTGCTCAAACATCATGGCACACTTGGACGAACATAAACTTTTGTCAGACAGACAGCATGCATTTGGGAAAAGGCACTGTTGTGAAACTCTCAGCTAAGCACAGTTACTAATGACTGGGTAAAAATCTTGGACAAAGGGGGACAGGTGGACACATTAATTCTGGACTTCGAGAAGGCTTTTGACACCCCTCCTCATGGACTACTTAAATCTAAGTTATTTGGTTATGGAATTGGGGGAAATACCCTCAAATGGATAGATTCCTTTCTTTGCTACAGAAAACAGCGGGTTGTTGTTAATGGTGAATCTTCGGAGTAGGCTCCAGTTTTGTCTGGAGTCCCGCAAAGTTCTCCCTGTACATCAATGATATTTCCACTGACATTGACTCGGAAATAAGACTGTTCGCAGATGACCGTGTTTGTTACCGGGAAATTAGAGATACAGATGACTCATTGAAACTTCAGGCTGACATAGATAGATTAGGATGTTGGGCACGTAAATGGGGCATGAGATTTCAGCCAGTTAAATGCAATATTATGCAGATAACTAGGAAGAGATCTAATAAAGTTAGGTCTTCTTACACCTTAGAGGGAACGGCCCTCGAGAACGTAGACTCCATTAAATACTTGGAGTGACAATCTCACACAACTTGAGATGGAATACTCATATTAGCAACATGTGTACTAAGGCAAATAGAACGTTTGGTTTCCTGAGGCGAAATCTTCATCAGTGCCCTCAGGATGTAAAAGAGGCAGCACATAAAGGTCTTGTTCGCCCAATCTTGGAATATGGTAGTTGTATCTGGGACCCCAGTGGAGTGGTCTTTAACGATGAAATTGAGAAAGTTCAGAATACAGCTGCTAGATTTGTAACAGGCAATTACTGCTTTGAAACTGGGAGCATGACTGGAATACTTGGAAAATTAAAATGGGAGTCTCTCAAGAAAAGGAGAAAAGACAGTAGGCTAATCCTTTTATACAAAGGTCTAAATGCCAGCATTACAAAAGATGACCTTGTTCCCCCAGCTAGACACTGTAGAAATCACCATTCCTTGGCGTTTCAAACCCTTAGCGCAAGAACTGACATTTATAAAGAGTCGTTCTTCCCACATCACAGGTCCTGGTGTATGAATGTCATTCGACGTGTCACCAGTAACAATTCTGATTCTGATTCCTTGTGGCTGATCTATGAAACAGTCTTTCCGTTGAAAACCAATCTGAAATCACTGAAGCCTTTAGCTCGACTTCTAGATATTTGGATGAGTTATTAGATATTGACAATACATATTTCGACAATTTGATCAGTCACATTTATCCACCCCCTTACCCACACCCACACACGAACTTCAGTTAAATGAAGCAAATTCTTCTGACACCGAGACCCCGTTTTGATTTACATCTATCTATTGTAGATGGGATTGTTTCAAAATGTATGATAAAATCGATGATTATGATTTTATGATTGTAAATTGTTCGTTCTTGGATGGTGTTGTTCCTCGTGCGGCATCCCTATGGCGTTTATATTTCGCAATTAATTCAATTTTCCAGTGTGCCTAGTCATGTAACTGACTTGAACACTCGTAATAAATTGTTAACTACTTAACTTCTTAATCAGGGTTTTTGGAATCATAAACTACGCACAACCTTTTTAAAAAAATTGTAGATGACATTCCGATTTAATTTCAAAATGCAATGTTGGACTTAAATTTCTTCTGCAACAAGGTCTATCGGAACACGAATTTTATGATTACTTAATATATAAATTCAGACCAATATATAAATGCAATGAATTCAGCACCCAATTTCCTATATATTTGATAGGCATGATTAATACCACTCCGGAATTTTGAAAATATTTATGGGTCACTGATGATGCCCCGTCTGGTCTTGCCTAGTGAAATAATGTTTCTTGTACACCAGACAAGGAACTCCGTGATTATACCCTGGGATAGAAATTTATGTTCTGACCCTGGTGTTCCGACCCAGGCAACTAACATGAATGCGCTTCAATTCTAATTCTATTCAACTGCCGGAACTACTTCCGCACTAGTTTTATTTTGTAAACAATATAAATGTGCGAGCTGTCAAAACTAACTGGAGGTGTTGTGCAAGAAAAAGAATCCAATATGGGGTTCTGTTGAAGATGGGCGTTTCCAACCCTCAGGATGACCGTGCTGAGCGGAACCTCGGCGTAGCCTCGGTTCCGCTCAGCACGGTCATCCCCCGGTTGGAAACGCTCATCTACAACAGAACCCATATCAGATTCTTATAATCCTCAACAGTTTTCGGTTCTGTATTGTTGTCCTGGCCTCAAATGACATTATATACTTTTTCATAGAACATTCCAGGGCATCACTATTCTTGTTTAAGTATTTGTTGCGGACATAAAAAGTTCCCTTCCTTTTATCATAGTGTTTTTCTGTCCCTTGGATTGACTGGTTTCACCACAGAGTTTCGAAAATATTTGCGGTCATTGAGGAGGCCTGATTACTCAGAGCAGGCTGGTCTAGTAAAATAAATATAACACACACACAGATACACACGCACGCACGCACACACATGAGCACCCTACAGTAATCAGTTTGTGTTGTAATATATAATTTTGACTCTTTTAATCCCTCTTTTACACAGTAAAACCGGGAATTTACAGGGGCGTCCGCTACTTTTCTTATTGCTGCTTAGAAACATTGTTTGTGGTAACTCGTTTCAACCACCTCGCAAATGCGAATCTAACGGGTGCCCCCCCCCCAACCCCCATTTATTTGTAGAGCAGATTTATGAAAATATCAATTTATTTTTCAGAGAATTTAATTGTTTGTTTTTTAAATTGTTCAATGGAATTAAATAGGTGTGTTTTCTTAAAAACCCTTTTAAAGACACAGTTGGTGTTAAAAGGATGTGTGCCGGCCGTAAAAAAGTCACATTGCCTTTCACAAGAGGGTGGGTGGCATGTATATTTTCTAGTCCTTTGGAATTATTTATGTCAATACGAAATTATGTAAATATTTTAAGGTCACTGATGATGCCTGGTATGCCAAAGCTGTCTTGCTTAGGTTAAAATTCATACTCTTCTTAGTTCTCAGTTCTGTGTTGTAGACCATGCTTCGATGGTACTGCCTTTACCAGCCAGCAAAGAATGTCGGTCGGTAGTGTCGGGCCAACAGCCATACGATTAGTCAAGGTCGTATGGCTGTCGGCCCGACGTTGGCCCGCTGTTTTCTGCTGGCAGGGTTGTGTGTCATTTATTCTACTGATCTTTTCTAACACGGATAAAGTAAGAAGAAAAGAAAACTACCACAATCGTTTTTAAATGTATTTATTCCTCTTTATATACTCGTAGCATACGTCTGCATCACTCTTCTTACCTGAAAATAAAGAATAGGATATCATACTATGCAATTTATAAATGATTTACCCCTGCCCAGTGTCCACTCAGGATCTCCTATCCAGGGACAGGATTAAAATCGAAAATTCTAAGGTTTTTGAATGCGAATTTTTACATTCGATGCCATGCAAGGTTGGTGTCACCGCTCGTGATCGGCGTCACCAACAGTTATTATATTGCCATCATAACATGACTGCAAAATATTAAATATCGACAGCGAGGATCGAGTGAAATAAAATTTGCCGTCATGAATTGATATTCCCTCTCTGGCCATATGATCCATATTGTTTGAAAGTTGGTAATTTGATATGACTGATATGCTGATATTTTAGCAGACACAAGCAGCTTTTGCATCTGCTGGTACATTTTAGCCACGATGCCTATGCTTGATAAATATCATTTATATAGAGAATACCAGGTTCGTATCTTTTGATATGAAGTTTATCAGGCAAGGCTTCGAGAACGCTTGTAGAATCGCGAGGCTTGCCGAGCGTTTCTACATGGGTTCTCGAAGCCGAGCCTGATAAACTTGATATCAAATGACAAGAATCTGATATTCTATTGATCAGTTTATCCCCTTGTAAATCCTATAAAGTGGCAATTTTCGATCACTTACCGAATGTCCACAGTGCGTCCCAACATGCCGGTGCGGAAAATAATATTACCAGTATATTTACTATCATCTGACCGTTATTTTTCTTTTGATAATTTCCAATGTTATTTTTTTTTCGATTTTCATAGAAATAATAACATTTTGTCATTTTTCCGGTTGTCCGGCTCATTCAAAAAGTGCAAAGTCATGTTGACGTGATAAAGCTCAATTGTCCTGAGATAGCATATCTTTACCAGGTCAGTGTGTTGTAATGCACAATATATAGGGGATACCTGATAAAAATGAAATTCCAGCTGCCACCCAACCTGAAAAATATTATTTAATAGGTGCAATATTTGCTCAGATTCACCATACACTGCTGAGAACTTCCTGCATCCTGCAGCTCCAGCAATCATCATCTCTTCCTGAAAAACATTGTGAATGACCCTTACTGTTCTAGTAGAACTACTGACACAACCAAACATTACTCGGCCCCGCTCATCGGGACGGGCTTGAAGAAATAGATGGGCTGCATGATGCTTGAGCTGCAACCGAGCGAACACAAGTACTGGTAAACCGCTTAGAGGATCTAAACCTGCCAAGGCAAGGCGGCGCGAGTCGGACTGTCCATGCTTATAAACCCTATTGGTTTCCGTGGACAGTAGAGCTCAAGATGTCATTTCACTTTAATATCAGATAAAAATTCCAAATCGGAAGCAACGTTTTCAAAAGGACATAAACAGTGTTGGTGTGAACGTTAAACCGAAAATCAAACAAACAAACAAAAACAAAACATTACTTATTGGAGTGTCAGAGATACAAGAGAATACGAATTGATATGATTGCCAATGTTACAGTGCACTGTCAACCGACCAATGCCACTCTTTTGTTTGGTCACACAGAGTTAAATTCCAATGAAAACTGTGAGATTTTCCTTGATGTACAAAACATTATCATTGATAGTAAGCGCTTCAAACAGTGCGACCTTTCTCTCCCTCTCTCTCCAACTCTCTTCAAATATTGTTTGTTTTTAGTTATTTCTTCCTAAATTTTCATTTCACCGGTTAAATGTGAAATATGCAAGTTAAATGCATGGGAAAAAGATATCTACAATAAATAAGTGATCAGGAATCGATACAATCAACCCACGGGTCCCATCAGAGACACCGAGGGAAAGAAATGCAAACACGACCCTCAAAATCCTAAAGAAACATCACTAGTGGAAAGCCGAAAGGACAGTTGATTTCCCACAAAATGGCCAATTTGTTATTCAAAACAAAATAATATAAGCGATATACACACTCAAAGGCAATCAATAACAAATCTAAACCACGACGGAAGAACCGCCTCGGAACGGTCAGTGAAACGAATTCCACTGTGAGGCTTAAATCGATTTTTCGTGGCCCCAATCCTCGCCCTTCCGTCGCTATATAGACCAGTAATTTGGTCAGTCCGCATGAAGGCCTCCTAATTCATCAGTGCAACATCTCCGTGAATACAGAGAACAACCAGAAACAGAGCATCAGACACCAACCAACATTACATACAATTAGATTAGATTCTCTCTAATTCTCAGTAAGCATTTACGCTGGAACCTTCATAGAATCTGAGGACTGACCAACCGCCGTGCAATTAAAGACGAAAGCAAAGTCGCCAACCGTGATTGGGTTAACCAACATGCATGCCGTCTGTCGTATAACATTTATGTTATATCCAATATTTTTATATCGAATAATGATTTTTCAAAATTGGGTACTGAAGTCATTGCAATTATATATTATTCTGGATTTATATACTAAGTCACCATGTAATTCGGGTCCCGATAGACCATGTTGCAGAAGAGATAAGTCCAACATTGAATTTCGAAATTGAATCGGAATGACGTCTATAAGATTTTTAAAAGTCTTTGCGTAGTTTATGGTACGGATAAACCTGATTCAGAAGTTTAGCAGTTTACAATTTATTACAAGTATTGAAGTCGTTACATGACTAGACACTCTGGCAGATCGAATTAATTGCGAAAGATAAACGCCATAGGATGCCGCACGAGGAAGATCACCAGCCAAAAAAGGAAAATTTAAAATCTCAAAATCAAAACCGTCGCTTTTATAAAAAAATTGCAAGAAACAAATCCATCTACAATAGACAGGTGTAAACCCAAACCGGGGCCGCGGTATCAGAAGAATTTGCTTTTTTAAGTTAAGTTCCTGCGTGGTAAATTTGACTGATCAAACGTACAAAATAGGTATTGTCAATATTTAATAAATCATCCAAATATTTAGAAGTCGAGCTGAATATGTTCTATAAAAGGGTTATCCTTTGGAAGCAAGGAATATACCACTAAGTGAAAAATATAGAGTGTACATGTTTTCTAGGCCAGACTAGCTAGTTTCGGCCAATAAGGCCTCATCAGTGAGATATTTTCAAAATTCCACATTGGAATCAATGATCCCAAAGGACAGGAAAATATAATCTACACCATGATGTAGGACAGGGAGACAAGGCTACAATGATTTCAGATTGGTTTTCAACGGCAAGGGACTTAATGAAGTCATAACAAAACAAGAACAAATCAGCCACAGGGGTGCGCAATTTGTACCAATCCGAATACCCGCAACTTGTCTAAATAACTCAGTACCAAATTATATGTGAGTATTATCAAGTAGAAAGATGACAGCTTCACTCACTTTCTGACATAACCATAAAGTATAATGTTTATTCTCTTCAGAAGTGAAAAAAGCATTTCGTACATTACATGCAAGACAGAGGGAGTCTTCTCTATGAAATGTAGTAGTATATAGAGTGGGGGTTTTGGGACAAAAATGTTTTCATCCCGCCCCCGCAATACTGTGGGGAACACCCACTCAGCCCCCGGGTGGGCCCCACCGAGTGGGATGCAATAAAATAAAATATTTGTTTGCACTCTGGCTGCCATATCGCATGTGCAGTACACTTTGGCTGTCACTAGGTTCTGGCACAGAATTTATTCAGACGCTCCATTCAGCTTTCCAACACTGGGCACAGATCATTACATAAATTATATAGAAGCACACTCTAGCTGGTACAACCGCCGTATCTAAGGTTAACAGGCCCATAGCAACGGCGCTCATGCAGAAGCGGCTGTGTGTAAGTTTTGGTTTCACTAGGCGAGGTAAATATATTTAGTAAATTGATCCATACATTCTGGAGTTGTTGCCCTTGATATACAACTACCGTATCTAAGGTAAAAAGCCATAGCAACGGCGCTCATACAGGAGCGGCGTTGTTATGGGCTGTTTGAAGATGTTAACACATAACATTAGACTGCTATAGATAGCTCAAGGTCGTCCGTTGGTATATTGATTTACTTCACGATGCTCTTTGGTGAAAAAAGCTTGGTCAGCCATAAGGTTTATGCATTTGAAGTTTGTCTTTGAAGTTGACAACGAAGTTGACAACGAAGTTGACACCATGTCATCAAGCAAGTACGGACGAAAGCTTGACCCCTACCAGTGCCTCCGCGAACCCCTTGGGGTGAAAGGGGTGAGGCAATCGGTGACGATAACTAACAACCCCAGCACGATCGGCCCGAACCATCAGCTTCTGGTTCGATTCCCCACCATATCGGCCAACATGATGTCATCGTCCCCGGGACCGCGAGGTTGGCCTTCACGATCACGCTGCACAGCGAAGATGCCAATTGGACTTGGTTGAGAACCTAGGTCGCGCCCTCGTGAAAAAGACTGTCATTAAAATTTCGGGGAATGAGGTCTTCAGCATCGACGACAGTGACGTGTACCACTGCTACTGCGATCTCTGGAGGACGGCTTCAGAGAGGAAAAATGGCCAGTACCAAGGCATTGATCATACGTCGAATGAAAGAAACACGACGAGGATCAGAATCAATGCTTGGGACAAAGACGAGTCCGTTCTAGCGGACAAAGCCGCCGCCGTTGCTTTCGGCAATCACTTCTACATTTCACTGGACTTCGAGCTGCTCGAGAGCCACATGCCATTCTACCACAGCGCGCTGGGCGACCGGCTCGAGTATGAGCTCACGTTCAACGACTACAACCGTGTGATCCAGGCCACAGGCAGAGGTAGAGGTGCATCTTTCAACATTGGAAACATCTGTCTTGAGTAAGACACGGTCATCCTGCCAGAGCTGACCCAAATGATCAACAACTAGTACAGAAGCCGCATTTCGATCCTGTATGACCGGGTACTGCGGCATCGCAAAATCGGCAAAGAAAAGAGCGACACCCTCTGGAATATCAATCTCAACGTGCCCGCCCGCAGCATGAAGGGCATCCTGATGCTCTTTGAAGATGAAGCCGCACAACAGCCCTTTGCTAACGACACTGAGGCCTTCTTTAACCCGAAAATCGCCAAGGTCGAGGTCACCATCGAGGGGATCTCCAACCAACACTTCAGCCAAGTGATGCGCTATTACCAGATGTTTGATGAAGCGAGAAAGCTCTTCCCTGCCGGCAGCAAGCGACACCCTGAAGTGACAACGGTTGAAAAAGACGTGGCCCTAGCCGACGTCTGCCTTGTAGAATACTTCGCCAGCAAGTACGCGGTATGGCTTGACCTCAGGACAAGCGACTATGACCGGCTCCACGGCTCCGGCAGACGGATCGAGAATGCCAGCGAAGGTGTGACCATCAAAATAACGAAATAAGCCGAGGCGGCTGGCGCATTGAACATCTACCTCTACGTCATCATTGGTGCACAACTTAACATCGAAGATGGCCGGTTCGTCTCAGCGGTCTATTAATGTTCCTGAGGAACGATTAATAAATTTCATACCGCGCACGGCCCATTCGGCGACAATCAGCGGGCAGACAGGATGCGGAAAACCCGTTTTAATTCTCATCTGCTCGAAGGCCCCTACCGAGGTTTATTTCAGCACGTAGTGGTTCTGTGTCCCACCATACGGTACAACAGGACGTATCAGCAGCGCCCCTGGATCTGGACGGACCCTGAGATTTACGTTCTAGACCCCGGTGAGAGCCTTCACGATTACTTGCGGGCGTTTTACCGGGTGTTCCAGGGCGAGCCGACCCTATACATCATAGACGACTGCAGCGCTAAGAGGGCTTTGACGAAGAAGAAAGACATGTTGTCAGAGCTGGCGTTCACGGGGCGCCACGCGGAGCAGTCTGTCTGGGTCCTCACGCAGAATTACAACTCCGTCTTGAAAGCCTTGCGCGAGCAGACGCGCTGGGTCTGTTTGTTCCACTGTAAGGATCGTGACATTTTCGAAGACTGTCTGCGTGAAAATGACGTGATCCCCGCGCGAGGACTGGTGTTGGTGCGGCAGCAACTAGCCGAAACAAAACACGCTAAGCTTCTGTTGAAGACTGATCAGCCCTCTGATTATATAAATACATTGTAATTAATCAATGATTATTGTAATTAATTAATGATCATTACGTGATTAATATTGCTTAGCCGTTGCGAAGCAGTTGCTTAGCCGTTGCGAAGCAACAACAACAACGATGTGCTCAGTAGCGACAGTATTCGCTGCACTTGGCCTGCATGTGGCGCTGCTTTTCGCTGTCTTTTTTATCCTTTCTCGGGTGATCCAGATGTTCGCCGCGCATGTATAGGTCCACCATTGCTTCCTATCCACGATAGGAATGGACTGTGACAAGCTGAATGACCAGATGCTTGACGACCCGGCGAGGTCAGACACGCAATTGGCGCATTTTGAAAAGCAACACGCAAAACAACAAGCAGAGCCACGGAAAGATGACAGGGTGCAAGAATACCACGAAAGGCTCGCTGCAACAGTAGCAGGAGGGTCGGCCAGGAAACACGGAATTGTGGCCCATGGAAAGGCCTTGACCGTCGACCAGGTCGCGGAGCTGAGTGACTCTGAGGTCGAGAGGCTCTACGCCCGTTACTCTGCCCGATTAGGGGCAGACATGTCAAAGACGATTTCGAACGCGGCTCTCGGGCTGTATGCGGGACTGGTCAGGATGTCCGTCCCCACCCGGACCAACAAGGGCTCATTCGCGATCTTGAAAGCGATCCGTTTCTAGGTAGCGCACTTCAAGGCGCTGCCAGCGAACTCTATCACCGCTATGGCACATGGTTAGCCCCGCTCAACGCATCGTTAATCACGCTCAAGCATGCCAGATTTGAACATTGCTGCCCCACCAATTCATCATACAATGATGGCGGAGAATACGATGATGGATCAACAGCCGGATGCTGCAACTCAGCTGGCGGACGTAGCGACGCCACTGGCGCAGCCTGTACCGGCGGAACATGTTGCGACGCAACAAACGCAAAGAGGGACGAAGCCTAAAGACCCGGAAAAGGTTGCAGTCGGTCTTGCCGGCGCCGCCGCTCGAAAGGCCAAGCAAGAACGACTGCTCAAGGAGCTTCAGGAAACCAAAGAAAACATCAAGTCAATAACGATGGCGCCGTTAACGAAATTGTTGCAGAGAAACAGCAACATGTTGCAAAGCAACAACAGGAACATCCCGTATTCTGCCAGAAGGACAAAGAGCCTGGACCCCATGGATCATCGGGGTTTGTCTTGCGGGTGGTATTGCTGTAGTTGCTCTGCAACATGTGAGCCTATCGCGGCGACAAGTTGCCCAGAGCAACAGCAAAAATGACAGGTCGAATAGGAAGTTATCGGCGCAACAGGATAAACCCCGGCCAGTGAAACAATTAGAGACCAGGCCAGATCCATTCTATATGGAGTGAAGCTCGTTGCGTAACTATTGCGTTGCAATAACAACAACCATGACAACTGATGTTAAAATGCTTGTTAATGCGCTCTACCATAGCGCAGTTGTCTGTGGCATCGCTGTGGGATACGCCCGGCTTAGTAAGATGGCGATGGGGGTAGCCCCTGAAGCTAGACTTCACACCCCTTGATGTGGGTATGGCCATAGTTGACGTCGCTCTCGCCATGGCAACCAAAGCTATGCTTATTAAACAGGGGATAATACCTGCTGATATTATGAAGTAACCGTCACGAAGTGACGATAAAATGGTAAGTATTGCTATGCTCGTTGGCGGTGCCGTGGTGAACGCCCTGGCGTTCTCGGAATCGAACTACTTGTTCTCCATTGTGAAGAGCTCTGGCGTCGACGAAACGCGCAAGCGTCACGATAAAGCAGTCGAACAGTTACAGGCTGCACAGGCAGAATGGTCTCGAAAACGAACCCTGCGTATTGATTTTATCACTGAGGAACTCCGCCGCCAGGGGCATGCCATTCGAACCTTCAAAGACGTCGATGACGCGATGCGCCTGTATGCGCAGGTCGCCGGGCATAACCTTAACCACCTGGGGCCCGAGCCCCTGCTCTCCGACTTTTACCACCCGAGTGACGACCAGAAAGACCGCGAGATTGCCTTCGTCGTCCTGGGGATGGCCGCGGCCGACCTTGTGGTCTACAATCTCGCCAAGTAATCGATTTATCAGCTTAAAAATACTTAGTTATTTGAGTACTTAAGTAATCACCGGTGTTTTGCAAACTCTTTTTGCGGCCATGCCGGCGTCGTTGCCGATCAAAAAATGAGGCGAGTTTTAGTTTTTCATTCTTTTTGGAGACTTATCAGGCTGTTGGAAAACATTAGTAGCAATGACCGACAGTAAGGTCTCTGCCATATAGTATAGCCCAAAGGGCTTCTGGAAGGGGCTCGCTGCGATTGAGAAGCTGGTGTCTGCAGCCAAGGTTAGTGAACAACCGGCTAAGAACTGGCTCAAACGACAGCCTATCTGGCAGATCTACATTCCTTCCAAACAGCACATGCCATGGCCAAAATTAGACATCGCCACACCGGACGATCTGCTAATTCTGCCACACCACAGAGTTGGGCGGAAAACCTTCCGGTACGCTCTCACAGTTGTTGACGTGGCAAGCCGTTAAAAGGAGACTGGGCCCCTGATTAACAAAACGACAGAGGTCGCCGATGGCCTGGCTCGGATTTACAAACGGAGCCCGTTGAAGTGGCCCAAATTGCTCCAGGTTGACCCCGGCCGTGAGTTCAAGGGCTCTGTCAGCCAGCTGTTGGCTAAGCACTCTGTCCAGGTCCGGCGCGGTCGGGTTGACATCCATCGGGACCAGGGCATTGTTCAACGCTTCAATCGTACCTTGGCTAAGTGGCTTTTTGGGCACGCTCAGGGGATGCGACTCACTTCTGGTCAGAGGTCAACAGAGTGGGTGAAAAGGTTGCCTGCCGTTGTGGCAGCCTTGAATACTGACCGGCAAAAAGCCATCTGAGGCCATACGGGTGCGATCAGTGGCACAAAAGCCATCCTCTGTAGTACCTGGTCGTTCTGTTGGTTTCATTGGGCGACAGGGCTTGAGATGTCATTTCATCTCAATGTCGGGTAAAAGTCCCACAAAATTGGAAGCAACGTCTCCAAAATGACCTTTACAGTGTTGACGGGGACGTTAAACCTCAAATCAAACAAACAAAACAAACATCCTGTTGGTCTCGAGGAGACAAAAATCCCCTCCGGTGTCAGCGTTCGCTATTTGTACCAGCCTGGCGAGCTTGAAGGCGGGCGCCGGCGAGCGACTGATCCCATATGGTCGCTGGATGTGCACCGGCTCGGGCGCACAGTGACCAAGCCCGACGAGCCCGTGGTGTATTACTTGCAGGATGGACCTCAGCGCGGTTTTGTGCGCCAAGAACTTTTAGTTGTGCCTCCCGACACTCAGCTTCCTCCGGAGGGGGTTCTCAAGCGCTGGGCAGCTCCTGTAAGAATGCATCCATCTCTTCTTGCGTAACGTCTGGTGCAGTTGCTGTGCAACGATCTTTGTAACCATAAGCTAGTGTATCCACCCCATTTTCTGCGATCCAATCGAAGGGCGACAGCGACACCTTGTTGAGATGTTGCCCGTAGATGCGATGGCACTCTGGCACTCTGACCTAAGAACATCTATGCCATGGCGGAAGGATTGTTTCTCAAAGAGAGCCTCTTTGAACTGCTCATGCCTGTTGCGCTTCTTGACAGTTGCTTTTCTCACACCCTTGGCCTTCGTGATGTTCTTTCCAGATGCATGGAGGATGGAGTACATCTCCGGTCGCAGGCCCACATATTCTGCGATTGTCTGCCCGGCGCACTCGTCCTTCATCTTTCTGAGAACCTTCTTGTTCTCTGTGCTGTGCAGCGGGTGGCCTTTCGGAAAGTCGGACGTGTCGTAGAGGCCCTGGTGCTTGGCCATGTCATCGTAGACATCCTCTGTCTCGATTTCGAGGAGGAGGCTGTCAGTGTCTGTGTAGGGGAGCTAGCAGCGTTCTTCGTACTGCCTCTGGAGCCGGTTGTAATAGATTTCGTACATCAGGGTCTTTGAAAGGTCCAGAATTCTCATACCTACGTAAATCGGTCGATTGAGCACTAGACGGCTCTTATGCATCTGGACTGCTGCAAGATCATCGTCGAAGATGTTGGCTCTGGCAAAGGCTGGGCTGGCGATGAGACGCCTGAGTTTATCTTCCTCGTTGGCGCGGGCCAGCTTGACGTCGACACGCCCGCGGAGGTTCACCATCGTCTTGCCGAAGACCGAATTGTTCATGAGGTTGTAGAGATCCTTTTCAGAATCACTGGTGGCCTTCTTCCGGAGCTCAGTATTCATCCGGATGTAGGGCTCCATCCAGGGGCTCTGCTGGAACCGGAGGGCTGATAAATCTTGGTCAGTCGCATACCCGGAGACATGTATAGCTGGACATTCCGATAGTGGAGCACGTAACGGTCTCTGTTGCGAAGGTTGGGTACCATCGAGAAGTTCGCGCTGGTACTCCGACATCCACTCCTTCTTGACCAATAGGCGCTCTGGTGCTAGCGAATAGTAATTGTGTGCCTTGTGCAGCTCTGCTGGTTATTCCATATCTACCACTAGGATATAGCCATCTTCACTGTATGCGGGTTGTTCTGCAAAGGTTTCTGCGAGTCGCTGGCATTCCGATGCATCGACCCACTGGAAGTCTCTGATGGGAAGAGCCTGGCTCATAGCCCATCCATAGAGATTGTTCGCATCGAGATATAAGATATGCCTACTAGGTTTTTCTGGGTCATAATCCTCGGTCTGAGGATTGTTGGCCTTGGCATACGCTTTGAGACCATTGAGATACCTCCACGCATCCCCTTCTCGATGAATAGATGTTGGTCGTAATCTGTGAGTAGCTCGAGCTCCACTCCTGATTTCTTAAGAAGGTTGTCGCATGAAAGACCCGCGCTGGTGTAGTAATTTCCTGGGTCTAAGCCATACTGCGTCAGGCATGTCTTTCGGAATTTCTCAAAGACATCTGCCAGCAGGAGAACATCTGTGCGATTGTAGAGGTCGTGGTAGTCCCCCAGGGTCTTACACCCACAGACCTCCCATACTCTATGCGCGTGGGCGTAGTCATCGTCGCTGATGTGTTCGTCGGTGAGCTTGCTGTAGAATGCCTCTTTCTGAGGGAGCTTGGTCTCGGCAAAGGGATCCCAGGAATCCATATACCAGTAGGGGTAGACACCCTTCCCGGTCAAGAGCTTGAGCCTCTGCTGGTTTGGCTCGTAGTGGGACGTGATCTGGAAAGCTCCAGGTTGGTTTGCCGCCACCAGCTTCTCAAGGGAAGGTAGCAGGAATTGGGCGCTATCGATGAAACGGAGCTGCCCGAGAGAGGAGATGTATTTTCTGTGTTGTTGTGGATGCAGGAGACTCTGCCTTCGACCTTCGAGATAGCCTGCATGAGCAGGTGGGAGTCGTACCCCCTGAGGTTGTGGAAAACCACGGGAATGACGGTGGTCTTAAGCTTAGCCTCAGCTTAACGTTGCAGGCGTTGTGAGCTGCCCCTCGATATTTACCTGTGATATGACAGTGGTCGCGGAAAGAGTCACCGTCTAGCGTTTTTTCGCATATATAGCAATTCGCGGCATCGTTATGGGCCCGACAGTCCTTTCGTGTCATCCTTATGTTTTTAGGGTTGGCTAGCACGCTCCTAATCTCGCGCCTCCCCTCCAGGAGTGATTTTAAGAGGTGCTCTGCTGCATTTGGGCCACGAAACTCGACAGGCGGCTTTGTTGTTCCATCAAACCGCACCACGATATAGCAGTAGCTGCAAGCCCCATGTTGATGTGTTTGTTGGGTGTTGCTTTTTGTATGATCGCGTTCGGGGCCCTCGATCTTGGTGGTGAGAGCCTTAAAGTCTGCATAGATGACGAATGGGGTTGGTTGCTTCTTGTGGTGGTTCTGGAAGGTGAGCTTGTTCTTACCCTCTTCTCGCATCTCCACCCGGACAGCCGTCTGGCCGATGCCTTCGAACTCAAGCTTATGGGCCTCCAGCACGTCTTCTCTCGCGTAACCATGAAGACAGCGTTCACAGAAATACTTGCGCTCACGGTGCTTGCTTTGGTTGTAGAGGAGGCGGTTGAAGTTCTTTATCCAGGTGTAGTGGAAGCGATTTTCATTCGCACTGATCAGCAGCATATTGATCCTCGGTATCTATTGTGGATGTGTGCTGAGACGCTGGACAGTGATGCCCTTGTCCGAGCCAAAGACATTGATGGCTAGGTTGATCTGCCGCTCCACTTCAAAGATCTGAGAGATGGGTGTGGGACTATCAATCCCTTCAAAGTTCAGACCATCATTAGTAGGATACCAACATAGTCTCTCTGGGTGATATGGTGGTGGCGGATTTGCCAGAGCCGCTCGGAGCGTCAATCGAAAGCAGTATTGGTCCTTGTTCTTTATGTTAACCAGTGCCTTCTTATATCCTAATTCTGCTTGCAGTGGAATGTAGGACCTACCCCGAAGAGGCTGATATCTGGCAATGTCCAGCTAAAGGGTCTGCATCTGATCTACAACCCAGTCAGAACCTCTCTATGTCCACTTTTCGAGTGTTTCTTGGATATGTGGGAAGGTTTTATCGAGAGCCCCCTTTGATTTCGCTGGCCTTGAGAAGGGTCTCCAGTTTGTGGCGCGGCACGGAGGTTGTGTACTCCTCACTACCGTCTGGGCTGTCCTTCCGAAGCTGAATCTTGAGAGCCAACTGGAACGTCACGCCACCCAGCGCCTCGATCCTTTCCTCGAACTTACTTCTGATTTGGGGCACCACAGCCTCGAGGAAAGTCCTGGGGTCAGCACTGTGAGGATTATTGGCAGGCACGTCAGTCTGTCAGCCCCTCAAGAAGTCACAAATGACCCATGGGGTCTGACTGAAGATTAGCTTTTCTTTTATCTGCTCAGAAGATGTAAACAAGTCCAGGATCTCATCTTGATACTCCTTCACGGATCTCAGGACTTTCTTGCGGGATATAGGGTCAAATTCCTCTTCAATGACCTTTCTCTTGACGGCCTTCTTTTTGCGTCGTTGTGGGGTATGTCGATAGTTTCCAGGCTGTAAGGGCTTTAACAAGCGCCCTTTGACAGAATCTGGGATAGGCTTATCCAAGGTTTTTTGAACCACATGATGGAGAGTCGAATTATTATCAGGTAATTATGCCATGTTCTCCAAGTAGCCATGTTACTGCATATTTAACTTTACCTATATACTATCAATTCTCTAAAAGGAAATACATTAGAAAATCGTTCAGCATTTTTCTTTGACTTTACCTATATACTAACAATTCTCTAATAGGAAATAAATTAAAATATAACCATCTAAACTCGTTTTTAACCATACTAGATAGAAATGGCAGATAGTCGTCTAAACTCTTTTTGAACCCTACGATTCTTGTTTATGTAATTTATGGTAATAACTGATTTAACACCACATTGCATACAAAGCAGATGGTGTGTTTTCACCGACACGCTACACTTTGTAGTAGTGGATCTGTTCTTCCTACCATCTTACTGACACTATTGTGTCGCCCACAAAATTCTCCGCGGCAATTATTGTTGCAGGATTCGCTCTTTCCACCAGGAATCCAAGGACACATGTTCATTTTTGTGATGTATGTTTTAAGTACTATATTTCTCTAATACAAACGCACCCCGCCCGGTGGGGCCCACCTAGGGGATGGGGCGGGTCCTACCGGGTTAGTGGGAGGGACGCAAGGGACGCGAGGGGGATAGTTGGGTGGAATTGTTTTGGGTTTGGGAGACTTAAATTGATTGGAACTTGTCTTGGTGGTAGATGTTTGGGGGTATGGAGGCTTTATTTGCTGAATGGAACGTCTGAATATAATTCTGTGCCAAAACCTAATTCTGTGCCAGAACCTAGTGGCAGCCAGAGTGTACTGCACATGCGATATGGCAGCCAGAGTGTGCTTCTATATATTTATGCATTGATCTGTGCCAGTGTTGGAAGGCTGAATGGAGCGTCTGAATAAATTCTGTGCCAGAACCTAATGGCAGCCAGAGTGTACTTCACATGCGATATGGCAGCCAAATTGCAAACAAATATTTTACTCTACTGCATCCCAGTCGCTGAGGCCCACCCGGTTTTGGACCCCACAGTATTGCGGGTGCGGGGATGAAAACATTTTTGTCACAAAACCCCCACTCTATATACTACTACATTTCATAGAGAAAACCCCCAATCTATATACTACTAATGTCCATTCAATTAAATCATAAAGTTTTTCTTTTATAAGATAATGAGGAAGCGTAGTGTAAAGGGAGGACAGATTTGAAGAACGAAAACGTCTGGATTCCAAATTATTCAAAGTTTCGTTAGAATTTTTTTATAGACCAAAACAGATTTCTCCCCGATCTTTCAACGAATTTGTTGCAATAGTAAATCAAATGTTTTTTAATGGCAGTAAAAAATGAAGTTAATTCTTTGGAGGGTTTAGTGGTGGTGCAAGATCTTGAATTCGCAATAAACCGTGCGTAGTATGATCTTTTATGAAGTTTAGGTAATCAATGTAACGTAAAGAGCTCGTCTTGGCCTTCTGTAGCGCATACAGCAAATAAAAATCAAAAATGAGTTCCTTTAAGAGCAATGTAAACATGCATAAGAAAGAAGATGGGTCATACTACGTAGTTTCGGCTAATAAAGCCTCATCAGTGACCCTGTGATGATCCGACAAAGAAAGCCAGAGGAAACATACTGCAATTTTGCGAATTTCGAATAGGCAGTCGATTCAAAGACTGATATAAATCAAAATGGGGTCCAAATAATTAAAAACCTGTCTAGAATATGAGTCTAAACCAATAATTTATTTCCGATTTCTCAGAATATTCACGCTGATCTCAAAGGACCAAAAGTAAAATATAAACTGCACTATGGTTGATGTACGGGGAGACGTTTTACGGCCGCCACACGGCACAACACCAGCTGCAGTGAAGGCAAATAAAAATCAAAAATGAGTTCCTTTAAGAGCAATGTAAACATGCATAAGAAAGAAGATGGGTCATACTACGTAGTTTCGGCTAATAAAGCCTCATCAGTGACCCTGTGATGATCCGACAAAGAAAGCCAGAGGAAACATACTGCAATTTTGCGAATTTCGAATAGGCAGTCGATTCAAAGACTGATATAAATCAAAATGGGGTCCAAATAATTAAAAACCTGTCTAGAATATGAGTCTAAACCAATAATTTATTTCCGATTTCTCAGAATATTCACGCTGATCTCAAAGGACCAAAAGTAAAATATAAACTGCACTATGGTTGATGTACGGGGAGACGTTTTACGGCCGCCACACGGCACAACACCAGCTGCAGTGAAGGCAAATAAAAATCAAAAATGAGTTCCTTTAAGAGCAATGTAAACATGCATAAGAAAGAAGATGGGTCATACTACGTAGTTTCGGCTAATAAAGCCTCATCAGTGACCCTGTGATGATCCGACAAAGAAAGCCAGAGGAAACATACTGCAATTTTGCGAATTTCGAATAGGCAGTCGATTCAAAGACTGATATAAATCAAAATGGGGTCCAAATAATTAAAAACCTGTCTAGAATATGAGTCTAAACCAATAATTTATTTCCGATTTCTCAGAATATTCACGCTGATCTCAAAGGACCAAAAGTAAAATATAAACTGCACTATGGTTGATGTACGGGGAGACGTTTTACGGCCGCCACACGGCACAACACCAGCTGCAGTGAAGGCAAATAAAAATCAAAAATGAGTTCCTTTAAGAGCAATGTAAACATGCATAAGAAAGAAGATGGGTCATACTACGTAGTTTCGGCTAATAAAGCCTCATCAGTGACCCTGTGATGATCCGACAAAGAAAGCCAGAGGAAACATACTGCAATTTTGCGAATTTCGAATAGGCAGTCGATTCAAAGACTGATATAAATCAAAATGGGGTCCAAATAATTAAAAACCTGTCTAGAATATGAGTCTAAACCAATAATTTATTTCCGATTTCTCAGAATATTCACGCTGATCTCAAAGGACCAAAAGTAAAATATAAACTGCACTATGGTTGATGTACGGGTGGCTTAATAGAAAATGTGGTCATCAGCTAAAGCCCTCTCTACAGTCAAATGCTGTAGTTAATAGGTGTTATTACTATCAGGTTCTTGCTGAAGAGTGTTTACATAGTGAAGCCGTCAAACAACGACCACATTGTTAGCAGCCTTATTTGCTGGAGCCTAAACAAACTTCTTATGAAATTCTTGAATACCTAGTTGAAAATCACGTAAAGACGTTTACAAGTTAACCCGCTTTCTGAATCCCTTTGTAAGTTGTTGGATTTGTGTAAAATATGTTTATGACATAATGTGAAATAAAATATGTTTAAACGAAGCGTGTAGGCAATGTCGCATTAACTTCATTCATGTTCCACAGAACGTTGATGCGACGTTTTTTAAACGTCGCAAAAACAGCAGGTAACCTGTTAGTATGTGTTCTTATGCTTATATGAAAATTAAGAAGAGAAACGATCAGGAACTGATACACCAGGCCTCATCGTTGTTTCATCTCTGCGGTTGTTTGTTTTTTTGTGTTCTCGGACATAGCGGAATGAACAAATTAAATGAGGAGGCCTTCATGCGGATCTAAATCGCGACGGAAGTAAGGGCCAGGATTGCGGCCGCATGAAATCGATTTTAGCCCCCCAGTGGAATCCGTTTCACTGACCGTTCCAAGGCGGTTCTTCTTTCGCGGCTTATTTTTGTTATGTTTGTCTTTGAGTGTATGTATCGCTTACAGACCAGCCAGCGGTAAAAACCCATATTTTTCCCCGCGGAAATATTTTTTTTCTCTGAGAACAAGCGAGAAATCTCCCCGAAATCATGGATCAAAATCGACTTTACGATCGATAGAGTTGCCACTCGTACAAAGAACACGCATTTCATCATGTGCTTCATATGTGTACGAAATTTGAATGCATGAAAAAAATACATGCACATATTCGTCATAATTTGTGAACGAAGTATTAATGCTTGAAAAACATACATGCACATCAAATAATATACATGTAGTTATAGGCAGATTTCGCGGAGAAACAACTTGTACTAATTTTCTTTCTCCGAGCGAAAAGCGATTATTGCGGAGAAATTTCGCGGCCTTTCGCGGAGAAATTAACCGCTTGGTAATGTGAATTTTTTCATCTCGGAGAAATTTATCGCTTGTTCTCCAAGAAAAACGCCTATTACCGAGAAGAAAAGAAAACTTTGGGTTTTACCGTCTGTATCTGTTTGAATAAAAAATATACGTGGCAAAAATAGGAATATTTTTATTCTTGGGTGAAATGTATAACATGTATTAATCCAATCTATTATATTATGGTATAATAATAAAAATTATTCAATAACAGTAAATTTAATAGAACTGAAATCAGTTTTCCCTATTGTAAAGAACAACTAGACATGTTTCCAAAGTACACAGATGCCCTCGCCATATATCTTAGTCGATATGGCTTGTACCCATCCTATAGAATGGCCCGGGGGTGTCCGGCGGGACCCAAAGTCTGTGTCTTGGAATGTGTCATATCATAAGTTACAAGTAGGCATCGCATGCGATTCAAATCCCCTCGCACAAGACAACTTCGTGTGTGGTAAACACTGAACTGGCAAAAGTCCAACTTCCTTGAGTTATTATCATATGCAACATTTGTGTAAAGTTTGTTTAAAATCCATTAATAAATGAAGGTTCAAGAGTGATGACAATGTTTCTATAAAAATAGCCATAGTGACCTTGACCGCGAAAGTAGATCTTGCTCAAGATATTATCATAAGCATCTATTGTGTGAAGTTATATTAAGATCTGTTAATAAATGTAGGCGGTAGAGCGATGACAAAGTTTTTCTAAAAATAGCCACAGTGACCTTGATCTTGAGGTCATGACCTTGAAAGTAAAAGCAACTCGAGCTATCATCATAAGAAACATTAGTGTGAAGTTCTATTAAAATTCATCAATAAATGTAGGTGCTAGAGCGATGACAAAGTTTTTCTAAAAAATAGCCAAAGTGACCTTGACCTTGACAGTCAAAATCGCTTGAGATATTGTCATAAGGATCATTTATGTGAAATTATATTGAAATTGGTGACAAAAATGTAAGTGCTAGAGCAATGACAAAGTTTTTCTTAAAATAGCCACAGTGACCTTGACCTTGAAATTCGAACTCGCTCGAGGTATTGTCATAAAGAACATTTGTATGAACATATATTGAAATCTGTGAAGAAATGTAGTCGCTAGAGCGATAACAAGGTTTTGTCTAAAAACATCCACCGTGACCTTGACATTGAAAGTCGAACTCGCTTGAGATATTGTCATAAGGAACATTTGTGTGAAGTTATATTGAAATCGGTGAAAAAATGTAAGCGCTAGAGCGATGACAAAGTATTTCTAAAAATAGCCACAGTGACCTTGACCATGAAAGTGGAACTTGCTAGATTTATTGTCATAATGAACATTTGTGTGAAGTTCTATTGAAATCGGTGAAGAAATGTACTCACTAGATCGATGATAAAGTTTTTCTTAAAATAGCCACAGTGACCTTGACCTTGAAAGTCGAAATCGCTCGAGATATTGTCATAAGGAACATTTGTTTGAAGTTATATTGAAATCGGTGAAGAAGTGTAAGCGCAAGAGCGATGACAAAGTTTTTTCTAAAAATAGCCACAGTGACCGTGACCTTGAAAGTTGGACTCGCTAGAGATATTGTCATAAGGAACATTTGTGTGAAGTTATATTGAAATTGGTGAAAAAATGTAAGCGCTAGAGCAATGACAAGTTTTTTCTAAAAATAGCCACAGTGACCTTGACCTTGAAAGTCAAACTCGTTTGAGGCATTATCATAAGGAACATTTGTTTGAAGTTATATTGAAATCGGTGAAGAAATGTAGTCGCTAGAGCGATGACAAAGTTTTTTTCTAAAAATAGTCACAGTGACCTTGACCTTGTAAGTCCAAATCGCTCGAGATATTTTTATGAGGAACATTTGTGTGAAGTTATATTGAAACCGGTGAAGCGCTAGAGCGATGACAAGGTTTTTCTAAAATTAGCCACAGTGACCTTGACCTTGAAAGTGGAACTCGTTGGTATTGTCATAAGGAACATTTGTGTGAAGTTATATTGAAATCGGTGGAGAAATGTAAGCGCTAGAGCGATGGCAAGTTTTTCTTGAAAGTCGAACTGGTTCAAGATATTTTGATAAGGAACATTTGTGTGAAGGTATATTGAAATTGGTAAAAAAAATGTAGGCGCTAGAGCAATGATAAAATTTTTCTAAAAATATCCACATTGATTTTGACCTTGAGGTCATGACCTTGAAAGTCGAACTTGCTCGAGATATTGTCATAAGGAACATTTGTTTGAAGTTATATTGAAATCAGTGAAGAAATGTAGGCCTAGAGCGATGGCAATTTTTTTCTAAAAATAGCCACAGTGACCTCCACCTTGAGGCCATGACCTTGTAAGTCGAAGTCACTCAAGATATTTTTATAAGGAACATTTGTGTGAAGTTATATTGAAATTGGTGAAAAAATGTAGGCACTAGTGCGATGACAAAACTTTCTAAAAATAGCCATATTGACCTTGACCTTGAGGTTTGTGACCTTGACAGTCGAACTCGCTCGATATAAGGTATTATCATAAGGAACATTTGTGTGAAGTTATATTGACATCAGTGAAGAAATGTAGGCGCTAGAGCGATGACAGTTTTTCTAAAAATAGCCACAGTGACCTTGACCTTGTGGCCATGACCTTGAAAGTGGAACTCGTTCAAGATATTTTTATAAGGAACATTTGTGTGAAGTTATATTGAAATTAATGAAGAAATGTAGGCGCTAGTGCGATGACAAAGTTTTTCCAAAAATAGCCACAGTGACCATGACCTTGAGGTCATGACCTTGAAAGTCGAACTCACTCGAGATATTGTCATAAGGAACATTTGTGTGAAGTTATATTGAAATCAGTAAAGAAATGTTGGTGCTAGAGTGATGACGAAGTTTTTCTAAAAATAGCCACAGTGACCTTGACCTTGAGTTCATGACCTTACAAGTAGAACTCGCTCGAGATATTTTCATAAGGAACATTTGTGTGAAGTTATATTGAAATTGGTGAAGAAATGTAGGCGCTAGAGCGATGACAATGCTATTCTAAAAATAGCCACAGTGACCTTGACTTTGAGGTCATGACCTTGAAAGTCGAACTCGCTCGAGATATTGTCATAAGGAACATTTGTGTGAAAATATATTGAAATCAGTAAAGAAATGTTGGTGCTAGAGCGATGACAAAGTTTTTCTAAAAATAGTCACAGTGACCTTGACCTTGAGGCCATGACCTTACAAGTAGAACTCGCTCGAGATATTTTCATAAGGAACATTTGTGTGAAGTTATATTGAAATTGGTGAAGAAATGTTGGCGCTAGAGCGATGACAATGCTTTTCTAAAAAAGCCACAGTGACCTTGACCTGGAGGTCATGACCTTGAAAGTAGAACTCGCTCGAGATATTTTCATAAGGAACATTTGTGTGAAGTTATATTGAAATTTGTGAAGAAATGTAGGCGCTAGAACGATGACAATGTTTTTCTAAAAATAGCCATTCGGACCTTGCCCTTGAGGGGGTGGGGGTGTCGGGATGGACCCAATGTCTGTATCAGTCAATGCATCTTATCATAAGGAACAATAATATATATATATGGTTAAGGGGTGGGGATATGGCTAGTTTCTGAGATATAAAGACTTTAATGAAGCAAAGGGGACGGGGCATGGCCCAGGGGTGACCGTAGGGATCCAAAGTCGGTGTCATGGAATGTGTCATATCATAAGGAACAATAATATATATGGTTAAGGTGTTCGAATCTAATTAATTTTCAAGATAATTAGACATTTTGACAGTTTTGCATACAAATTCCTATATGACAATTTTGACCTGTTACGCAATCTGACCCATGGGCCCACCCAGGGGCACGACCTTGGGTCAACTTGAACGTGAACTGATAGGTCTTGGTCTTAGTAAATGTCAAACCAAATTTCGACTTTGTATTTAAAACTAGTGAATAAACGCATTTCTTTCTATTCTCAAAATACTAACTTATTACCTCCTCAGCCCAAGTCGTCTTTACGTCATCTTAAACTAGGTATTCAAGAAGTTTGTTTTGGCCCCTGCAGACAAGGCCGCTGACAACGTCGTCGTTGTGTGACGGCTCCACTATGTTAACACGCTTAAGCAGGAGCTTGGTCGTACTAAGGCCTATGAACTTCAGTCTTTAGCTGAAGAGAGAGCTATAGTAGATAAACATGTTTGTCATTCAGCCACCAAGTTTGCTGTGTGTGTTACCGAAGGCCAAGACAAGCTTCCTACGCTATACCGGTTACCAAATCTTCATAAAAGACCTTACAAAGCACGGTTTATTGCAAATTCTAGCTCTTGCACTACCACTGAACTTTCTAAATTATTAACTTCCTGTCTTACTGCCATTAAAACGCATGTGATTAAACATTGTGATAAGTCTTTGAAAGATCAGGAAGAAATCTGTTTTGGTCTATAAAAAATTCGAATGAGGTTTTAACTAAATTGAAATCCAGACATTGTCGTGCTTCAAGTCTGTCTACTTACGGGTTTTCCCCTCTTTACACTACACTTCCTCATAATCTTATAAAAGAAAAGATTAATGATTTAATTGAATGTGCTTTTCACAGAGAAGATTCTCTCTATCTTGCATGTAATGTCAGAAATGCATTTTCACTTCTAAAGAGCATAAGAATTATACACTTTGGTCATGTCAGAAAGTGTGTGATGCCCCCACCTTTCTACTTGACAATATTTATATTAGATTCGGTACTAAGTTATTTAGACAAATTGTGGGTATTCCTATGGGTACGAATTGCGCACCTCTTGTGGCTGATCTGTTCTTGTATTGTTATGAAAGAGACTTCATGTTGTCGCTTTCCATTGATAATTAATCTGAAAATATTGAAGCTTTTAGCTCCACTTCTAGATATTTAGATGATTTATTAAATATTGATAATACCTATTTCGATGGTTTGTTCAGTCAGATTTACCCCCCAGAACTTCAGTTAAATAAAGCAAATTCTTCTGATACCTAGGCCCCGTTTTTGGATTTACATCTATCTATTGTAGATGGGTTTGTTTCGTGCAAAATTTATGATAAACGCGATGCTTTTGATTTTGAGATTGTAAATTTTCTTTTTTTTGGATGGTGATGTTCCTCGTGCGCAATCCTATGGCGTTTATATTTCGCAATTAATTCGATTTGCTAGAGTGTGTAGTAATGTAACTGACTTCAACACTCGTAATAAATTATAAACGCCTAAACTCCTTAATCAGGGTTATCGGTACCATAAGCTACGCAAAGCCTTTTCAAAATTTTATAGACTCCATTCTGATTTAATTTCAAAATTCAATATTGGACTTAAATCACTTCTGCAACAAGGTCTATCGGAACCCGAATTTTATGGTGACTTAGTATATAAATTCAGAAAAATATATAACCGCAATGACTTCAGCACCCAATTTCGTAAAATCATTCTTCGATATAAAAAGATTTGGTACAACATGGATGTTATACGACAGACTGCATGCATGGTAGTTAACCCAATCACGGTTGGCAACTTTGCTTCCCTCTTTAATTGCACGCCGGTGGGTCAGACCCCAGATTCTATGGCGGCTCCAACGTAAAGGTTTATTGAGAATTAGAGAGATCTAATTCAATGTAATGTTGGTTGGTGCCTGATGCTCTGTCTCTGGTCGGGCCCATCGGAGTCTAACTGTTGGTTTTCTTTTGCTCCAGAATTTCAATGGTTTCTTGCTGTCGAGTCCTCATCGTTGTCTCTTTGATTTTTTTGTGTTCACGGAGATGTTGCACTGATGAGTTAGGAGGCCTTCATGCGGACTGAACAAATTATTTGTCTAAATCGCGACGGAAGTAAGGGCGAGGATTGTGGCCACGTAAAATCGATTTAAGCCCCCGAGTGAAAATCTTTCCACTGACCGTTCCAAGGCGGTTCTTCTGTTGCGGTTTATTTATGGTGTTGTTTGTTACTTACTGTGTGTATCACTTGTGTCTTTTTATTTTGGATGGCCTTATGGCCATTTTGTGGGAAAGTAACTGTCCTTATGGCCTTCCTTTGTTTAGGTTTCCATTATGGTCTGGTCGCTTAATGTTTGTGTTTCTGTCCCTTTGGTGTCTTTGATGGGTGGAGTAAGTTAATTGTATCGATTCCTGATCTTTGTTTTACTTCTACTTTGTAGCACAACAGGTAAAAAAATTATGAGCCCGAGGTTTGAGCTCGACATTTCAGCTCGACATTTCAGCTCGACATTTCAGCCCGAGGTGGTTACGAACGTGACATACATACGTACGCACGTAACATCACGGCGAAACACTATATGCCCCACTCCTGCCAAGGCAGGCCGGGGCATAAAAATATGCATAATACAACAGTAGGGTTGATTCCATTGTTGAATTTCATTGATTCCATTGTTGAATTTTGAAAATATATGAGGGTCACTGGAGAGGCCTAATTGGCCAGAACTAGCTAGTCTGGCCCAGAAAACATGTACACTCCATATTTTCCAGCCATATTTTCCAGTTCTGCGGTGTATTCCGTACTTCCAGAGGATAACCCTTTCTAGGATATATTTAACGTCACTACAGCTGGTGTCTGGGAATGTGTGGTGGACGTAATCAGCCTCAGTGCCCTACATCATAGTGTAGTTTATATTTTCCTGTCCTTTGGAATCATTGATCCTATTGTTGAATTTTGAAAATATTTGAGGGTCACTGATGAGGCTTAATTGGCCGAAACTATCTAGTCTGTCCCAGAATACACGTACACACCATATTTTCCAGTTCTGTGGTGTATTCCTTGCTTCCAAAAGATAACCCTTTCTAGAATATATTGAGTGAAAAATGTTACAAATACACAGTGATCAATTTTCACCGTTGAAAAAGTGAACACATCAATTGCTTTACTATTGACGACATCTGCTCTACTAGCGTTAAAATTCCACAACGTCGACATCTGCCAAACGACGCGCACTTACGCGCTACTGGAATGCTCGAAGCTGGCATGAAGCAAGTCGAAGTTACCAGACATTTGGGTGTTTCATAGTGGGTGATCTGCCCCCTACAAACTCGGTTGGCACAAACCAACAAAATGTTAGATCGGTTTCGAAGGCGGCGCCCGTGGTCTATTTCGCGAGCCCAGGACCGGCTCATGCGTCCGTCAGCCTTAAGTTCATGGTCAGTAAGCGCCGAACAAATGTGCGGACACCTCTCAAGAACTAGAGCAAGAGTGTTTGTTCAAACCGAGCGGAATCGACTTGAAAATGCTGGACGATGCTCGGCAACCTTACTTTGGGGTGCCATTTTCCCAGAGACATGGACTGGCCAGGCTAGCATGGACACAATAGAAGTGAAGGCAATGTCCAGGAAACGATACAATTAACACACAGTTCCCATCAGAGACACCACGGGAAAGAAACACAAACATGAAACAACTGGACCCTAATAGAAACATCACTAGCGGAAAGCCAAAAGGACAGTTAATTTCCCGCAAAATGGCCCTTTCGCTATTCAAAGCTAAATAATAATATGAGCGATACACACAAACAAAGACAAGCCATGACAAAAAAAAAAGACCAGGATAGTAGAACCGCCTTGGAATGATCAGGGAAACGAATTCCACTGGGGAGAAGGGGAGGGCTTTAATCGATTTTACTTGGCCACAATCCTCGCCCTTGCGTCCGTCGCAATTTTGACAAATAATTTGTTCAGTCCGCTTAAATGCCTCCTAACTCAACAGTGCAACAAGGCAGCATCGTCGATGGACTCACCAACAATGGGCATCTGTGCTCTTTACCAACGAGTCATTGCTTTTGCTGGATATGCTTGACAGACGATGTCGCGTTTGGTGTCGCAGAGGTCCGAGATGCGCGAACTGCGCATTTGCTGAACACGATCGGTAGAAAGGAGGAAGTATAATGGTATGGGGCGGCAAATCTGTTCGTTCCTGCACAGAGCTGCTTGAGCTTAACGGAATTCCGACAGGTCAACGCTACACCAGTGAAGTGCTACAGCCGGTTGTTCTGTCTTTTGTTCAACACCATCACGTAGTGCTGCAGGATGACGACGCAAGACCTCATCGGGCGATGATAGTACAACAGTTTCTTCAGCAGAACAATGTGGATCATAGCGATTGGCCTGCTTGATCCCCTGACTTGTCGCCAATCGAGCATGTTTTGGACATTATCGGCCAGCGTGTACGAAAGAGAGTTCCACCACCAAGAACGCTCAGCGCTTTGGGCGCAGCCTTGCAGGAGGAGTGGAGGAGTATATCCCAGCTAAAGATTCGCAGACTCATTAGGAGTGTGCGTCGTCGTTGTGTGGCCTACATAGATGCAACAGGTGGACATACGCGATATTGATAGATTTGTCGGGTTTTATTGGTGACCCTAGTGAGCTTCCATACAACTATTCTCATTCATATCTAGTTCTACATACTAAAACGGATGGAGTTTCGTCTGTAAATCAAATGATGTAATCAAAAATATCACTGACAGATTCCAGTTATGTCTTAGTTTCCTTTTATTTCACTGTACATAAAACATCCCTAACTTATTTTGCCATGTCATACGGTCGTTTTAGCCTGTTAAAAAAGTGGTCCCAAATATGGTCTTAATATTCTCCCCACCCTCTCCAAACATCTCATTTAATACTCAATAATTATAATACAGTGCGACTCTATAGGCAATAGTTACACTTAGTGTATTTACAAAAAACATTGTGACGCAATGTCTTTCATACCCCAATGAATACATAGACGCGCGCGACGTCCCTTGATCATTCAATGGCGTCAAAAAATAAAACATTGTTCTCCTTAATATGACGCCAACAGCGGTCTTCCGCTGTTGTGGAATTGCATTCTCGTTGCAATTTTAGCCGTCACACCAAAAGAGTTTGACATAATATAATGGATGGAAAATAATATAATTATATGTAATAAAGTTAATTTATTTAAGCTTTCATCGAAATATAAACAGTATAACTTTGTTCGTCACCAGATGTTGTTCATACTTCGATGAACGTTACATAAATTACCTTTATTTTTAAATAATAAATGTACGGAAGTGCATGACGCAAAAAGCAGCCGTTCATGACGGCATTGATAGATTATTTAACGTTAAATGGCGACACGTCATTTTTTCGCATCGAAACGTTTACGTTACGACAGGATATAAATATATGCATAACAGTCAATAAAATGGGCGGCATTTCTTTTAATAATGGCAAAAAGTTGGGCGAATTTGACGTTAACAACAACATTATTGCCCAGGTAAATGTGTCAGAATCGAAATAATAGTAATAAATGATAGTTTGTCGGTCAGTAATTAGTAGCCAAACCTCTCGCGCTCGTGATTTTGGTCTTCTTTACAGCTGACCCCCAAACTGTGATTTATTACTAATATTTATCTCCAGGCGCTATTGAAAAAGATGACATTATGGCATTGTGGACTCATGAAAGAGTTGGAATCATATTACGTTAACACATAAACATTCCGTGATTAGCGGTTTTCATGTGAAAATTTTCGATACCGTCCTTATTTCTAGTTCAAGTATACATTGTATGTCATGGTTAGAAACGAGGCGGTTGTATCGATTACCCACAATCATAGCGAAAATACTAAATGCCCCGCAAATAAAAATCAAAAATAGGTTCCTTTAAGAGCAATGAAAACATTCATAAGAAAGAAGATGGGTCAAACTACGTAGTTTCGGCTATTAAAGCCTCATCAGTGACCCTGTAATGATCCGGCAAAGACAGCCAGAGGAAACATACTGCAATTTTGCAAATTTCGAATATGCAGTCGATACAAAGACTGATATAAATCGAATTGGGGTCCAACAAATTTAAAACCTGTTTAGAATATGAGTCTAAACCAATATTTTTTTTTTCTGATTTCTCAGAATATTCACGCTGATCTCAAAGGACCAAAAGTAAAATATAAACTACACTATGGTTGATGTACGGGGAGGCGTTTTACGGCCGCCACACGGCACAACACCAGCTGCAGGGAAGGCAAATAAAAATCAAAAATAGGTTCCTTTAAGAGCAATGAAAACATTCATAAGAAAGAAGATGGGTCATACTACGTAGTTTCGGCTATTAAAGCCTCATCAGTGACCCTGTAATGATCCGGCAAAGACAGCCAGAGGAAACATACTGCAATTTTGCAAATTTCGAATATGCAGTCGATACAAAGACTGATATAAATCGAATTGGGGTCCAACAAATTTAAAACCTGTTTAGAATATGAGTCTAAACCAATAATTTTTTTCTGATTTCTCAGAATATTCACGCTGATCTCAAAGGACCAAAAGCAAAATATAAACTACACTATGGTTGATGTCCGGGGAGACGTTTTACGGCCGCCACACGGCACAACACCAGCTGCAGGGAAGGCAAATAAAAATAAAAAATAAGTTCCTTTAAGAGCAATGAAAACATTCATAAGAAAGAAGATGGGTCATACTACGTAGTTTCGGCTATTAAAGCCTCATCAGTGACCCTGTAATGATCCGGCAAAGACAGCCAGAGGAAACATACTGCAATTTTGCAAATTTCGAATATGCAGTCGATACAAAGTAGAAGTAAAACAAAGATCAGGAATTGATACAATTAACTTACTCCATCCATAAAAGACACCAAAGGGAAAGAAATACAAACATTAAGCGACCAGACCATAATGGAAACCTAAACAAAGGAAGGCCATATGGACAGTTACTTTCCCACAAAATGGCCATATGGCCATCCAAAATTAAAAGACACAAGTGATACACACAGTAAGTAACAAACAACAACATAAATAAATCGCCACAGAAGAGCCGCCTTGGAACGGTCAGTGGAAGATTTCCACTGGGGGGCTTAAATCGATTTTACGTGGCCACAATCCTCGCCCTTACTGATATAAATCGAATTGGGGTCCAACAAATTTAAAACCTGTTTAGAATATGAGTCTAAACCAATAATTTTTTTCTGATTTCTCAGAAAATTCACGCTGATCTCAAAGGACCAAAAGTAAAATATAAACTACACTATGGTTGATGTACGGGGAGACGTTTTACGGCCGCCACACGGCGCAACACCCGCTGCATGGAAGGCAAATAAAAATCAAAACTAGGTTCCTTTAAGAGCAATGAAAACATTCATAAGAAAGAAGATGGGTCATACTACGTAGTTTCGGCTATTAAAGCCTCATCAGTGACCCTGTAATGATCCGGCAAAGACAGCCAGAGGAAACATACTGCAATTTTGCAAATTTTGAATATGCAGTCGATACAAAGACTGATATAAATCGAATTGGGGGCCAACAAATTTAAAACCTGTTTAGAATATGAGTACAAACCAATAATTTTTTTCTGATTTCTCAGAATATTCACGCTGATCTCAAAGGACCAAAAGTAAAATATAAACTACACTATGGTTGATGTACGGGGAGACGTTTTACGGCCGCCACACGGCACAACACCAGCTGCAGGGAAGGCAAATAAAAATCAAGAATAGGTTCCTTTAAGAGCAATGAAAACATTCATAAGAAAGAAGATGGGTCATACTACGTAGTTTCGGCTATTAAAGCCTCATCAGTGACCCTGTAATGATCCGGCAAAGACAGCCAGAGGAAACATACTGCAATTTTGCAAATTTCGAATATGCAGTCGATACAAAGACTGATATAAATCGAATTGGGGTCCAACAAATTTAAAACCTGTTTAGAATATGAGTCTAAACCAATAATTTTTTTCTGATTTCTCAGAATATTCCCGCTGATCTCAAAGGACAAAAGTAAAATATAAACTACACTATGGTTGATGTACGGGGAGACGTTTTACGGCCGCCACACGGCACAACACCAGCTGCAGGGAAGGCAAATAAAAATCAAACATAGGTTCCTTTAAGAGCAATGAAAACATTCAAACCCTGCTTTTCTCTATATGAATAGGGGTTTAGAGGAGTCTTCAGCTCATGGATATGTTAACCCGATGAGTAATCAATTTCGAGCCATTGAGATTTTATTGCAAATGCACTTACCTTTAACACTCTATTAGACGCAGACACAATCCCAATACATGCAGAAGCCACCATCTTTACCGGTCACGATACCAAAAGCAGAGGCAAACCCAAGTCTGGCAAAAGCCACCATCATATTTAGTAGCCAGTTCGTTTTTGCAAAAATCAGTACAAGCTTGAGTTGTTACCTCTGCATTGTTCTTGCCGAGGCATGGACATAGGTCTGTTGGCAATAAATACATCATTAACAATACACTCCTATTCAAATATATTGAAGCATTTTCGCCCTAAAGACTAAAACAAAATCAAATTAAAATATTTGATATTTTATTTCGTACAAATTGCCCGTTAGAACCGCCTCGCTGATTTTTTTTTTTTTTTTTTTTGGTTTTACGGCCCTATCAAGATTATTTCACTCATATCGAGCCGATCAATAATCAGAGGTGGGCGAAAACCGGAGTACCCGGAGAAAAACCACCTGACCTTCCGTTGCAGAACTTGGCGTCTCACATATGACCCGAGCGAGGCTCGAACCACAGCGATGAGAGACCTAATGATCAAGAGTCAGCGCTCTTAACCACTAGGCCACGGAGGCCCGTGTGTCGCTGAGGGAGTTCTGACGGATGCCTACAATTTCTGTTTTATGAGCAGATATAAGACAAATGGGCCCCGTCAAGCGATTTTGGTACTTGTCGCCTATGCGAGCAGTGAAGCAAGAGGAACCTTCAGACAGAAAGCTATATCCCTGGCCCCTCTGAACGGCTGGGCATGCGCAGTTAAAATTTGTCATGACGGAATGCTCGAAGAAACAAATTCGCTTGGCGGGGCTCAAATAATGTATATCCATGTAAACCCCCAATTTATTTATCTGATATAATTATGCCATTTACGTAGTTTGCGTGTATGTGTCCTTTTTGTTCACAAATAATTATTATCAAATAGCCATGTTCATATGTTCTACTTGTATTAGTGTCAACCTTGTATGGGAATGGCCGCAACTAATGTTGTGAGAACTTGTGGCCCGACCCATTTGCTATGTTGTTGCAATAAAACATGATTAAACTAAACTAACTTCAATTTAACAATATGAATGTGTGGTTTCATCACGCGACCAAGTCTCTGAAATGAACACCCCTAAACCCCACTTTATATAGAGAAAACTGGGGGTGGGATACGGGGGTGTTCATTATTTTTCTTATTTGTGTTCCAAGACATAGGGTGTGATACTCAAAAGGACCACCTTAATGAGGCGGTTCTAACGAGTACTCACAACCTATCTCTTGGAACACAAATAAGAACAATTTCGCAGTTTTCATCAGAAAAGAAGCCATTTAGGAGATATGAAAAAACGCACTATGTCGCACGGGTGCGTTATCGTAATTTAAGGGGATCAAAATTATAATTATATAGGCCTGTTTTCGTGAACGACATGTTCAAGCATCAAGTTCACAGAACTGTACCAAACTTGAGACCCTTCAGAGGAGGCAACTCCTGCACAAGTATTTTTGTCTCCCATGTCAATACGGGTCAACTCTTAAAGGAAATAATTTGAGGAGCACATTCTTTCCTTTAAGAGCAGACCCCTTTTTCAGCGGGGCATATGAAAAGGAAACAGGAAGTCTCGAAAGTTGTCTCCCTTTTAAAAATGGCGGTAGAATCTGTCAGGTGTTCCCTTTCCCCTTAAGAACCACTGATTTTTAAGTTTGTTTGTTTTAAAAGAGTCATCACTATGACATGCCCGTTTGACATGGTACATTTTTACATATTCGAGAATGTTTAGTTTCTGATAAACCCTGTGATATTTTTTCCTTATTTATACTTATAACATTGGTTGAATGCGCTTGTTAGAACCGCCTAAATGAGGCGGTTCCAACGAGTATGTGCTATTTTTCTTAGTTATACTTAAAACATGGACTGAAGGTGCTAGTTAGATCCGCCCCAACGAGTACCCAGAACCTATGTCACGGAGCAGAAATAACAAAAATAATGTATAGCCCCGTAACTTGAAACCCATTTTTGTTTATATAAACTGGGGCTGACAGCTTTACATGTAAAGGTGGTAGAATGTATAGGTGGTAAGGAGTAAGGGGCTGTGTGAATTTATTTTAGCCAACGTTAGACGAGCATGATTGACAGTATCTTCTTAGATATAAAATATAGTAATTTGCATTTTTGGGTACAGCAGGCAGTGTCGGTGGGAAGTGATTGTCCATACATATTAGAAGATTTGAAAAGTTTCTGAACATATTTCTTCCTTTTTTGTTATAAAGTATCTAAGGACTTAAATCGTATATTCTGTTTTATTCTATTCTAATATGCGCTAGGAACTGAAAAAATACCCTCCCAACTTTTCTATCGTTCTCCTTTATATTTCAAACTTCCTTTTTATTTTTTTTCTTCTCCTTTATATTCTTTCTTTTTTATTATTATTTATTTATTTATTTATCATTTTTTTTATTTTTTGGACAATGTTTCATTTTGTAGCTAAAGTACAAACATGTTAAGGAATTTATATAAAAAAATGTATTGTGAAATGTTTGTATATATGTTCTTGAAGATAACGAAACTAAAATTATAAAAAAGTAAAAAAAAAAAAGAAAAAAAAGAAAGAAACTGGGGTTGACCATTGATTCAATTGTTGAATTTTAAAATATCTGAGGGTCACTGATGAGGCCTTTTTGGCCGAAATTAGCTAGTCTGGCCCAGAAAACATGTACACTCCATATTTTAGTTCTGTGGTGTATTCCTTGCTTCCAAAGGATAACCCTTTTATAAAACATATTGCCAGGTTTTCATTTCACGGAATGTAAGTTTGCAGTTTTTGCTCAAGCAAGCTATTCCATTAGGTAATAGACCTGAACAGACCGCAGCATTTGCGAAAATAATGCGATTTCAACTTTTTCCCAAATTTTCTGTTTCAACACGTCCCGCCTTGGTGATGTGGTTTGTCGATTTGTCGTCTCATCAGTGTTTGACTAATGGGAAATTATTAGGGTCATTCACATATCCTGCCGGTTTACAACGTACTGATTCCAGAGTGAAATTTCTGGCGTAATATTTTTACATATTTGAACTATATAGATCAAAGATGTTGGATCTGTATTGTCTCTCCCACGGATTTACTGACTAAAACCACATATTTTGTGTTTTGACTGTCTTCATTCAAATGCTTTGCATTACGATAACACATCCGTGCGATATAGTGCATTTTTTCATATCTCCAAAATTGCTAGTTTTCTGATGAAAATCCTTGATATTTTTCTTATAAATGCTTAAAACATAGGTTGAGGATGCTCGTTAGAACCGCCTCATTGAGGCGGTTCTAACGAGTACCCACAACCTATGTCTTGGAGCAGAAATAAGAAAAATAATGAATACCCCCGTAAACCCCAGTTTTCTCTATATAAAGTGGGGTTTAAGGGGGTCTTCATTTCACGGACTTGTTCACGTGATGGTACAGCAGCTCTTCAGTTGGACGCTCCGTTGGCTGCACGCAATTTATCCACATATAGATATAGTTTCAACTACGATTGTCATTTGTTTACCTTTCGGCGGTGTGAGTGACAGAATTGGACTAAGTGTTTGTCGAAAAGTTGTATAAAGAAGAAGTAAAACAAAGATCAGGAATTGATACAATTAACTTACTCCATCCATAAAAGACACCAAAGGGAAAGAAATACAAACATTAAGCGACCAGACCATAATGGAAACCTAAACAAAGGAAGGCCATAAGGACAGTTACTTTCCCACAAAATGGCCATATGGCCATCCAAAAACCAAAAGACACAAGTGATACACACAGTAAGTAATAAACAACAACATAAATAAATCGCCACAGAAGAGCCGCCCTGGAACGGTCAGTGGAAGATTTCCACTGGGGGGGCTTAAATCGATTTTACGTGGCCACAATCCTCGCCCTTACTTCCGTCGCGATTTAGACAAATAATTTGTTCAATCCGCATGAAGGCCTCCTAACTCATCAGTGCAACATCTCCGTGAACACAAAAATCAAAGAACCACAGAGGTGAGACAACGGTGAGGACTCGACAGCAAGAAACCACTGAAATGCTGGAGCAAAAGAAAACCAACAGTTAGATTCCGATGAGCCCGACCAGAGACAGAGCATCAGGCACCTACCAACATTATCTCTCTAATTTTCAATAAGCCTTTACGTTGGAGCCGTCATAGAATCTGAGGCCTGACCCACCGGCGTGCAATTAAAGAGGGAAGCAAAGTTGCCAACCGTGATTGGGTTAACTACCATGCATGCAGTCTGTCGTATAATATCCATGTTGAACCCAATCTTTTTATATAGAAGAATGATTTTACGAAATTGGGTGCTGAAGTCATTGCGGTTATATATTTTTCTGAATTTATATACTAAGTCACCATAAAATTCGGGTTCCGATAGACCTTGTTGCAGAAGAGATTTAAGTCCAATATTGAATTTTGAAATTAAATCAGAATGACGTCTATAAAATTTTGAAAAGGCTTTGCGTAGTTTACGGTACCGATAACCCTGATTAAGGAGTTTAGCCGTTAATAATTTATTACGAGTGTTTAAGTCAGTTACATGACTACACACTCTAGCAAATCGAATTAATTGCGAAATATAAACGCCATAGGATGGCGCACGAGGAACATCACCATCCAAAAAAGGACAATTTACAATCTCAAAATCAAAGTCATCGCGTTTATCATAAATTTTGCACGAAACAAATCCATCTACAATAGATAGATGTAAATCCAAAAACGGGGCCTCGGTATCAGAAGAATTTGCTTTATTTAACTGAAGTTCTAGGGGGTAAATCTGACTGATCAAACCATCAAAATAGGTATTATCAATATTTAATAAATCATCTAAATATCTAGAAGTAGAGCTAAAAGCTTCAATCATTTCAGATTGGTTATCAATGGAAAGCGACAAAATGAAGTCTCTTTCATAACAATACAAGAACAGATCAGCCACAAGAGGTCTACCTGATTGTGACCAAAAATATACCATTCAGGAGCCTGATTCCTTAACGAGAAGTTTGCGGAGGTTGACCTCCACAACTTTGATGTATTGATCAAAAATCAAAAATAAAAATGTTATCGCCGAAAAACGCGGCAAAAGTATAAAAAAAATCTACGTTAGCAATTCATTTATTAACTTTCAAGGCTCCAGTACTGTTGCTATCATATTATGCTGCTGCTGGTAATATTATGTCTGCAATTAAAAAATTATTACTGATTCTAGGATACGTAATATAATTTTAAACAGGACCGAAATATCGATTGCCTTCTAAAATTGATTTTTATACGTGCAGAGATGAAATCGCTGCTGCCTTGAATGAATTTGGAAATCAATAGTGTCAACGAGAGTATGATGAGCATAAAGGGCTAAAAGAATAGAAATTTAGCATTCCGAAACTAGTGAACAAACGCATTTCTTTATACTCTCAAAATACGAACTTGTTACCTCCTAAACCTAAGACCTCCTATGTTAACACTATTCGGTAGTAAGGCCTATAAACTGCAGCCTTTGGCTGTCGAGAGGGCTTTAGTTGATGACCGCATTTGTCATTCAGCCACTAAGTTTGCTGTATGTGTTACAGAAGGCCAAGACAAGTTTTCCACGTTATATTGGTTACCTAAACTCAGAGCCGTGTGGTGGCTGTAAAAAGTCTCCCTGTACATGCATTTAATCCTCTTATTTTTCCAATCCTCGGGGATAGATTTTACAAATGTTTTCTATCGTTTCTTAATTTAACATCCATTAGATACCTGTTGAGGGTCTTCATACCTCGCTGTATAACAATTGCTTGTCGTATATCTATGGGCTTTTTATGGGTATAGCTATTTTGTGAGCTTTTGTTATACACGCCTTCTGTTTTGAGGATTTCCCGTTCTTCCGTATACTATTTAACTTAATGACAGGTATGACTATCGCTTTAGTTTTGACGGCATCGCTCCTTTAAACACACATGTGTATCACAAATAAATTTAAACAAACAATATCTCCCATTAGGTTACATTCTGCTTCCTCTGTGCGGATTCCCCATTGTATTAATACTTTTAGAGCTATGTTGCCGTCGGTATTGGTGAGGCCCATAAATTTATTTTCTGCCACTTCCGTTAATTTAAGTGGGGCAGGCAGTAACTTATGTATTTAAAAATAATCTGAGAGTCAGTTTTATTTGTTTGATTTGAGGTTTATTGTCACAGTGAACACACTATAGGCCATTTTGGAGTCACTGCTTCCAATTTTGTGGGACTTGTACCCGACATTGAGATAAAATGACATCTCAAACCCTGTCGCCACATGAAACCAATAGGGTTTATAAGCATGAACGGTCCAACTCGCATCGCTTTGCCTGGGCAGGCTGAGAACCTCTAAGCTGTTTACCAGTACTCGTGTGTGGTCGGTTTCAGCTCTGCGTGGAAGCATCATGCAGGTTTCAGCTCTGCGTGGAAGCATCATGCAGCTCATCTATTTTTTCAGGCACCGATGGGCGGGGAGCCGCTCTGAGAGTAAGATTATATACTATCAAATCGCCCATTCTTCGGAAATATACCGACGTAGAAGTAAAACAAAGATCAGGAATCGATACAATTAACTTACTCCACCCATCAAAGACACCAAAGGGAAAGAAACACAAACATGAAGCGACCAGACCATAATGGAAACCTAAACAAAGGAAAACCATAAGGACAGTTACTTTCCCACAAAATGGCCAAATGGCCATCCAAAATAAAAAGACACAAGTGATACACACAGTAAGAAACAAACAACAACATAAATAAACCGCCACAGAAGAACCGCCTTGGAACGGTCAGTGGAAAGAATTCCACTGGGGGGGGGGCTTAAATCGATTTTACATGGCCATAATCCTCGCCCTTACCTCTGTCAAGGTATACACTAATTTTGTTTAGTCCGCATGAAGGCTTCCTAACTCATCAGTGTAACATCTCCGAGAACATACAAATCAAAAAAACTACAGAGATGAAACAAGGTTGAGGACTAGACAGCATAAAACAACAGAATTGCTGGAGCAAAAGAAAACCAACAGTTAGACTCCGATGGGCCCGACCAAAGACGGGGCATCAGGCGCTAACCAACATAAAGAAAACTAAAATAAAATAAAATTCCATTTATGCTCTTACGCTGGAACCGTCATCGGTGTGCAATCAAAGAGGGAAGCAAAGTTGCCAACCGTGATTGGGTTTACCAACATGCATGCAGTCTGTTTTATAACATTTATGTTGTACCCAATCTTTATATATCGACGAACGATTTTACGAAATTGGGTACTAAAGTCATTGCAGGCATGTATTTTTCTAAATCTATATACTAAGTCGACATAGCATTCGGGTTCCGATAGGCCATGTTGCAGAAGTGTTTTAAGTCCAACATTGAATTTTGAAACCAAATCAGAATGACGTCTATAAAACTTAGAAAAGGCTTTACGTAGTTTATGATACCGATAACCCTGATTAAGAAGTTTAGCGGTTAAAATTTATTACGGTTGTTGAAGTCGGATACATGACTAGACACTCTAGCCAATCGAATTAACTTCAAAATATAAACCCCGTACGATGTCGCACGAGGAACATCACCGTCCAATAAAAGGAAAATTTACAATCTCGAAATCAAAATCATCACGTTTATCATAAATTTTGCAAGAAACAAATCCAGCTACAATAGATAAATGTAAATCCCAAAAGGGGGGGGGGGGGGGGGGCTCGGTATCAGAGGAATTTGCCTTGTTCTCTAGGCTCTAGGTTATAAATCTGACTGATCAAATCATCAAAGTAAGCCTTTCAAAAGAAGTTGAATATATCCTTGGTCACATTTATGCACTGCGTCTACCGTTCGTCTGTAAACGGTAGACGTTTTTTTTTTACGTAACATGTCCGATTTGACATGTAAGTCTACGGACTTGATATATGTGATAACCTGACGTACTGCAAATTGTAAATTGCATTACGTAGGGCAAACGAATCGCACGTTGTAAACACGATTTAACGAACACTATCGTAGAATGTGTAAATTAGAAGTGTTGGCAATGATCAGGAATCGATACAATTAACCCACAGCTCCCATCAGAGACACCAAAGGGAAAGAAACCCAAACATGGAACAGCATACCCAAATGGAAACACCAATAGCGGAAAGCCAAAAGGACAGTTACTTTCCCACAAAATGGCCAATAGGCTATCAAAAATAAAATAATATAAGCGACACAAACATCCAAAGACAAACCATACAAAAAAAAAAAAAAAACGCGACAGAAGAACCGCCTTGGAACGGTCAGAAGTAACGAATGCCACTGGGGGCTTTTTTTAATTAAGGTCTGGGGGCAAATTTGACTGATCAAACCATCGAAATAGGTATGATCAGTATTTAAAAAATCATCCAAATATTTATAAGTGGAGCTAAACGCTTCAATGATTTCAGACTGGTTTTCAGCAGAAAGGGACATAATGAAGTCTCTCTCATAACAAAACAAAAACAGATCAGACAAGTGGTACGCAATTAGTACCCATTTTAAATTGCCAGTCATAATATGACCAGCAGCAGGATAGCAATTTTGACAACCGATCAAGATCAGAAACAAGTTTGTTGAAATTAAAAATGATAGGTTTAATGTATTTATAGCAAATAATGGGTGTTTCAGGATTTTGAAAATAAGCAGGAATAGATGATTTAACCGAACTGTCCTGGAAGATACTAGATACTCTATAAAATCCAAACTCTTATTAATGAAGGATATATGAAGGATATTTTGATGTAATGACGTTTGTGATTAATTTCATAGTCGATGAAAGGACAAGGAGCATGCTGAGCATAACCTCTAGTTAAAAGAGCAGCATCGTATAACTGAAGAACTATCGTAGAATTTATTCGCCTCGGTGTCCAGAATCCGTAATACAGAAATGAGTAATGGACCTAGAAAGCAAGCATAGAGTGGCGTCCATAATTAAATAATATTACATCATTGGTTGAAGCACATAAGCGATGGTGTAAACGATAGAATGTTCAGCATAAAACTCTTAAAGAATGGAACCTTAGCATTCTGAAACAAGTGAACAAACGCATTTCTTTTTACTCTCAAAAATACTAACTAATGGCCTCCTAAACCTAAGACGTCTTTACGTCACCTTAAATAAGGTATTCAAGAATTTCATAAGAAGTTTGTTTGGCTCAAGCAGATAAGGCCGCTAACAATGTGGTCGTTGTTTGACGGCTTCACTATGTTAACACTCTTCAGCAAGAACTTGGTGGTACTAAGGCATATGAACTGCAGCCTTTAGCTGTAGATAGGGCTTTAGATTATGACCACATATGTCATTCAGCCACCAAGTTTGCTGTGTGTGGACGTCTCTTGCCTGATGCCTCAATTTGACATGTCTCGCGATCTACGTTGGTCAGTATGTGCTCGCAGGGGGTGTGCTTTGTTTGCCGGGTCTTGTCCATCATCCGTTTCGGTTTCAGAACTTTGGTGTTGAGACACACTGATGAAGATTAAATATCAGAAAGGCCTCAGTGTCACTTAATTTGGTATAGTTACGCCTTGTTTGCAACCGCTGGGTCGGTATCTCTGCTGGTGGATGATTCGTTCGTCCCCGAGGGTATCATCAGCTTAGTATCAGTTCCTCACTGCTGAGGTTAACACTGCGGTGTTGACGTCAATACTCAGGTACTGATTTAAATAACTATATCATATCTTTAACTTTTGCAGTATAAAATTCTATTTTTTCTAAAACTAAGACGGACTTGTCAGGTGAGACATGTATCTTAGCGGATTTGGTTGCCACTTTTTGTTATATTTTAAATTTTGCAAGTTTCGCTACTTTGGACTTCTCCTTCCTGATGCCCGGGACTTCCATGGAGTGTGGGCCATGTTTGCTGATGTTGGCTCGGTGGGGGACGCCTATAAGTTCGCGGGTGGGCGTCTCTTACCTGATGCCTCCAGTTGACCTGTCTCACGATCTACGTCGGTCGGTGTGTGCTCGGAGGGGGGTGTGCATTGTTTGCCGGGTCTCGTCCATCATACATTTCCGTTTCAGACCTTTGGGGTTGAGACACACTGTTGAGGATTAAATATCAGAAAGGCCTCGGTGCCACTAAATTTGGTATAGTTACGCCTTGATTGCAACCACTGGGTCGGTATCTCTGCTGGTGGATGATTCGTTCGTCCCCGAGGGTATCATCAGCTCAGTATCAGTTCCTTAGCTTTTAGGCTGATACTGCAGTGTTGACGTCAGTACTCAGGTGCTGATTTAAATAACTTTTATTATATCTTTAACTTTTCCAGTATAAATTATATTTTTTTCTGAAACTAAGACTGACTTGTCAGTTGAGACATGTATCTTAGCGGATTTGGTTGCCACGTTTTGTTATATTTTAAATTTTGCAAGTCTCGCTACTTTGGACATCTCCTTCCTGATGCCCGGGACTTCCGTGGAGTGAGGGCCATGTTTGCTGATGTTGGCTCGGTGGGGGGCGCCTATAAGTCCGCGGGTGAGCGTCTCTAGCCTGATGCCTCCAGTTGACATGTCTCGCTATCTACGTCGGCCGGTGTGTGCTCGGAGGGGGATGTGCTTTATTTGCGGGTCTTGTCCATCATCCGTTTCGGTTTCAGAACTTTGGGGTTGAGACACACTGATGAAGATTAAATAACAGAACGGCCTCTGTGTCACTAAATTTGGTATAGTTACGCCTTAATTACAAAAGGCCAAGACAAGCTACCTACGTTATATTGGTTACCTAAACTTCATAATAGACCATACAAAGCACGATTTATTGCACATTCAAGGTCTTGTACTACCACTGAACTCTCCAAATTATTAGCTTCATGTTTGACTGCCATCAAAAACATGTTATAAAATATTGCGATAAAGATCTTGAAAGATCAGGTAGAAATCTATTTTGGTCTGTAAAAATTCTAATAAAGTTTTAAATAAACTGAAATGCAGACGTTTTCGTGCTTCAAAGTAGAAGTAAAACAAAGATCAGGAATCGATACAATTAACTTACTCCACCCATCAAAGACACCAAAGGGAAAGAAATACAAACATTAAGCGACCAGACCATAATGGAAACCTAAACAAAGGAAGACCATAAGGACAGTTACTTTCCCACAAAATGGCCATATGGCCATCCAAAATTAAAAGACACAAGTGATACACACAGTAAGTAACAAACAACAACATAAATAAATCGCCACAGAACCGCCTTGGAACGGTCAGTGGAAAGATTTCCACTCGGGGGCTTAAATCGATTTTACGTGGCCACAATCCTCGCCCTTACTTCCGCCGCGATTTAGACAAATAATTTGTTCAATCCGCATGAAGGCCTCCTAACTCATCAGTGCAACATCTCCGTGAACACAAAAATCGAAGAACCACAGAGGTGAGACAACGGTGAGGACTCGACAGCAAGAAACCACTGAAATGCTGGAGCAAAAGAAAACCAACAGTTAGACTCCGATGGGCCCGACCAGAGACAGAGCATCAGGCACCAACCAACATTACCAAGAATTAGATCTCTCTAATTCTCAATAAGCCTTTACGTTGGAGCCGTCATAGAATCAAGTCTGCCTACTAATGATTTTTCCACCCTTTAAACTACACTTCCCAATAATCTTATAGAAGAAAAACTTAGTGATTTGACTGAGTGGACATTTCATAGGGAAGACTCTTGCATGTAGTGTAAGAAATGCCTTTTCACGTCTGAAGAGCATTAAGATTATACTTTATGCCGCCGTCAGAAAATGTGTGAAGCTCGCACCTTTCTTCGTGACAATATTCACATAAGATTTGGTACTAAGTTATTTAGACAAGTTATGGGGATTCCGAACAGTACTAATTGCGCATCCCTTGTGGCTGATCTGTTCTTGTTTTGTTATGACAGGAGACTTCATGATGTCACTTTCTGTTGAAAACCAATCTGAAATTATTGGAGCTTTTAGCTAATCTAGATAATCTAGATAATTGGATGATTTATTAAATATTGACACAACTTATTTCGATGTTTTGATCAGTCAAATTTACCCTCCCACACACACCCCACCGAGGCCCTATTTTTGGATTTGCATTTATTTATTGTAGGTGGGTTTGTTTCTTGCAAACTTTATGATAAACGCGATGATTTTGATTTTGAATTTGTAAATTTTCCTTTTTTTGGGGATTGTGATGTTCCTCGCGTGCCATCCTATGGCCTTTATATTTCGCAATTAATTCGATTTGCTAGAGTGTGTAGTCATGTAACTGACTTCAACCCCTGTAATAAATTGTCAACTGCTAAACTTCTTAATCAGGATTGTCGGTACCATAAACTACGCAAAGCCTTTTCAAAATTTTATAGACGCAATTCTGATTTAATTTCAAAATTCAATATTGGACTTAAATCTCTTCTGCAACAAGGTCTAGCGGAACCCGAATTTGATGGCGACTTAATTACTTCAGCATCAAATTTCGTAAAATCATTCTTCAATATAAAAAGATTGGTAATAACATAAATGTTATACAACAGACTGCATGCATGGTAGTTAACCCAATCACGGTTCACAACTTTGCTTCCCTCTTTAATTGCACGCCGGTGGGTCGGGCCTCAGATTCTATGACGGTTCCAGCGTAAAGGCTTACTGGGAATGAGAGAGAATCTAATTCTATGTAATATTGGTTGGTGCCTGATGCTCTGACTCTGGTCGGGCCCATCAGTCTAACTGTTGGTTTTCTTTTGCTCCAGTATTTCAGTGGTTTCGTGTTGTCGAGTCCTCACCGTTGTTTCATATTTGTGGTTGTTTAATATTTTTTGTTTGTGTTCACGGACATGTTGCAATGGTGCGTTAGGAGGTCTAAATACGAACTTAACAAATTATTTGTCTAAACTGCAACGGATGTAAGGGTGAGTATGTTTGTTGTGGTTAGTCTTTGAGTGTTTGTATCGCTTATATTATTTTGATTTGGCTAACGCGTTGGCAATTTTGTGGGAAAGTTACTGTCCTTTTGGCTTTCCGCTGTTGTTTTTTTTCCTTTAGGGTTTGTTGTTTCTTGTTTATGTTTCTTTCCCTTTGGTGTCTCTGATGGGAGCCGTGGGTTAATTGTATCGATACCCGTGTATTGCCTTCACTTCTAGTTTTCATAAAAGACCATACAAAGCACGGTTGATTGCAAATCAAAGCTCTTTTACTACCGTCGAACACTCGAAATTATTAACTTCATAATTATCTATCAAAAATCATATGATTATATATTGCGACAAAGTCTTTGAAAGATCAGGGAGAAATCTGTTTTGCTATATAAAATTCTAATGAAGTTGTGAATAAATTGAAATCCAAACGTTTTCGTGCTTTAATCCGGTTTACACTACACTTATCCATAATCTTATAAAATAAAAACGTAATAATTTAATTGAATGGGCGTTTCATAGGGTTGACGCCATCAATCCTGCATGTAATGTAAGAATTTTTTATCACTTCTGAAGAGCATAAAAATTATTCTTTATGGTCATGCCAGAAAGTGTGTGAAGCTCTCACCTTTCTACTTGACGGCCTTTATTGCGTACCCCAAGAGTGCAGAGTCTGTAGTCATGTAACTGACTTCAACACCCGTAATAAATTGTCAAATTCTAAACTTCTTAACCAGGGCTATCGGTATGATTAACTACGCAAAGCCTTTTCACAATTGTATGGACGTCATTCCGATTTAATTTCGAAATTCAATGTTGGTCTTTAATCTCTTCTGTAACAAGGTCTATCGGAACCCGAATTTTATGGTCACAATTCAAAAAGCAATTATATTTTCTGATTCACTTTCTGTGCTTAAGGCTTTAGACCATTCGTCATCAAAAAAATCCTCAAATACAAAAATTGATCGAAAAACATAATGAAATTTCTAAAACACACCAAATCTTGTTTTGTTGGCTACCGAGTCATATTGGCATTGTCGGCAATGAATATGCTGAGAAGAAAGCTAGGGAATCGATCAATCCTGATCCATCTGTTTTTAAAATTGAATTTGATAATTTTAAACCATTTATCAAGAGATACATCTTGTCGGAATGACAAGGCGAATAGGACCTTGCAATAAATAACAACCTCCATGCCATTAAACCTGTCGTTGGAACAAAATGCTCTCCTCCACAGTTTTCCAGGAAAGAGGGCGTAGTATTAACGCGACTGCGCATTGGCCATACTAGAGTTACTCATTTTTATATTTTTAATGGTGATGATCAGCCTTCTTGTGTAGGATGTGATCAGCCATTCAATGTGAATCATATCTTAATTGACTGTGCTGACTTTTCACCCTCACGCAACTTATATTTCAAAGCTGACTCTTTGCAACAATTATTTCAAGATGTACATGCTGATAATATTTTATTCTCAAAAGAAATTGGACTGTTTCAGATTTTTATACATTATCATTCTGACCTTTTTACTTTAAATATCCTCATAATTCTTCATGCCGTTTAACCATTGACCGCTTGACGCTTATGACCCACAAAGACGGTTGACGCGTCGTTAAACTATAAATCATCATCATCATCATCATCATCATCATCAATTTTATGGTGACTAGTATATACATTCGGAAAAGTATATAATTGTAATGACGGCAGCACCCAATTTCGTGAAAATTATTCTTCGATAGATAAAGACTGGGTACAACATAAATTATTTGTCTTAATCACGACAGAGGTGGTGGCGGGGATTGTGGCCGCGTAAAATCGAGGAAATCGTTTCCGCTGACCGTTCAAAAGCGGTTCTTCTGTCGCGGTTTATTTTTGTTATTGTTTGTCTTTGGGTGTTGGTGTCGCTTATATTATTTTATTTTGGACAGCCTATTGGCCATTTTGATGGCGAGTGGCTGTACTTTTGGCTTTCCGCTATTGATGTTTCTATTGGTGTCTGCTGTTTCGTATTTGTGTTTACTTCTCTTTGGTGTCTCTGATGGGAGCTGTGGGTTACGTGTATCGATTCCTGATCATTGCCCCCCTTTCTATTTGGCTTCCCTATTTAACTGCACGCCGGTTGGTCAGGCCTCAGATTCTATGACGGTTCCAGCGTAAAAGCTTGCTGACAATTAGAGAAAATCTTGTTTTATTTAATGTCCGTTGGAGCCTGATGTTCTGTCTCTCTTCGGCTCCATCGGAGTCGTGCTGTTTGTTGCCTTTTGCTCCAGAATTTCAGTGTTTTTTTGCCGTCGAGTTATCATTGCTGTCTGTTGTTGCATCTCTGCGGATCTCTGTGGATCTCTGTGGATGTTTGATTTTTGTGTTCCGGAGATGATGCATAGATGAGTTCAGAGTCCTTCACGCGGATTGAACAAATTATTTTTCTAAATCGTGACGGATATAAGGGTGAGGATTGCGGCAGTGTAAAATCGATTAAAGCCCCCCCCCCACCACCCACCCCCAGTGGAATTCGTGTCACTGACCGTTCCAAGGCGGTTCTTCTGTCGCGGTTTAATTTTGTTACGGTTTGTCTTTGAGTGTGTGTATCGCGCATCTTATTTAGTTATGGATAGCCAACTGGCCATTTTTGTGGGAAACTAACTGTCCTTTTGGCTTTCCGATATCGATGTTTCCATCAGGGTCTAGTTAATTTATGTTTGCGTTTCTTTCCCTCTGGTGTCTCTGATGGGACTGATTGGAGCTGTGGATTAATTGTATCGATTCCTGATCATTGCCTTTTTGTCATAGTTTTTGAGAGATTCTGCAGACAAGGTTTCACTTTTTTTCAAAGGGTCATACATATGTAAGCTGCGCATTCGTTTTCTATGTTCACAAATTGATTATCTTGTTAAAAATGGAATTGTATACATCTTCTGGATAAAATACATGTAAACTAACATAGGGAAGTTGCAAAAACCAGACGACAAAAATGCGTGTCAGCTTTTTCCCAAACTAGGCAGTCACAGTTATCTAAAATTAACTTTTCCAAAACAAAGTAATGTGGCATATCAAATTTAAGAGGGTGATTAGTAGAATAAACAAGTGAATTTTGATTCTGGGATTCGATTTGGGCCCTCGGGAGGAGTCAGGTATCAATAAATGTCAATTACAAAGTCAATTTTATAGATTAAGATACCAAACGTTGCAAATACATAACCAATAAAGTTAAAAACAAATTTCTTTTGTTTGAGTTGAGGTTTAACTTCCCCGACAACACTGTATAGTTCATTTTGGAGACGTTGCTTCCAATTTTGTGGGACTTTTACCCGACATTTTGATGAAATGACATCTCAAGCCTTGCTGTCCAATTAAACAAATAGAGTTTGTATTCATGGACGATCCAATTCGCATCATTTATCCTGGGCATGCTTAAAACCTCTAAGCTGTTAACCAGTACTCGAGTGTTTGGTGAAGCCCAATCTATTTCTTCAAGCCCTGATGGGCTACTGCCGTTGAAACAGAATGAACAAGATTTCGGCTGTGACCCCTGGGTCATGCCCTAGAGGTCGGACTTATGGGGCTCAAAAGTTAAGTTAGTCATGTGGGATATCAAGTCAAAGGCGTTGACGAGCACAATACAAAACAAGTCAATTTGATCCTGACGTCACATCGGGGGCCCTGGGAGGGATCAAAAGGTCAACTTTGTGTTGTATTTTTGCAATGTCTGTCGGAAATATGAGGATTTCATCACGTGAACAAGTCCGTGAAATGAACACCCCTATACCCCACATTATGTAGAGAAAACTGGGGTTTACGGGGGTGAACATTATTTTTCTTATTTTTACTCCAAGACAAAGGTTGTGGGTACTCGTTAGAACCGCCTCAATGAGGCGATTCTAACGAGCACCCACAACCTATGTTTGCAGTATTTATAAGAAAAATATCACGGATTTTCATAAAAAAATAACCATTTTGGAGATGGGAAAAAATGCACTATCTCGCACGGGTGTGTTATCGTAATAACTATGGCGTGCCTTCGACTGTGGGATCTTGTTTCGCGTACGAGCTCGTAATTTCTAGACGATCGTTAATCAGAGGTGGCAAAAACAGGAAAAAGCCAGTTCACCTTCTTTGCATAGCTTTTCGTCGCGTCGCGTATATGACCTGAGCTAGGCTCGAACAACAGTGGTTTGTTTATGTTGGTGTCAGAGTTTTACGTCCGACCACTAACTAAGGTCATACTGAGACGGGACCTCGGTTGACAGATTCATCCAAAAAGCACGGAATTGAATTCACGACCCTGATTTGCGAAGCGAATATCTTCTCTACTACACCATCGAGGCTTCTACCACAGTGGTGAGAGACCTAAAACTAAAGAGTGAGCCCTCTTGCCCATTAGGCAACAGAAGCCTGTGAACTATTTTTCTTATAGTTGTAACAAGATTTTTTCCTTTTAAAAATATGCTTGTCTGAAACCAGAATGTAAATATCTTTGCTCAAAAGAGCGATAAAGGACCATCATGGTCCTCCTGTTTAAAAAAGTATTCACTTTACTTTGCTTATTTTTATATTCATTTTTCCTATTCAATCTTTTACCTATACGTTTTTAAATAACGTGTTCTCACAATCTATATTTTGAGCAAAAATAAGAAACATGTCACAATATTTCATCTAAGTTTTTCATGTTTACGTCGGTAAAATTTACAATGTATTTTCGAAATGTAAATAGAACAAAACAAAACAGAAGGAAACATGCACTTATGAGTTTCGTCATGACGAAAGCTGTTTGGTTTTATTGTTTTTTTTTTTTTTGTTTTTTTTTGCAAACGCGAAAATAGCTGATCAACCTGCGCGTCAGTGCAGATGATCAGCACAATTGCAATGTTTACTACTTAAACAATTAATGCTTCTGTTTACATGTCTGACCTTGCCGCATATTCGGACCCAATTTTTACGTGACACGGCTTAGTTCATCACGTGAACAAGTCCGTGAAATGAACACCCCCCTAAACCCATCTTTATATAGAGAAAACTGGGGTTTAAGGGGGTAAACATTATTTTCCTTATTTTTACTCCAAGACATAGGTTGTGGGTACTCGTTAGAACCGCCTCAATGAGGCGGTTCTAACGAGCACCCACAACCTATATTTGCAGTATTTATAAGAAAAATATCACGGATTTTCATAAAAAAATAACCATTTTGGAGATGGGAAAAAATGCACTATCTCGCACGGGTGTGTTATCGTAATGTTATGCTGATATATGGGGAGAGCTTTTTTATGCCCAGTTCATAAAATAAAACAATAACTTACCAAATTGTTGTGCCTGAATTTCACCTGAAAAACAATTAGATACATTGAACACATAAAGCATCAAATTTCAAACCATCATCATAATTATTATCATAATCATAATCGTCATCATCATCATAATCATCATTATCATGCAAAGAAAACCATGTTATCAGTCTGAGTAGCATGCGATTCTGAAAATCTGCACACATTTCGAGGATTTAGTGCGAAACTATTCTATCTGCCTTTTTTCATAATTTTACAGAAGGAGAAAAAACATTCTTCTGCCTAGACTACGATAACAATTATGAAAGAGATTGTGAGTTGATAATGTGTATTGTAAACATTGTGGGCAGTTTTTATTGAAAATATCTGAAAAAAAAATCACCACGTTACGGAAACGGGGATGTTTAATATTTTGTGCGAACAAGCTATTAAGATGTGCACACAAGATATTATGTTTTCTAAACAAGATCTGTGTTGTGCGCACGAGATAACATGTTGTGCGAACAAAATGAGAACTCGTGCGCACAAGGAAAATAAATTCAATAATACATGGACACTCATGTAAGATCCTCTATTTAATGGTTTAAAACAACAGAATAAGTCTCAGTTCAGCGCTATGCCGTAATTAAACATTAAGATGCCAGGTACAACTGCATATGAAAACTGTTACTGTTTATGTCATAGAGGATCTTACACGAGTGTTCATTTATTAAACGATTTGAGGAAAAGGGATAAAATGCGAGGCTTTGCCGAGCATTTTATCCCTTTTCCTCAACGAGTTTAATAAATTCAATAATACATGAGCACGAATGCAAGATTCTATTTATCATATGGCATTTTAAACGCATTTTATTCATGTTTGTTTACAAAAATGTCAATATTCCGCCATTAGTAAACACGGCGGCGTTAAGGACGTGGTACATGTAACGTTACGGGACGAATCTACATAATTTGCATATTTAATCCACTATTGGATTATCGAAAATATTACATGGCGTTATTACACTCTCAGACGTGACATCATATGATAAATCTGCTTAATATTCTTGCCAATATATCACACCTATCTTTCGCCATGTACGCAATCATGGTGTGTCCAGACTAGAGTAGCTGTCTGATCTCGGTCCAGTATGTTTGGAACAATAACTTTAAGAGTAACGTTTGACACCCCCCTCCCCACCCTTACACACACACACTGCATATGGAAACCGCAAGAAGATTACCGTCTCAACGTGACTTAAATAAAACAGTTATCCATTAACTGCCAGATATTTAATCACAAAGTGAAACATTTTGCTGTAACAAGTTCTGTGTCATTACAATTTACAATACACACAAAACCTCTGCCTGTGATTTGGGTTGTGCCAAAGTGCACACAAAGAAGTTGAGGGTTAATTTCACCGTTAATATAATTCAGGTAGTTTTGGAGATAACAATAGAGTTCTGCTTGAAGCCGGTGTCAAAGTGCGTGGTCGGTGTTGCACATTAAAGTAGTTCTCATGAACAGACTCAATAAAACCGAGTCCGCTATTTTCGTTTATTTGGTGTATTCTCTGTTTTCAAAGGATCCAACTTTTCAGAACTTATCTACAAAAGTCTATGTACTTTAAGTACTTAGTGAAGCCGCTGATCAGTTGCAACAGTGTTTTCAGCTTGCCTGATTATTATGGACTGATTGATTTGGTTTTTACGAGGACCGATTGGGGCTAGCCCGTCTTATAGACATACAGTAAGGAAGTAGTTAACGTAAGTTTGAAACAGTTTTAGCGCGTGTTTTGCTTCAATATCATTACGAAACACGACTATACAAATATATTGTACAAATATATAAATTTAATCGTGTATAAAACGACAATTTTAAGCTGAAAAAGTGTGATATTTTCTCTTATTTCTGCTCAAAATATATATGTTTGGTTTTCGTTAGAACCGCCACATCGAGGCGGTTCATACCAGAACCCACGATATATATTTCAGAGTAGAAATAAGAAAAATAAGGTTAACCCCTATAAACACCAGGTTTACTACACAAAAAACAAGGTTCAAGTGGGATCAGAATTGTATAGGCGTGTTTTCGTGATGGGAAATGCAGAAAGATGAATCTGTTGTGCTGGCCTTATTTAGTATGTATTATTTACGAGTATACAGGAGGGCCTAGGATGAAGCTGAAAATATTTCTGGCGAGCAAAAACAAATAAATAAATACAATAACAAAAAATAAATAAATAACTGGAAAAGCTACCAGTGCAACACCATCATTTTTAAGCGCTTTTTATCACCACGATAACACTTCTATATAATTTTGTCTCCCCCACATTTATATAGTAAAAATCGGTTTTAAAGGGGTGAACATTATTTTACTAACCCCCTTCTATTGTCTACGTGATTATCACTGACCATAAATAATAAAGAATAAGGCGTAAGTCTACGTTATGGGGCAGAGTTACTAACCCCCTTCTATTGTCTACGTGATTATCACTAACCATAAAGAATAAAGCGAATAAAGCGTAAGTCTACGTCATTGAGCACAGTTACTAACCCCTTTCTATTGTCCACTTGATTATCACTGGCAATAAGGAATAAGGTGTTAGTCTACGTTTTGGGCAGAGTTACGAACTCCCTTCTATTGCCTATGTGATTATCACTGACCAAGAATAAGGCGTTAGTCTACGTTATTGAATAGAGTTACTAACCCCTTCTATTTGCCACGTAATTATCACTGACCATGTGCAACATTACGAAACGACGCCTATACAAATGCATTGTAAACTAAACCGCCGAAAAAAAATGTACATTTTAAGACGAAACATTGTGATAGTGTTCTTATTTATGCCAAAATATGGATTGTGCGTGCTCGTTAGAATCCCCCTCATCGAGGCGGTTCTAACGAGTGCCCACAATCTATATTTGAGAAGCAGAAATAAGAAAAAAAACAAGGTTTACCCCTGTAAACCCCAGTCTTACTATATAAACATGGGGTTCAAGGGGGCAAAACTATAACAGCGTATTTTCTTGATGAAACCCAGCTACCGGTTATTAATAGCAGTGATAGTATTCTCCATGTGATTTCAGGGAGCCGTGTAAAAAGTAAAATCTGCACCGTTTAAAGCACCGTTGTCTCATCTCATTAGTTGTGACTGGACTAGTGACCTGAGGCATTGACGGTTCAATCGACCCAAAGTTACCTTATTTAACTTTAATTCTTTTGGATAAATACTATCAACCATTTGATCAAAATAAACATTATCAACGTTTAAAAGATCATCCAAATATCGATAGTCACTAACCAGTTATTTATAGTAGTGATAGTCTTCTGCTTGTGACGTCAGAGCGGTGTACTAAGTAAAACATGGACTGGGCTCGTGGACCCGGGCATTGACATACAGAAGATAGCTAATCAGAAGCCACATAACGCGGCATAGCGGCGTCTGATAAGCTATACAGTGCCTGCTTAAAATACTGGATTTTAAAGGTTTAACAAACAGATGCATTAGTTTCGCACTGACTGAAATCATAAATTGCAGATGCACTTGTTTGACAAATATGTGTTTATCTCAGTAATTTGTTAGGGCAACATGGGGAAATTTTGAGCACATGTTGTAAAATGTAACATACAATTAAACTGTGACAAAAAGTGTTTTTCACCAAACATGTCAGTTAAAATCGTTTCGCACTAAAGCCCTGTTAGGTTATGGTTCAATACGATTTCTAGTCCAACCGATGTCCAACCCAATTTGTATTTTGGGGATGCCTTGTTCTTTGTATGTTCATTCTGTGTGGATGTTGTGTCACAGGTGCTGAACAATCACAGTTCAAATCTCGCAATATTTTGTATCCGACAATTAGTACCTATACTTACAGAAGCTCTGACGGGACTTCTGACTTTATCACTTCTAACTACCGACTTCCAACTCCTAACGTAGTCACTCCTTACTTGATAAAGACGAAGTCGAAAGTAGGCAGTCATCGATCGGCCCCGACCATAGGGGCTTGAAGAAATTAATGGGCTGAATGATGCTTCCACGCAGAGCTGAATCCTGCCCGCACACTAATACTGGTAAACCGCTTAGAGGATCTGTCCAGGAACCGCGTTGCGAGGCGGACCGTCCATGCTAATAAACCCTATTGGTTTCATTGGGCGACAAGGCTTGAGATGTCATTTCATCTCAATGTCGGGTAAACCCACAAAATTGGAAGCAACGTCTCCACAATGACCTTTACAGTGTTGATGGGGACGTTAAACCACAAATCAAACAAGCAAACAAAGCACTCGTCGGTATAAAAATATTGGGGAAAACATAAATGTTATATGGTTGACCGTATGCAGGGTAGTTAACCCAATCACGGTTGCAATTTGCTTCCATCTTTAATTGCACGCCGGTGGGTCAGGCCTAAGATTCTATGACGGTTCCAGAATAAAGGCTTATGTTGGTTGGTAGCCGATGCTCTGTCTCTGGTCGGGCCAATCTGAGTCTAACTGTTTGTTTTCTTTTGCTTCAGCATTTCAGTGTTTTTTTGCTGTCGAGTCCTCACCGTTGTTTCATCTCTGTGGTTGTTAGATTTTTGAGTTCACGGAGATGTTGCACTGATGAGTTGAGAAGCCTTCGTGCGGACTGAATAAATTATTTGTCTTAAGCGCGACGGAAGTAAGGGCGAGGATTGTGGCCACGTAAACCCAGTGGAATTCGTTTCCACTGACCGTTCCAAGGTGATTCTTTTGTCGCGGTTATTTTTGTTATGGTTTGTCTTTGGATGTTTGTGTCGCTTATATTATTTTATTTTGTATAGCCTATTGGCCATTTTGTCGGAAAGTAACTGTCATTTTGGCTTTCCGCTATTTCTATTTCCATAAGGGTCTGATATTTCAGGTTTGTGTTTCTTTCCCTTTGGTGTCTATGATGGGAGCTCTTTGTTAATTGTATCGATTCCTGATCATTGCCTCCACTTCTATATTGAAGTTAGAAATTACAAAGTAAAATAAATTTATGAAAAAATTTCAATACTCAAGCCAAAGTGCCAATCCATCTAAGGGACAAAACAAGTGTCAAATTTCTGAGAAATCCCAACATAAAATGTTGATCTCTATGATTCTAAATAACTTGCAACAGAACCATCAAAGCTCTAAAATAATGAAGAAAAACCCAATGCTTTTACTGTTAATGAATTGTCAGGAGCCGCCCCACAACCCCTCCCCCCCCCCCACACACACACTTTCTGTTTATTTACGCATCAAGCGAGGCAGAAAGGATAACTAGTGACAAGCTTTAAAGTAATACAAAATAATTTGTAGAAAGATAAGACAATTTTCTTGGTTGAAGAATAAAAACAATACAAACAATCAGCCCCTTTAATGTGTCTCCCGAACTGATATTGTTACAAGTTCGTATAATGAACAGCTCTGTAAATCCAATGGTTCATACACATCGCGTTAACACAACCTCGTCATGAACAATCTTTTAAACACCACTTTATATACGAGTGATGTTCGAAAAGAATTGCTTATTGTCCCCTAGTTCGATATCCACGTGAGTCACGATCAAAACCAATACATACTTGTATAGGGTTATTCAATATCTACACAATGGTGTATAAATGTACATGTTAGACTTGGTGTAAGACATAAAATTTGCCGTTTGAATGCACGCAGCCATTGACCACTATGGTAAAAGTAGTTGGCAGAAGCGTCGACTAAAAAGATGAAATACGGGCTTACATCAAAGCTTGCTCAAATCTTGGTTGTTCTTTGAAAAAGTTGATGACTGAAATTTCTACTGCTTTTGGACCTTCTCGTGTGTCTTAGGATACAGTTCGGCGGTGGAAAAAGAAATTTGAGTCTGGTGTAGAGTCTATCAAAAATTCACCGAAATCAGGTAGGCCAAAATCTGCATCTCGTAAGGAAATCGTTTCCAAAATAAAGTAAACCATTGAAGGAGATGCCAGTTTTACAGTTCATGATATTGCACGAAAGGTAGGCATATCACTATCAACGGTTCACCTTATTTTGAAGACGCAGAAAGGTTAGCAATAAGATCTTGGCCACTAAACACAGCAAACGCCCAATAATTTGCCAAACGATCTTTGAGTACAAAGAAGGTTTTGTATGCAATCTTCTTCTCTGCTGAAGGAGTCGCAATAAAAGTGCCAGTGAAAAAGGGCTTAAGCATCACGGAAAGTACCACAACGAGGAAGTACTGAAGAAATTGAAAAAGTATTATCAGAAACGACGCTCTGACACTGGTTTTAAACATGTCCGTCTGCTACATGACAATGCCACCGCTCATACCTCCGCAACAGTACGTTTTTTTATTAAAGAAACCGTAACTGTTTTGCCTCACCCCCCGTATTCCCAATGTGATTTATTTTTGTTTCCGAAATTGTAATCATTCCTTGCTAGGCGAAATACCAGTCCTGACAGGCATTTGGAACTGCCATTCATTAGAACCTTATTACTGTGCCCCAATCAGCGTACCGTGACGGCTTCAAAAAGTGGATACATCGGCTAAAACTTTGCATTACTAGCCACGGGGAGTACTTCGAGGGCATGAAATGAGCACTTTTGCGCTAACTTGAAATTTGAAAAGTAGAAGTAAAACAAAGATCAGGAATCGATACAATTAACTTACTCCACCCATCAAAGAACCAAAGGGAAAGAAACACAAACATGAAGCGACCAGACCATAATGGAAACCTAAACAAAGGAAGGCTGTAAGGACAGTTACTTTTCCACCAAATGGCCAAATGGCCAACCAAAATAAAAAGACACAAGTGATACACACAGTAAGTGACAAACAGCAACATAAATAAACCGCCACAGAAGAACCGCCGTGGAAAGGTCTTGAAGTCTCCAGATAGAAATAAGCAATTCTTTTCGAACATCCCGCTTAGAGAAAACACATTATTTTGTTTTTATTTTGGGATTGAGGCGGTTCTAACGAGCACTCATAACCTACGTTTAGGGTACGAATAAGAAAAAATATTACAAAAAAAAATCATAAGAATAAAAAAGCGTTTAAGAGACATGATAGAATGCTCTGTGTCACACGGATGTATTGTCGTAGGGGAAAACTGGAACACTATTTTTCTTATCTTTACTCAAAATTTAGATAATGAGTACTAGATGGAACAGCCTCTCAAGGCATTCACAATCTATATTTAGACCAGAAATTAGAAATATATCTTTCTTTATAAATACTGATTCTCGAGATACTATCGACGCCATTTTAACACATGGGTATATTATCAGAATGTGAATATTTTTTATGCTGGACATGAATAGTTTATATGATATGGCCCAAATTTTATGGCCCCCTTATGAGCGCATAGAGTCTACTTGATTTTTCAGTCTAAGGTTGATATTTATTTCACCGAATGAACACCAAAAAAAGTCACGACTGAAAATACTAATTTTGATATTTAAGAGTGGGTGAAAGTGATTGATATTTTCCTTATTTTTACTTCAAACATAGGTTTCGGTTGCTGGTAAAAACCTTCTGAACAAGGCGTTCTGAGTACCACAGCCTATGTCTTGGAGCGGAAATAAGAAACTTATTATACATTTTTATATAAATATGTAAACCTGTGAACCACAGTCTTCTGTATGTAATGCTGAGTTTACGTGTACTTATTGTCATGAACGAGAACCTTATTTTTGGAACGCAAAAGTACAATTGTGTAACGTTTCTGGCGGAAGTAAACCATTATTTTTCCCGACATATCTAAGCAAATTCGTCGCCGACCAATTTTTCAACGTGCGTATAGTTACCCATACGCAGACAGATGACCACAGATGAAATATTATTTTAAACATGGCGGCGCGAGTAAATAAAAGAATGAGCCAAATTGTACAAAAACGATACAACGAAAACAGGACTTAGATTGGGTACAACATGGATGTTATACGACAGACTGCATGCATGGTAGTTAACCCAATCACGGTTGGCAACTTTGCTTCCCTCTTTAATTGCACGCCGGTGGGTCAGGCCTCAGATTCTATGACGGCTCCAACGTAAAGGCTTATTGAAAATTAGAAAGATCTAATTCTTGGTATTGCTGGTTGGTGCCTGATGCTCTGTCTCTGGTCGGGCCCATCGGAGTCCAACTGTTGGTTTTCTTTTGCTCCAGCATTTCAGTGGTTTCTTGCTGTCGAGTACTCACCGTTGTCTTACCTCTGCGGTTCTTTGATTTTTTGTGTTCACGGAGATGTTGCACTGATGTGGCCTTCATGCGGACTGAACAAATTATTTGTCTAAATCGCGACGGAAGTAAGGGCGAGGATTGTGGTCACGTAAAATCGATTTAAGCCCCCAGTGGAAATCTTTCCACTGACCGTTCCAAGGCGGTTCTTCTGTGGCGATTTATTTATGTTGTTGTTTGTTATTTACTGTGTGTATCACTTGTGTCTTTTAATTTTGGATGGCAATATGGCCATTTTGTGGGAAAGTAACTGTCCTTATGGCCTTCCTTTGTTTAGGTTTCCATTATGGTCTGGTCGCTTAATGTTTGTATTTCTATCCCTTTGGTGTCTTTGGTGGGTGGAGTAAGTTAATTGTATCGATTCCTGATCAGTGTTTTACTTCTACATTACTATACCAATACATTGTAAATTTTACCGCCAAAAGGCTATAATTGTAAGAAAAAAAGTGTGATATTTTTCTAATTTCTGCTCAAAATATGTATATAGTGTGTGTGTACTCGTTAGAATCACTCGTTAGTACCGCCTCGATAAGGCAGTTCTAACGAGTACCCACAGTCTATATGTAAGAGCAGAAATAAGAAAAATAAGATTTACTCCTAAAAACTCCAGTTTTACAATATAAAAGTGGATTTCAAGGGGTTCAAAATTATATTGGCGTGTTTTCGTGATTGGAAAGTTATGCTTCACGGAAAACTCGTATGGAGAGAAAACAAATACAATTTGCCGATCCTAAATTCCGATTATTTTTCATGACGCATATTTACCTGTCATTACCACCAATGCAACAGCCAACAGAAGAGCGGCGTGGACAAGTCTTCGAGTCATGGTGAATTCCTAGAATATATAAGAAAATTTAGCTTTTTAAAAACATAATTTGGCTTTGTTTGGTTTGTAGTTAAACGACCCACTCAACATTATTATGATCATGGGTATCTTTAACATTTTCCATGGGCAGGCTTGTAAAAGCAGTTAACCATTACAATGCACGGCCACCGGGCATCGGTGCTTGGAGAAATTGATTGGACTACTTTGTGCTTGCATGCAGAGTTGAAATCAACCGCACATGGGTACTGGTAAACCTCTTAGAAGGTCTAAACATGCTCATGAAAAGTGGTGCGAGTCGGACCACATATGAGCCCCGCCAAGCGAATTTGTGTCTTCGAGCATTCCGTCATGACAAATTTTAACTGCGCATGCCCAGCCATTCAGAGGGGCCAGGGATATGGCTTTCTGTCTGAAGGTTCCTCTTGATTCACTGCTTGTATGAGCGAGCAGCGAAGGTTCTGGCGAGACTGCGCGGATGCGCAGGCTCGCCTGAACCATCGCTGCTCGCATAGGCGATAAGTACCAAAATCGCTTGACGGGGCCCATATGCATATGTGAAGTCATGTTATCTCAATTCCTGTAAAAGTCCCAGATATTTGGAACAAATATCGTCAAAATGACATATACATTTATACTGTTGATGAGGACGTTAAACCTCAATTCTCCTTCCTGATGCCCGGGACTTCCGTGGAGTGTGGGTCATGTTTGCTGATGTTGGCTCGGTGGGGGGCGCCTATAAGTCCGCGGGTAGGGACTCTTGCCTGATGCCTCCAGCTGACCTGTATCATTGGCTACGTCGGTCGGTGTGTGCTCGGAGGGGGATGTGCAGTGTTTGCCGGGTCTTGTCCATCATCCGTTTCGGTTTCAAAACTTTTGGGTTGAGACACACTGATGAAGATTCAATATCAGAAAGGCCTCTGTGTCACTAAATTAGTTACGCCTTAATTCAAAGAAACAAACGATGCAGGAGACATCCATTCACCAAAAACTGACATATACCCGGAAATATTTCATGGTCACTCACCACATAAGAATATTGCCGGATCCAGCGGGAATCGAGCCAGTGACCTTCGAAGTTCCAGAAAATTGAAAGCAATGTCTCCAAAATGACCTCTACACTGTTGATGAGGAATTAAACCTCAATTCAAACACACAAACAGAGCAAGGCACATTCTTTCACAAGAAACAAGTTTTTGATAGATTGTATTGGAGTTTAACGACCCAGTCAACACTATTTTGGTCATTCTTGAGCCGGTCAGTTTACCTATCTCCACACTTTCCTGCCAGGCTTAAACGTAAGCGGTTAACCAGTACGGTACATATTATTTTGCTAGAAACTTACAACTGCCAGTCTTGAATCAGCGGAAGGGAGAGAATGACCGGAGAAATGATTTCATGATCAATCTCCACGAAAGAATGTTGCCAAACCCGCCAGGTATCGAACCCGCGTCCTCCTGATCGCCAGTTAGACGCGCATCTGACTGAGCTACCGAGTCCGGCTTCATGAATATTAGCGGTACAGAATTGCCAAAGGAAACATTTCATGGTCATTCACCACACAAGTCTGTTTCGGTTCTCTAACGAGTTCTTCAAGGGAAGGTCAAATGTTTTGTTCGTTTTCTTTCTTTCTTTCTTTCTTTCTTTCTTTTTCTTTCTTTCTTTCTTTCTTTCTTTCTTTCTTTCTTTATTGTTGGGGTGGGGCGGGTACTCAGGTTGTTGACCACACCTGATTATGGATGTGCTCAAAATAAGTGAAATAATGTTAAAAGGGTCGTAAATCCCAAATAAAAATGTATATTGCATATTGTGTGTACACACAGCATATCCGTCTAGAGATAAAACCAGGAAGCATCACGTGAACAAGTCCGTGAAATGAAGACCCCCCTATACTCCACTTTATATAGAGAAAACTGGGGTTTACGGGGGTATACATTATTTCTCTTTTTTTCTGCTCCAAGACATAGGTTGTGGGTACTCGTTAGAACCGCCTCATTTGACATAGGTTGTGGGTACTCGTTAGAACCGCCTCAATGAGGCGGTTCAAACGAGCACCAACAACCTATGTTTGCAGTATTTATAAGAAAAATATCAACGATTTTCATCAGGAAAATGGCCATTTAGGAGATGTGAAAAAATGCACTTTGTCGCACGGGTGTGTTGTCGTAATGGAAAAACCTCCCTATGATTCAGATGTATGGAAGCTTTTTTGGTCTTCTTTTTCTCAGCACATAAAGAACTTTAGTGGTTGTAATGATTAAATCTTGTTTGTTTGATTTGAGGTTTAACGTCCCCGTCAACACTGTAAAGGTAATTTTGGAGACGTTGCTTCCAATTTTGTGGGACTTTTACCCGGCACTGAGATGAATTGACATCTCAAGCCCTGTCGCCCAATGAAACCAATAGGGTATATTAGCATGGACGGTCCGCCTCGCACCGCGGTTCCTGGACAGGCTTAGATCATCTAAGCGGTATACCAGTACGAGTATGCGGGTCGGATTCAGCTCTGCGTGGAAGCATCATGCAGCCCATATATTTCTTCAAGCCCCTATGGGCGGGGGCGACGCCCTATCTTGAACCGATTAAATCTCATTAATTCTACTTTCCTATCTCGAACCGACTATATCGCATAAATAACGAACAGATAAAATCTCAATAAATATGTTCTATAAAAGGGTTGTTTATGTTCTATAAATTCTACTTTCCCGATCTCGAACAGATCGAATTTCATTAATTGTCCTCCCATATCTCGAACAGATTAAATCTCATTAGTTATACTTATCCATCACGTGAACAAGTCCGTGAAATAAAGACCCCCTAAACCCCACCTTATATAGAGAAGACTGGGGTTTACGGGGGTAAACATTATTTTCCTTATTTCTGCTCCAATACATAGGCTGTGGGTACTCGTTAGAACCGTCTCAATGAGGTGGTTCAAACGAGCACCCAAAACCTATGTTCTGAATATAAATAAGAAAAATATCACAAATTTTCATCAGAAAAATTGCCGTTTTGGAGGTATGAAAAATGCACCATATCACACGGATGTGTTATCGTAATGCATCTTGAACATATTAAATCTCGTTAATTATACTAGCCCGATATCGAACAGATAAGGCTATCCTATCTCGAATAGATTTTTCAAGGTTCCAAATGTATTTGAGTTATTAAAGTTTGAGAGTGCTTCGTAAAAATTATTTCTTGTTATTACATTACGTAAACGCGTTCGAATAATGAAAATTTTAGGATTTTTCTTATTTCTAATCAAAATAGAGATTGAGGGAACTAGCTAGAACCGCCCTGCGAAGACTCTGATTAGGCTGTGCGCATGTGCATGCTGATTCGAGCCTTCTCTGGACGCACATTGTCCATACTCATAAAATAATAAATCAGGCCATCATCATTATAATAAAAACGACGGGCGTGAAAATCCTCCGCTAAAGATAGGATGGTTTTAACCTTGGCCACTATGGAGATATTAAGGTATTAAGCAAATGATAAATCGGCCGGAACACCATGGCAAAAACGAAATACTTTTGTTATTAATTCTTCAGCAGCAGAAAATCAAACGGTTTTAACTTCGTCCAGACGTGCCTCCGTGGCCTAGCGGTTTACAAAAGGGCTGACTCTTAATCATTAGGTATCTCACCGCTGTTGTTCGAGCCACGTTTGGGTCATATGTGAGACGCCACATTCTGCAATAAAGGTCAGGGTCAGGACATCCTGAATCCAACATAATAATAATAATAATAATAATAATAATAATAATAATAATAATAACACCAACAACAATAAAATTAACAAGAATTCCGCCGAACGTTATGTCGCGCCTGTGAGGGCGCAAAGTTACCGAACCATGAAATCTAGGGCAAGGTCAAATAAATATGCTTCCATAAAAGGTGCCATTCCTAGATGCGAGCTTGTACCAAATATCATTTATGAAGCTCTAATAGTTCTTGAGAAATGAACTTAAACATTACGTTGAACACTATCGTTAATGCAATAGTTCACTAACTTAAAGTCAGTGTACCATGAAATTTAGATCAAGGTCAAATATGGATGCTTGCATTTAAGTTGCGACTCACAGATACAAGTTAGCATTAAGTATCATTGATGAAGCTCTTATAGTTCTTGAGAAATAAACTTGACCATTTGGGTGAACACTAGGGTGGTCGCAATATTTTACAAAGTCAGTGAACCATGAAATGTAGGTCCTGGTCAAATATGGATGCTTGCACTTAAGTTGCCATCCACAGATACAAGTTTGTACCAAATATCATTAATGAAGCTATTATAGTTCTTGAGAAATAAACTTGACCATTTGGGTGAACGCTAGAGTGGTCATACTATTTTTCAAAGTCAGTGAGCCATGAAATATAGGTCAAGGTCAATTATTGATGCTTGTATTTAAGTTGCCATCCACAGGTACTAATTTGTACCAAGTATCATTAATGAAGCTCTTATAGTTCTTGAGAATTAGACTTAAACCTTTGGGTGAACGCTAGGGTGGTCGCAAATGTTAACGCATTGACAAACGGACGAACGGACGAACGAACGGAAGGAAAACCGGGAGCCTATATCGCGCCATGCTAATAGCAGGCGCGACAATAATAATAATAATAATAAAGATAATAATAATAATTATAATAATCTAAAGCTACCCCAGTCGACGGCCACCATTGATAAACTTTTTTAAAAAGCAAGTATCAAGTAAACAGTTCTAAGAAGTCACAAAAAGCTAACTGTAAGTGAGAGATTAAATAAATAAGTAAATACGTGAATAAATAATCAACTAAATAACTTACAAGTCGTTTACTAGTATTTGTATCGAAATATACTTTGTCTGTAAAGAACGCCTGCTGAATGAAGCCTGAATAAACCGTTTCAATTTATATTCTCTGACAGGGTATTTTTCATATTTTCACCATCTGTTGGCTGATATAATGAGTCATCCTGCTTCGTCACATAGACGTTGCAAATTTAATGCGAAATTAACTGGCATAACGACGACGCATCAAAGTCACATATTGCATACTCACATACACGCATTACCAACAAGTAAGCCTCCGTCGAAAAGGAATTCAATACGTGGGCTAGTTTTTTTTTTTCTTATAAGTAATACTTTAATGTTAGCTAAATGTCAGATCAGGAAGTTCGAAAAACCTCTGAATTATTTTGTAGCCAACATATTCTTTTTACACATTATAAAAGAGAAAGTAGTAATAAAGATATATATATACTACATAACTAAATGTCCAGGTTTTAATTCTAGATTCCATTATTATCAATGCTAGTGGCATTCAAATGTAATGTCTTCTGTCAGGTAGTGCTGAACAATCCGATGATCACTTTTTTGCCAGCCTCTTAGCTCAGTCGGATGCGCGTCTCACTGGTAATAAGGAGGACGCGGGATCGATACCTGCCGGACCATGCAACATTCGTTCATGAACATTGAACATGAAATATTTTCCACGGTCATTCTCTCCATTCCGCTCATTCAAGCAGGGCAGTTGTCAGTTTCTGGCGAATTACTGTGCACTGTACTGCTTAACCGTTTGCATACAAGCATGCCAAGGGAAAGTGTGGATAGGTAACCGACCGGCTCAAAAACGACATAAATAGTGGTGACTGGGCAGTTAAACTCAGATACAAACGAACAAACATTCGTTTTTTAATCCATAGACGTAAATATAAATGGTAAATTTTCTTTAAATTTTACAAAAACCATCTAGTTATGTTAAATGCTGATAACAAAGAGTATGCTATTACAGAATGCTTTCGGATATTTTTCACCTTCAGGTAATTGCCTAGCCAGAAATAGCACTCTCCTGTTGTTTTACATCAATGCAACAACTGTTAATAACTAATTAAGGGGCATATATAGATTTATTTTACCCGTTTATTTAAAAAATAGTATATTGGAAATGCCGCGCGTGAACATCCGGACGTCCGTCCGACCTTTCTTCCGTCTGTGACAAATCTGCTGAATGCAACTCTTTGATTTATTTCTTGGTGTATGGTGACCAACCTCGGTACACTTATTGCTTAGGCACTACAGATACTCGTGAAGGTAAGGGGTCTTGGGGTGAGGTCAAAAGTCAAATGTAGAAAAAGCGGGTATTTGCGATGATGCCCATAGACCGAACGATCTAGTAAGGAATAGTTTTAACAAGGGATATATGTTCCTTTGACTGATGAGTAATATAAGTTTCTCTTGTATGGTTGTCTGCAGAAGGATTCTGCAGGATATGCTTTAGGTTAAGTTTGAAAGTGTAGGTCGGATAGGTGGGCTAGGATAGGTTACCATAACCCTACTCGGTTATGTAGCGCGCAGTGAGAAGGGCCAATCATAGCCCAATACTTCATTGAGAGAAGAGATGAAGTGTTCCACCATTTAATGTAGCTGAGGCTACCTATCAGACCTACCCAACATAAATCTACATTCATGTGGGTGGGTTTAAACTAGTTGTGTGCGAAACTACTAATAGAGGACACGACTGGTAGGGCGAAATGACAAGAAGTATCGTCTTTTGAGGCGAAACGTCTAGCAGAGAAAATAGTTTCCGGTGAAAGGCGGACACGTCCAGAGCTGAATGTCTTCGGGGCGATAAGGTCTAACAAAAATGGTTTGCGTAACGACTCGGCTATCCGCTATATATCTGGTACGAACAGGGTTGTACAGAATATGTGAAGGATTAGGTTGGGCAGGGTGGGTCCCAACATCCATAGCTAAAGACAAGAATATGTTCTAGAAAGGGTTATCCTCTGGAAGCAAGGAATACACTACAGAACTGGAAAATATGGAGTGTACATGTTTACTGTGCCAGACTCTACTTTATCATATGACGTCGCGTCTGAGAGTGTGATAACGCCATGTAATATTTTCGATAATCCACTAGTGGATTAAATATGAAAATTAGCTAGATACGTCCCGTAACGTTAAATGTACGACGCCCTTAACGACGTCGCGTTTACTAATGGCGGATATTGATATTTTTGTAAACTATCGTGAACATATGCGTTTTAAATGTCATATGATAAATAAAATCTTGCATTCGCCCTCATGTATTATTGAATTTATTAAATTCGTTGAGGGGAAGGGATAAAATGCTCGGCAAAGCCTCGCATTTTATCCCTTTCCCCCAACTCGTTTAATAAATCCAATAATACATGAACACTCATGTAAGATCCTCTATTAAATAAACTTTGACTTTTAACCCTTTATCGACTTATAAACTTTTACAGTGGCTATAGTTCTGAAACCATGGAAGATATTCAAATGAAACTTGCTATAACTATTCACATCGACGCAAAGTACGTTTTGCAAAGGGCAACACCTCTAGATTTAACAAATTGTGACTTATTTAGTTATTTATGTGTACTGAATTGCAAAAAAATATTAACATGGATGTAGCCGACAATGTCGAAAATAACTTGCAAGAAACCTTCAAGATACCTGAGGGACATTTTTTACTAGTTAGACTACCGATTGTGCAACACAGTTGTATGCCTAACTTTTCTACATACTGTCCTCACCTCCATACACTCACACATACACATTCCCCTCGTATCACAAGTGCTATCGCGGGTCCCTGAGCATCACTTTGATGGTTCTAGTGATTGCCCTGTGAATGTTGCCTGCATGTAAGCCCTATGAGGGAGTGATACAGTATAGATAGATACATGTGAGCTGACAGGCATAACTTGGCTGAGGATTAGATAGCCAGATATATTGACCAATCGACCTCTTATCGATCTCCCATTTCAATTGAATTAAGAAGGGCAGTTATTTCTTTATGGATAATGAACATGTACTGAATATTACACTTAAGGGTATAACGCCTTGCCAAGGGTAAGCGTTTGCAGGTAGACTGACAGAATCAGCATGACCTTAATATTGTTTGCTGGGCCGTTCAACTACATACTTAACTATAGATAACCAAAAGGTAAACTTTTAAATAATTCACAACGGCATGGTCTTACTGACATTTAGTGAAAAATAAAGTATGATTTAACACTAACTGCCTTTTCAAAATAACTGTCCATACCATGTAACACCTTTCAGAATACGCCATTGATTTTACTGCACACTGTTTAAATCCCTGACTAGTGTTGATGTTGTTATTAAATCAAATTGAAAATTGGTTGCAAAGTAAAACAATCAAGAAGAAATACGCATTTTATCAACATTGATCGCCCCCGGCAGTCGGGACTTGACAAAATAGACGGGCTGCATGATGCTTTCACGCAGAGCCGAAACCGACCGCACACGAGTACTGGTAAACCGCTTAGAGAATCTAAGCCTCTCCCGGCGAAGCAGTATGAATCGGAGCGTCCATGCATACAAACCCTATTGGTTTCGTGGGACGACAGGGCTTGAGATATCATTTCATCTCAATGTCGGGTAAAAGGCCAACACACTTGGAAGCAACGTCTCGAAAATGGCCTATGCAGTGTTGACGGGGACGTTAATTCTCAAATCAAACAAACAATCACCATTGATAATATTGCCTTTTAATTCTCTTAAGAATTAGTTCTTAAATATGATGCCATTAGTTTGAAATACTCAATAACAAAACGAACGGACTATTATACATAATATAGGGAGTGTGGGTAGTGGATGGAGAGGTATTTCGTTTACTTGTGGTCGAGGTTTTTGAAGTCTGGGATTTGTGCGAAGCCTTATAATATCTCTTTGACGAGTGACACAGGCATTGTCTGTAATCTATGATGGCCAATTAAAATCAGCTACATGATCGGAGAATTTGCAAAATTATCTGTTTGTGACCAATAATTTAATTATTCTCTGTGACTTGTGATTATAGGAAATAATTTTCTTGGAATTTTGATTGACAATATATCTGTGACATTTTGTTATATATACTATGTGTGTGTTTGTATGAAAGTGGACCCAGATCGTTCCGTTACCGACTGGTAATATAAGAATCTTATATGGGTGTGAGGGGTGGATTGAAAAATCCGTCCCGAGGGACACTGTCCGGCATCACGAGGCTTGCCGAGTGATGCCGGACAGTGATTCAGAGGGACGGATTTTTCTATCCACCCCTCACACCCATATAGGATTCTTTTTCTTGCATACCTTCCATTTCTATTGCGAATTTTTAATACTGCTGTCACTTCGGTTACCGACGTCCGCCATTTTGTGATGACACAACAGGAATGTTTAGTGACGTCACGCATGACGACGCCGCGCATAAGGTTGTAATCAACCAGTGCATTTGTCAAACACCTGATTATATTCGATTTGGGGACGGAACACCAGGGTCAGAACATAAATTTCTATCCCAGGGTAAAATCACGGATTTCCTTGTCTGGTGTGCAAGAATAAGTTATACCTCCACAGGCCGTTCTGTATATTGCCTAAATAAAACAACATAATGTACAGTAAAAATCCGCTATTAAGGGGAATGGGAACATCTGGCAGATATTTTCGCTATTTTTCAAAAGGAGGCAACTTTCGCGACTTCCTGTTTGCTTTTCTATAAGCCCTGTGCCGCTGAAAAGGTGGTCTACTCTTAATAGAAAGTCTTTGCTCCTCAGAAAAAAAATATATTTCCTTTAAGAGTTGACCCCTATTGACATGGGAGACAAAAAATACTTTTGCAGGAGTTGCCTACCCTGTAGATGATCCCATTCACCTTAAGACCACCAGAAATTGAGACTATAATTCTGCTTAAACATGCTTATTTTTGAAAGTTATTTTATTCTTTCTATGTATTTTGTGCATACAATGTCCTCTGGACAGAGACCATAATCGGACTGTTCAAATTTGGTATTTAAGACCACGTTTGAACAATTACAAAGGTGGTCTTAGCATAGGAATGTCACTGTACTAAAAAGGAAAATTTCATTCTTTGAATTGCATTTCTGTTAATATAGATAATATCAAATGAACAAAAACTAATCCGTATTCTGTCTCAGCTCCAAATAAATTTGAATTTGTAGAGTCATTTAAAAGTATAATTCTGTTACATGAAAAGTTTTATAAACCATACATTAAAGTCCAGGATTATGGTTCAGTGCTTTTTAAATGTCATATGATAAATAGAATCTTGCATTCGTGCTCATGTATTATTGAATTTATTAAACTCGTTGAGGAAAAGGGATAAAATGCTCGGCAAAGCCTCGCATTTTATCCCGTTTCCTCAACTCGTTTAATAAATTCAATAATACATGAGCAATCATGTAAGTTCCTCTATATAAACCATACATTAAAGTCCAGGATTATGGTTCAGAGCAGATATGCAAGAGAATGGAGGTTTCCAAACACGCCTGCAAATTATACACTTACTACATACATTAGCAATTTTAAACTTATGTCTTGCGGGCCTCACATTCTGTGTGCATAATAGTTTAATTGTTGCTAATGCATCAATTTCCTGCAGATCAGAGCCAGCTGCTGTCGAGTTAAAATTGTAGCCTTTAGAAATTTTAACTGGACAGCAGCTGCCTTTGATATGTTGGAAACATGCATTAGCAGCAATTTAACTGTCGTATGCTGTATACTTAATACAAAAACGTACTGCAATTAAATTGAAGCAAATATCGAAATGTCACTTATGTTTTAAAACGTAGCTGGGCCACGTATGTAGCCATATATAACTGTATGTATTAAATTTTCACTACGTCTTACTACGAGTGTTGCCGCTCTGCTATGTTTTAACATACGCAGTAAACTGAGCCCTCAATGCGTAACAGTGGAAGTGTGGCCTATATAGCTGTGTGTATTTCGCTCTCACTACGTTTTACCACATTTATTGTCATTTTGCAATCTTTGAAAAACTAACCCCTAATTCGTGACACTGTGTTTTGTAACCTTTGAAAAACTAACCCCTAATACGTGACACCGTGACTGTGACACTGTTTCCCAATGAAATTGGGTTTAAACAGAGCATTCTAACATTCAGTGACATTGGCCTTATTTTAAATCAGCGACCTTGAGGTTGCCCTTGACCTAAAGGCATGGACAGGGATTGTGTTTGTGCTGAACTAAACCTTTCAAATTATTATATTTATGCCAAGTATAAATTCAAACAACTTTATATAATCTATCAAGTCCTGAATCAGTTACAGAGAGCTTCAAACATGATTTGGTTGAACATCCGATGTGGGAAATAGGTATGATGCCGAGATACGTTATTCAATAGCTTGACTTTACTCAAGCAACCTTCGAGACTGATGAGACTGCACATACACCTATGCAAAATTTTAGTCTTTGCACATTTAGTCTTCGGAGACTTTGCACAATCTCCTACCAGTGAGCACTGATCGACTAAAATCAATAAATGGTAAGAGTTAACAAATATCTAAAGAATTTTACAAGTTGTATAAATTTTACAGTTGTACCCTCCAAGTGACAGGTAAAGAGAAAGTTAATTTCTCATATTACTCTATTAAAGCATATGTTGTAGGTACTTGTTAGAATCGCCTCCTCGAGGATATGATTCTAACAAGTACACAAAACATATATATCTGATAAGATATAAGCACAATTATCGCTTGATTATCATCGTAACCGGCTCTGATTTGAAGCTATCTAACGCCTTCACCTTTAACGACTTACACATGTAACACAAATAGCATCTATTTGGAGGACGCAAAATAACTGATAAACAACATAAACAGCTATTTAGACTTCCTAAAATGCCTCCTTAATTAACTTCTCTTTATTTTAATAGCTGTACCCTGAGGGGAAGTCTGTGAAACAGTTTGTGCAACAGGCTGTCTCTGTCTGGAAGGGAGCAGTTTCAACCATAGAAAAGAGTGAATATGTCTGAGTGTTACACCAACTAAGGTCATATGGAGATGGGACATGATTTAGCATCATCACAAAGACTTAGTTAGCTCGTCTTTTAATGTGTGTATTAATTTTGGGTAGCCAATTGGTCAACTTGTGGGACAGTAACTGTCCTTTTGGCTTTCCGCTATTGATGTTTGTATTAGGCTTTAGTTATTGCATGTTTATATTTCTTTCCCTTTAGTTTGCCCCCGCCCATCGGGTCTTGTGGAAATAGATTGGGCTGCATAATGCTTTCACGCACAGGTGAAACCGACCGCACATGAGTACTGTTAAACCGCTAAGAAGGTCTTAGCCTGCCCAGCTAAAGTGGTGCGAGTTGGAGCGTCCACACATAAAAAACTTATTTATTCATTGGGCGGCAGGGATTGAGATGTCAATTCATCTCAATGTCGGGAAAAAGACCTACACAATTGGAAGCAACGTCTCCAATATGACCAAAATAGTGTGCCCTCCTCGGTAGCTCAGTTGGATGCACGTCTGACTGGTGATCAGGAGGACGCGGGCTCGATACCTCCGCGGTCGGCAACATTCTTTCGTGGAGATTGATCATGGAATCTTTTTCTACGATCATTCTCTCTCTCTTCCGCTGATTCCAGATCGGCAGTTGTCAGTTTCTGGCGACAGAATGTACACTGTACTGGTTAACCCCATTACGAATAAGCCTGCCCAGGAAAAGTATGGACAGGTAAACTGGTCCGCTCAAAATGACCTAAATAGTGTTCACTGGGCCTTTGAACTCCAATTTAAACAAACAAAACATAAGTAAAGTTGACAAGTATGTTAAACCTTAAATAACTAAACAAACGTTACTGACCGTTCCACGTCGGTTGCTGTGGTTCCTTCATGTTTTGTGTTGGTGGTTGTGATTTTATCACTTATCATATACATGTATGTTGTTACGCTGATTCTTCTCCATTTTTCTTTTTTTCCGCCATATATATATTGCTCGTTTTAGTTAGGTTATGATACTCTGAGGTTTGGGAAAGAGCTGATGACTGGGTTTCCTGCTGTACATTTTGTTTATGTCGTCATTTCATCTTTCGCCTTCTTCGATTGTGATATTGTAGGAAGAATTGCGGATCTGATTGACTGTTCCTGATCGTTTCCCCATTACGCAAACACGCCTATACAAATACATTGCCACCTTTATCGCCGAAAAAAATTAAAATTTTATGATGAAAAATTGTGATATTTTTCTTATTTCTGCTCAAAATATATATTGTGGGCACTCGTTAGAACCGCCTCATCGAGGCGGGTCTAACGGGTACCAACAATCTATATTTTAGAGCAGAAATAAGAAAAATAAGGTATATCCCTGCAATCCCCAGTTTTACTATATAAAGTGGGGTTCGAGGGGGTCAAAACTATATAGGCGTGTTTTCGTGATGTTTTTAATTTACTTATTGGGAGTAAGAGTTCTGGACCTCAGTATCAAGGTGTATACACCACTGCCGGAGAATCGACGCAAATTTCAAAACAATAGTTTTTTTGGATTGTGTCACAATGTTGGTAATATGAATATACAAGCGATAAATTTTATTTTTGCGAATATCTCTGCTTCATAATGAACGAGTGCACAATATTTCACAATATAATGTCAATAACCTTTTTTTATTGTATACCCAAACCTTGGTCTGTCTACTAGAATTCAGAATTGCTTGCCATAGTAATCGGAACGTTAAATCAGATTATACATATATAATTGTTTGAAATGGAAAATAATGCAGGGCGTTAAATGTCTTCCTACACATTGAAAAGCCACGCCCAATGGCGCAAAAGAGATGACGTTAACGTTCAACACAGGACGCTATTTTTTTCCGAAGTGTCCTTTTTATTTATTACAAAATGCTCCTGATGTCCCAAAATAAGTTATCAAATATATGAACAGATTGCAGGTTTGTTATATTTGCTACCACGAAATGTGCCATGGCCAACTTTATCTGACATCTATCTACCTGTTGATTTCAGTGACAGTCACACTAAAATGCAATACTGGATCGTCTCTCTTCGACTGAGGTCTATGATATATACTCGTGTAATCTCAATTGTGTTATAATCCGTCTGTGTGTGAAAACATTTTCGCCTTTATGAACCCGGAGGATACTGAACGAGAATCGCTCATGTCAGTAGATGTCTAGTTAATTTATGACTGGCTGTTTTGGTATTGTTCGTCTTAACGAGCGAGAAAATTACTCTTATTGTGAAACGGTAAAGTAGTGAGACATTTTTGTGCTTAAAACAAAATACTATCGGTTCTCATAAAGCTATTGTTTCTTGAATGATATATGGTAGACTGGTCACTTATAGACTCTTAAACACCGAAATACACAATTATTATGGCCGTGCTACTACATTCCTCCATCCTACCCACCCCTATATATTGCATGTACATGTAAGTATCATATCACAATTCTATCTATCTATCTATCTATCTATCTATCTATCTATCTATCTATCTATCTATCTATCTATCTATCTATCTATCTATCTATCTATCTATCGGAGTTTATATAGTGTGAAAAGAGTTGTTAATATGGTTAAAAGATAAAGCAGGATTGGAACTGTAAGGAGAAATATGAACCACCGGGCTAACAGCATTGCTGAACTGCTTCGGGGTGGGAAGAATAACCACATGTTTACTGTATGACGGGTAGTGCATTCCACTGCATAATGGTCCTGAGCAGAATGTGTGCCTGTAATAATATGGTCTAGTGAGAGTCTGTCTGTATGCAAAAGGGTGATAATGGGCTGATAACATAGGAATGGCAACAAGATTATATGCGATCTTGCACATGTAAACAAGACGACTGTTCAGACGGCGTTGTTAAAGTGTCGCAGGTGTAGGTCCTCAAGCATAGGTGCGACGCTTGAAAAGTATCTACATGTATATACATGTGTAGATAAATTAAGTGAAGTCAAAGGCAAGCCTAA